>OY796852.1:15700178-16950178 GCA_963680765.1 Agrochola lychnidis | reverse complement strand
TGTAATGTTTATGGACATGACCTCCTCCTTTTTTTTTTAAGTCGGTTAAAAATAGCTGACGTTGCTAAAAAGGCTGCCCAACTTAAATGGGACTGGGACATGTGTGCCGCATGCCGGACAAACTGTGGGCTCAAATAGCACTGAACTGTGCCCTGAGACAGTGAGGTGAGGTCGCGGCAGACCACGTAGAAGATGGCGGGACGAGCTGGATAGGTTCCGTCAAAACTGGAAGGAGGACGCGCGGGCACGCGAAAGGTGGAAGGAGTGGAGGGAGGCCTTTGCCCAGTAGTGGGACAGCGTAGGCTATTACAATTTCCCTTACAACTATTATTACAGGTGTAAACCTAATGCGTTAGCGCGGTCTTAAAATTAACTTATTTACAATTTAAAACTATGTAAAACGTAAAAAACTAGTAATACATAAATTTACATCTAAAAAATAATAACTACTAAATTGCCTAAATATAAAAAACACAATATTTAAAATATAAAAAAACAACAACATGTGGCCTACTCAGAATTTTTGCGAGTTAACTCAAATGGCATGTAAATACATCAATCTTCACGTGAAGATCGTTAATAACCCGGATTGCGCGAGTCAATGGTGTTTTGGCGAGAAAGTTGGTCCTGGCAGCCGGTACGGCCAGCAGCGGCGGGCAGCGCCTCTACACATAGCGGTCCATGACACATACACTCAGGCTCTGCAGTACTCCTGGGTTATGCTCAATCCCACGAAATAAGCTAACCAGATACGCGACAAGCAAGAAATCGCGTCATACCCTGAGTTGGTTGTACCCGACCATACCGAGCACAAACAGAGTGGGGTACATCAACGGGTAAAACGGGTATACCCCATATAGTTTCTTGTACAAGTGGCGCGTGAACTTGTTCTGTACGCGCTACAGCATTACCGAGTACTTGGCCTCATGCGGAGCCCATATGACCGCACTATGTTCAAGATCACTCCTGACAAGTCATACAGGACCCTGACTGTTACGATGTTAGTGAAGTATCTTGTTTGTCTCAGAACAAATCCTAAATTTCTAAACGCCCTTTTACATCATCTGCCTAGCCTTTTCCCAACTATGTTGGGGTCGGCTTCCAGTCTAACCGGATGCAGCCGAATACCAGTATTTTACATGGAGCGACTGCCTCTCTGACCTCCACAACCTAGTTACTAGGTAACACGGTACCTCTTGGTAAGACTGGTTGTCAAACTTTTGGGCTTCTAACTACCCGTAACGACTGTCAAAGATCTAAAAATGACAGCCAGGACCAACGGCTTAACGTGCTTTCCGAGGCACGGAGGGGTCTCGATATGCAAAGATGGTCACCCATCCACGGACCAATCGCGGCAAGCGTAGCTTAACCTGATCGATCGACCCGTGCGGCTGTTATTACTTAGCCACAAGCCCCTCTAAACGCCCTTTTACATATCCCCGTAATATGATCGCGAAAGGACAGTTCAGGAGTGACAGTAACCCCCAAATCCCGCACCTCCGCGACTCATTGCGTAGGCGCGGCGCCTACCACGTATTCGTGCACTAGAGGGGCCTGCGCACGAGTAAAATCCATCACCGAGCACTTCGACACGTTGAAGAAAAGCTTGTTGTCCTGACTCCATTCCACTACCCTATCTATATCCTCCTGCAATCGTTCGCAATCGGATTCACTATTAACCTCGAGCAGCAACTTAAGGTCATCCGCAAATAATAAACAAGAGCCATGTTTGACGACTTCCGGCAAATCATTTATCATTACGATGAATTCGAGTGGCCCCAAATTGCTGCCTTGGCCATACATATATATAAATGTATTATTATCAGTAGTTATATACAATTTTGCATTGTCATTCACCTTTGAAATACCTATGCAGCATTACAAGAGTGATTTTAAATTGCTTCTTTGGGTAAAAATGTTGACGCAAAAAATGTAAAAAAAAATAATTCTACGTCTCCTAATATTTAAAAAAAAAATACTATTTACGTCCAGGCGTTTATATGAACGATAAAAAATATTTGTATTAATATTTTTGCATCATTATTTTTGTATTTGTAAGTATTTAAGATGTGCTAGACAGACGTAATATTATCTTAGTTTTGGTCTTTTCTAACTGCGGGGCAAAGGTCTCCTATTCTTTTTTTGAGACCGACGAAGCCGTCAACCATTACGTAGGTACATAAATAAAAAACCCGACTACGACAAAAACACTGGTAAAATAGTACAAACATGACTTCATAGCCAAATTAAAAATAATTACGGTTTTTGTCTAATAAATCTTTACATATTTAGAACGTCTGTCATAATAAGACGTAGTTTAGGAGTTATGTATGAGAGAACAGATAAACATATTTAAAAAGCGTTTTAAAATCATAATTCTCCTTTGGCTTTGTCGTAGTCAGGTAATTAGATGAAGCGTTTTATAATTTTAAAAAAATGGTAGAAGGAACAAACAGCATCCAACAAAATACCGGTTACAAATGATATTCGTATAGGTATTTCAAACTGTTTTTAAGTACTTAATACAAGTAGGTATCTTAATAAATAAAACAAAATTATAAAGCGTTAAAATAGGTTTTATTGATCAAAGTCATACATTCAGACATTTCAGAGATTAGTATTTATTCTCAGACAAATTCAATAAATCTGCCTAGCCTTTTTTCTAACCAGATGCAGCTGAATATCAGTATTTTACGAGGAGCAAATGCCTTTCTGACCTCCACAATACAGTTACTGGGTATGGCTTCTCCAGTCTAAAATATTTCGCCCCACTACTGCATTTTACGTGCACCGCGCCGCGGCTTGTACGTAAAATGCGATAGTGAAGCGAGTCATTTCAGACAGAACAAGTTATAACACCCTTTGGTCTTTGGTAAGACCGATTGTCAGACTTTTGGGCTTCTAACTACCTGTAACGACTATCAAAGATATACGAATGACAGCCTGAACTTTCCGAGGCACGCAGGGGCTCGATATAATTATAATGGATGGTAACCCATCCATGAAGCGACCGCGACAAGCTGCTGTTATCTTTTAGCCACGAGCCCTCGTAAATAGGTAAATAAGTATTTATGTTTAGACATTGACGGTATATTCAACATAATTATACCTACAGAGTACATTTTGCTCAATTTGCCCAACATGTCAGGGCATAACCCCATCTCAAAACACAACATGGTAGCTAAAAAGTCTGAAGATGATAAAATATTATGCTTCTAAACACGTCTTTATGACCTGGGTAAGCTGAGCAGCTCCATATTCGTTGTGTTTTTTAGAAAACGGCGTGTTCTTCAAGTTGGTGAGCCAAGCGGTTGTTTTCGGAAACCTGAAAAATAAAATCCTTTACTCGGATCCTTTTCTTTGAATGCAAAAAGTAAATTAAACACTCCTTGACAATTGGCCATTTATTTTAAACGAATAGAAAATCAAGGAAGATCATACATTTTCAAGATGACAAAACCCTGATTTGATGATGCCTGTTAGTGAAGCATGACGATGTCTGTAAAGCCATGAGAGAAGTCAACCTACGGAGGGATTATGGCTACGTTTATCGAATGGCAGGTTAAGCGGTGGGCCAAAATAACCGCACAGTGGACCCTGATACTGCGAAGGGACGTCGCCGCATCGTGCAAGACTAAAAGTGACAGTAGGTGAAGCTAAACATTTGATATCGCCTGGAAAGCTTGCCATCCATCGTTGCCTAGCAGTGAATTGTCTCACTCAATATATAATATTGAGATAATATTGAGTGTTTATCTAGGTATTATTGTTTTATTTTAATGGAAATGTATGAGGAAATCCTAAGCCATTGAAACTGAAATATAATATTGTCATCTCAATCTCAATTTTCGTTCGACCACACTGATATTGAAAAGGTTTCTTAACCATTTTTTTAAAAATATTTCGCTAATTTCTTCCATGTATTACAAGGGGCGAATTTTAGCAATGAAATTGAACGCGATCAACCGATCAGCAATCATAGCGCGTTCATGCGCTGTCAGTATCAATATTCCACAACAATGATAAATAACATCGACAGCACTGAGCCCTTCGGTTAAGCGTATGCTGACACGCAGGTGACGCAGCACAGCACAGTACAGAGTTTGCAGGGTAGGGCAGGCGAGGCAGACACAGGCCGCGAGCGCATGCTGCGACGCAGCTACATGGACACATTCGCGTCCTAGCTAGTACAAACAATCTGTCATTGAAACAAAATTATGAATCAGTGGTAAAAAAACAAGTGACGATCTGCACGCGTCGCACAGGAATCTGTGCCGGCTCTACAACGAGACGCAGAGCAGGTCAGACACATGTCTGCGTCGCATGTGCCTGTACCGCAGCGTACGCAGCTGTCAGTACGTTCATGCATTACAAAATTTGCTCTACCCTGCGCTGCGTGGACCTGCGTCACCTGCGTCTCAGCATACGCTTAGCCAGCGTTCAGTTTCATTTGTCAAATTCGCATGGAAGAAGTTTTACTTACTTTTTCGCGTCTAACGGTAGAATCATTTCAATTGCTGTCATAGTACTTAAGGCTGCCACATCGGCAATTGTGATGTGATCAGCGGCAATATATGTTGTACGGGATAGGAATTCTTCAACAAAACCACATGCCTCTTCAAGGGCATCCAACTTTTTTTGTTCTATGATCTTGTTTCCTTCAGCCATTATGGGATACTGCAAAATAATTATAAACGGAGAATAAATAGATACAAAAAATTATATATAGTTCCAAAGCTAAGTCAAACGTAAAAACAAACAAATTACTTACAGTTACATTTCGTATTCTAGGAAATAGAATGGATGTGACAAAGAAAAGTTTTTGATTGACCTGTGCCCTTTTTTTGACATCCTTTGGATACCACGACTCGTCTTTTCCGTAGGTATCAGCGAGATACATCATTATAGCGTGACTGAAAAGAGAGAATACAAACTTAAATGGGCAATCAAGCAAGCAAGGCAAGGGGATCTGTTCATTCTTAGGTGATACAAAGATTAATCATCATCACGTTAAAATTGGTGAAACTTACATATATCACGTAATTTTAAAATAACAAACCTATCAAATAAAATGAAATCACCGTCTTCCAGTAAAGGTATAGTGTGCAGTGGATTTTTCTGAAAAAAAAAAAATACCTATGTACAGAATATTATAAGAGCACACTTTACTCCGGTAAACATAATCGTCCCTTTGGACTGAGAAGGAGAGAGCGGGGTGACAGAGGAGAGATATATTTATTCGGCATCTTTGACCAATAGCGCACTGGTATCTTCTAGCATCCATTAAGGGTGGCCTGCGGGACAGCGGGAAGCGGGTCCGTTTTTATACGAAAAAAAGCGTGTATACAGTATAAAATGACCCATCACGAAACCGTCAAAAAAGTTAAAATTTTGACCTTCAATAACCAGAGGGTTCCCAGTACCCTAATTGCATAACTTATTTTCGTAAACAATTTTGCCGAATTTGTTTAATTTTGACAGTTCAACAACATTCATTGCGTTATTTACGTTGTTGAGCAGATTTTTTTCCAACTTATGAAGCAATGGATTAGCAATCTGTTTCAAATCAAAACAGATTGTGATTGTGTTGTATTACGCAATTAGGGTACTGGTATGGTACCAGTAGAAAAAAATTTATCACAATGACGGGAAGAACAAATGTATTTTGGCACCAGTTATTAGTAATTGTATTGTTTTTCTAGTAGACCTGGCCACTACGGCATTCCCTTTTTAAGTTTCAAAACATATACTTAATGTTTCTTATGGTTCATTTTGGGCTTGTTGGTGCCAAATGTGACGTTATTTGGACCAGCCCTTATGAGAATGGCCTGGGTGTTTTCTTACTTTCAAATACTCTGGTGTCATATGCTCCATTTTAAAAAGATCCACTTGTATCTTCTCGAAAGGCACGTTGAATATGTCACAAGCCATCATGGCCGCGCGCACTGGCGGGCTCCAGTCCAATGTGTACAGTTTGACACCCATCTGAAAATAAATTTATTATTATTTTGATATATATTTGAATATCTCGAAACCTTAAAGTCCCGGTCTTTTGGAAGGCGTACGAGGGGCCGAAGCCAACTCGCAGAGGCTCCCTTAGACAATTTTATATGGAATGAGGCACCAGCCAATGATTATCCCAGTTTGCACCATGCAAGTGCATCCAAGGTCAACCCCCGGTTGGTGTAGGACTATTGCAGAATATGGAAACAAATCTATTGGACTATGGGTTTGGCTGGCTTAAGTTGACTGGTGACCTGGAACTATGGAAGGACTATGGCCCCTGCCTAATCAATGTTTTATAAATGTACACGGATAAAATGGCAGGGGGTGACTTGCACACTCAATAATGGGCCCCCGAAAACGGTCGCTAGCACAATGTGTCGTAGCGACAAGGGAGCAACATGTCCTGAGGTGCTTATGAGGAGTGTAGAGATATTCCACGGCTATCAGCACTATCCCGGAAGTACGGTCATGATCCCTACCAGCATCTTACTGGAATCCTTCCTTCCTCCGAGCACGTTTGCTCTTGCGAATCTCCTCTCAAGCCGGCCAATAAAGGCAAGAATGAGGTGGGAGCTCAGTTCCTCGTCAGTGTTCACTCCAGCCGGCCAATAAAGGCAAGCCAGAGGTGAGGAACAAGACTTCTCCCGGGAGATAGGGTCTGTGGGGTCGCTACTGCCCAAGAGCTCGCAACATACTGCCCTGCGGGTTTTTGTATCTCTCTTGGTCTGGCTCCTCATCCCAGACCTGTTCCGAGAAAGTAAACTCTACCGGCACAAACCTCAGAGTTCGGAGCGCGCATTCCCCACCACGACGTCAACATAGAGATACGGCGGTAGGGTAATTTCTTTTTTTATGTTTCTTCTATATATATAAAATTCGCGTGTCTCAGTGTTAGTTGCCATACTCCTCGGAAAGGGCTTGATCAATTTTATGAAATATTGTATGTATATTCGGTAGGTCTGAGAATCGGTCGTAATCTATTTTTCATACCCCTAAGTGATAAGGGTGGTCCACCCCAAACATTTTTATGGCAAAACAACGTTAACCGGGTCAGCTAGTTATATTATATTATTATATATTATTTATTCAGCAAACTTATAAATATCATCATCTTCAGCCTACAGCATTCCACTGCTGGCATAGGCCTCTTTGATCACACGCGATTCAGCTCGATTCTTGTCAACTCTCATCCATACATACCTACATAATAATATCAAGGTGACCTAATATTGTGCTTATTTTCTGACAGTCTTTATTTGCACGCATAATTATTTTTACTGCGTACATAGATCTATGATGTCATAATGACTTTAATGGCTGTTTTTTTTTGGTTAACATTTTATACCTTCGTAAATAATAATTAACGACTGGTTAGTGAGTATCATTATTAATGATTTTGGTACAAGGTTTTAAAAGTTATAGAGTGTTTGGGTGGAGGTTTTGGAACTGAGAGCTACGTTCGAGTTCAAAAATTGTTAGGCAAACCGAAAGTTATCATCATCATAATCAGCCTATAATGTTCCCTCTGCTGGGACACAGGCCTCCTCTGTGGAGTTACACCGTGAATGAAACCGTAAACCTTTACAAAGGTATAAAGGTTAAAACTGACTCCGAAAGAGACACACCGACACGTTTTTTTAGAAAACCGTAGACACTTGACACTCGGTCAGCTATCGAGTATTTGTAAAATTCATAAATTATGTTTTTATAGCAAAATGAAATACATACATTTTTATCTGACCTCTTCAAAAAACTAAAACACGATAGTAACACAACACGTCTCACACAAAACTACTCATCGACCAAGGTCAGAATTCTTATTTATACATTTGTACGACCACTTAGTCACTTATTTTTATTAGAGTTCCGTATTCAATGGGTACCAAGGCCAACGGCCTATTACTAAGAAACCGCTTGTCGGTTCGTCCGTCCGTCCGTATTTTGAACCGTAATTGGTAGACACCCGTTGTTGTAGACAGTCGTTACGGGATGTCAGAAGACCGAAAGTCTGACAACCAGTCTTACCCAGTTACTGGGGTGTGGAAGTCAGATAGGCAGTCGCTCCATGTAAAATACTGGTATTCAGCTGCATCTGGTTAGACTGGAAGCCGATCCCAACATAAATGGGAAAAGGCTAGGCAGATTGAATTGGTAGACACTTGACATTTTCACAGAATGTGTGAAGGTTTTATCGCCTCTATGACAACAAATAATAAAAAAATAAAGGGGACCCCTTTTATTTTTTACATTTTTCCCTATAAAAAGGCGGGTTCCCACGGTGCGCGATATCGCGCACGCACGCGCACCGGCCCGCATAGCGCACGACCACGCACCGCGCACGAAGGGTCTTCCGACGGTGCGCGATATTGCGCACGCAAGCGCACCAGCCCACTCAAACATCTGCATTTTTTGTACCTACGTTCTATGCAAGCTACACAACACACACCATGCCTTTTCCGACGGTGTGTGTCGGTCTGTGTGGGCCTCGAGATTCGAAGCCACATTAGCATTGTTCTGTTAGCTTTGGTGGATGCTGAATATAACTTCACATTTGTGGATTGCGGATGTTATGGTAGAATAAATAATGGCGGTGTTTGCAGAAATACAGAGATGTATAGTTTTTTTTTTAGAAATGTACTGTATTTTCCAGCATCAACTAATTTGCCCTTCAAGGAGGAATCACTTCCCTACATGTTTGTGGCAGATAGTGCATTTGCTCTTTCTGAAAATATGTTGAAGCCGTCTCCACGCTAAGGGAACAAAAGAAAGATACCTCATTAACGGCATAACAATGTAAATGTCTATTAACTGCTCCCAAATTACGATGATTATTTTATTTTACTTTTTTTACATTCTTCCTTGACATAATCTTTCATTTTTTGACATTATATACCTAAAATCTATATTTATAAAAGGAAAGGGTGACTGACTGAATGACTGACTGACTGATTTATCAACGCACAGCTCAAACCACTGAACGGAATGGGCTGAAATTTGGCACACAAGTAGATAATATGACGTAGGCATCCACTAAGAAAGGGTTTTTGGAAAACCGACTTTTAAGAGCGCTGCGCCCGCGGCTCGCAACTACAAATCGAGACGTTTGCAAAATTCGTTCGGAATATTGCTATCTCTGTTTGACAACAGCAAGCGGGCGGCGGACGCGGTGCGCATCCGTGTGTGTGTGTGATTGGATAGATAGCTACTTACCATTCATTCATAACGAGTCGACGGCATTTATATTTTATTATTAGGAATTAGGTATGTTCATTACTTGCTTTATTTCTGTTGAATACTTTGGGGAATCGTTAGTATATGTACAGACTAGTAATGCGTTTTTTGGAAATTTCTTTACAATGCCAATATCTCAATGTTTTAGAATATCTCTGGATCTAGGCCTTGTAGAGAAAATCTAGTAGATATGAAATGAAATTGTTTATTCTGTAAATAGGAAAAAGTATCGGAATCACTTTTACACGTCAGATTAAAAAAATCGGTACCGCGGTAATCAACGCATTGATGCCTCCACGGTTTCGGTAAATTGCGTTACAGTGTCGCGAAATCAAAGGTTTAAGGTCTCTGCACACAGCGGGCGCGGCGCGGCGGGACGGGACGGCGACGGGACGCTGAGCAGTTGTAATGTACTAGATATTACGGAGGACGCCACACAAAGCCGTCCCGCTCGACGCGACGGTAACCGTCGCGCCACGCCGCCGCCGCGCCGAGCGGGAATACAAGTCAGAAGCGGCGGGGCCAGGCGCGGCGGGACGCGAGCGCAGCGCCGTCAGGACGCCGACGCTTTGTGTTGTTTGGTTTACGTATGTAGTAGTCACACTGCCGGCGGGGCGTGAGCACGTCGCGTCGGACGGTACGGAGCGTGAATGTGACTTTGTATCGTTTTACAAAAATGGATGTCGAAAAATTAATCGAATGTGTTCGTGCTCACGTATATTTGTACGATTTGGGCCATAGGCAGTATAAAAATACTGTTTATAAAAATGCGGGACGGGACGTGATCGCGCCCGCAGTGTGACCGATGCCACCGCGCCAGCGCAACGTCGCCGCCCCGCCACGCCGCGCCCCGCCACGCCACGCCGGCTGTGTGCAGAGACCTTTAGTCCCATCTCAAAAATGCTCAACGCGCCTAAAGAAGTCTGAAAAACTTCCAAAACCTTTAAAGTAAAAATACTTGCATAGAACTTTGATCCATAAGTAAATATAAATAAGGAGCAGAATTGCATCGAGCGTCGAAGGAGCGAGTAGCCGAAAAAAATACTTTGAAGAAAAATACTTGTATAGAACATTGGTACGGACCTTATCTAAATAAAGAGCACAATCGCATTAAAAAAAAATCTTCCAAAACCTTTAATCCGTAATGTAGTATAAATAAAGAGCACAATCGCGTTTACAAAAAAAAAAAAACTTCCAGATCCTTTAAAGTAAAAACGCTTGCATAGAGTTCTATGTAAGCGTTTTTGCAGTACCGGTATAATAAATACCGTATAGAAAATGTCCAACACCGGGATCCCGGTATGAAACTATTTTTTTACTTAATATCGTTTTTTTATTCAACAACTAATGAGTTAAGTAGTAAAAAAGTGTAGTAGTAGTAGTTAAAAAGCACACAAAATAATAAAAAACTGCTTTTTAAATACTAGTCACTTTTTTATACAACTTTAAATTGCAAACTTCTGTTTCTTGTGTTTGTCTTCTGTTTGTTTGTTTTTTTTGTAAATTTGAATAATCAGTATCTAAGTAATTACAATTTAGCGATCTATTTAAAAAAAAACAACAACAATCAATCATCTCTCTCTCTCTCTCAACAAAAAAATTACAAAAAAAAAACACAATCACATAAAAATCAGTCAAAATTGAAAAGGGGAAGCGCCAGGGTAGCTCGCAAAATTCAAATTTTCTTACGTAAAAAACGTAAGAAAATTTGAATTTCAAAATGCAAAAAGCAAAAAGCAAAAAGCATTTTAAAAATAAAAACCATCAAATACCACGGCGCTTATTTTCCAAGGGGCTTATTTTCCACGGCGCTTATTTTCCAAGGCGCTTATTTTCCACGGCGCTTACTTTCCAAGGCGCTTATTTTCACGGCGCTTATTTTTCACGGCGCTTACTTTCCACGGTACCTATTTTCAACGGCGCTTATTTTTCACGGCGCTTACTTTCAACGGTGCCTATTTTCAAAGGCGCTTATTTTTCACGGCGCTTATTTTTCACGGCACTTATTCTCCAAGGGGCTTATTTTTCACGGCGCGTTTTTTTCACGGCGCTTATTTTCCAAGGCGCTTATTTTCCATGGCGCTAATATTCCACGGCGCTTTTTTACCACGGCGCTTATTTTCCACGGCGCTTATTTTCCACGGCCGGTAAAAAAAATAAGAATAAAAATATATAAGTAACTTCTACCCGTCTTCTGCCCTCTAGTGAGTTATTACCGTAACATCTATTTAAGAACTACTTATGTCCGCTATAAAAACAGTCAGCTGAACGCTGCACGGAGATCCGTAATTCCGTGCGGCGTATTTTTGCCGCGTATTTTATTCTGTGTGTCCAGAATTAAATACGCGCCTCCGCGCCACGGGAGAGAGAGTTTGGTAATATGTCAAATTATGATTTTCATTTGTCATCAAGACTTCCTCTTCCCAAAGTAAAGCTGCCATATTGATTGACCCATCCTTTGTTTGCGAGACTCAGTGGTGAGGATTTGGATTTTTTTATTCATACGCTTATTTTCCAAGGCGCTTATTTTCAACGGCGCTTATTTTCCAAGGCGCTTATTTTCCACGGCGCTTATTTTCCAAGGCGCTTATTTTCCAAGGCGCTTTTATCCCACGGCGCTTACTTTCCACGGGGCTTATTTTCCACGGCGCTTATTTTTCACCGCGCTTATTTTCCAAGGCGCTTATTTTCCACGGCGCTTTTATCCCACGGCGCTTTTATCCCACGGCGCTTACTTTCCACGGCGCTTATTTTTCAAGGCGCTTATTTTTAGCAACGCGTCATACGTCCAGCCATCCATCAAGGACTCGTCCATCAAGGAACGCTGTACACACACATTATTAAAATTACGTGTTTAATAAAACACGTATACTAAAAGATCAATAATTTAATTGTTTTCAAAATGGTGAAGTTTTCAGAAAAATACGCTTGTTGCGTCATTCTCAGTTTTTTATCCGCGTTAATATGCCTATATTAAAATATTAAGAAAATGCTCTTATTTAACATTTTTTTTTTTCAAATTTTTTTTTTATCTTCAGTATAAAATCATTAAAAGTCGGTTATCGTCCCCTTAAACGGTTGCACAAATATGTAACCAAGGAAAACGTTCTCTCTACCTCTATGCTCGTAGGTAAAATGCTCAGTAAATAATTATACGCCATGTCAATATACATCTCTCGGCCGCCTTCAGAACTATCATAAATGCCCAATTCAACTCTTACAATAGACTCTATATCAGTGCTGCAGGGTTAACATGACAAGTGCGAGAACGCTCTTTTTCTCGTTTTATCGGAATTTGTCGCCGTTGTTTTGACGTCATTCTAATCCCTTACATGACCGCAAACGGCGAGTAAACTCGAAAAAGGCACTTTGACACTACTTTATCGCGCGACGAGATACCGATGTTGCAAGTGATTAAAAACAAATTATTTTTATGATAGCAGCATCGGCTTGAAGTTCTGTTTCATTCATTCAATTTATGCATGGAATTATGTACTTTATTGAATAAACGTCTCTCTTAATTATTCTCTCTTTTAATTATTTATGATTAGTTTTTTGTGTAACCGACTTTTTGATTAAAATTAAATCATTTCTTTGGCATGCTAAATTAAAATACAAATTGACGGAAATTAAAATTAGTGGCACCTATACTCATTAGATAATCACCACAAATGACAAATGGGCCGACGATTGCAATTTGACAAATCGAAGTTTAACAGTCACCATAAAGTCCATGACGTTGCAAATTTTGTTAATCACCAGTCACCAAAAAGACTGGCGTTCAAATAAATTGGCAGTTGGAGTTGATTCCGCTATTATAACCATAAAATTGTTAATCACCACCCTTAGGAAATAAACTGGTGATTTTAGTAATTATGTTGCGAATATTTGATATTACCATACAGCTATAATCCCTAGATTTCGTTAATTTATTTATTTAATCACCATAATTGGCAAAGTGACTGGAAAGTAATAGTCATCTACGTGGTAGTGCACCCCTCTACTACAGTACACCGGTGTACACCCACAATTAAAAAAATAATATCATTTTGTCTTTTTGTCTACTCTTCTCGTCGTCAAAATCGAGGACGACTAAATACGACAAAATAACTGATTATCTCGTGTTGAACTGTCAAAAATCGAGATAAATAACGTGTCATGTTTGGGTTTGTTGACAAAACATCAAGTTTGACAGAACGAGTCAAGTATTTTGTATGGTGTAGCTATCAGAAAACGATAACACTACGAAATAGACAAAAATTAGTCGCGCGAGCGTGGATAATTATCGCGTGTGTCATGTTAGGCCTGCTGGAAGAAGCATGGGTCCTAACTTCCCTTTGAGTTTTAGCTTCTATTTCTGCCTCCAGTTAGTAGCACAAGTAGTAATGAAATGTAACTAACTGTCGAATTAAAATACGCAGTTTTTAAAACTTACCCTGATAATTATAAAATTGGTTGGAAATATAATGTGTAGGTAATAAAAAGAAATTGTTTCACTGTAGTGTCTACTGATAAAATAAAATCACCAATACCGGTATCCCGGTAGTGGACATTTCAATACTGTTAAATGTTTGTGAACGCAACCTCTGTTAGTTAGTACACATTTTTAACACTGATGGCTCTGCTTTTCTTTTTGACACTTCCGTTGTATGTTCTGTGCTCGTTACCGTGATCTCTTATAACATTATACTTTTAATACAGCAAGTTCTCTTTTCTTTATAAAACTGCACCACCATTAATCCTTCATGGTAGCAGAGCGTGGTTTGCAATCAGTTATAAAGATCGTGAAGAAAAACCAGGAAATAAAAGTATACCGGTAAAATAGTAAGGTTAAGAATTTTTTCATTTACACGTGCCAAAGTCGGCAATTGGAAAAATACTCTCAGGACCTACTCAGAAAGAAAATAAGATGGGCTCATATATGTTTAATTTAGAGAAACTCACTGGTCGTGAAAACTTCGCGACATGGAAGTTCAGTGTAAGAACATATCTGGAGCACGAGGACCTTTGGGAGTGCGTGGAGCCTAGTTCAGACGGCGCGGTTGATCCTAAAAAGGATATTAAGGCGAAATCAAAATTGATTCTACTGATTGATCCTCAAAATTACGTACACGTGCAAGATTGCAAGACCGCACGAGAGGTTTGGAATAACCTAAAAAGGGCCTTCGATGATAATGGACTGACAAGAAAAGTAGGTCTGTTGAAGGATTTAGTTAACACATCACTCGAATCAAGCAATAATGTTGAGGACTACGTGAACAAAATAATGACAACCGCGCACAAACTAAGAAATATAAACTTTGAAGTTAACGAAGAGTGGCTCGGGACACTAATGCTTGCAGGTCTTCCAGATGTATATGCACCCATGATAATGGGGCTAGAGAGTTCAGGTGTACAGATTAGCGCTGACATGGTCAAAACGAAGCTGCTACAAGAAGTAAAGTCGACAGATTCAAGTGCAGCCCTATACACAAATTCTAAGAAGACGCAGAATAATCAACATCCTGATAAACCAAAGGGACCGAGGTGTTACAACTGCAACAAGCATGGTCACTATGCAAAGTTCTGCAAAAGCAAGAAAACAACAAACAAACAGCATAAAAATGGAGACAGTACAAATTTTGTTGCAGCGTTTTCAGCTACATTGGATGGACTTAGTGACACGTGGTTTGTAGACTCAGGTGCATCTATGCACATGTCTGGAAAACGAGAATGGATGTACAACGTCACCAAACCACCAGTGAAAAGTATAACGGTAGCCAACAGAGAGCCGTTATCAGTAGATGGTGTTGGATGTATCAACATTAGTCTACCCGAAGGAATTATTCAGGTGAAAAATGTTCTTTATGTCCCTGGTTTAGCAGCCAATTTACTCTCTGTTAGCAGTATAGTTAAAGGTGGCTACAAAATAACATTCAATGACAAGGGTTGCTATATTTATGATGGAAATAAGAAAATTATTTGTTCAGCAACACTCAGTAATAAACTTTATGTACTAAACACAGTAAATCATTCTGAGACTGCCCACTTAATATCTGATAGTGAAAAAGCCAACAACACCTATTTATGGCATCTGCGGATGGCTCACCTAAATGTTTCAGATGTAAATAAGCTGTCTACCTGTGCTGAGGGAGTGACTCTGAATGAAGGAAAAAGTGACACCATCAGATGCACACATTGTTCGGAGGGTAAGCAGACGAGACTTCCATTCAACAATGTGGGATCTAGAGCTACAAAGCCTCTGGACCTCATTCACTCGGATTTATGTGGACCAATGGAAAACAAGTCGTGCTCAGGTATGAAGTACTTTTTAACATTTGTTGACGATTACACTCGGATGGTTCATGTGTATCTAATGAAGGACAAACTTAGTGCACTGGAGAGTTTCAAAGATTTTAAGGCAAAAGTAGAAGTTAAGCTTGAAAGGAAAATAAAAACCCTCCGAACAGACAATGGTAAAGAGTACTGCAATCATCACTTTCAGAATTATTTGTCTAATCATGGAATAACCCATCAGACGTCAACTCCCTATACTCCACAGCACAATGGCTTAGCAGAGAGGATGAACCGCACTCTAGTTGAGCGTGCCCGGTGTATGTTATTTTATGCAAATTTAGAAAAGAAATATTGGGCGGAAGCTGTAGCTACTGCTGCTTACGTCACAAATCGTTGTCCCACAAAGAGCCTAGGAAGTAAGACTCCATATGAAATGTGGCATGGGCATAAACCTAATCTGTCTCATATTAGGATATTTGGTTCAGATGCCATGGTCCACATTCCGAAGGTGAAGAGGCAAAAATGGGACAAAAAGTCAATAAAAATGATACTGGTAGGATACTGTGATAATAGTAAAGGGTACCGCTTACTAGACACTAAAAGCAAGAAAATAATGAAGAGTAGAGATGTGATTTTTCATGAAAATTTTGATAATAACATGTCGTGTGACAACAATGTTTCAGTTGATATTTGTGGTGAGAGCTTGCCTTCAGAAAGCACCAGGTCATCAGTTAAAGATGATATCAGCCAAGATAGCCCAAGCCAGTCAAACTCAATTAAATCCGGTAATTCAACAGCCACAGGTAATCAATATAAAATTGATTCACAAGATGAAGATTCAAGTGAATATCAATCAGGCATAGATGATTTAGACGAGACTTACCAACCTCCTAGACAAGCAGGTAAATCACAGGATTATGTCAGTAATATTACTCTGAGGCCACGTAATAAAAAAGACAAACAAAAGAATGAGAATAGTTTGTATTGCCTTTACACTAATCTGTCTGACCCACAGTCAATAGAAGAAGCCCTGTCATCCCCACATGCTGTGCAATGGAAGGAAGCTATGGATGAAGAGTACAGTTCCTTAATGAAAAACAACACATGGAAATTGACAGATCTTCCTTCCAATAAAAGGGCTCTACCGTCAAAGTGGGTGTTTAAAACAAAAACTGACCAGGCTGGAAAAATAATTCGCTATAAGGCAAGGCTGGTCATCAAAGGATTCGCCCAGAGGAAGGGCATCGACTACGATGAAATCTACTCTCCTGTAGTGAGGTATCAGACTATACGCTTTTTACTTAGTCTAGCCGCTAAACATAACTTAGAGATCGAGCAGATGGATGCTGTCTCTGCATTCCTACAAGGGGAAATAGACACGGATATCTACATGGTACAGCCTGAACTTTATGTGCAAGGATCCAAAGTATGTCATTTAAATAAATCCATATATGGCCTAAAGCAAGCTAGTCGATTATGGAACATAAAATTGAACAATGTACTGCAAACCATAGGAATGCAACAATGTAAGACTGACCCATGTGTATACTACAATACAGAGAAGAATACTTACATTGCTGTGTGGGTTGATGACCTACTTATATTTACTTCTCAACAAAGCATGAAGAATATGTTAAAGGATAAATTAATGCAACACTTTGAAATGAAAGACTTGGGAAAAGTTAGTCAATGTTTGGGGTTTAATATAACAAGAAATGGAAACTCAATTATGTTAGAGCAAAAGAAATATATAAGTGAAGTTTTGGATAGATTTGGAATGTTGGAATGCAATGCTGTAAAAACACCTATAGAAGTCGCAATTAAATTCAGCCATGATATTATGAAGACTGAAACAAGAACTGATTATCCTTATCGACAGGTCATTGGCTGTTTACTGTACATAGCTCAAGGCACAAGGCCAGATATTGCATTCGCAGTCAACACATTGAGTAGATATAATAATGAACCAAAGACTGAACATGTAGCTGCAGTAAAAAGAGTGCTAAGGTACCTACAAGGAACTAAGGATCTCAAACTCATATATACCAAAGATGGTAATACCAGCATCATGGGATATTGTGATGCAGACTGGGCCGGTGATGTGCTCGACCGCAAGTCGTGCACTGGATATATTTTTCTGTTACAGGGAGGTGCTATTTCATGGTCATCACGCAAACAGCAGACCGTGGCCTTGTCAACAGCTGAGGCAGAGTATATGGCCATGTCAGCAGCCACACAGGAGGCGCTATGGTTGCGCCAGCTTAGCGGGGAGCTGGGCTGTGAGCTGAATGAACCTCTCATTATCTTTAGTGATAGTCAAAGTGCCATAAAACTCTCTACAAATGATTGTTATTTACCCAGAACAAAGCATATTGATATTAGACATCATTTTCTCAAGCAACATGTTTATAATTGTGATATTGAATTTTGTTACTGTAAGGGTAGTGAAATGATTGCAGATATTTTAACCAAAGGTACTCCCTCTGAGAAACATTTGTATTGTTTAGCAAAAATGGGGCTTGCGTTCAGGGGTGGGTGTTAAATGTTTGTGAACGCAACCTCTGTTAGTTAGTACACATTTTTAACACTGATGGCTCTGCTTTTCTTTTTGACACTTCCGTTGTATGTTCTGTGCTCGTTACCGTGATCTCTTATAACATTATACTTTTAATACAGCAAGTTCTCTTTTCTTTATAAAACTGCACCACCATTAATCCTTCAAATACCGGTATTGAAAAATGTCAAATAATGTCCGGGATCCCGGTATTAGCCAATACCGGGATCCCGGTATTGAAAGCCCTACATAGAACATTGATCCGTAACTAAATATAAATAAGAAATAAAATAGTCTTGCGAGTATTTCGGATCGGCACTTGGTCGGCGTACTTGCAAGTAAATACCTAGTATAAAAACCTGGTCCTATAATATAGCCCTCGTTCGCACGGACGTAATAAAATCGCGGCGAAATTTTTCGTGCACTTGATTTTCAACGCTCTGCTTAGCGCCGAGAGTTGAAAATCCAACAGTGTTTCTTCAACGCGCTGGGACGAGAGTACGTCCCAGCACGTTTGATTCTCAACAAGCCACCTATACCTGGACTACCGCGTTTCGGCCGTGTGTATAATTTATATGTTTCTACGACTTGCTGAGGGTCTTTAGACGCATAAATAGGTACCTACCGATTAATATTACTGATGAAACATAAGTACTCGTTTGTCCAGATACGGATGTTTGTAAACACATTTATGTTATCTGAAGATAGAAAGAAAGAAAAGATAGAATAAAAATTTTTTTTTTTTCAGAAACACGTGTATACAAAAAGATAATTAACTCGAGTAAAACAATCAAACAATAGATTTAAATATAATCACGAGCACAAAACAGAAGTAGTCGGCAGCTGCTTTAATTTAGTAAACAAATAAGCCGAATCTTATAATACTGACAAAAAATACCCCGAACGAATTCCAACCGATCACGTTGCGCTAGTGTGAGTGCCTGTCGGAGCGATATACAACTACAGTGAGCAGTACGACCACGCACACATTGACAAATTATTCCTTGACGCGATGGCAATACTAGCATCGAAAAATTATGATAAATTTGGATGTGTTCCGTAATACAAAAAATGATGAATGAAAATTTAATGTATTTCCATTTTATTTTCGATAATTTGTAACTTGATAACATAAACTATGCTTCTACGGAAACAATATTACAAATATTGTTGTTTATAATACAGAAAAAACCATATGAAAACATGTCATTTACGCTGTAAAAATGTACGAAATGGAATTCGCTTACATTTCATTTAAAGGTAAGTTTTTGAAAATCAAAAGACGTAGGAGCCTAGATAAATACTGTCTCAATCCGAATATCAACATAATATGGTGGAAATATGCTCAAATTGCAAATGATTGATGTACTACGTTTGTATGGACAATTCATACGTCGCCGCATTCTTAAGGGGGTGAAAAGGGGGGATTTTGTTTGTATGAAAAATTTTATTCCTTGAGTTAATAAACTTGAAACTTGGCACGAATACTCATCTATGTAAATTACAAAGTTTGCCATTTTTAGTTTTTCTAAACTACTCCCTAAGGGAGGATTGGGGGGTGTCAAAGTTTGTATGGAAGACGCGCGGTCTGATTAACTCGAAACTCAATATTTATACTTAAGACTGAAAACAAATAAAAACGTATATCAGGGTTTTTTGAAAATCTACCCCTAACGGGGTGAAAAGGGGTATTCATTTTTACAGGGGAGGATTTTACTGTTTGGCTTGATTAATTTGAAAATTGGTATAAATAATCTATATCAAATAATGGAAACGTCATTATAGACTTTTTCAAAAAATATTATTATCACGCTATTTGCTATGGGGGATGAGCAATATTGCATTATGTTCGTATTCTTCTATAGTTTACTGCAAACTGTAAAAAGACTATCCAAAAGGTTAAATATTGCAGATAATTACGGATTTAACCTTTTAAAAGATCATAATCACGCTTTATGGAGCTAAGTATAGCTCCATAAAGGTATGGCGTGATTATGATCTTACGTACCACAACTAAAAAGTGAAAAATAAAAACATATTACAAATAAAAACAACCGACCTCCAAAAAAACATTACAAAGTGAAAAATAACTTTAATTTCGGAAGTCGGTGGCAAAAAACGAAAATACAAAACCCAAGACACCGACTTCCGAAATTAAAGTTATTTTTCACTTTGTAGTGTTTTTTTGGAGGTCGGTTGTTTTTTTTTGTAAAATGTTTTTTTCTATCTGAAATTTCTCAGTAGCAGCTCGGAGTCTGAATTTGTGCCCGGGTTGATGGCAATAGACTCGCCCTCTATTACATGGGACTTAAACATAACTGCCGAAATGTGGGGGTACCTGCTACAGGGACACCTCTGCCCATGTTATGTAATATTAAAATTTAAAAAATTGTATGTTCAAAAAAGTTGCTCTTCTTGGAAGATTCCTCATAGATATCAAGAAAGTATTTCCTTGAGGATCATTTGGCCATGAGCCTGGATGCACTCCACCTTCATTTTCAGTATCAAAAGTACCGGTATTCGTGGTGAATTTTTAGATTGCCTTAAAAAGTTGCACAGTAAACAACTCTTCATAACAATATTGGATAAGTACTTTTGGTTCCAATAAAAATGGTTTCTTAAGTACCCTAAAATAAAAATAAGGACCTATCTAAACCAAATAACGTGATTGCCACTACAGCTGTAACAAATCTAATTTGATAAAAACAATATTAAAACTAGCTTTTGCCCGCGGCTTCGCACGCGTAAAGGTCGGAAAATATCCCACAGGAACGTACTACCGATATTCAAAGTACTTATCATATGCCGTATGCCTTTCATCTAAATCTGTTCAGCCGTTACGGCATGAAAAGGTAACAAACAGAAAGATAATAAATCTGTTTTAGGGTTCCGTACCTCAAAATGAAAAACGGAAACCCTTTAAGGATGACATCGTTGCCAGTCAAGACACTTTTTCTCAGAAACGCGTAGAGGTATCAATTTGAAATACCTAGATATTAAAAACTTAGGCTAAGACACTTTTTCTCAGAAACGCGTAGAGGTATCAATTTGAAATACCTAGATATTAAAAACTTAGGCTAAGCGCGCACTACGGATTTTGATCGTTGCGGATAATATTTCGTGTTGTTCTATCTCCTCTCTGGCTCATTTCCTACGAAATGTATGGAAAGTTTTTTGCAATTTCTGAATTTTCTCATACTCAAACCTCAGTTGGCCCGATATAGTTTTTGACCCTCGTAATAAGAAATAGAATCGACTGGCATCAAAAAAATTTTTGTGAAAATTGCCCATGTTCTTGCTGACTGTACAATTTTTTCAAAATCTGTGAATGTAGATCAAAATGTTTCAAAAAGTTAAGGACAGTCTCCTAAGACCGTTTTCTTATAGCGATAACGGTTAAGGTACCTGCCCTTATTGCCCCATATCAACACCCACCCTGTATATGTTATGATTGACAGTAGTCAATCATAACATATACAGGGTGGATGTGTGGTTAAATATTGCAGATAATTACGGATTTAACCTTTTAAAAGATCATAATCACGCCATACCTTTATGGAGCTATACTTAGCTCCATAAAGCGTGATTATGATCTTTTAAAAGGTTAAATCCGTAATTATCTGTGTTGCAGGAATAAGGTTGACTATTATTAGCACGGTGTCACTGGATATTTAAAATGAAATGCGTCTGTCTTCTGTGAGGTTTATTGGCAACTAAATCAATATAGGTTCATGCATCTCTTTATGTAATTGAAATTGGCGTTAACATAAGCCGCCCACCAAAGGACTATGATAGTCCTTTAAAAACAATAATTTATTAAGTTACGTTACATGCAAAATAAAGCTAGATATGTTAAACTGTCGTTTCATCTGGTACTGTGTCGATTGGTAAAGCACACAACTTTGTCACACATCGCTTGGTTATACTGTTACCACTCTTCACGCTATATACTCTAGTCAAACCGTCGGGACCGGGGTGTTTATCGGTAATGCGTCCCATGGACCATTTTCCCGGTGGAAGATTGTCTTGCTTGATCAGCACTATATCTCCCTTCTTAAACTCTTCTTCGCGTTTTAACCATTTTGGTCTCTGCTGGAGTCTCGTTAGGTACTCTTTCTGCCATCGCGACCAGAAGTCACTCAACAATTTCTGAGTATATTGCCAGCGTGTCAAATTGCTTATTTTAGCATCCTTTATGTTCGGGTTTGGGACGGTGACCGGTGCTTCCGTTATTAAAAAATGACCAGGTGTCAGTGCTTGCATGGTGTCATCGTCCATTGGACATAATGGACGCGAGTTCAGACATGCTTCTATTTCACAGAGAACCGTCGTCATCTCTTCGAATGTCAAGTTTGTAGTGAGAACTCTCTTCATGTGATATTTTATGGATTTTACTCCGGCCTCCCATAGTCCTCCGAAGTTAGGTGAATAGGCCGGTATAAAATGCCACTGAGTCCCGTCGTTAGCAAGTTTCGGCGATTTTTCCATCAAATTGCAAACCAGCTTCTGTCCAGGCTTCATATAGATGTTTGTTAGCGCCAACAAAATTTCGTCCTTGGTCGCTCCACAGATTTATGCATCTTCCTCTGCGGGCGCAAAACCTTTTGAAGGCGCCTATGAATGCTGCTGTACTTAGGTCACCAACCAATTCCAAATGTAGTGCCTTGGTGGACATGCAAATAAATATGGCTATATAGGCCTTGCTAATTCTGGCTCCTCTGCCCTTACTCACCAATATTTGGAATGGTCCCGCAAAGTCGACACCTGAATTGAGGAACGCTCGTGCTGGTTTCACCCGTACGCTTGGTAAGTCACCCATTACTTGTGTTCTCACTTTTGCATTTAGTTTAGCGCATACCAAACAACGATGGATGTATTGTTTGACCAGCGTTTTTGCTCGCAGTATCCAATACTTGGATCTGAGGTAAGTAAGCATCAACTGTATACCTCCATGCAACGTCTTCGAGTGGGCTTCTGCTATTATAAGATATGTAAGTTTACTGTTACGACCCAGAATGATTGGATGCTTGCATTCATCACTCAACTCTGCGTTCCTGAGCCGGCCGCCCACCTTGAGGACGCCATTCTCGTCAAGATAAGGATTTAATGATTTTAATTTGCTTGTTTTTTTAACTCTTTTCTTCCTCTTTAAGCTTTCTATCTCTTCTATAAATTCTTCCTCTTGTTCTCTTTTTATACAGGTTTGCAGGGAGAGTTGGAGTTCTTCAGTTGTGATTGTACTATCTATGTTTTCCTTTAATTTGTTTTGTTTCAGGAATCTTCGGCAGTAGGTGATAGCTCTCAGTAGTTCAGTCAGTGTATCAAAGTCGTCGAGTTGTGTGGATAGTTTATTACTTTCATCGTTTTCGTTTTTCATTATTTTCAGAGCTCGTATGGTGTTTTTCTTTCTTTCTAGATCTATTGGTGTTATGTTTAGTCTAGTGAACTGTATCTTCTGGTGTAATAACCACTGTGGTCCTTTCCACCATAGGTCGCAACCTTTCAAGTTAGCTACTGACATACCCCTTGATGCAAGGTCAGCTGGATTATCGTGGGATTGGACATGGTGCCACTGACTGCAATTTACATTGGTTGTGATCTCGACAACGCGGTTAGCCACAAACGTTTTCCATTTGTTCGGATCTCCATGTAACCAAGAGATAACAATGGAAGAATCTGTCCAAGCATAGATTTGTGTTGCAGGTATCTTCATTGCTTGCATTATTTGCTTAAGTAGTTTGGATAGAAGCAAAGCTCCACACAGTTCTAGTCGAGGCAATGAAATGGTTTTCAAAGGAGCTACTCTTGTTCTTGCAGCAATGATTGTGGTTTTTACTGTGCCATCTGAGTTTATGACTCGGCAGTATGCCACAGCACCATATGCTTGTACAGAGGCATCGCAGAATCCGTGTATTTCTATAAAATCTTTTCTTGAGCTAGACGTTCCCAACCATCTATTTATGTAGATTCCGTTCACATTTTCGAGATCAGATCGTATTGAAGCCCATTTTTCAGCAAGTGTCGTATTTAAGACTTCGTCCCAATCAATCTTTTCTTGCCAGAGTTGTTGAATTAAAATTTTCGCCAATAAAAGGCAAGGTGCAATCCATCCGAGCGGGTCGAATAACTTTTGAATGTCGGATAGAATGCTTCGCTTCGTAACTACTTTTCCCATAACAGGTAAGTTCAGATTATATTCGAATTGGTCTTTACCCAAATTCCATTGTATGCCCAGGGCTTTGATTGTTCCATCAATATTTAGTTCTAGATGTGCATTGGATGATCTTTCGCTTGGTTCAATAGTCTCCATAAAGTCACGGTTGTTAGAAGACCATTTTTTCAGTTCGAAGCCACCTAGACGCAGTAGCTTTTTGAGATCTTGACTGATTCTTATAGCTTGTTCCAGATCATCATGTCCGGACATAACATCGTCGACGTAAAAGTCTTCGCGCAATATCTTTGCAGCTTCGGGATATTTGTCTCCTTCGTTATCAGCCAATTGCATGAGTGTCTTTACGGCGAGATAGGGTGCGGAAGCCGTTCCGAATGTCACAGTCAAAAGTCTGTAGTCTTTAATATCTTCCGATGTATTATCTCTCCATAGAATTCTTTGATAATCGATGTCTTCTTTGTTTGTCCAGATCATTCTGTACATCTTATGAATGTCAGAAACGTAACAAACAGCATGAATTCGCCATCTAATGATTATGCTTCTCAAGTCATCTTGTAACATTGGACCCAACAAGAGTTCATCGTTTAGTGAAATACCGTTGTAGCCCTTGCACGAGGCGTCGAATACAACACGAGTCTTCGTTGTTTCTTTGTCACTACGGATCACCGCGTGGTGAGGTAAGTATACTGATTTATTATTTATTTCATCCTTAGGTACTTCTTCTATATGGTTTAATTCTTTATATTCGTTGATCACCTTTGAGTATTCTTGCTTCAATTCTGTGTTTTGATTCAATCTTTTTTCTAGTTGAAGGAGTCTTCTTTTTGCTATTTCTCTTGTGTTGCCTTCTACTGATTTTGGTTGTTCTGTTTTAAACGGTAGCTTGACTATGTATTTTCCGTTATTATCTCGCTTGTGTGTCTTCTCGTATATGTTTTCACATAGTTGCTCAGTTAGGGTAAGTTTTCTTTTTGTGTCCGTATCAATTTCCCATATTGTGGTCAGTAAATCTTCTATGTTAATTTCTTGCTTCATGGCCGTCAAGGATTTTTCTCTTGCGTTCACTTTAATTGTTATTCCTCCCATTAAAATCCATCCCAGATAAGTATTTTGGGCGCATGGTGTATCTGGTGGACCTTTAATAAGTCCTTGCTTGAGAATTGATGCATATTCGTTTACACCCAACAACAGATCAATAGGTCCTGCTGTATAATAATTTCTGTCTGCTAATTGGAGGTTTGCTATATGCGGCCAATCGGTCCCCATCGTGGTGTTTGTAGGTATGTTGGAGGTCAAGTGCTTGGACATCACGTAGGCTCTGATAGGTAAATTGAATTGGTTTTCCCATCGTGACAATACTTGTAACTTGACCTCATGCTTGACTCTGACTTTCATAGATTCCATTCCGGAGACGATTAGATTTACTGATGATTTTTCTAGGTTCAGGATCTGAGTTGCCTTCTCGCTTATAAAACATGCTTGAGATCCTGAGTCTATCAGCGCTCTTAGAACAGTAGTGTGTCCATGTTCACTCTTCAAAATTACTACTGCGGTAGCTAATAGAGATATCTTCTGCCCCGCGGTATAATGAGACGCAATCATTGTGTGAACTTTCTTCTCTTCTACATCTGCTTGGCTGGATGAAGTCGGTTGCTTGGTTTCTACATTTGGACCCGCTTCATCAATCTTCTTGGTTTGATGTAAAAGTGTGTGATGTCGTCTCTTACAGGTTCGGCAAGACATTGGCATACGGCACTTGAACACCGCATGTCCCGCCCCAAGGCAGTTGAAACATAGTTTGTTTGATTTGACATGTTCGCCTCTTTCATTAATCGTCATTTTATTGAATACACTACAATGACTCAGTGTGTGCGTTTCTTTACACAAAGCACATGGTTTTTGTTTATCATTTTCTGTTGCTATAACATGAAGAACACGCTCTTTGGTTGGTTTAGTGGTAGACGTAGGAGAAACCATTTCAAGCGTCCGGAATTTGGCTTCTAAAAACTCCCGCAATTCCTTCCATGTAGGCAGCTCTTGATCGTTCACCGAGTAGGCAGTCTGTTCCCATTCTTTGTGTGACTCCGGGGCCAACTTCTGCACAACCAGAAATATGATTACTGGATCCCAGGAATCGGTAGGCACTTCTACGTTTTTTAAGCTGTTAATAACCTCAGTGGTACAATCCAGGAGGGCTTTCAGCTGTGCTGCAGTTTGATTGGTACATTTTTTCTGATAAAATAGTCGCTTCATCAATGCATTTACTATTATGCGCCTATTGTCGTATCGGTGATTCAGCGTTTTCCAAGCTTGAACATAATTAGCACCCGTCACCTGAACGTGCTTTAGTAATGATGCCGCTTCGCCCGTGATACTGGTTTTCAAATAGTGTAGCTTTTCAACATCACTTAGTGTAGTGCATTCATGAATTAATGATACATACAAGTCCTTAAATGTAGGCCATTCTTCGTAGTTACCGGAAAACGGAGGGAGTTGTATGTTAGGTAGCATCACTTTAGGCCGTAATTTTCCATCACACGACGTGTTGCTGCATGAAGGTTGGTCAGTTGTCTTCAAAGTACATGAAGCCAACATGTCTCTAAGATCTCCTAACATACATAGGTATAAGTCTTCATGAAGGAGAAATTCTTCATTCACGTAGTACGGAATAACTCCACGTTGTTCCCGAGTTGTATTTTTCAACAGATCATGGTGTGCTTTCTTAAAAGATACCCAGTATTCTTCAATAGTTTGAATACGAGTTTGTAAATATCCAGGTTTCAATAACCGTTCTTTAGGGCACTTTTTAAGGTTTACTTGAGTCTTTTTGAGTATTGACGCCAAATCTTCTAGTACACTTAACGCATGGTCTGCTTGAGATGTCATTGTTTATGCGTAATCGTCAAATCACAAGAATCGTCAAATGTCTATTTTGCTAAGTTATTAATGTTCAAATGATACACCGATACACCTTACACACACACTAATTGACCAATTCTAAGAAATCCGTGCAAAACAACACCAGGTGTTCCCTTATCGCTCAATGGAATGTGGTTCTTTTGTTCTCACGGCGGCGCTCCGTCAGTGCTTAATGAGGTTCGATCCGGCTCGTATTCGACCATATGTTGCAGGAATAAGGTTGACTATTGTTAGCACGGTGTCACTGGATATTTAAAATGAAATGCGTCTGTCTTCTGTGAGGTTTATTGGCAACTAAATCAATATAGGTTCATGCATCTCTTTATGTAATTGAAATTGGCGTTAACAATCTGCAATATTTAACCTTTTGGATAGTCTTTTTACAGTTTGCAGTAAACTATAGAAGAATACGAACATAATGCAATATTGCTCATCCCCCATAGCAAATAGCGTGATAATAATATTTTTTGAAAAAGTCTATAATAACGTTTCCATTATTTGATATAGATTATTTATACCAATTTTCAAATTAATCAAGCCAAACAGTAAAATCCTCCCCTGTAAAAATGAATACCCCTTTTCACCCCGTTAGGGGTAGATTTTCAAAAAACCCTGATATACGTTTTTATTTGTTTTCAGTCTTAAGTATAAATATTGAGTTTCGAGTTAATCAGACCGCGCGTCTTCCATACAAACTTTGACACCCCCCAATCCTCCCTTAGGGAGTAGTTTAGAAAAACTAAAAATGGCAAACTTTGTAATTTACATAGATGAGTATTCGTGCCAAGTTTCAAGTTTATTAACTCAAGGAATAAGATTTTTCATACAAACAAAATCCCCCCTTTTCACCCCCTTAAGAATGCGGCGACGTATGAATTGTCCATACAAACGTAGTACATCAATCATTTGC
The DNA here is from genome assembly GCA_963680765.1 of Agrochola lychnidis. Lineage (NCBI taxonomy): Eukaryota > Metazoa > Arthropoda > Insecta > Lepidoptera > Noctuidae > Agrochola > Agrochola lychnidis. The sequence continues at coordinate 16,922,110 of OY796852.1, read as the reverse complement.
AATTTGAGCATATTTCCACCATATTATGTTGATATTCGGATTGAGACAGTATTTATCTAGGCTCCTACGTCTTTTGATTTTCAAAAACTTACCTTTAAATGAAATGTAAGCGAATTCCATTTCGTACATTTTTACAGCGTAAATGACATGTTTTCATATGGTTTTTTCTGTATTATAAACAACAATATTTGTAATATTGTTTCCGTAGAAGCATAGTTTATGTTATCAAGTTACAAATTATCGAAAATAAAATGGAAATACATTAAATTTTCATTCATCATTTTTTGTATTACGGAACACATCCAAATTTATCATAATTTTTCGATGCTAGTATTGCCATCGCGTCAAGGAATAATTTGTCAATGTGTGCGTGGTCGTACTGCTCACTGTAGTTGTATATCGCTCCGACAGGCACTCACACTAGCGCAACGTGATCGGTTGGAATTCGTTCGGGGTATTTTTTGTCAGTATTATAAGATTCGGCTTATTTGTTTACTAAATTAAAGCAGCTGCCGACTACTTCTGTTTTGTGCTCGTGATTATATTTAAATCTATTGTTTGATTGTTTTACTCGAGTTAATTATCTTTTTGTATACACGTGTTTCTGAAAAAAAAAAAAATTTTTATTCTATCTTTTCTTTCTTTCTATCTTCAGATAACATAAATGTGTTTACAAACATCCGTATCTGGACAAACGAGTACTTATGTTTCATCAGTAATATTAATCGGTAGGTACCTATTTATGCGTCTAAAGACCCTCAGCAAGTCGTAGAAACATATAAATTATACACACGGCCGAAACGCGGTAGTCCAGGTATAGGTGGCTTGTTGAGAATCAAACGTGCTGGGACGTACTCTCGTCCCAGCGCGTTGAAGAAACACTGTTGGATTTTCAACTCTCGGCGCTAAGCAGAGCGTTGAAAATCAAGTGCACGAAAAATTTCGCCGCGATTTTATTACGTCCGTGCGAACGAGGGCTATATTATAGGACCAGGTTTTTATACTAGGTATTTACTTGCAAGTACGCCGACCAAGTGCCGATCCGAAATACTCGCAAGACTATTTTATTTCTTATTTATATTTAGTTACGGATCAATGTTCTATGTAGGGCTTTCAATACCGGGATCCCGGTATTGGCTAATACCGGGATCCCGGACATTATTTGACATTTTTCAATACCGGTATTGAAATGTCCACTACCGGGATACCGGTATTGGTGATTTTATTTTATCAGTAGACACTACAGTGAAACAATTTCTTTTTATTACCTACACATTATATTTCCAACCAATTTTATAATTATCAGGGTAAGTTTTAAAAACTGCGTATTTTAATTCGACAGTTAGTTACATTTCATTACTACTTGTGCTACTAACTGGAGGCAGAAATAGAAGCTAAAACTCAAAGGGAAGTTAGGACCCATGCTTCTTCCAGCAGGCCTAACATGACACACGCGATAATTATCCACGCTCGCGCGACTAATTTTTGTCTATTTCGTAGTGTTATCGTTTTCTGATAGCTACACCATACAAAATACTTGACTCGTTCTGTCAAACTTGATGTTTTGTCAACAAACCCAAACATGACACGTTATTTATCTCGATTTTTGACAGTTCAACACGAGATAATCAGTTATTTTGTCGTATTTAGTCGTCCTCGATTTTGACGACGAGAAGAGTAGACAAAAAGACAAAATGATATTATTTTTTTAATTGTGGGTGTACACCGGTGTACTGTAGTAGAGGGGTGCACTACCACGTAGATGACTATTACTTTCCAGTCACTTTGCCAATTATGGTGATTAAATAAATAAATTAACGAAATCTAGGGATTACAGCTGTATGGTAATATCAAATATTCGCAACATAATTACTAAAATCACCAGTTTATTTCCTAAGGGTGGTGATTAACAATTTTATGGTTATAATAGCGGAATCAACTCCAACTGCCAATTTATTTGAACGCCAGTCTTTTTGGTGACTGGTGATTAACAAAATTTGCAACGTCATGGACTTTATGGTGACTGTTAAACTTCGATTTGTCAAATTGCAATCGTCGGCTCATTTGTCATTTGTGGTGATTAAATAACTCAAATAATAACATTGAATGCTACATCACATTGCTTATGCTTAAATTATAAGAAAAAGAATTTTAAGATCAATTTTACGTTAAAAATAACATCGTTTTTAGGGTTCCGTAGTAAACAAGGAACCCTAATAGTTTCGTCATGTCCGTCTGTCTGTCTGTCTGTCTGTCCGCGGTCTAGCTCCGAGACCCTTAGTACTAGAAAGCTGTAATTTGGCATAGGTATACATATTACTTACGCCGACAAAGTGGTAAAACTAAATTATGAAAAACATATTTTTTTTAGGGTACCTCCCATACACGTAAAGTGGTGATGTTTTTTTTTTTTTATCTCATGATGTGGGGTATCATTGGAAAGGTCCTTCAAAAATATTGTGAGTTTGTGAAAACCATTTTTGGATTCAGGGATCCGTTTGTGAAATATTAGACTTTAAAGTGCTAATTTTTGTTAGAGTCAAGTGTCCCCCCCCCCTGCCAGCTAAATGGTTAGTTTTGGATGTGTGAAAAAAATTTACAGCAGTAGCTTATATAACGAATTTAAAAGGAAAACTATCACAGCTGAGCAGGCTTTACAAGTTAACGAGTAATAATCGACCAACTTAGATTTGCGGTTGTAAAAACATGTTTTCCTATACATTCCGGATGAAAGATGTTTTTTTTCAACTACAAAGTTAAGTTTGTTCTTGGGATAAATTCATCCCAACTACGGAACCCTACATTGTGCGTGGTCCGACATGCACTTGGCCGGTTTTTTTTGTTAATCGCGGTTAAGTATTACAAAATTCACCCCGGAGAACTACCTTTTTTTATCTACTTGTCTAACAGATGTTTAGTTCACCTAAATAATGATACCAAAAAATTTATTCTATGACTAATGGTTTAAGAGATATTGTTGTTGGAACAACAGGTGTAGTCTCAATAACTATACTCCATTTGAAATAAGATTAGACATTTAACTAAACATTTTTTACAGTCCGTTCAACCGATTTTGACTTCTATTGCTTTGGTGGCATGACAAATGGCAGCTACAGTAAACAGTTGGTTTGTAACCCCTTTTTTTGCTTTTAATGCCATCCTTATGCCTACGCAATAGAAGTCAAAATCGGTCAAAAGGACTGTAAAAAAGGTTTGTTTAAATGTCTAATCTTATTTCAAACGGAGTATAGAACAAACGGACTGATAAAAAAAAAAAAACTAGTTAAGTTTTAATTTGATGAATACTTCTTTTGTTTTCGCGTCATCCCCCGAAATGTGTATTTTATCCCTTTCTCAGTTCAATAACATGCAGAAAATCTTTTTTGTACCTGCTACTGGCTGCTACCACATGGAATGCAGCGCTCATTCATATCGCACGTACGGAATGGCTGCGTTCAAGCAACAATATCTCTTAAACTAATTGTCATAGAATCGATTTTTTGGTATCATTATTTAGGTGAACTAAACATTTGTTAGACGAGTAGATAAAAAAAGGTAGTTCTCCGGGGTGAATTTTGTAATAACCGTGATTAAAAAAAAAAATGATGTTATTTTTAACGTAAAATTGATCTTTTAGCATTTATTTCAATATGATGCAGAATTCAATGTTATTATTTGAGTTATTTAACCCATTGTTAATACTTTTCCGTTGCTAAAAGTATTTTTTTATGACAATTGGGCTTTACATTTTAAAGTTACTGTACTTTTAGTATGCACGCTCCATAAAAGGCGATCAAAACACAAAAATGGCTGCCATTCAGGAGGGGGATGGGTTCCGACCCTACATGTAGAATAATTTTATTGATAGAATAGAGCAAACTACCCTTTAAGTTTGTACAGTCCGAAACCGGACATATTGTATAGGAACGGCTATTTTAGGTAAATTTGAGTGAAGCAATTAACGCAGCGGTTGGACCATTGCTTTGCAAACATGGGGTTGTAAGTTCGATTCCCATCTACGGTTTTGCTGTTTTTCTTTTTTTTCACATTTTGTATTACGATTTTTTTATTTTTTTATTATCTATACACATGATAAAATCGTAGCGAAGCTAAAAACGTACGTTGAATATTTTTGAAAGAAAGTTATTGCTACGAGGTCTGGGATCGATTCTTATGCCGAAAATATAGTTTTTAGAATGTTTGTCTATTCCAACTGTAGGGTATAGACTATCACGCTATTTGCTATGGGGATGAGCAATATTACATTACTAGCTTCTGCCCGCGACTTCGTTCGCGTGGAAGTCGTAAAACACCACAATGTACTACAGTAACAGCCACATTTTATAAAACTTCCCTGTATACTACGTTTGTATTTTTAATCTTAGCAGTCAAAATATACAGAGAGTCAGGAATCGTGACTCGGGAGGAAGCAACGTAACAGTTGTCCGTGTGAGAAGCAGCTTGTCCTGAGGTCGAGACCCGCAGCCTTCAGCCTTTGATGTCGGCCCCTGTGACTTGTTGATCGCAAACACTTCTCCATATCATATGCATTGTGACGAAGATAAATTGCTTGGCAACCATAAACATTAAAAAAAAAATGAAAATTCAAAAGTCATTTATTCAAACTAGGCTAAAAATCAGCATTTTTCAAACGTCAAAATTACATAAGACAGTCCCCCAAAACGCCCACCCTTCACCATATAAAGTAATCAAATTGAAACCCGTGAAATACCTACTTATTATTGAGAAGTTCCGTTGGCCATCTGTGTCCTTCATCATCAGTTCTGCTTTACCAAATGGTGCTTTCTGAGAGCAAATCTATGAGTTACTATAAAAATACCCAAATCGCTATAGGTGTGCCTATAATATTTGAAGAGTTCCCTCGATTTCTCCAAGATCCCATCATCAGATCCTGATCAAATGACAATGGAACCAACTAGAAAGTATAACAATAACAATTTTTTTTTTCAAATTCGACGAAAATATCAAATAAGTACTTGATATTTTCGCTAAAAAATCATAAATAAATAGTTGCATTACCACTTCTTTGTATCTTTACCAATAATGATGCAAAAACTCATAGCTTTGCAGATATGCACATATGCGCAAATTATGGAACTACTTAGCTGTCAAAGGCAAAATTAGTAGACATGCGTCAGATATATCGAAACGTATCTAAAATCCGATTTTAGTCACAAATTGTATCGTATCGATAAGCCGAACTAAACAAACCGATTTCACAAAACTACGGCAAGAGTAGATTTGCGTAAGCAAGTATTTGTTTATGTTTGGATAGTTTTGATCGATGCACTTACAACTGAATTATAATATTACTAGAGACGATCGAAACTGCGAGCCGGAGGCGCCAGAGCAGCTCCGGAAATTGATTTCTAAAAACGGATTTTGAAAACGATTTCATAATCTGAAATCGAATATTTAACCGTTTGCGTAAAAATCTATAAACGCCCATGTCTAAAAAAATTCTTATGAATTTACATACATACATATTTATTTTTAATTAATTTATTTAAATCAGATACAGTGATCCATATTAATGTTAGTAGACCTACTTAAAAATTACGTTAGTACTTAATCAAAGATACATGCCACAATAATAAATATTATTATAATCAAAATAAATAACTACATAGAAATTGAAATAGAGATAGACGTATAGACGCCAGCACATCAAGCTACCCGAAACTGTAAAATTTTCCCAATCAACTTTGAACCTTATACTTCAGCAATAAAGTTGAAAATCTATTAAATAAATTTGACAGATTGTAGTAGCCTGATGTGCTGGCGTCTGTAGATAAAATCAAATTGTAAAATTAATTAATAAGTTTCATAAAATCTAATTGTAAAATAAATTGATCTTTAAATTAAATCAAATCTTTAAAATAATTTACATTCTTTAAATTCATTAAAATTAAAATCCAAAAATTCATTATGTAAAAATTACAAATAATAAAAATAAAAGTCAGAATCAGTCAAACTATGTCTAGATGACTGATTTAACAAGTGACCTCCAAAGCGGGGATGAGATCTTATCGGCTATTGTCTTCTAGATTTTGATGCGGCTGCCACGCATTCTGCAGATCAGGGATACCGTTCTCTTGCGAATGATGGCATGAAAGCCATCAGTGCGAAACAGCGCGAACATCCCCGATTTATATGCCAAGTTGGGCAATAAAAAGGCTACCATTGGTAAGCAAAACGATTCGTTTTTGTTTATAGGAACCGAGCAAAACCTCGCGCACCTTTGAAGTCTACCGACTCGCCGCGGATCGGGCGCACCGCCACGCACGCGTCTGCGCTACCACGCACGTTACCCTTCCCATGGTGCGTGTCCGTGCGAGCTGATCCGCGCCTAGTCGGTAACTTCAAAGGGAATGTATCCAAACTCGGACGCACCGGGACGCACCGCGACGCACGCGTCTTCGCTACCACGCACGATACTCTTCCCATGGTGCGTCGTGCGGGCCGGTGCGCGTGCGTGCGCCATTTCACGCACGCGTTGGAACCCACCTTAAAGAAACAAAAATATATGTAGTGTTAAATATTGTACGGTGGTACGGAACCCTTCGTGTGTGAGTTCGACTCACACTTGGCCGGTTTTTTTTTCCATTAGCCTTCACTACCTATTTCATTAGCATTATCAAAATAATCTGGATAAACTTTGCTGTTGTTATGCAGTGATATTATTTTTTCGATGTCCGATAATTATAATCATGAATATAGAATCTAAAGATGAGTTAATTAATGTTATGATATTATGTTGGTGAAACAAGAAATAGTAAGGTTGCCACTATCTTTTTATCCCTTTGATCTTCCGTAATAATTTTTTAAAATGATGGAGAAAACCGCATCAAAATCTGTTGCGTGGTTTTAGAAGAACAATGCGGTCGAACATTCAGACATGAAAAGCGACTTTGCTTTACACTATTTATAGATCTATTTAACTAGATAAGTAGATAAGAAAAAATCGATGTAAATGGATATACCTAATCTGCATTCGCAATTTATTAGCCAAACATGTAAACAAACACGAGTTTTAGGAAAAACAACTGTAATACCTAAACATAAGGTTTAGTTTGCGCTACAACTTCATATTTTTTATAATAACAGTACTAGTTAGTCTAAAATCCACTTTATCTACACTCGCATAAACTTGATGTTTGTTTAAATAACATCAATTGGAAACAAGATTATAAATAGACTTTAGGTAGATTTTTTGCCCTGTCATTCACCTATGAGCTATGACGCAATGCGCAGATAACATAAGACTGATTTTTCTGTTATTTCTACATTTATTTATAAGAGTAAATATATGTTGACTCCTAAAATAGAAGAAGAAAGACATATCGTTTTACGTTTTAAAATAGTCGTTAATTCGTAGAATAAATAAATTCCTTTGTATCGCAATCATTTAGGTTTAAGAGATTTAACAATTTCATTCATTTTTAATTCGAAAAGGTTTCGATTATTTATTGTAAGTTTCTTTTGTAGTTTGTTGGATGAAATATTGGTAGGTAGCAAATGTGGTCCTGCTTGGCTTGACATACTCGAGCAGACTACGTCCAGTATTGAGTACTTTTCTTAGTGGGATGAAGGCATGTTTGCGAAGAGTGGAGCTTAAAATAAAGACTTGTCTGATGGTGAGCAACTTGCAGTCCTGATAGAATTGTTCAGTCGGGTATCTAAACGGTCTGCATAGCATCACCTTCAAAACAGCTGTTTGGGTTCTCTCCAGCGGTAACATTGATGTTTTTGTTGCTGGCCCCCAGGCAGTCACACAGTGTGTTATTGATTGGTATAAGGAGTAGTACACATAACAATTTGTAAGTGTTAGTGTGCATAACGGGATTATATTGATTAGGAAGAGTGTCGGTCCTGGGATACTTCCCTGTGGTATTCCGTAATTATTATACCGAATTGATTGATAATTATTTTAAGTCATGCTTTGCATTCTGTTCGTGAGATATCTTTTAAATAGGTTTACTGTAGTTCCTCTTACACCGATACTCTCAAGTTTAAATAGAAGTTTATGGACAGAGACTATGTCAAATACCTTTGATAGGTCCTAAAAGATGCTAAGATATTGGCATCGTGATCGACATTGTGAGATAGGAGATCGTTTAAGCCAGTCACGGCATCCTCTGAAGATCTACCCGATACGAACCCATATTGACTGGCTGCTATGATGTTATAGGCATTTAGGTATTGCTTAAGATTCGCTCTAATATCTTGGACATCGCAAAAAGCACAGAAATGTCTATAATTGTTGACGCAGTCTTTGTCGCCTGACTTTTAAATTGAGTGAATAAGCGCTTTATTGAAAGCTTCGGGGTAAAACACCAGTAGTAATCGAAAGGTAACAAAAATTTGTTACAACTTATACTAGAGACTTACTTGTGGCTTTAATCATATGAGTAGAAATAAAACAATGTAACAAATATTTGAATCATCCTGAAGTATTGGTAAGGGATTTTTTCGGTACCGTTGACTTCTAAAACAATATGCTAATAATAGAACATGAAATGAAATGAATTGTAAGTAAATAAAACAAAACTAAAAAGCGTTATTATAACATATTTAATTGTCATACTTTTTGCCATACATTCCATTACGTATTTTAATTAGTTTTAGTTGGGATTAGTTATCAAATGCTTTGTTTATAATTATTTACAGTCCAACACTGATACATATACCACTTGCCTATCACAACTAGTGGTGGGTTTATGGATGCTTAGACCATGAGGGTATATTCGGCATTTTTTCTACACAATTCATGCCCAATTCACCCAAAATGGGCAAAGCCCCAACTCAAAACACAACATAAGTTGCTAAAACATGTAAGATATTATGCTTCTAAACACTTCTTTATCATCTGGCCAAGCTGAGTTGCTCCATATTCGTTTTGTTTTTTAGAAAATGATGTCTGCTTCAAGTTTGCCAGCCACGCGGTGGTTTTCGGAAACCTGAAAAGTAAAATCCTTTACTATTTATTTTGCTCTCGCCAACTTGCTACTTATTTCAGCCGACTAAAAACTAAAGAAGAGATGTGCCATGTGTGCATAATACTGCATAACATTTTCAAAGTTATCAATCTTTCAACATAGAAAAAAAAAACTGATCTGAGATTGTTTGAGAAGCGATGAATGAAGTCGCTCAACTAAAGAAGGATTGGCTGGCCACGTCAGCCAGATGCTAGACATTAAAATGTGGGCCAATAGTACCACTCGGTGGAGCTCTGATACAGCTGAGAGTCGAGAAAAACCGCAGAAGCGATAGCAGATGTAGCTTAGCACATTTGATATCAACTGGAAGTTACTGGAACACAGGAATAGATAGATTACAGTGGTTTTTATGTGGAACTGGATGGGAAAATCCTACACCATATTGCAGCTGACAACGATAATTTAATTTTGACATCCACATTTTAATTTTGTTTGACCACACTGTCAACAAAAGGTGCCTTAAATGCCTTTTAGAATACGATCATCAACCATAGTGATAGCATGAACAAAAAAACCGGTCAAGTGCGTGTCGGAACACGCACAATGAAGGGTTCCGTAGTTGGGATGAATTTATCCCAAGAACAAACTTAACTTTGTAGTTGGTCAATATTATTACTCGTTAACTTGTAAAGCCTACTTAGCTGTGATAGTTTTCGTTTTTAATTTCGTTATATGTATGTACTACTGCCGTGATTTTTTTGCACATACCCAAAACTAACCATTAAGCTTGCAGGGGGGGAGGACACTTGATTAACAAAACATAGCATTTTAAAGCTTAATATTTCGAAAACGGGTCCCTAAATCTAAAAATGGTTTTAATAATCTCACAATATTTTTGAACGACCTTTTCAACGACACTCCACACTATGGGATTATGGAGAGAAAAAAAATCATCTTCAGTTTCGTTTAGGGGAGGTACCTAAAAAAAAATATTTTTCATGATTTTATTTTACCGTTTTGTCGGCGTGATTAATATGTATACCCATGCCAAATTACAGCTTTCTAATACTAAGCGTCTTTGAACAAAGCCGCGGACAGACAGACAGACAGACGGACATGACGGAACTATAAGGGTTCCTTGTTTACTACGGAACCCTAAAAAGGAGTATCATTATCTTTACCCAGTTACTGGGTAGTGGAAATCAGATGAACAGTCGCTCCATGTAAAATACTGGTATTCAACTGCATCCTGTTAGTCTGGAAGCCGATCCCAACATAGTTGGGAAAAGGCTAGGCAGATGATGAGATGATGATGATGTTTCACTTACTTATTGGCATCTATTGGCAATAACGCTTCCAAACTCGTCACATTACTTAAGGCTGCCACATCGGCAATTGTGATGTGATCAGCAGCAAGGAACTTTGTTCGGGATAAGAACTCTTCAAGAAAACCATATGCTTCTGCAATGTCATCGTACCGTTTCTGATCTACGTTCTTATTTCCTTCAATTATTAAGGGATACTGCAAAACAAAAATAAACGGAGCTTAATATTTTTTTTTTTTTAAATATATTGACACTAGCAAATAAAAGAAGCACCGAAACGTTTTTTGAGATTTCCGTAAAAAAATCTAGGTATTGTTTTTAAGAATACGTGGTGGCAGGGACATCGACGCGAAAACTGAAACCATGGATTCAGTTCATGATTCTGAACCCACCTTCGTTGAAATTTTTCGTCGGTTATTAAAAAAAAAAATCTGCTGTTCCATACATTTTGACCGCGTAGGTCATGAACTTTTCTATGAAACAGCAGATTTTTTTTAAAATAACCGACGAAAAATTTTAACGCATAGGGGTTCAACATCATTACTGAATCCATGGTTTCAGTTTTCGCGTCGATGTCCCTGACACCGTGTATAATACAGATCTGAGATATGTATAAAAAAATGGCCCACTAATTTAGTTGATAAGTAAAGCTTTATTTTAAACGTTTGCAAAAACAGTAGGCAATCTATATGTATAAATTATTGTAATTACTTACAGTAATATTTCGTAATCTAGGAAAAAGGATTGATGTGTCGAAAAAAAGTTTTTGATTGACCAGTGCCCTTTTTTTGACATCCTTTGGGTACCACGAGTCGTCTTTTCCGTAGGTATCAGCAATATACATCATTATAGCGTGACTGAAAAGATAGAATACAAAGATGAGTAATGACAGGTTCATAAACTATTTTTTTTTGTATTTTAAAGAAATGCCGTATTATTAAAATGTGCACTTGCAGTACCAGAAGAGTTAAATATGTAAGAATGCCTTTTCTCATTCATAAACGCAACAAGCATTGATCAACCATCACTAACTGCGGTTGTGATTTTTATAAAAATAACCGACTTTCAAAAAAAAAACACTACAAAGTGAAAAATTTCTTTAATTTCGGAAGTCGGTGTCTTTGGCTTAGAATTTTTGGTTTTCAGTTTTTGGCTTTTTATTTCGTCGGTCGTAACACAAAGTTGACAACTTCGGTTCAAAATAATATTGTGTATCTAGTTTAAGTTTGTCGGAGTTCGTTATTAAAAATGGTTCGATGGTTTTACTGTGGATACAAGACTGACGACTACACTTTTATCCGATCAAAAGAGCGAACAATAATAAAATCGTTACAGTTCAAGTTTCCTAGCAGTTTAAAGGTTAGCACATACAGAGCAATAAAATTATCGAGCAAGCAAATGATGAACAAGCACCAGTACGGTTTTAAACCTATAGTATGGGAAGTTTTAAAGTTATTTCACTTTTAAAATAACAAACCTGTCATGCAGAATTAAATCACCGTCTTCTAGTACAGGTACGGTATGCAGGGGATTTTTCTGAAAAATAAATATAAATATTCTGTATTATAATGTTTGTACAACTTATAACAAAACTTTAAGATTTTAAAACTTTCATCAAAAGTTATTAAATATTTTAAGTCCGAGAAGAGACCTTGGAGAGTTGTGCCATGGGAGAGTTGATACAAAGTCAATTTTTTTGGAATAGATTCCAAAAAATATCGACTATAATATCAACAGTTAGCTCATTGGAATTTATTACTTTGTCGATTTTAGTAGCTACGCAATTTTTTCAGTTTTTTTTGAGTACATGGACTGATTTTCTTACTTTCAAAAACTCTGGTGTCAAATGATCCATTGCTAGAAGATTCACTTTTATCTTCTCGAAAGGGACGTTGAACACTTCACAAGTCATCATGGCCGCGCGCACTGGCGGGCTCATGTTCAATGTGTACAGTTTAACACCCATCTGAAAATAAATATAGGTAAGTAGTAAATATTTACCTACTTACTAACGATTAGTTTTATAATTTAGTAAGTAAGTGTACCACTGGGTCGCGACTTACGAGTTGTAGGTCGTAGGTTTGAAACCAGGCAGGCGCTTTAATAATATAATAATAATAATAAAAGACCTTTATTCAGACCAATAAAACTTTTATTTTTTATTTTGGCCTACACTGTCCCACTGCTGATCAAAGGCCTCCTCCAAATCCTTCCATGCATCCTTTTCCAGGGCCATCTCCATCCAACCCTTGCGGTAAGCGTCTAGGTCGTCTCGCCACCTCTTCCGTGGCCGGCCTTTGCGCCGCCGTCCATCCTCAGGCACCCAACGTGTGAAGACTGTTGCCCAACGGTCACGATGCATGCAGCTGACATGACCCGCCCAATCCCATGTTAGCTTGGCAGCCTTTTTGCCTACGTCTAAGATCCCCGTTTTGGAGCGCAGCGTGGTGCTGTCAGTTCGTTTTACACCCAGAATGCTGCACTTCATTGCTCTTTGGAAAATCCCAAGGCGGAACTTTTGTGACTCGGTGAGCGACCAGATCTGAGCACCGTATGTTAGGACGGGCAAAATACACATATCGATAAGTTTTCGCTTCAGATTGGTAGATCGCCCTTCATTAGCGTCTTCATGGACCAGTAGTTTTTCCAGGCATTTTCGATGCGGCGATCAATTTCCTTTTCTTGCCTGTTTTCGAAAGAAACTAACTGGCCCAAGTAGATGTACTCATCGACATAATGTATTTCCTGCCCATTTACCTCGACCCTGCGTTTAATGCTGTTGGTCATGGCTTTTGTTTAAATTATTAACAAGTTGTATATAAAAAGTTAAAATAATTCTATTGTTGACACCGGCTGTTTTAGTCTATGTGCCTATTGGAAAAGACCTCCTCCATTTCCTTAATTTTTTTCTGTCTATTGCTAATCAAGTCCATAATTTTCGCCCTGTATTTTCCAGCTCATCAATTCAGCGTTTTCTCTGCCTACCTCTATTTCGTTTGCCATTCCGATACCAGACTGTTATTCTTTTGCTCCATTTGTCTGAACCTCTGATAGTTTGACCAGCCCACTTTCATTTAAGTTTTCTGATTTACCGTGTGACGTTAGTCACCGTCGTTATCTATCTTATATCTTTGTTTTTAATCCGGTCTTTTCTTTTTACTCCCATCATACTTCTTTCCATGGCACGTTGACACACAGCTAATTTGTTGGCTTGTGACTTTGTTAAAGCCCAAGTCTGGTATCCACATTTTAGGACCGACAGCACGCACAAATCAAATAGCTTCCCTTTTAATTTTGGGCTAACCTCCGGGCTCTTCATAATCTCCTTCAGAGACCAATATCTGTTCCATGCGTTTGCTACTCGTCGATCTATTTATTTTTCGCTCTGGTTCATGCTGGAGATCATTTGACCCAAGTAGGTTTATGTAATCTTCCTGATATTCGATGGTTTTGTTATCTACGATGATTTCTTGCCTTCGATAGATAATTATAAGTTTGGTTTTGTTGGTATTCATAGTAAGCCCAACCAGCCCGCTTTCTTTATATCACTGAGTTGTCCCAGTTCAGTCTGCGAAAGGTTTTTTCCAGAACTGCTGAAAACAGTTTCGGGGAGAGTGGATCACCCTGACGCACACCTCTTTTGATTTCAATGGTTGAACCTTTTTTGTTTAGTTGTATTTTTGCTGAACTTTTTGAGTATACGTTTTTAATAATTCTAATGTATTTGTTCGGAACACCTCTTTTACCTCCTGCCAGATTATGTCATGTTCCAAAGAACCAAATGCCTTATTGTAATCTATAAAACAGCAGTACAAGGGAAGGTTGTACTCGTTATGTTTCTCAAAACTTTGTTTGACTGTGTGTATGTGATCTATGACAGAATATCCACATCTGAATAGTTTTGTAATTTAGGTAAAATCATGTAGTTAGTAAGTAGAGTAGTGGTGGCCGTAGAGCACTGATGGCCTATTGGTAACGGCTGCGACTTACGACTTGTAGGTCGTAAATCGTTCGAAACCAGGCAGGCGCTTTACTTTGTGTTAATTATTTCATCACCACTGATCTCAAAGCGGTAAAGGAAAACATCGTGAGGAAACTGGCATGTCCTACAATCAAAAACTCGAAGACTTGTGAAATCTACCAACCCGCACTGGGCTCGCGTGGTGGATTACGTCTCAGTCCCTCTCACCAAAAGGAGGTCTGTGTCCCAGCAGTGGGAACATTATTGGCTGATTATGATCATGTAGTAAACTTGCTAAGAACTATTTCACAACTTTGATAAAATAAAAAACCTTAATATTAATAATTAATATGTACTAACAGTAATTCTATTACCATTTACTTTTAAACCAAAATAATAATACACTTACAATTTTATCCAACTTCGTAATAAACTCCGACACTATACCAACTCAACACGTATCACACAACTACTGACCAACCAAGGTCAGGATACGTAGATATTTATAGATTTACAACGAACACATACCTACCTATATGCTTTTATCTACTACTATTATCTTGTTGTGAGGCATTTCTGCATTACTTCTTAATAACGTATGAATAGATTACGATGGTACGATAAATTACGTATGATAGGGGCTTGTGGCTAAGTAACAACAGCTGCACGGGTCGATCGATCAGGTTAAGCTACGCTTGCCGCGGTTGGTCCGTGGATGGGTGATCATCTTTACATACTCCTCTATGCCTCGGGGTCCTAGCTGTCATTTGTGGATCTTTGACAGTCGTTACCGCTCATCAGAAGCCCCAAAGTCTGACAACCAGCCTTACCAAAGGCTATCGCATTACCCAGTTACTAGGTTGTGGAGGTCAGATAGGCAGTCGCTCCATGTAAAATACTGGTATTTAAGTGCATCTGGTTAGACTGGAAGCCGACCCTAGCATAGTTGGGAAAAGGCTAGGCAGATGACGTGTAGGTAAATGTTATGATAAGTGGTTAAGTGAGTAATAACTCTCCTTTATATGTACACTAGCTTTTGCCCGCGGATTCGCCCGCATGGATGTCGGAAAATATCCCACGGGAACGTACTAACCGGCAGTACTGGGATTACATACCTAATAGTCCAGGTTATTGACTCCTACCGCTGCGCTCCAACCATAATTATTTTTAGGCCTCTGCCTCGAATCTTGCGGACAGCGGGGCAGAGGAGGCGGCGGCGCGGGAGCGGCAGGATCTAATGCGTGGATCTTTGACAGTCAGAAGCCCGAAAGTCTGACAATCAGTCTTACCAAAGGGTTATAGGGTAGTTACTGGGTTGTGGAGGTCAGATAAGCAGTCGCTCCATGTAAAATACTGGTATTCAGCTGCATCCGGTTAGACTAGAAGCCGACCTCAACATAGTTGGGAAAAGACTAGGCAGATGATGAGTAGGTAAACGTTATGATAAGTGGTTAAGATGAGTAATATCTCTCCTTTGTACTTACAAAGGAGAGATATTACTCATCTTAACCTACCTACTTAGGTACGCCTACCCAGCAAGATATAGAAAGACAAGCTAACTTTTTCTTGATCCTTATGTTTTGTACGTCCCATTGGTCGCTCGATTACGTCAACGTACCCTATAACTGGTGTCTACATTCCTTGTAGAAAACTACATGCATCACTATTTTCCTAGTTGTCAACTAACCACTCCTAGTTGTCCTAATTTCTATGTAGGTTCAACATCTAATGCCCGGGTTAGACGAGGCTAGTTTTCAAGCTAGGATAGCAAATAAGTATTAGGTGTCCGGGATTACTTTCCTAGCCAGGCACATGCAAAAATGAGGGTAGCTTTGTATGCACGATGCCAGAGTGATAAGCTTGCTAGATTAGTCACCTGTCCCACCGCCGGCGATAAACAGCTAAAAACGAGTTGGCGAGCAATGAACAGCGAGTGAGCGATAGCGATGCGCTATTACTCACTGGTATGCGTATGTACAGACGTCAGCACATCAAGCTACCCGAAACTGTCAAATTTTTCCAATCAACTTTGTACTTTATACTTCAGCGATAAAGTTGAACATCTATTAAATAAATTTGACAGATTGTAGTAGCTTGATGTGCTGGTGTCTGTAGAAAACATGGGTCTCTCGGCAAGTGTTCAGTGAGCGTCGCTGAGCGTGTACTCTATTTGATGGGCTCTTTCGCTGCGAGAAACGAGTTCTTACCGTGTGAACAGTCAGCGATCAACTATTAATGTAAAAATCATCTCGTTTACTTACACGAGACCTACAACTATTTGTTCGTTTCTTGAGTGAGAAAATCGTTGATAGCTAGTCGCTTCCTCGTCGATGATAGGGTGGTTTCAACCCGAGATGTGCTAAGCTGCATAGCGACCTACCTAACTGTGATACTTCCCTGTGGTATTCCGTAATTACTTGCTCATTGTTTGTGCAATTATTTATCATCACGCTTTGCATTCTCTCCGTGAGATAGCTTTTAAATAGGTTTACTGGAGTTTCTCTTACACCGATATTCTAAAGTTTAAATGGAAGTTTATGGATAGAGACTGTGTCAAATACATTTTTTAGGTCCTAAAAGATGCTAAGGCATTGGCATTGTGATCCACATTGTGAGATAAGAGATCACTTAAGCCAGTCACGGCATCGTCAGAAGCTCGGCTGCTATGATGTTATAGGCATCTAGGTATTTCCTTAGTTTATTGTTTAAGATTCGCTCTAATATCTTAGACATCGCAGAAAGCACAGAAATGTCAATAATTGTTGACACAGTCTTTGTCGCCTGACTTGTAAATTGGGTGAATAAGCGCTTTTTTTAAAGCTTCGGGATAAACACCGGTTGTAATCGAAAGGTAACAAATATGTGTGATAACTGACAGATAGTAGAAACTTACTTGAGGTTTTAACCATCTGTGTAGAAATAAAATATTGTACTTAACAAATATTTCAATCATCCTGAAACAATTTTATTCCTTAAAAGGATTGGTAAGGGAATTTTTCGGTATATCGTTGACTTCCAAAACAGTTATGCTAATAACATACATACATACATACATAAACTCACGCCTTCACCTGCTACGATCCTTACAATATACTCCTTTTGCCTCGTTTACGTTCATACATCTGATCATACACGCATGCCGTTTGCGATTACTACGCACCTGGCCTTTCTGAAGAACATCACCAATAAGGTCAGTAAAGTCCTCTTAGGGCGTCCCCGCCCGGCCTTTCCCTTCACATTAGCCTTGTAAATACATTTTGTTAGTCGCCTTTCATTCATCCTCTCAACATTCCCAAACCATCTTAGCATACCCTTTTAAATTTTTGTCACTACATCTTCTTTTAAATCACACCGCTGTCTTATCACATCATTCCTCAGCCTATCATTCATAGTCAGACCACACATGCTTCGCAAGGAACGCATTTCCACAGCATTTAATCCACTTTCATGGTTGTTTTGCCACACCCAACATTCACTTCCATACATAATCGTGGGCACCATTGTGAACAGCCAGTCGAGCCTTTTTAGACATCGACTGGTTGGTCACAATCGCATGTATAGCACCATTCACTTTATTTCCCGCATTTACTTTCCTTTCCTCATCTCTATCAATCTTCTCATCCCTTGTAAACAGACTCCCTAAATATATAAACTCACTTACTTGCTCCACACTCTTGACACCATGACCTTCGTCTTATTCGCATTTATATTCATCCCTTTCATCTTATATGCTTCATTCATCACAGTCACCATGTCTTGCAACTGTTCTGCTGACGATGCAAGTAGAACTTGATCATCTGCGTAGATAAGGCATTTGATAGGCAACTCATTCATTCTCAGTCCGCACTCACCCTCTTTCAAATCTGACTGGCAACTATCCATGTACAAGTTGAAAAGCCACGGTGACGCTACACAACCCTATCTAACACCCCTTGAGGTGCATAACCAGTTAATAATAGAACAGAGATGCTAATAATAGAACATGAAATGATGTAAGTAAATAAAACAAAACCCAAAAGCGTTTTTAAAACATATTTAATTGACATACTTTTTGCCATACATTCCATTATGTATATTAATTAGTGTTAGTTGAGATTCTAGTGATGGGTTCATGCCTAGACAATCAATGGTATATTTGGCATTTATTCGATACAGTTCATACCCAGTTCGCTCAAAATGCTCGGACAAAGCTCCAACTCAAAACACAACATAAGTTATTAAAAGGCGTAAGATATTATGCTTCAAAACACTTCTTTATCAACTGGCCAAGCTGTGTTGCTCCGGATTCGTTGTATTTTTTAGAAAATGATGTTTGCTTCAAGTTTGCCAGCCACGCAGTGGTTTTCGGAAACCTGAAAAGTAAAATCCTTTATTATTTTCCCTCGCCAACTTGCTACTTATTTCAGCCGACTAAAAACTAAAGAAGAGATGTGCCATGTGTGCATAACACTGCATAACATTTTCAAGGTTATATCTATCATTCAATATTGAAAAAAAAAAACTCTGATCGGAGATTGTTTGAGAAGCGATGAATGAAGTCGCTAAACTAAAGAAGGATTAGGCTGGCCACGTCAGCCAGATGCTAGTTAAAATGTGGGCCAAAAGTACCACTCGGTGGAGCTCTGATACAGCTGAGAGTCGTGAAAGACCGCAGCAGCGATAGCAGATCAAGCTTAGCACATTTGGTATCAACTGGAAGTTACTGGAACCCGGGAACAAATAGATTATAGTGATTTTTATGTGGGACTGGATGGGAAAATCCTACTCTATATTGCAGTTGACAACGACAATTTAATTTTGACATCCACATTTCAATTTTGTTTGACAACTGTGGTATAAAGGTGCCTAAAATACCTTTTCGAATAGGATCATCAACCATAGTGATTGCATGATCAATAAAAACTTTTTACAAAAAAAAACAACCGACCTCCAAAAAAAACACTACAAAGTGAAAAATAACTTTAATTTCGGAAGTCGGTGTCTTGGGTTTTGTATTTTCGTTTTTTGCCACCGACTTCCGAAATTAAAGTTATTTTTCACTTTGTAGTGTTTTTTTTGGAGGTCGGTTGTTTTTTTTTGTAAAAAGTTTTTATTTTTCAATTTTTAGTTGTGGTACCTACTCCACACATATTCGAATACCACTACCTGCTACCAGTGACAGAAACTTATCATATCATCTACATACTAAGTTGGAAAAAAATACGTATTTTGTAGCTAACTCAAAAACAATCCAAGCAAAATTAATAAAATTTATATGGGACCAATTCGGGAGCACACCCTTTCAAACAAAAAAAGAATTTTCAAAATCGGTCCACAATTGACGGAGAAATCGGTGGACATAAATAAAAAAAAAAAAAAAACAAACATACGCGACGAACATATAACCTCCTCCTTTTTGGAAGTCGGTTAAAAAAAGGAGTATCGTTATCGTTGCCCAGTTACTGGATTGTAGAAGTCAGATGAACAGTCGCTCCATGTAAAATACTGGCATTCAACTGCATCCTATTAGTCTGGAAGCTGATCCTAATAAAGTTGGGAAAGGGCTAGGCGGATGATGAGATGATGATGATGTTTCACTTACTTTTTGGCATCTATTGGCAATAACACTTCCAAAGTCGTCATGTTACTTAAGGCTGCCACATCGGCAATTGTGATGTGATCAGCAGCAAGGAACTTTGTTCGGGATAAGAACTCTTCAAGAAAACCATATGCTTCTGCAATGTCATCGTACCGTTTCTGTTCTACGTTCTTATTTCCTTCAAATATTAAGGGATACTGCAAAACAAAAATAAACGGAGCCTTAAAAAGTTTTTTTTTTAGTATATTGACATTATCAAATAAAAGAGGCACCGAAACGTTTTTCGAAATTGCCGTTAAAAAATCTAGGTATTGTTTTTAAGAAAATAATATGGCCCACTAAGTTAATTGGTAAGAAGTAAAGCCTTATTTTAAACGTTGGCATAAACAGTAGGTTTCTATATAAATGATTGTATTACTCACAGTTATGTTTCGTATTCTAGGAAAAAGAATTGATGTTGCAAAAAAAAGTTTTTGATTGACCAGTGCCCTTTTTTTGACATCCTTTGGGTACCACGACTCATCTTTTCCGTATGTATCAGCAAGATACATCATTATAGCGTGACTGAAAAGAGAGAATACAAACATGAGTAATGACAGGTTCATAAACTATTTTATGTTTACTTTGTAAAAGAAATGCCTTAATATTAAAACGTGCACTGGCAGTACCGTGTTAAATTAAATATGTAAGAATGCCTTTTCATATTCATAACCAAAACAAGCAGTGATCAACCATCGCTAACTGCGGTTGTGATTTTTACAAAATGAGTTCAGTGGTTAAACCTTTAAGCCAGTTTTTGTACCTATTTTGAACTTTATTTCGTCGCTCGTTATGTTCTTAACACAAAGTTGACAACTTAGATTTAGGTTTAAAATAAAATTTTGTATCTATGTCGGAGTTCGTAAATCGTAATTCAAAAATCGCTCGATGTTTTTAAGGTGGTTATGTCGTGGCCAGATCTTAGAATCGATCATTTCATGAAATGAACATCGACCGCTGGTCACATTATGATTTAGATTGAATACTCAACGTTTGACGATATGACGAGCTAAACGCACGACTACTTCATGATGTGGCCAAACATTAGTGATCACATGATAAAATAGTTAGATTATTCACCAGTAGAAGCTTCTTCCAAGTTGGTCGCAGTTACTTGGCTATTTTTACTACACCTTAAACACACTACATTACATTGATACTCTACATTAATGATATGGTCAAACGTCGACTGACATAATATAATTGAACGTTGACGTTTAAACGATATGGTTAATTTCAGCTGGCCATTTCATGAACTGGTCAATTCTAAGATCTGGCCACGACGGATACAAGACTGACGACTACACTTTTATCCGACCAATCGAGGTAAAATAATAATAAAACCGTTAGAGTTCAAGTTTTCTAGCAGCGTAAAGGTTAGCACATAATAATATTACAGAGCAGTAAAATGATTGAGTAAGCAAATGATGAACTAGCACCAGTACGGTTTTAAAGCTACACAGTACGGGAAGTTTTAAAGTTATTTAACTTTCAAAATAACAAACCTGTCATGCAGAATAAAATTACCGTCTTCTAGTACAGGTACGGTGTGCAGTGGGTTTTTCTGGAAAAAATATATTCTGTATTATAATGTTGTACAACTAATAAAACATTAAGATTTTAATTTTTTTTCAAAAGTTATTAAATCTTTTGATTCCAAGAAGAGACAGGCAGGAGAGTTGTGCCATGGGAGAGTTGATACAAAGTCGATTTTTTTGGAATCGATTCCAAAAAATACCGACTATATTAACTGTTAGCTAATTGGAATTTATTGCTTGGTCGATTTTAGTAGCTACGCAATTCATTCAGTTTCTTTTGAGTACATGGACTTATTTTCTTACTTTCAAATATTCTGGTGTCAAATGATCCTTTTTTAGAAGATTCACTTCTATCTTCTCGAAAGGGACGTTGAACACTTCACAAACCATCATGGTAGCGCGCACTGGCGGGCTCAAGTCCAATGTGTACAGTTTGACACCCATCTGAAAATAAATATAGGTAAGTAGTAAATATTAACCTACCTACTAACGATTGGTTTTGTAATTTTGATAAAATCATGTAGTAAGTAAATAGAGCAGTGGTGGCCGCAGAGCAGTGCTGGCCCAGTGGTAATGGCAGCGACTTACGACTTGTAAGTTCGAAACCAGGCAGGCACTTTACTTTGTGTAAATTATTTTATCACCACAGCTCTCAAAGCGGGAAAGGAAAACATCGTGAGGAAACTGGCATGTCCTAGAACTAGGCTTGCCAACCGTACTTATAGTATATATTATTGAACTATATTTCGAGTCTGCGTACTATTATATACTGTTGAAGGAATATATAGTACGCAACAATACTATATTTTCAACACTGAAATCTAACAAACAAATCCTTCATTAAAATAACAATATTAAATGAAATCTTTGCAGAAGTAAAAGAATGCAGTGAGTTTACTGACAAAACTACAGGTCAAAAATGGCAGCATATTTAAAAAATACTGAAATAAGTTATTATATTTATCCCGCCATTTCGGCGTTCACAGAAAGAATATATTCAGTAATGAATTCGAAAAGAAACAGAAGTGCTCGCGCAAGTTTTAGTAATAAGTTATTTTATTATAATATTCCGAACGCAGTTTTGAGCTATATTCCTTCCCTCCCAATTCCCATACAACGGAACGAGACGGACGCTCATCACATGCACCAATCAGAGACCAGTCAGTGACCGCCCGCACCGCCCGCACCGCACTGCGCCGCGCCAAAAATGGTTGGCAACTATATCAAAAACTCTCTATTTGTAAATGTTGCACCACAGTGAACAGTGAAAAATCAGTGAACACTAGGGATAGCCAGAGCTGTCCTTGAGTCAACGTGTTTCGTCCAGAAGATTCCCAAATAAGTCCATCCATCCCTATTTTCTTACTCATACCACATATCCCATTTTTAGCTCAAATTCTGTGTGTCGTCCAATATTCCACTCCACGTAAAATTATTTTCCCGCGTATGGTCCTTCGAAAGCCGCGTCAACTTATACACCAAGAAGCGTATCTCATTAATAAAAAATGAGCTTTGATTTTCATTAATTCAAACATTTAATGTAATGAAGCATTGCAACACTAGAATTTTAGAAAAAAAAAAATTATGCAAGAAGTGCAAAAAATATAGTTTGTATAAAAATATATCTTTGTCTATTTTTAGGTTTTTCCATAAAATACTATATTTTTTTGAAGTGTACTATATTTTTTATAGCTTATTTTGAAAAATAATATATTTGTCTGAAGTAATGTTGGCAACCCTACCTAGAACCAAAAACTCGAAGACTTTTGACATCTACCAACCCGCACTGGGCTCGCGTGGTGGATTACGGCCCACTCCCTTTCACCGAGAGGTCTGTGTCCCAGCAGTGGGAACATTATATGCTGATTATGATCATGTAGTTAAACTTGCTAAGAACTATTCTGCTTCGATAAAAAAAATATAGACGAATAAGTGCAGATTCGTATTCAATAAATAAATAGAAAAAAAAAACAATTATTCTACTACCCAATTACATAATTTTACAAAATGTTTGTAGCATGCACATAAGTACTTAAATAAATAATAACCATCATTAAAATAATCTCTGACAGGCAACATTTTATTCAATACTTCATTATTTTATCATGTATATACCAATTTTGGCTTTCTGGTCATCTATTTCCGAATAGCGATATTGCTTATAATAAAATATTTACCATTCAAACTTAGGAATTAATACACTAAAACAGTAATTCTATTACAATTTACTTTCAAACCAAAAAAAAAAACACATTTCTATCCAACTTCGTAAAAAACTCCGACACGATAGCAACACAATACGTATCACACAACTACTGACCAACTAATGTCAGGATACGTATTTATACATTTACAACGAACACATACCTACCTATATACTTATCTACAGTATTTCTATTTTCTTAATATCCCTCGAGAATCATCGCATTTCCGAATACAAACGAATGCAAATTTGCATGTCCATCAATTATTACATTTATCTTGTATAGGTAATAATTTGAATTCTGAACTAAGTACTTTATTGTTGTTTTGTTTTGATTTCCGTGTGAACTATATAGAGCCGTAAAACTATTTTCCTATCTCTCGTGCCTGCGACTTTAGCAGATTTCCTCCCATGAATCCCATAAATTACATTTAGTTAAAAGAGTATTAACAACTCTATTTACTTCCAAGTCGATTGAGAGCGTCCGCTCTGCACCAAGTGCAAAGGGCAACTGGCTGTCTGGGTGGTTAGAAATCTGACGACTGAAGAAACACGAAGTTTGCCAAGGGACATTAAGAAAATAGAAATACTGTACTATTATCTTGTTGTAGGTAAGGCATTTCCGCATTACTATGCAATAACGTATGAATAGGTTTTCTTATAATGTATGTACCTAAGTTACAAAAAAATAATCCCAATAATTATCTGCAATGAGTGTAATCATTGCATTCTTTTTGCACACTTTTTTGTGATTTTTTCTACCATAATAATTATTTGTATATGTGAGATCATTGATATAATCTTCCAATGAGTAGGTAAATGTTATAATGTAATGTCTCGAGAGGAGTTCGTGGCTTAGTAATGACAGCCGTACGGGTCGATCCGCCAGGTTAAGCTACGCTTGCCGGGGTTGGTCCGTGGATAGATGACCATCTTAACATACCGGGACTCCTCTGTGCCTCGGAAAACACGTTAAGCCGTTGGTCCCGGCTGTCATTCGTGGATCTTTGACAGTCGTTACGGCTCGTCAGAAGACCGAAAGTCTTACCAAAGGGTATCGTATTACCAAGTTACTGGGTTGTGGAGGTTAAATAGGCAGTCACTCCATGTAAAATACTGGTATTCAGCTGTATCCGGTTAGACTGGAAGCCGACCCCAACATAGTTGGGAAAAGGCTAGGCAGATGACGAGTAGGTAAATGTTATGTAATAACTCTCTTTTATATGTATATAGGTACCCCTACCCAGCAAGATATTAAATTATTATAAAACACAACATCAACGTCGAATTTACGTGATATTCATACAATCCTGTTTTTCTTAAATAATGAATTATATTTTTCATAATTTATGTTCCATAGGGCACAGATGGCATTAAATTATGCATTGACTTGTGGTTCCCACTAGTTGCCCGTAGCCAAACTTGTACCTGTAACAAGCCTTCTAGACAGAATATCTGCTTTGAAGGTAAATATTTATTAGAGAAAGCTACGTACAACGTCCTACTCCATGTTGCAGCTAACAAACGGATTTCTGTTCATTGTATACCAGGACACCTTCAGTTTGCTTGTGTCTCAGTTTGCGGTATCGGTCTTTTGTCAAACATGGTCAACCCAGAGACATTGTGGCTTACTTTGTTATTTTACATATCATCTTTAATTCAAAGTGATCTCCGGGATGTACTGTTAACTATGGGAGTTCTGCTGGGTTCAATTCTTGGCCCATTTCTGTTTATTGTGTTTATTAATGTCACAAGTCGATGACGAGGTTTCTATTGCTATATAGAATTTATTCTAAAGAACCACGTCAGAACGAGCAAACTATGAGGGAGTACTTTCAGATTACCCATACTGGTCTATCTCAACATATCACCTTGAATGATTTTGCGTCTTATCTGTAAAAGGAACAAAAACAATGAATAGGCATTTATTCTTGTTCCCAATAATTGATCATCATCGACATGAAACATAAATTTATTTTTATCAGTAGGTATACAATTTTGCATTGTCATTCACTTATGATGGAATACCTATGCAGTATCACAAGACCGATTTTCAGTTGACAAAAAAAAAACCGACCAATTGCGTGTCAGGACATAGACAGGCAGACAAACACAAGAGTGATCCTATAAGGGTTCTGTTTTTTACTTTTCAGGTACGGATCCCAAAAAACAAAGACGTAACTTTTAATTAGAAAGTTATCTTGAACTGCATCCAACGCTATCCAACTAAACTACTGGATTTATAATTATATTAATTTTTGAAACCGTTTATACGTATAAGTACGTAAATATATATTTAAGTAAATAAAATAAAAAACTATACAGCTTTCAAACAGATTTTTGATTGAACAGATTATTGTGGGTATATTCGACATTTATCTAACAGAGTACATGCCCAATTTGCTCAAAATGTCCGGGCAAAATCTCGTCTCAAAACACACGCTGAAAAGCCTAAGATGATAAATATATTATGCTTCTAAACACTTTTGTATTATCTGGGTAAGCTGAGTTGCTCCAACTTCGTTGTGTTTTTTACAAAATGGCGTGTCCTTTAGGTTTGTTAGCCAAGCGGTTGTTTTCGGGAATCTGAAAAATAAAATCCTTCAAACCACGGATATAAAACTTTTTGACAATCGGCTATACAATTCAGCCGATTAGGAACCAAGGAAGAGGTTTGTGGAATGACAGCTCATTCAGTTCAACGCTGTAGTGATATTTTTATAGAATGGGGATAAAAACTGCCACTTGCTCACATCAGATGGCGCTGATCTCCAGCGTCTTATAATTTGACAATTAGCCATATTTTTTTTGTAAACAAGCGACTTCTTTTACGCATAATTAATTATTGAGCTCAGTAGCGCAGCTGTTTACTGCAAAAATACGGGGACCCATGTATTTGCCAAAGATGTTATAAGAAGAAAACAGTGGGAGAAAGCTCTCCGAAAAAATTGGAATTCGATATTTTGTCGAGACGATGCTTTTATGGAAGAAAGTGGTTTATAGGTGATGCTCCCAAGAGAACTAAGTCTGTTTTTATTACATACAGGCTCTCGTGATGTGATATTATGTAAATTATAGTAAAATATGTGTGTGTTTAAATTAACATATTAAATCAGTGCTAGAAGTGCTATCGCTGAGATTTTTCAGTCAGGAAGATCAAGCCCGAGTTAGTTTTTAACTCTGATCCTGGTTATTTCTATTGTACGCTTCCAGTCTTTAACAAAAAACGAACTTAAAGTCAACATACACAAAATAACCTATAAAATATAAAACGTTCATAAGTTATTTACTTTTCCACTAAAGCTGCTCTTTTACCAGTGGTAGACGCTTCCCCTGTCCTTAACTCGTCTTTTAATAGTGCTACAATCCAAGTCTCATACATGTTTATCTAGTTTTTGTATAATTTGTGATCGACATAAAAGTAAACATAAACACAACAATGGTGGTTTAAAGACGTACAACTGTGCTGCCATCTGTTCTAACCTTTCACTTTTTAATCTCATTGATCGGCAGATCTGACGATGCCATGTCAGTGAAGCATGACGATGTCTGTATATCCAAGATTAAGCCGCAAAACTAAAGAGGGTTATGGCTACGTCTGCTGAATTCCAGGTAAAGTCAAAATGACCACACAGAGAGGTCCCGCGTTGCAGAAGACCGCAAAAGTGAGCTAAATATTTGACATCGACTGGAAAACTTGCCATCCGTGAATCTTTGCTCAGCAGTGACATGTGGAAAATAAAAAAAATAACAGTTTGTCTAGATATTAGTGTTTTATTTAATAGGAATATATGGGGAAACCCTAAGCCATTGAAGCTGAAAAGATAATTTTCTCATCTCAATCTCAATTTTCGAACGACCACACTATCTGTAATGTTTAAAAAAAAATTAACTAATAATATTGTTGTCGAATATAGATTGACACTAACATCTCTTGAACGTGGTTTAGATGTGCTCTTTGCGTTCAGTTTCAATAGTCAAACTCGCCTTAATAGCATAGAATAAATTTTACTTACTTTTTCTCGTCCACCGGTAGAATCGTATCCATAGCCGTCATAGTACTTAAAGCTGCCACATCGGCAATTGTGATGTAATCAGCGGCAATATATGTTGTATGAGATAGGAACTCTTCAACAAAACCATACGCCTCTTCAAGGGCATCCAACTGTTTTTGTTCTACAATCTTGTTTCCTTTAACCAATAAGGAATACTGCAAAAATATTATAAACGGACAATAAATATTATTATAAAACGTAGTACCGAAGTTAAGCCTTCTTAACGTTTAATATACGTAATTAAAAACATACAAATTACTTACAGTTACACTTTGCATTCTAGGAAAAAGAATTGATGTGTCAAAGAAAAGTTTTTGATTGACCAGTGCCCTTTTTTTGACATCCTTTGGATACCACGAGTCGTCTTTTCCGTAAGCATCAGCTAGATACATCAATATGGCGTGACTGAAAAGAGATAATACAAACTTAAGAATCAGATTGACCTGAAAGGCAAAAGCTGCTCATTTATTATACGATGCAATTTTTGATCGTCACATTAACTGCGTAAAATTGGTGATGTCAAACTAAATTTTTAATTTATAGAACGTAATAGAGAACCTTGCTGCCAATTGCTCCTGCTAGAGGGCACCATTGCACTAGATAACAAAAGGGTTCTTAATAATATAAAAAAAATATAATTTTTATATTAATAAATATATTATATATTTCATTTATTGCGGATCACACATAAAGGTACATTCAATCCATATAGTATTAGTAACAAAAACTTAGAAACTATGTGTGTGTGTTGTTATGTTGTTGTTGGTCTCTTAATGCATTTTAAGAGACCGTATTATCACATTAGGTAATGAAACCTGTACCTAATGATAGTTATATGGGCAATAAATAAATAATGAAAACAGAAAAACATGAAGTTAACAAGGATGAAATAAAGCTGAAAAAATATTGTAAAAAGTCCGAATATTGTTGGTGCGCGCATTTGACAGTTTGCTTTGTTTACCTCTTGATAAAGTGGCGCCATGTGCTGACTCAGCATTGCGTAATATTCCCTATTCTAAAATAACAAACCTGTCAAATAAAATGAAGTCACCGTCTTCTAGTACAGGTATAGTGTGCAGTGGATTTTTCTGAAAACAAAAAATGTAGTTAAATAAGTACCTACAGGAAATTATAAAAACATTTGAGCTAACTTTTTTTACTGTATAAATAGATGTAATTTTGGGATTTGTGACAGTGGAGAGACATGAAGTTTATTAAGCATCTTTGACATATAGCGAATTGGTATTTTCTAGCATTTATTGTGGTGTGTGTTCATTTATAAAAAGAAAAAACAGCATCAATAAAGTTGAATAAAACTAATGTTTTGACTTTTGTTATTGTAGTGTTTTTTCTAGCAGGTAGGTATGCATTGGCTTTTCGAGTTTCAAAGCATTATACTGTTTCATTCGTTGCATCTTACGTTTGGTCGTACCCAATGTGACATTATTTGGACCAAGATCCTTATGAGAAGAGCCTAGGAATTTTCTTACTTTTAAGTACTCTGGTGTCAGATGTTCTTTTGCCAATATATCAACTTGTATCTTCTCGAAAGGCACGTTAAACACTTCACAAGCCATCATGGTAGCGCGCACTGGCGGGCTCCAGTCCAATGTGTACAGTTTAACACCCATCTGAAAATAAATACCTATTATAAACCTTTAAGTACCTGGGTGACCGAACTCAGATATGGTGAAAATAGAGAATACTCATTTAAATAGGAAAGTACATACTAATTCCATGCTTCCATGATAGTAGGTACCTACTTACTAATTCCATGCTGCCATGTCATTATTCTAAGGCAGCTATCTTGTTCTAAACTGTGGGTGACCGAGCTCTGCTCGGGTGAAAATACGGAGAAAACAAATTTTCCCAGCTAAATGACACCTAGCTAAATCGATTTTTCACTCTCGCAAACCCCTATATTGTAACTTTCATCGAAATCGTTAGAGCCGTTTTCCAGAATGGGATTACAAATATTTATATACAAACATTGCTCGTTTAATAGTATAGGATTTTGCAAATTAACTGTCGAACATGTCGACTGCTTCGTTGGTCTAATGGTCGCAAGCGCTACTGCTGATCATAAAGTCCTGGGTTCGATTGATTCCCAGATCGGGCAAAGTGTTATTTTGTTTTTCCCTCAAGAATTTCACAGTAGCAGCCCGGAGTCTGGATTTGTGCCCGGTTGATGGCAATAGCCTCGCCCTCTATTACATGGGACTTAAACGTAACTGGTGAAATGTGGGTGCATACTGTTTATGTGTATAAGTGTACACCTCTTCCTAACTCTTTGGGGATTACATGCGTGATGTTATGTAGTTTTGCAAACACATATCTACATACCAAGCTGACCAAATTATGTGCTTATTTACTCATATTACTTTATTTACTAACCAAGTATTCGACTTGTTTTTTTACTGTGTACAAAAACATAGTCCTACTTATGATATCCAAAGTACATTAGTAGGTGGCGTTTTTATTTTGCTAATCATTTAATTACTTCGCAAATAATCTTATGACCAGTTAGTGAGTATCATAATTGATGATTCTGGTATGAGGTTTTGGAAGTAATAAGGCTATGAACTGAGGACTACGTTCGAATTAGAAATTTGTCGGCAGTCAGCTGTCGAATATTTGTAAAATTCTTAAATTAAAACGATAGGTATACCTGACCAAGTATATTTTACATTTATTTCATTACTTTGAAATGCATAATGATTAAAGATTTCCCACTAATCAAATTATTCAGTACAGAAAAAGGCATTAAAACAGTTTTCACATTTACATTTTATTACCTTGTGTTATTGAAAATCCGTATAATCATTGCATTGTTTTTGTTGTGTAATACATTTTATAATATAAGTACCTATTATGTCGATTTCAGATAATTGTATTCTTGAATTTACGATTTAATAATGAGCAAATTATTGTGATAAGTGGTGGGGTGAAACAAGCAATAGTAAGGTTGTCAACTTTTTTGTCCCTTCAACTCACCTGTTGTAAGTATAAAAACCTTCCGGAATAAATAATTCTCACAATGATGTCGAAAACCACATCAAAATTTGTTGCGTGGTTTAGAAGAACAACGTGGTCACACAGTCAGATACGAAAAACGATTTGGTTTTTGATTTTACGCTATTTATACTTTTATAGATATAAGATGCTTGGATAATAATGAAATATACATAACTACAACAAATTTAAACTTGTTAGCTTTTAAATGTATATTTTGGGAATGAGCGCTGTTGTCTGAGATACAGATATTTATTTATCTAGTTCAGGCACAGATGTCTTGTCGAATTTTTGTTATTATAAGATTCTTTAAGAAATGTTTATTTTTTATTTTTGATGTACTTGAATTTGAAATAAATAAATTATTATTATTAAATTATTATTATTATTATTATAAGAAGATAAGATAGAATCGATATAAATACATAATTACCTGCATTTTTCCTGTGACGAAATGTGGAGTTATCTTAAGACCGATTTTTCAGTTGTTGTCTCTCCAAGATATTTAATGTGTGAACCTTTGGTCAAGTGTGGACAGGTATAGTCAGGCTTAAAGTGGCAACTGTGGAATTAAAAATTAAAATCCTGTAGAGGTTAACTTTTCTTGCTTATTGAAAATAGTATAAATTTTGTTGTTTCGAGATTAAGATTAAGAAGATTAGTATTGTAGAGTTCAATTTCATTCCAATCTGAGCCATGCACAATAAGTACTGTGTTATGTGCGTAAAAATATTTAAATTTGTAAGTGTTAATGTGCTTAGCTGATTTATATAGATTAGGAAGAGTATCGGTCTCAAGACACTTCCCTGTGGAACTCCGTAATTAATAAAAGAGTGCTCATTGCTCGTGCAATTGTTTATAATCACACTTTGCATTCTCTCCATGAGATAGTTTTTAAATAGATTAAGTGGAGTTCTTTTAACACCGATATTGTCAAGTTTAAGTAGAAGTTTTGGGATAGAGACTGTGTCAAATGCCTTAGAACCTACCTCAAACATGCCAAGGCATTCCTTTCCTGATTCAAATGGTGGGATAGGAGATTGCTTTGTGTTGCGTAATGTAAATCATTTTGCATACTATTGTATAGAATCAAGTTTTTCTAACTGAACAGACAGTTGTGCTGCTGGGGAGTTTGTTGCGCCACTTCTTCCTAGCTAAAGCATTAGGAAGTGGTGAAGGGCGGGCGTTTTTGGGGGACTGTTTTATATAATTTTGACATACGAAAAGTGCTGATTCTCAGCCTAATTTGAATAAATGTCTTTTGAATTTTGTTAGTATTTGCTAACCAGTCACTGCCTCTTCCGTAGACCTACTCAATACGAACAACAATTGATTGTATGCTATGATGTTATAGACATGTAGGTATTTCATTCGTTTATTGTTTTATATTAGAAGAAGATATCGAAGAAAGCACAGAAATAGGTTTATAATTGTAGACACAGTTTTTGTCGCCAAAATTACCATACAGCCCCCTAAAACAGTTATGATACCTACCGAACAAAATCAGTATTATGCTGGTCTCTCCATTGAAACTCCGTACTAGGCTAGGGCAGCTCAAGGTCGAAGTTCTACCACTGACGTGCGGCCGACTGTACCTATAATACATTAAACGTAGTGTAATAGGGTAGTTTCCTAGGTAAAAAAATTAAAATTCTATTTAGTCCATCTTTCAGATAATAAAAAAATATTAGACACGTATTTTTTCCTTTATCATATTAATCAAAAATAACTTAGAAAACACGCATTAAAGTTGGTTGAGTTGGGGCTCGTTACGTCACAACGTCGTATAAAATCTAGCAAGGTGTGACGTCATGCCATTTTAACTCAATGTATCGCCGTAATCTTTTGATTACGTCAAAAAATAAAAATATAAGTCCAATCTTTTTTTATTTTCTGAAATACGGACTAAAAATAAAAAATTTGGACACAGGCCCATTGCATGGATGAAGTTGCACTTACGTTTTGGCATCTATTGGCAATAAAGCTTCCAAACTCGTCATATTACATAAGGCTGCCACATCGGCAATAGTGATGTGATCAGTGGCACTTTGTTCGGGATAAGAATTACTCTTCAAAAAACCCATATGCCTCTGCAATGTTATCGTACCGTTTTTATTCTATGTTCTTATTTCCTTCAAATATTAAGAGGCCGGCGACACGGCTCGCAACTACAAATCGAGATGTTTGCAAAATTCAATTCCAAGCACATTGCGCTAGTGTGAGTGCCTGTCGGAGTGAGCAATACTACCACGCACACATTGACAATTATTGCTTGACGCGATAGTACTACTAGTTTTCGAAAATGTATGATAAATTTGTATGTGTTCCGTAATATAAAAAAATATGAATGAAAACTTAATGTATATCCATTATTTTGTCGATAATTTGTAACTTGATAACATAAACTATGCTTCTGCGGAAACAATATTACAAATATTGTTGTTTATAATACAGAAAAAACAATATGAAAACATGTCATTTACGCTGTAAAAATGTACGAAATGCGAATTGCATTTCGTACATTTTTACAGCGTAAACTTCATTTATAGGTAAGTTTTTGGAAATAAAAAGACGTAAGAGCCTAGATAAATACTGTCTTAATCCGAATATCAACATAATATGGTGGAAATATGCTCAAATTGCAAATGATTTATGTACTACGTTTGTATGGACAATTCATGCGTCGCCGCATTCTTAAGGAATACTGCAAAAATAAATAAGCAAAGTTTGATCATTTGAAAGAATTAAGTTTTACAAAATGTTGTTGGAATAAAGTTCTTTTTGAAAAAAAGGAAATATTTAGTTGATCCTCTAAAAATTTATTGACCTTCTGATGTACGTTTTCTTTTATTAATTTTTGGCTTCTAATGATGAAAAGTACGCTTTTTTTTAACAAATACCTATACCCATTTTTACTTTTCTGGCCTTTCCTCAAGTTCGTCGCAGTAATTAAGACAGGGTACCCTAATCAAATGGGTTAGGTTAGGTTAGGACTGTGACCAACTGTGCGCGAGCCAAGCGAAGTGATCGGTGCCGCGTATTCGAAAATAATCACTGAACGTACATGGGCGTGTTCCGGGAAGCCCGTGGAGAGATTCAATTTTTTTTTCTTTGGACATCTTTTCACGGGTATCCTGTATGAAGGAACGCCTATCCAGAAATATATTTTTGTAGCACGTCCCATTGGTCTCTTGATTTGACTGACAGTACCCAATAACTTGTATCAACATGTTTTGTAGAACTACATGCACCACCATTCTACTAGTTGCCAACTAATTTCTGCGTAGGTCCAACATCTAATGAGGCTAGTTTTCAAGCTAAGATTATCTTGGATTACTTATCTGGCCTGGCACATTAAAAAATGAGGATAGTTCTGTATACACTTTACGGAGGCACTTTTAGAGCACATTAAGTAGCAGATACACTCACACATACACTCTCATATACAGACACACAACGCACAAGTATTCACACTCGAATCACACACTCACTAACATACTTGTTTTTATTTGATATTTTAAGTACCTACGGATTTATTTTAATAGATTAAGATTATGCTGTACTATGGAAGAGCGGAGTCTCCTAACACAGGCATTGTTTGCTTAAAAGGAGACTCCAAACACGAAACCCTTTTTTGTAAACTGAAGCATAAATAAAAACATTTTTTTTTTATTTTTTATTTATTTTACACTAGGCCAGAGTGACTAGCTGGCTAGCTTAGGCATATGTTCCATCGCCGACGATTAACGAGAAGCGAGTAGAGCTAGCTACTAAAAACGAGTTGGCGAGTAACGAGCAGCGAGTTCTGCGATAGACAGTGATGCGCGATTAATAACTGGTATGCGTATGTACCAAACGTGAGTCTCTCGGCAAGTGTTCTACCTGCGAAGCGATCGTCGCTGAGCGAGTACTCTCTTTGACAGCTCTTGTCGCTGCGTACTCGTAAGCAGTGTGAACAGTCAGCGATCAACTATTTATATTTATAATATGTATCTCTTTTACTTACACTGGACCTATACAATCTCTTGTACGTTTCTTGAGCGAGAAAATCACTTTCTCGTTGTAGGTGGGACAGGTGCCTTACTAGCACTATTTTGCTATCCTAGCTCGAAAAACTATCCTCATGTAACCCGGGCATTTCTTTGTGGTAGGTATCCGCCTTTTGTCACACGGTCAGCTTACAGTTCTGATAACTTGATAATCATTTTGTTCACGAAACCGCGTTATAGTGAGATCATCGTTAATTAAATAACACAAATGTTGGAAACATCAACAATGAACAAGCATTTTATTTTGTTACGCAATTAGCGTTGTCAAGAAAGATTGCCGGATTTTTTATTAGTACTAAGATATGTTTATACTTTGTCATTGCCATTCATCTATGATGGAATAGGTGCATACCTAACACAATTTAACCAACTTTTGAGCAGTTTCATCTTCAAAAGATGAAGAATAATATACAGCAATCTTTCGGGAAGACAGCCGTATATTTATGTAGATAAAGTACGTGCCACAGAACAAGATAAGGTAAAGGAGAAGCGCCTGTGAGGCACGTAGAGGCAAAATGTAGAGGTTATGCAGAATGCTCTCGTTTATTGCTTTTTGTTAAAAATCTACGTGTCACTAGGTTATTCAGTTTGGCTATTTTATAGACATAGAATAAATAGACAAATTAATTAATTAAAGGACTATTTTTTTTTTTTTGTTACAAATACATACTGCAAGTGTTATATCGAACAAAATAAAAAAATTAAAATGTGCTTTGAATTGATAGAATAGAATAGAATAGAATTATTTATTTGTAAAACATAGGTAAAAAGTCAAGGTCTTATATAATAATTATATGTTGCGCTATGTTTTGTCATTGATGACATACAAATATTAATATGATTACACAAAATAAAGAAAAAACAAAATTTACCATAGACAACAAACTAAAAATTTCGAAACAAAATAAAATACATGCATGCAATTCATTGATCCAATGATCATTAATAGGTAAGTAGTTATAGTGTTGTATGCAACATAAACTTCAAAGTTGTACCACTTTTCCCTCAAAGTTACAAATAAGACAGCAATAAAGAATCCAAAAACCAACCTCTGTTTTAAACCAACTTCAAAAAGGAGGAAAAATCCTGCTGTTATATCGACTTCATTAAGATCCCGCACACGATTCAAACGTAATATATCTCTCGACAAAGTTCCGCTGCGTTTGCATATAGCATTGTATTAGACAGTTATAAACTTTGATAGCTTTGCCAGTTCTGTACGCAGTCACAATGCTTAAAGTTGGACGTAGCAGACGCAATCTCAGAAACAAGCCGACATGGCTCTTGTTTCCGTAAATTTCAGCCGCGGCTTAGAAATTAGCTTTGTTTTGTATGTCTAGTAAGACTGTGTAGCGATTTGATTAGGGTTAAGTTGGAAATGCGTTCTTTTTCTATTTGCAGTTTCTTTTTGCTATAATTATAATATGTTTTTAGACTACCTCGTTGGTCTAGTGGTCTCAAGCGCTACTGTTAAGCATGAGGTTCTGGGTTCGATTCCCGGGTCGGGCAAAGTGTTATTGGGTTTTTCTATTTGAAATTTCTCAGTAGCAGCCTGGAGCCTGGATTTGTGCCCGGTTGATGGCAATAGGCTCGCCCCCTATTACATGGGACTTAAACATAACTGGCGAAATGTGGGTGTACCTGCTACAGGGATACCTCTACCCTACCCTTCGGGGAAACAAGGCGTGATGTTATGTTAATGTATAATATTTTTTTAGAAATCCAACGATTAGGTATAACTTTATAACAACGCAGCAAATGGACGTCATTCATAGCCGAGTTTCAGGACTATATCATTTTCTCCCTAAATTCCCAGTTACATAAATCATTTTCGAAAAATCTAAGAAAATATAGGTTTTTAGGGTTCCGTACCTTAAAAGGAAAAACTGAACCCTTATAGGATCAGTCATGTGTCTGTCTATCTGTCCTTCAGTCACAGCCAATTTGCTCCGAATCTAATGTACCGATTAAGTTGAAATTTGGTACAAATATGTATTTCTGTGACCCAAATACGGACGTGTAACGTAAATAAATGAATTTTGAATATGGGGGTCACTTTTGGGGAGCAAATAAGAAAATTAAAATAAAAAGTTTTTCAAACTGTATTGTGTGACATATCAAACAAAAGGGCTTATTGCGAAGATTTCAAATATTTTTTTAATAATTTTCAAATAAATAAATATATTTAAGAAAATAGAAGAAAAAACATTCCCCCCTTATTTCCGAAACTACTGAGCCTAAAATTTTGAAAATAATACAGAGAATGCTTCTTCACTCTGGCTTCTTTTTTCTTACAGGAAAACCTATGAGAAGTCTATCATCATCAGCCTATAATGTTCCCACTGCTGGGATACAGGCCTCCTCTCTGTGAGAGGGAGTGGGCCATAATCCACCACGCGGACACAGTGCGGGTTGGTAGATGTCACATGTCTTCGAATTTTCGATTCTAAGACATGCCGGTTTCAAGTCTATGGTCTTAAAACAACATGGTAAATCTATCAATATTGTGCGTACAAACTTACATTTGCCGTTGGAATGTATGGGAGAACATGTATTTCAACTACAATGTTAAGGTTGTATTTGGAATAAATTCATCCCAACTACGGAAGGCTTCATTGTGCGTAGTCCGAAACGCACTTAGCCGGTTTTTTTTAAATCTAAACTTGCTATGTAACTACTCGGTCACTCTACAAGAATTTTATTACATTAATGACGACATAATATTCACCCGGTAGGTACTCTTACAAGCAGTTTCTACATTAAGTCACTTCCAGGCTTCCTTTTTTCCTATCAACCGGGAATAGTTAGCAAAGTTTCTAAGACAAATAGAATATAAAGCAGTTTCTCGCGTGTGCGCCGCCTATCAATCATCTAGAATGATGTTTACGAAGTACCCCAAGTCTATCCAAAAATGTTTGCTAAAAGAATTGCCGCCGGAGATCCTTGCTTAAGAAAATCAACAACAGTGAAGTTTTTTGCTCCATGTGTCTCTCATTATGTATAGGCATTTCAATTTATATTATCTGCTTTTAAATCGGACAAGAATAATCTTTTTCTGTATGTCGGATTAGTCATAGGGCTAATGTACCACAAATTAGGTCCTGGAAAACGTTCAGGGGTGGTAGCCCTAGGAGAAGATGACGGAGCGAGCTTAATGTATACCGAAGACAGGATCGATTGGTTCGCACTACCTCAGGTACGGTACTAAAACACGCCTGTTCATCAAAGTGAAACGATGAGCTGATGACAGTCGCGGGAATCCGCTGGATGCGAAAAGTACAGGAGCAGTTAATGAAACGACACTTCTTAACCCGGGTCCGCTGCACCAATTTTCTTAACAAAACCCGTTAATAAAACATGTTAAATAAACATGTTAAGTAAAGTGCTAGTCTGCTGCGACAAAATGTTTTGTGATATGTTTGTGTTTAATATGTAGGCCACACCCCCAAATCGCTCTTTTAAAAATGAGTTTCGACGAGGAAGACCTGTCTGTTGTTCTAGCAATAGTAGTAGATTTAGTGCTACAAAGAAAAAATAGATTCCGTGTCCGACCGTACCACGTTCGTTCAATATTTATCAAAAATTGAAAATTGATGACAGTTTCGGTTTAAAAAAATTAATCGATGTTCAGAAAGCGATTTTTAAGAGCTTGAACTAATTGTATAAAACAAAGTATTTTCTTGGTTCCACTACATCACTACAAAACTTTAAAAATGTCGCGGAACGTTTTCGTCTGCGTCTAGAGAGCATTAAACATGAAATGAGTCAGTTCACCCGCTCCTCGCAGGCGAACGCGGGTGATGTGTTATCCGTTCGTCGCGACAAACATGTTAATGTTTCATGTTTAGTTTTTAAGCTATTGCATAGTTTTTATCGCGGGCTTTGAGCGCGGCGACCGAATCAAGAAATTCCGTAACGAAAAAACCTAACACCACCCACTCCGCCTACCATGTAATGACGGTTCCCATGACAACGTAATGTTGTCATGGAGGTTACAAATGCTATGCAATAGCTTTACCGCAACAGTCCCCGAGTGCTACACGTTTTTTTTAAATTAAACCATGCCCCCAAATCGGCTCGTGTTTGATGTTTATAAAACACGAAAACATGGCGCAGCGGACCCACACGTAGACATCTTTCGGTTCAAATGCTGATGACGATGATACATAAACAGCATTTTCCATGACGTGTTTGTAACAAAAGATAAATAATATTTTTGTACGGAACTCTTACTAAGTTGGCAAGTACTTATAAGCCGACGCTATACCTCCCGGGGCTTTGTTTAGTTTCTTTTAGTCTAATTCACTTTCGCTCGTCCCTTGGCAAACATTTATCATAATTCTTACTATACAGGTACGTACCTACTTATAATTAAATTGTAGGTGAGAGAAAATAAGAATTAGGTAGAATAAATAAATTAGTTAAGTTTGTTTGTATCTACAGATATTTTATCTACGGACTTGTAACTTTTTTTTTGACAAATCTAATCTTATCTGTTTTGTTTATTAGGTAATTGTAATTATCAAGTGTTTTAAATGGGTCTATCTGGCAGAGTCTTGATGCTCCGAAATTTATTTGGCATAAAACATTTGGCATAATCTTCTTTAAACGAATATTTTAAAGGCATAATTTTTTTTAAACATAATTATTGTTTCGCCAAATGTTTGTAAGTCCGAATTTACAATGGTATACTTTTACGATGGCAGAATTTATTTGCCATTACTTTTGGCAAAGTTAAAATTCCGCATAATTTCGTTTAGCATAACGTTAGAGCGACGATTATTTGGTACAATTTCACTTGGCATACTATGAAGATGGCAGAATTTCATTTGAATTTTATAAGACAAATATGTTGTGCTACAAAAGTTAGTGACAGAAACGAATCGCTGCAAATTCGACTCCACGAAGTCTTATCTGCCCTACCCAGGTGATTTTACCGCTCGCCACCGCGGCTGAGGATGAGGCCGGCTTCGCCGAACAGCAAGCCGAAGCTCAGCGGTGGTGAGCGTTCAAACCATCTGCGACGATAACTTTGCGTGAGACCGCCGCAGTCCCACAGCGCCGGAGCTGTGACAAACACCATGCCTGCTGCATGTTGCATGCTCGCTTGCATGTTGCATGCATGCATGGTATTTGCTTATTTGCATGTTTGCTGCATGCACGTGATAGATGAATCTTTCAATTATTATGGATATGAAATGTATGCAAAAAAATGATTCTGACTGTGAACTTTCTGCGATATGGTGGTTCTACGTTTTAATTATTATGAATATTTATGCCTAAAGACGATTCTGACTAACAAAATTATGAGTTTTGAATGTGTGATAAATGAGTGTTTACGACGAGTGTTTACGATGAGTGTAAACGATTTTCTGCGAAATGAAGATTATGCTATCCGCTGTTATGCAAAATAATATTATGACATAAAAAGTTCTGCTATAAAGGGTAGACCCGTTTTAAATGGATTGGTTATCGCGTTATTACAGTTTCTCGTTGACAGATATGAAGCTATTGTGCATAAATATGATTCACGCTTTTTTCACAACTAATATAATATTTTCATGTCTTTGACACATCTCGGGACCCTGGGGTCCTGGACCTTTGGAAGGCGTACGAGGGGCCGAAGCCAACTCGCAGAGGCCCGTTAGACATTTTTAATGAAATGAGGCACCAACCGATGATTATCCCTGTCCGCACTACGTAAGTGCATCCAAGGACAACCCCCGGTTGGTGTAGGACTATTGCAGGATATGGAAACAAAGATATTGGGTTATGGGTTTGTATGGCTAAAGTGAACTGGTTATCTAGGACTATGGAAAGACTATGGCCCCTGCTTGATCAATGTTTTTTTATAAAATGCACAGATAAAATGGCAGGGGGTGACGTACACGCTCAATAATGGGCCCATGAAAACGGTCGCTAGCACATAGTGTCGTAACGACAAGGGGGCAACACGTCCTGAGGTGCTTATGAAGAGTGGAGAGGTATTCCACGGCTATCAGGACAATCCCGGAAGTACGGTCAAGATCCCTACCAGCATCTTACTGGAATACTTCCTTCCTCCGAGCACGTTTGCTCTTGCGAATCTCCACCCAAGCCGGCCAATTAAGGCAAGAATGAGGCGGGAGCTCTGTTCCTTGTCAGTGTTCACTCCAGCCGGCCAATAAAGGCAAACCAGAGGTGAGGAACAAGACTTCTCCCAGGAGATAGGGTCCTTGGGGTCACTACTGTCCAACAGCTCGCCATATGCTGCCCTGCGGGTTTTTGTATCTCTCTTGGTCTGGCTCCTAATCCCAGACCTATTTCGGCAAAGTAAACTCTACCGGCACAGGCCTAGAGTTCAGAGCGCGCAAGCCCCACCACGACGTCAACGTAGAGATACGACGGT
Organism: Agrochola lychnidis; assembly: GCA_963680765.1. NCBI lineage: Eukaryota > Metazoa > Arthropoda > Insecta > Lepidoptera > Noctuidae > Agrochola > Agrochola lychnidis. Next base: position 16,881,002 of record OY796852.1, on the reverse strand, counting down.
GAGGTAATATAATATTATTATTATCATCAGTCGTTTGTGTCCCACTGCAGGGGAAACACATCCCATCCCTCCTTTTACCTGTCCCTGTCTACTGCTGATTGTGGCCAATCGTTATGAAAAAAGTCGAGTTCAACAACTAAATATTTACAGAAAATATTGTCTCTGTATTTATATCTGTACAAAGCTATAGGCTGTAGGCAATAGTCTAACAACCTATCAAGACATACTTATTAGGAACAGAGCCTTCCCCAAAACCAGTTACGTTAGTACGTGTTACGCGTCACATTACACTAGAACGTGACTCCAAAGTGTTCGTATCTTCGAGACTCCTAACAGCCTGGTATAGGTGGTTTTCATATTTGCTGATTTTTTTGTAGAAATTAACTATGAGGTTGTAGAATATGGGTAGTGGAGGTCAGATAGGCAGTCGCTCCATGTAAATTACTGGTATTCAGCTGCATCCAGTTAGACTGGAAGCTGACAGGAAAAGGCTAGGCAGGATGATGATGTTGTAGAATATGGGATTACCTGACCATTCTGCTGACTCAAAATCATTCGGCGGTTGAATGGCAAACGCTACGAAGGTACAACTCCTAGATGATCTTTTTCTAGATGGCTTATATCAAGGGTACCTTCTACAGCGAACGTAAAAGTAACACAGTTTCAATCACAATTTGAAGGATTTTGAATGAAATTCCTAATCCATTTTTTCATGCTTGACAAAAAAATTGTCTGCTCGACAACGTATCTAAATAACACAATGAATGTTGTTGGATTATCAAAATGAATGGCGTTGTCATTGTTAGTGTGTTACGGAATTACGCCGCAATGCATCATTAGGGGATTTTTTATCCTAGAAGGGATTCTCTATGCCAAAACTCTTTGTTCTACTCGATAAGTCAGAACCTGGTTCGAAAAAGGAATGATGTCAAATATTATTATGAAGGTATACTATGAAAAAATATTTTACATACTGAATACTTAACATATTGGAGTACATCCATGCTCAGTTCACATTTCAAGAAACCCAACGTTCGTTACCCGATACGAGTACGATGCCCCTGTACAGAACATGACACGTTTGCTGGAGTATCCCATGTGGGGATGTGGGTGACCACTGAAAATCAGCGCTGTGCTGTGGGTCCCCCATAGCACTGCATCATGCTGAGTGGAAGTCTTCTTGTCACAGTCATGTCGTGCAGCTGCCGCCTAAGTAATTTCTGTTCTATGCTAGTGATTTGTTATCGTCGCCCCCGCAGAATAAACGCGTAAGTGCTATTGAGGCGGTTTTGATGTTAATCCATATTCGTTATGTATAGGTCAAAATACATCACCTCAATTTTTTCCAGATTTTTACATCAATTATTTACGAAGTTACATACACACGATATACCCTAACATAATGTTATAATTCCGACCTTGATGATATAAAAACTTAATTACCTATTACATTATCAGATTTTTTTCGACTGCACCAGAATAAACGCGTAATAGCCCATTAACGGTATCACTGTACTGCGAAAAACGCAAGTAATATTACATTGCAAAACAAAAAAAAAAACAATTGTTTCAAAAGAAAAAATAACTCAAAGTAACATTAACGTTAAAAAAAAAAACTAAAACATTTCTGTAAAATGTTTTTTTATCAATGACTCAAAAACAGTACCTGTTTAACACTTAACATGAATTAGATTATCTACAAAAAAAAAAAAAATCTTTTAAACGACGTAGAAAACAAACTTCTATTCGGTGTAGTCATAAAGTTATGGATCAATTTAGATTTTTTATTTTTCCTGTAAAATTGATTTTTTACACTTGCGCGTTTATTCTGCGGGGGCGGCGTTATGTACTTTGTGTTGTTCTCCGATTACTCTTGTCTTTTATGTATGCACGTGTTTCTGTGACAAATAAACCTATTTTTCTTTCTTTCTTTATGTGTACATACACCTGTACTTTTGAAGATCTATCGAACGCCATTGGCCATTTACTGGCCGAAATGAAGAAGAAGTTCAAGAAAATATAATATTTTAGATAGTTACTCCGCCACTAACGAGCAAAGTTAGTAAGTTGTCAATGCGTTCACTTTAGAGGTCTCTAAACATAAATGATAGCTAACTATAGCTTTACTCCAAACAGTGTCGGCCGCAGAGCGTGAGAGAGGAATCTGTAGTGTCATCGCAACTAGTTTACAAACTGTTCGGAGTTAAGGAAATTTCTGGTGGGTAGGTTAACTTTACCTAAGTCAATGACCTGAATAAAGAATAGCATAAACTAAGAGCGTATCTGTTTAAATAATTATGAACTCGTTAAACTGATCTAATTCATAAAATAATTGCATAAATAAACGCTGCATTGTTTTTGCATGATCGTGCTAGAATTAAGTGTCAGTCGCACTTAGTGTTTATTGCCCTTGTATTGTATTATACTAGCCTTAACCCGCGAAATTCATAAACAGAGAAATATACAGTCGGAGACTGGTATGTGACTCTTCGTTATTATCAGCGATATTTTAACTACTGTGGGCGTACTGTGGCTAGTGTTGGTTAATGCGCAATAGAAAAACCGTTTGCAGTTCAGATCATATTATAATTTACTATCAAATTAATCACACTAGCTAAAAATATACACACACTGGGTGCGACGGCATTAATTTAAAATCACAAACTAACACAATGATCACAAATTACAATTAACACAATAACTGAGCACCACGAAACGAGAACAGTTCCACGACGTTTTAACTCCGATGCGATCAGAGGCTGAATCCTCCTCGCCGTGGCCTTAAAACATCATGACTCTGTAGAAGCGCGCGCTTTAGGTGTGGGTAGGTCACGTTCTGTTGTCAGCGGTGCGCTTGCGATTCGTTTCGTGTCCGTACTAATGACCGGATCCAACATACATATTATATATTTTTTCAATTTATTCTGTATGGCACCTCTTTAGGTCATGAGCTATCCGAATATCAAAAAATATTTGGTCTAGGTCTTAAAAGGACAGGCGTGAAAATTGATTCGCTGTTACAATGTATCTTTATACTTATGTTATATAGTGGTCAAATTTGTATATGTAAGAGGTAATCTCCAGAGCTACCAGTCGGATTTGAAAAAAATATTTTTGCATTGGATAGCCTAACTCTTGAGAAAGGTTATAAGCTTGCGGACAAAATCGCGGACAGAAGCTATTAGTAAATAACGGGCTGGTGTCCGCAACTCCACGTCCAAGCGTGTATTTTGCATACGGGTTTATCGCCCTTAATAAGCGATTATCGAAAGAAGATAAAAAGTTTACTCATGATAACAGTACGGACATGACTTTCGTACCTACCGTTAAACGCGTCAACAATAACCCACATATCGGAAGACGAGAACCATCTATCTCTACATATTCGCATTGGATTTTAGATTGTTAAATCACGCTTCTAGATAATTGCCTGGCAAGTCTAAGTAGGTATTCGTAATAATTTGAATGCGAGTTTTTGTTCCTTGCTTGATTACGCTTAAGTGACTCATGATGGTGATTAAATTGCCTGGCGAGTTTTGCCTAGGTATGCACAGAAATTCTCGCATTACTCTACAATCGCAATCGAGAAACTCTCCCAGTATAAACTTGCCTTTTTCTAAGTTGGTCCTCAAACCAGTCCACAAAATATTATACCTAGCTGTTCCCATGTTTAAAAGGGTAAAAATGTTGATGGCAAAAATGTAACAAAATATTTCAAACTTTCTGAACAATCCCTGAACAAATTTGTAAGGGAAATATTTCGGTCCCGTTGACTTTTAAAAAGTCTAAGGGTACTTTTCATCTCGATACAATGATGCTATCTATATTTGTTCACGTAAGTATTTTTGTATTTGAAAGTATTTCTGTGTTGTATGAAGGCTCATCCTCTCCATGAGATTTTCTTAGAAATTGTTCTACTAGAGACGCGCCGCGCTTGACTGCGGAAGCTTAGACAGTACAGCAAAACATTGCTTAGATATTTGACCGGATTTTCAGGCATTCTATCAATATTATCTTAAACTTAGTGAAAAAGATTTTATTTATAAAATAAATTCTTCTGATAAGTTTTGTTGCAATAAAAGGAAAACATTGAGTTTTTCAGTCATAAAATTATGGTAGGTACATTTTAGTTTGCCTTTTTAATGTGAAAAACTTTGCCTAACATTTGTATGACTTTGGGCATAATGTACCTACTATTAAGGTAGGTATACATTACAGCGTAATAAGTTATGTACATTAACAGATAAGAAAAATAAAAGTACCAACTTGAATTAGAATAGTAATTAACAAAGAGAATATAGAACTACGAGAATTGTCCGTCCGGCTTGCGTTCAATTGTCTACAATGTAAGGAAGCAACCAAGAGTATGATAAAGACAAGCTACAAACTATTAATTGTACAGTCAATCACATCAGCGTTGACTAACACTTGCACTACGAAAATCCTCCATATTGTTACAACACAAAGGCGCTGTCAGTGTCAAATTGTTAACACTGATGTACGGCGTACTGTATATTGTACAAGCAAGAACTGTATCGGCCTTGAGGCCTGAGGGCCAATTTCACCAACGAAACTGAACGCGATCAACACATCTAAACCGCGTTCAAGAACTGTCACTGTCATAATTCTTAATGAATATCGAACCTGATAGCTGTTGAACGCAGTTTGAATGTGTTGATTGCGTTCAGTTACGTTGGTGAAATTAGCCCTTAGGGCAAACGTGATTTGCAAACAAATTAGACATTTCATTGCCTTTTTATTGAGTTAATAGAAAAATTGCACAATGATTTGCAACACATGTGTAAATAGACATGGGTATAGACTTCTCTTGACTTGACGATACGTGTCACGCGACGGTTTGGTTCGACAGGTTTCTGACCTGTCAAAACGTCCGTCGTAGACGTCACTACCTTGTTTTGCTAAATAGGTACGCGCGTCGCAAGAAATAGGTGTACGTATACTTATTATCGGCTATAAAGAAAATAAACCTAAAGCTCGTGGTCATCTTGATTGCTTTTAGCAACAAGACCGCCGATTTTGGACACCCTTAAAAAATTACTCTGTTTTATTAAACACTTTACAGACACTTTTGAACTATCAAGGAGTCAGTCATTCTTAAGCGTAGTAGGTTCTTATGAAGAAGAACGGGCACGAAACTCGTTAGACGAGCTTTTATATAAAAAAATATTGATTAGGTTAGGTTAGAAATCATGTATCATTCATATTGTAATCTATGGAAATAAAAATTAAATGCTGTTCGTTGGCGAGCGAATCACTTGAGAACGGCTGGATCGATTTGAGTATATTTTAATTTAAAAAAGTTTGTAATAGTCCGAATAAGGTTTATAAGAAAACAAACATTGATAACGGTACCCAGAAAATAGGAAAAATGAAAATATTTAAGTAATTTTTTCTATGAAATTTTTGTATGAACTATTGTTTGGACAGGACAAAGTCTGTCGGATTAGCTAGTTATACATAAATGTGAAGCATAGTTACAACACCTACGGCTAGAGAAAGATATAACATGAATATTACATATTCGTAACAGTCGTAGTGAATATTACATATTCGTAAAACGAATATTACATATTCGTACGAATATACAATATTCGTTTTATCAGGATTAACCCGTAATTGAAAGTACACATTGTTCTCTACAGTAAATTCATACCGTGACGTAGTCTCACTTTAGCAAATGTGCCATGACGGCCGCGTCCGCATTTCGGTGGTCATTACCCAAAGATTAATGACGTCATCATGTCTACTTCTGCCACACAATCACGGCTATCACCGTTGTTATTGTAATCCTGGTTTGTTACAGGTTCAAATTAAGCCCAGTGCCTGAATAGGCGTTGTTATATTGCCTAGAATTTATTATTGTTTAGGTATTCTCTGAGGTGTACGACACGTTTTTGCTCCACCATGGTTCGCAAATATCAAGAATGATACCTACTTATTCTTTAACAGATTTCCGTAATAGGAGAAAATAAATCGTGACCAAAATTTATGAATTTACAAGCACAATTTTAACTGTTAAAATTTTGAAAATCCCCGACACAAAAAGTTTCTCATTTCTCTTTCCTACTCTATCACCAGACATCGAAAACCATTGAGACTTTTCCAATGAGTCCAAATACGATACCTGTGCGATAGTTCTGCCCCTAACAGAAAAAAACACGCATCTAAATTTTTTTCCAGATTTGAGTTATATATCAGGCAGATTCTGATGCGCCTTTTTTTTCTAATTTCGGCAATGTATATAAATCAAATCTGGAAAAAAAATGTTAGATGCGTCTTTTTTTCTATCGGAGGCAGAGTTGGGGTATCCTGCAAATTCCAGGTGATGCTGCAGAAACAATTCACGATTACTATATTCTTCTATTGACATCGAAGTAACAGAATACCAAATTTCAAATCTATCAGACCTGTGGAAGATACACACATGCATTCATCATCTAGAAAAGAGCTGATAATCTTCAAACAGCTGAATCGATTTTGATAAAACATGTCTAAGAACCATCGCTAGTAAATCTGCTTTCAAATTAAAAAGCAGTCTTCAAATCGGTTCACCCGTTTAAGAGCTACGATGTCACAGACAAACACACACAAAGCGGTCAAACTTTAAACACCTCTTTTTTTGCGTCGGGGGTTAAAAATACTATACAACTACTTACATAGTCTTTGACAATTTTCCGCAAAATAAATCTTAACCAAAATTTTTCACATACCATTCACTAATAAATTGGTAAATCTGAATCTAGCAAGGAATGCTGTATTTTTATATGATAATGCAATGTGTTCAGCATTATTAATTTATTGAAGTGAAAACTTCTTTAGGCGCGTTGGGCATTTTTGAGATGGGATTAAACCATTGATTTCGCGACACTGTGACGCAATTTACCGACACCGTGGAGTAAAAGACATCTGCGCGTTAATTACCGCGATGCCGATTTTTGTTTCAAGTTTTCACTTCTTTCGGCACTCCCGGAGTACCACTGTTTTTTATTTATTTATTTATTAAAACTTTATGCATAAGTTAAAATACGGCAAAGGCGGACTTAATGTCTGAGGAATTTCAACCTTAGGGTGATGCAGAGACAAAACATGGCAGGTGCAACATAAGGGATTATTTTGTCTGGATCGATAATGTAAAGACGTCCGTCCACGTCCGGTTTCATGCGATTACCTTTCTGATAGCTAGGTATCTAAATACTAACCATATAAAGAAACAACATGTAAAATGTCTGAACTAAAACACTCTTTGAAAAAGAACGAATCTAGGTACTGTTACTATGGATAAAAACTCTAAACATTACAGAAGGTGTTTTATAACATGCACAAAATGCCGACATCGTAATCGAATATTTCACCATATCTACAAACAATTTCTACTGCGTCAGTAACTACGGTAAACAGAATAAGATAAAACCGTACCACAGATGAATACAGATGTTTTAATTCGCAAAATCATTTAAATAAAAAGCGACTCTTGCTGCGACACAATAAATTGCAATTCAGATCGCACAGCGCTAATTACCTACAGTTATATTCACCTAGAAGTTGTCTTTCTTTCTATCGTGTAACTCTTAGATCTTCTACGTTTTACTCACTGAATTGCCCCAATAAGTCGAGCCCGCCGCGTACTTGTAGCTTGATATCTAAAATGCGGAGTGATCCATCTGTTTTCATCTGTGACCGTTCTAAAACTGCATACGCGAGACTAACCACGACCAACGGCACGGTTGGCGCAGTGGTTAAGCGGCTGACTGCTGCGCTGCGTGTCGCGGGTTCGATTCCCGAACGGAACAAATATTTGTATGACCTACCAGTAGTTGTTCCGGGTCTGGCTGTTTGTGTATGTGAGTTTATATGTTTGTAATCGCACCCACGATACAGGAGAAATTCCTAGTGTGGGGCAACGTTTTTAAAAAAAAAAAATAAAAAAATAAATAATAACAAACTTTTTACTACACGACCTGCAGTAGGCCAAAGCTGCAGTTAAAAACATTTTACACTGTAAAAATCAATGAAAATGTTCAGTGGATATTGATGCCTCAAATTCATTCAGCGATGGTAACTCACGTGAAAAAAACATTTGAACCAAACTGTGCTCCACTCTGTGGAAATAATATCCATTGTGCTAAGCCATAGCCGCCATAGGCAATATTTTTACAGGCGAATGAAACAATAAAAGACTTTATTGGTTGTTTATACAATCACTGTCGTAGAAAATGCAATTAGTTCGCGCCATTGCACTATATTAATTAAATTTTATGGGTATCACCTACCTATGCTATTCACGCTTTGAATTATTCAATAAACTCAAACAGTATTTTAACTTTCATTTTATTTATTTATTTTACATACATACCCTCTCACCTTCTTCCCATGGGGATAGGCAGAAACTACTGAAACACCTTTTGCTTCGTTTACGTTCATACATCGTCATACATGCACGCCGCCCGGTTGCGAGTTTACTTATGAAAATTTTAATCGATAAATGTTATAACTTAATAAAGGACTACTTGGATGACAGTTTATGGAACTGTCATCCAAGTAATCCTTTATTGAGTCCCTCCTTCAGATAATATACATTGCATTTAATTGATATTTACCTAATTGACATTACACTATAAGTTTTTACTGTTGACATTCTGGATATATTTTATTAATTTTGTACTTATTAATTATGATTTGACATTATCCAATATTCTTTTATTTTTGTACACTCTTAGATTTTGATGTTGGCATTCTAAAAAAAATAATTGATGTTACTTATTTTGACACTTGTATTAATTTGATTAGTTGACATTATCCTATTTTATTTATTTTTGACATTTCTTTAAATATTTTATAAATTTGGTAGTTGTTTGACATTGTAGTTTTTAATTAATTGAATTAATTGTCAGGTTAGTTGTATTAGGTATATTGATTTAGCCAACACTCTAGCTCTTTCTATAATTTTTATTTGATATTGTGAAGTGAAAACGGTGAAGGAAAACATCGTGAGGAAACCGGCATGTCCTAGAACCGAAAATTCGAAGACATGTGACATCTACCAACCCGCACTGGGCCCGCGTGGTGGATTACGGCCCACTCCCTCTCACAGAGAGGAGGCCTGTGAAATGTTCCCACTGCTGGGAAGCAGTGGGAACATTTATGGGCTGATGATGATGATGATGATTGTGAAGTGAATAATGAAATAATTAAAATTGATACCTATTAACATTTGTACGCCTAATGGCAAAGCATAGAGAACTTACAAAAATGTAACATCTCACACACCTGTGTGTATGTAACCTATGTTTACAAATAAATAATCTGAACCTGACCTTTCTGAAGAACATCACCAATATGGTCAGTTTGTCTTTCTAGTCCAGGTGTTTCACTCACATCTGTCTGTAAATACCTTTGGTTAGTCGCCTTTCATTGATCTTAATTTGATTCAAATAGAATACAAATAATTGGCCAAAATAATTTTTAATACAATCAGGTTCGCGGAATTGATTTGATTTATGCCATCAGATTTGTTTACACGTTTTTCAAACTCGCGTTTCAATTTTAATTTACAGTAATAGAATGTGACATAAATCGGGTGATATTTTTTTCAGTTATTATGAACCAATAATTTGAAATATTTTTCATTACATGGAATTTGACACGGATTGATTGGTTTTTGAAAAGGTAAAAAAATCAGGTCATACCGAATTTTATTATAAGGGCGATTGATTGTGTGAGAGCATGTGTTATAAAATAGCATTATCAACCAGACTATTATTAGTTTTAGGTAAGTACCAAAATAAATCCGGGAGTGCCGACAGAAGTGAAAACTTAAACAAGATCGCCTTGGTGGAAGAAAAATACTTGTATAGAACATTGGTCCGTAACCTTATTTAAATAAACAGAACAAAAGTAAAAATACTTCCGTAGAACATTGATCCGTAAAATTTGGTTTTGTTATTGTTACTAGTAATTAACTGTACATTTATTTTACCTCGATGGTCTTAGTTTATCATTTATAACTTCCAATTTACAGCTTTATGTAAGCGGGCACGCCCTTTATGCCTGGAGGCTTTTATTTAGATATTTAGTTCTTTTTACGTTTAGTTTTTATTTTTTTAATTCTGCTTAAGTATAGTTCTCGATGTTTTTGGTTGGTATATTGGCGTGTGCTAGCTGACATATGGCCAATAATTTATACTTAATTAAAATAATGTTTTGTGTTGCATAATAATTTTGCATACTATTGTATAGAGTCATTTTTATTTTTTTCTAACTTGAACAGACAGCTGTGCTGCTGGGGAGTTTGTTGCGCCACTTCTTCTTCCCAGCTAAAGGCACTAAGAAGTGGTGAAGGGTGGGCGTTTTTGGGGGACTGTCTTATGTAATCTTGACGTTCGAAAAGTGCTGATTCTCAGCCTAATTTGAATAAATGACTTTTGATTTTCTTTTTTGAATAATATAAACAAATAGTATAATCGCGTTTACAAAAATGAGGTGTCGGTAACGGTGTCGCAAGTTCAATTGTTTTTTCCCATCTCAAAAATGCCCAACGTGCCTAAAGAAGTTCACTTCAAAAAAATCTCGCGTATTCTCTTAAACAAAGATAAATTTCGCTCAATTAGCCGCAAATCACCTAATTAAATAAAACACAACGTCAAAATGGCCGCGGAAAACTGTTTAAGGCTATTAGAAGATGCGTTAATAAATACTGGTGTCCAATAAATCTAGGAAAGTAGAGACGTTACGGCGTACGTGAGCGTCGCCGGCGGAATTTTAACGGGAATAAGAAGTTAAGGGGGCATGTAACTACGTTTAAATTAGTACGTCTTTGTATCACATGCTTGGCTCTGTTGGTTTTAGCCTATTTCTATTTAGGTATTTACTACTGACTCGTCCCTGCTTCACACGGTTCTGATGACTTGGCAAAACATCGAGATTTCTTTATTATATGTAAGTTTAATACAAACGTATTATACAAAAAGCTTTCCGGAATAAATACGCTAAATAATAGTGAAAACCGCATCAAAATCTGTTGCGTAATTTAGAAGAACAACGCGGTCACACAGACGGAATACGAAAACCGCATCAAAATCCGTTGTGTAGTTAAAGCCGGGTCTCCTGCGCGTGTTTTTTCGAAACATTTCACAAAAAACCTTACACATAAATATTTGCTTTCATACAAAATATCGTGTTTGCATACACAAATAGCCTCTTTGTTGCGATGTTTTTGTGTAAAAACACGCGCAGGAGACCCGGCTTTAGAAAAACAACGCGGTCACACAGACGGACTACGAAAACCGCATCAAAATCCGTTGCGTAGTTTAGAAGAACAACGCGGTCACACAGTGAGACACGAAAAGCGACTTGAATTTATTCATGTATACTCCATTTGAAATAAGATTAGACATTTAACTAAACCTTTTTTACAGTCCGTTCAACCGATTTTGACTTCTATTGTGTTGGTGGCTTGACATGGCAGCTGCAGTAAACAGTTGGTTTGTAACCATTTTTTTTGCTTTTAATGCCATCCTTATGCCTACGCAATAGAAGTCAAAATCGGTTGAACGGACTGTAAAAAAGGTTTTTTTTAAATGTCTAATCTTATTTCAAACGGAGTATAGATACACACGGCTACACATCAAGCCATACAAAACCAATTTATATTGATCTCGCATTCATTGTATAGGATTTCCGTACAATGCGAGGTCAGTTTATACTGGAAAATTATAGCTTGATGTGTAGCCGTGTGTACATACAATATACTTAATAAACAAAAATACATAATTAAGATTTTTGTGTCTGACTAAAACCCATCCGTGTTCGCTCAGTTGCCAATACAGGATGAAATTGAAAACATTCGACAAATTGAAATGGGAGATTCAGTAACTGTTACCTAATCATTATAAATTGTTATTTCCGAAATATAAATTGTCAAAAAAAATCGTGTAATTATCGCCTTTGATAGTGAAAACTAAATTATTGTCTTCACGTAGACACGATTTTATGGCGTTCCAATAAAATTAAATAAATATAAAACAAACAAAAAAATTCAAGTACCTATCAATTTAAGGCTCGTTCAGAACAGCGCGACACGCGACGCGACACAAAGGCATCGCTCGGCGCGCGCGATTTTTTTTTCACAATTTATATTTCGGAAATAACAATTTATAATGATTAGGTAACAGTTACTGAATCTCCCATTTCAATTTGTCCCATGTTTTCAATTTCATCATGTATATGTTGCTAGAGGCCACGGTAGGTATCCCTTTCGGACTTTCCCGCGACCCCGGCAGGCATCGGCCCTAGCGGACTCCGTCAGTTGTGGGAACAGATTAATGTAAGTTAAGGTTTCCTCGAGATGTTTTCCTTCACCAATATCAGTGATGTCCAAGTTAAACTATGAAAGGAAAAAGTGACATTGGTAATAATTTGTAAGTAATTGTTAAATTTTTTGATTTGATTTTTTTGGAGACGGCTGCTTCACACAGTTCCTTTAACTAAAGTCATCATCAGCCTATAAATGTTCCCACTGCTGGGACACAGGCCTCCTCTCTGTGAGAGGGTGTGGGCCGTAATCCACCACGCGGGCCCAGTGCGGGTTGGTAGATGTCACATGTCTTCGAATTTTCGGTTCTAGGACATGCCGGTTTCCTCACGATGTTTTCCTTCACCGTTTTGAGAGCAGTGGTGATGAAATAATTTACACAAAGTAAAGCGCCTGCCTGGGTTCGAACCTACGACCTACAACTCATAAGTCGCGGCCGTTACCACTGGGCCACCACTGCTCTCTAAACTGCTACTAAAGTATAAGATTATAATTGCTAGAAATTTTAAAGGCGACACGGACCGCGCCGGCTTTTGCCGAGCGGCAATCCTTTGTCGGCACTTTAGTGCGGCAAGGCAGTACCGGCGTCATTCCCGTGCGCACCGTGTGTTGGAGCCTTTATGGGTGATGCGGTGCATCAGTGTTGTCGGTATGATGATAAGAGGCATGATCATGATACCGAAGCTTGTAACCGCAATGCTGCACTCTTATTAGTACCAAATTCATGCGGGTATGGCCCACACATGTTGACTTGTGATACCAAATTTATACCGTAATATATCATACTGGTCATCGCCGTGTGTACGGGGCCTATAAGAGATTTTTCTGGAAAGCCCTAATAGTTTGTTAGTCAAACAACTGATTTAGGAATGTTGAATTTTCTTTTTGTGAATGGAGTCTTGACTTTTAAAAAGTACGGCTTTTAATAAAAAATCAAATTAAACCTTGTACGTACTATCCGCTGCAAGCAAATAGCTCGAATCTACAAACAAGGCAATATAAAATAGTTTATTGTCCAGGTAATACAGTAAGCAGGTTCTGAATAGCTTAAAATATTATTACCTACAGCTTACAAATATCACAATGAAATAATGATTAATTAATTATTTATTTATTTTCTCAAAGTATCATAATCAGTGATCGGAGGTAGACTGATTTTACGTACTCGCATCATGAATAGAGATAGAAATCATAACATGGATAAGCCTTTTTTCCGGGATTTCGTTTTTGTACTTACGGGATTGAATCAAATATTGTTAAAGTAAGGATTTTTTAACTACTACATTAGAAATTTATAGAATGCGATAGATAAACATTTAAAATATATAATATTATTATATTATTTTTATAGTATACCTATCCTTTTCTTGGAGTTCGATCACCTATATACTATTAAAAAGACAGCAAAAGAGTTAAACATTTCTTATTCATATTGATGTATTCTTTATTCTACACATTACAACATTTGAAATACCTTTTTTTTTAAATAATTCCTTAACCCCGGAATCCCGGAGGCATATCCATTAATTGACCCCAAATCAATCTACCTACTCCGATCACTGATCATAATGAACGCAAGAACGCAGACAATATGGCGTTGTCCATTATAATGTAAGATAGTGTTCATAGATTCTTTTTATTGTCAGTACCAAAAAACTGAACTCAAACCACCTCAACCCAGCAAGTCGCAAAAGTTCTCCAACAATTTATAAAAAGCGATGATGTAAAAAGCTCCATGCATCTTCTAGGTGCACAATGTGCTTCTGCGTCTGCGAAGAGCCGTGAGCGATGTCTACTTCAGCGGTAAAGTTAACATTCATAAATCGCTTTAATGCTTTAACTTTGTATAAGGCAAACGCGCGACAAGAACCCACCGAACATCTGCATTGAAGCTAGTTTAAAGACCGAATAAATACCTAATTATCTACAGGTAAAATGCTCTGTATCGACTAGATGTAAATATAAAATAACTCAAAACAAGTACAATAAAAGTTGGTGACTGGGGTGTGTCTGAGCTCCAACTAATTTTATTATAGGTACACACGGCTACACATCAAGCTATACATTTCCAGTTTACGCTGACCTCGCATTGTACGGAAATCCTATACAATGCGAGATTAGCTTATACTGGAAATGTAAAGCTTGATGTGTAGTCTTGTGTACCTACTTGTTCTAATCGATTTCAGTTTTATCAACATTTATAACAAAATAAAAATTACCAGGTAGAACCTTCCTCTCAATTCTGAACAAACAAGTTTCAGGTTTAGAGTTATTCCGATTACCTTCACCTTGCATCATTCTCGTGTCAAAAGTGCACTGACAGACGAACAGACAGAGAGAGAGAGATGTTGCGTTTTATTATTGTTGCCTATGTAAAGATAAATCTGGTCACTGTTGACACTTAATCACAGTAATCAGTCATCCTCACACCGACAATTTACGTAAATCTAAACGTTACTTTTATCTAAATGTTTTAGGCACATTGGTTCCTTTACAAGATTAGATTTATCTTATTTTAGAAAATTCGTCCAAGTGCAAGTCGTTCTTGTGCAGTTGGTGTATCGTACAATAACCGATAGACAAGTTGAAGTAAATAATACCTTTTTTTTTTGGGTGGGAAATCATCAAATAACTTCTCCCGCTCTGGGCGGAGCGGGAGGGCGTATCAGACTCTTACTGACTAAAACCCACCCGTGTTCCTTCAGTTGCCGTGTTGCCAGGGGGCCACGATGTCCCTATCGGTTTTCTTCGAACCCCCGGCAGGCATTGGACCCCGTCAATTCTGCTGACATCTCTTTGAGGCGCGCGTGCAATAAATACCTACAACCATAAAAGGATTGTCGTAAACTATTATTTTCAAATTTTACTTTTGGAGGCTTAGAATTAGAATACTGGTATTTAGCTGCATCCAGTTAGACTGGAAGCTGGCTAACAGACTTGGGAAAACGCTAGGCAGATGATGACTTTTGGAGACTGAGAACAGTCTTTGGAAAAGTGTTTGAAAAACTTAGAAAAAATTAGTTTTACGTTTAAAGCTTACTTTATTTTGTTATTTCTCACGATGGCATTTTATTAGGCAGACATAGATCAAGATGATACCTATAAGAGCGGTTACACACTACGTCCGATCCGAATACGAATTCAAGATCCGAGTTCAATCCGAATTGGTAATGTTCTAAATTCGGATGGACAGAGTTCGGATCTAGTGCGCAACCAATATAAATAGTACTGTGGCTACTTTGGGCCGACATTCCTCGGATTCGGATCGGATTCGGATCGGACGTAGTGCGTAACCGCTCTAAGTGTTCCGTTTTAGTCAGTCTGATACAGATAGGGTTACCATCCGTCCGGATTTGTCCGGACATGTCCGGACTTATAGACTTTTGTCCGGACTTTGTCCGGCTCTTTAATTAGTCCGGATTTTTTGGCTTAGATGGAATACGATTAATAAAACTTATTTATGTAATACCAAATAAGTCTTTAATATTTATTAACTTCTCATTCATCTAAAAACAAAACGTTAATAATTGGATTTCGTGACTAAAATGTCCGGACTTTTATTGAATTGTCAGGCTTTTTGTCAGGATTTTTCAAATTTCTAAATGGTAACCCTAGATACAGACCACTAATAAGGATTTTGTATAAAAAATAAACATTGTGCAACAACAGTGTAATGTATATCTAGATAGGTTCTTCTTGTAACCCACATAAAAATCAGGAAAACATATTTATGATAGATTGACATACTACATTTTGCCAATTCATAATGACTGATAAAGAAAGTCAGTTGTGATTTGAATCTGCGGACAATTTAAGTTGACAGTCATGCAAGTGGCTAAACATCCGATAGCCTGACTATAACTGATAAGCCACTCGAGCTTTATTGCATACTTATATTTATTATCAAGATAATAGTAGATAAGTTATCGTTACTATTATAATAATGAGACCAGTGGTGGCCCAGTGGTAACGGCCGCGACTTACGAGTTGTAGGTCGTAGGTTCGAACCCAGGCAGGCGCTTTACTTTGTGTAAATTATTTCATCACCACTTCTCTCAAAACGGTGAAGGAAAACATCGTGAGGAAACCAGCATGTCCTAGAACCAAAAATTCGACAGACATGTGACATCTACCAACCTGCACTGGGCCCGCGTGGTGGATTACGGCCCACTCCCTCTCACAGAGAGGAGGCCTGTGTCCCTGCAGTGGGAACATTTATAGGCTGATGATGATGATGATTATAATAAAAGCTTTCTATTTGTTTGATCGGTACGAATAGATACCGATCAAACAAATATAAGGGTTGTGTGTGTGTGTGAGACGTGCGGTCTCCTGTGAGGAGGCGAGCCTCCTTGCCGGATTACCGCCATGGGATCTGGAGGCCTTTAGTCCTCACGCATATCTGGGAGTGACGCGAAGAGGCGAAATGCCGGGCTTAACTGCGCTGCCGCGAGAAATCACGGCACAGCAGACAGAGCTCCGGCGGGATCTAATGGCGTCATGGAGAGTGCGGTTGTCACAACTCAGCGCTGGGCACGCCACAATTGCGGCGATAAGTTCCCTCTTTGAGGAGTGGCTAGAAAGGCGCCATGGTGTCTTCACCTTCCGTCTGACGCGGGTCCTCACCAGACATGGTTGCTTCGATAGGTTCCTGTTCCGGATGCTTCGGTAGGTTCCTGTTCAGGATAAGGCGGGAGGAAACGCCCGGGTGTCATCATTGTGTGGATTGCCCGGAGGACACGGTGGAGCATACGGTGGGGAGCTTTGCCGTGTCCTCGTGGAGGCGATTGGCAGCGGTGATCTCTCGCGTTCAGCCCTGGTTCAGGCCATGGTACGGAACGAGAGGCTGGGAGGCCGTCACCTCCTTCTGCGAAGCAGTAATGCTTGCGAAGGAGGAGGCGGAACGCGTGAGGGAGAAGCAAATTTCGTGTCTACGTGCCTCACAGGCGCTTCTCCTTTACCTTATCTTGTTCTGTGGCACGTACTTTATCTTCATAAATATACATACATCTTCCCGAAAGATTATATTATTATTCATCTTTTTAAGATGAAACTGCTCAAAAGTCGGTCAACATATTCCGTCATAGGTGAATGACAAGGCATAAACCTACAAAAAAAAAAACTTTCTTGACAACGCTAATCGCGTAACAAAATAAAATGCTTGTTCATTGTTGATACTTCCAAAATTTGTGTCATTTAATTAACGATGATTTCACTTTAACGCGGTTTCGTATGCAAAATGATTATCAAGTTATCAGAGGCAATTAGGTTATAAGATCTGTAAGCTGACCATGTGACAAAAGGCGAATACCTACAACAAACTGGGCTTAGCAGACAAACTGGAGGTTAATGCCCAGGTTACACGAGGCATATTTTTCAAGCTAGGATAGCAAAATAGTGCTAGTAAGGCACCTGCCTGACCGCCCACCGACGAGGAAGCGATTATAGAAATCAACGATTTTCTCGCTCAAGAAACGTACAAAAGATTGAATAGGTCCAGTGTAAGTAAAAGAGATACATAATAATATATAAATAGTTGATCGCTGACTGTTCACTGTGCAGCGGACGTTTGCGAGTACGCAGCGGCAAGAGCTATCAAAGAGAGTACACGCTCTGTGACGCTCGTTTGGCGGGTAGAACACTTTCCGAGTTAATCTGTGCCGAGAGACTCACGTTTGGTAGATAATACACACTAGCGAGTGATCGCGCATAGCTGTCGCGTACTCGCTGCTCGTTGCTCGCCAACTCGTTTTTAGTAGCTAGTTCTACTCGCTTCTCGTTAATCGCTGGCGATGGGACAGGTGCTTAAGCTAGCAAGCAAGTCACTCTGGCCTCGTACATACAGAACTACTCTCATTTTTTTATGTGCCAGGCCAGGATAGTGTTCCAGGATATTAAAATTTTGCTATCCAAGCTTCAAAAATAACGTCGTCTAACCCGGGCAATAGAAGTTGAAACTACGCAGAAATTATTTGGCAACTAGGAAAATGGTGGTGCATGTAGTTTTCTATAAGCTAAGATAATATAAGATCCCGAGAAGATATTACCTATACTTTTTACATATTTGAGTTAGTACTGCACGAAATCTGTATTGTTTTGTTTCGCATTAATAATAATAATAATTGCTTTATTTTCAGGCAACTAAGGCCCATAGACAAAATACATAAATTATCTTATAAAATAATAAACTAATACATAATATAAAAACATCTCTATAAAATCTAGTGACTACGTTGGGTCGGCGACGTATTGCGCTGAGTCGTGGTGTCATGTAGCCTTCCGCGAAAACGCCGGTATACGACACCCGTCGGCCAAAATTCCTCCTTCATGAAAGTCTCTAGGTGATGAGTCGGAACCCGCACCAGAAAAGATTTGAAGTTAATCTTATGGCGATTACTGCGACTTTTTTTTTCTGTCGGACATCACATAGTTGACCTCTGAGGCCACGACTATTTAACCGGTCAATCCTGTGGATGCCTTAAGCTGCTACACTTAAAACCTCCAGCCAGGGGTTATTCAACTAAGCTAATTAAAACTAGGTGAACGCTCGCTAAGGGCACCCCCTGTGGGGTACGAACCTCGGCTTAGGGTGTTTACCGAAGCGAGGACATCAAAGAAGGGACGGGCTGGATCAAAGTTTTAATCATGATTATTAATCGGGGAATTTAAAGCTACGTGTGCAGCTGCAACAACTGCTGGCACCTTGTTTTCGAGCAAGGGTCGAGGGGGAGTATCATTTACTCGGGGACGCGGCGGTCGCGATCGCAAAGGACCTCGACGGCGGGGTCGGAATGACGGGAGGCGTCTGTGTTTGTACACTGTGCTTGTTTCCTTATTGCTCTTCTGGAGGAGGGTTATGGGGTCATCAGGGTCTGTGAGAATGTGCCTTGGACGGCGGGTATGACTAATCCTACTTGGGACATAACTGGCGGCCTCGATAACCAGAGGGTTGCGATGTTAGGCCGCGGACTCGGATAGGGCGGGGGGAGGATATCGCTCCTTCGATGCGATAGCGGAAGACATGGGTCGATAAAAAGTCTCGCAAGATGAGCACGAGACGATCTGGCACACCGAGTTGGTACAGCTTATATAATAAGCCATTGTGTCAGACTTTATCGAACGCTTTCGCTATATTGAAGCCCGTCATAGAACCGCGTTGGAAACTAGCGCTTATGAATTCTATGATGCGGTGGGCCTGATGCACGCCGTGCTCAGTTCGAAAGCCGAACTGTTCGTTGGGAATGAGGCCCTTGGTCTCGGCGAAGTCTCTGAGACGCTTATAAATAAGCCTCTCATAGATTTTTCCGAGAACCTCGAGCAGACTAATGGGACGGTAACTCCCAGGCTCGGTTTTGGGCTTGCCTGGCTTAGGGATACCGATGACAGTGGCTTCTTTCCACGACTGGGGAAAGATGTTGTGGCTTAAGGCACCATTGAAGATGGTAGTCTAAAGCATTATTAGGTGGGCAGGAAAAAGTTGAATCACCATATTGGTGAGACCATCTGATCCGGGGGCTTTACGGGCTTTAAGACTTTTAATGATGTCATGCACTTCGTCTGGAAGGACGGGAGGCAGCGGAATTTTTTCATAGCCAGCACCTTTTCTTATGTAACAGCCATCATAGGGCGGCCACTTCTTTATTCGTCCACTAAAGTTACTCGACCACGCATAAATTCGTTGAACCAGAGGAAAACAGTCGTTTTAGAAGGGCTTTTGTCTATCAACACCATTTGAAGTCTTTCAAACGATTCTTCTGGTTTTAGTCGACATTCGGAATCGTATAAAATCATCGCGCGAAAACGTTCTCGTTGTAAATCCATTTTTCAGTAAGACCGAGTTTTTTGATTTTGCTTGTTAAAAAGATGTGGAGTGAATTTCGAATTTGGAATGTTGTGTTTTTTGTTTTGTTTTGAGTTTTAATTGTCATCAAAACCAGCCAGTGTCCCATAGACAAAAACTGTTAGTCGAAAAACTTTCTGAGTGACCTGTGTTATTAATTTAAATTTAATTATTATTTAATTTTTAATATTTTATTATATATTTTTACTATTTTATGATTTAAATTTAATTAAAACAAATTTGAACTTGTAAGCTTTTAAATGTTTTGTTTAGGAATGAGCGCTTTTGTCTGAGATACATTTATTTATCTAGTTCAGACACAGATGTCTTGTCGAATTTCTGGTTTATTTATGATGTACTATCTTACTTGAATTTGAAATAAAATTATATAAATATTAATTATAACTGGATTGTTTTTTTAACTTACATTACAAGACATTATATTATACGTTATTGCGTAGTAATGCGGAAATGCCTTGCAATAAGATAACAGTAGATAAAAGTATTAAGGTAGGTACGTCTTCGTTGTTAATGTATAAATACGCATCCTGACCTTGGTTGTTAGATAGGTAGACCTTGATTGTAGTAGTTGTGTGATAGGTACTCCTCGTGTTATTATCGTGTCGAAGTTTTTTACGAAGTTGGATAAAAATGTAAGTGTTTTTATATTGGCTAGTAAATAGTAATAGAATTACTGTTTTGGTGTATTCATATCTGAGTTTCAGTAGTAATTATTTTATTATAATATCGGTATTCGGAAATAGATGATCAGCCATAACTGGTACCTATGTATAAAAAATTGGGAAGTAATTAATAAAAATTTATCTGTTAGAGATTTTTTTAATGATGGTTATTATTTATTTAAGTACTTTTATGTGCATCCTACAAACATTTTGTGAAATTGTGTAATTGGATAGTAGAATTTTCATGTATTTTTTTTTTTATGTATTTATTTACTGAATACTATCTGCACTAGAAATTGTATTAGTCTAGTTTTTTTTAAATCAAAGTTGTGGAATAGTTCTTAGCAAGTTTACTACATGATCATAATCAGCCAATAATGTTCCCACTGCTGGGACATAGACCTCCTCTCGATGAGAGGTAGTGAGCCGTAATCCACCACGCGAGCCCAGTGCGGGTTGGTAGATGTCACAAGTCTTCGAGTTTTTGGTTTTAGGATACGCCAGTTTTCTCACGATGTTTTCCTTTACAACTTTGAGAGCAGTGGTGATGAAATAATTTTCTCAAAGTAAAGCGCCTGCCTGGTTTCGGATCTACGACCTACAACTCGTAAGTCACGGCTGTTACCACTGGGCCATCACTGGTCTACGGCTACCACTGCTCAGTGTAAATTAATAAACTTACTAAATAATTTTACCTAAATAACAAAACAATTCAGATGTGGATATTTTGTCATAAATCACACACACACATCAAACAAATTTTTGAGAAATAAGTACAACTTTCTCTTGTACTTCTATTTTATAGACTACAATAAGGCATTTGATTCTTTGGAACATGACAAAACCTGGCAGACGCTAAAAGAACAAGAGGTTCCAAACAAATACATTAGAATGATTAAAAATGTATACTTAAAAAGTTCAGCAAAAAGACACCTAAAGAAAAAAGGTTCAACCATTGAAATCAAAAGAAGTGTGCATCAGGGTGATCCACTCTCCCCGAAACTGTTTTCAGCCGTTCTGGAAAAAGTTTTTCGCAGACTGAACTGGGACAACTCAGGGATATCAATCGATGGAGCCAGACTGACCCATCTTAGATTCGCCGATGACGTAGTTATCTTCGCAGAGTCACCAACTGCCCTCAAGGAAATGATAGAAGACCTAGTTAAAGAAAGCGGGCTGGTTGGGCTTACTATGAATACCAACAAAACCAAACTCATAACTAACTATCGAAGGCAAGAAATCATCGTAGATAACAAAACCATCGAACATCGAGAAGATTACATATTCTTGGGATAAATAATCCCCAGCATGAACCAGAGCGAACAATAAATAGATTGATGAGTAGCAGACGAGTAGCAAACGCATGGAACAGGCATTGGTCTTTGAAGGAGATTAGAAAAGCCCTGAGTTTAGCTCAAAATTAAAAGGGAAGCTATTTGATTCGTGCGTGCTGCCGGTCCTAACATATGGATGCCAGGCTTGGGCTTTAACAAAGTCACAAGCCAACAAATTAGCTGTGTGTCAAAGTGCCATGGAAAGAAGTATGATGGGAGTAAAAAGAAAAGACTGGATTAAAAACAAATATAAGACAGGTAACGACGGTGACTGACGTCATACGGAAAATCAAAAACGTGGAAGTGGGCTGGTCACACCCTCAGAAGCTCAGGTAAATGTAACAAAATAATAACAGCCTGGTATCCGAGAAATGGCAAACGAAATAGGGGTAAGCAGAAAAAACGCTGGATTGATGAGCTAGAAAATAAAGGGGAAAAATTAAAGGAAACGGCGGAGGCCTTTGCCAATAAGCACACAGACTAAGACAGCCGGTGTCAAAAATAGAGTTATTGTAATTGTTATTTTTAACTTTTTATTTACAACTTGTTAAAAAAGATATTTTTGTAGCATAAGGTTTAAATTATTATATTATTAAAGCGCCTGCCTGGTTTCGAACCTACGACCCTACAACTCGTAAGTCGCGGCCGTTATCACTGGCACATCACTGCTCTACGGCCAGTGCTGTTCTACTAACTTACTACATGATTTTGCATAAATCACAAAACTAATCGTTAGTAGGTTTCTAAATATTAACTACTTACGTATATGTATTTTCAGATGGGTGTTAAGCTATACACTGTGGCCACGAGCCCGCCAGTACGCGCGGCCATGATGGTTTGTGAAGTATTCAACGTCCCTTTCGAGAAGATAAATGTGAATCTGCTAACAATGGATCATTTGACACCAGAGTATTTGAAAGTAAGAAAATCAGTCCACAAACGAAACTGAAAGGATTGCGTAGCTACTAAAATCGACCAAGCAATAAATTCTAATAAACTAACAGCTGATATATTATAGTCGATTTTTTCGGAATAAATTAAAAAAAAAAACGATTTTGTATCAACTCTCCCATGGCACAACTCTCCAAGGTCTCTTCTCGGACTTAAAATATTTAATAACTTTTTAGTTTTGATATAAGTTTTACAACATTATAATATAGATTTATTTTTTCAGATAAATCCACTGCACACCGTACCTGTACTAGAAGACGGTGATTTAATTCTGCATGACAGGTTTGTTATTTTAAAAGTGAAATAACTTTAAAACTTCCCGTACTGTAGGTTTAAAAACGTACTGGTACTTGTTCATCATTTGCTTGCTCGATAATTTTACTGATCTGTATGTGCTAACCTTTACACTGCTAGGAAAGTTGAACTGTAACGGTTTAATTATTGTTCGCTCTTTTGATCGGATAAAAGTGTAGTCGTCAGTCTTGTATTCACATTAAAACCATCGAATCATTTTTGAATTACGAACTACGACAAACTTAAAGTTCTAGATACACAAACTTATTTTAAACCTAAGTTGTCAACTTTGTGTTAAGAACATTACGACCGACGAAATAAGGTTCAAAATAGGTACAAATACTGGCTAAAAGGCTTAACCACTGAACTCATTTTGTAAAAATCACAACCGCAGTTAGCGATGGTTGATCAATGCTTTTTAACTGACTTTCAAAAAGGAGGAGGTTATATGTTCGTAGCGTATATTTGTTTTATATATGTCCACCGATTTCTCCGTCATTTGTGGACCGATTTTGAAAATTATTTTTTTGTTTCAAAGGGTATGCTCTCAAATTGGTCTCATATAAATTTTATTAACTTTGCTTGGGTAGTTTTTGAGTTAGCTACAAAATACGTTTTTTTTCCCACTTAGTATGTAGATGATATGATAAGTTCCTGTCACTGGTAGCAGCTAGTGGTATTCGAATGTGTGTGGGTAAGTACCACAACTGAAAAGTGAAAAATAAAAACTTTTTACAAAAAAAACAACCGACTTCAAAAAAAAAACATTACATAGTGAAAAATAACTTTAATTTCGGAATTCGGTGGCAAAAAACGAAAATACAAAACCCAAGACACCGACTTCCGAAATTAAAGTTATTTTTCACTTTGTAGTGTTTTTTTTTAAGTCGGTTTGTATTTTTTTTTTTTTGCAAAAAGTTTTTTAGTTTATGAATGAGAAAAAGCATTCCTAACTCTTCTAGTACTGCCAATGCACTTTTTAATAAAAAGGCATTTCTTTTACAAAATCCAAAAAATATAGTTTATGAACCTCTCATTACTCATGTTTGAATTTTCTCTTTTCAGTCATGCTATAATTATGTATCTCGCTGATACCTACGGAAAAGACGACTCGTGGTACCCAAAGGATGTCAAAAAAAGGGCACTGGTCAATCAAAAACTTTTTTTTGACACATCAATTCTTTATCCTAGAATACGAAATATAACTGTAAGTAATATAATAATTTATATAGATACCTACTGTTTTTGCTAACGTTTAAAATAAGGCTTCACTTATCAACTAACTTGGTGGGCCATTTTTTAAGGTTCCGTAGTAAACAAGGAACTCTTATAGTTTCGTCATGTCCGTCTGTCTGTCTGTCTATCCGCGGTCTAGCTCCGAGACTTTAAATACTAGAAAGCTGTAATTTGGCATGGGTATACATATTAATTACGCCGACAAAGTGGTAAAACAAAAAAACTTTTTACAAAAAAAAAAACAACCGACCTCCAAAAAAAAACACTACAAAGTGAAAAATAACTTTATTTTCGGAAGAGAAGTCGGTGTCTTGGGTTTTGTATTTTTAACCGACTTCCAAAAGGAGGAGGTTCTCAATTCGACTGTATGTTGTTTTTTTAGGGTTCCGTTGCCAAATGGCAAAAAACGGAACCCTTATAGATTCGTCATGTCTGTCTGTCTGTCTGTCTGTCTGTCCGTCCGTATGTCACAGCCACTTTTTTCCGAAACTATAAGAGCTACGCTGTTGAAACTTGGTAAGTAGATGTATTCTGTGAACCGCATTAAGATTTTTACATAAAAATAGAAAAAAAACAAATAATTTTGGAGTTCCCCATACTTAGAACTGAAACTCAAAAAAATTTTTTTCATCAATCCCATACGTGTGGGGTATCTATGGATAGGTCTTTAAAAATGATATTGAGGTTTCTAACATCATTTTTTTCTAAACTGAATAGTTTGCGTGAGAGACACTTCCAAAGTGGTAAAATGTGTGTCCCCCCCCCTGTAACTTCTAAAATAAGAGAATGATAAAACTAAAAAAAATATATGATGTACATTACCATGTAAACTTCCACCGAAAATTGGTTTGAACGAGATCTAACAAGTAGTTTTTTTTTAATACGTCATAAATCGTAAACCGCAATTTACCTTTCATTCAATGTTACTTGCTGCTACGGAACCCTTCATGGAAGAGTACGACTCGCGCTTGGCCGGTTTTTTTTTTTTGTATGTTTGTTACGTGATTACTCCGTCATTTATGAATTGATTTTGATGGTTCTTTTTTTTTTGGTAGATCATACTTCAGAGGTGGTCCCATATAAATTTTATTAACTTTGCTTGGGTAGTTTTTGAGTTAGCTTCAATAATACGTATTTTTGCCTCACTTAGTATGTATAATATCATCCATATTATGATAACTTCCTGTCACTGTTATTTACATAGCAGGTAGTGGTATTCGAATTTGTGTGGGGTAGGTATCACAACTAAAAAGTGAAAAATAAAAACTTTTTACAAAAAAAAACAACCGACTTCAAAAAAAACAACAGAAGTCGATTATTTTTTTTGTAAAAAGTTTTTATCGTTTTTTGCCACCGACTTCCGAAATTAAAATTATTTTAAGGGATAAATTCATCCCAACTACGGAACCCTTCATTGTGCGTGGTCCGAAACGCACTTGGCCGGTTTTTTTATACACATCTCGTATTACTGTATTATATTCTTTAAAACAATACCTAGATTTTTTTAATGGAAATTTCGAAAAACGTTTCGGTGCTTCTTTTATTTGATAGTGGTGCCGATTTTTTTGTCACAAATGCCTCTAAACCAGACTAAAAATCACCAAAATTTAGTTTATTCCTGTCAAACGACAATTTCCCATTCTGAAATAAACTAAAATGACACAACATAACTATATTTTAGTTTCGATAGCACTAAGATGGCACTGAGATATTAATTTAAAGAAAGAAAGAAAAAAGCAAAAAAATAATTAATTTAATAATAAAAATAAATAATTTGTAATTAATTTTAGTGAAAATGGCAATTTTGCTATTCTGAATTTGACGTTTTTCACATAACATTTAGATTTTCTAACTAAATCTGACTATTTTTAATCGCGATTAAAAACGTGTGGAGTAAAATTTGTTGTCATGAACTTTAAATTCACACCAACGCCTTGACTTCCAAGTGCAAAAATAGTACCGTAATTTTTGTTTTTCTTTTGCTTATATCTCGAAAATGGTGTGTCCAATCACAAAAATAGGTAAGGAAAATTTCGATCCCCTCTAATCCTTAAACTCCTAACACTCAACACGTAGGTGATATTTTTTCTTATTTTCCATACAAAAAGTGAAAAATTCCATATAAAACACGTCGAGGCTGTCCCCCTGCGCGTCTCCGGATCTAAAAAAATTCATGTGGTCGGTATTACGTGTGGAGTCGCGATTGTCATATTCGATTTAGATGTGTCAAAATTATTTTTAAATTTAGACAATTTATTTTGCAGAATAGCTTTGAGATTCTCATAGTCAAAATAAGGAATTTTAGTGATAGTTTCGGTGTACAAGAGAATCGGCACCAGTGTCAGCCATAGAAATGTAAATAACTAATCTATGGTGCCAACGTAATAAAATAAAAAAACTTTATAAAAAGCTCTATTTATTTTTGTTTTGCAGTATCCCTTAATAGTTGAAGGAAATAAGAATGTAGAACAAAAACGGTACGATGACATTGCAGAAGCATATGGTTTTCTTGAAGAGTTCTTATCCCGAACAAAATTCCTTGCTGCTGATCACATCACAATTGCGGATGTGGCAGCCTTAAGTAGTGTGACGGGTTTGGAAGTGTTATTGCCAATAGATGCCAAAAAGTAAGTGAAACATCATCATCATCTCTTCATTCACCCACCCTTTTCTCAACTATGTTGTTCATGTTTTGGACAAATAAATGATCTTTATCTTTATGTTGGAACCGGCTTCCAGACTAACAGGATGCACATGAATACCAGTATTTTACATGGAGCGACTGTTCACCTGACTTACACTACCCAGTAACTGGGCAACGATAACGATACTCCTTTATTTTTATTGTTAATGCTATCACTATGGTTGATGATCGTATTCTTAAAGGCATTTAAGGCACCTTTTGTTGACAGTGAGGTCAAACAAAATTGAAATGTGGATGTCAAAATTAAATTATCGTTGTTAGCTGTAATATGGTGTAGGATTTTCCCATCCGGTCCCACATAAAAATCACTGTAATCTATCTGTCCCTAGGTTCCAGTAACTTCCAGTTGATATCAAAAGTGCTAAGCTCGATCTGCTATCGCTTCTGCGGTCTTTCTCGACTCTCGTCTATGTCAGAGCCTCAGCGAGTGGTACTATTGGCCCACATTTTAATGTCTAGCATCTGGCTGACGTGGTCAGCCTAATCCTTCTTTAGTTTAGCGACTTCATTCATCGCATCTTAAACAATCTCAGATCAGTGTTTTTTTTTCTATGTTCAATGATTGATAACCTTGAAAATATTATGCAGTATTATGCACACATGGCACATCTCTTCTTTAGTTTTTAGTCGGCTGAAATAAGTAGCAAGTTGGCGAGAGCAAAGTAAATAATGAAGGATTACTACTACACTATACTTTTCAGGTTTCCGAAAACCACCGCGTGGCTGGCAAACTTGAAGCTGACTTCATTTTCTAAAAAACAAAACGAATCTGGAGCAACACAGCTTGGCCAGTTGATAAAGAAGTGTTTTGAAGTATAATATCTTACGCCTTTTAATAACTTATGTTGTGTTTTGAGTTGGGGCTTTGCCCGGGCATTTTGGGCGAACTGGGTATGAACTTTAGAGAATAAATGCCGAATATACCATTCATTGTCTGGGCATGAACACATCACTAGAATCTCAACTAAAACTAATTAATATACATAATGGAATGTATGGCAAAAAGTATGTCAATTAAATATGTTATAAAAACGCTTTTGGGTTTTGTTTTATTTACTTACATCATTTTATGTTCTATTATTAGCATTTTTGTTCTATTATTGACTGGTTCTGCACCTCGAGGAGTGTTAGACAGGGTTGTGTAGCGTCACCGTGGCTTTTCAACTTGTACATGGATAGTTGTCTAGTGTGTAGTTGTGTAGTTGTGATAGTTGTCTGTCAGATTTGAGAGAGGGTGAGTGCGGATTGAGAATGAATGTGTTGCCTGTCAAATGCCTTATCTACGCAGATGATCAAGTTCTACTTGCATCGTCAGCAGAACAGTTGCAAGACATGGTGACTGTGATGAATAAAGCATAAATGAAAGGGATGAATATAAATGTGAATAAGACGAAGGTCATAGTGTTTGAAAGAGGAGAGGATATATCGGTGTGTGATGTAAAAATAAATGATAAGAGTGTGAAGCAAGTAAGTCAGTTTATATATTTCGAGAGTCTGTTTACAAGGGATGGGAAGATTGATGGAGATGTGGAAAGGAGAGTAAATGCGGGAAATAAAGTGAATGGTGCTATACATGCGATTGTGACCAGCCAGTCGATGTCTAAAAAGGCTCGACTGGCTGTTCACAATGGTGTGCTGGTGCCCACGCTTATGTATAGAAGTGAATGTTGGGTGTGGCAAAACAAGCATGAAAATAGAATAAATGCTGTGGAAATGCGTTCCTTGCGAAGCATGTGTGGTCTGACTATGAATGATAGGCTGAGGAATGATGTGATAAGATAGCGGTGTGATTTAAAAGAAGATGTAGTGACAAAAATTGAAAAGGGTATGCTAAGATGGTTTGGGCATGTTGAGAGGATGAATAAAAGGCGACTAACAAAATGTATTTACAAGACTGATGTGAAGGGAAAGGCCGGGCGGGGACGCCCTAGGAGGACTTATACTGACCTTATTGGTGATATTCTTCAGAAAGGCCAGGTGCGTAGTACTTGCAACCGGCATGCATGTATAACCAGATGAATGAACGTAAACGAGGCAAAAGGAGTATGTAAGGATCGTAGCAGGCGGCGTTCTGTAGTTTCTGCCTACCCCCATGGGAAGAAGGCGTGAGTTTATGTATGTATCATCATCATCATCAGCCTATAGCAGTCCACTGCTGGACATAGGCCTCTCCAATTGCACGCCATTCAGCTCGATTCTCGGCAACTCTCATCCAGCTGCTACCAGCCACCCTTCGAAGATCGTCACTCCACCTAGCCTGAGGGCGTCCTACCTTACGTTTGCCAATTCGCGGTCTCCACTCAAGAACACGTATACCCCAACGGTCATCGGTTCTACGGCTGATATGGCCGGCCCACTGCCACTTCAGCTTGCTAATTCTGTGAGCTATGTCGATAACTTTGGTTCTCTGCCGGATCACTTCGTTCCGGATTCGATCCCTCAGAGAGACTCCAAGCATAGCCCGCTCCATGGCTCGCTGAGCAACCTTAAATTTATGGACCAGCCGTACCGTGAGTGTCCACGTTTCGGCTCCGTAAGTCATAACAGGCAGGACGCACTGATTGAAGACCTTCGTCTTTAGGCTCTGTGGAATACGCGACGAGAAGACTCGACGAAGTTTGCCAAACGCTGCCCAGCCCAGCTGAATTCTTCTGTTAGCCTCCCTCTCAAAGTTGTTCTTACCAAACTGCAGAGTTTGCCCGAGGTAAACGTATTCTCGAACAACCTCGAGAGCACCGCCATTGACAGCAATCGGCCCCGGAGTGACGTGTTCGTTGAACATAACCTGGGTTTTGTCCAAGTTCATCCGGAGACCAATGCGCACAGAAGAATTAACTAGGCCGTCCAGCATCTGCTGCAAGTCATGCAGCGATTCGGCCAGTATGACGATGTCATCTGCAAATCTCAAGTGTGAGATGTATTCGCCGTTGATGTTAATGCCACGCCCTTCCCAGTTCAGCGTCTTAAACACATCCTCCAATGCGTTAGAGAACAATTTTGGGGATATGACATCCCCTTGTCTCACCCCTCGACGCAGGGGGATATGTTCAGTACGCTGATCCTGAATTTGGACGGTCATTGTCGCGTTTTCATACAGACATCTCAGCACTTGGATGTATCGCCAGTCGACTTGGCATCGCTGCAGAGACTCCAAAACAGACCAGGTCTCGACAGAGTCAAAAGCCTTCTCATAGTCCACAAACGCAAGACACAGTGGCTGATTATACTCATCGGACTTCTGTATAATTTGCCGCACTGTGTGAATGTGGTCTATGGTGCTGTATCCTCCTCGAAACCCAGCCTGCTCCGGTGGCTGAAACTCGTCGAGTCTTCTCGCTAGACGATTCGTAACGTAATATGTATATATGTTATGTATGTATGTTATTAGCATAACTGTTTTGGAAGTCAACGGTATACCGAAAAATTCCCTTACCAATCCTTTTAAGGAATAAAATTGTTTCAGGGTGGTTGAAATATTTGTTAAGTACATTTTTTATTTCTACACAGATGGTTAAAACCTCAAGTAAGTTTCTAGTATCAGTTATCATACATATTTGCTACCTTTCGATTACTACCGGTGTTTTTCCCGAAGCTATCAAAAAAGCGCTTATTCACCCAATTTACAAGTCAGGTGACAAAGACACTACTACTCCTTGTGCCAATCAATGAAATACTATGTGACTACCTTTTTTTTTTGTGTGGGAAATTATCAAATAACTTCTCCCGCTCTGGGCGGAGCGGGAGGGCGTGTCAGACTCTTACTAACTAAAACACACCCGTGTTCCTTCAGTTGCCGTGTTGCCAGGGGGCCACGATGTCCCTATCGGTTTTCTTCGAACCCCCGGCAGGCATTGGCCCTAGCGGACTCCGTTAATTCTGCTGAGATCTCTTTGAGGCGCGCGTGGAACACAACGCGCCGTCGACTCGGGCTTGGTCTTTATCGGACGGCGAGCTGCCCATTGCTCACCGTCCGCAAGCCCGCGCCTACGGTGGCCGGAAATCTGCCTGTGATTCCCGACGCCCAAGGCGTCTCCTCCTGCGGTGGTTAGGGGCGCGAGGGCGCGAAATTTGCCTCTCCCTCACTCGCTTCGTCTCTTCCTTCGCGAGCATTACTGCTTCGCAGAAGGAGGTGACGGCCTCCCATTTCCTCTCGCTCCGTAGCATGGCCCGAATTAGGACCGGACGCGAGAGATCACCACCGCCGATCGCTTTCACGAGGACACGGCGATGCCCTGCCCAAGCCGGGCAGACCTCCACCGTATGCTCCATCGTGTCCTCCGGGCGATCCATACCCGGGCGTTTCCTCCCAAGTGGGAGGAAACGCCCGGGACGTGGGGGGAACGTGGGGGTTCAGGATAAAGTTATCCTGAACATTTACCTCCCGAAACAGCCGTGTCCGGTGAGTACCTGTATCAGGCGGAAGGTGAGGATGCCGTGGCGCCTCTTTAGCCACTCCTCAAAGGGGGTCTTATCGCCGCAATTGTGGCGTGCCCAGCGCTGGGTTGCGACAATCGCACTCTCCATTCCGCCATGAGACTATGTGACTACCTGGGGCCAGCAACAAAAACATCACTTTTACCGCTGGAGAGGACTCAATGAGCTGTTTTGTAGGTGATGCTACGCAGACCGTTTAGATACCCGACAGAACAATTGAAGACATTGTTTTAAAAACCACTTTAGTCAGATTTGTTAGTTTTACAGAAGAGTAAAAAAACTTATTCACAAGTCATATCATGAAACTTTTGACAAAGTTGGTTTTAGAAATAAAGTCTTCAATTATATAAGGATTGCAAATTGCTCATCCTTAGACAAGTCTTTGTTTTCCGCTCCACTCTTCGCAAACATGCCTCCATCCCACCAAAACAAGTACTCAATATTCGATGTAGGTCTGTTCGACTATATCAAGTCAAGCGTTACAGGACCACATTTCCTATCCACCAATATTTCATCCAACAAATTTCAAAAGAAATTTACAGTTAATAATCGAAACCCTTTTAATTAAAAATTAATAAAATTGTTAAATCTTTTAAATTATTGCGATACAAAGGAATTTATATATTCTACGAATCAACGATTCTTTTAGTAAAACGATATGTCTTTCTTCTTTTATGATAAGGGTCAACATTTTTACTCTTTTAAATATGTAGAAACAAAAGTAAAATTGGTCTTATGTTAACTACACATTCCGTCATAGGTGAATGACAGGGCAAAATATCTATCCAAAGTCTATTCATAACCTTGTTTGCAATTTTATTGATGTTATTTCCAATTAAAGAAACATCAACTTTACAAGAGTGTGAATACAGTTGATTTTAGACTGACTAGTAGGGTAAACTTGCTCAAATCGTACCTGTACCTGATGTGTTTCTCCCAAAGTATGGCTTCCACAGCGTTCCAAGCAGTAGGTACAAAACGTAAACTTTAGTCTGCCATCTTGCAGGAAAAGTAGCAGAACCCTGTGCGGCTACTCATTACAAAGTGATGAAGAAAGGACACGGCTGGAATTTGTAGAGAGCTTTGCCCTAACAAAAAATATTCATGTACATTGACATACAGTACGCCATATTAAAGCTTACAGGTATGTCTTTACAATAGTTTAAGTTTTATGATCAGAGAAGAAGCGAGAGATACAGTAAATAGGTTTTTTTTAAGTGCCTAGATATTTTGAATAGCAATGATCGTTAATTCGTTTTGACATTATGAGAAATGCGATATTATCAATGGATTTATAGTCCGTTTCTTCACTAGCCGACATGACATTCATTCACATAGATATCAATGAATTCTATGAAAATGTATGGAACACTCTAAATGTCAGTGTTCCATAGGTAAAACGGGCTGGTATCCGCAACTCCACGCCAAGCGCGTATTTTGCGTACGGGTGGGAAAATCGGTTATTCGATCCACCCCAGCTCCTCAAAGAAGGCCAGCAACGCCTTGGTGTCACTGACAATCTCACGTAGGGTACCTGGGTTACCGAAGTACTTGGCCCTGTATGTGGCGACCACCGGGCAGTTTAACAGCACATGAGCTGCTGTCTCGTCGTCCTCCATGCAGGCTCTGCACAGCGGACTGTCTGTGACTCCAATGACAAAGAGGTGTTTATTAAATGACCCATGGCCAGTTACAGCTGCTGTAACTTTACGCATCTGCTGTTTCGTTGCCCCGCGTCAGTGTTCCATATATTTTCATAGAATTACGCGTCAAGTCAGCTAGTGAAAAAAGAGCCACAAAACAAAATACCAAGTAAATCTTATTGGTGTACTTATATATATGTATATTAGTAATAGTATCTGGCTAGACCTTTCAATCGTTGTCATAGGCCCCGATAGTGAAGACCTCGTTCATCTACAGATATTTCTGGATATTATGAATTCCTCATAGCGACTTGGCAAAAAAAATACAATTGGATAGGCAATAAAACACTAAAATAGCACTTGAATTTTTATTAACCGACTTCCAAAAAGGAGGAGGTTATATGTTCGTCGCGTATGTTTGTTTTTTTTTTTTTATGTATGTCCACCGATTTCTCCGTCAATTGTGGACCGATTTTGAAAATTCTTTTTTTGTTTGAAAGGGTGTGCTCTCGAATTGGTCCCATATAAATTTTATTAACTTTGCTACGATAGTTTTTGAGTTAGCTACAAAAAACGTATTTTTTTCCCACTTAGTATGTAGATGATATGATAAGTTTCTGTCACTGGTAGCAGGTAGTGGTATTCGAATGTGTGTGGGGTAGGTACCACAACTAAAAAGTGAAAAATAAAAACTTTTTACAAAAAAAAACAACCGACCTCCAAAAAAAACACTACAAAGTGAAAAATAACTTTAATTTCGGAAGTCGGTGGCAAAAAACGAAACTACAAAACCCAAGACATCGACTTCCGAAATTAAAGTTATTTTTCACTTTGTAGTGTTTTTTTTGGAGGACGGATGTTTTTTTTTTTTGTAAAAAGTTTTTTTTAAGCATTTAATTAAGTAGGTAGGATTACATTGCTTATAAAATGTATCTACTTGTTTTAAAGACATTTTATGAAAAACTCAGACAAGACACATTCAATATTTTCATCCACTCTGAAGCTTCCGCCTGACACAGGTGCTCACCGGACACGGCTGTTTCGGGAGGTACCTGTTCAGGATAAAGCGGGAGGAAACGCCCGGGTGTCATCACTGTGTGGATCGCCCGGAGGACACGGTGGAGCATACGGTGGAGGTCTGCCCGGCTTGGGCAGAGCATCGCCGTGTCCTCGTGGAAGCGGTCGGCGGCGGTGATCTCTCGCGTCCGGCCCTGATTCGGGCCATGCTACGGAGCGAGAGGAAATGGCAGGCCGTCACCTCGTTCTGCGAAGCAGTAATGCTCGCGAAGGAGGAGACGGAGCGCGTGAGGGAGGGGCAAATTTCGCGCCCTCGCGCCCCTAACCGCCGCAGCAGGAGACGCCCTGGGCGTCGGGAATCACGTGAAGATTTCCGGCCACCGTAGGCGCGGGCTAGCGGACGGTGAGCAATGGGTAGCTCGCCGTCCGATAAGGACAAAACCGGGTCGACGGCGCGTTGTGTTCCACGCGCGCCTCAAAGAGATGTCAGCAGAATTGACGGGGTCCGCTAGGGCCAATGCCTGCCGGGGGTTCGAAGAAAACCGATAGGGACATCGTGGCCCCCTGGCAACAAGGCAACTGAAGGAACACGGGTGGGTTTTAGTCAGTAAGAGTCTGACACGCCCTCCCGCTCCGCCCAGAGCGGGAGAAGTTATTTGATGATTTCCCACCCAAAAAAAAAAAAAAGCCTATTCATCTTCAAAAATCAACAAAATGTTATCAAGGAATGAGGCTGGTGCAGTTATATTTGCTTGATGCCTGGCCCAACCCAAATACCATAACAACGTCATGACATGGCAACAACACCGTTGGGAAAAAAAAAAAGAAAAAAAAGAGAAAAAAAATGAAAAGAAAAAAGGAAGGAAGGAATGAGAAATCGGACAGTTGTGTCATATTTCTAACTAGGCAGCTACAACAATACCCTAAAATCGCATGGCTATGTCGAACATCGAATTTGTTTTTATCGACTTTGTTTTTATCGACTTTGTTTTTACCGACTTTGTTTTTATTGACTTTGATTTTTATCGAATTTGTTGTTATCGACTTTGTTTTTATCGACTTTGTTTTTATCGACTTTGTTTTTATCGACTTTGTTTTTATCGAATTTGTTTTTATCGTATTTGTTTTTATCGACTTTGTTTTTATCGACTTTGTTTTTATCGTATTTGTTTTTATCGAATTTGTCTTTATCGAATTTGTTGTTATCGACTTTGTTTTTATCGACTTTGTTTTGATCGAATTTGTTTTTATCGAATTTGTTGTTATCGACATTGTTTTTATCGACTTTGTTTTTATCGACTTTGTTTTTATCGTCTTTGTTTTTATCGACTTTGTTTCTATCGAATTTGTTGTTATCGACTTTGTTGTTATCGACTTTGTTTTTATCGACATTGTTTTTATCGAATTTGTTTTTATGGAATTTGTTTTTATCGTCTTTGTTTTTATCGAATTTGTTGTTATCGACTTTGTTTTTATCGTATTTGTTGTTATCGACTTTGTTGTTATCGAATTTGTTTTTATCGACTTTGTTTTTATCGACTTTGTTTTTATCGACTTTGTTGTTATCGACTTTGTTTTTATCGACTTTGTTTTTATCGAATTTGTTGTTATCGACTTTGTTTTTATCGACTTTGTTTTTATCGAATTTGTTGTTATCGACTTTGTTTATACCGAATTTGTTGTTATCGACTTTGTTTTTATCGACTTTGTTTTTATCGACTTTGTTTTTATCGACTTTGTTTTTATCGAATTTGTTTTTATCGACTTTGTTTTATCGACTTTGTTTTTATCGACTTTGTTTTTATCGAATTTGTTTTTATCGAATTTGTTGTAATCGACTTTGTTTTTATCGACTTTGTTGTTATCGACTTTGTTTTTATCGACTTTGTTTTTATCGAATTTGTTGTTATCGACTTTGTTTTTATCGACTTTGTTTTTATCGAATTTGTTGTTATCGACTTTGTTTATACCGAATTTGTTGTTATCGACTTTCTTTTTATCGAATTTGTTTTTATCGAATGTATTGTAATCGACTTTGTTTTTATCGAATTTGTTTTTATCGACTTTGTTGTTATCGACTTTGTTGTTATAGACTTTGTTTTTATCGTATTTGTTTTTATCGTATTTGTTGTTATCGACTTTGTTTTTATCGACTTTTTTTTTATCGACTTTGTTTTTATCGAGTTTGTTTTTATCGACTTTGTTTTTATCGACTTTGTTTTTATCGACTTTGTTTTTATCGAATTTGATGTTATCGAAATTGTTTTTATCGAATTTGTTTTTATCGAATTTGTTGTTATCGACTTTGTTTTTATCGACTTTGTTTTTATCGACTTTGTTTTTATCGAATTTGTTTTTATCGACTTTGTTTTATCGACATTGTTTTTATCGACTTTGTTGTTATCGACTTTGTTTTTATCGACTTTGTTTTATCGACTTTGTTGTTATCGACTTTGTTTTTATCGACTTTGTTTTATCGACTTTGTTTTTAACGACTTTGTTTTTATCGACTTTGTTTTTATCGACTTTGTTTTATCGACTTTGTTTTTATCGACTTTGTTTTTATCGACTTTGTTTTTATCGACTTTGTTTTTATCGACTTTGTTGCTATCGACTTTGTTGTTATCGACTTTGTTTTATCGACTTTGTTTTTATCGACTTTGTTTTATCGACTTTGTTTTTATCGACTTTGTTTTTATCGACTTTGTTTGTATTGACTTTGTTTTTATCGACTTTGTTGCTATCGACTTTGTTGTTATCGACTTTGTTTTTATCGACTTTGTTTTTATCGACTTTGTTAAAGTCAAAGTCAAAGTCATTTATTTGCTTTAAATGCGGTTACAAAGATGTTAAGTATTCTTGTGCGATGACACATTTCGCCATATTTTGGCATGCAAATATTATGGTGAGGCTAAAAAGCAATTATCTTCAACTAAAGTTGAAAATGTTGTTTAGACACGAATTAAAGTAAATTAATCCTCAATTTACACAACACAACTAGTTAAAAAAAAAATACATATGATACATTTGGGACTATGTCCATGTTTGGGACAACACAAAATAACGGGATAAAAATACTACAATCATAGATTTGAATATATTCTAGTCTGTTCTACAATGCATTCCTGTAATGATAGGACCGACAAGAAGTTTTTTTTAGAAATTCACCTATTGAATAATAACTATGTGAAATGAGCCATTTTTTTAGGACTACGCAGAATTTTCTGTAAGGTAGATCAGTTATAAAATTTGGAATTGAATTATAAATAAGTGGCGCCATATACACGCAACTGCGTCGGAATAGTTCAATCCTAGGAACAGGCATTTTTAATAAATATTGTGTGGCTTTTCGTTTATTTGTATTATTATTAAGTTCAAAAAGTGAATGATTTGTTTTAACAAACTTAGCGATTTCATAAATATAAATGCAAGGAACTGTGAGAAGGTTGTGGGATTTATACACTGGCCTGCAGGAATCAGTCCAGTCCATATTGAAAATTGCTCGTATGCATTTTTTTTGTTGTTGTTTTTATCGACTTTGTTTTATCGACATTGTTTTTATCGACTTTGTTTTTATCGACTTTGTTCTTATCGTATTTGTTTTTATCGAATTTGTTGTTATCGACTTTGTTTCTATCGACTTTGTTTTCATCGACTTTGTTTTTATCGACTTTGTTTTTATCGACTTTGTTTTTATCGAATTTGTTTTATCGACTTTGTTTTTATCGACTTTGTTTTCATCGACTTTGTTTTTATCGACTTTGTTTTTATCGTATTTGTTTTTATCGAATTTGTTGTTATAGACTTTGTTTTTATCGACTTTGTTTTCATCGACTTTGTTTTTATCGACTTTGTTTTTATCGACTTTGTTTTTATCGAATTTGTTGTTATCGACTTTGTTTCTATCGACTTTGTTTTCATCGACTTTGTTTTTATCGACTTTGTTTTTATCGACTTTGTTTTTATCGAATTTGTTTTATCGACTTTGTTTTTATCGATTTAGTTTTTATCGACTTTGTTTTTATCGACTTTGTTTTTATCGAATTTGTTTGTATCGTATTCGTTTTTATCGAATTTGTTGTTATCGACTTTGTTGTTATCGACTTTGTTTTTATCGACTTTGTTTTTATCGACTTTGTTTTAATCGACTTTGTTTTTATCGAATTTGTTTTTATCGTATTTGTTTTTATCGACATTGTTTTTATCGACTTTGTTTTTATCGTATTTGTTTTTATCGAATTTGTCTTTATCGAATTTGTTGTTATCGACTTTGTATTTATCGACTTTGTTTTGATCGAATTAGTTTTTATCGAATTTGTTGTTATCGACTTTGTTTTTATCGACTTTGTTGTTATCGACTTTGTTTTTATCGTCTTTTTTTTTATCGACTTTGTTTCTATCGAATTTGTTGCTATCGACTTTGTTGTTATCGACTTTGTTTTATCGACATTGTTTTTATCGAATTTGTTTTTATCGACTTTGTTTTTAACGACTTTGTTTTTATCGACTTTGTTGTTATCGACTTTGTTTTTATCGACTGTTTTTATCGACTTGTTTTTATCGACTTTGTTTTTATCGACTTTGTTTTTATCGACTTTGTTTTTATCGACTTTCTTTTTATAGACTTTGTTCTTATCGGATTTGTTTTTATCTACTTTGTTTTTTTCGAATTTGTTTTTATCGTCTTTGTTGTTATCGAATTTGTTGGTATCGACTTTGTTTTTATCGACTTTGTTTTTATCGACTTTCTTTTTATCGACTTTGTTCTTATCGGATTTGTTTTTATCTACTTTGTTTTTATCGAATTTGTTTTTATCGTCTTTGTTGTTATCGAATTTGTTGGTATCGACTTTGTTTTTATCGACTTTGTTTAATAATAAATAATAATAATCGTTTATTTATAAAAAGGTGCACATTTACAATAAGTAGGTAACTTAATAATTAAAATAGAGCACAGTTGCTTATTTGCCTGAACTAGGTTAAACCTGTGTTTCAGGCTACGAAGTGCATAAATACTTAATGTAATAAATTAAACTATGAGTATAAAGTATAAACTAAATATAAATTAGGTAAACAAAAGTAAAATAGCATGTTAGCGGTTCTATTTGCAGACAACAAGTAGATCTTCTGTCTGTGCATAATCTATGGTTAGTAAATATTCAAGTATAATTTTTTTACAGCTAAAGTAATTTAATTTATAAATACTAAGTTTTCTATTTAATCTATTATACAGAAATGGGCCTAAGAATGTAAAAAATCTTTCTACAAAGACATGTTTTGAGGTCGCATTAGATGTGCATACTATATCATTCCGTCTTTTGTTAGAATTGTCAGCAATGTAGGTAAGCATGGAGTGCTGTTTTAATACTAAGTGCATAATGAAAAGTTGGCGAACAGTCAGCACGTTGCAGGATTTATATAGCAGATCTGTGGGAAAGAAAAAGGGATGGAAGTTTGCTACCTTTAAAATTGCTCTCTGAGCTCTTTCAAGAGGAAGTAGATAGGATTTTGGTGCGCCACCCCATGAAGTGATGCAGTATTGAGTTATAGATTGACATAGGGCCAAATAAACTTGAGTGATTAATTTTGAATCTGCAAATGTTCGCAATTTTTTAAAAACATATATTAATTTGCGCACTCTTTTAGTTAGACTCTCAATATGTTTTCTGAAAGATCGTGTGTCGTGTTTTTATCGACTTTGTTTTTATCGACTTTGTTTTTATCGAATTTGTTTTATCGACTTTGTTGCTATCGACTTTGTTGTTATCGACTTTGTTTTATCGACTTTGTTTTTATCGACTTTGTTTTTATCGACTTTGTTTTATCGAATTTGTTTTTATCGACTTTGTTTTATCGACTTTGTTTTTATCGACTTTGTTTTAGCGACTTTGTTTTTATCGACTTTGTTTTTATCGACTTTGTTTTTATCGACTTTGTTTTATCGACATTGTTTTATCGACTTTGTTGCTATCGACTTTGTTTTATCGACTTTGTTGTTATCGACTTTGTTTTTATCGACCCTGTTTTTATCGTATTTGTTTTTATCGAATTTGTTGTTATCGACTTTGTTTTTATCGACTTTGTTTTATCGACTTTGTTTTTATCGACTTTGTTTTTATCGACTTTGTTTTTATCGACTTTGTTTTTATCGACTTTGTTGCTATCGACTTTGTTGTTATCGACTTTGTTTTATCGACTTTGATTTTATCGACTTTGTTTTTATCGACTTTGTTTTTATCGACTTTGTTTTTATCGAATTTGTTTTATCGACTTTGTTGCTATCGACTTTGTTGTTATCGACTTTGTTTTATCGACTTTGTTTTTATCGACTTTGTTTTTATCGACTTTGTTTTATCGAATTTGTTTTTATCGTCTTTGTTGTTATCGAATTTGTTGGTATCGACTTTGTTTTTATCGACTTTGTTTTATCGACTTTGTTTTTATCGACTTTGTTTTTATCGACTTTGTTTTTATCGACTTTGTTTTATCGACATTGTTTTTATCGACTTTGTTGCTATCGACTTTGTTTTATCGACTTTGTTGTTATCGACTTTGTTTTTATCGAATTTGTTGTTATCGAAATTGTTTTTATCGAATTTGTTTTAATCGAATTTGTTGTTATCGACTTTGTTTTTATCGACTTTGTTTTTATCGACTTTGTTTTTATCGACTTTGTTTTTATCGACTTTGTTTTTATCGACTTTGTTTTATCGACATTGATTTTATCGACCCTGTTTTTATCGTATTTGTTTTTATCGAATTTGTTGTTATCGACTTTGTTTTATCGACTTTGTTTTATCGACTTTGTTTTTATCGACTTTGTTTTTATCGACTTTGTTGCTATCGACTTTGTTTTTATCGACTTTGTTGCTATCGACTTTGTTGTTATCGACTTTGTTTTATCGACTTTGTTTTTATCGACTTTGTTTTTATCGACTTTGTTTTTATCGACTTTGTTTTATCGACATTGTTTTTATCGACTTTGTTGCTATCGACTTCGTTTTATCGACTTTGTTGTTATCGACTTTGTTTTTATCGACCCTGTTTTTATCGTATTTGTTTTTATCGAATTTGTTGTTATCAACTTTGTTTTTATCGACTTTGTTTTTATCGACTTTGTTTTTATCGACTTTGTTGCTATCGACTTTGTTTTTATCGACTTTGTTTTTATCGACTTTGTTTTTATCGACTTTGTTTTTATCGTATTTGTTTTTATCGAATTTGTTGTTATAGACTTTGTTTTTATCGACTTTGTTTTCATCGACTTTGTTTTTATCGACTTTGTTTTTATCGACTTTGTCTTTATCGAATTTGTTTTATCGACTTTGTTTTTATCGACTTTGTTTTTATCGACTTAGTTTTTATCGACTTTGTTTTTATCGACTTTGTTTTTATCGACTTTCTTTTTATCGACTTTGTTCTTATCGGATTTGTTTTTATCTACTTTGTTTATATCGAATTTGTTTTATCGTCTTTGTTGTTATCGAATTTGTTGGTATCGACTTTGTTTTTATCGACTTTGTTTTTATCGACTTTGTTTTATCGACATTGTTTTTATCGACTTTGTTTTTATCGACTTTGTTCTTATCGACTTTGTTTTTTATCGACTTTGTTTTTATCGACTTTCTTTTTATCGACTTTGTTCTTATCGGATTTGTTTTTATCTACTTTGTTTTTATCGAATTTGTTTTTATCGTCTTTGTTGTTATCGAATTTGTTGGTATCGACTTTGTTTTTATCGACTTTGTTTTTATCGACTTTGTTTTATCGACATTGTTTTTATCGACTTTGTTTTTATCGACATTGTTTTTATCGACTTTGTTTTTATCGTATTTGTTTTTATCGAATTTGTTGTTATAGACTTTGTTTTTATCGACTTTGTTTTCATCGACTTTGTTTTTATCGACTTTGTTTTTATCGACTTAGTTTTTATCGACTTTGTTTTTATCGACTTTGTTTTTATCGACTTTGTTTTATCGACTTTGTTTTTATCGACTTTGTTTTTATCGACTTTGTTTTTATCGACTTTGTTTTTATCGACTTTGTTGCTATCGACTTTGTTGTTATCGACTTTGTTTTATCGACTTTGTTTTTATCGACTTTGTTTTTATCGACTTTATCTTATCGACATTGTTTTTATCGACTTTGTTTTTATCGACTTTGTTTTCATCGACTTTGTTTTTATCGACTTTGTTCTTATCGTATTTGTTTTTATCGAATTTGTTGTTATCGACTTTGTTTTTATCGACTTTGTTTTGATCGAATTAGTTTTTATCGAATTTGTTGTTATCGACTTTGTTTTTATCGACTTTGTTGTTATCGACTTTGTTTTTATCGTCTTTTTTTTATCGACTTTGTTTCTATCGAATTTGTTGTTAACGACTTTGTTTTTATCGACTTTGTTGTTATCGACTTTGTTTTTATCGACATTGTTTTTATCGAATTTGTTTTTATCGACTTTGTTTTTATCGAATTTGTTTTAATCGTATTCGTTTTTATCGAATTTGTTGTTATCGACTTTGTTGTTATCGACTTTGTTTTTATCGACTTTGTTTTTATCGACTTTGTTGCTATCGACTTTGTTGTTATCGACTTTGTTTTATCGACTTTGATTTTATCGACTTTGTTTTTATCGTATTTGTTTTTATCGAATTTGTTGTTATCAACTTTGTTTTTATCGACTTTGTTTTTATCGTATTTGTTTTTATCGAATTTGTTGTTATCAACTTTGTTTTTATCGACTTTGTTTTTATCGACTTTGTTTTTATCGACTTTGTTTTTATCGTATTTGTTTTTATCGAATTTGTTGT
Source organism: Agrochola lychnidis (assembly GCA_963680765.1). Taxonomy (NCBI): domain Eukaryota; kingdom Metazoa; phylum Arthropoda; class Insecta; order Lepidoptera; family Noctuidae; genus Agrochola; species Agrochola lychnidis. The sequence continues at coordinate 16,837,725 of OY796852.1, read as the reverse complement.
TAACGACTTTGTTTTTATCGACCCTGTTTTTATCGTATTTGTTTTTATCGAATTTGTTGTTATCAACTTTGTTTTTATCGACTTTGTTTTTATCGACTTTGTTTTTATCGACTTTGTTGCTATCGACTTTGTTTTTATCGACTTTGTTTTTATCGACTTTGTTTTTATCGACTTTGTTTTTATCGTATTTGTTTTTATCGAATTTGTTGTTATAGACTTTGTTTTTATCGACCCTGTTTTTATCGTATTTGTTTTTATCGAATTTGTTGTTATCAACTTTGTTTTTATCGACTTTGTTTTTATCGACTTTGTTTTTATCGACTTTGTTGCTATCGACTTTGTTTTTATCGACTTTGTTTTTATCGACTTTGTTTTTATCGACTTTGTTTTTATCGTATTTGTTTTTATCGAATTTGTTGTTATAGACTTTGTTTTTATCGACTTTGTTTTCATCGACTTTGTTTTTATCGGCTTTGTTTTTATCGACTTTGTCTTTATCGAATTTGTTTTATCGACTTTGTTTTTATCGACTTTGTTTTTATCGACTTAGTTTTTATCGACTTTGTTTTTATCGACTTTGTTTTTATCGACTTTCTTTTTATCGACTTTGTTCTTATCGGATTTGTTTTTATCTACTTTGTTTTATCGACATTGTTTTTATCGACTTTGTTTTTATCGACTTTGTTCTTATCGACTTTGTTTTTTATCGACTTTGTTTTTATCGACTTTCTTTTTATCGAGTTTGTTCCTATCGGATTTGTTTTTATCTACTTTGTTTTTATCGAATTTGTTTTTATCGTCTTTGTTGTTATCGAATTTGTTGGTATCGACTTTGTTTTTATCGACTTTGTTTTTATCGACTTTGTTTTTATCGACTTTGTTTTTATCGACTTTGTTTTATCGACTTTGTTTTTATCGACTTTGTTTTTATCGAATTTGTTTTTATCGAAATTGTTGTTATCGAAATTGTTTTTATCGAATTTGTTGTTATCGACTTTGTTTTTATCGACTTTGTTTTTATCGACTTTGTTTTTATCGACTTTGTTTTTATCGACTTTGTTTTATCGACTTTGTTTTTATCGACTTTGTTTTTATCGACTTTGTTGCTATCGACTTTGTTGTTATCGACTTTGTTTTATCGACTTTGATTTTATCGACTTTGTTTTTATCGTATTTGTTTTTATCGAATTTGTTGTTATCAACTTTGTTTTTATCGACTTTGTTTTTATCGTATTTGTTTTTATCGAATTTGTTGTTATCAACTTTGTTTTTATCGACTTTGTTTTTATCGACTTTGTTTTTATCGACTTTGTTTTTATCGTATTTGTTTTTATCGAATTTGTTGTTAACGACTTTGTTTTTATCGACCCTGTTTTTATCGTATTTGTTTTTATCGAATTTGTTGTTATCAACTTTGTTTTTATCGACTTTGTTTTTATCGACTTTGTTTTTATCGACTTTGTTGCTATCGACTTTGTTTTTATCGACTTTGTTTTTATCGACTTTGTTTTTATCGACTTTGTTTTTATCGTATTTGTTTTTATCGAATTTGTTGTTATAGACTTTGTTTTTATCGACCCTGTTTTTATCGTATTTGTTTTTATCGAATTTGTTGTTATCAACTTTGTTTTTATCGACTTTGTTTTTATCGACTTTGTTTTTATCGACTTTGTTGCTATCGACTTTGTTTTTATCGACTTTGTTTTTATCGACTTTGTTTTTATCGACTTTGTTTTTATCGTATTTGTTTTTATCGAATTTGTTGTTATAGACTTTGTTTTTATCGACTTTGTTTTCATCGACTTTGTTTTTATCGGCTTTGTTTTTATCGACTTTGTCTTTATCGAATTTTTGTTATCGACTTTGTTTTTATCGACTTTGTTTTTATCGACTTAGTTTTTATCGACTTTGTTTTTATCGACTTTGTTTTTATCGACTTTCTTTTTATCGACTTTGTTCTTATCGGATTTGTTTTTATCTACTTTGTTTTTATCGACTTTGTCTTATCGACATTGTTTTTATCGACTTTGTTTTTATCGACTTTGTTTTTATCGACTTTGTTGCTATCGACTTTGTTGTTATCGACTTTGTTTTATCGACTTTGTTTTTATCGACTTTGTTTTTATCGACTTTGTTTTTATCGACTTTGATTTTATCGACTTTGTTTTTATCGTATTCGTTTTTATCGAATTTGTTGTTATCGACTTTGTTGTTATCGACTTTGTTTTTATCGACTTTGTTTTTATCGACTTTGTTTTTATCGACTTTGTTTTATCGAATTTGTTGGTATCGACTTTGTTGTTATCGTATTTGTTTTTATCGAATTTGTTGTTATCGACTTTGTTTTATCGACTTTGTTTTTATCGACTTTGTTTTTATCGACTTTGATTTTATCGACTTTGTTTTTATCGACTTTGTTGCTATCGACTTTGTTGTTATCGACTTTGTTTTATCGACTTTGATTTTATCGACCCTGTTGTTATCGTATTTGTTTTTATCGAATTTGTTGTTATCGACTTTGTTTTTATCGACTTTGTTTTTATCGACTTTGTTTTTATCGACTTTGTTGCGATCGACTTCGTTTTTATCGACTTTGTTTTTATCGACTTTGATTTTATCGACTTTGTTTTTATCGACTTTGTTTTTATCGACTTTGTTTTATCGAATTTGTTGGTATCGACTTTGTTGTTATCGTATTTGTTTTTATCGAATTTGTTGTTATCGACTTTGTTTTATCGACTTTGTTTTTATCGACTTTGTTTTTATCGACTTTGTTTTTATCGACTTTGATTTTATCGACTTTGTTTTTATCGTATTCGTTTTTATCGAATTTGTTGTTATCGACTTTGTTGTTATCGACTTTGTTTTTATCGACTTTGTTTTATCGACTTTGTTGTTATCGACTTTGTTTTTATCGACTTTGTTTTTATTTACTTTGTTTTTATCGACTTTGTTTTTATCGAATTTGTTTTTATCGAATTGGTTTTTATCGTCTTTGTTGTTATCGAATTTGTTGGTATCGACTTTGTTTTTATCGACTTTGTTTTTATCGAATTTGTTTTAATCGTATTCGTTTTTATCGAATTTGTTGTTATCGACTTTGTTGTTATCGACTTTGTTTTTATCGACTTTGTTTTTATCGACTTTGTTGCTATCGACTTTGTTGTTATCGACTTTGTTTTTATCGACTTTGTTTTTATCGACTTTGTTGCTATCGACTTTGTTTTTATCGACTTTGTTTTTATCGACTTTGTTTTTATCGACTTTGTTTTTATCGACTTTGTTTTTATCGACTTTGTTTTATCGAATTTGTTGGTATCGACTTTGTTGTTATCGTATTTGTTTTTATCGAATTTGTTGTTATCGACTTTGTTTTTATCGACTTAGTTTTTATCGACTTTGTATTTATCGACTTTGTTTTTATCGACTTTGTTTTTATCGACTTTGTTGTTATCGACTTTGTTTTTATCGACTTAGTTTTTATCGACTTTGTATTTATCGACTTTGTTTTTATCGACTTTGTTTTTATCGACTTTGTTTTATCGACTTTGTTTTTATCGACTTTGTTTTTATCGACTTTGTTTTTATCGACTTTGTTTTTATCGACTTTGTTTTATCGACTTTGTTTTTATCGACTTTGTTTTTATCGAATTTGTTGTTATCGAAATTGTTGTTATCGAAATTGTTTTTATCGAATTTGTTGTTATCGACTTTGTTTTTATCGACTTTGTTTTTATCGACTTTGTTTTTATCGACTTTGTTTTTATCGACTTTGTTTTATCGACTTTGTTTTTATCGACTTTGTTATTATCGACTTTCTTTTTATCGACTTTGTTCTTATCGGATTTGTTTCTATCTACTTTGTTTTTATCGAATTTGTTTTTATCGTCTTTGTTGTTATCGAATTTGTTGGTATCGACTTTGTTTTTATTGACTTTGTTTTTGTCGACTTTGTTTTATCGACATTGTTTTTATCGACTTTGTTTTTATCGACTTTGTTTTCATCGACTTTGTTTTTATCGACTTTGTTTTTATCGACTTTGTTTTTATCGAATTTGTTTTATCGACTTTGTTTTTATCGACTTTGCTTTTATCGACTTTGTTTTTATCGAATTTGTTTTATCGACTTTGTTTTTATCGACTTTGTTTTTATCGACTTTGTTTTTATCGAATTTGTTTTATCGACTTTGTTTTTATCGACTTTGTTTTTATCGACTTTGTTTTCATCGACTTTGTTTTTATCGACTTTGTTTTTATCGACTTTGTTTTTATCGACTTTGATTTTATCGACTTTGTTTTTATCGACTTTGTTTTTATCGACTTTGTTTTATCGAATTTGTTGGTATCGACTTTGTTGTTATCGTATTTGTTTTTATCGAATTTGTTGTTATCGACTTTGTTTTTATCGAATTTGTTTTATCGAATTTGTTTTAATCGACTTTGTTTTTATCGAATTTGTTTTATCGACTTTGTTTTTATCGACTTTGTTTTTATCGACTTTGTTTTTGTCGACTTTGTTTTTATCGTATTTGTTTTTATCGAATTTGTTGTTATAGACTTTGTTTTTATCGACTTTGTTTTCATCGACTTTGTTTTTATCGACTTTGTTTTTATCGACTTTGTTTTTATCGAATTTGTTTTATCGACTTTGTTTTTATCGACTTTGCTTTTATCGACTTTGTTTTTATCGAATTTGTTTTATCGACTTTGTTTTTATCGACTTTGTTTTTATCGACTTTGTTTTTATCGAATTTGTTTTATCGACTTTGTTTTTATCGACTTTGTTTTTATCGACTTTGTTTTCATCGACTTTGTTTTTATCGACTTTGTTTTTATCGACTTTGTTTTTATCGAATTTGTTTTATCGACTTTGTTTTTATCGACTTTGTTTTTAAAGACTTAGTTTTTATCGACTTTGTTTTTATCGAATTTGTTTTTATCGACATTGTTTTATCGACTTTGTTTTTATCGACTTTGTTTTTATCGACTTTGTTTTTATCGACTTTGTTTTTATCGACTTTGTTGCTATCGACTTTGTTGTTATCGACTTTGTTTTATCGACTTTGTTTTTATCGACTTTGTTTTTATCGACTTTGTCTTATCGACATTGTTTTTATCGACTTTGTTTTTATCGACTTTGTTTTTATCGACTTTGTTGCTATCGACTTTGTTGTTATCGACTTTGTTTTATCGACTTTGTTTTTATCGACTTTGTTTTTATCGACTTTGTTTTTATCGACTTTGTTTTTATCGTATTCGTTTTTATCGAATTTGTTGTTATCGACTTTGTTGTTATCGACTTTGTTTTTATCGACTTTGTTTTTATCGACTTTGTTTTTATCGACTTTGTTTTATCGAATTTGTTGGTATCGACTTTGTTGCTATCGTATTTGTTTTTATCGAATTTGTTGTTATCGACTTTGTTTTATCGACTTTGTTTTTATCGACTTTGTTTTTATCGACTTTGTTTTTATCGACTTTGTTTTTATCGACTTTGTTGCTATCGACTTTGTTGTTATCGACTTTGTTTTATCGACTTTGATTTTATCGACCCTGTTGTTATCGTATTTGTTTTTATCGAATTTGTTGTTATCGACTTTGTTTTTATCGACTTTGTTTTTATCGACTTTGTTTTTATCGACTTTGTTGCGATCGACTTTGTTTTTATCGACTTTGTTTTTATCGACTTTGATTTTATCGACTTTGTTTTTATCGACTTTGTTTTTATCGACTTTGTTTTATCGAATTTGTTGGTATCGACTTTGTTGTTATCGTATTTGTTTTTATCGAATTTGTTGTTATCGACTTTGTTTTATCGACTTTGTTTTTATCGACTTTGTTTTTATCGACTTTGTTTTTATCGACTTTGTTTTTATCGACTTTGTTTTTATCGACTTTGTTTTTATCGACTTTGTTTTTATCGAATTTGTTTTATCGACTTTGTTTTTATCGACTTTGTTTTTATCGACTTTGTTTTTATCGACTTTGTTGTTATCGACTTTGTTTTTATCGACTTTGTTTTTATCGACTTTGTTTTTATCGACTTTGTTGCGATCGACTTTGTTTTTATCGACTTTGTTTTTATCGACTTTGATTTTATCGACTTTGTTTTTATCGACTTTGTTTTTATCGACTTTGTTTTATCGAATTTGTTGGTATCGACTTTGTTGTTATCGTATTTGTTTTTATCGAATTTGTTGTTATCGACTTTGTTTTTATCGAATTTGTTTTATCGAATTTGTTTTAATCGACTTTGTTTTTATCGAATTTGTTTTATCGACTTTGTTTTTATCGACTTTGTTTTTATCGACTTTGTTTTTGTCGACTTTGTTTTTATCGTATTTGTTTTTATCGAATTTGTTGTTATAGACTTTGTTTTTATCGACTTTGTTTTCATCGACTTTGTTTTTATCGACTTTGTTTTTATCGACTTTGTTTTTATCGAATTTGTTTTATCGACTTTGTTTTTATCGACTTTGCTTTTATCGACTTTGTTTTTATCGACTTTGTTTTATCGACTTTGTTTTTATCGACTTTGTTTTTATCGACTTTGTTTTCATCGACTTTGTTTTTATCGACTTTGTTTTTATCGACTTTGTTTTTATCGAATTTGTTTTATCGACTTTGTTTTTATCGAATTTGTTTTATCGACTTTGTTTTTATCGACTTTGTTTTTATCGACTTTGTTTTCATCGACTTTGTTTTTATCGACTTTGTTTTTATCGACTTTGTTTTTATCGAATTTGTTTCATCGACTTTGTTTTTATCGACTTTGTTTTTATCGACTTTGTTTTTATCGAATTTGTTTTATCGACTTTGTTTTTATCGACTTTGCTTTTATCGACTTTGTTTTTATCGAATTTGTTTTATCGACTTTGTTTTTATCGACTTTGTTTTATCGACTTTGTTTTTATCGACTTTGTTTTTATCGACTTTGTTTTTATCGACTTTGTTTTTATCGAATTTGTTTTATCGAATTTGTTTTAATCGACTTTGTTTTTATCGAATTTGTTTTATCGACTTTGTTTTTATCGACTTTGTTTTTATCGACTTTGTTGCTATCGACTTTGTTTTTATCGACTTTGTTTTTATCGACTTTGTTTTTATCGACTTTGTTTTTATCGACTTTGTTTTTATCGACTTTGTTTTATCGAATTTGTTGGTATCGACTTTGTTGTTATCGTATTTGTTTTTATCGAATTTGTTGTTATCGACTTTGTTTTTATCGACTTAGTTTTTATCGACTTTGTATTTATCGACTTTGTTTTTATCGACTTTGTTTTTATCGACTTTGTTGTTATCGACTTTGTTTTTATCGACTTAGTTTTTATCGACTTTGTTTTTATCGACTTTGTTTTTATCGACTTTGTTTTTATCGACTTTGTTTTATCGACTTTGTTTTTATCGACTTTGTTTTTATCGACTTTGTTTTTATCGACTTTGTTTTTATCGACTTTGTTTTATCGACTTTGTTTTTATCGACTTTGTTTTTATCGAATTTGTTGTTATCGAAATTGTTGTTATCGAAATTGTTTTTATCGAATTTGTTGTTATCGACTTTGTTTTTATCGACTTTGTTTTTATCGACTTTGTTTTTATCGACTTTGTTTTTATCGACTTTGTTTTATCGACTTTGTTTTTATCGACTTTGTTATTATCGACTTTCTTTTTATCGACTTTGTTCTTATCGGATTTGTTTCTATCTACTTTGTTTTTATCGAATTTGTTTTTATCGTCTTTGTTGTTATCGAATTTGTTGGTATCGACTTTGTTTTTATTGACTTTGTTTTTGTCGACTTTGTTTTATCGACATTGTTTTTATCGACTTTGTTTTTATCGACTTTGTTTTCATCGACTTTGTTTTTATCGACTTTGTTTTTATCGACTTTGTTTTTATCGAATTTGTTTTATCGACTTTGTTTTTATCGACTTTGCTTTTATCGACTTTGTTTTTATCGAATTTGTTTTATCGACTTTGTTTTTATCGACTTTGTTTTTATCGACTTTGTTTTTATCGAATTTGTTTTATCGACTTTGTTTTTATCGACTTTGTTTTTATCGACTTTGTTTTCATCGACTTTGTTTTTATCGACTTTGTTTTTATCGACTTTGTTGCGATCGACTTTGTTTTTATCGACTTTGTTTTTATCGACTTTGATTTTATCGACTTTGTTTTTATCGACTTTGTTTTTATCGACTTTGTTTTATCGAATTTGTTGGTATCGACTTTGTTGTTATCGTATTTGTTTTTATCGAATTTGTTGTTATCGACTTTGTTTTTATCGAATTTGTTTTATCGAATTTGTTTTAATCGACTTTGTTTTTATCGAATTTGTTTTATCGACTTTGTTTTTATCGACTTTGTTTTTATCGACTTTGTTTTTGTCGACTTTGTTTTTATCGTATTTGTTTTTATCGAATTTGTTGTTATAGACTTTGTTTTTATCGACTTTGTTTTCATCGACTTTGTTTTTATCGACTTTGTTTTTATCGACTTTGTTTTTATCGAATTTGTTTTATCGACTTTGTTTTTATCGACTTTGCTTTTATCGACTTTGTTTTTATCGAATTTGTTTTATCGACTTTGTTTTTATCGACTTTGTTTTTAAAGACTTAGTTTTTATCGACTTTGTTTTTATCGAATTTGTTTTTATCGACATTGTTTTATCGACTTTGTTTTTATCGACTTTGTTTTTATCGACTTTGTTTTTATCGACTTTGTTTTTATCGACTTTGTTGCTATCGACTTTGTTGTTATCGACTTTGTTTTATCGACTTTGTTTTTATCGACTTTGTTTTTATCGACTTTGTCTTATCGACATTGTTTTTATCGACTTTGTTTTTATCGACTTTGTTTTTATCGACTTTGTTGCTATCGACTTTGTTGTTATCGACTTTGTTTTATTAACTTTGTTTTTATCGACTTTGTTTTTATCGACTTTGTTTTTATCGACTTTGTTTTTATCGTATTCGTTTTTATCGAATTTGTTGTTATCGACTTTGTTGTTATCGACTTTGTTTTTATCGACTTTGTTTTTATCGACTTTGTTTTTATCGACTTTGTTTTTATCGACTTTGTTTTATCGAATTTGTTGGTATCGACTTTGTTGTTATCGTATTTGTTTTTATCGAATTTGTTGTTATCGACTTTGTTTTATCGACTTTGTTTTTATCGACTTTGTTTTTATCGACTTTGTTTTTATCGACTTTGTTTTTATCGACTTTGTTGCTATCGACTTTGTTGTTATCGACTTTGTTTTATCGACTTTGATTTTATCGACCCTGTTGTTATCGTATTTGTTTTTATCGAATTTGTTGTTATCGACTTTGTTTTTATCGACTTTGTTTTTATCGACTTTGTTTTTATCGACTTTGTTGCGATCGACTTTGTTTTTATCGACTTTGTTTTTATCGACTTTGATTTTATCGACTTTGTTTTTATCGACTTTGTTTTTATCGACTTTGTTTTATCGAATTTGTTGGTATCGACTTTGTTGTTATCGTATTTGTTTTTATCGAATTTGTTGTTATCGACTTTGTTTTATCGACTTTGTTTTTATCGACTTTGTTTTTATCGACTTTGTTTTTATCGACTTTGTTTTTATCGACTTTGTTTTTATCGACTTTGTTTTTATCGACTTTGTTTTTATCGAATTTGTTTTATCGACTTTGTTTTTATCGACTTTGTTTTTATCGACTTTGTTTTTATCGACTTTGTTGTTATCGACTTTGTTTTTATCGACTTTGTTTTTATCGACTTTGTTTTTATCGACTTTGTTGCGATCGACTTTGTTTTTATCGACTTTGTTGTTATCGACTTTGATTTTATCGACTTTGTTTTTATCGACTTTGTTTTTATCGACTTTGTTTTATCGAATTTGTTGGTATCGACTTTGTTGTTATCGTATTTGTTTTTATCGAATTTGTTGTTATCGACTTTGTTTTTATCGAATTTGTTTTATCGAATTTGTTTTAATCGACTTTGTTTTTATCGAATTTGTTTTATCGACTTTGTTTTTATCGACTTTGTTTTTATCGACTTTGTTTTTGTCGACTTTGTTTTTATCGTATTTGTTTTTATCGAATTTGTTGTTATAGACTTTGTTTTTATCGACTTTGTTTTCATCGACTTTGTTTTTATCGACTTTGTTTTTATCGACTTTGTTTTTATCGAATTTGTTTTATCGACTTTGTTTTTATCGACTTTGCTTTTATCGACTTTGTTTTTATCGAATTTGTTTTATCGACTTTGTTTTTATCGACTTTGTTTTATCGACTTTGTTTTTATCGACTTTGTTTTTATCGACTTTGTTTTCATCGACTTTGTTTTTATCGACTTTGTTTTTATCGACTTTGTTTTTATCGAATTTGTTTTATCGACTTTGTTTTTATCGAATTTGTTTTATCGACTTTGTTTTTATCGACTTTGTTTTTATCGACTTTGTTTTCATCGACTTTGTTTTTATCGACTTTGTTTTTATCGACTTTGTTTTTATCGAATTTGTTTCATCGACTTTGTTTTTATCGACTTTGTTTTTATCGACTTTGTTTTTATCGAATTTGTTTTATCGACTTTGTTTTTATCGACTTTGCTGTTATCGACTTTGTTTTTATCGAATTTGTTTTATCGACTTTGTTTTTATCGACTTTGTTTTATCGACTTTGTTTTTATCGACTTTGTTTTTATCGACTTTGTTTTCATCGACTTTGTTTTTATCGACTTTGTTTTTATCGACTTTGTTTTTATCGAATTTGTTTTATCGACTTTGTTTTTATCGAATTTGTTTTATCGACTTTGTTTTTATCGACTTTGTTTGTATCGACTTTGTTTTCATCGACTTTGTTTTTATCGACTTTGTTTTTATCGACTTTGTTTTTATCGAATTTGTTTTATCGACTTTGTTTTTATCGACTTTGTTTTTAAAGACTTAGTTTTTATCGACTTTGTTTTTATCGAATTTGTTTTTATCGACATTGTTTTATCGACTTTGTTTTTATCGACTTAGTTTTTATCGACTTTGTTTTTATCGACTTTGTTTTTATCGACTTTGTTGCTATCGACTTTGTTGTTATCGACTTTGTTTTATCGACTTTGTTTTTATCGACTTTGTTTTTATCGACTTTGTCTTATCGACATTGTTTTTATCGACTTTGTTTTTATCGACTTTGTTTTTATCGACTTTGTTGCTATCGACTTTGTTGTTATCGACTTTGTTTTATCGACTTTGTTTTTATCGACTTTGTTTTTATCGACTTTGTTTTTATCGACTTTGATTTTATCGACTTTGTTTTTATCGTATTCGTTTTTATCGAATTTGTTGTTATCGACTTTGTTGTTATCGACTTTGTTTTTATCGACTTTGTTTTTATCGACTTTGTTTTTATCGACTTTGTTTTATCGAATTTGTTGGTATCGACTTTGTTGTTATCGTATTTGTTTTTATCGAATTTGTTGTTATCGACTTTGTTTTATCGACTTTGTTTTTATCGACTTTGTTTTTATCGACTTTGTTTTTATCGACTTTGTTTTTATCGACTTTGTTGCTATCGACTTTGTTGTTATCGACTTTGTTTTATCGACTTTGATTTTATCGACCCTGTTGTTATCGTATTTGTTTTTATCGAATTTGTTGTTATCGACTTTGTTTTTATCGACTTTGTTTTTATCGACTTTGTTTTTATCGACTTTGTTGCGATCGACTTTGTTTTTATCGACTTTGTTTTTATCGACTTTGATTTTATCGACTTTGTTTTTATCGACTTTGTTTTTATCGACTTTGTTTTATCGAATTTGTTGGTATCGACTTTGTTGTTATCGTATTTGTTTTTATCGAATTTGTTGTTATCGACTTTGTTTTATCGACTTTGTTTTTATCGACTTTGATTTTATCGACTTTGTTTTTATCGTATTCGTTTTTATCGAATTTGTTGTTATCGACTTTGTTGTTATCGACTTTGTTTTTATCGACTTTGTTTTATCGACTTTGTTGTTATCGACTTTGTTTTTATCGACTTTGTTTTTATTTACTTTGTTTTTATCGACTTTGTTTTTATCGAATTTGTTTTTATCGAATTGGTTTTTATCGTCTTTGTTGTTATCGAATTTGTTGGTATCGACTTTGTTTTTATCGACTTTGTTTTTATCGAATTTGTTGTTATCGACTTTGTTTTTATCGACTTTGTTTTTATCGACTTTGTTTTTATCGACTTTGTTTTTATCGAATTTGTTTTATCGAATTTGTTTTAATCGACTTTGTTTTTATCGAATTTGTTTTATCGACTTTGTTTTCATCGACTTTGTTTTTATCGACTTTGTTGCTATCGACTTTGTTTTTATCGACTTTGTTTTTATCGACTTTGTTTTTATCGACTTTGTTTTTATCGACTTTGTTTTTATCGACTTTGTTTTATCGAATTTGTTGGTATCGACTTTGTTGTTATCGTATTTGTTTTTATCGAATTTGTTGTTATCGACTTTGTTTTTATCGACTTAGTTTTTATCGACTTTGTATTTATCGACTTTGTTTTTATCGACTTTGTTTTTATCGACTTTGTTGTTATCGACTTTGTTTTTATCGACTTAGTTTTTATCGACTTTGTTTTTATCGACTTTGTTTTTATCGACTTTGTTTTTATCGACTTTGTTTTATCGACTTTGTTTTTATCGACTTTGTTTTTATCGACTTTGTTTTTATCGACTTTGTTTTTATCGACTTTGTTTTATCGACTTTGTTTTTATCGACTTTGTTCTTATCGAATTTGTTGTTATCGAAATTGTTGTTATCGAAATTGTTTTTATCGAATTTGTTGTTATCGACTTTGTTTTTATCGACTTTGTTTTTATCGACTTTGTTTTTATCGACTTTGTTTTTATCGACTTTGTTTTATCGACTTTGTTTTTATCGACTTTGTTATTATCGACTTTCTTTTTATCGACTTTGTTCTTATCGGATTTGTTTCTATCTACTTTGTTTTTATCGAATTTGTTTTTATCGTCTTTGTTGTTATCGAATTTGTTGGTATCGACTTTGTTTTTATCGACTTTGTTTTCATCGACTTTGTTTTTATCGACTTTGTTTTTATCGACTTTGTTTTTATCGAATTTGTTTTATCGACTTTGTTTTTATCGACTTTGCTTTTATCGACTTTGTTTTTATCGAATTTGTTTTATCGACTTTGTTTTTATCGACTTTGTTTTTATCGACTTTGTTTTTATCGAATTTGTTTTATCGACTTTGTTTTTATCGACTTTGTTTTTATCGACTTTGTTTTCATCGACTTTGTTTTTATCGACTTTGTTTTTATCGACTTTGTTTTTATCGAATTTGTTTTATCGACTTTGTTTTTATCGACTTTGTTTTTAAAGACTTAGTTTTTATCGACTTTGTTTTTATCGAATTTGTTTTTATCGACATTGTTTTATCGACTTTGTTTTTATCGACTTTGTTTTTATCGACTTTGTTTTTATCGACTTTGTTTTTATCGACTTTGTTGCTATCGACTTTGTTGTTATCGACTTTGTTTTATCGACTTTGTTTTTATCGACTTTGTTTTTATCGACTTTGTCTTATCGACATTGTTTTTATCGACTTTGTTTTTATCGACTTTGTTTTTATCGACTTTGTTGCTATCGACTTTGTTGTTATCGACTTTGTTTTATCGACTTTGTTTTTATCGACTTTGTTTTTATCGACTTTGTTGTTATCGACTTTGTTGTTATCGACTTTGTTTTTATCGACTTTGTTTTTATCGACTTTGTTTTTATCGACTTTGTTTTATCGAATTTGTTGGTATCGACTTTGTTGTTATCGTATTTGTTTTTATCGAATTTGTTGTTATCGACTTTGTTTTATCGACTTTGTTTTTATCGACTTTGTTTTTATCGACTTTGTTTTTATCGACTTTGTTTTTATCGACTTTGTTGCTATCGACTTTGTTGTTATCGACTTTGTTTTATCGACTTTGATTTTATCGACCCTGTTGTTATCGTATTTGTTTTTATCGAATTTGTTGTTATCGACTTTGTTTTTATCGACTTTGTTTTTATCGACTTTGTTTTTATCGACTTTGTTGCGATCGACTTTGTTTTTATCGACTTTGTTTTTATCGACTTTGATTTTATCGACTTTGTTTTTATCGACTTTGTTTTTATCGACTTTGTTTTATCGAATTTGTTGGTATCGACTTTGTTGCTATCGTATTTGTTTTTATCGAATTTGTTGTTATCGACTTTGTTTTATCGACTTTGTTTTTATCGACTTTGTTTTTATCGACTTTGTTTTTATCGAATTTGTTTTATCGACTTTGTTTTTATCGACTTTGTTTTTATCGACTTTGTTTTTATCGACTTTGTTGTTATCGACTTTGTTTTTATCGACTTTGTTTTTATCGACTTTGTTTTTATCGACTTTGTTGCGATCGACTTTGTTTTTATCGACTTTGTTTTTATCGACTTTGATTTTATCGACTTTGTTTTTATCGACTTTGTTTTTATCGACTTTGTTTTATCGAATTTGTTGGTATCGACTTTGTTGTTATCGTATTTGTTTTTATCGAATTTGTTGTTATCGACTTTGTTTTTATCGAATTTGTTTTATCGAATTTGTTTTAATCGACTTTGTTTTTATCGAATTTGTTTTATCGACTTTGTTTTTATCGACTTTGTTTTTATCGAATTTGTTTTATCGACTTTGTTTTTATCGACTTTGTTTTTATCGACTTTGTTTTCATCGACTTTGTTTTTATCGACTTTGTTTTTATCGACTTTGTTTTTATCGAATTTGTTTTATCGACTTTGTTTTTATCGACTTTGTTTTTAAAGACTTAGTTTTTATCGACTTTGTTTTTATCGAATTTGTTTTTATCGACATTGTTTTATCGACTTTGTTTTTATCGACTTTGTTTTTATCGACTTTGTTTTTATCGACTTTGTTTTTATCGACTTTGTTGCTATCGACTTTGTTGTTATCGACTTTGTTTTATCGACTTTGTTTTTATCGACTTTGTTTTTATCGACTTTGTCTTATCGACATTGTTTTTATCGACTTTGTTTTTATCGACTTTGTTTTTATCGACTTTGTTGCTATCGACTTTGTTGTTATCGACTTTGTTTTATCGACTTTGTTTTTATCGACTTTGTTTTTATCGACTTTGTTTTTATCGACTTTGTTTTTATCGACTTTGTTGCTATCGACTTTGTTGTTATCGACTTTGTTTTATCGACTTTGTTTTTATCGACTTTGTTTTTATCGACTTTGTCTTATCGACTTTGTTTTTATCGACTTTGTTTTTATCGACTTTGATTTTATCGACTTTGTTTTTATCGTATTCGTTTTTATCGAATTCATTGTTATCGACTTTGTTGTTATCGACTTTGTTTTTATCGACTTTGTTTTTATCGACTTTGTTTTTATCGACTTTGTTTTATCGAATTTGTTGGTATCGACTTTGTTGTTATCGTATTTGTTTTTATCGAATTTGTTGTTATCGACTTTGTTTTATCGACTTTGTTTTTATCGACTTTGTTTTTATCGACTTTGTTTTTATCGACTTTGTTTTTATCGACTTTGTTGCTATCGACTTTGTTGTTATCGACTTTGTTTTATCGACTTTGATTTTATCGACCCTGTTGTTATCGTATTTGTTTTTATCGAATTTGTTGTTATCGACTTTGTTTTTATCGACTTTGTTTTTATCGACTTTGTTTTTATCGACTTTGTTTTTATCGACTTTGATTTTATCGACTTTGTTTTTATCGACTTTGTTTTTATCGACTTTGTTTTATCGAATTTGTTGGTATCGACTTTGTTGTCATCGTATTTGTTTTTATCGAATTTGTTGTTATCGACTTTGTTTTATCGACTTTGTTTTTATCGACTTTGATTTTATCGACTTTGTTTTTATCGTATTCGTTTTTATCGAATTTGTTGTTATCGACTTTGTTGTTATCGACTTTGTTTTTATCGACTTTGTTTTATCGACTTTGTTTTTATCGACTTTGTTATTATCGACTTTCTTTTTATCGACTTTGTTCTTATCGGATTTGTTTCTATCTACTTTGTTTTTATCGAATTTGTTTTTATCGTCTTTGTTGTTATCGAATTTGTTGGTATCGACTTTGTTTTTATCGACTTTGTTTTTATCGAATTTGTTGTTATCGACTTTGTTTTTATCGACTTTGTTTTTATCGACTTTGTTTTTATCGACTTTGTTTTTATCGAATTTGTTTTATCGAATTTGTTTTAATCGACTTTGTTTTTATCGATATTGTTTTATCGACTTTGTTTTTATCGACTTTGTTTTTATCGACTTTGTTTTTAAAGACTTAGTTTTTATCGACTTTGTTTTTATCGAATTTGTTTTTATCGACATTGTTTTATCGACTTTGTTTTTATCGACTTTGTTTTTATCGACTTTGTTTTTATCGACTTTGTTTTTATCGACTTTGTTGCTATCGACTTTGTTGTTATCGACTTTGTTTTATCGACTTTGTTTTTATCGACTTTGTTTTTATCGACTTTGTCTTATCGACATTGTTTTTATCGACTTTGTTTTTATCGACTTTGTTTTTATCGACTTTGTTGCTATCGACTTTGTTGTTATCGACTTTGTTTTATCGACTTTGTTTTTATCGACTTTGTTTTTATCGACTTTGTTTTTATCGACTTTGATTTTATCGACTTTGTTTTTATCGTATTCGTTTTTATCGAATTTGTTGTTATCGACTTTGTTGTTATCGACTTTGTTTTTATCGACTTTGTTTTTATCGACTTTGTTTTTATCGACTTTGTTTTATCGAATTTGTTGGTATCGACTTTGTTGTTATCGTATTTGTTTTTATCGAATTTGTTGTTATCGACTTTGTTTTATCGACTTTGTTTTTATCGACTTTGTTTTTATCGACTTTGATTTTATCGACTTTGTTTTTATCGACTTTGTTGCTATCGACTTTGTTGTTATCGACTTTGTTTTATCGACTTTGATTTTATCGACCCTGTTGTTATCGTATTTGTTTTTATCGAATTTGTTGTTATCGACTTTGTTTTTATCGACTTTGTTTTTATCGACTTTGTTTTTATCGACTTTGTTGCGATCGACTTTGTTTTTATCGACTTTGTTTTTATCGACTTTGATTTTATCGACTTTGTTTTTATCGACTTTGTTTTTATCGACTTTGTTTTATCGAATTTGTTGGTATCGACTTTGTTGTTATCGTATTTGTTTTTATCGAATTTGTTGTTATCGACTTTGTTTTATCGACTTTGTTTTTATCGACTTTGTTTTTATCGACTTTGTTTTTATCGACTTTGATTTTATCGACTTTGTTTTTATCGTATTCGTTTTTATCGAATTTGTTGTTATCGACTTTGTTGTTATCGACTTTGTTTTTATCGACTTTGTTTTATCGACTTTGTTGTTATCGACTTTGTTTTTATCGACTTTGTTTTTATTTACTTTGTTTTTATCGACTTTGTTTTTATCGAATTTGTTTTTATCGAATTGGTTTTTATCGTCTTTGTTGTTATCGAATTTGTTGGTATCGACTTTGTTTTTATCGACTTTGTTTTTATCGAATTTGTTGTTATCGACTTTGTTTTTATCGACTTTGTTTTTATCGACTTTGTTTTTATCGAATTTGTTTTATCGAATTTGTTTTAATCGACTTTGTTTTTATCGAATTTGTTTTATCGACTTTGTTTTTATCGACTTTGTTTTTATCGACTTTGTTGCTATCGACTTTGTTTTTATCGACTTTGTTTTTATCGACTTTGTTTTTATCGACTTTGTTTTTATCGACTTTGTTTTTATCGACTTTGTTTTATCGAATTTGTTGGTATCGACTTTGTTGTTATCGTATTTGTTTTTATCGAATTTGTTGTTATCGACTTTGTTTTTATCGACTTAGTTTTTATCGACTTTGTATTTATCGACTTTGTTTTTATCGACTTTGTTTTTATCGACTTTGTTGTTATCGACTTTGTTTTTATCGACTTAGTTTTTATCGACTTTGTTTTATCGACTTTGTTTTTATCGACTTTGTTTTTATCGACTTTGTTTTATCGACTTTGTTTTTATCGACTTTGTTTTTATCGACTTTGTTTTTATCGACTTTGTTTTTATCGACTTTGTTTTATCGACTTTGTTTTTATCGACTTTGTTTTTATCGAATTTGTTGTTATCGAAATTGTTGTTATCGAAATTGTTTTTATCGAATTTGTTGTTATCGACTTTGTTTTTATCGACTTTGTTTTTATCGACTTTGTTTTTATCGACTTTGTTTTTATCGACTTTGTTTTATCGACTTTGTTTTTATCGACTTTGTTATTATCGACTTTCTTTTTATCGACTTTGTTCTTATCGGATTTGTTTCTATCTACTTTGTTTTTATCGAATTTGTTTTTATCGTCTTTGTTGTTATCGAATTTGTTGGTATCGACTTTGTTTTTATTGACTTTGTTTTTGTCGACTTTGTTTTATCGACATTGTTTTTATCGACTTTGTTTTTATCGACTTTGTTTTCATCGACTTTGTTTTTATCGACTTTGTTTTTATCGACTTTGTTTTTATCGAATTTGTTTTATCGACTTTGTTTTTATCGACTTTGCTTTTATCGACTTTGTTTTTATCGAATTTGTTTTATCGACTTTGTTTTTATCGACTTTGTTTTTATCGACTTTGTTTTTATCGAATTTGTTTTATCGACTTTGTTTTTATCGACTTTGTTTTTATCGACTTTGTTTTCATCGACTTTGTTTTTATCGACTTTGTTTTTATCGACTTTGTTGCGATCGACTTTGTTTTTATCGACTTTGTTTTTATCGACTTTGATTTTATCGACTTTGTTTTTATCGAATTTGTTTTATCGAATTTGTTTTAATCGACTTTGTTTTTATCGAATTTGTTTTATCGACTTTGTTTTTATCGACTTTGTTTTTATCGACTTTGTTTTTGTCGACTTTGTTTTTATCGTATTTGTTTTTATCGAATTTGTTGTTATAGACTTTGTTTTTATCGACTTTGTTTTCATCGACTTTGTTTTTATCGACTTTGTTTTTATCGACTTTGTTTTTATCGAATTTGTTTTATCGACTTTGTTTTTATCGACTTTGCTTTTATCGACTTTGTTTTTATCGAATTTGTTTTATCGACTTTGTTTTTATCGACTTTGTTTTTATCGACTTTGTTTTTATCGAATTTGTTTTATCGACTTTGTTTTTATCGACTTTGTTTTTATCGACTTTGTTTTCATCGACTTTGTTTTTATCGACTTTGTTTTTATCGACTTTGTTTTTATCGAATTTGTTTTATCGACTTTGTTTTTATCGACTTTGTTTTTAAAGACTTAGTTTTTATCGACTTTGTTTTTATCGAATTTGTTTTTATCGACATTGTTTTATCGACTTTGTTTTTATCGACTTTGTTTTTATCGACTTTGTTTTTATCGACTTTGTTTTTATCGACTTTGTTGCTATCGACTTTGTTGTTATCGACTTTGTTTTATCGACTTTGTTTTTATCGACTTTGTTTTTATCGACTTTGTCTTATCGACATTGTTTTTATCGACTTTGTTTTTATCGACTTTGTTTTTATCGACTTTGTTGCTATCGACTTTGTTGTTATCGACTTTGTTTTATCGACTTTGTTTTTATCGACTTTGTTTTTATCGACTTTGTTTTTATCGACTTTGTTTTTATCGTATTCGTTTTTATCGAATTTGTTGTTATCGACTTTGTTGTTATCGACTTTGTTTTTATCGACTTTGTTTTTATCGACTTTGTTTTTATCGACTTTGTTTTTATCGACTTTGTTTTATCGAATTTGTTGGTATCGACTTTGTTGTTATCGTATTTGTTTTTATCGAATTTGTTGTTATCGACTTTGTTTTATCGACTTTGTTTTTATCGACTTTGTTTTTATCGACTTTGTTTTTATCGACTTTGTTTTTATCGACTTTGTTGCTATCGACTTTGTTGTTATCGACTTTGTTTTATCGACTTTGATTTTATCGACCCTGTTGTTATCGTATTTGTTTTTATCGAATTTGTTGTTATCGACTTTGTTTTTATCGACTTTGTTTTTATCGACTTTGTTTTTATCGACTTTGTTGCGATCGACTTTGTTTTTATCGACTTTGTTTTTATCGACTTTGATTTTATCGACTTTGTTTTTATCGACTTTGTTTTTATCGACTTTGTTTTATCGAATTTGTTGGTATCGACTTTGTTGTTATCGTATTTGTTTTTATCGAATTTGTTGTTATCGACTTTGTTTTATCGACTTTGTTTTTATCGACTTTGTTTTTATCGACTTTGTTTTTATCGACTTTGTTTTTATCGACTTTGTTTTTATCGACTTTGTTTTTATCGACTTTGTTTTTATCGAATTTGTTTTATCGACTTTGTTTTTATCGACTTTGTTTTTATCGACTTTGTTTTTATCGACTTTGTTGTTATCGACTTTGTTTTTATCGACTTTGTTTTTATCGACTTTGTTTTTATCGACTTTGTTGCGATCGACTTTGTTTTTATCGACTTTGTTTTTATCGACTTTGATTTTATCGACTTTGTTTTTATCGACTTTGTTTTTATCGACTTTGTTTTATCGAATTTGTTGGTATCGACTTTGTTGTTATCGTATTTGTTTTTATCGAATTTGTTGTTATCGACTTTGTTTTTATCGAATTTGTTTTATCGAATTTGTTTTAATCGACTTTGTTTTTATCGAATTTGTTTTATCGACTTTGTTTTTATCGACTTTGTTTTTATCGACTTTGTTTTTGTCGACTTTGTTTTTATCGTATTTGTTTTTATCGAATTTGTTGTTATAGACTTTGTTTTTATCGACTTTGTTTTCATCGACTTTGTTTTTATCGACTTTGTTTTTATCGACTTTGTTTTTATCGAATTTGTTTTATCGACTTTGTTTTTATCGACTTTGCTTTTATCGACTTTGTTTTTATCGAATTTGTTTTATCGACTTTGTTTTTATCGACTTTGTTTTATCGACTTTGTTTTTATCGACTTTGTTTTTATCGACTTTGTTTTCATCGACTTTGTTTTTATCGACTTTGTTTTTATCGACTTTGTTTTTATCGAATTTGTTTTATCGACTTTGTTTTTATCGAATTTGTTTTATCGACTTTGTTTTTATCGACTTTGTTTTTATCGACATTGTTTTCATCGACTTTGTTTTTATCGACTTTGTTTTTATCGACTTTGTTTTTATCGAATTTGTTTCATCGACTTTGTTTTTATCGACTTTGTTTTTATCGACTTTGTTTTTATCGAATTTGTTTTATCGACTTTGTTTTTATCGACTTTGCTTTTATCGACTTTGTTTTTATCGAATTTGTTTTATCGACTTTGTTTTTATCGACTTTGTTTTATCGACTTTGTTTTTATCGACTTTGTTTTTATCGACTTTGTTTTCATCGACTTTGTTTTTATCGACTTTGTTTTTATCGACTTTGTTTTTATCGAATTTGTTTTATCGACTTTGTTTTTATCGAATTTGTTTTATCGACTTTGTTTTTATCGACTTTGTTTTTATCGACTTTGTTTTCATCGACTTTGTTTTTATCGACTTTGTTTTTATCGACTTTGTTTTTATCGAATTTGTTTTATCGACTTTGTTTTTATCGACTTTGTTTTTAAAGACTTAGTTTTTATCGACTTTGTTTTTATCGAATTTGTTTTTATCGACATTGTTTTATCGACTTTGTTTTTATCGACTTTGTTTTTATCGACTTTGTTTTTATCGACTTTGTTTTTATCGACTTTGTTGCTATCGACTTTGTTGTTATCGACTTTGTTTTATCGACTTTGTTTTTATCGACTTTTTTTTTATCGACTTTGTCTTATCGACATTGTTTTTATCGACTTTGTTTTTATCGACTTTGTTTTTATCGACTTTGTTGCTATCGACTTTGTTGTTATCGACTTTGTTTTATCGACTTTGTTTTTATCGACTTTGTTTTTATCGACTTTGTTTTTATCGACTTTGATTTTATCGACTTTGTTTTTATCGTATTCGTTTTTATCGAATTTGTTGTTATCGACTTTGTTGTTATCGACTTTGTTTTTATCGACTTTGTTTTTATCGACTTTGTTTTTATCGACTTTGTTTTATCGAATTTGTTGGTATCGACTTTGTTGTTATCGTATTTGTTTTTATCGAATTTGTTGTTATCGACTTTGTTTTATCGACTTTGTTTTTATCGACTTTGTTTTTATCGACTTTGTTTTTATCGACTTTGTTTTTATCGACTTTGTTGCTATCGACTTTGTTGTTATCGACTTTGTTTTATCGACTTTGATTTTATCGAATTTGTTTTATCGACTTTGTTTTTATCGAATTTGTTGTTATCGACTTTGTTTTTATCGACTTTGTTTTTATCGACTTTGTTTTTATCGACTTTGTTGCGATCGACTTTGTTTTTATCGACTTTGTTTTTATCGACTTTGATTTTATCGACTTTGTTTTTATCGACTTTGTTTTTATCGACTTTGTTTTATCGAATTTGTTGGTATCGACTTTGTTGTTATCGTATTTGTTTTTATCGAATTTGTTGTTATCGACTTTGTTTTATCGACTTTGTTTTTATCGACTTTGATTTTATCGACTTTGTTTTTATCGTATTCGTTTTTATCGAATTTGTTGTTATCGACTTTGTTGTTATCGACTTTGTTTTTATCGACTTTGTTTTATCGACTTTGTTGTTATCGACTTTGTTTTTATCGACTTTGTTTTTATTTACTTTGTTTTTATCGACTTTGTTTTTATCGAATTTGTTTTTATCGAATTGGTTTTTATCGTCTTTGTTGTTATCGAATTTGTTGGTATCGACTTTGTTTTTATCGACTTTGTTTTTATCGAATTTGTTGTTATCGACTTTGTTTTTATCGACTTTGTTTTTATCGACTTTGTTTTTATCGACTTTGTTTTTATCGAATTTGTTTTATCGAATTTGTTTTAATCGACTTTGTTTTTATCGAATTTGTTTTATCGACTTTGTTTTCATCGACTTTGTTTTTATCGACTTTGTTGCTATCGACTTTGTTTTTATCGACTTTGTTTTTATCGACTTTGTTTTTATCGACTTTGTTTTTATCGACTTTGTTTTTATCGACTTTGTTTTATCGAATTTGTTGGTATCGACTTTGTTGTTATCGTATTTGTTTTTATCGAATTTGTTGTTATCGACTTTGTTTTTATCGACTTTGTTTTTATCGACTTTGTTTTTATCGACTTTGTTGCGATCGACTTTGTTTTTATCGACTTTGTTTTTATCGACTTTGATTTTATCGACTTTGTTTTTATCGACTTTGTTTTTATCGACTTTGTTTTATCGAATTTGTTGGTATCGACTTTGTTGTTATCGTATTTGTTTTTATCGAATTTGTTGTTATCGACTTTGTTTTATCGACTTTGTTTTTATCGACTTTGATTTTATCGACTTTGTTTTTATCGTATTCGTTTTTATCGAATTTGTTGTTATCGACTTTGTTGTTATCGACTTTGTTTTTATCGACTTTGTTTTATCGACTTTGTTGTTATCGACTTTGTTTTTATCGACTTTGTTTTTATTTACTTTGTTTTTATCGACTTTGTTTTTATCGAATTTGTTTTTATCGAATTGGTTTTTATCGTCTTTGTTGTTATCGAATTTGTTGGTATCGACTTTGTTTTTATCGACTTTGTTTTTATCGAATTTGTTGTTATCGACTTTGTTTTTATCGACTTTGTTTTTATCGACTTTGTTTTTATCGACTTTGTTTTTATCGAATTTGTTTTATCGAATTTGTTTTAATCGACTTTGTTTTTATCGAATTTGTTTTATCGACTTTGTTTTCATCGACTTTGTTTTTATCGACTTTGTTGCTATCGACTTTGTTTTTATCGACTTTGTTTTTATCGACTTTGTTTTTATCGACTTTGTTTTTATCGACTTTGTTTTTATCGACTTTGTTTTATCGAATTTGTTGGTATCGACTTTGTTGTTATCGTATTTGTTTTTATCGAATTTGTTGTTATCGACTTTGTTTTTATCGACTTAGTTTTTATCGACTTTGTATTTATCGACTTTGTTTTTATCGACTTTGTTTTTATCGACTTTGTTGTTATCGACTTTGTTTTTATCGACTTAGTTTTTATCGACTTTGTTTTTATCGACTTTGTTTTTATCGACTTTGTTTTTATCGACTTTGTTTTATCGACTTTGTTTTTATCGACTTTGTTTTTATCGACTTTGTTTTTATCGACTTTGTTTTTATCGACTTTGTTTTATCGACTTTGTTTTTATCGACTTTGTTTTTATCGAATTTGTTGTTATCGAAATTGTTGTTATCGAAATTGTTTTTATCGAATTTGTTGTTATCGACTTTGTTTTTATCGACTTTGTTTTTATCGACTTTGTTTTTATCGACTTTGTTTTTATCGACTTTGTTTTATCGACTTTGTTTTTATCGACTTTGTTATTATCGACTTTCTTTTTATCGACTTTGTTCTTATCGGATTTGTTTCTATCTACTTTGTTTTTATCGAATTTGTTTTTATCGTCTTTGTTGTTATCGAATTTGTTGGTATCGACTTTGTTTTTATTGACTTTGTTTTTGTCGACTTTGTTTTATCGACATTGTTTTTATCGACTTTGTTTTTATCGACTTTGTTTTCATCGACTTTGTTTTTATCGACTTTGTTTTTATCGACTTTGTTTTTATCGAATTTGTTTTATCGACTTTGTTTTTATCGACTTTGCTTTTATCGACTTTGTTTTTATCGAATTTGTTTTATCGACTTTGTTTTTATCGACTTTGTTTTTATCGACTTTGTTTTTATCGAATTTGTTTTATCGACTTTGTTTTTATCGACTTTGTTTTTATCGACTTTGTTTTCATCGACTTTGTTTTTATCGACTTTGTTTTTATCGACTTTGTTTTTATCGAATTTGTTTTATCGACTTTGTTTTTATCGACTTTGTTTTTAAAGACTTAGTTTTTATCGACTTTGTTTTTATCGAATTTGTTTTTATCGACATTGTTTTATCGACTTTGTTTTTATCGACTTTGTTTTTATCGACTTTGTTTTTATCGACTTTGTTTTTATCGACTTTGTTGCTATCGACTTTGTTGTTATCGACTTTGTTTTATCGACTTTGTTTTTATCGACTTTGTTTTTATCGACTTTGTCTTATCGACATTGTTTTTATCGACTTTGTTTTTATCGACTTTGTTTTTATCGACTTTGTTGCTATCGACTTTGTTGTTATCGACTTTGTTTTATCGACTTTGTTTTTATCGACTTTGTTTTTATCGACTTTGTTTTTATCGACTTTGATTTTATCGACTTTGTTTTTATCGTATTCGTTTTTATCGAATTTGTTGTTATCGACTTTGTTGTTATCGACTTTGTTTTTATCGACTTTGTTTTTATCGACTTTGTTTTTATCGACTTTGTTTTATCGAATTTGTTGGTATCGACTTTGTTGTTATCGTATTTGTTTTTATCGAATTTGTTGTTATCGACTTTGTTTTATCGACTTTGTTTTTATCGACTTTGTTTTTATCGACTTTGTTTTTATCGACTTTGTTTTTATCGACTTTGTTGCTATCGACTTTGTTGTTATCGACTTTGTTTTATCGACTTTGATTTTATCGACCCTGTTGTTATCGTATTTGTTTTTATCGAATTTGTTGTTATCGACTTTGTTTTTATCGACTTTGTTTTTATCGACTTTGTTTTTATCGACTTTGTTGCGATCGACTTTGTTTTTATCGACTTTGTTTTTATCGACTTTGATTTTATCGACTTTGTTTTTATCGACTTTGTTTTTATCGACTTTGTTTTATCGAATTTGTTGGTATCGACTTTGTTGCTATCGTATTTGTTTTTATCGAATTTGTTGTTATCGACTTTGTTTTATCGACTTTGTTTTTATCGACTTTGTTTTTATCGACTTTGTTTTTATCGAATTTGTTTTATCGACTTTGTTTTTATCGACTTTGTTTTTATCGACTTTGTTTTTATCGACTTTGTTGTTATCGACTTTGTTTTTATCGACTTTGTTTTTATCGACTTTGTTTTTATCGACTTTGTTGCGATCGACTTTGTTTTTATCGACTTTGTTTTTATCGACTTTGATTTTATCGACTTTGTTTTTATCGACTTTGTTTTTATCGACTTTGTTTTATCGAATTTGTTGGTATCGACTTTGTTGTTATCGTATTTGTTTTTATCGAATTTGTTGTTATCGACTTTGTTTTTATCGAATTTGTTTTATCGAATTTGTTTTAATCGACTTTGTTTTTATCGAATTTGTTTTATCGACTTTGTTTTTATCGACTTTGTTTTTATCGACTTTGTTTTTGTCGACTTTGTTTTTATCGTATTTGTTTTTATCGAATTTGTTGTTATAGACTTTGTTTTTATCGACTTTGTTTTCATCGACTTTGTTTTTATCGACTTTGTTTTTATCAACTTTGTTTTTATCGAATTTGTTTTATCGACTTTGTTTTTATCGACTTTGCTTTTATCGACTTTGTTTTTATCGAATTTGTTTTATCGACTTTGTTTTTATCGACTTTGTTTTTATCGACTTTGTTTTTATCGAATTTGTTTTATCGACTTTGTTTTTATCGACTTTGTTTTTATCGACTTTGTTTTCATCGACTTTGTTTTTATCGACTTTGTTTTTATCGACTTTGTTTTTATCGAATTTGTTTTATCGACTTTGTTTTTATCGACTTTGTTTTTAAAGACTTAGTTTTTATCGACTTTGTTTTTAATCGAATTTGTTTTTATCGACATTGTTTTATCGACTTTGTTTTTATCGACTTTGTTTTTATCGACTTTGTTTTTATCGACTTTGTTTTTATCGACTTTGTTGCTATCGACTTTGTTGTTATCGACTTTGTTTTATCGACTTTGTTTTTATCGACTTTGTTTTTATCGACTTTGTCTTATCGACATTGTTTTTATCGACTTTGTTTTTATCGACTTTGTTTTTATCGACTTTGTTGCTATCGACTTTGTTGTTATCGACTTTGTTTTATCGACTTTGTTTTTATCGACTTTGTTTTTATCGACTTTGTTTTTATCGACTTTGATTTTATCGACTTTGTTTTTATCGTATTCGTTTTTATCGAATTTGTTGTTATCGACTTTGTTGTTATCGACTTTGTTTTTATCGACTTTGTTTTTATCGACTTTGTTTTATCGAATTTGTTGGTATCGACTTTGTTGTTATCGTATTTGTTTTTATCGAATTTGTTGTTATCGACTTTGTTTTATCGACTTTGTTTTTATCGACTTTGTTTTTATCGACTTTGTTTTTATCGACTTTGTTTTTATCGACTTTGTTGCTATCGACTTTGTTGTTATCGACTTTGTTTTATCGACTTTGATTTTATCGACCCTGTTGTTATCGTATTTGTTTTTATCGAATTTGTTGTTATCGACTTTGTTTTTATCGACTTTGTTTTTATCGACTTTGTTTTTATCGACTTTGTTGCGATCGACTTTGTTTTTATCGACTTTGTTTTTATCGACTTTGATTTTATCGACTTTGTTTTTATCGACTTTGTTTTTATCGACTTTGTTTTATCGAATTTGTTGGTATCGACTTTGTTGTTATCGTATTTGTTTTTATCGAATTTGTTGTTATCGACTTTGTTTTATCGACTTTGTTTTTATCGACTTTGTTTTTATCGACTTTGTTTTTATCGACTTTGATTTTATCGACTTTGTTTTTATCGTATTCGTTTTTATCGAATTTGTTGTTATCGACTTTGTTGTTATCGACTTTGTTTTTATCGACTTTGTTTTATCGACTTTGTTGTTATCGACTTTGTTTTTATCGACTTTGTTTTTATTTACTTTGTTTTTATCGACTTTGTTTTTATCGAATTTGTTTTTATCGAATTGGTTTTTATCGTCTTTGTTGTTATCGAATTTGTTGGTATCGACTTTGTTTTTATCGACTTTGTTTTTATCGAATTTGTTGTTATCGACTTTGTTTTTATCGACTTTGTTTTTATCGACTTTGTTTTTATCGACTTTGTTTTTATCGAATTTGTTTTATCGAATTTGTTTTAATCGACTTTGTTTTTATCGAATTTGTTTTATCGACTTTGTTTTTATCGACTTTGTTTTTATCGACTTTGTTGCTATCGACTTTGTTTTTATCGACTTTGTTTTTATCGACTTTGTTTTTATCGACTTTGTTGTTATCGACTTTGTTTTTATCGACTTTGTTTTTATCGACTTTGTTTTTATCGAATTTGTTGTTATCGAAATTGTTGTTATCGAAATTGTTTTTATCGAATTTGTTGTTATCGACTTTGTTTTTATCGACTTTGTTTTTATCGACTTTGTTTTTATCGACTTTGTTTTTATCGACTTTGTTGCTATCGACTTTGTTGTTATCGACTTTGTTTTATCGACTTTGTTTTTATCGACTTTGTTTTTATCGACTTTGTTTTTATCGACTTTGATTTTATCGACTTTGTTTTTATCGTATTCGTTTTTATCGAATTTGTTCTTATCGACTTTGTTGTTATCGACTTTGTTTTTATCGACTTTGTTTTTATCGACTTTGTTTTTATCGACTTTGTTTTATCGAATTTGTTGGTATCGACTTTGTTGTTATCGTATTTGTTTTTATCGAATTTGT
The DNA here is from genome assembly GCA_963680765.1 of Agrochola lychnidis. Lineage (NCBI taxonomy): Eukaryota > Metazoa > Arthropoda > Insecta > Lepidoptera > Noctuidae > Agrochola > Agrochola lychnidis. Next base: position 16,809,056 of record OY796852.1, on the reverse strand, counting down.
TGTTATCGACTTTGTTTTATCGACTTTGTTTTTATCGACTTTGTTTTTATCGACTTTGTTTTTATCGACTTTGTTTTTATCGACTTTGTTGCTATCGACTTTGTTGTTATCGACTTTGTTTTATCGACTTTGATTTTATCGACCCTGTTGTTATCGTATTTGTTTTTATCGAATTTGTTGTTATCGACTTTGTTTTTATCGACTTTGTTTTTATCGACTTTGTTTTTATCGACTTTGTTGCGATCGACTTTGTTTTTATCGACTTTGTTTTTATCGACTTTGATTTTATCGACTTTGTTTTTATCGACTTTGTTTTTATCGACTTTGTTTTATCGAATTTGTTGGTATCGACTTTGTTGTTATCGTATTTGTTTTTATCGAATTTGTTGTTATCGACTTTGTTTTATCGACTTTGTTTTTATCGACTTTGTTTTTATCGACTTTGTTTTTATCGACTTTGATTTTATCGACTTTGTTTTTATCGTATTCGTTTTTATCGAATTTGTTGTTATCGACTTTGTTGTTATCGACTTTGTTTTTATCGACTTTGTTTTATCGACTTTGTTGTTATCGACTTTGTTTTTATCGACTTTGTTTTTATTTACTTTGTTTTTATCGACTTTGTTTTTATCGAATTTGTTTTTATCGAATTGGTTTTTATCGTCTTTGTTGTTATCGAATTTGTTGGTATCGACTTTGTTTTTATCGACTTTGTTTTTATCGAATTTGTTGTTATCGACTTTGTTTTTATCGACTTTGTTTTTATCGACTTTGTTTTTATCGACTTTGTTTTTATCGAATTTGTTTTATCGAATTTGTTTTAATCGACTTTGTTTTTATCGAATTTGTTTTATTGACTTTGTTTTTATCGACTTTGTTTTTATCGACTTTGTTGCTATCGACTTTGTTTTTATCGACTTTGTTTTTATCGACTTTGTTTTTATCGACTTTGTTTTTATCGACTTTGTTTTATCGACTTTGTTTTTATCGACTTTGTTTTTATCGAATTTGTTGTTATCGAAATTGTTGTTATCGAAATTGTTTTTATCGAATTTGTTGTTATCGACTTTGTTTTTATCGACTTTGTTTTTATCGACTTTGTTTTTATCGACTTTGTTTTTATCGACTTTGTTTTATCGACTTTGTTTTTATCGACTTTGTTTTTATCGACTTTCTTTTTATCGACTTTGTTCTTATCGGATTTGTTTCTATCTACTTTGTTTTTATCGAATTTGTTTTTATCGTCTTTGTTGTTATCGAATTTGTTGGTATCGACTTTGTTTTTATTGACTTTGTTTTTATCGACTTTGTTTTATCGACTTTGTTTTTATCGACTTTGTTTTTATCGACTTTGTTTTTATCGACTTTGTTTTTATCGTATTTGTTTTTATCGAATTTGTTGTTATAGACTTTGTTTTTATCGACTTTGTTTTCATCGACTTTGTTTTTATCGACTTTGTTTTTATCGACTTTGTTTTTATCGAATTTGTTTTATCGACTTTGTTTTTATCGACTTTGCTTTTATCGACTTTGTTTTTATCGAATTTGTTTTATCGACTTTGTTTTTATCGACTTTGTTTTTATCGACTTTGTTTTTATCGAATTTGTTTTATCGACTTTGTTTTTATCGACTTTGTTTTTATCGACTTTGTTTTCATCGACTTTGTTTTTATCGACTTTGTTTTTATCGACTTTGTTTTTATCGAATTTGTTTTATCGACTTTGTTTTTATCGACTTTGTTTTTAAAGACTTAGTTTTTATCGACTTTGTTTTTATCGAATTTGTTTTTATCGACATTGTTTTATCGACTTTGTTTTTATCGACTTTGTTTTTATCGACTTTGTTTTTATCGACTTTGTTTTTATCGACTTTGTTGCTATCGACTTTGTTGTTATCGACTTTGTTTTATCGACTTTGTTTTTATCGACTTTGTTTTTATCGACTTTGTCTTATCGACATTGTTTTTATCGACATTGTTTTTATCGACTTTGTTTTTATCGACTTTGTTGCTATCGACTTTGTTGTTATCGACTTTATTTTATCGACTTTGTTTTTATCGACTTTGTTTTTATCGACTTTGTTTTTATCGACTTTGTTTTTATCGACTTTGTTGCTATTGACTTTGTTGTTATCGACTTTGTTTTATCGACTTTGATTTTATCGACCCTGTTGTTATCGTATTTGTTTTTATCGAATTTGTTGTTATCGACTTTGTTTTTATCGACTTTGTTTTTATCGACTTTGTTTTTATCGACTTTGTTGCGATCGACTTTGTTTTTATCGACTTTGTTTTTATCGACTTTGATTTTATCGACTTTGTTTTTATCGACTTTGTTTTTATCGACTTTGTTTTATCGAATTTGTTGGTATCGACTTTGTTGTTATCGTATTTGTTTTTATCGAATTTGTTGTTATCGACTTTGTTTTATCGACTTTGTTTTTATCGACTTTGTTTTTATCGACTTTGTTTTTATCGAATTTGTTTTATCGACTTTGTTTTTATCGACTTTGTTTTTATCGACTTTGTTTTTATCGACTTTGTTGTTATCGACTTTGTTTTTATCGACTTTGTTTTTATCGACTTTGTTTTTATCGACTTTGTTGCGATCGACTTTGTTTTTATCGACTTTGTTTTTATCGACTTTGATTTTATCGACTTTGTTTTTATCGACTTTGTTTTTATCGACTTTGTTTTATCGAATTTGTTGGTATCGACTTTGTTGTTATCGTATTTGTTTTTATCGAATTTGTTGTTATCGACTTTGTTTTTATCGAATTTGTTTTATCGAATTTGTTTTAATCGACTTTGTTTTTATCGAATTTGTTTTATCGACTTTGTTTTTATCGACTTTGTTTTTATCGACTTTGTTTTTGTCGACTTTGTTTTTATCGTATTTGTTTTTATCGAATTTGTTGTTATAGACTTTGTTTTTATCGACTTTGTTTTCATCGACTTTGTTTTTATCGACTTTGTTTTTATCGACTTTGTTTTTATCGAATTTGTTTTATCGACTTTGTTTTTATCGACTTTGCTTTTATCGACTTTGTTTTTATCGAATTTGTTTTATCGACTTTGTTTTTATCGACTTTGTTTTTATCGACTTTGTTTTTATCGAATTTGTTTTATCGACTTTGTTTTTATCGACTTTGTTTTTATCGACTTTGTTTTCATCGACTTTGTTTTTATCGACTTTGTTTTTATCGACTTTGTTTTTATCGAATTTGTTTTATCGACTTTGTTTTTATCGACTTTGTTTTTAAAGACTTAGTTTTTATCGACTTTGTTTTTATCGAATTTGTTTTTATCGACATTGTTTTATCGACTTTGTTTTTATCGACTTTGTTTTTATCGACTTTGTTTTTATCGACTTTGTTTTTATCGACTTTGTTGCTATCGACTTTGTTGTTATCGACTTTGTTTTATCGACTTTGTTTTTATCGACTTTGTTTTTATCGACTTTGTTTTTATCGACTTTGATTTTATCGACTTTGTTTTTATCGTATTCGTTTTTATCGAATTTGTTGTTATCGACTTTGTTGTTATCGACTTTGTTTTTATCGACTTTGTTTTTATCGACTTTGTTTTTATCGACTTTGTTTTATCGAATTTTTTGGTATCGACTTTGTTGTTATCGTATTTGTTTTTATCGAATTTGTTGTTATCGACTTTGTTTTATCGACTTTGTTTTTATCGACTTTGTTTTTATCGACTTTGTTTTTATCGACTTTGTTTTTATCGACTTTGTTTTATCGAATTTGTTGGTATCGACTTTGTTGTTATCGTATTTGTTTTTATCGAATTTGTTGTTATCGACTTTGTTTTTATCGACTTAGTTTTTATCGACTTTGTATTTATCGACTTTGTTTTTATCGACTTTGTTTTTATCGACTTTGTTGTTATCGACTTTGTTTTTATCGACTTTGTTTTTATCGACTTTGTTTTTATCGACTTTGTTTTTATTTACTTTGTTTTTATCGACTTTGTTTTTATCGACTTTGATTTTATCGACCCTGTTTTTATCGTATTTGTTTTTATCGAATTTGTTGTTATCGACTTTGTTTTTATCGACTTTGTTTTTATCGACTTTGTTTTTATCGACTTTGTTGCGATCGACTTTGTTTTTATCGACTTTGTTTTTATCGACTTTGTTTTTATCGACTTTGTTTTTATCGACTTTGTTTTTATCGACTTTGTTTTATCGAATTTGTTGGTATCGACTTTGTTGTTATCGTATTTGTTTTTATCGAATTTGTTGTTATCGACTTTGTTTTATCGACTTTGTTTTTATCGACTTTGTTTTTATCGACTTTGTTTTTATCGACTTTGATTTTATCGACTTTGTTTTTATCGTATTCGTTTTTATCGAATTTGTTGTTATCGACTTTGTTGTTATCGACTTTGTTTTTATCGACTTTGTTTTATCGACTTTGTTGTTATCGACTTTGTTTTTATCGACTTTGTTTTATCGACTTTGTTGTTATCGACTTTGTTACTATCGACTTTGTTTTATCGACTCTGTTGTTATCGACTTTGTTTTTATCGACTTTGTTTTTATCGACTTTGTTTTTATCGAATTTGTTTTTATCGACTTTGTTTTTATCGAATTTGTTTTATCGACTTTGTTTTTATCGACTTTGTTTTTATCGACTTAGTTTTTATCGACTTTGTTTTTATCGACTTTGTTTTTATCGACTTTGTTTTTATCGACTTTGTTTTTATCGACTTTGTTTTTATCGACTTTGTTTTTATCGACTTTGTTTTATTGAATTTGTTGGTATCGACTTTGTTGTTATCGTATTTGTTTTTATCGAATTTGTTGTTATCGACTTTGTTTTTATCGACTTAGTTTTTATCGACTTTGTTTTTATCGACTTTGTTTTTATCGACTTTGTTTTTATCGACTTTGTTTTATCGACTTTGTTTTTATCGACTTTGTTTTTATCGACTTTGTTTTTATCGACTTTGTTTTTATCGACTTTGTTTTATCGACTTTGTTTTTATCGACTTTGTTTTTATCGAATTTGTTGTTATCGAAATTGTTGTTATCGAAATTGTTTTTATCGAATTTGTTGTTATCGACTTTGTTTTTATCGACTTTGTTTTTATCGACTTTGTTTTTATCGTATTCGTTTTTATCGAATTTGTTGTTATCGACTTTGTTGTTATCGACTTTGTTTTTATCGACTTTGTTTTATCGACTTTGTTGTTATCGACTTTGTTTTTATCGACTTTGTTTTATCGACTTTGTTGTTATCGACTTTGTTTTATCGAATTTGTTGGTATCGACTTTGTTGTTATCGTATTTGTTTTTATCGAATTTGTTGTTATCGACTTTGTTTTATCGACTTTGTTTTTATCGACTTTGTTTTTATCGACTTTGTTTTTATCGACTTTGATTTTATCGACTTTGTTTTTATCGTATTCGTTTTTATCGAATTTGTTTTTATCGACTTTGTTTTTATCGACTTTGTTTTTATCGACTTTGTTTTTATCGACTTTGTTTTTATCGACTTTGTTTTTATCGACTTTGTTTTATTGAATTTGTTGGTATCGACTTTGTTGTTATCGTATTTGTTTTTATCGAATTTGTTGTTATCGACTTTGTTTTTATCGACTTAGTTTTTATCGACTTTGTTTTTATCGACTTTGTTTTTATCGACTTTGTTTTTATCGACTTTGTTTTATCGACTTTGTTTTTATCGACTTTGTTTTTATCGACTTTGTTTTTATCGACTTTGTTTTTATCGACTTTGTTTTATCGACTTTGTTTTTATCGACTTTGTTTTTATCGAATTTGTTGTTATCGAAATTGTTGTTATCGAAATTGTTTTTATCGAATTTGTTGTTATCGACTTTGTTTTTATCGACTTTGTTTTTATCGACTTTGTTTTTATCGACTTTGTTTATATCGACTTTGTTTTATCGACTCTGTTGTTATCGACTTTGTTTTTATCGACTTTGTTTTTATCGACTTTGTTTTTATTTACTTTGTTTTTATCGACTTTGTTTTTATCGAATTTGTTTTTATCGAATTGGTTTTTATCGTCTTTGTTGTTATCGACTTTGTTTTTATCGAATTTGTTTTTATCGAATTTGTTTTTATCGACTTTGTTTTTATCGACTTTGTTTTTATCGACTTAGTTTTTATCGACTTTGTTTTTATCGACTTTGTTTTTATCGACTTTGTTGTATCGACTTTGTTTTTATCGACTTTGTTTTTATCGACTTTGTTTTTATCGACTTTGTTTTTATCGAATTCGTTGTTATCGACTTTGTTTTTATCGACTTTGTTTTTATCGACTTTGTTTTTATCGACTTTGTTTTTATCGACTTTGTTTTTTTGAATTTGTTGGTATCGACTTTGTTGTTATCGTATTTGTTTTTATCGAATTTGTTGTTATCGACTTTGTTTTTATCGACTTAGTTTTTATCGACTTTGTTTTTATCGACTTTGTTTTTATCGACTTTGTTTTTATCGACTTTGTTTTATCGACTTTGTTTTTATCGACTTTGTTTTTATCGACTTTGTTTTTATCGACTTTGTTTTTATCGACTTTGTTGTTATCGAATTTGTTTTTATCGACTTTGTTTTATCGACTTTGTTGTTATCGACTTTGTTTTCATCGACTTTGTTTTATCGACTTTGTTTTTAACGACTTTGTTTTTATCGACTTTGTTTTTATCGACTTTGTTTTATCGACTTTGTTTTTATCGACTTTGTTTTTATTTACTTTGTTTTTATCGACTTTGTTTTTATCGAATTTGTTTTTATCGTATTCGTTTTTATCGAATTTGTTGTTATCGACTTTGTTGTTATCGACTTTGTTTTTATCGACTTTGTTTTATCGACTCTGTTGTTATCGACTTTGTTTTTATCGACTTTGTTTTTATTTACTTTGTTTTTATCGACTTTGTTTTTATCGACTTTGTTTTTATCGACTTTGTTTTTATCGACTTTGTTTTTATCGACTTTGTTTTTATCGAATTCGTTGTTATCGACTTTGTTTTTATCGACTTTGTTTTTATCGACTTTGTTTTTATTTACTTTGTTTTTATCGACTTTGTTTTTATCGACTTTGTTGCTATCGACTTTGTTTTTATCGACTTTGTTTTTATCGACTTTGTTTTCATCGACTTTGTTTTTATTTACTTTGTTTTTATCGACTTTGTTTTTATCGACTTTGTTGCTATCGACTTTGTTTTTATCGACTTTGTTTTTATCGACTTTGTTTTTATCGACTTTGTTTTTATCGACTTTGTTTTTATCGACTTTGTTTTTATCGACTTTGTTTTTATCGAATTTGTTGTTATCGAAATTGTTTTTATCGAATTTGTTTTTATCGAATTTGTTGTTATCGACTTTGTTTTTATCGACTTTGTTTTTATCGACTTTGTTTTTATCGACTTTGTTTTTATCGACTTTGTTTTATCGACTTTGTTTTTATCGACTTTGTTTTTATTTACTTTGTTTTTATCGACTTTGTTGTTATCGACTTTGTTGCTATCGACTTTGTTGTTATCGACTTTGTTTTATCGACTTTGTTTTTATCGACTTTGTTTTTATCGACTTTGTTTTTATCGACTTTGTTTTATTGACATTGTTTTTATCGACTTTGTTTGTATCGACTTTGATTTTATCGACTTTGTTTTTATCGTATTCGTTTTTATCGAATTTGTTGTTATCGACTTTGTTGTTATCGACTTTGTTTTTATCGAATTTGTTTTTATCGAATTGGTTTTTATCGTCTTTGTTGTTATCGAATTTGTTGGTATCGACTTTGTTGTTATTGTATTTGTTTTTATCGAATTTGTTGTTATCGACTTTGTTTTTATCGACTTTGTTTTTATCGACTTTGTTTTTATCGAATTTGTTTTTATCGAATTTGTTTTTATCGAATTTGTTTTATCGACTTTGTTTTTATCGACATTGTTTTTATCGACTTTGTTTTATCGAATTTGTTTTTATCGACTGTTTTTATCGACTTTGTTTTTATCGGATTTGTTTTTATCTACTTTGTTTTTATCGAATTGGTTTTTATCGTCTTTGTTGTTATCGAATTTGTTGGTGTCGACTTTGTTGTTATTGTATTTGTTTTTATCGAATTTGTTGTTATCGACTTTGTTTTTATCGACTTTGTTTTTATCGACTTTGTTTTTATCGACTTTGTTTTTATCGAATTTGTTTTTATCGAATTTGTTTTTATCGACTTTGTTTTATCGACTTTGTTTTTATCGACTTTGTTTTTATCGACTTTGTTTTATCGACTTAGTTTTTATCGACTTTGTTGTTATCGAATTTGTTGTGATCGAAATTGTTTTTATCGAATTTGTGTTTATCGTCTTTGTTTTTATCGACTTTGTTTTCATCGAATTTGTTGTTATCGAATTTGTTGTTATAGACTTTGTTGCTATCGACTTTGTTTTATCGACTTTGTTGTTATCGACTTTGTTCTTATCGACTTTGTTTTTATCGAATTCGTTGTTATCGACTTTGTTTTTATCGACTTTGTTCTTATCGAATTTGTTTTTATCGTATTTGTTTTTATCGAATTTGTTTTTATCGACTTTGTTGTTATCGACTTTGTTCTTATCGACTTTGTTTTTATCGTATTTGTTTTTATCGAATTTGTTGGTATCGACTGTGTTGTTATTGACTTTGTTTTTATCGACTTTGTTTTTATCGACTTTGTTTTTATCGACTTTGTTTTTAGTTTATTTTAGTATATTTAAGAAGTAATTTTCATATCTTAATAATTACTGTACATTTATTTATTCTGAATCGATTCTGAGGGCAGGATCCGGCCATGTCATTTAGTTTTTATTGACAATCTCAGTAGTTTATTACGACATATCATAAGCTCATAGTTCCATAATTATGTGGTATTAGTTTTAACTCGCAGTATAGTGTAAATATACATTAATTTCTATCTTTTTTTTGTCAACTTTGTTGTTCTCGCCAGCGTCATTTATTTACGCCAGAGATTTTAAAAAATTGTGAGAAGTTTGCCTAATTCGTACTCATGGGTTTGTTCTAATTCGTACTGGAAAGTCCATAAAAAAACGAATTAGAAAGAAAAATAGTTATTTCAAAAAATAATATTACCGATTAAGATAGAGGCCAAGACTGAAAGAAAATTTTAAAAGGAAGAAGAACAAGGAAAATAAGAAATTTCAGGAAAAAAAGCAATGTAAAGAGACTGCAACCTGGTTATGTCTTTTATACAGGGTGTCCCGTAAATAATGGATCAAACGTAACGGGTAGGTAGCTTACCTCATTTCCAACAACTAATTTGAACAGTAAAAAAAACCGGTAAGGTAACCAAGATATTTTTTTTTTTCGATTTTTACTATTTTCTGGACCAGCATTCAGTGTTTTTAATGCTGTTGCTGCAAATGGTATCATATTTAGGTGTGATTTTTGTCAAACATTTCTGAATAGTTTACTAATGTTATAAGATACCATTTATTTAAATAACATTTTATTAGCCTTAGAAAAAAAATCTTGAATTGAAAAGTTTTGTTTTTACGATGAAAAGACCAGAATTGGAAAAATTCTCCTGTAAAAAAATGTATGACACCAAAGTGTACCATTATTTTAAAAACTTGTAAAATTACTAAGGTTTGCAAATTGGTATAAAACTTACGCCTAGTCTTTGTCGTTACAAAGATATTGCTATGAATCTGACAGAGGTGCCAAATTACGAAATAAAATAAAATTTGAAAAAGTGTGCACAATTCAACTATTTTCTTAAAAAGGTTTAGGTATCTCAGCGTATGAAAAAAATTAGGAGGTTAAATTAAAAAAAAAATACAAATAAATCGTTTATTTTGTTTATACAGTAAATGTTCAAACTGACGTCCCCCTACGAGAATGCAAAGTCTGCACCTCCTAATAAAGGAAGCTCTTATCCGACGGACAAAATGGCTGTTGTTTATTTCTGATACAGCAGATTGGATGCGCTGACGTAATTCTTCTTCCGACGTTATTCGTTGTTTGTAAACTTTGTCTTTTAAACATCCCCAATAAAAAAAATCTAAGGGATTTAAATCCGGAGATCGCGGAGGCCACAAAATTGGTCCTAATCGGCCGATCCATCTGTCAGGGTAAGTTTCATTGAGTTGCGCCCTTACTGCCGTCGCATAGTGAGCATTCCGAGCAGATGACGTCATCTGTTGGGAATTTAGGATCGCTACCTGCGGAGTTGCACCTTACTCAGTGTGAAAGGGATAGATAGCGCCGCTTTTGTATTTTTGGTAAATCGGTGTCTTTGTGCAGGTATTTTTTTTCCTTCACCCTTCACTCATACAGGGCTTCATTGTTGCATGATTTTATTTGTTTGGTTGACACGAATCTCTCTTCGAGTTGATACGTACGTCAGACTACTTTCGCTCCCGCTGTGCCTAACTGTTGTGTTCCTTAAAATTAAACTTGTGCTATGTATTTGGACTTTGCTTTGCCTATCGATTTGGAACTGTTTGTGTTTTGGACGAATGACTTGGCAATCCTACGGACTTCGAAAACAATCGTTTGTGTGAGGTTGTACGTGTGTGCAGTAGTACGATGCCTCGTTACGAGTACACGCCACGGGAGTATGCCGAAATGCATTTTATCTACGGAGAAGCAAGAGGTAATGCCAGGGCGGCCGCAAGATTGTATCGTCAAAGATACCCGAATCGAGATCGACATCCCGACTATCGCGTATTCATTAGAGTGCATAACGCGCTTCTTGAGGGAAGAATTCTTGGCACCGGAGTTGGGGGTGCCAGTGAAGGGCGACCGTCACAAGTCAATGACGAAATTATTATTCGAGAAATCGAGGAACATTCGTCGGTCTCAATTCGCGTCATAGCGCAACGCACAGGTATTTCAAGATCGACGGTACATCGAGTTCTAAAAAGGCACCGGTTGCACCCATATCACGTGCAACGTGTTCAAACGCTGACGTCACGTGATTACCTGCAAAGAGTAGCATTTTTCCAAAGGATGCTTAGAATGATACGGGCGGACCCACAGTTTTTTAATAAAATTTTATGGAGTGACGAGTCTTCATGCCGGCGAGATGGATATCTCAATTTGCATAATTTGCACAGTTGGCAGCTGGTAAACCCACATTTGATGCGAGAGGATAGGAGCCAACATCAATTTAAAATAAATTTATGGGCAGGAATAATAAATGGGCAAATAATAGGGCCCTTTGAACTACCAGCAACTCTAAACGCCGAATACTATCTGCATTTTTTAAGGAATGAGTTGCCAACGTTATTAGAAAATATTCCAGAAGACGTGCGGCAAGCAATGTGGTTACAAAATGATGGTTGCCCCGCTCACTATGCGACGGCAGTAAGGGCGCAACTCAATGAAACTTACCCTGACAGATGGATCGGCCGATTAGGACCAATTTTGTGGCCTCCGCGATCTCCGGATTTAAATCCCTTAGATTTTTTTTATTGGGGATGTTTAAAAGACAAAGTTTACAAACAACGAATAACGTCGGAAGAAGAATTACGTCAGCGCATCCAATCTGCTGTATCAGAAATAAACAACAGCCATTTTGTCCGTCGGATAAGAGCTTCCTTTATTAGGAGGTGCAGACTTTGCATTCTCGTAGGGGGACGTCAGTTTGAACATTTACTGTATAAACAAAATAAACGATTTATTTGTATTTTTTTTTTAATTTAACCTCCTAATTTTTTTCATACGCTGAGATACCTAAACCTTTTTAAGAAAATAGTTGAATTGTGCACACTTTTTCAAATTTTATTTTATTTCGTAATTTGGCACCTCTGTCAGATTCATAGCAATATCTTTGTAACGACAAAGACTAGGCGTAAGTTTTATACCAATTTGCAAACCTTAGTAATTTTACAAGTTTTTAAAATAATGGTACACTTTGGTGTCATACATTTTTTTACAGGAGAATTTTTCCAATTCTGGTCTTTTCATCGTAAAAACAAAACTTTTCAATTCAAGATTTTTTTTTCTAAGGCTAATAAAATGTTATTTAAATAAATGGTATCTTATAACATTAGTAAACTATTCAGAAATGTTTGACAAAAATCACACCTAAATATGATACCATTTGCAGCAACAGCATTAAAAACACTGAATGCTGGTACAGAAAATAGTAAAAATCGAAAAAAAAAAAATATCTTGGTTACCTTACCGGTTTTTTTTTACTGTTCAAATTAGTTGTTGGAAATGAGGTAAGCTACCTACCCGTTACGTTTGATCCATTATTTACGGGACACCCTGTATAGTGAAGATCGGTCAGAGTACATGATTACATGTGCTTTGCGCAGGTACAGATAGTACGACTTTTTATTATTGTTACGATGATTGTAAGACGATCTCGTAAAGTACGATTAAGGAATATACGGGTACGAATTAAAACGATATAATCTTAAATCGTACTTTGAATTTATTTTATTTTGTTCCTTTTTCTCAAGAAGATGATTATTTTCGTTATTTTGTGTTATAAATTATGTTAGGAGAATATACAAAGTTTTGATTTTCAGTAGTTTTATTATTTGTTTGCTTGTATTATTCCTATAACAGCAATTTTCTCTTAACAGGTACGATTTAGGCAAGTTTACCCTACTGTTGAAAAACTTATTAAAATATGAACTTGTAGCGCAAACTAAACCTTATATGTAGGTTTTACAGTTGTTTTTCCTAAAACTCGTGTTTATTTACATGTTTGGCAAATAAATTGCGAATGCAGATTAGGTATATCTATTTACATCGATTCTATCTTAACTTCTTATCTAGGTATTTATATCTATAAATAGTGTAAAACAAAGTCCCTTTTCATGTCTGAATGATCGACCCTGTTGTTCTTCAAAAAACACGCTACAGATTTTTTGATGCGGTTTTCACCATCATTTTGAGAATTTATTCCCGAAGTTTTATACTTACAACAGGTAACTTTAACTAACTCATCTTTAGATTTTATATTCACGATTATAATTATTGAAAATCGAAAAAAATAAATATATCACTGCGCAACAACACTACAAAGTTTATCCAGATTATTTTGATTACCTATATTAATGATAAACTGAAGGCTCATGGAAGAAAAAAAGCGGCCAAGTCATTTGACGCTCAGCACTGGTCGCTGACGGTTGTGTGCTTGCGCTCTCCCGCTCACGGCTCAGTGTTCTTGAGTCATTATTTCGTTGCGTTTACGTAACGATTCTAGTAGTCACCCGACTACACCCGATCTCCGATCAATAAACGATCGGGCTAAGATCACCTTTTTCAAGGCTATCCAGTTTCTTTAACAGCACGTTTGTGTGTGTAACTTTACTAGGCCCTTTCTGGGCAAAAACCACAGTTTCGTGGTCTTCAGTGGAAACCATGCGGTGCAAACGAAGCCAAGTGGGGTGTTGACCCAATACACCCGCCGATCCCCTTCAGGGTGAGGCAGTCAATTGGCCGGGTCCCAATGTTCGGCCTTGGGGGATCTCCTAGTCAGCATTGGTGACAGTTTTGCCTAAACAGCGACTGACCTAGCGTGGTCGGGTAATACATACCTACTTTCTGTAGACGAGAAAAAGTAAGTGGATCTTATTCTTTGTAATTATTTTAATAAAGGTACTGATTTCTTAAATCTACTTTATACGCAATACTTTCGTAAACGGGTGATTACAACTGTCATACTGTACAACTTTCGCTATGAAACACATGATTACACGATTCGTAAAAAAAAACAGTGGCACTCCGGGAGTACCGCCAGAAGTGAAAACGTGAACAATTTTATTGTGCAGGAAACACTTTTAATGAGGTGTCGGTAACAGTGTCGCGAGTTCAATTGTTTTTCCCATCTCAAAAATGAAATCAAAAGAAGTTTTCACTTCAAAAAACTTTTCATACATGAATCAAAATAGTCTGTCTAATGTTATATAGGAAATTGATTATTTTTTCACTAATCGGATATGATTTTCATAGTGAAAGTTGTTGTCACCCACACACAAAACCCTGCTAGTCTGTAAAATTTTGCTAGCTAAATTAAATTGACTTTGTATAGCGAATTAAAGAGTGCTTAAAGATTGGTATAGGTATTTCTTCAGGTTTCCGAGAACAACAGTGCGGCTGACCAACTCGAAGAAGACGCCATATTGTAAAAAACAACGAATCGGTAGCAGCTGAGCTTGACGATATTGTAAAGAAGGGCTAATTGAAATAGTAAAATCATCAAATAATTCGATTTTATTTGTTTTGATTTGATATTTTGGGCGAACTGACCATGTAGTTACTATGTAGAATAAATTCCCATTTGTTCAAAATATTTAGGCATCTAACATAACTTTTTTTTTTTTAACACCCAAGCCATGGTGGTGGACTGTATTTTTTGTACTCAATAGTAAAGAACTATTTTGACACTTACCTATTTTAATTTTATTTCCTTGGTTCCATGACTGACGTACTATCAGAAAATCATAATATGAATAACAACTTGTTTTCGATTTATAAAATAATCTAGAAACTCCTTTTCTTGTGTCGCCTCAAAACCCTGAAAAACATAGGCAAACGTAGGCACCTACTACACCGGGGCTGCGAATATGGGCCGATAGGGAAATCGTGGCCCCCCGGCAACATGGCAACTGAAGGAATACGGGTGGGTTTTAGTCAGTAAGAGTCTGACACGCCCTCCCGCTCCACCTAGAGCGCCAGAGCGAGAGAAGTTATTTGATAATATCCAACCCAAAAAAAAAAGGCACCTACCTACTACAGCTTGACAATACATATTCAGTGCTATCTACTAAAGTATAAGCACGTACACACTACATATTTCTAATTTACGTTTAACACAGACAATTCCCACACGATAGAATTTGTAATTCCCAAAATATAAGAAGTGTGTTATTAAGATCGCGATCATACCAATAACATTATACAAGTTTAACACCAAATATTATACTTATACAAATAATCTAAATAAAAACCTTATTTTTTGAAAATAACATTGATACTAGCGAAAATTAGGTACAGTGACGTGCAAAAAGATGTTATAAAACGACAACTTTGCCATAAAATATTATTGATTGAATTTATGAGATGGTCTGGATATAAAATATGATGGGTTGTAAAATATTTAAACAATTAAGTCGACGGCAAAATTGTTGTGCATTGCTAAGTATACAGTCAGCGACAAAAGACGATTAACACTGCTACTTTTACACAATCATCTAAATTGAAAAAAAATAATTAGTTATATTTTATTTCAGTATTTCAAATAATAGCTATTATGAGTTAATATTCTTTTAATTTTATTTCTCTTCCGATTTTAATCTTACTATTTAGGTCAATTATTAAGATTTCAAAACGGAAGTGTTAATTGACTTTTTTAGTCGAGTGTACCTACATCTTTTTGCACGAGACTGTACCTACATGTCCCAACTCGCGAGCCTTATTTCGAGCCAACCTTTTATCCGATTTTACGTCTAGAAATGGCTTTTGTACAACTTATATTTTCTTATACAGAATAATTTTCGGGATTGTTGAAAGGGAAAATGCTTTTGGATGTTTTAGGACCCCACGTCTCGAGGTTCAGAGGGACCCCGGGATGCAAACTTCTCCGTGACCTTTGATATTGCCCAACAACTTTGTAATAAGTTGGTGCTGAATCGATTTCCCAGTGTGCCCAAAATTTGTAATTTAGTGACTTGCTAACTAGAATTGAATATTTAAATTGAGTTATGATATTTAATGGTATTTAGCCACGCCTATATTTCTCTAGATAGTAGGTATTTGTAGATAATATTATACAATAATCGTCCAAATAATAATATGTTTTTTCATTAAGTAAGTATATCTTTAGAAAGGTAAAGTAACATTTAATAGGTACCTATCATAGCTCATTTTTGCTGTAACTATTTTTTTTACTCATTTACTTTTTGCTGGCAGCTGCACTTGCAGACCAAAGAAACAGCACTGAATGAAATTCTGAAAAACACAAAGAAAAAAATCTAGGGTCGTTAACTAGGTGGGTGGCACTTTTTATTTTTCCTGTGTGTGCTAAATTCGAACCGTTGACTTATCTAAATAGGTTACCATAATGCTCGTGCATCAAGCTAATTTATATCGTGCATGGTTCTTTAAAATATTCACAGCAAAGTTTCGTATTAATTTAGTTTTTATATTCATTACCATAACATACATTTAGCTTTTTAGGCTTCAAATACTCAATCGCTTTTTAACCGACTTATTTTTTTTTTGTTTTTTAGACTGTTTTTTTTTTTGTGTAACCTCTTTTCTTTAATTTCGATCATTTTCAATACATTTAGCAGTGCTCAATATCCTACTATCCAGTATCCTATCCTAATTCCTACTAATATTACAAATGCGAAAGTTTGTGAGGATGGATATATGTTTGTTACTATTTCACGCAAAAACTTCTGAACAGATTTCAATGAAATTTGGCACACAGATAGTTAACCAAAGTTAGCCTGGGTTAACACATATAATACTTTTTATCCCAATATTCCCACGGGATCGAGACTTATGCGGGTGAATCCGCAGGCGCAGCTAGTGGAACAATAAAGATGGCCTAGGTACTCAAAATAAAAAGAAACAAGTTGTATATATACAGGGTGGCAGGGACTTCGACGCGATAATTGTTACCATGGATTCAGTACATGATTTTAAACACCCCTGAGTTGAAATTTTGCGTCGGTTATTTTAAAAAAAATCTGCTGTTCCATACATTTTGACCGCGTAGGTATTGCATTTTCTATAAAACAGCTGTTTTTTTTTTACATAACCGATGAAAAATTTCAACGTAGGGGGGTTCAGAATCATGTTCTAAATCCATGGTAACAGTTTTCGCGTCAATGTCCCTGCCACCCAGTATATTTTAAAGACAACAACAAGCCAAAAATATAAATAAAGTAAAAGAAATCAAACCAAATCAAAGTAACCAACCCAAATTCTGGTTCACACATAAATTTCTCAGCAAGCAGTTGTCTTCAGATAATGTACCTCGAAGTACAAAGGACGATTAAAACAATGTAAATTAAACGATGCTCCATTTATAGCAGGCCCTTCTTGACACTCCTCTATTTGAATTATTTATTGAAATGTTCACTGTGAAAGAAATTAACCGATTTTTACACTCGCTGTCTGTTAATTGTTTTAAGTGTTAATAGTTGAAGAGATATAGGAGGGGCTTGTGGCTAAGTAACAGCAGCTGCACGGGTCAATCGATCAGGTTAAGCTACGCTTGCCGTGGTTGGTCTGTGGATGGGTGACCATCTTTACATACCAAGACTCCTCCGTGCCTCGGAAAGCACGTTAAGCCGTTGGTCCCGGCTGTCATTTGTACATCTTTGAAAGCCCAAAAAAGTCTGACAACGAGTCTTACCAAGGGGTATCGTGTTACCTAGTAACTAGGTTGTGGAGGTCAGATAGGCAGTCGCTCCATGTAAAATACGGGTATTCAGCTGCATCCGGTTAGACTGGGAGCCGACCCCAACATAGTTGGGAAAAGGCTAGGCAGATGATGAGTTGAAGAGATATACAGCGTGGCGCTTTAATGTTGACATTAATTTAACACACGCATACGGATTAGCGTTTTCTTTTTATGAAATATTTTAATTTCATTAAACGTTATTATTTATCGATTTATTTTCAATTTTCTAAAATGGCATCTTGGTGCAACCTGTACTTAAAAACTGTAGCGCAGAGGTTATTTACCGGGATCACGGATCATAACATCGCATCAATGAAAATAAAACGAATAACGTGCAAAGAGATGGCGAATTAAAGGAAAGGGAGAGCCCTATGTCGGCAAGCAATCGAAAATTTTAATTTTTCAGTTAACGAATTATTTTTTCTTATTATATTTTTATGATTACTGGCCACTAGCCGTACCCGTGTGTTAAATTAATGTCGCGATTGTAGCGACACGTTGTATAAGTACTGTTTATTTTAATTGGCATAATAATATCTGAAAGGTTTTTAGTAAATAATTTCAAACTGCTGTAATAAATAAATTGTTATGAGGAATTATTGCAATTACCTTTGCAAATAGATTAATGATTACAGTTTTTACTTAATGAATAAGCTGTTCATATTCTTTATATTTTCTAAGGAGCTCGTGGTAAAATGATACCAGCCGGACGGCTCGATCGAAGGTTAAGCTACGCTTGCCGGGGACGGTTCGTGGATGGGTGACCATCATGGAACTCTGAGCCACGAAAAGCACGTTAAAGCGTTGGTCCTGGCTGTCATTCGTAGATCTTTGATACCCGCTACAGGTCTTCAGAAGCCTGACAACCTGTCTTATCAAGGGATACCCACGAACCAGGTTGTGGAGGTCAGATAGGCAGTCGCTCCATGTAAAATTTAGGTATGCAGCTGCATCTGGTTAAACTGGAAGCCGACTCCAACATAGTATGGAAAAGGCGAAGCAGATTCATTCAACTCTTTATAAAATCCTTTTAGAGAAAATGAAACTAAACCAGTGTGCAGCCATTACTAATGCTCGTTAAGTTCCTGTATACATACGTCCATATTTCTCCAGCGACTTGACACAAGCTCGTTTGACTCGCGTCTCAGAACATTGGACTGGCTGTTGTTCTAAAACACCTTCACTATACTTACGAAGGAACTACAAGGAATGCTTTAAAATAGTTTCAAACTAGTGGAAACCATGGAGTCCCCTCACGTATAAATTACCTGATTTATTTTATTACCTCAATGAATTTCATTACTATCTCTAATGGGTCGAGTGTCCTTTGCTAGTGGTCGTTATAATACATCCCTTATTTCAAACAAAGGGTGTTTTATCCCCCGGTTATATTTCAGCTCCGCGTGTATCCAGTTTATCATTGTTCTCACTAAGCGAATTTAGAAAGTGGTGTGACGTCAGCTCGTATTACTTAGAGTAATTAATAACTTAGGTATGGGCTGGGAAGGTAAGGTAAGGAGATATTATGGCTACAATTAAATCTGCCTATGTACTGTACATTAAGTTAAAATAAATAAGGAGGTAAATAGTTGTAGGAACACTGTCAAAGCTGTTTGGATTGTTTGTCCAACAAGACAATTAACAATCCTCAAACATTTATACAATACTAGCTGCGCCCTGCGGTTTCACCCGCAGAAGTCTCGATTTCGTAGGAATATCGGGATAAAAAATATCCTATGTGTTAATCCAGATTATAAACTATCTGTGTGCCAAATTTCATCCAAATTGGTCCAGCCGTTTGAGCGTGAAGAAAAGACAAACATACACACACACTCACAAACTTTCGCCTTTATAATATAGTAGGAAGTAGGATACGGTACACTTACATTTTGACACGACTCGTATACGTACTATTTATTTTTGTTAATTCTATAATAGGGATGATGCTTAGGTCAAAAGAAAGAAATTATATTTAGTCCGTCAGTCAAATAATAAAAAAATATTAGACACGTAATTTTTGCTTTATCGTGATAATAAAAAATGACTTAAATAAAACGCATTAAAGTTGGGGAGCCCACTACCCAACTTAAATGTGTTTTATCTGCTACTGAGAAATTCCAGATGGAAAAACCCAATGCTCAACCTGGTAATCGAACCGAACGTGGACCTCATGTTCTGCGGTAGCGGTTGCGACCACTAGTCCAACGAGGCAGTATTTTTCTATAATTACAGTGTGAGTCTTTATAATGTGTACATATTGAAATGAGGGAATCTATGCTCAATTTTATCGACGGAAAAAATATTTAAAAAAATGAAAATTGTTAAAAAATATTTTTAATGGTATTTAATTTTTTTTTTTAACAAAACGACAACTTTTAAAGTAAATGATCTATCGCGATGAAACAAACTCCATAATGATTGGAAATAATTAGGCGTCCTCATAAAATGAAAATTGTGGAAAAAAACTATCCTCAATTGAAAATAAACATGATATTTTTGCAAAAATCTGTATTTTTTCATCAATTTTTGCAACATTTCGATATTTGCACATTATGAAGACTCGCACTGTTTAGTGGATGTAAACATACACGAATATTTTACTGTAAATAAACGCCAAATTCAGCCATTTTCTGCATAAATACCTATTATGTAGAAAATGGCTTATCAAAGGAACACATATTTTATGAATGTAAACATTTTCAAATTATGTTTGGTACCAATAGGATAGTTTCATTGGCAAATAATTAATTACTCTTTCATTTGTACGAAACCCAATCAATCTGCCTAGCGTTTTCCCAACTATATTGAGGTCAGCTTCCAGTCTAACTGGATGCAACTGAATACCAGTATTTCATATGGAGCGACTGCCTATCTGACCTCCACAACCCAGTAACTGGGTAATAAGATACCCCTTGGTAAGACTGGTTGTCAGACTTTCGGGCTTCTGACGACCCGTAACGACTGTCAAAGATCCACGAATGACAGCCGGGATTAACGTGCTGTCCGAGGCAAGGAGGAGTCTTGGTAAGATGGTCACCCATCCACAAACCAACCTCGGTAAGCGTAGCTTAACCGAATGAATCGACCCGTGCCGCTGTTATTACTTAGCCACGAGCTCCTTGCACGAAACCTATTATTTTTTTATTGTTATAAATGTTTTTATTCTTTGTTTAGTTCTGCAATATTTTGGTTTTGCATTCGTATAGCGACAAATACCTAGAACATATTTTAGGTAAATGTTATATTTCGGTCAATTTAAGTGAAGTGAGGTTGAAAAGAGCTGTCATTCCACTTAATGTTTGGGATTGACACTATTTCCAGCACACTCCCAGATCAAGTGATCTTGGAGTGCTGGTAATCTTACCGTAATGTGTGAACTCACTGTGATAACATAGGTGAAGTGAGGTTGAAAAGAGCTGTCATTCCACTTAATGCTTGGGATCGACACTATTAATAGTGTCTAATGTAATCTTACCGTAACGAGTAAACTCACCGTGATAACTTAGGTGAAGTCACCTAAGTTATCTCGGTGAGATTTCTACTGAATAGATGGGCCGTTCTCGGATAACCAGGACGGCTCCAAGTAGTTTCTGCTCTTACTTTGAATAAATAATATGCGTAAAAGCTTCGAAACTGTGCTAATATTTTATCCTGCAGCATTCACTCGTAAGGTGCAATTATTCTGTAATGACTAAGTAATACCGCTGAAAAATCGAGAGTGTAGCTTTCGCCTTTCAGTGATACCATGCAAAATTCTACCTACCTACTTAAAACTTCAGCAAAAAATATTTACAAAAGGTTTAAGTAAAGTCAAGGAAATTAATTGGTAAGTAACTAACCAACCAACCACCACCAACCACCAACCAACCACCACCAACCAACCACCAACCATCACCAACCAACCACCAACCACCAACACCCACCAACCAACCACCACCAACCAACCACCAACCATCACCAACCAACCACCAACCACCAACAACCACTTATTGACTACTAATTTAAATAATTATTGTCCGTATTTAAAAATCATATTTTATCTTTGACGATTTTTTGAAACACGGAAAATTATTGTAAAGTGTCAATTTGCTTGAAAATTTATTTCCCTGATAGACAGAGGTAGTCTTTCCAAGAAATAACAAAATCGTTTTAGAAACGATTTTCAGACGTAAATACCTATTCAATGAAGGTTTATGATAGGTAGGTATGTAACTGAAACTTTCCCTTGCTTGTATGTGACAAACAAATAAAAAGCCGCTTATCGGTTTTACATTAAACTAACATCACCGTTTTGTTCCACATTTTGTTCGGTACGTGACGGATTTATAAAAAAAAAACTTTAGTAAAAAGGTTACTATCCAAAAACCGGCTGTTCGCGGTTAAAATTGACACTGTTGACCGCACCAACGATCATTTAGTAATTACTTAACTATTACGTCATATTTAACACATAGCAATGTAATGATTTAACAGTAAGCGGTATCACGCGACAGTTTAACCCCAAAATAGGCAAATTTAACTGAATTTAATAAGCTCAATGTATTAAAGGACAATATTTTATGAAATTGCAATTCAATTCACGAGACAAAACTGACAAAATTTGTGTAACGCTGTATTACGAATTATGTGGGCGATTGGACGTCGACAAAAGGAATGGAGGACCGAATTACATGTGCAAATGTTTGTACTTCATTATGGCTGTGCTATTTACAATTTGTATTTAGTATTTGGCAGTTCATTCTGTATTTCTTTTGCAGTAAAAATGTAACTTTAAGCCCACTAACTAAATAATTAATTCTAATTCTAATCAAATGGAGTGATGTAGGGTCGGGGTGGAACATTGTAGCAGAATCTTGCACAAGGATTCTGATATTCTGAATCTGTGTTTTTCCTCTACCGAGAATGACCATACACAGTGCCAGCGTAGCACTTAAGGAATATAGGAATATCTAAGGCATACCTACAGGATAAGGGCGTCATACATAGTGTTTAAAATAGTTATTTATGCAAAGTAAAGCCGAGTGTGATAATAGTATCACATGAGTGTTTTAATACCTAATTATAACAGTTGCATACAAGACTTTATCTACACCTATGATATGAATCCTCTATAAAAGTTTCTAAAACCATTGGATGTTTGTAATTCAAGATCAAGAATAAAGAAATTCCCACGAAATTCAGTACAAGTCCACGTATGTATATCGCCTGCAGCAGCACATCACACACACATGCGTGCAGCGGGTGCTGCTGTCCCCCGTTTGAACATTGAAACGAGTTGCATAATGAAATTTAGTACAACATTATAACACTCGTTTATATGATATAATGGTTACTATGACACCGGCTGTTATAATGTTGCCAAAAAGGTAACTGTTTCAGAAACTTTTATAGAGATTTTACAGCATGGGTGTAGATAATAATATATTTTAGCCTTATTTTAGTCGGACAAACAAAATGTAGTCTTCAGTCTCGTATTTGGCGTTTGCAAATTTTTGTATGCCCGTTTGCCAGTCAGCAAAGGCCTCCTCCAACCTTCTCCATTCCTGTCTTTCTCTGGCTACTCTGCCCCATGTCGTTCCAGTGACCTCTCTGATGTCATCATCTCACCTTTTCTGTGGTCTACCTCTCTTTCTTGGGCCGTTTCTTGGGTACCACTGGGTAACTATTTTGCTCCATTTGTCCTATAGTCTAACGAAACAACTTGGGTATCTAACGAAACAACTTCAATGTCAACTCTGTGGGGGTATCGTGTTACCCAGTAACTGGCTTATGGAGGTCAGATAGGCAGTCGCTCCATGTAAAATACTGCTATTTAGTGGCATCCGGTTTGTCTGTAAGCTGAACACAGCGTAGTTAGGAAAAGGTTTGGCAGGTTGACCGAATCTCAAAAATATTAGCAATCTAAACAATAGGACTGAACTAAGTGATATAAGCACATACGCTTTGGATTGCTTGCTGAAAGGTTCACCAGACATTTATCCCCGAGAAAGCCTTTTTTTTATTTGGGTGGAAAATTATCAAATAACTTCTCCCGTTCTGGGCGGAGCAGTCAGACTTTTACTGACTAAAACCCACCCGTGTTCCTTCAGTTGCCTGTATGTTGCAAGGGGCCACGGTAACCCTTTCGGACAAACCCGTAACCCCGGCAGGCATAGGCCCTAGCGGATCCCGTCAGTTCTGCTGACATCTCTTTGAGGCGCGCGTAGAACACAACTCGCCGTTGACCCAGGCCTGGTCCTTATCGGACGGCGAGCTACCTATTGCTCACCGTCCGCAATCCCTGAAAAAGCCTAAGCTCCCATTCAATCTATCAAATATAAAACCACCACCCAAGAAGGCTAATTTAGCATACGAAGCTCACGTGTGGACTGGAGTGGTTCCAGTAAATTCTTGCGAATACGTAAATACATAGCCAAGTCGTGACTCACTCACTAAAATTTATAACTCTCGTGTGCAGAGTTTTAAACACATCAGCTTAATTAATTCCTTTTTGAATTCGTAGTTCACTTCGCGGAGTTAACTTTGCTTTTCAGAAAAATGTTCACTTAATATATTCGGCGAGACTGGGCATTTTAATATTGTTCCGTTTTCACGTCGTATTTTTGTGGGCTTGAACTTTAATTTAAATAATTAACATTTACGATATTATAGTAATTTGTATGGTTATTTGCGTGTTCGGTTTAAATATGATGAATCTGTAAGGGAATATTTAACTTTCCATTGCGCGAGAATGTGGCTGATGTGCAATCGTTTTTTTCATGACTATTATTTGTGACATAGACTGGCACTGTTTCAGCGTTGCGTTCCATCTTGAGTTCTAGTTTATTGGAACAGCTACGCCTTTGTGATGACGGTGTGGTTTTAATCGGAAGAAGATCGACAAATCCCTCCATCTTCCGAAGACGGAAGGTGTTCAATAAGGGTTTTTGACTCTAAATAAGCTATATCTTGGCAGGCAGCAGAACAGGACATTGAGATGTGGAAAATTTGAAAAAGTTTTTTTATGTGTTAATTTTTCAGTGTATCAAGATAACAAGTACCTAAGTGGCTATCTTAACTATATATAACTAGCTTTTGCCCGCTGCTTCGCCCGCGTGGATGTCGGAAAATATCCGACGGGAACGTACTACCGAGATTTCATACCTAACAACAGAGGAAAACGTCATTGACTCCTACCGCTGCACCCGCGTTGCTCCGCGTAGTTTTGAAACTGTAATATCTTATAAACTATTCATTTAAATGATATGATATAAGGCATATTTTAATCTAAATTAAATGCCCAATTTAAATAACATATTTTTAGGGTTCCGTACCTCAAAAGGAAAAAACGGAACCCTTATAGGATCACTCGTGTGTCTGTCTGTCTGTCCGTCTGTCACAGCCAATTTACTCCGAATCTAATGCACCGATTAAGTTGAAATTTGGTACACATATGTATTTTTGTGACCCAAACACGAATGTGTAACGTAAATAAAAAAAAATTGTATATAGGGGTCACTTTTGGGGGGCAAACAAGAAAATTTAAAAAAAAGGTATGTTAACAGTACCGTGTGACATATCAAATGAAAGGACTTATTGCGAGGATCTTAAATATATTTTTTATATAATTTTAAAATAAACGTTTTTAAAGATATTTAAGAAATTCAATGAAAATTGACCATTCCCCCCCCCTTATCTCCGAAACTACTGGACCAAAAATTTTCAAAAAAATACATAGTATGGCTCTTTACTCATAGATTACAGGAAAACCTATAAGAAGTCTATGGTCTTAAAATAACACGGTAAATCTCTCAATATTGTGCGTACAAACTTACATTTCGTCGCTCGACATCCAATAGGTCCATCTCTCTAGCTACTATAATATCAATATCAAAAGTGTTTGACAGTCTGCTTAATACACAAATAAATAAAACTGTAAATGTTCATGACAACTAATTCGGGTTTCGGCGTGGTTTCTCAACAGAAAGTGCAGTGTTGTGTCTTAAACATACTGTCACATACTATACTTATACACAGCGTGGGACGCCGATTTATACTAGCTTCCTCGACTTATTCAAGACTTGATCTGGTTGCTTATGACGTATTGTGGAGAAAGATGGAGAAGGATAGGTTGCCAATGGAGCTTAAAAACATTTTTAAATATTAGTACCTCATTCGTGTTTAACTACTATTGTGAACGGACGTACCGATCGCGCGCGCGTGCTCTAGTTTAGAGTATTTTGCAGACGCATCATAACACCGTAGTCGCGGTGTATGTCGATCTATCGGGGCCACCGCGATGACCCAGTTACAAAGTGCGGAAATCGTCATGAAGTGTATATTATAATTATTTAATTGTCACGCTCGCCTTAAAACTAAATAATGGCTGCAAAACAGTCAATTAAAATAAAAACTGATCTGGAAAAGCAGTTGTATGATTGTTACATCTAGGAGAAAACGGACAGAGAAAACCTGCTGCAAATGGTACGTCAGTTGAACGGCCATATACAAAGCTTGCAGGAACAGGTACAAGATCTTCAAGGACCATTAAAATGCCTAAAGACACAAGAAGAGCCCTCAGATAAACAGGTCAGTGAGACCATAACACCTGCTCAGCCTCCTGAAAGTGACGTTGAGTACTGCACGGATGAGGATGAACTCGCCAAAGAGACTGAGTGGATTAGGGTGAAAAACAGGAAGAAAAGGAAGTTGAACACCTCCCTTACTCCACCACCACTACAACAAGCTAACACTAGCGCTCAGCAGCAGCAACTTAACAACAAAGAGCAGGCAACCACTAAAAAAATTCTAGCACCACCTCCAATCGTAGTGGACGGTGTTAAGAATTATCAAACATTCTACGATTTTTTGACGAAATCCCAGTCAGTAGAAACATTTACCGCCAAAATGTTAAGCGGTAATAGTGTCAAAATAAATGCTAAAACTGAAGAGTCTTACAGAGACATTGCTCGACGCTTAACAGAAAATAACTGTTTATGGCACTCTTACGAGGATAAGCAGACCAGGCCAATAAGAGTAGTGGCGAAAAAATTACATTCCTCCTGCTTACCGGATCGGATTAAAGATGATCTAACGTCGCAAGGATTCCAGATAGAAAATGCAAGTAATAAGTTAAGCTGGAGAACAAAAGAACCGCTGAACATGTTTATTCTATCGTTCAAAAATGGCGAAGATGTCAGTAAAATATACGGCATTAAACATATCTTAGGGTGTAAAGTTGAAATAAACCCGCTTAAAACATTAAAAATAATACCGCAGTGTAAGAGATGGCTTATGGTCATACCCAAAAGTATTGCTCAAAAGAGCCTAGGTGTGTTAAATGTACAGGTAAACACCTCACAGTTGATTGCAACAAACCTGCACAAGAAAAACCTAAGTGTGTCCACTGTGGCTTACCTCACCCAGCCAACTACAGAGGGTGTTTAGTTGCCAAGGAGATGCAAATGATTAAGAACAAAAACTCGAAAAATAATCCACCTGCCGCTAAGGAAATTGTTAGAAACACCGACAATCAGTCAACAAAACAAAGTGCACAGTCTGCACAGACAGCCGCGATAACTGCACATGCATCTAAAAATGTCTCATACGCAAAAGCGGTAAAACCAAGCACACAACCATCAAATCTTGAGGTTCAAGCTCAACCAGATCTTGAAGTGCATATCCTCATTTGACAAGAGACTAGAGAAGTTAGAATCAAGCACTATACAAATCAATCATGAATAACACACTAAAAATAATGGCGTGGAATTCCAATGGACTGCTGCAACACCAACATGAGTTACAAGTAGTCCTAGATACAGAAAATATTGAACAGTGTACGTACGAAGAGCCAGACACGCAAGCAGTAGCGATATCAGTCAAAACAAATAAATTTAACGTGACAGTAGCGGCCGTATACTGTCCCCCAAGACACACCATAAGCAAAGAACAATATATGTACAATTCTTCAGACTCCTCGGACAGAGATTTATACTAGGCGGTGACTTTAACGCTAAGAACATTCATTGGGGATCGAGATTGACTTCAACCAACTCAGAGATTCAGGTTATATAATATATACAAGAATTGCTCGTTTAAAGGTGTTAGATTTTTATTTTTCTACATGTTCAAATAAGTGATCCTGCATTTAAAAAAAACGTAAAAAATTACACATTAATAAGTATTGGATGCCGAGTGACGATTTGCAGTTGGAATATAAATGTTAAGTTTGTTCTTGGGATAAACAAATTCATCTCAACTACGGAACCCTTCATTGTGCGTAGTCCGACACGCACTTGGCCGGTTTTTTTTGGATAAGGATTAAAAAAGCTTCGGAAATAACAATTTTTTTTTTTTTCAATTTCTAAAAAATAAAAATGGTTATTGTGGGTCACCCTTAGAAGATAGACACATGCTATCGCGGACTTTTTTGTTGAACTTTTTAAGATAAACAATACTGTAGAACATAAATTTGATGTATCTTTTCCGGTTAACGCAGCACACGCCAGTAAAGCTCCTAGTCGGCATGATTTTTTCCGACTTCTTCAACAATAATCGTCATATTTCAGCCAATTTGCATAAAACCAAAAATATATTAATGAATTATACATTAAAACCTTCCGCATGAATCATTCCGTCTATTGGTGAAAACCGTTTTAAAATCCGTTCGGTAGTTTTTGAGTTTATCGCATTCAGACAGACAGACAGACGCGGCGGGGGACTTTGTTTTATAATATGTAAGGATATTTAAATAATATTATAAATGCAAAAGTGAGTTTTTGTTTGTTGGTTTGCTTGTTACGCTTTCACGCTAAAACGGCTGAACGGATTTAGATGAAATTTGACAAATGGGTAGACCATCACTTGTGTGAGGACATAGGATACTTTTTATACCGATAATCTTACGGGATCAAGACTTATGCGGGTGAAACCGCGAGGCGCAGCTAGTAATACATATTTACCTTTTTATTATATCACACTAATATTATAAAGGCGAAAGTTTGTGAGTGTGTGTGTATGTTTGTCTCTTCTTCACGCTCAAATGGCTGGACCAATTTGGATGAAATTTGACACACAGATAGTTTATAACCTGAATTAACACATAGGATACTTTTTATCCCGATATTCCCACAGGATCGAGACTTCTGCGGGTGAAACCGCGGGGCGCAGCTAGTAATATTTTAAACGAAAGTGAGTTTGTTTGGTTTCGCTTTCACGCGAAAACGACTGAACGGATTTAGATGAAATTTGTCACAGGGGTAGACTTTAACCCGGAGAAGGACATAAGCTACTTTTCGTCTTGGATTATAGACGAAGTCACGGGCAACAGCTAATTCTAAAATAATTGTTCAATAAATGACTAATTAGCGGTAATAAAGTATATGAGTATACCTACGGAAGGTAGGTAATCGTGTTATAGAAACAATGTAGTGCTGTAATTCAGGACATAAATCAATTAACTCCGCCAGTCAATGTAGGTAGGTATAGTGCTGTACGGGCAACGACTTCTCACAATGTAACCGAACATTTTAGGTAGAAAGATCAAAGCTACTTAAAAGAATGAAAACCGGCCTAGTGCGTGTCGGACGACGCACAATGAAAAAGGGTAGTTGGGATGTATTTATTTATCCCAAGAACAAACTTAACGTTGTAGTTGAAAAACATGTTCCACCATACGGAATGTATGGGAGAACATGTTTTTGCAACCGCAAATGTAAGTTGATCGATAGTTTTGCTTTTATAGTTATCCTTTTAATTTCGTTATATATACTACTGCCATGAATTGACATATCCAACACCAACCATTTAGCTGGCAGGGGGATACATGACTCTAACAAAAATTAACATTTTAAAGCTTAATATTTCGCAAACGGATCTCTGAATCCAAAAATGGTATTGACAAACCCACAATATTCTTGAACGACCTTTCAAACGTCATCCCACACCATGGGATAGATGAGAAAAAATAATAATCCCCACTTTACGTCTAGGGAAGTACCCGAAAAAAACCTTTTTCGTGGGTTTATTTTATCACTTCAGCGTGATTAATATGTATACTCATGCCAAATTACAGGTTTCTAGTATAAAGTGTCTCTGAGCTAAACCGCGGACAGACAGACAGACGGACATAGCGAAACTATTGTTTACTACGGAACCCAAAAAAATGTGTTAAGGTACATTATTTCATGTCAAGAAAGGTAGAAACACAACAAGCATAGCTTAAATAACTACTTAAATAGTAGGTATGTACCATGTATTGTATGTACCTATATTAATAAAAGTTTATATTATAACTATGAATAACTCAGCTAGTCATAATTCAATTCCAGTATCTAAAGTAAAATCAGATAATTTACAGCAAACATTTTCACTTTTCATATTTTATTTAAGGCAGCGGGCCCTACTTTGATTATTATCAAGAATCCACTAACTAGATACCTGTTTATTCAATTACGTCTGATCATCGCAAACGTTCTGTGAAAATTCTTTAAATTAGCTCATTTTACATTCAAAAGATATTTCGTAAACTTTGCATTGCACGCACGTCCTAGGCTGGCTCCCAGAGATAAATAAGTTAAGGACGCCGATATTTCACTCCAAACCAATATCGTAAAAGGCGAGAAAGAAAACGCTTAAAACTTCACCCTCCCTTGTTAGTTCTGAAGCGAGAAACCAACATTTCTATTACGTCTTTAAACATTACTAACAAAATATTTTTGACCACCGTAAAGACCCTTAAAGGTCGTCCATAAATTACAAAAATAAATTACGCAAACGTCAACTTTCCGTGCGTCTAAACAGGTAACCCCGACTTTTTATCATCACCGCAAGAGCTTTAAACATAAAAATACTGTAGACAATTTTTCAACGACGCAGACCCATGAATTTCAAATACGTTTTTATAGATAAGGGCCATTGTTGATATAAAATACGATTACGCAGCGTAGCCACGCGAGCACAGGCATCCCCGACCGTAAAAATTACAATACAACAAAGCAAGAGGTACAAATCATGGAAATACAAAGTTTGTATTAATGATGGTACTTACCCTTCGTTTTTTACGATGAAAAATTCTTTTATTGCTCCGTCCAAGTTTTATGCTCTGTAAAATCTAGTTTGGATATTAAAACAATTATTATGATTCGTTAAATCGTCGGACGTAGGCGCGCAGGTATAGAAGTCACTGTAGCGATAACCATCATTTCACCTATTAACCCGTCAGCAGTGACATGAAATGGCTTTAAACAGCTTCAAACAGTCGGCTCACGACGCGATAAACTAAGCATAAAGTATGGCTGACTATAGCATAGTACAAAGTAACTCTTCCTACTTTCTTATGTCATAGATAAAAAGCGTTAAAAGCCTCGCCTACTCGCGTTCATTAAGAGCTCTCAGTGTTCCACGGTAAAAAATGAGGTAAGTTCGCAAGTAGATTTTAGCGAGTTAATTACTCGACAACAAGAGATCATGAACAAAACTAACTGCGAAATTATCTCAGAAGCACCTGCCGTGTACACGTCATGAGAGTCGTAATAGCTGAAGAATTAAGACGAATCCCGGCAATTTAACTCGTAAGTCGACTTGGAAACATTTGGCACCGAGAGAAAAGCTTAACACAAAATTCCGAATGCCTTTATTATATTAAGCTACCTCGTTCGCGTTATGTCGTCTTTTGTCCATGATATTCTACTTCGCCAGATAATTTGAAAGTGCTAAATAATTCATTTGATGTTTAATAATATTTAGGACTTCGCTGCTTTCATCTCGAGGTTAATAAAGAGATAACTTTACGATGAAACAACTTCTTAATCAGATTTAGATCATCGTTATGTCCGGAAATATTATTGTCAGCGATATTTCGTTCGTGATTTCAAACAAGAAATTGTATATTTAGACAATTTAAAACTCGGCGCGGTGTAGCTTAAAAGAGGATGTAGTGACAAAAATTGAATAGAGTATGCTTAGATGGTTTGGTCATGTTAAGAGGATGAATCAAAGGCAACTAACAAAAGATATTTCACAAGGCAGATGTGAATGGAAACGCCGGGAAGAGACGTCCTAGGAGGACATTATAGTGACCTTATTGGTAGGTAATGTTCTTCAGAAAGGTCAGGTGCGTATATAAAAAAAATAAAAAAAATTGTTGGTTTAGAAGAACCAAAAAACATGACAACAGGTAGGTGATTGGACTTACTCAGTACTCGCAACCGGCGTGCATGTATGACCAGATGTATGAACGTATAAGGTACACTCACTCACTCACTCGTTTAAACTCCCTGTAAGCTTTAGAAAAAACGATATCTAAAGGAGTGCCCACATTATTGAAGACCCTATTTACCTATATTTTGTCTCTAACAAGACAAACAGTATTCAAACCATAACAATAGTTCCTTGTCATTATTAATAAGTCATTTATCTGCCATAAACAAGGTTATGATAACCCGGCTGAGTTAACCCGTCGTTGCTGTCCTCACTATACTGTCCCTAAGTTACGGACATAAATCTGACTTAACGGCCCAGCGGGACAGTGTTTGTACATTATTGGGTTAAGACCGGGGACCACGTAACAAGTGGAAAATAACGTTATGGATTCCTTGAGTGAATTATTGTGAGGTTGGCGAGTTCCTATATTTTACTGGTAGTTAGTGGTTGAGCTGACGTCTAGTATCGAGTAGGCTCTGTATTTTAGCATAGGAGGTGCATCTTTTAAATTAATTTATTAGTGAAGCATATTACTTATACGTTTTCCGAAAAAGAATAAAATAAGTATTGATTAGAAACATTAATAATACAATGTCGCCGATCGGCATGCGCCAGCCCGTATTTTTCTGAAAATTCATGAAAAATTATCAAAAAATAACTTTAAAAGGGGGATGTATCTTTAATATTTTTCATGTTTTTATGTTTTGCGTAGCGTTTGCCATATCTCCGATGTCATTGGCTCGAATTGGATTCTGTTTATTATTTCTAAAAGCTTATGAGTTTTTTTTATCGGATTAACAAAAATTTTTATTAAAATTAGTCGACGATGCAAAAAAAAAACGAAGGTGAAAACATTTTTTTCTGAAAAAAGAATAAGTGTTTTAAAAAGAAACACAAAATTAGAAAAACTGAAAAAAAAAATTGATTGTCTGTAAAGTCGGTTTACGGACTATAATTTTACGTGATAACGTCACAAGCCGAACGTCAAAGTCAAATAATTTATTTCAATTAGGCACAAAAAGGCACTTTTGAACGTCAAAAACAAAAAATAGAATTGATTCTAGTCGCCCGCTTAGGCCGATCGTGCCTCTCTATCGCTTGTTCCGCGCTCTCGCTTGCACGCTCGGCTCAGGCGGAACGTGACACTTTTTCGTGCGTGCGGCCGGCGTTCATCGATTTATAAGACGTTGTCACGTCAAAAAAATGTCAAGATAGACGTCTTTTAAAGTTATTTTTTGATAATTTCTCATGAATATTTAGAAAAATGCGGGCGGGCACATGCCTATGGGCGAAATTGTATAGCAACAAGTAATTAATGTGTTTTTGCCATATCAAAAATTTACAGGCATAAGCATAATCAGCCTATAATGTTCCCACTGTTGGGTCACAGACCTCCTCTCTTCGAG
The DNA here is from genome assembly GCA_963680765.1 of Agrochola lychnidis. NCBI lineage: Eukaryota > Metazoa > Arthropoda > Insecta > Lepidoptera > Noctuidae > Agrochola > Agrochola lychnidis. Next base: position 16,776,056 of record OY796852.1, on the reverse strand, counting down.
AGGGAGTGGACTGTAATCAACCACGCGGGCCCAGTGTGGGTTGGTAGATGCCACATGTCGTCGAATATTTAGTTCTAGGACATGCTGGTTTCCTCACGATATTTTCTTTCACCGTTTTGAGAGCAGTGGTGGTGAAATTACCTATTTATACAAAGTAAAGCGCACGCTTGGATTCGAACCCACGAAACTCGGGGCCGTTACCATTGCGCCAAACTTTATAAAGTTCAGTTTATTACCGGTAATAGTCTGCGAAGAAGGTAATTTTATATTAGGTAGCTCTCAGTCTTAATTAAGGTAATAAAAAAGTTTGACGGAAAGGAATAGGATTGGTCCTGTCGTTAATTGCCAATTTTTCAATTACCACTCAAAAGTGGCGTGCTCAATTTTATACTTACTATTTATAATAAAGCATAAAATATATTGCCAGAAATTATACCCTAAAATGACAGATTGAACAATTTACTAATAATTTGCTCATTTCATGATTACAACTCAACAAAACACTTAATATAGCCAAGGACATAATAATTATGAAATAATTTGACAGAGTCGTTATATAAACAGAAGTAGGTAATTCATTGTTTCCTAAATGCGACGTTGGTTATTAAATAACACGTGCTTTCGTCCTTTGGTCACGCGAGCTCAATATTAGGAATTAGCTTACTTGGTCCGATGCCCTTCAAGTTATTTACTATTGCCACCAACCTTTGTGAGCGAGTATTGATTAGATAATACACCGATAAGGACAATATTTACACCATAGTACATGGCGCACACTATGCGACATGCGACTGCAACAGCTCGGCGACTTCCATATATTTTGTTCGAAGCTTCAGCGCACTTGGCGTCGAGTTGCGTAGTCGCAACGACAGGTTATGAAAGTTGCACATTCTCGCTACTTGTCGCAGCTACTGTACGCATGATGCACGCGCACACTCAACGACAACGATAGTCGCATGCAACAGGTCAGTGTCAGTCTTGCTGTGAGCGCTGAGGAAGGTGCACAAGTGTTTGTATTGCGCCTTCACCTTCAAGACAAATGCAACTAGAGGCTCCATACTCACACAAATGATAAAAAACACGACCGTCTCTCTCGAATACTCAAAACAAATAATCGCTTCCTGCACGACGTCCGTCCTAACAACTAGTCGCAGACGCAAACGACAGCTCTGCGTCTATTCGTAGCATCTAGACGCAGTGACAAGACGCACAGTTTGCGCCGGCACGGTCGCCACAATGGTTGAGTGGTTTCTGTGCTATGTGTCGCGGAATTGTTACCCGTGCAAATAAATATTTGTATGGTTTGCACCACGGTCCTGACTCTACAGAGAGAAATCGTTGAGCAACAGTTTCTTAGAAGAGCGGTGGCCGTCACATAGCGTCTGCAATTTACCGGCAAATGACGTCACTGAAACGTTACGCCTGAAAAAAAAAAAAATCGTGTGGCACTCGGGGACTGCCGCGGTAAAGCTATTGCACTTCCTATTTGTCAACGCTACACTTGGGATGATGACGTGATGACATAAAACAAAAATTACGTTCCCATGACAACGTGATGACCGGGGTTCCAAGTAAACTGACTACCTAATGAAAGAAGAACATAGGTGGCACAAACAATTTAATTTTAAAATCCAAATACAAACTAACACCTTAACAACTACAAATCTTCATCGGAAACGAAAAACTAACAAAATCTTTAACGGAAAATTAACCATAACAATGAAAAACAAAATAAAAGTAAAAAACATGCAATAAAATATCTTTGAACAAATGCAAAAAGAAATCCCTGTGGCCGGGATCGAACCCGAGGACAAGAAATGTCGATCCACCGTTGTGTCTCGAGACCGATCGGTTTCTTACTCACCGAATATGTTGAACCGTCATTACATGGTAGGCGGAGTGGGTGTTAGGTGTTATTTTCGTTACGTTACGGAATTTCTTGATTCGGTCGCCGCGCTCAAAGCCCGCGATAAAAGCTATGCAATAGCTTAAAAATCTGGAAATAAGTTGCTTGGTTTTCATAAAGAGCGGATTTTCGACAGCGTAAAGTCAAACCCCGCTGGCATCATTTTCATGACAACCGTCACTGTCATGCGGCCGTTATGTGGCGGCTACCGCTCCCTTAAGAAACCGTAGCTTTAGTATTTTGTTTAAAGCACCGTATTTGGTTTCAATAATGTCAAAGTCTTCAATAGTTTGTATAGGTATACACGGCAAGCTATACATTTCCAGTTTATGCTGTTCTCGCATTGTATAGGTTTTCCGTACAATGCGAGGTCAGCTTATACTGGAAATGTATAGCTTGATGTGTAGCCGTGTGTACGTACATTAGTTAAATAATTATGTGTGAAGACGATGCACCTAGAATAAAACTACTATACCACAATAGGTAAAAGAATGTCAATATTTACTTTATATATCAATCAATCTGCCTAGCCTTTTCACAACTATGTTGGGGTCGGCTTCCAGTCTAGCCGGATGCAGCTGAATACCAGTGTTTTACATGAAGTGACTGCCTATCTAACCTCTTCAACCCAATAACTTGGTAAGACTGGTTGTCAGACTTTCGGGCTTCTAACGACCCGTAACGACTTTCAAAAATCCACGAATAACACCTGGGACCAAAGGCTTGTCGTGCTATCCGAGGCACGGAGGAGTCTCGGTATGTAAAGATGGTCACTCATCCACGGACCAACCCCGACAATGTTAGCTTAACCTGATGGATGGACCCGTGTGACTGTTATTACTTAGCCACGAGCTCCTCAGTTACCCTATTTATCAATTTATTTTAAAAAATCAAATCCATTCATCATAGTCACCTGCCATTGTTAGAGCTTTCAATTAATTAATTAAATACAATGCAACAAGATAATCAAACAAAATTACTATTACAGTTTTTATATTATTGTAAATAGCGTTTTTATTCTATGATTGGTTGTGTTGATAGTGTATTTTATTGTAACAGGCCATTATTTTTGCGCTGGTTAAGACTTTAAAATAACCGAGTAGAATAAAATAAAAATCCCTTCCCCCCCGACCCTTGCTCGAAAACGAGGTGCCAGCAATCGTTGTAGCTGAGCACGTAGCTTTAAATATCCCGCACAATAATCATGATGAAAATCCAAGTTTGATACAGCTTGTCCCTTCTTGCCTAACCTAAGCCGTGGTTCGTACCCCACAGGGGGTGCCCTTAGCGAGCGCTCACCTAATTTTAAGTTATAATAGCTTAAGGCACCCACAGGAAAGTCCGGTTAAGCAGCCAAGACCTCAGTGGTCAAAACTGCGAAACGACCTAAATTAAAAAAAAAAACTTTAATAACACAAAATATGGTTGTGTAAATAATAAATACAGTAATGTTGAAATATTTATTCAGAATTCGACCCAAGAAACTGGCGGCATTGTCACGTTTTATAGTAATAGTATTTTAAGGTTCAAGCAGTACGGTTATGGAATGTCTTGCCCGTGTCGATAAGGCGTGCTCAATCTTGTCCACTTTTAAAATTCTGGTAAAAAAGCACTTCCTCTCTCCTTAAACATCATCATTACATATAGTTCCTTGCTCTTGTTTCATGTTTATAATTTTATGTATATCTATTATTTATCTAATATATATATAAATATTTATATAGGTAATTATATGCTTTATGTATCTGTGTATCTATTGTAGGTATATGTAAATGGTACACCACTGACTACATGCAGTATTGTCTCTCCTTTTCCATTTAAATCCATCCAAAAGTTGTCTGTAAAAGATCACTTTTAGCGATAAGACCGCCCATTGTGTCACCCAATGTAACATTTCTAAATTAATGTCTGTAATTTTTATGGTGTACATAATAAAGAATATTCTATCTATCTATTTTATTTTTCTCAAAATGGTACAAATTTGGTACATGGTATTTAGGTTACAGGCAGATTCAAACCTTTGTGAGAGTTGAGTCTATACTGGGTTCGAGACCTGTATGACAGATATCCAGGCTCAAACCCTTAAAATTACAACATTAAATTGCAATTACGTAATACAACATTATAAAAGCTCCAAGTTCTGAGAGGAAGGGAAATTAATATAAAAAACAAAAGGAGATGTGCTATGTGTGTCTTTTTTTCTTGAAGTGAAAACTTCTTTAGGCGCGTTCGGCAGTTTTGAGATGGGACTAAACCATTGATTTCGCGACACTGTAACGCAATTTACCAACACCGTGGAGTAAAAGACATCAACGCGTTGATTACCGCAGTGCCGATTTTTTTCCAGTTTTCACTTCTGTCAGCACTCCCGGAGTACCACTGTTTTTTGTTTTGGTGGGTAATTATCAAATTATTTCTCCCGCTCTGGGCGGAGCGGAAGGTCGTGTCAGACTCTTACTAACTAAACCCACCCGTGTTCCTTCAGTTGCCATGTTGCCAGACTTTCCCGCGACCTCGACAGGCATCTGCCTTAGTGGACCCCATTAGTTCTGCTGACATCTCTTTGAGGCACGCGTGCGCTTTGGAGAGTGTTGTGTGTCCGTGAGTGCAATATAAGTGCCCGCGCCCAGCACCCACGAAGGGCACTACTTAGCCTCTGGCAACAACAATACAACGTTCTAGGCTAAAGCAATGATTATCGAGTAAAAGCTATGACGGCTAAGACTTAAGCTGTCACTATAAATCCATATCTATCTACTACAATTTATAAAAAAGTAAGTTCAAAAACTAAAACCCGACTACTGAAAAATCACGCTCTAAAAAGTATGAAACAAAAAAAAAATCAGACAGAAATCAAGACATAGATATACAAAAATGGTCAAGGTAAAGCCGTGGTGGCATGCCTGTATACCTACAAAATTATAATGGCATGCGACCATGGCTTGACCTTGACCATTTTTCATGACTTTATGCCCTCTAGAGGATGCCATATTGCATTTAATGTGACTTCACATAGCCTAGAACTAGCGGACAATCAAGACGCTTCCAATGATACCTCATTTGTCAAATTATGATCGGTAGTTTAGAAGTTATGAGGTAATAGATGAACATACATACAGGTCAAAATCATAACCCTCCTTTTTGCTTCGCCGTAGTCGGGTAATTAAAGTCACTTTTCGTGTCTGTCTGTGTGACCGCGTAGTTCTCCTAAACTAAGAACGCAACGGATTTTGATGCGGTTTGCATCATCCTTTAGAGCATTTATTCCGGAAGGTTTATCTTTATAATCCTACACTAATGTTAAACTTACGTATTATAAAGAAATCTCGACGTTTTGTTAAGTCGTAAAAACCGTGCGAAGCATGGCATGTCGTTAATAATAAAATAATTATGTATGAACTTGAACATTAACACACTATTTACTACAAGCACATTCTTTGTGCTACTTTATTCAAAAGCCAAAGTCAAATCATTTATTTCAAATAGGCCCATATAAGACACTTTTGAACGAAAAAAGTTACAAAAAAAAAATTATTGATTCTAGTCGCCCCTTCCAAAAGGTGGTTTTCGTATGGAGAAGAATGGGCAAGAAACTCCACCATTACTCTTTTAAAATGTTTTATTATATTTTGTATAGGTACATTAGTTAAATAATTATATGTGAAGACGATGCAACTAAAATAAAATTACTTTATCAAAATAGTTAAAAAGAACTAATAAAAATGAAGCAACGACAGATAAATTAATTATGTGATAGATACATAGTGCTCACATATTTACAAACATAATTATTAAATTAACTTACGTAAACATAAGGTATAATTTGCTCTACCTTCTACAACAAACATGTGTGGTTTTACCTAATAATTTGGTAAAAGTACAAGAAACCTCACACGGTAAACACAATGTCAGCTCCAGGTAACTAATTTAGATTGATATGTGGACAGAAAACTGTCTAGACTGGAATTAGTTTAGGCCTAGACTAAGTATTATTCTAAAATTCATAGAGGGTAAACGAAGGACTATGGTGAATAGTTAAGTACTAATAAATAATGTTTGATAAATGATAATATTATATTAGAATGAAAAAAATATGTAAAAGAAATTGTTATTTTTAAAACGTTTTACAGATATTGACTTGCGTGAATAAATGTTTTTTTTTTTGCTTTTTTCTGAATAGAATAGAATAATATTTATTTGCTTAAAAACATGGTATAAAAAGATGGTATAAAAATAACAAGAGCAACATGTTGCAGAGGTACCTTGATACCAAACTTATATCAAACTAGCTGACCCTGCAAACGTTGTTTTGCCATATAAATGTTTGGGGTGGACCATCTTTATCACTTACTACCCTACCTACCCTAACTACCCTACCTTCCCTACCTAAAAACATAATTTTTCTTCATGTCTTTTTTTTTCCTAAATTAAGATGTAAGCTATCCTATCTTTCAAGTTGGATCAAACTGCACACGGTGTGCAAATTTGATTAAAATCGGTTAAGTAGTTTAGAAGTCCATCACGGACAAACAACGTGACACGTAATTTATATATATATATATTAAGATAAGATAATTCAATATCCGCAATTAATTTTGGTTAAGTCGATATCATTAGAGTTATTATTTTAAGTTTTTGCCTTATAAGTAGATAAACATATTTTTAGAGTTCCGTACCTAAAAAGGAAAAAACGGAAGCCTTATTGGATCACTTCGTTGTCCGTCCGTCAGTCTAAAAAGACCCTTTTTCTCAGGAACGCATCAAATACGCAGTCCATGGTTTTGGATCTCTAAAAAATCAAGATTATAAGTCAACGCAAAAAACATACGGCCATTTAAGCAACATATTTTAAAATTAGCAGTAATCCATAACCAACAGGGTACTTCCCGTTGACCTAGAACCATGAAATATGGCAGGAAGCAAGGTCTCACAGCACCTATAAAGGAAAAAGTCCGAAAATCGTTAATTTGTAGTTTTATCAAACGATTTTTTTTTTGTGATTACAAACTGACATTAGCAGTTGGAGAATTAGCAGCGTGAGCTTTGTTTTATCTTTGGGACTTGAACTTGAGAATGACTTGACTTATGAATGAGCACTAAGTAACCCTCTTTTCAAGTTAATTTTAGATACCACTAAATGCAAAATAAAGATAAATCGTGATGCAACCTGGTCTTGGTGGCCTAAAACCGTAAAATCGTGAAAGCATGATGATTTAGTTCGTCGGTTTTCAGAAGAAGAGGCATCTAATAAGTGCAGCTTGATATTATAATCAATAACAATCACTGCTGAATATCAGCTTTAAGTAAGAACATTAGATAATAGAATCATTAAACTAGAAACCGTGGTCACTTAATCGCCACATTCTGCAGCCGCTGAACAAAAAGCCATAACGCCTAAGCCATAGCGCCTAATGCGCCTTAACTAAGTGTATAATGTGCAATACTAAGGCAGTGAGGCTTTAATGTAGGCACTAAAGCTGTTTGCATTATGTGAAGAGCAAAAGTTAGTATGTGAACGTGCACATAATACTCTTGACTCTGACTTTTGGAGTATGCTGAACTTTAAATGAGATTCTTGGAATGTTTGTAAGGGGACACTTTATGGTTGTATTATTCCACTTGTAACCCGCACCCAAACCCGAGGTTTAAAATATCGTCACGGTGCCCGACCTCGCAATATCTACACGAACTTTTGTAGGTAACATATCAGATTTTTCGGTTCGTCGAAAAATTTTGCCCATTCACCTTGTGAAATGATTGAGAAAAATGAAGGATCATGAAAACGCTATCTATAGTTGAGCGATTTATTTTAATTTTTTATATCAAATGAAAATAGATTGGATAGATTTTGTCAATCCGATTAACAAAAGCTTTTTGATGGATTGCATTGCAGGGATTTCGAAGCCTTTCGAATTCATTGTTCGTCAACTTACTGTCATATTTTTTATTATAAAACTGATTATATTGAATTTAATATTTTGTATGACTAGGCAAAAAAAGATGGATTTTTGAACAAAACTGATTACATAACATTACATCACACCTGTATAATTCCTGAAGGGTTAGGCAAAGGTGTACCAAAGTGCACCCACATTTCGCCAGTAATGTTTAAGGCGCTGCCCAAGCAGAGACACCGTAAAACATTTACATGGTTAGCCGTATTGCTACATATTACAAGCCCAAAAAAATACAGTGATAAAAAAGATAATACTAATATAGGTAGAAATGATCTAGCAGTTTGAAAAACAAATTGCAAGAAAGACCACGAAAAAACTTTTTCGTCTCGCTCAATATTTTGATCGCAAAAATTATAGTTGTTGCTCAATATTTTGAGCGACAGTTATATTTTTTTTTTGTATCTATAAAAAAGGAAATTTTATCAACTAAAGTGGTGTATTTTTTTTAAATTAAATTAAAATTGCGAAATATCTATGATATTATTGGCAGACACGACATTCAACTAAAATCAAACACATCGCCATTTACAACTATATTTGTACACCGCGATGCACTACTGTCGCTCCACTTCCTTCAATACCTAATGATTTGCTTCTTACCGCGCCTTAAGTCCCATGTAATACTGGAACGCCTCTGCCAATTGCCATCAACCGCTATCAACCGGGCCCAAATCTAGACTCCAGGCTGAGCAATTCCTGATTGAAAAAATGACAAAAGTGTGTGTAGATCCTGAGTTCGATTCCCAGGTCAAGCAAGGCTCGACCTGGGAATCGAACTCAGGATCTTATGCTCAGCTATAGAGCTTACGACCACAAGACCCGTTGGTCTCGTGAAAGTTGGTTACCACAATTTTAATGGCTCCAAGAGGAATAATCCCGCTGTTACCGTTTCTGAGTCTCAAAATTTATTCGTATATTTGCTCACTTCACTTCTACCATGCATTGAGTGCCATTTCAGTTTCTTGTTATAAAAATTGCTTTTTATTTTATACTTTATGGAAGAACAATGGCGGTTTAGCTGCTATGCTTGAAATCTTTTGAAATCAAAATTAATTGCAGAGTTTAAGAAGATTAATTATGAATAAATGCTCATTTTATTTAAGAGGAGACCCCTTAAATTGTATGTTAATTTCGGTTTAAAAAGACATTCATTTCTCAAAAAAAAAAAAACATTACAGTTCACTTAACATATTGAGAAAAGTAAAGTAAAAAAATAAAGGTAAGTGTAAGGTAAGGTGTTTTTTTTTTAGTGGGAAATTATCAAATAACTTCTCCCGCTCTGGGTGGAGCGGGAGGGCGTGACTGGTCGTGGGCAGACTCTTACTGACTAAAACCCACCCGTGTTCCTTCGGTTGCCCTGTTGCCGGGGGCCACGATGTCCCTATCGGTTTTCTTCGAACCCCCGGCAGGCATCGGCTCTAGCGGACCCCGTCAATTCTGCTGACATCTCTTTGAGGCGCGCGTGGAACACAACGCGCCATCAACCCGGGCTTGGTCCTTATCGGACGGCGAGCTACCCATTGCTCACCGTCCGCAAGCCCGCGCCTACGGTAGCTGGAAATCGGCTCGCGATTCCCGACGCCCAGGGCGTCTCCTCCTGCGGCGGTTACTGGCATGAAGGCGCGTGTTCACAATAAGAAGAGTTAAAAGGTGACAATCGGTATTGTTAGTGTTGTTTTCTGACGTGCTCTTCTAGGGGTTTTTTAAATGTATATATGGTGTCACTATTGGTTACAGTAGTTCATTATACAGTTTTGCTCCCTCGTACAGTATATTTTTTCTTCCATAGTTAATTCTGAGTAGTCTCAATTCTTGTTTGTTTCGTCGTCTTGCGTTGTATGTGTAAGTTTTCTTTTAAAGTTTAATTGTGAATGTGTAACTTGTGTTATGATTTTATGTATTAGAGTGCAATTTGCATTAATATTAAAAAAAAAGTCACGCATACAATCAAAATGGAACTTTAGTAAATATGTAATTTTTTTATCTTTTTCTTTCCATATACAAGACAGTTACGTAATTGGAAGGTTTTCGCTCGATTAATTTTTATTCGAAAATCATGTATTTTTTAAAGATTCTTTGAAACTTAACAAAATAATTATTGACAGTAAGAAAATATAGGTTATTTCCAGATATAAGATATTTTTTCTCTAGCTTAATTATTACCTTAGTTATAGACGAAATAAGAATTGAGACTTACGACATTTAGTTCCATGCTCGAACACGACCAAAGAGCGCACGCGATATTCAACTTTATTACTGCTGTGTTAGCGTTTAGCACATAGTGGAGTGGTGGGGTGCATGGGGCGGAGTTTGCGTGGAAATTGTCTTTGAAGTACCTGATCTTAAATAATAGAGAAATAAAATAACTGCCTCGTTGATATAGTGGTGGCAGCAGCAGCTGAGCATCCTGGGTTCGATTCCCAGATGTCATACATGGAATTAAAATGTAACTGGCGAAATGTGGGTATACTTACTATGGGTACACCTCTGCCTAACCCTTCGGAGAAACAAGGCGTGATGTTAATGTTAATTAAAGAATTTAAGTATAGGTTAGTCTGGGGTTACTGTTGCTCATAAAAAGTGTTGTTTAAGTCTAGATCTTTAGTTCTGAAGAAGAAGTGTTAATAAATGGTAATGATGCGTAGTTCCGCTACTTTATACGTACAGGTGATTTATTTTGGTATTTATTGAATTTCATATTTTTATGAATTGTAGAAAACATTTTAAGAGCTCGTGGCTAAATAATAACAGCCGCACGGGTCGGTCAAAGATTAAGCTACGTTTGTCGCGGTCGGTTCGCGGACGGGTGACCAACCATTACGTCATATCGAGACACCTCCATGCCTCGGAAAGCACGTTAAGAGTCCTATTACATTTTTTACGCTAATTCACGATTTTTGACGTTGTAATTTTCAGCAGAAGTAAGATATTTTACTTTTTTGTTTATGAATAACGATAGTGCCATTCTATTTCTTGTAAGTTGGAGTTATACTTTTTAATTTTTCTTTTCGCGTAATTTACTATAAATATTTAACGAACTCAGTTTACGAGAAAAGCCGTCAGCGATTGAACTTTGGCGCTCAAATTTGTTTAATTGAATTCTAATAAAAGTTAAAATTACAAAAAGATAAGTTGAATGTTTTACTTGTTTATTGGAGTTCTAGAATTTCTTTAAATTCCTTGAGTTTTCACGGAAAAAATCGTAAAAAAAGCAATAAATGTCTTGATTCAGCGTCCATTATATCTATACATATAATAAAATCATAGCGAAGTCAAAACTGTACATTGAATATTTTTGAAAAAAAGTAATTGCTACGAGGTCTAGGATCGATTCTAATGCCGAAAATATTTTTTTTAGAATTTTTGTCTGTTTGTCTGTTTGTCTGTATGTATGTTCCAGCATCACGCAAATTCTACCGGACAGATTCTGTTAAAATTTTGCATAGATATTCCCTGTGTGTCTGGTCAAACTATAGGGTATAAACTATCACGCTATTTACTATGGGGGACGAGCAATATTACATTATGTTGTATTTTTATGTTCTAGCATGATGCAAATTCTACCGGATAGATTTTGTTAAAATTTTGCATAGGTGTTCCCTATAAGTCTGGTCAAACTATAGGGTATAAACTATCACGCTATTTACTATGGGGGACGAGCAATATTATATTATGTTCGTATTTTTGGGAAAAAACGCGCCAAAATTTTAGGATATTGTAGATGGTTATCGATTTAACTTTTTAAATGATTATCATCACGCTATACCTTTATGGAACTAAGCAGTCAATCAAAAAATATATAGGAACGGCTATTTTAGACAAGTGTCAACAAAGCAATTAGCTCAGCGGTTGGGCGGTTGCTTTGTAAACGTGGGGTTGTAAGTTCTATTCCCACCTACGGTTTTTTTTTTTTTTTTTTTTCACATTTTGTTATACGATTATTATTTTTTTTGATAATCTACCTATAATCTATAGATATAATAAAATCGTAACGAAGTTAATTTTTTTTAAAGAAAGTTATTGCTAAGAGGTCTGGGATCGATTCTTATGCGGAAAATAAAGTTTTTAGAATGTTTGTCTGTACCAACCGTAGGGCATAAACTATCACGCTATTTGCTATGGGGGATGAGCAATATTACATCATGTTCGTATTTTTCTCTGCAAATTGTAAAAGGACGCGCCAAAAGGTTGGGATATTGTAGATAGGTAGTTACCGATTTAACTTTTTAAATGATTATCATCACGCTACCTTTTATATAGGAACGGCTATTTTAGCTAACTTTCAACAAAGCGAATAAGTAAGCGATTGGACGAATGATTTGAAGTCCTGAGGGCCTACCACCAGCTTAAAAGCAGTATTATTTTAATATTACTTTAGTTTACTTCAGTGTGGGAAAGAGATGAAGCTCTACAGGATGTATAGCTCCATCTCTTTCTCTCACTGAAGTAACATTAAAAAAATACTGCTTTATGAGCTGGTGGTAGGCCGCCCGGGGTAGTAAGTTCGATTTACATCTGTTTTTTTAAACTCTTTTTGTAAAACGATTTTTTTTTGGATTGTGTATGTAATAGTTCATAGAATGTATTAATTCACAAAAAATCGAAAACTTCGTAAGCTATGGGAAACTACTAAGTTACAAGTACTTTACAGTCACAAAACATTCAAGGTTGTATTCTGATCATTTTAGAGCAAAAAACTGTAGGAATAAAATGTTTTTTTACAGATTTTGACAGCAGATTTGTCCTAGCGATTTTATAATATGTATGTGGATCTTCTGGAATCGCTGCCACACTGCTTCCTGGTGGCAAAACAGCGCACGTCATGTTTAAGATTCCCATCGATTTAGAGAGCAACGAAACACCTGTTTGTGGGGTGTCACGCAACAGTAACAAGGGATGTGTGCTTCGGGGATTGCGCTTCGTCGTATGGGATGAATGCGTTATGGCAAAAAGGAAAGCAGTGGAAACTGTAAACAGAACCCTGCAGGACATCCGCAGAAACCAAGATATGATGGGTGGTGTCACAGTTTTGACAAAAAAAGTGAAAACTTCGTTGAAAAGGTCGACTCTATGGTCGAGAGTTCATAAACTGCGCTTGACCATCATCATACGAGCTCGGCTTGGCGGTAATTCAAATGCTCAAGAATTCTCCGATGTTCTTCTAAAAGTTGGTGAAAGCACTCTACCAGAGACTCTTGGTAGAGTAGATCCCACTTTAGAAGATCTTATTTGTCTGATATACGGGGATATCAGTCAAATACCGTACCAAGAGAATTCTTAGGTGTGTTTCCGTTTTAACTCCGAAGATGATCAAGCTACAGCGATCAACCACAGTATTCTCTCACAAATTGAAGGGAGTGAAGTGATATACACCTCCATTAATAGTGATGTGGAGGAAGATGATGCCAAATATCACCCCGTAGAATTTCTCAATTTACAAATAGAAAGAAAAGAAAGAAAGATAGAAAAAACATTTATTTGGACACAGTTCGCGAAACACAAAACACAAATTACAGTGGAAATAAAAAATAGTGTTTTTAAAACAATAGTGTGTGCCTCACGGCTGCGCCAAAAAGGTTCATTTCAGCATTAAATGGCAAGTGGACTTCCGGTTGTATATCTGTGTAACGGAAACCAGCTCAAAGTCATGTCTTTGCAGAGAAACGTCATCGAGGTGGAAATTCTAACAGGTTGTGGCGATGGTGAGACAGTGTTTATAGCGCGTATAAAGTACAAATTCCCCACCATTACCAGTTAAAACGCGTGCAGTTCTCTGGGAGTGTATGCTTTGCGATCAACAAGTCACAGGGGCCGACACTAAAGGCTGAAGGCTGCGGGTGTCGACCTCAGGATAAGCTGCTTCTCACACGGACAACTGTTACGTCGCTTGCTCCCGAGTCACCATTCCTGACTCTCTGTATATTTTGGCTGCTGAGAATAAAACTACAAACGTAGTATACAGGGAAGTTTTATAAAAATGTGGCTGTTATTGTAGTATATTGTGATGTCTTACGATTTCCATGCGAACGAAGTCGCGGGCAGAAGCTAGTTCAAAATAAACACAATTTTATCAAATAAAGTATAATATGTAATAATATAATAAGCCTTTATTTACTGATAACTAAAACTAATTACAATATAAAATAAATTAAGCAAACACAACTATTGCACTTCGGTGTCTTCGTCGATCAGCGCGTCCTTTGACGCATAGGCCTCCCTCAGGCTCCTCCATTTATCAGGGTCTCGTGTGTCTCTAGTCCATAGGGCACCAGTTGTGTCCACTATGTCACTGTCCCAGCGTTTATGTTGTCTTCCTCTACTTCTTTTCGACTCATCTCTAATTTGCCAATCCGTCACAGCTTTAGACCACTTATTGTGCCTATCGCGGAGCATGTGACCAGCCCACCTCCATTTCAGTATTTTTTTTGTATAGAGCTTTAGTTTGGTGATTTTCCGCTTACAAGAAAAGTCGTCGGCGATTGAACTTTGACGCTTAAATTCACATTGTTTCATTGAATTCTAATAAAAGCTAAAATTACTAAAAGATCAGTTGAATGTTTTACTTCTTTATTGGAGTTCTATATATATAGAATTTCTTTGAATTCCTTGAGTTTTCACGGAAAAAATCGTAAAGAAAAGCAAAAAATTATTCAGCGTCCATTACATTCCAATTAACTAAACACAATTTTATCAAAATAAAATAATAAGATATAAAACTTATATCTTCAATGAATACGATTCATTCGTTTTCGTTTCTCAATATAATAAGACAAAATTACAATAAATAAAATTAAAGTACTATAAATTCCGCGTCAATTCAACAAATTACACGAAAATAATGTGTCTAACTTACAAGAAAGAAAAGGGAACTATCGTTAACATAATTAAATAATTAAAATATATTACTGTTGCTGAAAATTACAGCGCCAAAAATCATGAATTTCCATAAAAAAATGTAATAGGACTCTTAAGCCGTTGGTCCCGGCTGTCATTCGGAGATCTGTCGTTACGGGTAGCAGAAGCCCAAAAGTCTAACAACCAGTCTTACCAAGGGGAATCGTATTACCAAGTAACTGGGTTGTAAAGGTCAGATAAGCAGTTGCTCCATGTAAAAAACTGGTATTCAGCTGCATGCGGTCAGAATGGAAGCCGACCCCATTATAGTTTGGAAAAGGCTAGGCAGATGATGCTATTGATGATTTTATTTTTGCAATGGAAACTTCGTGAACTAGAAAATAGCGTCAAAAGCCAAAAATATGCACGTAATCGTCACTGCATTACCTTCCCGGTTTTGTTCTAAAAATTTCACAAGATAAATCGTGTGTCACCGTGTGGACCGCATATCAATCACTACGGGCCCGACAATCCATTTTCTGAACAACTGACACGTATCTAAAACTAATATTTTACACTAGGTATAGCCAATCAATAGGAACGATGAACGGAACTTCGTACGTGGCAATTGTTTGCTAACGTTTCGGGGTTTTGAACTGGTTTTAAATTTTATTGAAAACTAGCAGCATTCCGCAGTTTCAACCTTGTCCGATAAATCCCTCTGAAGATACTGACTGAATTTAATCTATTTATTTTGAATCATGACTATTGACGTTATTTCATTTAATATTATTGTTAATTGTTGATTTATTTGTATTATTGTTCATTGTACCAATTTTAAAATCCTATTGTCTTTCGACCAAATTTGTACACCAGCCATGGTCAAACATGTTGAGCCAAAAAATACCTTGTTACACCTATAATAAGCATCATACCATGTATATTATCTGTACGTGTTTTTGCAAATAAACGAATCTGAATATGAATCTACGTTTCGATCCCGTGGAAACATTAGGATAAAAGTATCTCATATCCTAATCCAAGTCATGGTGTACCTATGTGCCAAATTTCATCCAAATCTGTTTAGCCGCTTTAGCGTGAAAGCGTAATAAACAAACAACTTAACTCACTTTCGCATTTAAAATATTGGTTAGGAAAGATAGGATTAAAATGGAAAGATTTTTATTTTTATTTGTCAGGTATCTACCCGAAATCATCATACACTGCGATATGTGACATCTACCAACCCACACTGCCCGCGTGGTAGATTGCAGCCCACTCCTTCTCGAAGAGAGAAGGCCTTTGTCCCAGCAGTGGGTACATTTTAGGCTGATTATGCTATACACTGCTAAAGATATATCACTGTATCTTACCGCCGCGCGCCGTCGTAAGATCAACGTGTGGCGTGTCCGTTCTTGGCCAAAACACCGTCAATAACTTTTCCTATTTAACTTCATTTCCATAATGAGCATCCCAATATGTTTCACTCACTAATCAACAGCGTATTCTGTATTAAACCCAGTACCCTAACTGCGTAATACAACACAATCTGTTTCGATTTTTAAACAGATTGCTAATCCATTGCTTCATAAGTTGGATAAAAAAATCTGCTCAACAACGTAAATAACGCAATGAATGTTGTTGAACTGTCAAAATGTAACAAATTAGGCATGATTGTTTACGAAAGTTATTCAATTAGGGTATAGGTGCTAGTCTCTCTGCGAGGTTTAAATTTTTTAATCATAGGTAAAGCGTCCATGACTCGGCACGATTTCGCAGAACACACTTGTTCAGACATCTCTCATGTCAAGTATGTTCAGTGTTACTTGATAATCTATTTATCTTCAATAATCATGAAATTATCAAAATATAATAGTAAAATATTTTAATCTAAACTATTACGAGCTATACCTACATTCAATTGAGAAAGCAGTGGTGGGCCAGTGGTAACGACCCCAACTTACGAGTTGTAGGTCGTGGATTCGAACCCAAGCAGGTGCTTTACTTTGTGTAAATCATTTCATCACCACTGCTCTAAAAACGGTGAGGAAAACATCGTGAGGCAACAGGCATGTCCTAAAACCAAAAATTCGAAGACGTGTGACATCTACCAATCCGCACTGCGTCGCGAGGAGCCCTGTGTCCCAGCAATGAGAACATTATAGGCTGATTATTGCTACATTCGAATAAGGTATCTTCCTGAGTTTCACGTAACCTGATAAAATATACCTACCTAGAATCCATATAGCATTAACCTGCTCTGAAACTCAGTAAAACAGACCGTAAGTGATCAGATTAAATTAGCTTCAGCGGTACTTGAAAACCTCGTTGGAGTTTTCCGATTTCATTAACGTAATTTAAAGTTTTTCTGCCAATTCACACATCGTAGGTAGTTGAATTTAATTTGTTCAGTTTGTTGCTATTTTATTTAAATTAATTTCTGTTTGTTGATCTCCGAACTCAAGTTCGAATGTTTAATGAAAGATGGTTTCTACACCATTTTGCTATATTTATGAGACCGATAAATTAGGATTTCACTCATTTCAAAAACTCTTCCTATAAATATAAATTATAATATTAATAATCTCATAAGTCATTTGTTGGTGTACAATAATAATGGTATATAAAGATAATAAAGAGTTCGCTAAGTTATACCAGAGGGCGTACAAATGTTTGTAATTTCTATGTTCTATGTTCTATGTTATGGGGTTTGGTTTCCGCACTTAGTCCGTCAGGTGGACCATTGTGCGTGGGCCATGGCGGCCGTTTGGTGGTTATTCCAACCAGCCCACCTCCCTCCAGAAGTTAATTAAAACTCCTGGTCTGTTCAGAACGTCAGTGAAAGATCTGGGTGACCCGAGGGTTTCTGTTCTAATTTTAGTAACACCTGTGCATTCGAAGAGTACGTGCGCTACGGTTTCCTCAGCCTCCATGCACGCCCTGCACAGAGGACTGTCCGTTATGCCTATTGTGTGGAAGTGTTTGTTTAGCGAGCAGTGACCCGTGATGGTCCCCGTCATCAGGCGCAGGCCATTCCTGTCAAGGCTTAATAAACGCCTCGTTAGCCTGCTATCCAAGGATGGCATTGCTTCCTTGGACTGCCTGCAGCCCGGTGTCGAGGTCCACCAATTCTCCGCTTGGGTTTGGGTGAACTCCTGTAGCCACCTGCGTATCTGGTTGAATGGAATTGGCACGATCGGCTCGGGTCCACAGACTGCTGTGCTAGATCCTCTCCTCGCAAGTTCGTCAGCAGCGTCGTTACCCAGCGATCCGCTGTGTCCTTTTATCCATTGCAGTGTCACCGTATTGCAGCTAGATACCGTTACTTGTTCTAGTGCTTTGTGACATTCTAGTGTTAACTTTGAAGTAATATATTTTTTCTGTAAGGATTGGAGAACTGAGGCGCTATCGGAGAGTATACGTATGTGAGTGTCCGTAACTCTCCTGGCTGCTATGGCATGGGCCGCTTGTATGATGCCCACACACTCCGCCTGATAGACGGTGTTGAACATGGCCAGCGGGCGGGATATATTTATGTTGAGGTCGTGTGAGAAGACTCCAACTCCGGTTCCGGAGTTGGTCTTTGATCCGTCGGTGTATACTCTCAGCTCTTTCGGGCCTGAGTAGTCACACTGTTCTTCAGTAAGTATTATGTTGTAGTGTCTTTGAAAGTGGTGTGACTTCGAGGCTTTGTCACAGGGTGATGCCATCATTGGTTGTCGTTTGATCGCATCTTCCTTTATACGTGTGTGCCTAACCCTGGAGTCTTTGCTCAGGGTTCCTGATAAATGGAGCCTAAAGGCGGCCAGGGCCGCCTCCTCCCGCACGATGAGGTGCAAAGGCGGTAATCCAAGCATTGCCTGTAGGGCGGCAGTGGGTGTAGTTCTCATACTGCTGGTGATTGCAACACAAGCAAGCCGCTGCAGTTTTTCGAGATCTCTTTGGGCTGTGCTCAGGTCTGTCCTAGGCCACCAGACCAGTGAGCCGTATGTAATAATTGGTCGGATGACTGTGGTGTATAGCCAGTGGGTGACCTTGGGGCTAATACCCCAATTCCTTCCAAGCAGTCGCTTGCACTGCCACAGGGATATGCTGGCTTTTGTAGTGATATAGTTCTTGTGTTTTGCCCAGTTCAGTTGTTTGTCCAAAAAGATGCCCAGGTATTTGGTTTCAGTTGAAAGGCTTAGGGTTGTTCCAAAGAATCGTGGTAGTTGTAGTGTGGTTAATTTCCTCTTTTTAGTGAAGAGAATCAGTTCGGTTTTTGTAGGGTTCGCTGAGAGTTGGTGCTCGTTGCACCACTCCTCTACTATTTTCAGGGCTTGACGCATGAGATTGCATAGAGTGTTCTCGTGGGTCCCGTTTATTATTATGGTTATGTCATCGGCGTAGCCTACAGTGAAATAACCTTTGTCATTGAGTGTTTTGATGAGGCTGTCTGCTACCAGGTTCCATAGAAGCGGTGAGAGGACGCCTCCTTGTGGGCAGCCCTTTGCAACGATGGCCCTTGTAGTGTCATTTACTGTGACTTGTACAGCTCTCAATTTGAGCATGTTGGTGATCCAGCCACTCAGGGTCGAGTCTATGCTGTGTTGGTCGAGGGCCATTTTTATGCTATTGAACATGGTTTTGTCAAAGGCGCCCTCGATGTCAATGAAGGCGGCCAGTGCTGAGCATTTGTGGTCCACTGCGCATTCAATTTTAGAAACCACGCTGTGCAGCGCTGATTCTGTTGACTTGCCCGTGGAATACGCATGCTGTTGTTTGTGAAGTGGTTTTACCCGGAGAGGTCCATCTCTGATGTGCCTGTCACAGAGTCTCTCGAGAGTTTTAAGTAAGAAGGAAGTGAGGCTTATGGGCCTATAAGCCTTGGGTTGTGTATAATCGGTCTTGCCAGGTTTGGGTATGAAAATGACTTTCACCTCGCGCCATGCGAGAGGTATATATCTAAGTGCTATGCAGGCTCGATAGATCTCCACCAGCCATGGTGTCAGATGATCTATCCCCCACTGCAGCAGGGCTGGGAAAATGCCATCCAGCCCCGCCGACTTGTATGGCTGAAAGGTATTGATAGCCCACTTTATCCGGTCTTCTGTTACTATATTGCGGGCTCTTGACCAGTCTTGATCCGTTGGGGTCCATTCTGGTTCAGCCTCCCACGACCTATCCTCTAGGATTTTACAGTCTGGGAAGTGAGTCTCGAGAAGGACCTTACTGGTTTCATAGTCAGTTAGTGTATATGAGTTATCGGGTTTTTTCAGCGCACCAAGAGTTCGGTCCTGATCGGTTGATAGGATCTTCCTTACCCTTGCGGCCTCATTATTTGTCTCAATGGATTCACAGAATTTTCGCCATGCCGTCCTCCTGGCGGTTCTGATCTGTTTTTTGTAAGTATATTGGGTCTCTTTGTATATCTCCCAGTCGTCCGGGAGTCTCGTGTTTTTTGCTCTGTTAAATTGCTTACGTAGCGCATCTCTAAGTTTACTAAGTTCAGCGTTCCACCAGGGGTTCCTCTCGTTCCTGCCTTGTGGCGCTCTTAGTTTACAGCATGCGTGGTATGCTTCAGTAAGATATTCTGATAGTTTTGTCACGGTGTATTCTAATTGTGCTAGGTCTTTTACGGTTACTAGTGTTAGGTGTCTAGCTAATAGGGAGGCTAGAAGGCGTTTGTACTCGGGTACATTGGTGCGCCTTGGGTTTCGCCTCGGTGCGGGTTTCCTAGTCTTTGTAGTGAGTGTAAAGCGGATCCTTCTGTGGTCTGAGCAAGAAGGTTCGTCCGATACGTGCCAGTTTGTGATAAGGTTTGTCGCGTTTTCTGTAGCGAGTGTCAAATCTATGATCGTTTGTCCCCGGACTGTAACCCAAGTGGGTTCTGAGCCGCGGTTAACAATGTTAAGGTTAGTAGAGAATAAATAGGTGGATAGTACCTCTCCCCTGGAGTTCGGTGCGGCGCTCCCCCAGAGCGGGTGGTGGGCGTTAGAGTCGGTGCAGATGATTAGGTCCGAATTTGTGCGCTCGCAGTGTTGCACCAGGTCGGCCATCTCTTTTGGCGGACAGTCTGCGTCCTCGCCTGGCATGTATACCGAGGCCAGTACAACATCTGGAACGCTACTATCAGTTTGGAGCCTGACAGCTGTCAGGTCTCTGGAACAGAATTGAGTGAGTGGCGTAAAAGGAATTTCTTTGGGTATGTAGACACAGGTTCTTGGTTTGTCTGAGCTGTGCGTGTTAAGGATTAGCTTACCTCCGATATTACCAAGGCCGCATATTTTATTGTTCCTGATCCACGGCTCTTGGATCAGTGCGATAGTTCGGGGCTTTACCTCCAGCGCCCTGCGCAAGCTAGCCGTGGCAGTCTGGCTATGCTGGAGGTTGGTCTGGATGATGTAGAGGGGCGATGACGGCGGTGGAGAGGGGTTAGTCGGAGATGGATCCATCGGAAAGCCTCTCCACTACCTCCTCTCTATATTTGTCGTCGTGTCGTTCGCCCGGCGGCGGCGACGAGGCGAGTAAACGCTCGCTCCAGCCAGGTGATTCAGGTGGTATTGAGTCAACGTCGTCAGCCATTGCCGCTCGGGCCATGACCTCCTCAAGTTGGTCGATGTCTGGGTCATCCGTCTGTGTCAGCGTCGGTTGTGCAGTCTTTGTATCGCTGATGTTTGTAATTTATTAATTATTGAATTAAATAAGCCTGAACAATAAAAAAAAAACAATGATAAAAAATCACACAATTCATAATACAAATTAATTAATAATAAATAGCAATAGAAATCAATGTCAACATAAAAAATAGAAATCAATACAGTGCATGACAACACACACACTGAAAAGACATAATAAGGCTATATCATTAAACAATACTAAAGTTAATATACAAAAACTGACGTCAATAATACTAATGTCAATAAATAAAATTTATGTCAAGGATCACAATACATTTATTTTAGCATGTCATCATTCTGTCATAAAATTTTTGTCTGTTATAAATTCCGAAATACTTACTGTAATATGCTTTTTTCACCAGTAAGGACTTCTAATAGCTGGGTTATGCACTTAAACATCATTTAATTTTTATATAGTAATAATATATATGTATATACAACATGTAAAAAAAACCGTGTCCGATCCGGGAGGGTGTTGTTAGGTATCATACTGAGAGTCTATTTACCTATGTGGTAATTGTCAGGGAAAAAGAAAAAAATTAATTTGCCACATTTTTTTTCAATTGGGAATTTTAACGGGTTATTAAATGGAGCGCGGGCGGCCGACGTTTAGCGGGTGTCTACAAATCAGAACTTATAATCCTGTTGATTTTCAATTTTTTTATGGATTTGGGGTAATTTTGGTACAAAAATTTGAGTTTTAAATAACTTTTTATTTTCAGTAATAATATAAAATTGGGAATGATAACCGAATACGTAATAGCACGCTGCGCTCCAAAACAGGGATCTCAGACGTAGGCAAAAAGGCTGCCAAGCTAAAATGGGATTGGGCGGGTCATGTCAGCCGCATGCATCGTGACCGTCAGCAACAGTCTCCACACGTTGGGTGCCTGAGGATGGACGGCGGCGCCGAGGCCGGCCCAGGAAGAGGTGGCGAGACGACCTAGACGCGTACTGCAAGGGTTGGATGGAGGTGGCCTTGGAAAAGAATGCATGGAAGGATTTGGGGGAGGCCTTTGCTCAGCAGTGGGACAGTGTAGGCTAATTAAAAAAAAAATGATATTGTAGTAGGTACCTATGTGCCCCTTTCGCATTCGGTTCAGACACGGTTTTTTTACATAATTATTGTAGATTATTATGTGCTCTTACCTCACTAATTTCAAAGGGTTTTGTAATTGTGTAATAACACCCGCATGGGTCAATCGATTAGGTTAAGCTACGCTTGCCACGGTTGGTCCGTGAATGGGTGACCATCTTTACATATCAAGACCCTTCCGTGCCTCGGAAAGCACGTTAAGCCATTGGTCCCGGCTGTCATTTGTAGATCTTCTTCAGTTGTTACGGGTCATCAGAAGCCCGAAAGTCTGAAAACCAGCTTACCAAGGGGTATCGTGGTACCCAGTAACTGGGTTGTGGAGGTCAGATAGGCAGTCGCTCCATGTAAAATACTGGTATTCAGTTGCATCAGGTAAAACTGGAAGCCGACTCCAAAATAGTTGGAAAATGGCTATTATAGGCAGGGTACCTTACTATAATTTCAAAGCTGTCACATTTTAACACGTTCAATGCGTTATCAGGTCTATATGACCTGATGCGTAACTATCCCATGGCACGGACGCTAAAATCGTTGACTCGCTCTGGAGCAGGATTCATAGATCGGATATTTTATAGCATTAGAAAGGGATAGTTACTGCTTTACTATTTGTTCATTAATTACTACTTATTGAAAAATATCATATCAGGTACCTTGAGTACTTTCAACCCGATACCGACCACAAGGATTTTTTTACGTCTAGTGCTTTTATCGAATCTTATAGATTAAAAAAAAAACTGAATTAATAAAATGCCACTTAAACGCAGCTCGGAGAGCTATCAACCAAGCCTATTTGAGCTGATATCGCATATCTACCAAGTCTAGCGACAGGTATTTTAAATCCTACTTATATACGCACCAAAGAAAAGACAGCAGATCAGACCTACGCAGTGAAAGTGTTAAGAAAAAAACCTAACTAAAATGATTGAATTGCTACATCCTTTTTTGAGCTTCAATGCCGCAGACAGTCAAATGATTTGATAGAATGAAATACCTACATAGAACCTGTCAATTAGAGCAATGAATACAAAATGGATGGTTTTTGTTCGCATGTTATTCGCAATACATATTTGGTAAAATTACGTTCGAATCTGCCAATTAACTATATTATACATGGCGTACACAGTACTAAAACGAATTCTCCAATAATATGATATTGAATTAGAGAGCATGTTCAGATATAATGTTTTTGTACCAAACAATGTTTAATTAAGAACGTTTTCATATTGATATAATTTTTGAGCAATAAAATAGGAGTGTCTTATAGAAATCTGGCAAGCGTGTGATGTGTCGTAAAGAAAGGTTTCTTTGTACACCTATGTAGGGAAGTTCTTCTCAGGGTATTTATGTTGGGTCTTTAAATGAGTTCGACGCACGTTAACAGTAAAAGGTATATAATAGAATATAGAGAAACACAGTATAAAAAGCACAAACAGTTAAAAAAATCTTTAAACTAAAATTAACACGAGCGTTTCGCGAGTCGTGACGTACGCTTTCGAGTTCTTTCGCGCCCCGCCTTATACAGGGTGGCAGAGACATCGACGTGCTTATGGTAACCATGAATTCAACACATGATTCTAGCTGTTATTAAAAAAAAAACGTGTGGCAGTCGGGGACTGCCGCGGTTAAGCTATTGCATATCATTTGTAACCTCCATACTTCCTATTTGTCAACGCTACACTTGGGGTGATGACATAAAACAAAAATTACGTTAATTTTTTGTTTTATGTCATCATCTGTCATTACATGGTAGGCGGAGTTATTTTCGTTACGGAATTTCTTGATTCGGTCGCCGCGCTCAAAGCCCGCGATAAAAGCTATGCAATAGCTTAACTGCTGTACGCGGTAAAAATGTATGAAACATTTTTTTTTTAATAACGAATAAATTCAGCGCCGATTGGTCCAGAATCATGCACATTCATGCTAACAGGTTGCACGTCGATGTCCCTGCCACCGTGCATAATATTCCTTTTTACAATCAAATTATACGCTTTTTAAATTTTGTGTCCATTAGAATTTCTTTTTTTCACTGTGTCTTCTGTTTTTCACACTCACATTTCGCTCATTATGATCAAATTTTTCTTTATTTAATTTTGCAATTTTAAACACGCAGCAATATTTACCCAATGTCCTGATGCATTATTGTAATAAACAGACTGACAGTGACATTAACAGGTTTCCTATCATCCTACGGAACTCCAAAAGTACTCGTCTCTTATTACTCGTGTATACAATTATAGTCATCTCCATCGGGGTTCTTTTATGTACGAATATCGTCTTACATTCGAGGTAATGGCGCGTAAGTGATATCTTCATGTTTCTTAACGCGTCAATGATATTATTTTTCCTTTTTTCAGTACAATACAACTAATGTGTCACGGTTTTATGACTACATTATGTGAGTGTATTTTTTGGTTTTTCTTTGTATGCCAGGTTTAAAAGAACATTTAGGTGTTTGTGCCTAAAAATAAGTTGATTTTAAGACTTATGATACACAAGCTGCGCCCCGCGATTTCGACGGCATAATTCTCGATCCCATGGGAACATCGGGATAAAAAGTATTTTATATCCTAGCCCAGGGTATGGTTTATCCATGTGCCAAATTTCATTTAAATTCGTTCAGCCGTTTTAGCGTGAAAGCGTAACAAACAAACATTCAAAAATTAAATCCTTTCTATTTAATATTTACTAGCTGCGCCCCGCGGTTTCACCCGCATAAGTCTCGATCCCGAGGGAAAAAAAAAAGTATCCTATGTTCTTTTCCAGGGCATCATCTATATATGTGCCAAATTTCATCCAAATCCGTTCAGCCGTTTTAGCGTGAAGGCGTCACAAACAAACTTACTTTCACATTTATAATATTAAGGATTTAATATTCGTTTATATAGATTATATTAAATATTATTATAAGTTTAGATTAGATAGGTGCTTTAAAGAAAATAGTTTCGATTTTTTTAGTGGTCGAAAGCGCTGTTGCTGAGCGTGGGTTCCTGAGTCCGATTCCTAGTCTGAGTTACTGAATAGTAGCCTGGATTTGTGCCCAGTTACCTAATAGCAATAGGCTCACGCCCTTTAAAACTATTGGCGCAATGTGGGTGTATTTGGGGGTTGCCAGCCCGACTATATCATAGCATTCGGGTGGATACGAAAAAAATATTTGTAGGCGAAACTACTCATTCTACCTAGCCTTTTTCCAAATTGTTGGAATCGGCTACCAGTCTAACCGGATGCAGCTGAATACTAGTATTTTACATGGAGCGACTGCCTATCTGTCATCCACAACCCAGTAACTGAGTAATACGAAACGCCTTGGTAAGACTGGTTGTCAGACTTTCGGACTTCTGACGACCCGCTTCCGACCGGCTTCGGGCTTTTGTAGGCAAAACTACTATGGTATAATTATTTTGATTTCAATACATAACGGCGACATGACCGCAATAGGGCCAGCCAGTATTATCTGAGCTGAATGTTATTTTTTAGAGTTTAATAATTTTTAATTCTGAGATATTTATAAAAATAAGTACTTAACCATTAATAAGGGCTCAAAGTAGCAAAAAATATGCATTTAATAAAAATACAATATTTTTAAACATACCTTTTTTGGGTGCAAACTTACTTTTTTTTTCAGGCAATGTCTTCAAAAATACTATCTTAACTAATGTTATAAAGAGACAAGATTTGATTTTTTGTATGTTTGGTTGTTTGTTTGTAATGGATAAACTCAAAAACTACAGGACCGATTTAAAAAAATCACCAATGGAATACTATATTATCAGTGAGTATAGTCCGTGCAATCCACGAAGATGCGCCCCACTCCACTCCGCGCCGTACTAGAGTTCAGCTTACAATACAGTAATCGCGGAGTGGGGCGCGTCTTCGTGGATTGCACGGACTATAACATAGGCTATAATTTATAAAGGTATCACGCGGGCGAAGCCGCTGGCGGAAGCTGGTATTGGATATAAAAAAGTTGACAACCCTAAGTGTATTACACTCCTTTGTCTATGCCTTCGGGGAATACAAGCAAGATATTACGTAAATAATGTAACTACTTTAAAGAAAAGTCAACACTATCTCAGAACATGTTCTAAAAGATTGTTCAATATGTTCAGATTTCCAAATCGTGTCTAGATCAAGAGCTCACAACCCAGCTTTTGGAGTTTTACTTGTCGCAATTCTTTAAATTCAGCGGTTGAAGGGACTTAAAGTTTCCAGCCATATGATATCATCAAAATAGGCGCAGAATTTTAAAATTCCTCGATATTGTTGCCTTTTGACTTCACCAACACTATAAAATTGATTGAATTTTGCACTTAGTACTTTTTACTTCATAAACCTATAATTTTAATATAAAAACATGTCAAAAATAGGTACCCAAGATCAAATTAAATTACCTGCCAAAACTTTACAGATATGATGGGTTTATAATAAACAAAAAAATATAATTTTCTAAACACATAATTAATTTAGGTAACTACAGCTGATAGCGGGATCAAGGCCACTTTGTGGTAAAATCTATACATATAATAAAATCGTAGCGAAGTCAAAACTGTACATTGAATATTTTTGAAAAAAAGTAATTGCTACGAGGTCTAGGATCGATTCTAATGCCGAAAATATATTTTTTAGAATTTTTGTCTGTTTGTCTGTTTGTCTGTATGTATGTTCCAGCATGGCGCAAATTCTACCGGACAGATTCTGTTAAAATTTTGCATAGATATTTCCTGTGTGTCTGGTCAAATTATAGGGTATAAATTATCACGCTATTCGCTATGGGGGATGAGCAATATTACATTATGTCGTATTTTTATGTTCTAGCATGACGCAAATTCTACCAGATAGATTCTGTTCAAATTTTGCATAGGTGTTCCCTATAAGTCTGGTCAAACTGTAGGGTATAAACTATCACGCTATTTACTATGGGGGACGAGCAATATTATATTATGTTCATATTTTTTGGAAAAAAACGCGCCAACATTTTTAGGATGTTGTGATGGTTATCGATTTAACTTTTAGAATGATTATCATCACGCTATACCTTTATGGAACTGAGCAGTCAATCGTGAAATATATAGGAACGGCTATTTAAGGTAAAATTCAACGAAGCAATTAACTCAGCGGTTGGACGATTGCTTTGCAAACATGGGGATGTAAGTTCGATTCCCAACTACGGTTTTTGTTTTCTTTTTTTTCACATTTTGTTACACGATTTTTTTTTTGTTTTGGTTATGTCCTTATAATATATTATAATAAAATCGTAGCGAAGTTATATTTTTTGAAAGAAAGTTATTGCTGGGATCGATTCTTATGCGGAAAACATAGTTTTTAGAATGTTTGTCTGTTCCAATTGTAGGGTATAGACTATCACACTATTTGCTATGGGGGATGAGCAATATTACATTATTTTCTTATTTTTCTCTGCAAATTATAAAAGGACGCGCCAAAAGGTTATTGGTTAGGTTATTGTAGATAGTTACAGATTTAACTTTTTAAATGATTATAATCAAGCTATACATTTATGGAACTATGCAGTCAATCATGACATAATTATATAGGAACGGCTATTTTAGCTAACTTTCAACAAAGCAAATAAGTAAGCGGTTGGACGAATGATTTGAAGTCCTGGTAGTAAGTTCGATTACCATCTGTTTTTTTAAACAATTTTTTTACATTTTGTAAAACGGTTTTTTTAATTAATGTATTAATTCACAAAAAAAAGGAAAACTTCGTAAGCTATGGAAACCTACTACGTCACAAGTACTTTACAGTCACAAAACATCCAAGGTTGTATTCTGATCATTTAAGAGCTAAAGACTGTAGGAATAAAATGTTTTTTACAGATTTTGAGAGCAGATTTGTCCCAGCGATTTTAAAATATGTATGTATGTGGATCTTCTGGAATCGCTGCCACACTGCTTCCTGGTGACAAAACAGCGCACGCCATGTTTAAGATTCCCATCGATTTAGAGAGCAACGAAACGCCTGTTTGTGGGGTGTCACGCAACAGAACAAGAGATGTGTGCATAGGGATTGCGCTTCATCGTATAGTATGAATGCATTATGGCAAATAGAAAAGCAGTGGAAGCTGTAAACAGAACCCTGGAGGACATCCGCAGGGACCAAGATATGATGGGTAGTGTCACAGTTCTAACAAACAAAGTGAATATTTCGTTGAAAAGGTCGACTCTATAGTCGAGAGTTCATAAACTGCGCTTGACCATCATCATATGAGCTCGGTTTGGCGTGAATTCAAATGCTCAAGAATTCTCCGATGTTCTTCTAAAAGTTGGTGAAGGCACTTTACCAGAGACTCTTGGTAGAGTAGATCCCACTTTAGAAGATCTTATTCGTTCTGATATACGAGGACATCAGTCAAATACCGTACCAAGAGAATTCTTGGGTGTGTGTCCATTTTAACTCCGAAAATGATCAAGCTGCAGCGATCAACCGTATTCTCTCACAAATTGAAGTGATATACACCTCCATGAATGCCACATACCACACACATTACCCCGTAGAATTTCTCAATTCGCAAATGGCAAGTATCTTT
Organism: Agrochola lychnidis; assembly: GCA_963680765.1. NCBI lineage: Eukaryota > Metazoa > Arthropoda > Insecta > Lepidoptera > Noctuidae > Agrochola > Agrochola lychnidis. Next base: position 16,747,057 of record OY796852.1, on the reverse strand, counting down.
TCCGGTTGTTTATCTGTGTAACGGAAACCGGCTCAAAGTCATGTCTTTACAGAGAAACGTCATCGAGACGGAAATTCTAACAGGTTGTGGCGATGGCGAGACAGTGTTTATAGCGCGTATACCACTAATTCCCCACCATTACCAGTTTAAGCGCGTGCAGTTCCCTGTGAGCGTATGCTTTGTGATCAACAAGTCACAGGGGCCGACATCGAAGACTGAAGGCTGCGGGTGTCGACTTCAGGACAAGCTGCTTCTCATACGAACAACTGTTACGTCGCTTGCTCCCGAGTCACCATTCCTGACCGTATATTTTGGCTGCTGAGAATAAAACTACAAATGTAGTATACAGGGAAGTTTTATAAAAATGTGGCTATTCTTGTAGTAGTATATTGTGATGTTTTACGACTTCCACGCGAACGAAGTCGCGGGCAGAAGCTAGTAAATAATAAGTTTAAAAAATTAAAACTTTTTTCAACTTTATCTTTTCGTGTCGATGGTAGTCTTAACATAACATCACGCCTTGTTTCCCCGAAGGGTTGGGCAGAGGTGTCCCTGTAGCAGGTACACCCACATTTCGCCAGTTATGTTCAAGTCCCATGTAATAGGGGGCGAGCCTATTATTTATTTATTTATTTATAAAGGTACACCAACAGCTTCTGTATATAATATATCATAAATACTATAGCTAACAATAGCCTCGGACTTATACAGTCGCCAATTACAGGATAACCAACAATCACAGAAATAGGTCACATAACACTTAATAAAACAAAGGCTCCAGAATTAAGAATTATGGTCAAATACTTAAACATTAGAAAAATAACATAAGGAAAAATAAAATTACAAGACGTACAATATTGCAATTTTGCCTACTTAAGACTAAGACATAAACAATATAAACTGAAATAAATATGAGATCTTAAAGGAAAGTATAAAATAAATTATAAAAAGGGTGAAGAGTTACCAAAATATACTAACATAACACATTATCAGATTGCGTTTTACGGGACTTCAGCATTTTGGCTTTAAAGACTTTTATGGAATCATGGTATAGGTCGACATCTGGTACAAATTTTATCAAATAATTCATCTCTCTACAGAGTCTGTTAAGCGGTGAGTTTACTCCAATATTAGCCTATTGCCATCAACCGGGCACAAATCCAGACTCCGAGCTGCTACTGAGAAATTTCAGATAGAAAAACCCAATAACACTTTGCCCGACCCGGGAATCGAACCCAGGACCTCAGGCTCAGCAGTAGCGCTTGCGACCACTAAACCAACGAGGCAGTTTGTTATTATTACATTGTGTGAGCCCAGTAGGTGACCACATTGATTATGGCATCAATGGTATTCTTGAGGTCATCCGAAGTGCACGTGAATGGACACTTAGGACACTCCAGCAACTGGGAAATAAGTGCAGAACCCAAACATCTTTTTAACCCTACAAATTCTCTCTAGTAAAAATCACAAGACCCAACAAAGACGGCCCCGTCGCAGTCGTCATACACGACAATAAACAAAACACGAACATAGTAAACAACACAAAGCTTAATGTGGACGTAAGCTCCGTGACAATAGTTGGTACCACAGTACGGGACACTTTGATTCCTTCCATTTGTTTACGGACTAGGCAACTCTAGCAAATCGTACAAGCGTATTATGTGTCCAACATCGTTATTTTCCTTCAATAACTTGTGTAAAGTTTTCATTGATTTTCTGCATATACTTAGTTTTAGGGTTCTGTAGCAAAAGGTTACTATAATGGAACCCTTAATTTATTGCCATAACGTTGGCGCGCCTGTATAACAGACAACAACTCGTATCAACAGTTATGGCTACAACTGTTGCAATTTAAAAAAAAAAAGTGAGAATACCCGATCAACCATACCTGACCCACCATTGATTGTACCTATTATGTATCGCCTAAGACCAACCCATTTTTTACCCGACTGCGGCGAAGCAAAAAGGAGGGTTATGATTTTGACCGGTATGTATGTATGTTCATCTGTTACCTCATAATTTCTAATTAAGATCATAATTTGACAAATGAGGTATCATTGGAAGCGTCTTGATCGTCCGCTGGTTATAGGCTATGTAACGTCACTTTAAATGCAATATGGCGCCCTTTAGAGGACACAAAGTCATGAACTAAAAATATTTATTTTCTTGTTTCATACTTTTTAGAATATGAGTTTTCAGTAGTCGGGTTTTAGTTTTCTGTTTCTTTTGATTTAAACAACAATAATAAACAAAATTAGTTATTTCACAAACATGTATGCGAGGTACCATAAATGTTTGTGAAATAGCTGATTGTGTTAAGTACGGAACTCTTAATTCATGAGTCCGACTTGCACTTGACCGGTATTTTTTGTAAGTTTTCAGTAATATTTCTGCATGGATGTTTATTTTTTTTTCCCCTGCCAACGTTACCGGCAGTCGAGAAATTTTGTAAAAGGAAATGCGATAGATACTTCGTTGTAAATAATATTTTGCTGGATTTTTTGTTGTTTGAATGTTCATAATATTAATTTATTACCCCGGAGATGTTTCGAGGTATCTTTGTAAGTCGTAAGATAACAAATGTAGAAAATGAACTTTGATCGATAACATGAAGGAAGAAGTGGTACCTATTTTATTTCATTCTTACAATGTAGAATAATTTCAAGATTTTTTTAATGTGCATAGGTAATATTACTTTCATGATAATATTAGGAGCAGTTTTCAAGTAAAATATTCTTAAATACATCTAGAAACGTACTCATATTTTACTTGAAAACTGCTGTCAACCATATCCAAAAACAGTTTCCGTACCTCAAAAAATCCGTAACCATTACAGATCACCTCAAAATCGGTGTTCTCTCCCTCGAAATTCGCTTACAGACAATTTGTTACCTAATAAGCGGGCGCCTCCATGCAAGACTCCGACTGCGGAATCCTCTTACCATTGAACTAGACGTTCAGATTAGGGTTGTATCGGAACTTCGTCTCCTACTCCGCAAAAAAAGCGGAACTTTTACAAGAAATCATACCTACTGTACGCAAGTACGCATCCGAATCCGTATCCGTCTTCGCAAATTTTTAACGGAGTTGTAACAAATTCAAAGTCTAAGTCAAATCATTTACCTACCTATTTCAATTAGGCACATAATAAGGCAATTTTCAGTCAAAATGTCCATTAAAATAGAATTGGTTTTTGTTGCCGTTCTTATGGAGAAAAAACCGGCCAAGTGCGTGTCGGACTACGCACAATGAAGGGTTCCGTAGTTGAGATGAATTTATTTATCCCAAGAATAAACTTAACATTGTAGTTGAAAAACATGTTCTCCCATACATTCCAACTACAAATCGTCGCTCGGCATCCAATACCGCGAAGGTGACATTTTTTTACGTTTTTTTTTTTAAATTGCAAGATCACTTATTTGAACGTGTAGAAGAATTAAATAAAACAAAAATCTGATGTTCGTAAAAAATTTCACATTCGCGGTATTAATATAATAATAATATAAATGTAACACCTTTAAACGAGCAATTCTTGTATATATGTATATATATAATCTGAATCTCGGAAACGGCTCCAAGAATTTTATGAACTTTTATTACGCAGGGGGTTTCGGGAGCGATAAATCGATCTAGCTAGGTTAAATTTTTAGAAAACGTCGTTGAAAAAGAAAAATGGTCACGATATTTTCTTTATTCAAGTAACAAGGGCTCATTCATTGTGTTAGTAAACTTATGAACTATGTTAGCTTATTTTACCAGGTCACTCAGAAAGTTTTGCGATTAACAGTTTTTATCTATGGGATACTGGCTGGTTTTGATATCGATAAAAATATGACTATTTATTACAAAAAAAAACATTACATTCTAAATTCCCTCCACATTTTTTTACGAGCAAAATCAAAAAGAAAGAAAGAAAAGAAAGAAAAAGTATTTATTGAGACTCGCACAGGAAATCACAAATTAAACTAAACACCTTCATTAAGAACATTAAAAAAAAAAACAATAAAAAAACAAGTTAAAATTAAAATAAAAGCAGAAGGAGAAAAAAATAGAGAGAAATGGAGAGTTCTTTGAAAAGATATAATATTTTATTTTATAACCTGTAGTATATTTTTTTCTAGTATCGCAAAACTTTCCGAGTGCCCCACGTAATCTAGTTTAAATTTATTTCACCCCATGGGAGATGGCACTGCAGTGATTGATGTACATGCAATCCAGCCTGCTAGTGATCATTTTTAGGATATTGTTGGAGCTGGCCCCCACTCTGCACAATAGAGATGCACACCTCATTCGCATCGTTGCATAAAAGCAATTAACATGTGCGTCCGCGAACATTCCCGATGCGCAACAAAAACGGGGCAGCCCCACCAATAGGTACCCTGAAAGCATTGTTGTATTGGACACGAAGGGTGTTGCACGACCTTTGGGTATATCTAGCCCATAGGCTGCACGTGTAAAACGTTGTACAATAAGCTCGAAACAGAGTAATTTTGACTTTTTAAATGAGCAGCGTGCAAACCAGCGAGCCAGCATTTTCGCCCTTACCGACAACACCCTTCGTTCCCGCCAATATCGAGTCCGTCATTCAGGTCAGGGGTCAATATATTACCAAGATATTTAAACGTAAATACTATTTGTAGTGGAGTCTCATTGAGTAATACAGGTGGTACATAACCTGGTCTACCCCAAGCCTCAAAGACCATGATCTCCGACTTATTGGAGTTATACATCAAACCATGTATTTTGGCATATTGCTCACATTTGGCGACCAACTTTCTGAAACCACAGATTGACGCACTCAGAAGCACCATATCGTCTGCATAGCTAATATTATTTACACAAATACCATCTATATAGCTACCTGCTCTGGTGCTGTTGAGCTCGCCAATCAGCTCGCTCGAAAAGCGAGGGTGAGCTCAACCCTCCCTGCCTTATCCCGCATTCCAACCTGTATGGCCTGGAAAAAGTTCCAGCCCATCATACACTATTGATCTTGTTACCATACCAATATTTAAAGATGTTTATAAGCTCCGTTGGCAACCTATCCTTCTCCATCTTTCTCCGCAATACGTCATAAGCAACCGTAACACGCTGTGTATAGTATGTGACAGTATACTTAAGACACAACACTGCACTTTCTGTTGACAAACCACGCCGAAACCCGAATTGGGTGTCATGAACATTTACAGTTTTATTTTTTAGTTGTGTATTAAGCAGACTGTCAAACACTTTCGATATTTTGTTGTCGATATTATAATAGCTAGAGAGATGGGCCTATTGAATGCCGAGCGACGAAATGTAAGTTTGCGCGCACAATATTGAGAGATTTACCATGTTATTTTAAGATCATGGACTTCTTATAGGTTTTCCTGTAATCTATGAGTAAAGAGCCATACTATGTATTTTTTTCAAAATTTTTGGTCCAGTAGTTTCGGAGATAAGGGGGGGGGAATGGTCAATTTTCATTGAATTTCTTAAATATCTTTAAAAGTGTTTATTTTAAAATGATACAAAAAATATATTTAAGATCCTCATAACAAGTCCTTTCATTTGATATGTCACACGGTACTGTTAGTAAAACTATTTTTTTGAATTTTCTTGTTTGCCCCCCAAAAGTGACCCCTATATTCAAAATTCATTTATTTACGTTACACATTCGTGTTTGGGTCACAGAAATACATATGTGTACCAAATTTCAACTTAATCGGTCCATTAGATTCGGAGTAAATTGGCTGTGACAGACGGACAGACAGACAGACAGACAGACAGACAGACAGACAGACAGACACACGAGTGATCCTATAAGGGTTCCTTTTTTTCCTTTTGAGGTACGGAACCCTAAAAACCGGCCATGTGCGTGTCGGACCACGCACAATGAAGGGGAACCCTTCATTGTGCGTGGCAGTTGGGATAAATTTATCCCAAAAACAAACTTAACTTTGAAGTTGAAAAATATGTTCTCCCATACGGAATGTATGGGAAAACATGTTTGTACAACTGCAAACTTAAGTTGGTCGATTATTACTCGTTAACTTGTAGAGCCTACTTAGCTGTGATAGTTTTCCTTTTAATTTCGTTATATAACCTACTGCTGTGATTTTTTTCACATATCCAAAATCAACCATTTATCTGGTAGGTACTTGACACTTGACTCTAACAAAAATTAGCACTTTAAAGCTTAATATTTCGCAAATGGATCCCTGAATCCAAAAATGGTTTTCACAAACCCACAATGTTTTTAAAGGACCCCAAACCATGAGACAAAAAAAAAAACATCACCACTTTATGTGTAGGAGAGGTACCCTAAAAAAAAATGTTTTTCATAATTTTGTTTTACCACTTTGTCGGCGTAATTAATGTGTATACCCATGCCAAATTACAGCTTTCTAGTACTAAGGGTCTCGGAGCTAGAACGCGGGCAGACAGACGGACATGACGAAACTATAAGGGGTTCCTTGTTTACTACGGAACCCTAAAAATGAGTCTTAAAGAACAGCTCCAACTGAGCGAAGTCCCTTTAATATGGTGGACATATAGGTAGGCAGCTCGGAGTCTGGATTTGTGTCCGGTTGATGGCAATAGGCTCGCCCCTTATTACATGGGACTTAAACATAACTAGCGAAATGTGGGTGTACTTGCTACAGGGATACCTCTGCCCACCCTTCGGGGAAACAAGGCGTGATGTTATGTTATGTAGGTAACTCTAAATTTCAAGGTTTTGCTTTCAAGTCACCGCCACTGCCACAGTACCAAGTGAGCAACTGTTTAGTGGAGCCGGTTCATTTTATGAAACACTAGGAAATCTTCACCGGTGACAAGCAAAACCGTATTGAGAGAAATATAGTTTGTTCCTTCTAAATGATTACCTACTTACTAAAGGTCGATTTTTTACTTTGAAGAATCTTTTTTTCTTTAGTTTTCCACTTCGGCATCCGCATTCGCTAAGATGGCCGCCGTCACATCCCTAGTTCAGAACTATTTGGGGTTCTTTCAGGATCTCAATGTAAACGATTTGTGCAAATAACAAACATAAGATTTGAAGAAAACTTCTATGAAGGCGGAATTAGGAGTCCTTTTTTTGCGTTTGTAATGGTGTCCGTTTATTGGGTAAAGGGGTGGTCGCATTCATATATAATAGGTACATAAAGAATAATTCTTTAATGGACTTTAAAATGGATTAAATATCATTGAGTAACAAAGGCGATTTAAGCATTCAAATAATTATTTACAGTCATTACGCTCTCTGCGAGTTGAGTCAAAAGTACTATTAATTAGCTCTTTTATTTAATAGTGCAACTTATTTTAGTTTACTTCTAGAAAATAAATCTTAAAATAGAATAGAATACTCTATGAATTTATTACAGACTAGTGGACGTCACGCGGTTTCACCCGCATAGTTCCCGTTCTCGTGGGAGTACGGGGATAAAATACAGCCTATGTTACTCGCTGATAATGTAGCTATCCATTGCTGAAAGAATTTTTCAAATCGGTCAAGCAGTTTTTAAGTTTATTCGTTACATACAAAAATAGAAATCTTTCCTCTTTATAGTATTAGTATAGATAAGTACAATAAATTTTCTTTTGTAATATGTTATTATGTCATTACGTATCCTAAAATCAAGGCGTGGTGTTATGTGTTTATGTGTATCCTAAAATCCACGGTGCCTTTCTGCTAATATTATGCTTGAATTCGTAGTTTATTTAGACAAACAACATAAACAAGTAAATTGAGTACACAATTCGTCCCCAAAGCTGTCGTACGAAATCAAAAGGCCGACGTTGCTGAAAACCAGATGACGTCACGAGAACTTATTTCGTAAACATGTGAAACAGAAGGTTAGACGGCTCGTTTACATATGCAGCATATTTTACATAAAGCCGAATTCCCGCGCCCCGTTACGTACGGATATTTCAGCCCTTTGGCAACCCAGTCAATGTCGTAATCACGAAGCAAATTCAACGGAATACATTTTTATGACGCCCATAATATTAGTGAGCAAAAATACAAAATTATGGTATCCACGTTCAAGTTCGCAATAATACCTACCTACTGGGGCTACCATTTAAAGGTTTTATATTGAATTTATGTTTGATACTTTGGTAGAAATTATGAGTACTCCGCACTGCGGTACGTTCGTGGTAAGGAATAATCTCAGGCATGTCACCGCATTCATTCTTATTATGAGGTTATTGCGTTCGGTAGTTTCCTAGTAGGTAATATCTGGTCACATCGGGGTCATAAGGAGACGGAATAAATTGTACCACGATCCTGTTAGTAAACATTTTTATTGAGTGAATTTCGCGTGTGGAATGGGCATCGTTTTGGTCATGTAATTGTGCTGAAGTGTATGTTGCATGTTTAACTGTACCTGCATGTTGAAAATGAATAAATTTATTCTTAAAATGAGTACCATACCTACTTTATTATCAATGAAATTATGTGTAATATTAAAAGTCAATTGAACCTAATTGAATATCAAAACATTGTCAACACATGAATAGATATTGCTGCTTGTATCATTATTTCGAATTTCTGCGACACTATCCCCTCTAAAACTTCCATATAAATATTTTCCATAAAGTTTGCCTTCGCAAATCCCGTAACTCTCAGTATTGGGCAGTTTATGTGAGAATACATAGCGAACTATCTAAAATCCATCTCGCATTTGCACAAGTGCATTGCTCCACACATCTTGCTTATCTGTGAAAATATTGCTCTCTTGCGGATTCCGGGAATAACGTAGCCCGTAGGTACTCTCGTTGTAGTCACACCGATCAGATTGACTGTGGACCCGATACTGTTGAGTGATATGCTGTTTGCTTTAAATAATGGAATTGAGTTATGTACTCGACTGGTAAGTTGGCAGGGACAGACTGAAAACCACCAGAATTTGTAATATTAAGTAATTTTACGAATTTGTTGCGAGTTGATTTGGTCTCGTCTGACCTAGAATTAGAAAATATTGTGTGTTTGACGTAAAAAATATTAAAAATACTAAGAAATCTTTGTAGGTGGTGCGTCGTTTGAAGTACAAGGTATGTACCTACATAAAATCCGAAATTTCAATGAGTCTATTAGAAAAACGAGAACTGATAAGTGCTTATTTATATTTTTACTTCATAAGTGCTTCCAAGAAATATTAGGTAAGTTTCTAAATAGAAATACCAATTTTCTTTTGCAAGAAGAAATTTAAAATTACATTTGGCAAGAAATAAGCATCGCCTTCAAAAGATCAAAAGGCTAGTGCGAATATCTACGAAAAGTATGCAAAAATAAACTTTGTCGCTAAGAGGTTCCGACCATGAATAAATCAAACCGCTATTTTGCTTGGTTCATAAAAGGTGAGTAAGGGATTAGTTTCCAGGGTGCAATATACACCATAAACTAATATTATGATAGTACCCTTCTATGCTCTATGATCGCTCTTTGTACCCCTTTGTCATGGGTCGGATACACCGCGACATATGTCACGGTATATGTATCCGGGAACATGTTAATCAGTTGGTTAACACAGGATACATATATAGACAAAACACTGTCAATATAGTTGTGTTGCTTTGTTTTCACAATAATAAATAAGGACGAGATTTACGTAAAGGCTATGTTTCATAGAGAATGGACAGCAGTGTTCTCTTTGCATTTTTGACACCATACTGCGATCGCTAATACGCCTGCCAAGCGTGACGTCATGTCATACCCCCCCAAAAATGTCAAGCACCAAGAACTACAGAACCGGTCGAAGTAGCGGTGCTTGGGGTGCTTATGTTCAGCAGTGAACGTCTTTTGGCTGAATGATGATGCTTAAAGTACAACTTAGGCTTGAATGAAAAACAGGCGGGCCGATACAGATAGGTACTGCTGTTCATCATTATTATATGTTTTGCCAAAACTGCAGCACGATCATAAAACTGCAATTCGGCTCATTGTTTGAACTAGATCCTTTTAAGGGTTCCGTAGTAAACAAGGAACCCTTATAGTTTCGTCATGCCCGTCTGTCTGTCTGTCCGCGGTCTAGCTCCGAGACCCTTAATACTAGAAAACTGTAATTTGGCATAGGTATACATATTAATTACGTCGACAAAGTGGTAAAACAAAATTATTAAAAACATTTTTTTTAGGGTACTTCTCCTGCACGTAAAGTGGTGATGTTTTTTTTTTATCGCATGTTGTGGGGTATCATTGGAAAGGTCCTTTAATAACATTGTGAGTTTATATAATCATTTTTGGATTCAAGGATCCGTTTGCGAAGTATTAAGCTTTAAAGCGCTAATTTTTGTTAGAGTCAAGTGCCCCTTCCCCCTGCGAGCTAAATGGTTGATTTTGGCTATGTGAAAAAAATCACAGCAGTAGTTTATGTAACGAAATTAAAAGGAAAACTATCACAACTAAGTAGGCTCTACAAGTTAACGAGTAATAATTGACCAAATTAACTTTGCAGTTGTAAAAATAGTTTTCCCATACATTCCGTATGAGAGAATATATTTTTCAACTACAAAATTAAGTTTGTTTTTGGGATAAATTCATCCTAACTACGGAACTCTTCATTGTGCGTGGTCCGACAGGCACTTGGCAGGTTTTTATTATCTAAGTCTATGGTTTTGCATTAATTTCTAACCGCATACTTAAAACAAAAACTCTTCATCACTATAAAACATTTTCTTCCACATAATATTCTCAAAACATGACTATTTCCACCTGGAAGACTCAAGCCTTCTCACAGCCAGACGCGCATCAAAATGAGAAATATCATTCATACAAGTAAAAGTAGCAGGAACTTATCCAAGATTCACATTCATGTATGTATATATGACATCGTTAACATATTTAGGAGTTACCGCATGTAAGGTATGAAGTTTCTTGAGGCACGTTCAGATTGAGCTCATTTACATAATATCAAATGGATATAATCCACCGGGTTCGGAGCTAAACAAATTATCGGTAATACGCTGCTTAATTAGGTTAAAGTGATTTTGTAGTAGGTACCCGTCTTAGTATATTGTGTTATGCTATTGAAATGCTAGAAATTAGGTGTGACATAGTACGAAACTTACTAATAACTATAATGGTTTTTTCGAAGAAATTGTTGTGATGGAAAAGTATTTTGATTCTTGAAAATTCTAATAAAGTATTATTTATTTAAACTTTTCACACACAAAAAAGTACAAAGGCGGACTTGATGCCTTAAGCGTTCTCTACCAGTCAACCAAGGGTGGTGAAGAGATTGGAAGGCAGGTGCTCTGTTTGAGAGGAACAAAGAAAAAAAATTATTAAAAATATATCATTAGAAATAAAATAAGAGTACATAAATAAGTTATAACTTATAATACACATACATACATATTTTATATAATTACATATATTTGTTATATATATACATATATACAAATTCAAGGGAGAGTGGTATTGAGATTACTCTATTTATTTTGAAAAAAAACTGCAATTTCCGCTTAAATGCATACCGACTGGTGGCCGTCATGATATCAAGAGAAAGCGCATTCCATAGAAGAATGGACTGAATATGAAAGGAAGAATGAACAAAGTCAGAAGTATGAGAAGGACAAAGTAGGAGAAGATTGTTAGAAGATCGCAGATTTTTTGTGTGTGAAGAACATAGTTAATTTATATTTTAATTTCTGAAGTAATTATATATTGGTGGAGGTGGAGCAGTGGTGGCCCTGTGGTAACAACCGCGGCTTACGAGTTGTAGGTCGTAGGTTCGAACTTTGACAGGCGTTTTACTTTGTGTAAATTATTTCATCACCACTGCTCTCAAAACGGTAAAGGTAAACATCGTAAAGGAAACCGGCATGACCTAGAACAGAAATTCGGAGACATTTGACATCTATCAACCCGCACTGGGCCCGCGTGGTGGATTACGGCCCACTTCCTCTCACAGAGAGGAAGCCTGTGTCCCTGCCGTGGGAACATTATGGGCTGATTAGTGAATTAATAATTACAAGAAGAGAGGATAAAACCAATAATGATTAAATAGAATCACCTTGTATTTCTGCCTTAAATGAATTCCATTTTCGGGTCTTACCATGTCTTTCCGTACCCGAGAATCAGTGCTATAAAATAAAATTGGAATACTTCCCAAATTACACACTTTAACACCGCCGACAGACATAAATTGAAGCACCAAAGTAGAAAGCATTTCAAAAGCATAAATTTTATTTAATAACACTAGTAGATATCTATGACCTAAATCAGATTGCGTCGTGAGAATGAATTTCGTCGAGTCAGAGAGAACTCAAGCTGAATTATCGGCACCTTGCCGCTCCCGTTCCGACTCATTTGGTAGCGTTTGCACTTTACCTTCAATACGAATCGCTGTAATTTTCATTAGTAACGATGACTCTCGAGTATTTTCGCCAACTCTCAAAGATCTATAGAAATATAATCAAGTGAAAGAAATATTTCTGCAGAAACTGAATAAGACTAATAGAAGATGAAAAGATGAAATGTGGCGATACTTTTATTTGAACGAGATAAAAGGAGGTCGTTTTCTGATTTTCGGAATCAGCAATTTGTATGGTATGAAACTTACCTATTTATTATAAGAAAAGCCAGACTACGAAAATAGCAGGTAGTGAAGTGCCCTCTTCAAATAATACAAGTTCTATTTTATCTCGAGAAAATACAAAGACAGATATTTATCCGGCTTGAAGCTCTCTCTCACACAGAAATATCACGATCGCGTTTTATACGTTTTAAGAGATCCTCAAAGTTGTTCCGAGTCGTAGAGGGTTGTGCATGTGATTTGTATTTGTAATAGCATCCACTGCTCCAGGTTCTAGTGTGGGAATGCAAAAAGCCAAGTTTTATGGCTTTGTAACAAAATTTATGGCAGACAACTTCCACAATTGCCGTATTAACGTATATTGTGATAATAAATCCGCTGTGGTGGTGATAAAATATAGCTTCTAGGATAAAAGTAACGTATTATCACGTCGCGCAGTTAATCTTAACATTAACCTCATACCAGTTCTTTTATATTCCTGCGACCCACTTAAAACTTTATCCATTTCGAATAACATCCTTTTAAAACAAAACTTATGAATTACTTTTCGTGTATTTAGTTGAGAAGTCAGAAAGGTAAGTTTGGTTATAGTGAATTAGAATATTGCTAAATTAATCTTCGTTATTATACTTTTAAAGTTAATGAAACAAGATGAATAAGAGGTGAAAAGATGTTAAGTTTAATGGAAACATTAATTGTAGAACATTTTCATTTGGTTACCGACTGATAAAAGATTGATATAGTGATTAAAGAACAATTATCAGTTAATCTTTTAGATTAACCATGGCAAGATCAAAATGGAATTAAATCAAATAAAAATATTTTATTTCACTTAAAGCTACATTCACTTATAAATCGTCAGAAGCTAAGTGCACGGTTCCAATTGGTCATTTCCTATAGAGAAGAGCTGGCAAGAAACTCCACGGTTACTCTTTTAAAAATAATTGGCTTTTACAATTTTTTCAAATAACAGAGTTAATAGATATGGGAGGACAGTGTAGGCCTGTCAACAAGTACCTATACTCCATTTGAAATAAGATTAGACTTTTAACTAAATCTTTTTTACAGTCCGTTCAACCGATTTTGACTTTTATTGCGTTGGTGGCTTGACAAATGGCAGCTGCAGTAAACAGTTGGTTTGTAACCACTTTTTTTGCTTTTAATGCCATCCTTATGCCTACGCAATAGAAGTCAAAATCGGTTGAAGGGACTGTAAAAAAAGTTTGTTTTAATGTCTAATCTTATTTCAAACGGAGTATAGTACTTAACAAAATAGAAAATAGTCAACAAATCTACAGTCAACTAGGCCTACTGGAGAAGAGTTTAAAAGTGGATAAGAGAAAGAACTAAGTTTACTAAAATTAGTTAAACAAACAAATAATAATAAAGATAAAGATGGTTTAACCAAAGAACAAAGGGTTATAAATTCAAATAATAAGATTATAACTACCATTAGAAATGTATTCAGGTCTACAAGGAGATCTTTGTTTTCAGAAATTCCTTCAAGGCAGCTTCGGAATTAAAAGACTATAATTAAGATGAAATAATAACTAGGATACCTATTTTGTGGAATTCGTTTCATTGTTCTACCGCTGCTAAAATAAATCTAGTGAAACAATAAATTTGTCATCAAATGAATGAAAGTTCATCTTCAATGCTGTAATCAATATCGTACAGTTAATAAAACACCGAATAATATTTGTTTTCATTGTCATAATCTCATCCAAATTTATATATGGTAACCTTTCTCTTGTACTCATTTGCACTCATCAATTTTTTTTCTCTTTTAATAATATGTTATTGTTGTTTATAGAAATAGATTCTACCCTATTCTATTCTTTAATTACTATAAGTTTGATAGAGGTAATCAAAAAGTATTGAAACAACCAGCGGTCTCCACCTCTCCCGGATAAGCTTATAAAACGTTGAATATGAAAATTTTCCTACTCTTCAAATAAAAAAGCTAAGAGTTCATAAGCGATTACGTCATAACGGTTGAAAAATGACTTTTGAAATCCGGCCACTTCAACGTCGCTCCACTCAAGATGAATTGTTAAAAATTGACGTCGAGATTAGGAATGATTTTTATTGTTATGTCTTTAACCCGGGGTTTGTGGCTTCAAGTTCCGAAGTTCGGTCAGTAATTTTGTATTTACTGTTCTTTATATATCAATGGTTTAGAACTTTAGAATGAGTTTGAAGGGGAGATTTCTAAAGAGATTTTGTTCAAGTGTTTTGTATTGTCGAGTCAATAACCTATTGACTTCTAGGTTGCGCTGCAAATTATGGTTAAATTGTAATGGCACATTATTGCATTTGCATACAAATTTGCATTAGGGGTGGTTTTCAAGCATTATGTTGCAGGTTAAAAACAAATGACGTGCAAAATCTTACTTCTTCAATGTCACACCATCGTTAACTTTTTTTTTACCTATTTAATATGACGGCTCTTCTTTTGTACGGACATAAAATAATAATAGCGCAGTAATTTTCAAATAAATTCAATCGGCTAACATTATATTGATTTTGTAAACCCTAACTGTACGAGAGGTAAGTAGAATCCTTCCTGCTAGCAAAACAAAAGCAAGCAGCAAGTAACAAGCAAGCAGCAAGTAACAAACAGCAAGCAAGCAAGCTAGCAAACAAGCAAGCAAGAAGCAAGTTTCACTTAGTCAAGTCGCTCGATCGGTAACTACCTATGTGCTCTAATTTCTTGTTGTTTTGTTAATAGTAATTAGGGAAAGCTAGTCGATCCGTTCTGTACTGGTGTTTTAGGAACTGCGTTTGATAGTAGCAAGGTACATCATATGTAACTCAATCTCCTGTGCGCCACGTGCCACATAGCGTTCGCAATTTACCGTCGAATGACGTCACTGAAAATGTTATTTATAAAAGTAAGTCTGTGTTTCTCTAGAGAGCGCTTTTTAACCGACTTCAAAAAAAAGGAGAAGGTTCTCAATTCGTCGGGATATATTTTTTTTTAATGTATTTTCCCCGATTACTCGTAGACGGCTGGACCGATTTGAAAAATTCTTTTTTTGTTCGAAAGGGTATACTTTCAAGTTCGTCCCATTGTCATTTGGTTACGATCTGATGATGGGATCTTGGAGAAATCGAGGGAACTCTTCAAATATTAAAGGCAAATCTATAGCGATTTGGGTATTTTTGATGAGCAGTTGACATAAGGCTATTGTAACTTAGATAAATTACAAACCAACCCACTAAAAAGTGAAAAAAAAAACGTTTTTTACAAAAAACACAACCGACTTCCAAACTACAAAGTGAAAAATAACTTTAATTTCGGAAGTCGGTGTCAAAAAAATTAAAATACTGATCTGATCCAAAGACACCGACTTCCGAAATTAAAGTTATTTTTCACTTTGTAATTTGGAAGTCGGTTGTGTTTTTGTAAAAAAGTTTTTTTGACTACATAATGTCAAACCCTGGTGCCATAATTTTCCTGACGGCCGTCACTGCAGCCGTTATGTGGCGGCTTGTTCGGAGAACCCGAACGCCTCGTCGCGCCGACAGAAGACGCCTTTCGCTTTTCTCAACAAATGTGTGACAAATGATCACGACGATTACTTATATTAGGACACGTTCTAATGAGTGTCAGTGAACAATAATGAACCGATTTGGGCCGAGGAACGATTCTAGGATTCGATCCTATGTTCTATGTTATAAGAGTTTGGTTTCCGCACTTAGACCGTAAGGTGGACCATTATGCGTGGGCCCTGGCGGCCGTTTGGTGGTTATTCCAACCATCCCACCTCCCTCCAGAAGCAAATTAAATCTCCTGGTCTGTTCAGAACATCTGTGAAAGATCTGGGTGAACCGAGGGTTTCTGTTCTAATCTGAGTGACACCTGTGCAGGATTCGATCCTATCCGCGTATTGTATTCTGTACATCAAACATATAGAAATTTTTCATCGGTTATTAAAATAAATTGTTGTTTCATAGAAAAGTTCAATACGGTTAAACAGCAGATTTTTTTAAATAAACGATGAAAAACTTCAACGCAGGGTGGTTCAAAATCATGTACTAAATCCATGGTTAAAGTTTTCACGTCGATGTCCCTGCCACCTTGTATAGCCCTCAGTCTTCAAGTTCATTGGAGTGCTTACAGCAATTCCTTGAAGATAGCTATACAGCTAAAGGAAGTCCTTTGTACCTTACCTTGGAAGACATGTCTTCATTACTTAACTGTCTCCTTGGTCTTGTGTAAACGCAGTTAGTGAGCGTATACAGTCATGGTATGGAATCTCAGGTAGAGAAAAATATTTGTATTGAAGAAATAAAGACGATAGATGATTGTAATGAAAACTGAAAATATAATTGTTGGTTTAAAAAAGCTTTTTTTTTTTTCTGTAGGGCATCTCACAGCTGGTTCCGAAAACCGTGGCTGTTTAATCGGTCAATCCTGTGGTTGCCTTAAGCTACTACACTCAAAGCCTCCAGCCAGGGCACACATAAACTAAGCTAAAAAGCTTAGGATGAACGCTCGCTAAGGGCACCCCCTGTGGGGTACGAGCCTCGGCTTAAGGCGTTATCCGGAGGGAGGACATCAAAAGATAGGACGGGCTGGATCAAAGGGTTTTGATCATTATTATTAGACGGGGAATTTAAAGCTACGTGCACAGCTGCAACAACTGCTGGCACCTCGTTTTCGAGCAAGGGTCGGGGGGGTTAAAAAAAAGCTTTTCCTCCCTACACTTTTATGCTATCTCTCCACTCACCACAGTGAAAAATAATGTCATCAATACCACATCACTGCTGTACCCCTCTATTAAAACACCCGTGATGTATAATTAGTAACCCATTTACACCAACCCTATCGCTGTTATTATACCAGAAACCAAAATACAAGCTAACGTATAATTATTACCCTGACCTAATATATCTTAATGATCCCTCCAGTGTTCCAGATTATTAAAGTTACGACGTACCATGTGGTATGTACTATCGCATTCTCCCAGACATTAGTGCAGCCACAAATCATCCATAGATTGGATACATTTGTCATGTTGTTGTGCAGGGATGCACCTTATAATATACTGAGTAGATGTCATGTGTCAAAATTATGGCATTTATAAAGCGTGTATCAGAAATGTCTGGTCATAGGATTTGGTACAGGAGGCCTACCACAATCTTTTACGAAACGAGTTTTGTTTCAAGCTTATAATAAAATTACTCGTATTTGTACCATGACCTTCATCGTTCTTATATTGTTTCATTCCTGCTTAGTGCTGGGAAAGAACGTACAATTTCCTATAATAGAAAAGAAACAACGCTATATGAATAATATAGCAAAAAAATCAAAACCCTTCCTTTTGGCTTTGCCATACATAGTTGCCCCTTCTAAAAGGTAGTTTCGTATATAGAAGAATGGGTAAGGAACTCCATAGATAAGGTTTTCATTATTCGAGGTGCATTTAATAATTTTCTCAATGTATCCTCTATACAACGTTACTGTCTCATTGAATCGTTTGGATCGATACGTAGCTAATGAGCCACTGAAGTAACTATTTGCCAATTTCCGCACTGTTGACGCTAGCAATTAAAGGAAAGGGAATATCTGAGAATTATCAAACAGAAATTAGAAGTCCATTTCAGTCAAAAATGTCACAAAGTAAAATAAAGTACATTGAGGACTTAATGACCACTAAATCGTGGGCAAGAGAGCTATTAAAAATATTTTTTATGGCTCTTGAACAAAATTGCTCATGTTGGAAGTACTTTAACGTCCATCATTGCTATCGTTAAGCAACCTGCGTTGTTAATAGCAGGGTCTACATATAACTTAAACTGTATTATGGCTTAAGATGGATTCGTTTAGTGCTTGTTCTTTCAAAGGTGTTTTGCAATTTAAAAATCATCATTATAATTATATCACAGGTGACTTTTGAAGACTTCTCCTGGTTTAGGTCTCCCGTAAGGATTACTAAAGCGATTGCTTCTGCGCCAGCATTCAGCGGGTCCCTTCACTGAGTCGTCACCGTCGTCGGTTCAAATTTTAAGGGGCCTCTCTTCATCGTCATCATAGCCGAAAGACGTCCACTGCTGGACATAGGCATCCCCAAGCACTGCCACTTCGACTGGTTCTGTACTTCTCGTATCCTCTCTTATCTAATGATAAATGATTTTATTTTTGTAAGTAGGTTTGTACAAACACTTTTACACGTCAATCATATTTTAAAAACTAGATGAGGTCGGCGTTTCCTATTTGATACTCTGAGAAGAAAAGCCGAAACAAACTTAGAGGTCACAGTCTCTTTTAAAGTCCAGACATAATCTTGATCAGATCATGTGAAGACCATGTAGATTGATGTCTGAAATGGTCTTTTGAGGAAAGAACCACACAGATTGAGTGGACCTGTCCAGTCAGTGCACGCATTTGTCAGTGATCGTGCAGATCAACTCAGAACTTAAGGAGCTCAACGATTCGACGAAAAATAACAAAGAAAGGACATTTGGGTAGACCGCATAAATTACTCAAACTGCCAGGCCTAACTGAGAAAAAAAAAATGTCCACATAGTCTTCACATACACAATAATTAAAATAATATAATACATATTCATGTCATTGAAAATATCTTCATGGAGATGGAAACCGTCCAGGTGAGTTGTATGCCAACGAAATGCAGCGCATTCGGGAAGCCAAACTGGTACTTTAATCGCTGCGTCGCGAAAACATGTATATAGGTAGGTATGTGTATGTTTTGGTGTGTGGCATCACAAAGTTGAATTTCAGTGTGTGGCATTAAAATACCTTCACATTTTGCTCTATAATCTCATTGTTGTTTTTAATCCTCTCCTCCTCTCCATAGCCTTAGAAAGTTTACATTTAGGGTAGTACCTATATAATATGTAAAAAAAAACCTGTCCAATCCGAAAGAGTCTCATTGGCACTGCAATAATATTACCTAAAAGTAATAAAGCATCTAATTATTATAGAAAATAAATAAGTTATTCCTATTTAAAAATCACATTTTTTGTACCAAAACTACCCCAAATTCATTAAAAATTAGCAAATTTTCAATAGGGGTCATAAGTTATGACTTGTAGACTCCCGTTAAAAGATGGCCGCTCGCGCCCCATGTAACAACCCGGTAAAATAACCCATTGAAAAAAAAAATGAGACGATATTTTTTTTTGGTTTTCTTTAAAATTATCACATAAATAGACTTTCAGTACGATACCTAACCACACCTTCACGGATCGGACAGTTTTTTTTTTACTTGTTGTATATATATACATAGATATACCTATGTTCTTATAAAACGAAGAAACCTACTAATATCATTAGCCTTATTAATGTATTTTATATAAAGATACAGTACATTAGGCCGTAATAATGTGCTATAAGTGTTTTCTGCGGCGTGTGACTACTTAGCGGCCACTTAGTCCGGTAATCCGGATTAGTTTCCTAAAGACATCGTGCTCAAAGTATTAGATAACGTTACCAGTATACATATGGTTACATGTTGATAAATATATACATATAATTTGTAAGGAGTGGTTTCTTAGAAATATAATATCTTGTTAGGTTCTTAACTTAAGAGTACCTATCAATCTGCCTAGCTTTTTCCCAACTATGTTGAAGTCGGCTTCCAGTCTAACCGTCCTTCACATCCCAGTTACTGGATAACACGATACATATGTACTATTTACTTGGTAAGACTAGTTGTCATCTTAAGAGTCAACTAAGGTAAAATAACTACTTTCTGGTGCACAAATATGGATATGACCATATTGTGAGACTGTGATTTCATAATTACGGCTTGAAAATGTATTAATTTATTCATAAAAACTATAGCAACGCCCTTCATTCACTACGATGTCAATGTAATCATGGAGCTAGGCTGATCATTTCACAAGCCTATTTAAATTCGAACGTGGAAGTTATATTTAATAGCACATAATAAGGCCATTATCAAACTCCACAAATAAACGAATACTACCTAAAAATGATACATTAAAGAGATAATAGGGCAGCCATTTTTACATACAACAAGATCCTACTTACAATACGTTATGATTTTGACAGCTGCTGTCAAAGTTGGATCAGATAAATCATGTCTGAAAATATACACAGTGAATAAATGTGTTGAGGCCAGGGTAATGATGATCGATTGTGGGGTAACTTGGAACGTGATTTGTTGGAAAATAATTGGCGAAATAAGACGCGGTTAATGAGACAGATCGTTAGAACGAAAACGTTTACAGTTTACGATAAAAATTCGAACATCTTTTGTTCTGTGTTTTGATTTGTGGTATTTATTATTTGTAGAATGATGAACATTGCCGCATATTTAACTTTTCATTTTCTTTTCTTATTCCTTTGTAGGTTTAGAGTCTGTTTCACCATGTTCAAATAAAATCCAGTTAACTTATGTAACAGATAATTTTTTTAATGAATACAAATTCTGTCGGGTTTTTTAATTCTGCAAGTAGAAAGTTTCCTTAGTGTAGTTTTATTTAGGACAGACAAACGCATACATAATTTCCCCGTTGAAAGTTAAATTGGAACATGTAAGTAAGTACTTAACTAACTTCAAAACGCAGTCTTGTTTTAAATAGAGTTTCTCTGTACAAAGAGGAAACATTATAAATGTAAAGCGAATTCTTTAAAATATTGTTTCAGTTGAAACTGCGGGGCAAAGTTACGTAAGTTCGGATTTAGATAAGGTTGTATTCGTTTAGGCATCTCTTAGACTAGGAAACATCACGGGTTGCACTGCTAACATTCAAAAATACATAGAATAAGATCACGCCTGCATTCTTCGAAGAAGTGGGTGAGCAGAATATAAGTAGTAAATCCACATTTCACTGGTTATGTTGAAATTCTGAGCAGTGGTAACGGCCGTGACTTACTAGTTGTAGGTCGTTGGTTCGAACTCTGACAAGTGCTTTACTTTATGTAAATAATTTTATCACCACTGCTCTCAAAACGGTGAAGAAAAACACCTTGACGAAACCGGCGGCATGTCCTAAGAACCAAAAATTCGAAGACTTATGACATCTACCAACCGGCACAGAGAGGAGGCCTGTGTGCCAGCAGTGGGAACATTATAAGCTGATTATGCAATTGAAGTTCCATGTAATAGAAGTGAATCTATTTCCCCTGACTGGGTATATCTAGGCTGCGGGCTGCAACTGAGAAATTCCTAATGTATGAACCCAATAATACTTTTGCCAGATCTGGAGATCGAATCCAGTTTTCTACGCTCAGCGCTCGTGTTTGCGACTTCTAGACCAACGCGACAGTCAATGCTAAAGTACCTCTAGAAAAAGAAAAAGAAAAGTAAGAAAACTTGTTTATTCTACACAAACAAAACGCATATTTTAAAAAACTAAACATAAAATACACACAACAAAAATAGCCAAAAGCCTCGTATTTAATACAAATAAAAAAAAATGTTACAAGTTCTAGTTTACAAGAAACCACGTCAATCGAATTTTCCAAGATTTTGTAAACAATATGTAAAAAAAACCCTGTCAGATCTGAAAGTGGCACAAAGGTACTACAATAACATTACCTAAATGCAATAAAAAATCTTATTATTATTGAAAATAGAAAAGTTATTGCTAT
The DNA here is from genome assembly GCA_963680765.1 of Agrochola lychnidis. Classification (NCBI taxonomy): domain Eukaryota; kingdom Metazoa; phylum Arthropoda; class Insecta; order Lepidoptera; family Noctuidae; genus Agrochola; species Agrochola lychnidis. The sequence goes on along the minus strand of OY796852.1, from coordinate 16,724,944 downwards.
TTAAAAATCACATTTTCAGAACCAAAATTACCCCAAATCCATTAAAAATTAGGAAATTTTCAACAGGGTTCATAAGTTGTGACTTGTAGACTCCCGCTAAACGACAGTCGCCCGCGCCCCATGTAATCACCCGGTAAAATTACCCATTGAAAAAAATATGACGATTTTTTTTTTCAATTTTACTGCTAATTTCCACACAAATGACTCTCAGTACGATACCTAACAACATCCTCACGGATTGGACAGGGTTTTTTTATGCATGTTGTATAGCTAGGTACTTTACGAAGTTATCAAAACACTTATCGTAGAGCAATCGGTATTTCAAACACGTATCTCGATGCTAACGCTGATGCACCTAAAAGGAATAAAAATTTGCACCCACCGATTTGCTCCACATAACCGAAATATGAATTTATATTTTGCGATTTCTGATATTCTCCATAATTTTAGTGGAGAGCATTCGCCACACAAATCCGTTGGCGCATTCTAAGTAAAGCTGGGTTTAGTAAACATTATTTGTAATTGGATTCCACGCTTCTGATTTATTTATATGCAAGTGAGATTCATTGCTTCCATTTATATAAATATGTAATTTAATATAAAAGGGTAGGAATAAATAGTGTGAAGAGTTACATATTTTAATATTTATTAATTAAAACTTATGGACTTATGCCTTGACATTTTCTATCAGTTTACCAGGTGGCCTCTGCATCATCCTACAAAACTTCAACACATACTCAACCCAAATATATGGGACGGCTAATATTTTTTTCGAGATTACGATGGTGGTTCCATGGAAAAAGTTGTTCAGTTTGATGGTCTGTACCATTCTCTTGACCCCACCTATCCTCATACGGAATGTTGCCATTTTAAATATTATATTTAATATAAACATGTAGAATTTTGAAAGAAAGAGCAGTGGTGGCCCAGTGGTAACGGCCGCGACTTACGAGTTGTAGGTCGCAGGTTCGAACCCAGACAGGCGCTTTACTTTGTGTACATTATTTCATCACCACTGCTCTTAAAACGGTGAAGGAAAACATCGTGAGGAAACCGACATGTCCTAGAACCGAAAATTCGAAGACATGTGACATCTACCAACCCGCACTGGGCCCGCGTGGTAGATTACGGGCCACTCCCTCTCATAGAGAGGAGGCCTGTGTCCCAGCAGTGGGAACATTTATAGGCTGATGATGATGATGTAGAATTATTTATAGGCTGATGATGATGATGTAGAGGGGCTTGTGGCTAAGTAATAACAGCTGCACGGGTCGATCGATCAGGTTAAGCTACGCTTGCCGCGGTTGGTCCGTGGATGGGTGACCATCTTTACATACCAAGTCCCCTCCGTGCTTCGGAAAGCACGTTAAGCCGTTGGTCCCGGCTGTCATTTGTAGATCTTTGACAGTCGTTACGGGTAGTTAGAAGCCCAAAAAGTCTGACAACCAGTCTTACCAAGGGGTATCGTGTTACCTAGTCACTAGGTTGTGGAGGTCAGATAGGCAGTCGCTCCATGTAAAATACTGGTATTCAGCTGCATCCGGTTAGACTGGAAGCCGACCCCAACATAGTTGGGAAAAGGCTAGGCAGATGATGATGATGATGTAGAATTATTGTATAATTATTTTATTTTCATATCTTATTTATATCTCATATTATGCTGCACCGATCGAACGTCAACGCCAGCTGTCGCTGAAAACCAGTGCTGGGGTTCTGTTTCGCATAGGGTCGAAGCATTATGCTGCGCGATGGCCGTTTTACGTGGATGTGACGCATATTTTCTCCCAACTTATTCTTTTTAGGGTTCCGTAGTAAACAAGGAACCCTTATAGTTTCGTCATGTCCGTCTGTCTGTCTGTCTGTCTGTCTGTCTGTCCGCGGTCTAGCTCCGAGACCCTTAGTACTAGAAAGTTGTAATTTGGCATAGGTATACATATTAATTACACCGACAAAGTGGTAAAACAAAATTATTAAAAACATTTTTTTTAGGGTACCTCTCATACACGTAAAGTGGTAATGTTTTTTTTTTTTTTTTTTTTCCCATAGTGAGGGGTATCATTGGAAAGGTCCTTCAAAAATATTTGAGTTTGTGAAAACCATTTTTGGATTCAGGGATTCGTTTGCGAAATATTAAGCTTTAAAGTGCTAATTTTTGTTAGAGTCAAGTGTCCCCCCCCCCTGCCGGCTAAATGGTTGGTTTTGGGTGTGTAAAAAAAATCACAACAGTAGCTTATCTAACGAAATTAAAAGGAAAACTATCACAGCTAAGTAGGCTCTACAGGTTAACGAGTAATAATCGACTAACTTAACTTTGCAGTTGCAAAAACATGTTTTCCCATACATTCCGTATGGGAGAACATATTTTTCAACTACAAAGTTAAGTTTGTTTTTGGGATAAATTCATACCAACTACGGAACCCTTCATTGTGCGTGGTCCGACACGCACTTGTTTGTTTTGTGTTCTTTCTTTGCGTCATTTTTTACCGCAAATAAACGTATTTTCTTTCTTTTCTTATTTATACATATTGTACCTATAAAAAATCATGTATTAGTAGTTACCTTTGATCTCTTATTAAAGACGCTACGCTAGGTTTACGTTAGTGCTACGCTTTTGCTACAAAAGTATACGAGTGATATAAAACAATTTTACCACTATTGTAAGCATACCCCTTTCTGATACATGCTGTATAAATCCATAGACTGTTGTAAAAGTAAACAAAAACAACCTTACTATAAAGTATCCCAGTTACACAAGACGCTATGAAACAGTGTTGAAGCGTCACGTTATCCGATTTCCGAAGACTGAGGAAAAGCAAGTAAAATATAAAACAAAATGCAATATCTTGTACAATATAGCTCTTAATCTAAGTAAAACGCTATCCTTTAAAGAATAAAACGTTCTAGAATAAGATATTCTTGGAAACATCCTTTTGAAACAGTAGTCACAAGAATCTCGAACTATTTTCTGGTGTTACAGAGGAAATGCAATTACTGCTGTTGTATAACAAGACGTGGCTTCTTTATATTCTAAGTATCGTTTTAAGAATGTCGTATTCAGTGCGAAGGAATAAGGAGGGTTTTATTGGCACTTACAAAGTGCAAACTGCTGTAGTACATTGCATTTACGATTATGACAATGTTTTACGAGTGTTGGAACTAAAATCTTTAAAAATTATAAAATTTGCGTACTGAAGGAGTGATGTATTAAATTTATTGTTAAAATAATATTTTATTTTCAACGTTTTTAGTTTAGGTCTGTATTTATTCGAACCCCTATTAATTTCCATTTTGAGGTCTTACAAATATTAACGTACACTCTAATATAATATTTGCACCTCTTTTTGTGAACATAAAAAAAAAAAACATTTTTATTTTAATCACTTTTGATCAACTGTTTAATTGACTTGTGTTCATCAATAGAAGTTCAAATTTTTTTTTGATACGCTGCTACTTATTTCCCCATTGTAAATTCTGTCATAATTAACATGGACCTCTATCTTTCTTTGTCATTAATGGTCAAAAGGATATCGCTATAATCACCATGCTTGGTTTTCAGTTGTGACCTTCATCCAGTAAGTTTGACATTAGACACCGCAGGGTGATTAACATGTTCTAAACATAGTAATAATACGTTCTAAGGGTTTTGTTAGAGATTGAAATAAAAACCAGAAAAAAAAAACAGCTGTTCCATACATTTTGACCGCGTAGGTATTGCACTTTTCTGTGAAACAGCTGATTAAAAAAAAAAAACCGACGTAAAATTTCACCGCAAGGGGTTTCAGAATCATGTACTGAATCCATGGTAACGGTTTTCGCGTCGACGTCCCTGCCAACATATAACGTATTTACAAAATTAAAATAAGATTCTGTTCGTTGGTAAGCGCATCACTTATGAACGGCTGGACCGATCTAACAGTTTTTATTTTGTAATGTTCGGAATAGACCGAACTAAGTTTTCCGGAAAATTGGAAAATTGGGAAAACTTGAAAGTACTTTTTTCTATGGGATTTCTGTATGAATTATTGTTTGGACAGGACAACGTCTGTCGGATCAGCTAGTAATAATATAAATGTTAAAGTCTGACGTTTGGATGTTTGTTACTCAATCACGCAAAAACGACTGAACGGATTTGAATGAAATTTGGCACACAGATGTCACCAAGACCATGATGTTAATGACATTAAAATAATGTTGATTGTTCGTAAATTTATTTTAAGCTATTGCATAGCTTTTATCGCGGGCTTTGAGCGCGGCGACCGAATCAAGAAATTCCGTAACGAAAAAAACCTAACACCCCCCACTCCGTCTACCATGTAACGACGTTCATGGGAACGTAATTTGTGTTTTATGTCATCACGTCATCATCCCAAGTGTAGCATTGACAAATAGGAAGTATGGAGGTTACAAATGCTATGCAATAGCTTTACCGCGGCAGTCCCCGAGTGCCACACGTTTTTTTATTTTTAAGAATTAATTTTATACTTTTTGCTGTGCTCTACAGGGTTCGTAATTACTGTACCTTAGCTTTAAGCTATTGTAACACCTTTAAACATTATGGAATGCAAATAAAGATATGAATATGACCTGAGTCAGGATATAGGCTACTTTACATCCTGGATTGCATACTAAGTCGCAGCCAAAAGCTAGTAAGAAATAAATAAAACAATAAGTAGGATTTCTAAACAAAAGTACATAATAAGATAAGAAAACATCACTTAGACCGTGCTTTGACTTAGATATGTCCCCGTCTCTATCTTGCACTTGTAGTTTGACAGTTGTGCGACAGTGACAACAATAACGCTTAGCCAAAGTATTAAGTAACGTTTATAGATTATGGCGTAGTTATTCGGAATTTCTAGTAGATTACTCAAGAGATGAGTCTAAATATAGGTAGCTGAAACTGCTGAATCATTCATTTGTACTGAGGCGCGATCTTGCAATGGTTGTGCTACAGAAGCATTTTCAGTGATCGTCTAAAAATAGAATATAATTGGGTGAGTGTATTATAATGAGCAACAATTGGTATGGATTTGGCATAGGATATCCGAAGACGCAGATGTCATACATAAAATACGATTCTGACTCGCGATTTCATCGCACGATGAGATCCAGAAATAGAGCTATTTAAGTCCAAAATTCGGATAATTCCGAAACATACAGTTCATGAGTTACCTTATTTGAATTCTTAATGCTTTAAATGAAAATACGGGTTCATCCATAATGTGAGGTGAGCACCATGTTTCTATCACATACTTAAATTATATCTGTCGTTGCTTCATTTTTAATTTATTTTACCTATTGTGGTATAGTAATTTTATTCTAGGTGCATCGTCTTCACATTTAACTAATGTAGGTACAAACTATTGTAAAACATTTTAAAAGAGTAACGGTGGAGTTTCTTGCCCATTCTTCTCCATACGAAAACTACCTTTTGGAAGGGGCGATTAGAATCAATTCTAATATTTTGAACATTTTGACATTCAAAAGTGCCATACATGGGCCTGTTTGAAATAAATGATTTGTCTTCGATTTTAATAATATACCGGTCGATCCATCCATGGATTCCATACTAATCTTATTTTAATATTAGTACCTAACTCAGTCTGTCTGCCTGTTTGTTACCTTTTCACGCCGTAATGGCTGAACGGATTGATGAAATTGGGCACACATGTAGACCATGACCTCTTTTTTTTTTGGGTGGAAAATTATCAAATAACTTCTCCCGCTTTGGGTGGAGCGGGAGGGCGTGTCAGACTCTTACTGACTAAAAACCACCCGTGTTCCTTGTTGCTATGTTGCCGGGGGGCCACGATTTCCCTTTCGGTCCTTATTCGCAGCCCCGGCAGGCATTGGCCCTAGCGGACCCCGTCAAATCTGCTGACATCTCTTTGAGGCGCGCGTGGAACACAACGCGCCGTCGAACCGGGCCTGGTCCTTATCGGACAGCGAGCTACCCATTGCTCACCGTCCGCAAGCCCGCACCTACGTTGGCCGGAAATCTGCCTGTGATTCCCGACGCCCAGGGCTTCTCCTGCGGCGGTAAAAGGCGCGAGGGCGCGAAATTTGCCTCTCCCTCACGCGTTCCGCCTCCTCCTTTGCGAGCATTACTGCTTTGCAGAAGGAGGTGATGGCCTCCCATTTCCTCTCGCTCGGTACCATGGCCCGAATCAGGGCCGGACGCGAGAGATCACCACCGCCGATCGCCTCCACGAGGACACGGCGATGCCCCGCCCAAGCCGGGCAGACCTCCACCGTATGCTCCACCGTGTCCTCCAGGCGATCCACACAATGGCGACACCCGGGCATTTCCTCCCGCTTTATCCTGAACAGGAACCTCCCAAAATAGCCGTGTCCGGTGACGACCTGCGTCAGGCGGAAGGTGAGGACGCCGTGGAGCCTCTCTAGCCACTCCTCAAAGAGGTGTCTTATCGCCGTAATTGTGGCGTGCCTAGCGCTGGGTTGCGACAATCGAACTCTCCATGCCGCCATGAGATCCCGCAGGAGCTCTATCCACAGTGCCGCGATTTCTTGCGGCATCGGAGTTAAGCCCCGGCGTTTCGCCTCCTCGCGCCACTCCCAAATGTGCGCGAGGACCTTTGCCTCTAGATCCCATGTCGGTAATCCAGCAAGGAGGCTCGCCGCCTCGTAGGAGACCGTGCGGTATCCTCGGACCAGCCGGATGGCCATGAACCTCTGGGAGGCGTTCAACCGGCGGGCTGGCTGCCGCCTCAATGAACCCGCCCACACCAGCACCCCGTAAAGGGCCATGGACTGCACGACCCCCGCGTGGAGCCTCCGGCGAGAGGCGTTTGGACCTCCCAGATTGGGTAGGAGCCGCTTCAAGGCAGCCCCGGCCCGGTCCAGTCTGGGAGCCAAACGTCGGAAATGCTCCACGAAGTTCCACTGGCTGTCGAGGATGAGTCCCAGATACTTTATCGTCGACTCGACGCCGATATGAACCCCTCCCGCCATTAGCTGGGAACCCGACGGTGGCGCACTTCGAGGACCATAAAAACCCATGGGCTCGGACTTGTGCAAGGCCACTTCGAGTCCCAACTGCCGGATTCTGTCGACGATTGTCGCAACCCCGCGTGTCGCTAAGTCGGCCGCCGCCTGGTACGACCTCCCCTGCGCCAGGACCAGCGTGTCGTCAGCGTAACAAATGACGCTGACGTCACTAGGGAGGTCGGGTCGCAGCACCCAGTCGTATCCGATGTCCCACGACCTATCCCTGTGGGACACCGCACGACATCTCTCGCCGGTTCCACTCTCCTTGGTGACCGGGATAGATGACAGCCCTGTTCGTCAAATAGGCCTCGACCACACGACAGAGGTAGGTCGGCATCCGGTGATACCAAAGTGCCTCCCATGTAGACCATGATCTGGGTTACAAAATAGGATACTTTTTATCCCGGTTGTACGTTCCTATGAGATGATTTCCGACATCCACACGAGCGAAGCCGCGGGCAAAAGCTAGTATAACATAATTTTCTACAGCTATTGTATCCGTGCTTACTGCCAATTTTAATTTCCTTTCTGTCTATTTAGTTTTTCTTCAATATTGACTAAAATAAACTCCGAACAACGACATTATCAAAAAGTTATCGACGTGATTCCCTGCACTTTGCCAGTGGCTGACATTAATGCATTAATAATTACTAACAGGAGCCCCTCTTTGTCCCGGTCCATTAGAGAGACGTCATTCTGCCGTTACGCTGAGATGAATGACCCGCCATTCAAAGTGTAATGCACTGTTAATTTTTTAGAGCCTCGGCCCTGAGTGCTGGTCATATCTGTAGGTATTGTACTTTTAGTCTACTTGAATTTTAGGGATAATAAAAATATAATATATTTTTTATTCAATTTTTATACTACCTTTCATACTATGAAAGGCAGAAATTATTTTGTTTTTGATTATTATAATATTTTTATAAAATTCTAATATAATATTATGTGACTTTTGATACCTAAAGAAATGGTCACGTCACATCATTAATTACTTTGTAAATTTAATGTCATATTTTATGACACCCAATTTACAAAACATGTACCCTCATAACATTAACAAGCTGCGATCACCAATGCAATTCAATTAATTGGTTTGAATGGATATCAATTGTATACTATTGTAAACAACGTGCAAAGGGAATTCCCGTCTAAGTGTTAAAACTAGTCAGAAGTAACCACAAACGTTTGTTTTCACAAAACATCGAAACGCTCCTCTAGCTAACACAGTGGCTTTACTTCTGCCTCACTAAACCCTAACCAAGCCTCGTTTACATGTTTCCAGTATTTAGGAGAGTGCGGTTTTCTTTTTCATTACTAAATATTATACGATTAACTATGAACTTTAGCGTAAAAAACCGAGGAGCTGGATCTACCCCGAACAGGGCGTTAAATTTTTCTATTGAATATCGTCGGGATGAGATCAAAAAAAATCATAGAATAACATATTGATATTCATAAAGAGATCACATTTTACAAATGTATAAAGAATGTCAAAAGTGTAATAGATAATTAAAAACTTTAACGTCTATGACTCGTGGAGTTTACTGTCCAAAATTTTGTCATTGAAGTATATCTAACTTCCAATTCCATGAAATTATATAAGCGGGTCAAGTCACTGAATTTATAGCCAAAGATATTCAACTCGGCGAAGTGTAAACGAGGTTTCACTGGTCTTCAGCTCACATTGTTTTTGTTAATGTCGGATGTGTAAGTACGACAGGATGGCGTGTTGACAGGATACTGACGTCAGTTCAGCACGCTTAAGTCTTGCTTGACACACCTATGTAATGTGTTAAGCAGTTAAACAGGACAGCATGTGGGCCACTTCCTCTACTCAATTTACTGGTGTTTGAGTGATTTATTTCAGCGCATATGTTTATGGCTTTTTGTCAAACTGTTAATTACAGCGTTTTCATGATGTCCTTCTCAATTTTGTGCAATAAAGACAACGACACTTTCACCGTTTCCAATCTAACTTCCAAGGTATTAAAATGTCCCGTTCAATTTATCTTATCTGGGTTCGCAGCATTTTCTATTTCTAGATGAAAGTTTATTCCACTTATTGCCATTTATCCTCGGCGAGCTAAATGAGCCTAAAGCTTTCCTGTCACAGACAATTTATGTGTACGCTATCGGGAACGAGTACGCCCGCGTTCTCGTTTCGTATTTCAAGGACAGTGCAAGATTCATTCGCTATCTACATTTGTACAGGGCTGTGTGTGTTCCATGTTTCTTTGTTCAGTTAATATTATTTCAAAGTCGAGAATTTAATATCTCCGACTAAACTCAATTTCAAGCGCTCATAATACATTTATCAAGCTATTAAGGAAAAATACAATAAAAGCGCATGATTGACACTCCATTTTTGAGTTATGTACAGAAGAAAACTGGCTAAAATTAAAATGAAATAAAAGTGAAATGTAAAAAAATATCTTAGATTTTAGCGAGGTCTTAAGCCGATTTCCTTCATTGTCTTATTTTTAATATAGCTTTAAAAATGATTAAAAATACAACAAAGGAAAGAAAACCCGCTCTCATCGTTCAAGATTTGTAAATATGCAAAGTGTTCGGGCGAAACTAATTTGTTTTCCTCGAGATGAAATTAAAAAGTATGACAAGAGATACAAATTGCTTCGCCCTCAATTTCTTCGTGTCCCGACTTCAGCATTTTGTTTGTTTTTATAAAAGCTCATTTATTAGTGAAACCGCAGTGCTATGCTTTATGAATTTCCCTTTTGTGATTTCGGGTGAAACAAACAAGCAATAAACCTAATTCTGCCATTGAAAACGAAGTGGGAAATTAGATTCTGTTAGTAGATAAGTCGTGTCGTGTTGTGAATGTTTATCTGATTAATGTATAATTGAGTACTGGGAAGTTTAACCCCTTGTTTGAGTTAGTTTGTTTTCGTGTATGTTAGTTAAAGTTCTCGTTCTTGGCCTTCGACCTGGCCCAGTAACATTAAGCTGACATTCAGCGCGGGGTTGCCATAAACAATTTAAAATGAAACCGCTTTGTGTTAGTTACAGTCTACGTAGTGCATGTATTGGTAACTCGAGGGTATTCCGTGTGGACTAAACATTGATGTTATCTATTTGTATTCATTTATTTAAAATTTTCGCACTCAAAAAAGGTACAAAGGCGGACTTAATGCCTTAGGCATTCTCTATCTATACTCCATTTGAAATAAGATTAGACAGTTAAATAAACCTTTTTTACAGTCTGTTCAACCGATTTTGATTTCTATACCCTAGGCATAAGAATGGCATTAAAAGCAAAAAAGTGGTTACAATACCAACTGTTTACTGCAGCTGCCATTTGTCATACCACCAACGCAATAGAAGTCAAAATCGGTTGAACGGACTCTAAAAAAGCTTTATTTAAATATCTAATCTTATTTCAAATGGAGAGATTAGATGGCATGTGTTCTGTTTGAGAGGATTTTTTTTATGACATTTTAAATCCTTATCCTTACATATTATAAAACAAAGTCCTCACAAAGTTTCCTCGGCTATTAGATATGTAATCCCGGTATCGATAGTACATTTCCAATATAAGCTGACCTCGCATTGTACGGAAATCCTATGCAATGCGAGATCAGTATAAACAGGAAATGTATAAATTGATGTGTAGCCGTGTGTACGTTACCGTGGGATATTTTCCGACATCCACGCGGGCGAAGCCGCGGGCAAAAGCTAGTATATTATAATTACAAATTCAAGGGAGAGAGGTGTTGAGATGACTCTATTTATTTTGAAAATAACTGCAAATTTCCGCTTAAATGCAAACCGACTGATGGCCGTCCTGATATCACTACTCGTTGTAGAGCATCTCTTGTAACTTTTGGAAGTTAATTAACTACGAGTGTGTCTAAGCTAAATATACAAGTATCCCATCATGCAAATAGAGTTCATCTGAAAACACACGAACTCGTGAAGTAAACTTAACGTAAACTCGATCTTTTTTTTTTAAAGAATAAAACGACGTAATAAAATCGCGGCGGGATTTTATCGCGCACTAGATTTTCAATTCTCGGTGTTAAGCCGAGCGTTGAGAATCCAACGCGCTGAGACGCAGTCTCGTCCCAGTGCGTTGAAAAAACACACTGTTGGATTTTCAACTCTCGGCACTAAGCAGAGCATTCAAAATCCAGTGCATAAAAAAATCGCCGCGATTTTATTACGTCCGTGCGAAAGTCGGCTAAGTATCACCCATAGGTATGAATAAAGTCTTCGAACTAAATCAATATGTGTGAAACGTTTATTTTTATTTTTTAAATTGCTTCAATTACTAGGCGGCCCACCGGGCTTCACTCTAAACTTTAAAGAAAGAAAGAAAAGAAAAGAAAGAAAAGTATTTATTGAGACTCGCACAGGAAATCACAAATTGAACTAAAACGCACTCATTAAAACATTAATTAAAAATAAAAAACAATTAAAATAAAAGCAGAAAGTCCTGTACGAGGCCAAAAGGCTCCTATCTCAGCATATGCTGCGACATTTAAGAAAAAAATAAATGACGCAGCGCTGGTATTCTGATAGGGCCCGCAGTGATGTCACGAACAGATAAAATACAGAAATAAATATAATAAAATAAAAATAGATGTGAGAAATACTTACTTGTTATAATTACTTTCATTCAATGGTCGTCTGGAAGAAACAAATGCAATTTGTTTCTCACAATATTCCGTAAAAACTAAAACAATTGACAAACAGCGATGGTTAGGCGTTTACAGACATCTGCACTTTTTTTCACTAAAAGTAAATATAAGCCGGCGGCATTGTTAGATATTTATTCGTCCCCTAACACCCTGTACAACCATAAATCTGTGCCGTCGTGAATATAGTTTGCATTATTATGCAAAGTCAAGTGAAACTGTGGTGTGTGAATAAGAAAACGCTGTGACAGATGCTTTTAAGAACAAACCTTGCTTTTTATTGATTGGATATCAATAGAATTATTATATTTTTTTAGCCTATAACCAGCGAACAATCAAGACCCTTCCAACGATAGCTCATTTGTCAAATTATGATAAGTACTTTAGAAGTTATGAGGGCACAGATTTACATACATACCCACATACATACCGGTCAAAATCATAACCCTTCCTATTTGCTTCGCCATAGTTGGATTAAAATACAACCTTTTCCTCACGGTTGCCATGGATGACGGTAATAGAATGGACACAATTAATGTCTTCTCGACTGCTAATAATTTCAAACTATCACTAATTCTTCTGCCAAACATAGTGATTTCTTGTTTGGAACGGTCATTGGGTAGGTACCTATTGTTTAATAGTAAACAGTGCAGATTTGGACTAACATACTAGGACAAGATTATTTTACGTCCTTACAAAGATAAAAAGCCAAAGTAATAACAGCAAAAATATTAACCAAAATATAGATACCTACTTACTTTGCGCGATTGTCACAAGTGACTATAAATAAGAGAAAATTATTACCAATATGTTGAGTGTTAGGGGTTAAGTGTTTTTATAAAGGGGGTCGTAATTTTCATTATTTTTGCAATTGGACACACCATTTTCGATATATAAGCAAAAGAAAAACAGTGGCACTCCGGGAGTGCCGACAGAAGTGAAAATTTTAACAAATTTACTGTGAAGGAAATACTTTTAATGAAGTCTCGGTAACAGTGTTGCGAGTTCAATTGTTTTTTCTCATCTCAAAAATGCCCAACGCGCCTTAAGAAGTTTCACTTCAAAAATACTTCCAAAACCTTTGAAGTAAAAATACTTGGATAGAACATTGATCCGTAACGTAATATAAATAAAGGGCACAATCGCGTTTACAAAAAAAGAGGTGTCGGTAACGGTGTCGCGAGTTCAATTGTTTTTTCCCATCTCAAAAATGCCCAACGCGCCTAAAGAAGTTTTCACTTCAATAACAATGTGCCTATTATATAACTTAATAGGTGCTTTAATTGGTGACAAGTGATATTACAAGTCATCAATCCTATTGCAAAGTATCGACAATTCTCTCTTGGGATTAACACAATGATCAAACGGATCATTGTCAAATATATTCACGGATGATTTACCACCACAAAGTCGCTAGCTCGTATTAAATTATTTCCTAGAACATGTTAGATTTCAATGCCCATCACAGATTCCTAAAACGATCAATCGAATGTAGATTGAATAACTATAGTTTTCGCGTTTTAGCACGGCAATAGCGGTCATTGCCCTTTCCCTAACATGTCTACCAAAAAATTAACAATGTAAGGTTTTTCGTTATTGGAACATGCTGAAGATCACGATAAATATTGATGTAGGACGTTAAAGGACTTTATTTCAATTTTTTACATAAAAAATGTTAGTTAATGTAAGTGGGTCAATGACCGCCATAATAAAATGCGACTACTATAGTACACGTTCTTGGTATAGAACAAAGTTAGTCTGTGGACGAATATTTCAACTAGGTGCGCCGTCATTAGTTACCGGGCGCAAATTTTGCAGATTTCTTCTGAATAGGTCGTTTCGACAGTGAAAAGTAGGTGGCAGCGGTTTTTAATATAGCCTTGAAGATTTGTGTAAAGGGGCGCTTTTTGTGTAATTTCAATTTAATGTTTGGTGTGACTAAAATAATTATCATTATTTTAATAATGTATTATAAAATGTTGAAAATTACACAAAAATACATTTATTTTTAGGTGCCTACACTACACACTGTGGATCAGAATTTTCTGTGCTCAGTTTTTACTTTTTCATCCAATGCGCAACACAGCCTTTTTTACACCATTCCCATTTTCTATTTCACATCCATCGAGGTTTACATAGCTGTATTAATCAAAACATCGAAAACCTTGAAAATAACTACATTTCATAACAAAAGCAATAGTTACATCAGTCCTTGACAAAAGTAATTAACCTATTCGAATGTTACACCTAGATTAAACGAATACACGAGGTTATAATTCAACGTTTTGTTACAATGTACGCAATATAATGTTAAGGGAGCCCAGTGGTTATTAAGGAAAACACGCGATTGGACGATTAGCCACTTATTAAATGCATGCTTAAGCTTATTCGATCGATCGGCGATCAATGGGATATGATTAATGTTATTTTGTCACGTGATATATAAATTTTAATAAAAAAACGTTGTATTAAATTAGTTATGTAGTAACATTTGGTACAATAGACGGTAATTTGTCATGGTCTAAAAATGTTTGTCGTAATTGTTTTATTACTCGTTTTTATTTCGAGTAACGCCCGGTTTTTGAAGTCTTTAGAAACCTATTGTGTCATAATGTCATGGAATTAGTAAGTACTATCTTAATGTCGACTTCAGTTGAGGACTCCTTTTTTTTTTGGGTGGAAAATTATCAAATAACTTCTCCCGCTCTGGGCGGAGCGGGAGGGCGTGTCAGACTCTTACTGACTAAAACCCACCCGTGTTCCTTCGGTTGCCCTGTTGCCGGGGGCCACGATGTCCCTATCGGTTTTCTTCGAACCCCCGGCAAGCATTGGTCCTAGCGGACCCCGTCAATTCTGCTGACATCTCTTTGAGGCGCGCGTGGAACACAACGCGCCGTCGACCCGGGCTTGGTCCTTATCGGACGGCGAGCTACCCATTGCTCACCGTCCGCAAGCCCGCGCCTACGGTGGCCGGAAATCGGCTCGCGATTCCCGCCCCGGTCGTTTCCTCCTGCGGCGGTTAGGGGCGTAAGTGCGCGAACTTTGCCTCTCCCTTACGCGTTCCGCCTCCTCCTTCGCAAGCATTACCGCTTCGCAGAAGGAGGTGACGGCCTGCCATTTCCTCTCGCTCCGTACCATGGCCTGAACCAGGGCCGGACGCGAGAGATCACCGCCGCCGATCGCCTCTACGAGGACACGGCGTTGCTCCGGCCAAGCCGGGCAGACCTCCACCGTATGCTCCACCGTGTCCTCAGGCCGATCTACACAATGGTGACACCCGGGTGTTACCTCCCGCCTTATCCTGAATCCCGCCTTATCCTGAAAGTTGAGGACTCCTTAGAAACTGTTCTGAGACTAATAAAATCATTGTAGTTTTGTAGTAATTAAACAAATAAATGATTATACATAATTATTTAAGCTAGTTTATTAGGTACAAAAAGCTCGTAACTGACAGTTCTTTTTATAAATACTTTGCTAACTTACAATAATTTAACACGCAAGGTGGTGTTTAAAGTCTAAAACGCTAAACCTAAGTCAAAAACTTTATTTGATTCTAGAATTAGTAGTTGCTACCGTTAGCACATTTGTCAACTAAACAGCACACATTCCGGTTTATTTATGTCTCGTAAAAGCCTGATTGATTACGTTGAAGCGCAGATTTGTACGCAAAATGGATAATAATACATCACCCAAATGCAATTCCGAAAGGGAATTCGCATCACGTGTATAGGAAACGAACCATAAAAGAGAATATTTCTTAGAGAGGAGGTATTAAAACAAACATTCCATAACTATCTATTGCTGTTTATTTTTCGTAGTGTTTTTTTAACCTTCAACTAAATTGAAAGCGTTTATTTTCATAACATTACCTGTCAGTCAAAGATTTTTTAAGAAAATAAAGTTATGTCGACATTACTTTTTTAAATTCTATCTAATGCGTCTGCTATTAATACTTTTTCAAAAGAAACAACTTCAAAATTTTTTTTAAAGAAGATTGACGTTTATTTAAAGTATAAATAAAGATTATTCCAAGAGCTTTCACTTTAATATTATATTTTTTTTAAACTTCAAATTCAATACTGAAATATTTTAACATATCTGACGATACCGCCGACATCCCGCACTTGCGTGGGAAGACTGAAAGCGAAATTCAAATAAAGATTATTTACATTACAGTGAGAATGAGATTCTACCATTTCCTTTGATACACTGTAACAAGGAAAATTTCAAACGTGAAATTTTGACGCTGTGTTCTTTTGAATCGGTATAAAAAAATGTGTTTAGTCTCTTAAGAAAAAAACTTTTTTGCTTCGAAGAATAGGAAGAGTAAGAACAATAAAAGTAAATTGAAGTTGGATAGAATTTTCGCTTCGCGAGTTTTAGTGGCCGATTTGGCGTAACGAGTTTTTACCGCCTTCACAAGTTCGCAAGTTTTCGCAGCAAAGTTCATTGGCTACAGTTTTTGTACCGACTCGGACGATTGCAAACCTGTCGAAGTTAGCTGTGAACTACATGTGACTCTATGAAACTTACTAACTCTCCTATTTTGTTAGTGTTTTCTTCGATGAAATCTTCGACAATTTCTCTCAGGCTCTTAATTATTGCGTCATAGACATCTATTGCTTGTTGTTAAGATAACAATTGTTTTGGGACTTACTCTAATAGTACCTAAAGGAAAACAAACGAAGAAATATTGCAAGAGCTTTATTTGAGTTGTATCGTCTCAAACAAAGCTCTCTGACATTTAGACGTTGAGTTTCTTTGTGTGTACAATTTTATCTAAATTGTTTTTCAAAACACTAAGTTACATTGTTTCATATAACATTACATTTTAGGGAGATGCTTTCTTTTGTTTCCGATAAGCTGATTTACGTTGAGCGGTACCACGAGTAATGATTTTAGTGTTTAAAATGTATGTGCTTATTTGAAGCCGTACTTATTACCTATTACTTAATAGCTTATTGGAAATTTCTCAGTAGCAGACCGGAGTCTGGATTTGTACCCAGATGATGGCAATTGGCTCGCCCTCTGTAACATGGAACTTAAACATAATGAGCGAATAGAGGGTGTTGAAATGAGATTTGTTCCATTGAGTGAATTTTTCTCAAATCTAACTTAGAGAGGTGTTTAATTATTCTAATGTCGATAATTCTGTAAAAACATATTTGTGATATTCACGAATCATATTTTGATCAAGATACAACCTAACACTGACCTTTCAATTGCACAAAACGGAAGAAAATTTGAACTTCGCGAGCTACCACTGCGGAGCCGAAAAATTCACTGATTCAATTCAAATAAGTAAGTACCTACACTGTTAGATGGCACACGCATAATTATGCGGTAAGTACCTACACTAAAATAGAAAGAAAGAATTAAAGTAGGTAGAATACTACCAATAGGTACTTAGAGAGGAGAGGAGGGGCTTGTGGCTAAATAATAACAGCCGCACGGGGCAATCGATCAGGTTAAGCTATGCTTGCCGCGGTTGTTCCGTGGATGGATGACCATCTTTACATACCAAGACCCCTCCGTACCTCAGAAATCACGTTAAGCTGTTGGTCCCGGCTAACATTCGTAGATCTTTGACAGTCGTTACGGGTAGTCAGAAGCCCAAAAGTCTGACAACCAGTCTTACCAAGGGGTATCGTGATACCTAGTAACTGGGTTGTGGAGGTCAGATAGGCAGTCACTCCATGTAAAATACTGGTATTCACCTCCATCCGGTTAGACTGGAAGCTGACCCCAACATAGTTGGGAAAAGGCTAGGCAGATTATGACTACCAATAGGTACTTATATTTATTACCGTTTTAGCTTTTGCCAGCGGTTTCGCCCGCGTGAATGTCGGAAATAATCCCACGGGAACTTACTACCGGGATAAAAAGGGGTAGTAAGGGGGGGGGTAGGGGTAGGGTAGTATCGTGTGTAGTTATAACTATCTATCTCAAACCTCAAACTAAAAGCATTTTTTTTTTTCAATTAAACCATTTACCACCACTTTTGAACTGTCAAATTAAACTAACTAACTGACCAGTCAGTTAGTCAGAAAGTTGAAGCTACTTGCCCATTCCAAAACGTAGATCTCAATCTCTCGATCTTGTAAAATGACAATCTCTTATGGAATTATTATGAAAAAAAAAAGTGGTGGCACTCCGGGAGTGCCGACAGAAGTGAAAACTTGAACAAGATCGCCTTGGTGGAAGAAAAATACTTGTATAGAACATAGGTCCGTAATCTTATCTAAATAAAGAGCACAATCGCGTTTACAAAAAAAAAAACCTTTAAAGTAAAAATACTTGCATAGAACATTGATCCGTAACATAATATAAATAAAGAGCATAATCGCGTTTACAAAATCTTTAAAGTAAAAATACTTGCATAGAACATTGATTCATAACGTAATATAAATAAAGAGCACAATCGCGTTTACAAACATGAGGTGTCGTCATGGTGTCGAGAAATGAATGATTTAGTCCCATCTCAAAACTGCCCAACGCGACTAAAGAAGTTTTCACTTAAAAAAAGCCTAAGCCATAATGTTTGTCGAATATTTTTAGCAACGTCGCATATACATAAGGCCTCTAATGTTTTATTCCCTGTAATCTGCAAGAGTGGCTTCTAAATATTCACTTTGCCATAGTAAATACCTAAATCACTGAACCGGAAGTAGGCGTGCAAGTCGCGCCAACCAAAATTGGACGAGTAACCGATGAGATTAATGTGCAAAATACGGTTTGAGTATTTTATGATAACAATGAACAGACATATATTGACAAATATTTCCTCGCGTTTACTTCGCATTATGACTTAACTGGCTACGCCCCGCAGTTTCACTCACATAAGTCTTGATCCCGTGGGAATATCGAGATAAAAAGTATTATAATATGACCTAACCCAGTAGGTACCCTAATTGCGTAAAACATCCATTGCTTCATAAGTTGGAACAAAAAATCTGCTCAACAATGTAAATAACTTAATGAATGTTATTGAACTGTCAAAATTAAACAAATTAGTTACAATCGTTTACGAAAATAAGTTATGCAATTAGAGTATAGGTCTTGGTCTACATAAGTGCCAAATAAAAACCAAATTTGTTCACCCGTTTTAGCGTCAAATCGTGACAAACAAACATACTAACTTTCGCATTTACAATATTAAATTTCAAACAAACGACGATCATTTTGATGTATCAATTTTATTGTTGTACAGTTTATGATATTGAAATGCTTATAATCAATCATTTTATTAGAATACAAGCTTCTGCCCGCGACTTACCCTGTGTTGTAGTCAAATCTATACTATAAAACATATCGCTGTCCCCGGCGAATAAAATGGTAATGTGCTATTACGATAGTTTTAACTTTATTGTATATTCGATATTTAGAGATCCGATTACACTCTGTCAATTTTTTTCATTTATTTCCTACGGTTATTTCAGAAGTTACGAGAATTTAAGGTGTATTGTAATTTATGTAAAAAATCACTTTTTTTTTTGGTATTTGAACAATTCCGCTATGTATAAGTTAATAAGATTTTCACAATTTTTTTTTTTTTTCTTGTAAAATTTGGTTTTTACGATTACGATTTTATTCGCCGGGGACAGCGATATAAATACACTATGGCACTCGGCAAAATAGTTAAACTTTCTACTAGTGAAAGAATCTTCGAAATTGAATCAGTACTTCCAGAGTTACCTCCTACTTAAACTTTGTAGAAAGAAAGAAAATAAAGAAAACCACCCTCTCCCCATCTCCTTTACCTCTTTATAATAATTGTATTAGTGTAGATATAATTTAAGTTTATCAAATAATCTAAACCAATTACGAATTAAACTATAATCCATGACTGCTTCCTATTAATTAGCAAAACAACTATTAATACTGCCTAAAACAAGGAAATAAAATTAGCGAGCCGTAAATACATTCGCGTACAAAATCATCATTTAGTAAACATCTAACGGTAAATGGTTGCACATAATGTAAATTAGCATTACCGATATGTTTGTTGAGCATTGCCCAATCGTAGGTACACCTATGTTCGGGCAATTCCATCTCGGCTACAGTAGGACGAGCACCACCACAAACTCCGGTAATTGGAAGCACTGCGCTCGGATATTGCTTTTTGATGTTATGAAACAACAAATTTTCTGTAGAGAAAATTTGGTATTTCATATGCTAGTAGGCGCTGTTTAATTGACATTTTCGTTATGTAGAGAGATGTCAATGAGATCATATTGAAAAGTAAAAATAAAAAACCGGCCATATGCAAGTCTGACCACGCACAATGAAGGGTTCCGTAGGTGGGATGAATTTATCTCAAGAGCAAACTTGACTTAAGAATGCGGCGACGCTTGAATTGTCCATACAAACGTAGTACATAAATCATTTGCAATTTGAGCATATTTCCACCATATTATATTGATATTCGGATTGAGACAATATTTATATAGGCTCCTACGTCTTTTTATTTCCAAAAACTTACCTTTAAATGAAGTGTAAGCGAATTGCATTTCGTACATTTTCACAGTATAAATGATATGTTTTCATATTGTTTTTTCTGTATTATAAACAACAATATTTGTAATATAGTTTCCGCAGAAGCATAGTTTATGTTATCAAGTTACAAATTATCAAAAAAGAAATGGAAATACATATAAATAGTTTTCATTCATAATTTTTTGTATTACGGAACACATGTAAATTTATCATAAATTTTCGAAAGCTAGTAGTACTATCGCGTCAAGCAATAATTGTCAATGTGTGCGTGGTAGTATTGCTCACTGTAGGTGTATATGGCTCCGACAGGCACACACACTAGCGCAACGTGCTTGGAATTGAATTTTGCAAACATCTCGATTTGTAGTTGCGAGCCGTGTCGCCGGCCTCTTAATAGTTTAGGAACAAGTTCACCCATACATCAATATACGTCACGGTCAATTCTCCAACTGCAAATGTAAGTTTGTAATCGCAAAAAAAACTAAAATGATGTGATAAAACTATTATTAATCAATTTTCGGACTTTTTCTTTAAGTTGTGTTGCGATACGTTGCTTCCTGCCAAATTTCATGATTCTAAGTCAACGGGAAGTACCCTGTAGGTTTTGATTTATTTGCGAATACCAAAATATGTTACATAAATGACCGTATTTTTTTATTGCGTTGACTAGAAGTTTGATCGTTTAAAATCTCCAAGGGAACATAGATCTTCGTATTGGATAATTTCAACTAGATATCTCCACGCGTTCCTGAGAAAATGGGTCTTGACAGACTGACGGACGGACAACGCAGTGATCCTGTAACGGTTTCATTTTTTTCTTTTGAGGTACGGAACCCTAAAAAACACACTTTTTTTAAAATTGAACCTTTTTTAACTTTCTGGCCTTTTCTTATAGTTGGTCGCAGTTACTTGGCTATTGGGAAATTTAAGGACCCCAAAATCGGAATTATTTCAGGTTCACAAAAAAAGGCGGGAATTATTAGAGTTTCGATTACCTAAATACATCTTTATACTGCATTGAAACTCACAAACTAAAATTGAATTGATTGATTTTTATTGATACTCACAAACTTTTCATAATAAAGTATCTAGTATTTAATTTTAGATTTTCCTTTGTAAGTAAAAAAGTCTCTGCTTATTTGGTACTTAAGAAGCATTATTGGTTGTACAAAGCATAAGTACATAAAGCATGTCTTTGTGAATATTCAAGTTCCAACTCACTGAAGTGAGTCAGAGTGAAGTCAACAAACTGTTGAAGATCATTTAGGGACACTATATTATTATTCAATATAATTGAATAAGGGTTCAAGTACATTTTTAATTAGTGTATAAAAATCCTTTGTAAATCATTTACGTAAAATCTGTTTATTTATTTATTTATTTGGCACCTCAACGACTTGCTCACTTAAACATACACATACAAAAATCACATACAGTTATATAAGTATTGTGAACTCGTCACTTACAGAAGTGCACAGCACTAGCAGAGAATTTAATGAATGCAGTTTTATTTAACGTTAGTTGAATTATTGACAAAATAAAAATAAAATAAAATGAAAATAGATATTAATTATGGATATTAATTATGAATTATGTTCACAACTACGATGAAATATTTAACTAAATAACAAACACACTGTTCAGGTTATAGATGGTGCAATCCACGAAAATGCGCCCCACTCCGCTCCACGCCGTACTAGAGTTCAGTTTACAGTACAGTAATCGCGGAGTGGGGCGCGTCTTCATGGATGGCACGGACTCTAAATTGACACTTACTCAAGGGAATTAGCGACATTCATTTTCAGTAGGTATTTAGAAGGTTTCAACTTTTATCTTACCACTTTTTCCAACAATTGAAGTTTGAATCGTGTTATTAAATTGTGTGAGGAACGATAATTATGAAAGAAAAGGGAATAAGGAGTCTCGCGCACTAAACGGCCATGACCACGACCGCGATCAGGTTACTATAGAAACCGATACGAATCGCGCACTTGGTCCCAACGGCCAACTAGCTGCAGATCATACAATACCACGGCCACGACCGGCCGGAGTCGTGGCCGTGTAGTACGCGATATCCTTGAATGATAGCATGACGGTTTCCAGGAAAGAATAAAAGAAGAAAATGTGTTGCACGGACCCCAAGTAACATGGGAAAGGAGCAGAAAGATGATGATTAAATTGTGATTGCAAAATTATCAAAGAAAATTTTGGTTATAAAATTAACCTCAGATGTCGAATGAAAAACATCGTTATGGTGATTTAACTTTAGAATTTTAGGTTTAACATACACACATACATACATAAACTCACGCCTTCTTCCCATGGGGGTAGGCAGAAACTACAGAACGCCACCTGCTACGATCCTTACATAGTCCTTTTGCCTCGTTTACGTTCATACATCTGGTCATACACGCACGCCGGTTGCGAGTACTACGCACCTGGCCTTTCTGAAGAACATCACCAATAAGGTCAGTATATGTCCTCCTAGGGCGTCCCCGCCCGGCCTTTCTTTTAGGTTTAAGTATTCAAATAATCACATCAAAGCACTCAATATGTAAGGTGGCACTACAAATTGACATACACAGGGGATCGACAGCGCGTTGTGTTCCACGCGCGCCTAAAAGAGATGCCAGCAGAACTGACGGGGTCCGCTAGGGCCGATGCCTGCCGGGGTTGCGAAGAAGTCCGAAAGGGAAATCGTGGCCCACGGCAACATGGCAACTAAAGGAACACGGGTGGGTTTTAGTCAGTAAGAGACTGACATGCCCTCCCGCTTATAAAAAAAAAGTTACGTTTTCTGATCCATTTGTTTACATTTTCATCAGATTGTTTTAGAACAGACTATACATGCTCTTTGTGGAAAATCTGTGTCACATTTGATACTGAGGGGTAAACGTTCCCATATTCGTCCTATTTAAGCTTACGAGCTAGCTACAAAGTCTAGGCCACACAGCTGGAACATTTGTGTGTGATTTGTTGACGTCATGTTGTCAATGCTAGATTAAGTCTTATGTGACGTCATTGTTGGTGGACACTGGACAGTGCATTACTGAAGTTAAGGGTTTAGTCGGACTCTCGTTTCTCTGAAATATCGTTCAGATTTTTTGTTGTCTAGGCTTCAGAACTTCCTGAACTTAAAATGAGCCAGGTTCCTTTGAAATTCATCTTAAAACTAACTAATTTTTTGCGAGGTTTTCTCGAAAAAGCAAAGCAAGTAGATTTAAAAGATTATTTGAAACAAGCATGTTTACAGAATGCTAGTACAAAGTTAATAAAAATTTACTACTACCTTACAGTAATAATACATTACTCAGGTACATTTGTGGAACCTTATTTATTTCGGAACTAGCACCACGCCCCCTTCTTACAACTTGACAAAACATCGAGATTTCTTTAATATAATTATGTAAGTACAATAATAATGTGATATACACATAAACCTTCCGAAATAAATTTTCTAACAATGGCAAAAACCACATCAAAATCCATTGTGTTGTTTAGAAGAACAACGCTGTCCCACAGACAGACAGGAAAACCGATTTAAATTTATAATTTGTGTAGATAATTTAGAATACCATATTAATGTCACACCAGTCGGTATGCATTTAAGCGGAAATAACAAAGTTTTTTTTTTTTTTTCAAAATAAATATAGTAGAGTCATCTCAATACCTCTCTCCCTTGAGTTTGTAATTATATTAAATATTATATGTACGTGTATTATAAGTTTATAACCTATTCATGTACTGTTCTACCTATCTATTTTATTTATAACTAGCTTCTACCCGCGACTTCGTTCGCATGGAAATCGTAAGACATCACAATATACTACAATAATAGCCACATTTTTATAAAACTTCCCTGTATACCACGTTTGTAGTTTTATTCTCAGCAGCCAAAATATACAGAGAGTCAAGAATGGTGACTCGGGAGCAAGCGACGTAACAGTTGTCCGTGTGAGAAGCAGCTTATCCTGAGGTCGACACCCGCAGCCTTCAGCCTTCAGTGTCGGCCCCTGTAATTTGTTGATCGCAAAGCATACACTCCCAGAAAACTGCACGCGCTTTAACTGGTAGTTATGGGGAATTTGTACTTTATACGCGCTATAAACACTGTCTCACCATCGCCACAACCTGTTAGAATTTCCACCTCGATGACGTTTCTCTGCAAAGACATGACTTTGAGCTGGTTTCCGTTACACAGATATACAACCGGAAGTCCACTTGCCATTTGTGAATTGAGAAATTCTACGGGGTGGTATTATTAATAAATAAATAATAATAATAATAATCATCTTCCTCCACATCAGTATTAATGGAGGTGTATATCACTTCACTCCCTTCAATTTGTGAGAGAATACTGTGGTTGATCGCTGCAGCTTGATCATCTTCGGAGTTAAAACGGAAACACGCCTAAGAATTCTCTTGGTACGGTATTTAACTGATATCCCCGTATATCAGACGAATAAGATCTTCTAAAGTGGGATCTACTCTACCAAGAGTCTCTGGTAGAGTGCTTTCACCAACTTTTAGAAGAACATCGGAGAATTCTTGAGCATTTGAATTACCGCCAAGCCGAGCTCATATGATGATGGTCAAGCGCAGTTTATGAACTCTGGACCATAGAGTCGACCTTTTCAACGAAGTATTCACTTTTTTTGTCAAAACTGTGACACCACCCATCATATCTTGGTTGCTGCGGATGTTCTGCAGGGTTCTGTTTACAGTTTCCACTGCTTTCCTTTTTTCCATAATGCATTCATCCCATACGACGAAGCGCAATCCCCTAAGCACTCATTCCTTGTTACTGTTGCGTGACACCCCACAAACAGGCGTTTCGTTGCTCTCTAAATCGATGGGAATCTTAAACATTACGTGCGCTGTTTTGCCACCAGGAAGTAGTGTGGCAGCGATTCCAGAAGATCCACACACATACATATTTTAAAATCGCTAGGACAAATCTGCTGTCAAAATCTGTAAAAAAAAACATTTTATTCCTACAGTCTTTTGCTCTAAAATGATCAGAATACAACCTTGAATGTTTTGTGACTGTAAAGTACTTGTAACTTAGTAGTTTCCCATAGCTTACGAAGTTTTCCATTTTTTGTGAATTAATACGTTCTATGAACTATTACATACACAATCCAAAAAAAAAATCGTTTTACAAAAAGAGTTTTAAAAAAACAGATGTAAATCGAACTTACTACCCCGGGCGGCCTACCACCAGCTCATAAAGCAGTATTATTTTAATGTTACTTCAGTGGGAGAAAGAGATGGAGCTATACATCCTGTAGAGCTTCATCTCTTTCCCATACTGAAGTAAACTAAAGTAATATTAAAATAATACTGCTTTTGAGCTGGTGGTAGGCCCTCAGGACTTCAAATCATTCGTCCAACCGCTTACTTATTCGCTTTGTTGAAAGTTAGCTAAAATAGCCGTTCCTATATAAAAGGTAGCGTGATGATAATCATTTAAAAAGTTAAATCGGTAACTACCTATCTACAATATCCCAACCTTTTGGCGCGTCCTTTTACAATTTGCAGAGAAAAATACGAACATGATGTAATATTGCTCATCCCCCATAGCAAATAGCGTGATAGTTTATGCCCTACAGTTGGTACAGACAAACATTCTAAAAACTTTATTTTCCGCATAAGAATCGATCCCAGACCTCGTAGCAATAACTTTCTTTAAAAAAAATTAACCTCGCTACGATTTTATTATATCTATAGATTATAGGTACATAATAAAATAAAATAAAAAATCGTATAACAAAATGTGAAAAAAAAGAAAAAAAAACCGTAGGTGGGAATCGAACTTACAACCCCATGTTTGCAAAGCAACCGCACAACCGCTGAGCTAATTGATTTGTTGAAACTTGCCTAAAATAGCCGTTCCTATATACTTCATGATTGACTGCTTAGTTCCATAAAGGTATAGCGTGATGATAATCATTTAAAAAGTTAAATCGATAACCATCTACAATATCCTAAAATTTTGGCGCGTTTTTTTCCAAAAATACGAACATAATATAATATTGCTCAGTTTGACCAGACTTATAGGGAACACCTATGCAAAATTTTAACAGGATCTATCGGGTAGAATTTGCGTCATGCTAGAACATAAAAATACAACATAATGTAATATTGCTCGTCCCCCATAGTAAATAGCGTGATAGTTTATATCCTATAGTTTGACCAGACACACAGGGAATATCTATGCAAAATTTTAACAGAATCTGTCCGGTAGAATTTGCGTGATGCTGGAACATACATACAGACAAACAGACAAAAATTCTAAAAAAAATATTTTCGGCATTAGAATCGATCCTAGACCTCGTAGCAATTACTTTTTTTCAAAAATATTCAATGTACAGTTTTGACTTCGCTACGATTTTATTATATGTATAGATGCATTATGATATATTTTTAATAATTTTTTTTTTCTTTGTTTCTTTCAAACAGAGCACCTGTCATCTAGTATCTTCATTACCCTTGGTTGACTGGAAGAGAATGCCTAAGGCATTAAGTCCGCCTTTGTATCTTTTTGAGTGTGAAAAGTTTAAATAAATCTATGCTTTTATATTAATACTAGTTGCGCCCCACGGTTTCACCCGCATAAGTCTCGATCCCGTGGGAAAAAAACAAAGTATCCTATGTTCTTTTCCAGGGCATCATCTATATATATGCCAAATTTTATCCAAATCCGTTCAGCCGTTTTAGCGTGAAGGCGTAACAAACAAACTTACTTTCGCATTTATAATATTAAGGATTATTTAAAGAGGAAAGATTTGTATGTTTGTAATTTTTTATGTAACAAATAAACTTCAGGACCCATTTGAATTTTTTTTATTGATAGCTACATTATCAGCGGGTAACATAAGTTATATTTTATACCCGTAGTCCCACGGGAACGGTAACTACGTGGGTGAAACCGCTTGACGTCTGCTAGTAATATAACAAACTCAAACATTATTACCAACAAGAACTAATATTTAATCATTATTCGGTTTATTCATGTAATTGATACCTAACCTAAATTAATTAGAGGTACATTTTTAATATTGTACCACTCCGCAGTACCTACATTAACCAATTAAATGCTTACGATACTAAATATTTAGACAGGTACCCTTTTTAACATAACGAAAAACGTTTAGGTAGCGGATTACTGAGTTTAAAGCCTCGTGAAAAGAATGTAATTACTTGCAAAAAATACATAATTAAACCATTATGGAGAGCAGTGGTGGCTCAGTGGTTAAGGCCGTGACTTATGAGTCGTATGTTCGACCCAGACAGGCGGTTTACTTTGTATAAATCATTCATCACCATTGCTCTCAAAACGGTATAGGAAAACACCGTGAGGAAACTGGCATGTCCTAGTACCAAAAATTCGAAGACATGTGACATCTACCAACCCGCACTGGGCCCGCGTGGTGTATTACCGCCCCTCTTCTGTCACCGAGAGGAGGTCTGTCCCACCAGTGGGAACATTATGGGCTGATTATGATTATGGATACCAACAGTCACTATAACTCATCATACAGTTAAAACTTCTTTAGGAGCGTTGGATATTTTTAAGATAGGACTAAACCATTGATTTCGCGACCTGTTACCGAAACCGTGGAGTAAAAGACATCAGCGCATTGATTACCGCGGTGCCGATTTTCATTAATTTATTTTTAAGCTATTGCATAGCTTTTATCGCGGGCTTTGAGCGCGGCGACCGAATCAAGAAATTCCGTAACGTAACGAAAATAAAAACCTAACACCCCCCACTCCGCCTACCATGTAATGACGGTTCAACATATTCGCCACGGCACAGATATGCCACGGTCAATAAGAAACCGATCGGTCTCGAGGCACAACGGTGGATCGACATTTCTTGTCCTCGGGTTCGATCCCGGCCACAGGGATTTCTTTTTGTAATTGTTCAAAGATATTTCATTGCATATTGTTTACTTTTATTTTGTTTTTCATTGTTATGGTTGATTTTCCGTTAAAGATTTTGTTAGTTTTTCGTTTCCGATGAAGATTTGTAGTTGTTAAGGTGTTAGTTTGTATTTAGATTTTAAAATTAAATTGTTTGTGCCACCTATGTTCTTCTTTCATTAGGTAGTCAGTTTACTTGGAACCCCGGTCATCACGTTGTCATGGGAACGTAATTCTCGTTTTATGTCATCACGTCATCATCCCAAGTGTAGCGTTGACAAATAGGAAGTATGGAGGTTACAAATGCTATGCAATAGTAGTATTATATTATCTGTGGCAATAGCTTTACCGCGGCAGTCCCCGAGTGCCACACGTTTTTTTTATAATTTTTATTACGTGTAACAGTGATTCCGATGTCCTATTTACAGAATAAACAACTTCATTTCATTTCATTTCAGTAGTGCTATTCTGTAAAAATCTCACTATGAAAACTTAGGTGAAGTGAACTTGAAGTGAGCTGTTAATCCCTAGATTAATTAGAGCTAATTTCCGCCCAAAAATTTCACGACGGTAATTATTTTAAGAAAGCCGGTCTACTGTGTAAAAATCTCATTTTGAAAGTATTCTTATGACCGCAATATTCCTATAAACAAAACACCTGGATCATAGAAATTAAGACAAAAGATAAACATGGCGGAATCCGTATTATGACGTAGCAAAGCGAAAGTTTTATTAGTAATCCTATTAGTCGGCCGCCAATCGGACGGTTCGTGTCTGGGCGAACTATTATAAAATATCCTATTAGCATGGGCGAATAATCCCGTCTAATGAAATTGTAGTATTAAGAGCCGAGGTGCGGTCAATCGACAAAGTTGATACATATTTTATCATTTTGTTTTGATATTGAACTAACATAAAGTAGGTATTTAGAATAGTGACTCTCACATTCAAATTCAAAATATTTTATTTCACATAAACCTACATGGGCACTTATGAAACGTCAGAAGCTAGGTGCACCGTGCCAATTGGTCGTTTCCTATGGACAAGAACCGGCAAGAAACTCTACGGTTAGTTACTCTTTTAAAAATAATTGGCTTTTACAATACTTTCAAATAACAGTGTTACTAGGTATGGTAGGACAGTGTAGGTCTTTTAATAATTACCAGGTACTTAAAAAAATAGTATATGGTCAACAGGTCTACAATCTACTAAGCCTACGGCGTTCTCACATTGACAAAATAGAAAAGAATCTATACAAATTAATTAATAAAAGTAAAAACCTATTTTAATAAAAACGCAATTACATGATTGCTATTACAATTGTAATAAATCTGAATGATTATCATGTCCACAAAAGTCACTAATAAAGAGTTGAAATTAAATCGTAGGTCTCTAAACTGGAGGTGGACAAGACACTTGGCTAGATGTGGTGATTGCAGGTAGAACAGAGACCTAACGGAATGGTTGCCGAGAAACTAGTTGCTAGGTGGGTTGACGACCATCGCGGGGAAGACTAGGATGAAACTCGCACAGACCAGGGAAACATAGCACAAAAAGAAGATCTATACTCAGCACTTCAGCAATGAGTGGAACAAGGCTGCACATGATGAGGTATTTAGGCAGCTGTTGTCTACTTAAAGTTTCGAAATGGAACTTCAGGGCAAAAATTATTAAAGGAGACAAAGAAGGAGTGAGCTCGGTTTAGGTGAGAATGCCAAACAAACAAACAACATGAGGAAACTGACATGCCTGAGAGATATTTCTCGATGGTATGTGAAGCCAAGTCAAAGGCCCATGGGCGGCATAAAAACTCTGACCAGTTTAGTCACTGGTTAGTGACTAAACTGCACCCAATAAAATAATAATAAGCGGCACCCATGAAAACACATAGATGCAACCTTATGCAACAAGCCCTAAAAATTGTAGAGGAATGGTGCAATAAGCACCAACTTTCAGTGAACCCTACAAAAACCGAACTGATTCTCTTTACAAAAAAGAGAAAACTGACGACACTACAACTACCACGATTCTTCGGAACATGCCTCAGCCTATCAACTGAAACCAAATACCTGGGCATCTTTTTGGATAAACAGCTGAACTGGGCAAAGCATCACTACAAAAGCCAGCATATCCCTGTGGCAGTGCAAACGACTGCTTGGCAGGAACTGGGGGATTAGCCCCAAGGTCACCTACTGGTTATACACCACAGTCATCTGACCAATTACGAGTATCACATACAGCTCACTGGTCTGGTGGCCTAGGACAGACCTAAGCACAGCCCAAAGAGATCTCGAAAAACTGCAACGGTTTGCTTGTGTTGCGATCACTAGCAGTATGAGAACTGCACCCACTGCTGCCCTACAGGCAATGCTTGGGCTGCCACCTCTGCACCTTATCGTGTGGGAGGAGGCGACCCTGGCTGCTTTTAGGCTACATTTATCAGGAACCCTAAGCAAAGACTCCAGAGTGAGGCATACTCGCATAAAGGAGGATGCAATCAAACGACGGCCAATGATGGCATCACCCTGCGACAAAACCCCGAAAACACATCACTTTCAAAAGCACTACAGCATAATACTCACTGAAGAACAGTGTGACTACTCAGGCCCGAAAGAGATGAGAGTATACACCGATGGATCGAAGACCGACTCTGGTACCGGGGTCGGAGTCTTCTCACACGACCTCAACATTAATATATCCAGACCATTGGGTATGTTCAACACCGTCTATCAGACGGAGTGTGTGGGCATCATACAAGTGGTCCACGCCCTAGAAGCCAGGAGGGTTACGGACACCCACATACGTATACTCTCCGACAGTGCCTCAGTTCTCCAATCCTTACGGAAAAAATATACTACCTCGAAGCTAATACTAGAATGTCACTACGCACTAGAACATACAACGGTATCTAGCCGCAACACGGTGACACTACAATGGATAAAAGGGCACAGCGGATCGTTAAGTAACGACGCGGCTGACGAACTTGCTAGACGAGGATCCGGCACGGCAGCATATGGACCCGAGCCTATCGTACCCATCCCCTTCAACCAAATACGCAGGTGGCTACAGGAGTTCACCCCCACACAAGCGGGGAACTGGTGGACCTCGACACCGGGCTGCAGGCACTCTAAGGAAGCTATGCCATACTTGGATAGCAGGCTAACCGGACGCTTATTGCGCCTAGACATGAACGGCTTGCGCCTGGTGACGGGGACCATCACGGGACACTGTTCGCTAAACAAACACTTCCACACAATAGGCATAACGGACAGTCCTCTGTGCAGGGCGTGCATGGAGGCTGAGGAAACCGTAGCACATGTGCTCTTTGAATGCACAGGCGTCACCCAGATTAGAACAGAAACCCTCGGGTCACCCAGATCCTACACAGATGTTCTGAACAGACTAGGAGATTTAATTAGCTTCTGGAGGGAGGTGGGCTGGTTGGAATAACCACCAAACGGCCGCCATGGCCCACGTACAATGGTCCACTTTACGGACTAAGTGCGGAAACCAAACCCTATAACATAGAACATAGTGACTAAACTGGTCAGAGTTTTTAGAGTGTGGTTACACGAAAAAGAAAGACAAAAGATGAGAATGAACCCTGCATTTTAGTTCTTTGAAAATGCTTCATATTAAACCAAAAACTGCACGTTTATGTAGGTATAGTTTCGTACTATGTAGGTGCCTACCTATGTATTTTGTAATAAAAGAAAGTAAAGTAGGTATCGTTCTTAATTTTTATTTTCTGAAATAAATTTTCGTGAATACTTATAACGTATTCGGTATGTAGGTACGTATTTTCTTCAGAGAATTAAATTGTTTCTTCAATTACTCTGAAATTACGAAACATAATAGTTGCCTAGGTAAAAAAAGAAATTCTATTTAATGCTTCTTTCAGATGATAAAAAATATTAGACACGTATTTCGTTGCTTTATCATATTAATCGAAAATAACTTAGAAAACACGCATTAAACTTGGTTGATCGTTACGTCATAATTCAGAATAAAATCTAGCAAGGCGTGACGTCATACCAAATTTTAACCCAAAGTATCGCCGTAATCTTTTGATTACGTCAAAAAAGAAAAAATACGTGTCCAATATTTTTTATTAATATACCTGCCGGACAAAAAAAAATTTGGACACAGGTCTATTCAACCACGAAACTAGAGTATCTATTTGCATTAAATTAGGTCTTGGTAAGATCTCAAAAAAAAAACTCTATTGATACTTTTGTTCCCAATAAAAAGTGAGAGACGTTAACACTAATTCCCTAGTAAATTACGTTATTTTTACGTAAGTTATTTGGGTATTGAGATAGCCACTCAGTATGGAACGAGGCCAGGCTCGAGCGATTGTGTTTTACTCGATAACAAGCTGACCTCGTCTGACCTCACTCTAAATGTAATTTGAGTCGATGCGCTAAATTCAATTCCAAGCTTTTATTTGCATATTTTCTTTATACAACAAAGACAGTTCTCGCTGAATAAAACCTTAATTATTTTTATATTTTTCCTTCAGTAATGTAACTCGATCGTGTCGGTCCTGGGTAGGAATTGACCGCCTTAGGCTCTTTTCACACGGTCAGGCTGTCGGGTACCCGACACCGGTTATCGGGCAAGGAATGTTTTGGTAAATCGGGTGAAAACACGTGGAAGGTGCCGAAACAATGTCCATTTGTATCGATATATGTTTGCAGTGTATAAAAATCTATACATAACTTCTGCTACTACACGTGTGATACCATTTTCAATAAAGTGAAAACTTTTTTAGGCGCGTTGGGCATTTTTGAGATGGGACTAAACCATTGATTTCGCGACACTGTGACGACAACAGCTATTTAAAAAGACATCAACGCGTTGATTACCTCGGTGCCGATTTTTTTCAAGTTTTCACATCTGTCGGCACTCCCGGAGTGCCACTGTTTTTTTATATACTTTGCGTGTTTTGTTGTCACTAGTTTAAAGCGAAAACAACGTGTCCACCATTTAAAATTATCACCAGGTTGTCTACATATAATTTAAAACACAAACCAGGACACAAGAAGCCCCACTTTTATCAAAGTACTACATGCAACAAAATTTACACGTTTTCGTTTGTCAATGCACGACTCAAAGCGATAACCCTGTTCTACTATGAAAAACATAAGCACTTACTTAGAAAGCTTGCCATTTGTTAGAAAAACGTCGTATAAAATTGTCACAGATAATTTTATAACAAAGGTAGTGTATGTCTTTGTTTCCGAGTTATTCCCCATTACTTGTAACTAATAGCTTGAAGGACCGAGCAAGCGACGTCGTACGTTCCTTATTAGGGCCGGCACCCACTGGCGGGACGGTACGGCAAGGGATTTTTTTGTGACGAATAGGAATATACTCTAATGGTAAGCACATAAAATTTCAATTTCAATAACACGGCATGCCTATTAGGCCTAAGCATACCGCAACTTTGCTTTTGTACACACGGCTACATAATATCAAGCTATTCATTTCCAGTATAAGCTGATCTCACGTCATATAGGATTTCCGTACAATGAGAGGTCAGCTTATACAGGATTGTATAGCTTGATATGAAGCCGTGTGTACCTACGATAGTTTTCATTGAAATTTTTAAATTTTACTGTCATACGTTACATGGCTCATAATATTTACCACGCTTGGAATTTTCACTGTGGTATAGTGTTATGTAAGCAAGCACACAGCAAAGTGGTGCTTACATTTTTCTTAAAATTACCTACATTATGACTTTCGGAGGAGCTCGTGGCTAAGTACTAAACACCGCACGGGTCAATCCATCAGGTTAAGCTACGCTTTCCGGGGTTTATCCGTGGATGGATGACCATTTCGACATACCGAGACTCCTCCGTTGCTCGGAAAGCACGTTAAGCCGTTGGTTCCGGCTGTCATTCGTGGATCTTTGATAGTCATTACGGGTCGTCAGAAGCCCGAAAGTCTGAAAACCAGTCTTACCAAGGGGTATCGTGTTACCTAGTTACTGGGTTGTGGGGAGCAGATATATGCAGTCGCTCCACGTAAAATACTGGTATTCAGTTGCATTCGGTTAAACTGGAAGCCGACCCCAACACAGTTGAGAAAAGGCTAGGCTGATTGACTATTAATTAAGGTATATTTCTATTCGTCACTTAAAAATCCCTTGCCATACCGTACCGTCAGTGGGGCCAGGCCCTTAAGATTCATTGTAACTGCGAACTTTCCGTGTTAACCTGGCGTAGGGTTAATGATATTAATTTATTATGGCGCTTATCTCGACTGCAGTGTTCTGTACTCTCTTATTCAATATTTAACTGTGTATTAAGGTAATAACTGGCTTTAGTGTCAACGACTTTAGTGAAATGAGAGAGTTTTAAGCACTGTTGGCTTGTTTTCGGTTTATTTTATGACTATGCTGATGTTAAAAGGTAGGTAATGGAAAATGGTTTGGTACTAGGGTTTATATGTTTTGCTTGTCTGTTTTTTTTATTCTCATTTTTACATGGTTCATCTATGGAAATATCTAAAACATTTGCGCAGATTTTAATTTAATTTATTTTTTTGAAGTGAAAACTTCTTTAGGCGCGTTAGGCATTTTTGAGATGAGAAAAAACAACTGAACTCGCAACATCGTTACTGACACCTCACTTTTGTAAACGCGGTTGTGCTCTTTATTTATATTACGTTACGGATCAATGTTCTATGCAAGTATATTTACTTTTAAAGTTTTGGAAGTTTTTTTTTTTGGAAACTCTGTTGTGCTCTTTATTTAGATAAGGTTACGGACCTTGTTCAAGTTTTCACTTCTTCCTTCCTTCTTTCGGAGTGCCACTGTTTTTTTATTTTTATTTGCACAATGTACACACAGTTATAGGCTATGACTAGGCTAAAATTAAGAGTACATAACACTGTTAGGGAAAAAATGAAATTATCTTATTTAAAATTATAACCATTTTTTTTCTGGAGATCGTATTCTAAATGCTCTTATTTAGATAAACTGTAGACACAACAGTAAGTACTATCTACCTTTCATGAAATAACCCTTTTTATCTGTCACTTTAGCTAAAGATAAACCCTAATAAACAATCGTCGTCCAAAAAAAACTATTTTGTTTTTGTGTAACTTTTTTTTTCTACTGGCTCACTTAAATGGTTAAATTGCGAGCAAATTGTTAAAGAAACGATACTAAAAAGGTTTAATTTCTCGGCTTTGATCATTCGTCTAACATTTTCCAAGCATTTTATTTATTTTTATTTTTTGTACGCCAAGGGTTGTCAGACTATTGAACTTTTGACTACCCGTAATGATTGCTGTAATAAATACCTGTATGAGAGCGAGACAGGACTTGAAAAACGTTAAGGTCTTCATCCTAACTATATATATGTCGGAGATGGGTATGTGACTCTTTCGTTATTATCAGCGATTTTTAACTACTGTGGGCGTACTGTGGGTAGTGTTGGTTAATGCGCAATAGAAAAACTGTTTGCAGTTCAGATCACATTATAATTTACTATCAAATTAATCACACTAGCTAAATTATATATACACTGGGTGCGACGGTGTTTATTAAAATCACAAATTAACACAAATTACAATTAACACAATAACTGAGCACCACGAATCGAGAACAGTTCCACGATGTTTTAACTCCGATGCAATCAGGGGCTGAATCCCTCCTCGCCGTGGCATCACGGCTCTGTAGAAGCGCGCGCTTTTGGTGGGGGTAGATCACTTGATGTCACCAGGGGCGCTCTTGCGATTCGTTTCGTGTCCGTACAAATGACCGAATCCGACTTAATTATATTTATGTATATAATATTATAAATGCGAAAGTCTGTTTGTTTCTTACGCTTTCACGCTTAAACGGATTTGGATTAAATTTGGGTAGACCATGACCATGACATAAGCTACTTTTCATCCTAGATCGCAGACTAATTCACGGGCAAGAGTTAGTTTGTGAATAATGGTCACTCGCTCAAAAACTAATCAGCATGCGTAGCTTTAAGGCCCCCATTCACGGCCTCGAGTAATACGACTTGCGTCGACCGACACGCGCGCGCGTCAGCTGTTTCCGTTCGTCGCTTCGCAAGTTGCATTGCGGTAACTCTTTTCATGCTCACAACTTATTTCATTTGTTTTCTCCGCAGTCATTGTCGCAAGATGGTTGTTGCTTGAGCATATATATAGCTCGAGACCACGGGGTAACTGCGCATTTTGGCCGATTTTGATCCATCGAGCGTCTCAACACCAACAATGTTTTACACCATAGGCAATTTTTATATAATTACATGCTTTCAAACTAATGTTCTTTCAAGACCACTACTAACGATAGGGTAAATGGTTACATAATATTCTACATTGTTGACTACTGGACAACTATAGTTGTCAGCTTCAGGAAACAAGATCCCCGTCCCTTTGTTCCTTAGTTCAGCCAATCCTTTTAGAAACTTTCCGAGAATAATAATCTAACTCATCGGTACCTACTTCATCTTCTAGAATCTAGAATATGAAGTACCGCTGAGTTAAATGTATCTAGAATCTAGATAATAATACTGTTTCCACGTAGGTACCTACTGTAGCTACGAGGATTTATTGCCTTGATGAAGTATTGGAATTTGATATTATCTTATAATACAGGAACTCAAATTTAATGCAAAATGTAAAGAAGATAGAAAATATATTTATTTAGCACAGACTAAAAGGCACATTATATATTACACAGCAGATAATTCAAACTAATTTTATAAATGCGAAAGTGAGTTTGTTTGTTTGTTACGCTTTCACGCTAAAACGGCTGAACAGATTTGGATGAAATTTGGCACATAGGTAGACCATGACCTGAATTAGGACATAGGATACTTTTTATTCCGATATTCCCACGGGATCGAGCGATCGATTATACGGTTGAAACCGCGGGGTACCTACTGCTATTAAAAAAATAAAGTGTAAAGTGCGACGTAAGAAATTAGCAGGTAAATGTGCCTCAAGGCTACGCCAAATAGGCCCATAAATCAGCAAAAATGCCACACTAAAATGTACTACATGTAATAAAACAATTTTAAAGAAATTACCCCTTCCGCTGTTCAAGCAGTCTGTAAATTTTTTCTGCAGACAGGTAATTCCCGTACGTTTAAGAACGTTCGCCTTAATATCTCAATCTTTCAAAAATACCTCTAATTTACCTTAATCGTTGTCTTTGACATTGATTGTCCCTGAGATGAGATTGTGACTAGTTTTTAAGTGTTTTTGATTACCTACGAAAATTGGCCTTCTGCTTTAATGTCATGATTAGAAAGCAGCCAAGAGGAATCATAATGTCTATGTCTCTACATATTATAAATTAAAGTCGCTTTTCGTGTCTGTATGTCTGACTGCGTTGTTCTTCTAAACTACGCTACGGATTTTGATGCGGGTTTCACCATCATTTAGAGAATTTATTCCGGAAGGTTTATATGTATACATACATACATAAACTCACGCCTTCTTCTCATGGAGGTAGGCAGAAACTACAGAACGCTACCTGCTACGATCCTTAAATACTCTTTTTGCGTCGTTTACGTCCATACATCTGGTCATACACGCACTACTAGTAAGCACCTGGCCTTTCTGAAGCACATCACCAAAAAGGTCAGCATATGTCCTCCTAGGGCGTGTCCCGGCGTTTTCAGTCACAAGTGACTCAAGCCATGTCACAAGGCCATGCTCGCCCCGCTGCCTTGTAAATACATTTTGTTAGTGGCCTTTCATTCATCCTCTCAACATGACCAAATCATCTCAGCATACCCTTTTCATTTTTTGTCACTACATCTTCTTTTAAATGACACCGTTGTCTTATCACATCAATCTTCAGCCATATGTATAGTATATTAATATTGAACATACATATAATCAAGATCTCAATGTTATGTCAAGTTGTCAGGGGCGGGTCGCTGTAGAATAAATTGCAGATCCTTCGCCACTGCTATGTATATATCTTGGCCAGATCTTAGAATTGATCATTTCATGAAATGATCGACCGTTTCATGAAATGATTGCATTTTATGAAATAGAACATCGACCGCTGGCCACATCATGATGTGGTCTGGCCAGATCATTGAATACTCAAAGTTTGACGATATGCACGTTAAATGCACGACTACTTCATGATGTGGCCAAAAATTAGTGATCATATCGTAAAATAGTTAAATTATCTACCGCTAGAGGCGTTGATGTCGCTTTGTTTTCGTTGTGCATCATGCCGGCGAACGATAATTCGATTGGAAAAGCAATTATAAATATGCAAATGGAAGATAAAAGTGCATTGAAGTATCGTTATTATACCAAGCTACGTGACTTTTATGAAAGTCACTCGAAAAACGACCGCAACGTTAAAAAAACCATGGAGTTTGGAACGTATTTCACAGGTTAGGATTTAAATATTCAAATCTTATTATTATTTTTCTTCTGGAATGAAAGCTATTTAAAATGTTTTATTTATCCATTGACCTAGATTACTAAAATTTAATGAATGCCAGTAATATTTGCATGGATACCCTACTTAATGATATGACCAAACGTCGACTGACATATCATTAAACGTTGACGTTTAAATGATATGGTCAATTTTAGCTGGCCGTTTCATGAAACACAACCATTTCATGAAATGGTCGATCATTTCATGAAATTATCAATTCTAAGATCTGGCCACGACATTTATATACTTTGTACATCTCAAAAAGGTAACATAAACAAATATAAAATAAAATATGATCTGGTATCGGCGCCAGCAGTATAACTCGTATTTCACCCCGACTGTACTGTCGAACAACGATAAAAGGCTTAACCATGTCTACCTAGTTATGCAGACATCTTTAAGCGGATATGTTGTACGATTTCCTATTTTTCATATTCACCCAGAATTGAGGATCCAAATTGTTGTGTTGCGCCGATCAAAAAAGAAAGAAATATAGTATTTTGGTAACGTACGAATAAAACAAACTAAACAAAATTCAGGCTTTATTTTGCATTTATCTAAGTCTAAAAAAAGATAGACAGTTTTTCTGTTAAGGGTCCATAATACCTCAGCTCAAATTCACTCCTTACGAGATTGAGTGGCGCGGGGAGAAAACTCCAAGGGGCCAATAGTTTGGGTAATTTCTTTTTACGGGGAAAATAATGGTAATAAAAAAAAGACATTGTATCTGTTTTATAGTTAGATCAGTTATTATGCAAAGTTTCATGATATAATTTGTTTTTTTTTTTTTTATTTAATTTAAATTTATTTTTCGGTTTTGAGGTAACTTTGTTTTTTTTTCTAGAGAAGATTTTATGTAATCGTGTTTGTTGCATATATAAACTAACATCTTCTTCCCATCTGAGTAGGCCTTACATTCTTACCTACTCCTTTTTTTTTCGATAACGATCATACATCTGGTCATACACGCGTGCATTACAAACCTTTAATCTACCACACGCCATATTTAAGCCATATGTGGACTGCACCTAATTGTTTTGCAGTAATTATAAATGTGTTAAACTCATTAGGGACCATGAGCACGATATTATCCCAAAATGTTTAATAATAAAATTAAAACGAATATCAGTATTTTCAATCACAGCAGTGGTTAATTTTTATGAATATTGTAAAGGCATTAACATCAATAATTGAGCATGTGCGGCGTACGCGTATGTTGTACGCTGGTTGAACAATGCACTGACGTGTACGCCAAGTTAAATGCGTCAGCGTAGCGTTTATTTGGCGTATACGTAATAAGCAACAAGCGTAGAAGGCAGCGTAGCATTCATGAGGCGTATGCGTGATACGCAGCAGGCGTGCAAGCCGTCTACGTTACGAGCAAAATTCACAGTGTCCAGAATTAATACCTACCGTAGAGCTATCTATATATTAGTATACAATTTAGCATAGTCTTTAATATTTCGAAAATATTAACTGTAAGTAGGCTGAGCCCAAATAATAATAGGCAGAATCAAAATCTGTTTGGTAATAGCGACAGGAGATAACGAATCGTTCAAGTATGTGTACAGACAACTCCATGTATTATATGCATAAACCTCCTACGGACTCACTTATACACCCACCTAATGCACGTCCTAAATACGCCAAAAGGCGTTGTGCGCTAAGATAAATATTGTATCAACATTAATTAATTAACAACAATTTTCAAATAGCTACAACAACCGTCTTTTCAAATTTAAACTGAAGACTGAAATTAGACTCAATTCTGAATCTTTCATTAAATAATTCTGAGAATTTTGATTCTTTTGTCCGCTACAACTCTTCATTACAAGTTTAGTTTGGTATATTTTAGTTTATCTTAAGATTTATTAATTAAATTGAGATTTGCGTCGCCTTTGCATTCAAAAGTCTTCCTAATAATAATCTTTCTCAGGCCGGATGTCACGTTGTTAAGTCTATTCGACGACAGGGTTTTGTTTTTACGCAATTTAGTTCTGCTTTCGTTAATGACGTTGCCTTTTAGTGTCTTATTACTCAATAGGAAGGGGAGTTTGTTCGCAAATTGGAGATCTGCTTTGATTTTCAGGTTCGAGCTAATAATTACGTACGTAAGTCACGGTTAGTTGTGAAGGTAATGGATAAATGTAAACTAAAAAAATAATGATAAAAGACTATTGTGGTGTTGCTAATATTATCAATAATAAAAATATTGTGTATCATTAAATAAAGTAATAAGTAGAGTAAGTAGAGTGAGTTGTAGTAGTAGTTTAAGTGTAATATTCGATTGCAGATTATTCTATATTAAATTAAATATCTGGATGACCTGTGTTTTTTTTTTAACGATATTTTCTAAGAATCAAACCTAGCCCAAAATCTAGCTAGATCGATGTATCGCCCCCGAAACCCCCTGTATACTAAATTTCATGAAAATCTTTGGAGTCGTTTCCGAGATTCAGATTATAAATAAACAAGAATTGCTCGTTTATAGGTATTAGATTAATGACTGAATGAAAATAATTTCTATAATATTAAGGATTCTTTCTAACATAAATTATGATGTTTGTAAATTCAAATTTGTTTATTCGTTGAAGTTTGCATACTTTAATTTTTAAGCAAAACATGTATGATCTTATATGCTTTAACACCTATGTGTATCTTATCTTATCACTTCTAACTGGAATTTCAACAAAAACAAATAAACCAGGAACTTGTTTATTTGTCTTATTGTTACTTGTATAAGAAATTGGTAAGAACTGGGGCTTAGGTGCCTTTTAATAGACATATTAAAAGCCACCTAAGCCCCGGTTCTCAAATCTCACGATAACGCATTAATTTGACGTCTGATTTGATTATCATTAAACTACTTTATAAGTAGTTTTACCTATTACATATTATTATAATCACTTATCATAATATCACGCTTGTAATCCCCGAAGGAATAAGCAGAGGTGTACTGATAGTAAACCCATATTTCGCCAATAATGTTTAAGCCTATTCCCATCAACTGGGCACAAATTCAGACTCCGGGCTATTACTGAGAAATGCCTGATAAAATACAATAGACGTGGATATAACTAGTAACCTGTTCTACTCAGCTATTTCTAAAGAGCCATAAAAAACTCTTTAAAGAAATCGACACGTGTTTCACCTCTCAACGAGGCATCCTGAGGATGACGATTGACTTGTCGCAAACCCGAACACGACGTGTTGCTACACCGAGCGCTGAACGCAGACTGACTACGATCCACGTCTATTGTATTTTATAATGGATTTCCGTAAGGTCACGCCTGAATCAATTAACTATCTAATTGCCTGATAGAAAAACCCAATAATACTTTGCCCGAACTGGGAATTGAACTTAAGACCTCATGCTTAGTAGTAGCGCTGGTGACCACTAGACGAACGAGGCAATAGTCATTGCCTAGTAAATACATACCAAGGTAGGTGCTTTCTACGATAATCACTCGTATTCGATTCGGTTCATTATCGAACAGTTTTGAATCGACTTATCGAGAGACAAACCGATTAGGCACACTATGGATTATTATGAGTGAAAACTGTAAATCAGACCCTTTAATCGAACCCTTTGACCAATCAGCTTTCGTGACGGATTAGCAATCAATTAGTAGCTGTATGCAATCGAATTGATTCGCTATTTGTATTCTATCCTTCCGTCGTTGCGTAGACTCATGCGGTATGGCTAAATCCAATCCGATTCCGCCGACAATGGGCTTTTATTTATAGCATTTTAGGCGATTGGATTTTCAGATAATTATACCATAATGTTCACGCGAAATACGATTGTTTATAGCGGTTTTAGCGAGATAAGTGAGAGATTAAACTGTTTATCTGGTTTAGTATGATTAGAATGCCCAATCGCTTGAGATTCAATTTAGCAGTTTAAGGTCTTGCCATAAAAAGGTGGAGATAGAATCTTGGAATGAGGTTTTTAGGAAATGAAACGCTGCGTTTTTTTTTTCTACATGAGCGTTGCAACTTTTTGGAAATTGAGAAAAGGAGCTTTTGGCCTTTATTACACGATTGTTTACCCATTGTTTATGTTGGGGAATGAATGCAAAAGCCTAGCCTGCACTTGGCCGTATTTATGTCGTTAGGCAAAAGGGCCAGCAATTTGGTCTACTCATAGTCACGAATAGAACAATCATGTATCAGATAAGTAGGTACCATGTGCAGTACAAATAGTAAACATGTCAGTATCGCAACTTACCATAGTCTATAATGTGGCTTAATAAAATCACCTTAATATGTATCTACAATATCGCTAACAACAAAAAAAAAATTAAAAAATGTACCAACGAAATAACAAAGAAAAATTCCAGCGAATGTAGTCGATAGGAAAGTGGCAAGTGTATTATGTTAGTACGGCCGAGCTTGCATGTACAGTCGATCGTAAAAGTGATACCGGACATATCCTGTTATAAAGAACGCTTTCAATTGCAAATGGGTCGTGGGGCCAGAGAGATGCGGAATTTATGACCCTGGACGGCAAACGAGCACGTTATTTGGAGTCCGATGGAGGAAAAAATAGGGATAAAGGAATTGAGCCATTCATTTTTCATAGTTTTATTTATGTAAGTCCATTCGTAGCGGAGTTACGATTCTATAAAATGTTAAGGACCATTTTGTTGTCGCCGGTCGAAACTTGTGGTCGGGGTTGTACAAATTTAATTTGCGTAGTCCATTGGTTGGTGCGTAAATTTTTTTAAGTGTATTTATGCTC
The DNA here is from genome assembly GCA_963680765.1 of Agrochola lychnidis. NCBI lineage: Eukaryota > Metazoa > Arthropoda > Insecta > Lepidoptera > Noctuidae > Agrochola > Agrochola lychnidis. The sequence goes on along the minus strand of OY796852.1, from coordinate 16,681,668 downwards.
AATGTATTTATAAATTTTTGGAGTGAAAAAATATTTAGGTGCTTTCAGCGATTTTGGTACGGGAAAATCTTATGGGGTCGCGACACCGACATGCTAATGTTAAAAATCAAAATATTTTATTTCACATAAACCTACATGGACCCTTATGAAACGCTAGAAGCTAGGTGCACGGTTCCAATTGGTCGTTTCTTAAGGAGAAGAGCCGGCAAGAAATTGTACGGTGACTCATTTAAAAAATAAATGGCTTTTATAATTTTTTCAGTCGGAAATAAATCAAAAGAGGTGGGGCATGCATATTTAGTAAGGTCCAATCATCAGTGGAGAGAGCTGCCAAAAATAGTAAAAATATCTACAAGTGGTTTCTTTGAATGTTGTGCCATTGAACTAATGACCCATAAAATTCTATGTGTTTGCATTTATAGAGTACCGAACGCAAATAATTTCAATAAATTTATTAGTAAATTAGAACGGTTATTACATATTTTGCTGAAAATTTATTGTAAAAATATTGTTTTGGCGGGTGATTTTAATATAGATGTACATAAAAGAAATAATCAATCAATAGAATTCGAAAATATGTTACTTAAAACTGGTGATTTATTAACCGATTCGTCTTCAGAGCAAAACTTGCATTGACAATTTTGCGCATAACTTTTAACAGATCCTGTAAGGCTTCAAGTATTAGAGTAAACGTTGTCGAAATCACACAGCCTAGTTATTGAAATACCCAATTAGCACAGTATGTACTTTTAATCGGTGGAGTAAGAGAAGATGTGACTATCATAACGATAATATTATTAAATTTAAGGCCTATCTGCGGAGTATGACGTTTTCTGGGGACCCACCACCAGCTCATAAACAATATTATTTTAATGTTACTCCAGTGGGAGAAAGAGATGGAGTTATACAACCTGTAGAGCTTCATCTCTTTCCCACACTGAAGTAATATTAAAATAATACTGCTTTCTGAGCTGGTGGTAGGCCCCCAGAAGTGTATGCAACACATGACCCAAATGTTGATAGATGATGAATATTGTTTATATTATTTATATAGGTACGTCAGCCAAGATGTCAGATGTTACACATCATATGCGATTACTATAAGGCTCGCTTGTTTTTTTATTTCCTCGCACAATGCATATTCATATTCTTTCCCTTTTTTATAAGGTTCTTTTTTCCCCTTCCACCCCTCTCTATCTCAAGAGACGTTTCCAGTTTCTTTGCGACTCCCACACGAAACTTTTAAGGTCATCAGATAACTTAAAGCTTAAAATGCCTATGCATTCCACAACTTTCCTCGACAAGTCCTTTACTGTCCAGGCCGCTCGTTTGTGGAATGCATTGCCAGTTCAAATAAAATGTGCGCAATCGTTACTTGTATTTAAGAGACTCGTGAAGGAACATTACTTGTCGTTGTGATCTTGTTCTCGTAACTGTAATTATCTATAGTCTTCGTTTATTTTTGTTGCTTATATATTTAGTAAGTATGTATATATCTATGTATATATTATTTAGGATATGTATATATCTGTGTATCTATTCTAGTATATAATATACTTATTATTTGCACCAACGACAGCCCCATTTTATGTCCAGGCAAATCACTGTCCATTCCAAGGTTGCCTGGAAGAGATCGCGGAAAGCGATAGGCCGCCCATTGTATATTTTGTAGTGTTTGATTTATTTTTTGTTATGTATTTTTGTGGTGTACAATAAAGTATATATAAATAAATAAATGCACAGTAAACCGTTGTATACACGTGCGTAAGATGATTTCCGCACGTGTAGCATAAATAACAATTTTTAAGTACCTGGTGCTTGTTGATAGGCCTACACTGTCCTCTCATACCTATTAACACTGTAATTTGAAAAGATTGTAAAAACCATTTATTTTTAAAAGAGTTTCTTACCGGCTCTTCTCCATAGGAAGCGACCAATTGGAACCGTGCACCTAGCTTCTGACGTTTCATAAGTGCCCTTGTAGGCTTATGAGTTTTTAAGCTATTGCATAGCTTTTATCGCGGGCTTTGAGCGCGGCGACCGAATCAAAAAATTCCGTAACGAAAAAAACCTAACACCCCCGGTAGTTCCCGTGACAACGTGATGTTGTCATGGGAACGTAATTTTTGTTTTATGTCATCACGTCATCATCCCAAGTGTAGCGTTGACAAATAGGAAGTATGGAGGTTACAAATGCTATGCAATAGCTTTACCGCGGTAGTCCCCGAGTGCCACACGTTTTTTTTTTATCTTCTAAAATGAGTTAAGATAGCAGACGGATGATATAATAAATGTAGTACTAATGTAATAATAATGTAGGCCCAGTGGTAACGGCCGTGACTTACGAGTTGTAGGTCGTGGGTTCGAACTCAGACAGGCGCTTTACTTTGTGTAAATTATTTCATCACCACTACTCTCAAAACGGTGAAGGAAAACATCGTGAGGAAACCGGCATGTCCTAGAACCGAAAATTCGATGACATGTGACATCTACCAAACCGCACTGGGCTCGCGTGGTGGATTACGGCCCACTCCCTCTCACAGAGAGGAGTCCTGTGTCCCAGCAGTGGGAACATTATAGGCTAATGATGATGATGATGATGACTAATCTCCAAATGCAGCATTTATTAAGACATGTCGCTAGTTTAAAAGCCACATACTATTTGCAATAGAGCATAAACAACTTCAGTAGATACTGCACAAATACGACAGCACGGTCACTTCCATGCGATTGGGTTTCCATTCATCAACTGGTTGTGGTAAAAATGTTCTATGGCGTAGACGATAAAATAAAAAAGCTGGTAGGTCAGGCCTGCAATCTATGAAGGTTTGAAGCAGAGGTGTGGGTTCCTATTGTACCCCAATATTTTGCCAGCTAAGTTTAAGTCCCATGTCATAGGGGCCGAGCCTATTACCATCAACTGGGCTCAAATCGAGACTCCGGCCTGCTACTGAGAAATACCTAAAATCGTTTGCAGTCAATATCCCCGTTCTTTCTTTAATATTTCAGGATTTCATGAGCGCTTAAATCATATTTGTGCTAAAAAGCACTGTTTTCATACAAATGGCTAGCATGTTAAAATAAAAATAAAAAACGCGAATTATATACAATGCACACAACACACTTTTTGAGTCCTATCAGCATATTGGCACATATGCACTCCGAATTAATTCAAATATTCATTTCAATATAATCTATTCCGATGACCCTCCCAAAAAAAAAAAAAAACAAAAAAAAAACCCAAATAATATCACAGTTCTATTCTATTCTATATTCTATTCTCAATCTGCCTAGCCTTTTCCCAACTATGTTGGGGTCGGCTTCCAGTCTAACCGGATGCAGCTGAATACCAGTATTTTACATGGAGCGACTGCCTATCTGACCTCCACAACCCAGTAACTGGGTAGTACGATACCCCTTGGTAAGACTGGTTGTCAGACTTTCGGGCTTCTGACCACCCGTAACGACTGTCAAAGATCCACGAATGACAGCCGGGACCAACGGCTTAACGTACTTTCCGAGGCACGGAGGAGTCTCAATATGTAAAGATGGTCACCCATCCACGGACCAACCCCGGCAAGCGTAGCTTAACCTGGTGGATCACACCGTGTGGCTGTTATTATTAGCTTATTCTATATTCTATTCTATCATTACAAAAGACAACAGATTTTTATAGCATCAAAATGTAAACAAACAACAAAATCGTATCGGTAATGTTACTGTGATTGTATAAAATATTCAACTGTCGATCCGAACACTAATTGGAAGGCTAACGAGATATGTTCTGAAGTAGATACTCTGTGGTGCTGCATCTCTTTCTCTCCTACAGACTGTTTCAATATTGAATGCTTTTAGTTAATGTGGTTTAGAATTTATATCATTGGAAGTATTGAGATGTCTTTGTGTTGTTTTGAATCACGGGTGGAAACTAAGTAAAGGTCTGCGAGTTTTAGTTTGGTAAAGTTATGTTTGGGAGTATCAAGTATTTGAGAGGTATCGGAGTTATCGTTGAATACAGTAAAGGCTCTAAGGCAGACAGGGATGATGCGACACCGGTAGAATAATTTCCGTGAAGTTTTCATATAAATTTTTCCACCAGAGTTGCGTCACGCCTTTCTGCGGGAGCCTAAACTCGCATACCTACATGTACCTTGAAAACATTAAGCCCCATTTTTTGCGCAGTTGTGAAATATAACCTTGGGTGTTCAATGTAGCAATAATTATAACAATAAATTCTTTTACAAGCCCATCAATAGGTAATCTTTTTCGAATTTGGGATACTCCTGTAATTTCGAATAACTAACCAAGTTATTTTGGCAATGCGAATCCATTCCAGAGAGAGCAGTGGTGGCCCAGTGGTAACGGCCGCGACTTACGATTTGTACGTCGTAGGTTCGTACCCAGACAGGCGCTTTACTTTGTGTACATTATTTCATCACCACTGCTCTCAAAACGGTGAAGGAAAACATCGTGAGGAAACCGGCATGTCCTAGAACCGAAAATTCGAAGACATGTTACATCTACCAACCCGCACTGGGCCCGCGTGGTGGATGACGGCCCACTCCCTCTCACAGAGAGGAGGCCTGTGTCCCAGCAGTGAGAACATTATAGGCTGATGATGATGATGAATCCATTCACATTTAAAAAGATTCCAAATATCCACTGTACCTATAATTAGGTATATGTACCTATGATAATCTAATATTAGCCTGTCAACGTTTAGAGTTGGCCCTTTTAATGACCACTACAATGAACGCTCAAAACATTTAACAAAAACTATTTATAATAAAGCAGTGTTAAACTAAGTTAAACATTAAGCTCACATGAGCGAGTCGAGCCTAAAGCTTAACTTGATTTACAAATTAAACTTTTAACCGATCAAAAACTGGAAATTTTCAGTCTGGTATGGCTAAAATGTTTAAAATAGCGTTAGAATTTAGCTCTAGCCACGTCATTAATCTCAGGTTAACGGCGAGCTGACGTATCTCTAATGGACAGGGACAAAAATACGCCCCTGTAATTAATGAACATGCTCCTTGAAAAAAGATACGCTTGGAGTATCTTCCTTCAATTATGTTATAGTTGCCACGTCGTATAAAGTGGTAATTTATTTTGTTACTGTCTCATGAGGTTTTTTTTAACTTGGTTGAAGTTTACGGAAGATGCCTAATTACATGGTAGTTAGTTCATAAACGGGTTTGGAACTGTCATGATTTATGTAAAAAAATAATAATTTTACTATTGTTGTGTGTGTGCCAGGAGGCAACAGAGTGTCGGATGGCCGAATGTCATGATTTCCAAATATTAATAAGATTTACTGATTTTACATACTAAATATAAAATTAAAAGTATGTGATTTGCTTCAAATGATTTTTGTATATGTTAAAAGTATCTCATTTGATAGTTCCGTAAAAGTAGTGGTTTTTTTTTAACGGAACAGAATTAGAAACATAACGTTTGGAACGTCACTTAGCTTCTAAGTCAGTTCGATTTGAACCTCGAAATCTAAAGGATGTCTTCAAGAAGTCTAAAGTCTATAACGTTATTATATTAAGCACCTAAATAGTTTGTTAAATAATGCTAAAAGTGTGCCAAGTTTGTATGTGTGCAAGATTATAAATACAGAAATATTAGTAATGAAACGGTGTATCATTACAGAACAATGAGACTTTAGAATTCTATATAATTTATACTTAATTAAAATAATGTTTTGTGTTGCATAATAATTTTGTATACCTACTATTGTATAGAATCATTTTTTTTTCTAACTTGAACAGACAGCTGTGCTGCTGGGGAGTTTGTTGCGCCACTTCTTCTTCCCAGCTAAAGGCGCCAGGAAGTAGTGAAGGGTGGGCGTTTTTGGGGGACTGTCTTATGTAATTTTGACGTTCGAAAAGTGCTGATTCTCAGCCTAGTTTGAATAAATGACTTCTGAATTTTGAATTTGAATTTATATTTTCCACATTAATTAACCTGAATATACGCAAATGCATTAATGACTAAGTGACACTGCACATCCATTGCTACGTATTAAATCCGTAACTAGAATACCTATACCTACTCAAAACAAAGAAAAATATACAGTGAGGAATATTGATTAAATATTAAACTATCTCATATCGTAAAAATTGCCAAATCAGGTTGTATGTTGTGAAAGTTCAATTCTCTGTCTGTCCACGTACCCAGTGATTCGAGTTCAAATCCCTGCTGCTCTGCTGCACAACAAGGTTGTTTAGTGTCAATTTTTATTTTAGTGCCAATACGGCTTCACTCGATATTTTTGTTCTGACACAATTTTTCAGAACAAAATTGTGAATTGTGTTGGTATTGGTATCGATATTGTGAATCCCATGTGAACATGATTTTTAGAGACTGCGCTGTACTTTTTAACCGACTTCCAAAAAGGAGGAGGTTATATGTTCGTCGCGTATGTTTGTTTTTTTTTTTTTTTTTATGTATGTCCACCGATTTCTCCGTCAATTGTGGACCGATTTTGAAAATTCTTTTTTTGTTTGAAAGGGTGTGCTCTCGAATTGGTCCCATATAAATTTTATTAACTTTGCTTGGATAGTTTTTGAGTTAGCTACAAAATACGTATTTTTTTCCCACTTAGTATGTAGATGATATGATAAATTTCTGTCACTGGTAGCAGGTAGTGGTATTCGAATATGTGTGGTGTAGGTACCACAACTGAAAAGTGTAAAATAAAAACTTTTTACAAAAAAAAAAACAACCGACCTCCAAAAAAAACACAAGTGAAAAATAACTTTAATTTCGGAAGTCGGTGGCAAAAAACGAAAATACAAAACCCAAGACACCGACTTCCGAAATTAAAGTTATTTTTCACTTGTGTTTTTTTTTGGAGGTCGGTTGTTTTTTTTTTGTAAAAAGTTTTCATATAATACTTTTTACTGTTGGTAAAAAACACACAACAGGGAGACAAGGGTGATTTTCATTTTGTTTTTCACGACTTTTTTACCCCCTTTTTGACCACAGTGCAGAGCAATGTTAATCCTTAAAGAAGAGATCAAAGTAAATCATTTTGACCCAGAAATCCTTACTTTCTACATTTTCAAGACAGCAATTTGTTTGAGTAAAAGTAAAAATGTTTTTTCGTGACCTCTGCACCTACTGAAATCTATTTTTAAATTATAAACAGTTAAAACAACACACATAAATCATAGTCTAAATTACGGCAGATACCTACAATGTCGAAATCAATCATTTAATAAATCATCGTAAATTCGCTCCTGATTTTTACAAAAAACACCCTCTATTTCCTATATGTATAAAGATATACATTATGTTAATGTATATGTTTTTATATACGGCGAATCCTTTTATCCCGGAGTGGTAGTAAAACACTTGAGGCCACATTTATTTCTCGACATCCGTGAAGCCATAGAGGCATAGAGGATAATGTTTGGGCGAGAAACATTGATGTATGTAGTTCAGTACATGTGTTGGTTTATTTTGCTGCCATTGTACCAACTGATTTGGACAAAATGGCTATCAATTGAGGTTCTTTTTTTTAGCCTCATTACTGCTTCTAAATCTTTGGTTTTCGAATGAAGTTAATTTCTGTGTTTAATGGTTGTATGTGAAGAAGTGTTTATGAAAAAAATACCAGAAGTGTTGTCTGTGTATTATTGTGTATATTAACCAACTGCTCTCTTACTGTGAGTTTTTTACAGTGTAATAAATGGTGTTGGTCTAAAAACAGGACCATGCAAGGTGCTAAGTGTCACTTCTAGATATTTGTCCCAGGACGAGTATTAATCTGTAACTCAGTGATCTTCAACTTTCGCCGACATTTTTTTTTTTAAACAGTGGCACTCCGGGAGTGCCGACAGAAGAGAAAACTTTAAAAAAACGGCACCGTACCGCGGTGCAGTTTTTTTCACGTGTTTTTGTCTTTTACTTCACACACTGCGCTAATGAACGCGTTGATGTCTTTTGCTCCACGGTGTCAGTAAAATCGGTAACAGTGTCGCGAAATCAATGGTTTAGTCCCATCTCAAAAATGCCCAACGCGCCTAAAAAAGTTTTTACTTAAAAAAAAATTGCTTTATTTTAATGAATCAATCAACTCCATTTTCGAAAACAATTAGGTGCCGTTAATTTATTATGTTTATTTTATGTGCAAGTCCAGGTATTAATTAATGTCTGAAATAGGACTGCGAGTTGTTATTGTAGACAAAAGGCTTAGTAAACCCTTTTCACGATAAGTATAGTCAATAAACTAAGCCCTTATACTTGAGAATAGTAAGAATACAAGAAAAGGGGCAAATTATCTCGAAGTTATTTAGGCTTTTATCGCACTTAGCACTACCTGTATAGTCTGAAGGGTAATCCATAATCGTAAGGTCAGTCATCACTTATAGAGTGCTTGACTAGACTGACTTTTACGATCACACTTTTGTCAATAACCATTCTTACTGAACATTTTTAGTGCTGTAAGCTTACCTGCTTAAATTAATTCTGTAGTTGAACTCATATTATTCTTTTAGTTTGGTTTGGTATTTCTTCTCGGCGATCGTCAGGAAATCTGGCACTTCTTACCTGACAATCTTCTAAGAAGAAAGAAAATATTGACTGTCCTCTAAAATGATGCCTTTGTTGAAAACTATACTCGATTTGAAATAAGATTAGACATTTAAATAAACCTTTTTTACAGTCCATTCAACCGATTTTGACTTCTATTGCGTTAGTGGCAAATGGCAGCTGCAGTAAACAGTTGGTTTGTAACCACTTTTTTTGCTTTTAATGCCATCTTTATGCCTACGGTATAGAAGTCAAAATCGGTTGAACGAATTGTAAAAAAAGTTTGTTTAAATGTTTAATCTTATTTCAAATAGAGTATAGTTGCAGTTGGATACGTACATATTTTTATTGTACTTGAGTAAAGGCTCAAAACCCATTACTTACATTAATTAAACTGTCAATTGCAATGAAAATTAGTGCAAAAACGAATTCCGTCCATCATTTTAATATTTGATATCCTGTTTAAATTTTTTATTATAGCATAATTATAACGAGCTTGCATTAATAAAACGGGACTCGTATGCCAACTAATTGTTTATTAATGTGGCACAATTTTGTCAGATAATTAATCACAGGCAGCACCTGGTAACAATGAAGTTCCTGACACATCGCATGTTACTAGATTAATCGTCCGGTCATTTTGGTGACCGGAGATACGGACAGTATAAGTAGGTGATGATGTGACGTTGTTGTTCTAAGAATATGATATAATAATAATCGATTATGGAACGATAAGAAATTATATCCATGGTGGAACCTTTGTTAAGGCCACAGGAATCCGCTGGATGCGGGAAGCACAGAACCGGTCGAAGTGGCGGTGCTTGGGTGCCTATGTCCAGCAGTGGATGTCTTTCGGCTGAATGATGATGATGACGATAATGATAAAGAAATTATTAATAGAAGTTGGATGTGAAATATTTTCCCGGATCGGCAATCGCACACGGCAATGGAATCTACATTCTACATACAACAAAATCTACCTAATTTTGGCGTTGCGCTTTATTTTATAAGGACTATTTAAAACAGTAGATTATTCTGAAGTGATTGTTTTGCCGTGCGATGGCCAAGTCATTATATTTAGTAAAGAAATAAATAAGATAAATAGATAGGTACTGAATAAATTAACAGACTTGGTTTTACATGAGATCTCACATCTTTTTACGGTAAAAGAACTGCGTTGCGAGACTTGCATTTTTAGGGTTCCGTAGTAAACAAGGAACCCTTATAGTTTCGTCATGTCCGTCTGTCTGTCTGTCTGTCCGCGGTCTAGCTCCGAGACCCTTAGTACTAGAAAGCTGTAATTTGGCATGGATATACATATTAATTACGCTGACAAAGCGGTAAAACAAAATTATGAAAAACATTTTTTTTTAGGGTACCTCTCATACACGTAAAGTGGTGATGTTTATTTTTTTATTTTTTTACCCCATGGTGAGGGGTATCATTGGAAAGGTCCTTCAAAAATATTGTGAGTTTGTAAAACTATTTTTGGATTCAGGGATTTTTTTGCGAAATATTAAGCTTTAAAGTGCTAATTTTTGTTAGAGTCAAGTGTCCCCCCCCTGCTGGCTAAATGGTTGGTTTTGGGTATGTAAAAAAATCACAACAGTAGTTTATATAACGAAATTAAAAGGAAAACTATCACAACTAAGTAGGCTCTACAGGTTAACAAGTAATAATCGACCAACTTAACTTTGCAGTTGTAAAACATGTTTTTCCATACATTCTGTATGGGAAAACATATTTTTCAACTACAAAGTTAAGTTTGTTTTTGGGATAAATTCAACCCAACTACGGAACCCTTCATTGTGCGTGGTTCGACACGCACTTGGCCGGTTTTTTTACATGTTATGTTTTTGACGGGTTGTCTTTTCTCTGACACCTGAAAGTTTTGAAAGGCTTTCCAATGTTTCAGTTGTCTGAAAGTTTTATATTGATAAGTATATTTTAATTAGAGCAGTTTATAGTGAAATTGATGACAGTCATTATTTTAATCTTAAGTGGACAGTGTAAGTACGAAGTGAAAAGACTTGTTTCCAATGCACGACAGTGTTTTTGTTTGTCTTTCTGAGTCTTGCAATGTCTTGTGATTCAAGAGAGGGGCGAAATCTGCTGCAGCCTTTTTAGTAGCCAGCCCGCTCTCGTTGTGTCGTTAGAGCCAGTTTTTTAGGGTTCCGACCTTATAAGGAAAACGAAACATTTTTAGGATTCTTGTCTTCATAAGCTGACTTGGACACGCGTTGCACTCCAAACTGTTTTGCTAGTTCAAAAAATTGCTTCGGAACTCACAAACTCACATTATCAATTAGCACCCATTGCCCAATTTCACCAAAATTGTGGCTTAACGTAGTAAAAGTTTTTGAATAAACACAAAACTTTTCCCAGTAAAATATTGACCTAAACCCTACAAATTAAAATTGATACAAAACAAAGTTTTGACCGGCCTCAACATCTACCTACCTCATAACCTTTTGAAATCGAATATATACAACTTTACTACCACATTTAACTTTCTCAATATAAAGCTGTAGTATCAATAAACAATATTCTATTCTATCCTATCGACAGAGGACTGATAAGTTTTATAATTATTGGAAATGGGAAGCCAAGTTTTCACCCTAATTAAGTTCTCCAACAAAGAATTCCACCTAAATGAGCGCAAAGTTCTTTTCATTGAGAAAAAATACATGTTTCCTATTAAAAGGTTAAGTTGGCTAGCTTTTTGCATACCGTTTAAAAGTTAATGAGCTAGACAAACTTCAAGTTTAAATAGGACGTATTTTCTCTACAATGTGCCTGTGATAGTAGACTCTATTTATCAGAGAACTTAAATATGTGTATGGGAAATTCTGTGAAAATTACAAAGGTCTTGGATACAAGAAGGTAAAAAATTATCTGCCTGTTCCTCTCATAACAAACCCAGACAGCAATGGCGTACCAAGACTAAATTCGATTTCATTGAGTCCAACGTTCGCAGATTACTCTGATTCGTCTTCCAGAGTTGAAAGATGAAATATAATTACGCTTAATTAAATTTTATTAAAACAAAGGCGCAAACCACATTTCTCTTCGAAATTATTGTTTGACTTATTTCATCACATTGTAAGGTAGTCTCTTTTGTTCTAAAACACGCTTTCCGCGGAATCTTATTAAAATTTTAATTAATGCCTACTATAAATTGCAAGCAATTGTTGTTAAGAAATGACGAAAATATACCTATATTTTTTTTTTTAAGCAGTTTCAAAAAGTTGTTAATTTTTATGCATTTCAATTTAGTTTGCATGAATATGTTCAGAACTGTTGTTGGTGTTCACACACAGCGGTCGTGAATTAACGGATTAATACCACTGGAATAATAATTTTGTGGTGTTCGTGAAATAACTCTAATGTTGCATTTTGTTTTTGTTTTGAATAGAGATTAAACGTCAGCGATACGTTATGCTTTTTAGAAACTTTACTTCATGCAACCGTTTTGTTGCTCTCGGCTTAAATATATAATTCGCTATTAGTCCCATTTAGTGGATAGGGAAAGCTAGCAGAGAGAGGGTGTTATTGTGGTGGCGTGTGGCCGGTTAAAGTTTGTGTTATTCGCACTACCCGGCCAGTAGAAAAACACGCCACTTTAAACTTTCCCTACGTTATTGTGCCGAGTTACCAACTTCTGAATATGCAGTCGAGCAGCGCAATACCAACCATTTTTAGAGATTCTCAGGTTTTAATTAAGTTTATTTAATAATTTATGGGTTGTTTATGTTAATTTTTGAGTTGTGCTCGTTTTAATTGAGTCCTGAAATGAAAGTTAATTCCTTGTCTGGCAGAGTAAAATATTTAATAAAATAATTAAATATGTTTTTAATTGTGGATATAACTTATTTTAATAACCTTATGGTCTTTTTACGTTATAAATTAATGAATTGTAGATAGCATTTTCCAATTTTAACATCTTCTTTCATACTTGTTTGTATTTAGGTACTTTTATCTGTGATTATAACTCATTTTACCTATGGTTTTTTTTTTTTTTTAACTTAGTGAATTGTTAAAAACTTTTGCCCGTTTTGACATCTTGGACATGTACTGTGTTCATATTTTGTTACTTATAAATAAGTTCCGACACTTCACTTTACTCCGCGATTTATTGAAATGTCTCACAAAAAATGCCCTTATACAACCTTGACATTTTCCTGTAGGTAAACTATGAAAACGTCAGAGGAATTCTTTGAACTCCAATTCCTCGTATAATGTGACTTTTTGATGCTCGTACCTGTTTCCCTCAGTAATATCGATTTCTTTGGATAGGTCATGAGTAACATTTGGAAGTTTAAGATCAAAGCAAATGCCAACGACATCATCATTCTCATTACGAGTTCAGGGTATCAATGTGGGTAGACTTAAGCGTTGGTTTCCTAAGAAAGCGGTGAACGTTCACACAATGATGGCTGTCCAAAAACAGAGCGTTGTTGACACCTTAATGTCAGATATGTGCGAAAACGAACAGATTTTTACGACGGCCGCTATATTATGACGGAACCGCAGTCCTAGGAAACCTAAGGTTTATGAACAACCCGCGGTTTTACTCGGATAATATTGGGATAATATTCGGATCCCGTAAGAATATTGGGATAAAAAGTATTCTATGTCCTAACTCAGATCATGGTCTACCCATGTGACAAATTTGATCCTAATCCGTTCAGCCGTTTTAGCGTGAAAAGGTAATAAACAAACGAAAAAAAAAAACGTGTGGCACTCGGGGACTGCCGCGGTAAAGCTATTGCATAGCATTTGTAACCTCCATACTTCCTATTTGTCAACGCTACACTTGGGATGATGACGGATGATGACATAAAACAAAAATTACGTTCCCATGACAACATCACGTTTCCCATGACAACATTACTTTGTGATGGGAACCGTCATTACATGGTAGGCGGAGTGGGGGTGTGATTTCTTGATTCGGTTGCCGCGCTCAAAGCTATGCAATAGCTCAAAAACATTGTAACAAAAAACACACAAACATTTTCTCGTTTTAATATTAGTTTTGATAGTGTAAATTCTGCCTTATCATTTCCTATTCGTAAAACACGAAACGATAAGGGCGGTTTTTATTAGCATCTGATAACTTTTCTCTGATGAATGTTGACAGTGAATGAACCTATGACAGTTTGATAACTTTTGTTGATTTAGAACATTGGTAAGTATGTCAAACTACCGTTATTATTCCTTAGATACAATTTTTCTAGCGATTGAAAGATCCCAAAAGCCCTACAAAATATATAACCTTTAAGCACATTTTGTTGGTACTGGCTGCTGTGCTCTATTATCTCTAAGATAAATATTTAACTGGCAAAATGTGAGTGTACTTACTATAGGTACACCTCTGCCTAACTCTTCGGGAAAACAGGCGCGATATTATATAAAAATCTTTAAACAAGTTTGCATAAAGACAGTCAAACTTCAGTTTAAAATCGTGAATCTGATAGTAAAACAATTTACCCAACATTAATTTCGTAATGCACACAACACACATGCACAAACATCCTACAGCCGGACCTACTAAACAAATATTTATTAACTGCACCACGAGTCCACGATGCAGGAATCACTTCAGACTTCATTCATTCAACTCCATTGTTAAATTACTTTGATGTATCTTGTTGGGCAAAGCGATACGTTTGAAGTCTGTGCGAAGCGTGGTTGTGTATCTACAAAAGTTATTAGCTTTCGGATATTGGAATGTGATGTATCTAGGAGTTCTGAAACTGTACTCTGATTATTGTGTATTGGTTACAATTATTGCTTGACGCGATAGTATTACTAGCTTTCGAAAATTTATGATAAATTTAGATGTGTTCCGTAATACAAAAAATTATTAATGAAAACTTAATGTATTTCCATTTTTTTCGATAATTTGTAACTTGATAACATAAACTATGTTTCTGCGGAAACAATATTACGAATATTATTGTTTATAATACAGAAAAAACATTATGAAAACATGTCATTTACGCTGTAAAAATTTACGAAATGCAATTCGCTTACACTTCATTTACAGGTAAGTTTTTGGAAATAAAAAGACGTAGGAGCCTAGGTAAATACTGTCTCAATCCGAATATCAACATAATATGGTGGAAATATGCTCAAATTGCAAATAATTTATGTATTACGTTTGTATGGACAATTCATGCGTCGCCGCATTCTTAATTTATGGTTAAAGAAATTTATTTGTCTGAAATATTTATATGATATAATTTACTTGAGAATAATTTTAATTCACAAATGTTAACCAACAACGCTCCACTGTCAATGTCAAAAGGTTCTTGTAGTACTAGGCCGCGTCCTAACCAAAAGCGATCGTCGCGCGAATACACGATCGTCCAGAACCAATGAACCAGAACGCGTGGTCGCGTCGACAGAGGATTCCTTCTAGTGTTCCGAACAAAAAGTGACATTTGAACGCGACATTCGCGTTTTCGAGCGACTATTGCTTCTGGTTAGAACAAGGGGTATGTGCGTCAGGCGCCCGCCGTCAGTCAACATCATAAACCTGACATACCGAGTTTAAAAAGGTGGGCTTTGAAGAGCTCTTCATCTCTGTCACTCATACGAGTACCTGTATGACAATTTATTTCTAGAGCTCGATGTACAACCACTGATATTTGCGGTGAAACACTTTTCGCCGTTACCTACGCCCTTAATAGTAAGGTTGAAACGTGGTTCACCGCCAGTGTCCGCGATGGTATCTTACGCCCGCCCGGGTATTGTACTCGTAAATGGTTTAGGTACGTTTAAATTTTCTAAAATTTTTAAAGTGAAACTTTTATTACATCGTTTCAAACTTTTTCGTCTGTGTGTTGCATGTCGCGTGACAGTCGGCCGCGGAGTAGGGATAAAGTGAAAGGTGCTCGTCAGAGCAGCCAAGGCCAATATGGCAGCGCCTATAGAAGTTTCACTTTTACCGTGGTTTCATAAAACCACACAATCCTTTTTTTGTTAATTCAAAATCTAAAAAAACTAACTCTCGTAGGTAGTAATAGTAGCAACTACAACATTTCGAGTATTTTTAAATTAAAAACAAACATTGTAACTACGGTCTCGGATGCAAATCAGCGCAATAAGTTTGTACACATACATGCTGCCGATACAAATAGTGAAAAGAATAGAGGAAAAACAACTACAAACTTTTCTATTCGTACGGCTCACAATAAACAGTGGTAAATGAGTTTTAAATAACAGCCATTTTAAAAAGTCTATGAATACGTCATGAAAGTTTCGAGCATCGATTCGAATGTTGTGGGACGCTAAAGAACTGTTTACACTGATCCGATTTTTGAATCGTGCTGTCTGAAAAAAATCGGCCAAGTGCGTGCGTACGGAATGTATGGTAAAACATGTTTTTGCAACTGCAAAGTTAAGTTGGTCGATTATTACTCGTTAACTTGTAGAGAGCCTACTTAGTTGTGATAGTTTTCCTTTTAATTTCGTTATATAAACTACTGTTGTGATTTTTTCACACACCCAAAACCAACCATTAAGCCAGTAGGGGGGGCGGGGGACACTTGACTCTAACAAAAATTAGCACTTTAAAGCTTAATATTTCGCAAACGGATCCCTGAATCCAAAAATGGTTTTCACAAACTCACAATATTTTTGAAGGACCTTTTCAATGATACCCATGGGGTAAAAAATAAAAAAATAAACATCACCACTTTACGTGTATGAGAGGTACCCTAAAAAAAAATGTTTTTCATAATTTTGTTTTACCACTTTGTCGGTATAATTAATATGTATACCTATGCCAAATTACAGCTTTCTAGTACTAAGGTCTCGGAGCTAGACCGCGGACAGACAGACAGACAGACAAACAGACGGACATGACGAAACTATAAGGGTTCCTTGTTTACTACGGAACCCTAAAAAAGCTTATCGATGAAATCGATTGACGGGAATCGATTAGAAAGTTTTAAAGTACAAACACAGTTTTTAAATTATTATGAGGATGAGTATTGAGTTATACTGTTTTTCTGTCCGAGACTCACACATTGCGATCCCTTTGCCAAACAGTAAACTAATCTCATCCAGAACATTTTTAAAGGAATCCTTAATATTATAAATGCGAAAGTAAGTTTGTTTGTTACGCCTTCACGTTAAAACGGCTGAACGGATTTGGATGAAATTTGGCACATATATAGATGATGCCCTGGAAAAGAAAATAGGATACTTTTTTTTTTTTCCCACGGGATCGAGACTTATGCGGGTGAAACCGCGGGGCAAAGCTAGTTGCAAATAAAAATGTTTCGAATGTTTGAAAACTTGTTGTTGAACTGTCAAAATGAAAGGTATCGCCATTGTGTGTTACGCTTTTACCCCGCAGATTACCTATAGTCATTATCTCTATTTTGCTCATTTCTATAATTACTAAGAGTGCTCCTACAGTGTAGAATAAACACAACATACATTAATTTTACGGTAATTTCGTGACTAAATTATTATCCTGTAAAATAAATGATTTATTTTCTTAATATAAAACATTACTAAACTTCATAATATTGAAAAATGTGGAGTGTTTTCCATTGCCGTTATCCAAAAGTATCGATCTATAGATATACACACACTTTTCTCTATACGTCCACTACACCATGTGTTTATATCCATTTTTTCCCTTTATATTGGAGGCACCTTGCCAAAATATCAGCCTATAAACCATTCCATCCTCTCACACAGCCCTACGGTTGTCACCTACATCCGATGGAAACTCGTATGTTACAGTTACACTGCAATCTGCAGTGCGGAGCGAGTCGAGGGATGCCTGGCTAATTATCTGTCACGGCTGATTTCAACGTGATGTGCCCATAATTGTGGGAGGTGAGAGTAAACTCTGCTACTCCAATTTTGCGAACTATCAAAGCTCACGAAATTGAACTTTGAACATTGTATTTTAGGTAAGTACATCCTGATTGTACTTATGTGAAAAAAAAATCTCTTATGTCGGTTTCCTGTTGGTAAAACTGAGAGTTGTAATCTTGATTGCACTTATAATTGTAATATGCCTTAAAAATACAAATTGAGTGAAATAAATAATAATTTACACTCCACGGCCACATTTATTCATGCAGCACAATAATGCATCATTTACAAAAATGTTTCGGATTTTTAAAAATCTTTTCTAGTATTGGATACGCTCGCATTTGCGATGATGCGGTCAACGATGGTACACGCCTGTCTAGAAGTAGGTCACCAAATCATGTGATAACCTGAAAAACTACGAAATTTTAAGTTCGTTTGAATTCCCTGGGTATATGTAGGGTTTTAGAATTGGTACACACATCATACAGAGTGATAGCAAGGGAGATGGAATGGAAATGGGTTTCTGTGGTTTACCAGGTCCTGACGCGCTTGAGGTTTTGTATCTGTGACGTCACTATGCTGTTTCATGTTGCTTCTGTTTGTCAGTTAATCATTGTGTGATATGTGTGATTTTAGACATTCGTCTAGAATCTCCTTTGTTATGTTGGATTTGAAGTTGAACTTGTTTTAAAAAAACTGGATTGGCCCAACTTAGAATTTTCGCTGTAGGTGTATAAATAATGATGGGTTGAATCCAAAGGAAATGAATATGTTTTTAAAGTTACTATCAAAGGTAGTCATTTTCATTCGAACCTATCGTACAACATAGGCAAATATAAATATTATTTTGTAGTTTTAATTAAAACATAAATTGATGTTGCATATTTTCCTGATAGTGTATTATGATGTACGTAATTCGGTCTCTAGTAATTACTTATTTGACTATTATCGTCATTCATATTACAGAAAATGAATCCAAAATATTTGGCAACGAAACAGTAAATCCATAATTACAATTTCCAGAGATAAAATCATTTATCATTTACTTTTTGTGATATACATCACATATCAATCATTTATCATTTACCCTTTGTGATGTAAGTATATCACAAATATATATGATTTTATTGCTGTAAGTAGGTTTGTACAAACACTTTTACACGTCAATCATATTTTTTAAACTAGATGAGGTCGGCGTTTCCTATCTGACTACTCAGAGAAGGAAGACTGAAACAAACTCAGAGATCACAGTAAGGCTGCGGGCCGAGCGGGGCGGTGGCGACGGAACAATTTTGTACCATCGGCGTCGTTACCCACCGCCCCGCTCGGCCATCGCTTCTCGCCGCTTGTTTCGTGCGCGCAACCTCAGGGTACCGCTAAACTTATTGTAAGTGGTTCTGCTGTAAGTACGTTTAATTATTCCCATTGTGCATTTAATACTATCACCGTATGGGATCGGTTTGTTTGGTACAAATTATTCACTGAAATTCATACACAATGTTAGAATGTCATGTTGTGTTTCGTTTGTGTTTACATATGATTGATTTATATTAAGGTAGTTATGCAAGCCCTAAGTTGTAATGAACATTGGGACTCTCCCAATAATTGAATAGGTTTATTCTTGGCGTATTATAGACATGACAATAACGACACGACAACCGTGTGCCGTATAATTATTTTTCTTATGTAGGTAATCATAAACTATAACAATGAGTAACATTCATAAGCACCAGTACCCTAATTGCGCAATACAACACAATCACAATCTGTTTCGATTTGAAATAGATTGCTAATTAATCCATTGCTTCTTATGTTGGAAAAAAAAATCGACTCACCAACGTAAATAACGCAATGAATGTTGTTGAACTGTCAAAATGAAACAAATTAGGCATAATTGTTTACGAAAATAAGTTACGTAATTAGGGTACTGATTTTAATATCAAAGGTTTATCACCAGACAGACATATACTAGTAATATTCAACACAATCAAAATCCATTTCCAATATAATTTTATTCTATTCCTACCGACCCAATTTAGGTGAGTTGAAAACCAATGATTACCGTAGTGACCGCTAAAATTACATGGTAGACTATGTGACTGCTTAAAGCCGTCTGACGGGTGATAAATTTATCAGTGGGTCGATGATCCAATCAAGGGGGATCAGTTGTTGACATGGGGCCGACGATAGGGCCTTACACCCTGAGTTATTGCAGGGGCCATGGTTCCTCTCTGTGCTATTATTAAAACGGACGCTTCATTTATCTCTGAGACTTGTGGTTGCAACGGGTTATAACGGTTAGGTGTATAAAGTAAGTATATTTTGAGAGATACACAAGATATTTGTTAGGAAATCTAGATTAATTTTCAGAATATAATAATTAAGTCAGATGTATGTTTTTTTTTTGGTTAAAATAGTAGCTCATGGAAAATTCGTTCCTTTTTCATAAATTTTATTCTATTTAATTAATTAACTTTATTTAATTTTATTCTCTGTGGACATCACGAAAGGTAGTTAAACCTTTTTGGCGCAGCCGTGCGGCTCACATATTATTATTTAAAATATATTTTCACTTTTTTATTTTGTTTGTATTTTGGGTTTACGAACTGTGTCCAAATAAATGTTTTCTTTCTTTTTCCTTTGGTCCATTTATGTTTTTTTCAAATAAAACGAATCTTGAAGCACACCATACATTTATAAAAGTGTAATATTTTAAAACATGTTTAAATAATAATTTTGTAACAAAGAAGACTGAGGAAAATGTTTGTTGAAAAATGAAATGGCAAAACATTAAACCTTTACTGAAACCGAAATACGTCAGTGAAGTAAGTTTTTCTCATCTTTCATTGCTTCAACGAGGAATAAAAATTCTCGTTCTTTTGCTAAATTCAAGGTAAATTAATAATATTGACTTGACTACCTAAATTATTAACAGTCATAATTATTCACATTTGCACGCCAAAATATGTGGCAAACATGTCTGAACTAGTATTTTTTTAAATGTTGTCCTGCATGCACGTTTTCATTCCTATAAGTGTACACATGTTTGAACAAATTAATATATCTTATATTACCGATATTTGAATTTATTTTCATAAGTAGCACTTCCCAATTTAGATAGATATTGTTATTTCAACTCCACATAACATAATTTACCCAAGTAAATGTTCACGCATCATTGATTTCTTGTCGAGACTATATTTGGTTAAGATAATCTCTCCCTTCGTGTAACCTTTTCATTAGTAAGCCCTTCACATATTGTAAGGGTATCAAATGTATTATCAGCGCCGACTAGAGGTTTGATACCAATCAGATCGATATTTATTATACCCGCACAGACCCTTTACAACTTATAACCAGTAATTACACGGTGCGTCATTAATTTTCTGAGAGATACGTGATAATTGTTACCTATTTATTTAAAAGAAAAACTTAACCATTTTTCTGACCGAAAAAACTTCGTCAAATAAATTAGAATCTCTTGGATATTACTTTTAATCTGGGATCATTTTTCTTTTCGAAATATGAAACATAAGAACAAATAATTCATATATACTATGTTGTCATATTATTTATATCTATGTTGGAGACCCGTCTCCAACATAGATATAACATTGTGACTTTCGTTATTATCAGCGATATTTTAACTACGGTGGGCGTAGTGTGGATAGTGTTGGTTAATGCGCAATAGAAAAACAGTTTGCAGTTCAGATCACATTATAATTTACTTTCAAATGAATCACACTAGCTAAATTACACACACACTGGGTGCGACGGCGTTTATTAAAATCACCAATTAACACAATGATCACAAATTACTACTAACACAATAACTGAGCACCACGATTCGAGAACAGCTCCGTGACGTCTTCACTTCGATGCGATCAGAGGCTGAATACCCTCCTCGCCGTAGCCTTAAAACATCACGACTCTGTAGAAGCGCGCTTGGTGTGGATAGATCATGTAATGTCGCCAATGCAGTGGCGCGCTTGCGATTCGTTTCGTGTCTATACTAATGACCGAATCCGACATCTATAACACATAGATCTATGATTGATCATAGATATGATAGTATAATACATTGAAAAGGATATTGTTGTCATATAAATAACTTAGGTATGAAAAATTTATAATATTATGATTATAAGTGTCTGTTATCACGGACAGTGATGTTGGGTCCTCACTTTATCACGTAGCTAGCTGCGCTCCACGTTTCCACCCGCATAAGTCTCGGTCCCGTGAGAATATAGGGATAAAAATATCCTATGTCCTAATCCAGGTTATGGTCAACTCATGTGCCAAATTTCATCTAAATCTATTCAGCCGTTTTAGCATGAAAGCGTAACAAACATAAATGAAATCTAATTTTCTCTTTACAATATTAAGTTTAGATTAGATGATGCCTAACGCTAGTGATTAGACTCCTTATGACAAACATAAAACGACAGTGACGATTTAAATATTATATCCATAGCCACCAACAGCTCTCATAACCAGTGTTGCCAACCCCAAATAATGGATTATGGTGTTCCCAGTTTATAAATACGGTAGATTAAAAAAAATACGGTAGATTTAAAAAGTGCTGTAAATATAAATCGTTGTTTGAAAACAGCAAAAAAAAAAATACGCTTATTCCATATTTTAATTAGTCTGAATATGACAAAATAACTGTGTGATCATGATATTTTTTATACATTTCAGTATTATGTCCAAAGCATCAACTCAACTGCGAGAGAAACAAACGACCTGTACCCTAATGTCTTTCAACGCAGGTTTATTACAATGCAATTACGCAAAGAATTACCTGAATGAAGAAAGTTGGTTATAAATACGGAACCCTGAAAAGGTTAAGAAGTCTGTCAAATTAGGCAACTCTATAGTTTTTACGAATTACATTGGTTCAAACTTTTATCTATGGTTGGGGAATGCCCCCTAGTCCACTGCTATTTAAAATTTTACCATGTTATGACATAAAGTACGTTCAATAATCCATCTGCCCCATTACGGTGTTTTTTGACAACGTAATTACATTGTTACGGTAGGTGGTAGATCTATGCTGATTACGGTGTTGTTGGCAACACTGCTCATAACATTATAGATAGTACCATTCACAAAGACGCGCCCAACTCTGCTCCGCTCCGAACTAAAGTACAGCTTACAGTACACTAATCGCGGAGTAGGGCGCGTCTTCGTGAATGGTACTGCACGCTTTGTTTCCCCAAATGGTACGCCAGAGGTATACGATAGTACATCCACATTTCGCCATTACTGTTTAACTCCCATATAGGGGGCGACCCTATTGCTATCAGCCGGGCACAAATTCAGACTCCGGGCTGCTACTTTAATAATTCCAGATGGAAAACCCCATGATACTATTGGTGAGAGGGGGCCTACCAAGCGTGATGATTTCAAGCTCCTCCGCTACTTCCTGCTGCTCCCGGATCTGCGGAGCGTGAAGATTTCAAGCTCCTCCGCTATTGTCTGCCTGCTGCTCTTGACTCCTGGTAACGGCTCAATCCTGATTCGTATTGGCGGCTCCAAACTGCTGTTCCTCTTTCGCTGCTCTGCTGCTGCGCCGCTGCAACCTTCTCAAGCCACTGCTCCGCTGCTGATATTCTTTTCTACCTCTATAATTCCTTGTACTCCTATGTTTTTCTATGTGTTCTCTTCATTTATTTTATTTGTGACTTACATTTACCTCTACGGAGGTTAAAGCAACGTATGCCCGACCTGGGAATCGAACCTATGACCTCATGCTCAACAGTAGTGCTTCCAAACACTAGACCAACGATATAGTCAATGGCCATCATCATACCCCATAACGTTCACTTCGGTTGAATACTGAATTTACCCCATTTAAGTACATATCTCTTCATGGGCACAGTATTCCTCAGTGGGTTACTTTCCATTTACTGTTGGATCCAGTAAATGTATTTCGGCGAATTTTCTCCGTGGCTAAACAAACTTTTGGACGTTCCAAACATTGTTGTTACGCCTCTAAGGACCGCACTTTTTTGAAACAATAAAAGCTAAAAGTTGTAAATAATGAGATTACTCTTCTCCTTTTATAATAATACTAACACGGATTTGAAAGGCAACTTTGTATTGGGCCTTATACCTACATCATATTAAGCTCACATTTGGAAGAAATTGGTACCTGTACTCCTTTAGGGAATTTAGGTGTGTAGGTATAACATTTATTCTTGGAAACCTACTTAGAATAATAAATAAAGGAGGCATTTTTAGCTGACAAAGTAGTCATAAAAATATTGTGAAATGTGGGTGATCTATCTGTAGGTACCCTTCGGGGGATACAGGTATGATGTTATATTAAGAAGCCATATTAATTAAAAAAATAAAACGTTTAAACCAACCAAATAAAGGCGCATACTGATATTTATTTGCAAGTTACAATTAACAGTTACACAACAATTCCTCGAATAAGTACGTACAAAATAAAATATTTAATAACATATCATATACATCAAAGGAAAACCAATAAAATGTTACCATTATTGTTTGCTAGCATTGTACTATTTCAATATTTATTTTGGTAGTATTTTATTGAAACCGCATTATACCACAAACATCATAATTATGGACATACAACAATAAATATTAAAATCTAGAGTTGCCAAGGGAATGCGCTACCGGGATAAAAGTATCCTATGTCCTAAGCCAGCGGGGTAATTGCGTACCATACATAAAATGACAATTAATGACGGCGTGGAACATACACACAACGCCCGCGCCGCACCATCGCCTCGCCCGCACCTCGCCTTGGTATATGTTTGGCGCCACATCGTTACTATACATTTTGTATGAAATATGAAACGGGCGGCGCAACGCCCGTGCCACACCGTCGTCGCCACGCCCGCGCCACTCGCCACTTGTGTATGTCTCGCGCCTAATGAGCCTTAGAACTATACAATGCTACCGGTGGTTTACTGGTCGTGATATCAACGAAATGTATGGTTGGTAGCGCAACCAATCGAACGCCCGCCCACCACAAACCTGTTTACATTTCGTTTAGACCGCATTTTTTTTAACTACATTCATTTTTTTTTTTTTGTTTTTGATTATTTCTGGAATGGCAACGTTTTCCATTTTCATAGATGACACTTGTGTTGGAGAAGACATCAATTCAACTTCTGTATTTTTGACAGATTGAAACTGAGAATCTATCAAAAATACGTCAAATTTTCCTACATTATTGACAAGTTTTTGACATTGATTATCGCTGACTGTGACTAGATTTTGAACGTTTTTTATTACGGGAATTAGCCTAAATAGGGATTTTCCCATATAGGCTAATTCCCGTAATTAAAAAAATTGGTTGCCTGTAAAGTCGGTATACGGGCGAAAGTTTTACGTGACAACGACTTTGAGTGGTAAAATAATTTTAATGTGAATATTCATTCGTATAGTAGGAAGAAGGATGAAATAATAGTAACAATTTAAAACATTTATTTATACAAAGAATTATATTTAAAACATTAATTTATACAAAGATATCCTATCTATCTAGCCTATCTCTCTCACTCTCTCTCTCTCGCTCTGTCTCTCTCGCTCTTAGGCGGGCTAACTGTGCTCGAGTGGAAGGGACGCGTGCCTTTCACTGTTTATGTCTGTCTCTCTCGCTCTTAGGCGGGCTAACCATGCCCGAGTGGAAGGGACGCGTGCCTCTCACTCGCTCTCATTGTGAGCGCATAACGTGAGCGGAGCGTAACGCAGTTTTGTCACGTCAAAACGTCTCATTCTAAGCTACACAAATATGTAGCTTAGAATGAGACGTTTTTAGATAGACAGTACTGAGTAACACAATATGTATAAGGTAAACCAATACCTAACACAATATTGTATTTTCAGGCACAATAGATGAACAATTACGCTAGGCAGGACTATCAATCCTCAACGTAAGCAATTAATTACAAGCTCTAATCGCCGTAATAATAATTACACACCTTAATAATTTTCTCTCCAAATAATAATTCTGAATTATTGTGATCCACGTTTGCCAACTGATTTGTTGTAGTTATAAATATCCATCTACGTACGCCGAGCTGACCACACACAAAGCTATATTTTATGATTGATGGCACCATTAACTGTGTGGCTTGCTGTATTTAGGCACAAAATGCTAGCAATAAATTTCAATTTTTTATACTACGAATTTATTATGAAGGAACAAAAATTTTCGACTATTTAGATAGCCGCACGCAGTCTAAAACGTCAGAGTGACGTGAAATAAAAGGAAGGGGGAAATAAAACGAAGTCAATTCTGAAATAAGTGGAACACATCTTTCAGTCCCGAGGGATCTATCGGCGTATCGACAGGGGACTTGGCGGCGGATCCCGTTCAGTCAAGTTTATTGGCAGAATTTCAATGCTTTGTCGTCTGCGATGTAATGGCAATTTATAACTGAACGATACGCGCGATTTGGTACGAATTTTCTAAAGGGAAAGGATGAGATCAACATTTCAATAGCTATCTAATCAACATTACCGGTATGTCTCGGGAAATTGATTGTTGAATGTGGAGATAATAATTTCAACGACGACTCGTCTTACATAACTTTTATTTACAGAAGTTTTTTTCACGGAATAACAAAGAAAATATTGTAAGTGTTTCAGATCATTAGGCTGATGCGGTTATGTTTAAAAGGACTCGTATTTCAATGAAATGTTTTCATAAAATTGAAATGTAAATACAGTTCTCTTTCACCGAACAAACGTCCAAGCTCTCTTTGTTTAAAATGTTTCGTTATACCTGCAGTAACACAATACTTGTTCACTAGAGTTTTCTTCGTTTTTTTTAAACAGTCTGTTCATTTGTATGGACGTACGTATATCTACATAATCATGTACGACTAGATAGCCCAGTGAACTTTCTACCACGTGGACAATTTCTATTGAAAATTTAGATTTTTTCGATTTTTTGGCCCTCCTTTGGGTTGTTCCTAATTTTCTTTTTTCCTAACCCACCTCAGTATAGAAGCAAACAAAATAAAAAATAACAAATCGGTCGAGCCATTTTCGAGTTTTTGAAGTAGATGTAGTTTATCTATATTTATTTATTCACTTCAACGACTTATTCACTAAAACATACACAAACAAAAATCACATACAGTTTTAGAAATAAATATAACAAAATGTGATAAATAAAAAATAAAAATGAAAAAATAAATGTGTTAAATATGATAAAATGTGTTTTATTATGTAAGCACTGTCTCATACACACAAGTGTCAGGTAGCTGTCACTAATGTCAACTGTCAAATACGAGGAATGGCGGGAAAGCTGACGTGAAGCGTACCAAGAACTAGGATCTTAGTTGTGCTGATGAGCCTGTGAGTAAATGTGATGATTTGCTATAGAAATAAACAGACACAACAAGTCGATTTTAGTGTTCATAAACGAAGCAATAACTTTATGATGTCAACGTCAAGATGGAAAAATTTCGGCGTATGGGCTCGATCTTTAACTGCCTCGAAGCCAAAGTGAGGTCAATTTATAAATGAGTGGGGGACATCAGTCACGCGGGACGTGGTCGCGAGGCACGAACGCTTGATATATTGCCTCAGTTTCACCTCCTTGACGTTTTTTTGAAAACGCTATTCCCAGTAATGGATAGTCGCGGATTCAAAGTAATTTGATGGAAGGCGTGGAAGTCCAAAAAGTTCACCAATGATTGGCTTTTAATGGATTTCAATTTAACTTTTCGGATGCGATGCGAAGTTTGATAACTCAATTTTAAATAAGTATCGACCGCCAAGAAGCATGAAGGGGCTTATAGGTTTGGGCTAGTTATTAAATTAATAACACAGCCGCCAGCTTTTCCAAAATCGATTTTGTAATTGTCTTTTCTACAAATACTCCCACACATTTCATACAACCTACTTTCCATCCCAACACATAAAAAAATAACCCCACCACACATACACTGAAACATGGAAGTAAAAGCACCGAAAAGGCCCCTATTACCGGCATCGGCACTTTGGGAACAGCCATCGCACCTCTTAGTGTAGATTAAAAACATAAATAGCAGTGCTACAGGTTCAGCTAACTACGCCTTCTTATCGAGTAACCACGCACAAGAGCACAACCCGGTACCGACGACACGCGATTCGACGATTAAAATACTTTTTGTTCTTAAACACAGGCTTTGTAATTGTTTGCTTACGGTTTTAATGTAGAAACGGCTTTTGTTTAAGAGCGTTTATTCTGAAAGTTGGCAACGTCGCAAATAGATATCAAATATTTACCTGTTTTGATTAATTTGGCAATATTTCTATATGGAAATATGAAATGTGGCTAACTAGCGAACTAGAATATTAATAATGAATTGCAATTAAAACACTTAATTTGATGATGTAACCGTTCTAGGTGTAAAAAAAGTCATTTGGAAAGTTTCCTAATCCTTTGAATATTTGGTGGTGAGATATTAATGATTGCATTTCATAATCAATATTTTAGTTTGCTAGTTAGCCACATTTCGTATTTCCATACAGTAATATTACCAAATTAATCAAAACAGGTAAATATTTGACATCTATTTGCGACGTTGCCAACTTTCAGAATAAACGCTCTTAAGTTAGGATGGATGGAACTATTTATTACATTTAAAAACATAGAAATTATTTGACTGCCTTGTTAGTCTAGTGGTCGCAAGTGCTACAGCCGGGCATGAGGTCTTGGTTTCGATTCCCAGGTCGAGCAAAATGTTATTGGGTTTTTCCACTAGGAAGCAGCAGCCCGGAGTCTGAATTTATACCCAGTTGATGGCAACAGGCTCGTCCCCTTTACATGCGACTTAAACAGAACTGGCTAAATGTTGGTATTCGATCTATGGCTGCTGGCAAATTCAATGTACCCAGAGACACTAATTACTATGGTGACCGAACTCTAAAAAAACGAATACCATATCTATTGAACAGTCTGCCAGCAGACATAAGGAGTGAATTGAACAAAGATCGTTTTAAAAATAAATTTAAAATATATTATTTAGAAACATGTTAAACACGTTAGTTAACTATCTTAAACATGTTAAAGTTTATGCTACCTATAAATAATAATTAGTTTTAAGTACAAAGTTTATTGAATGTATAGAGACTCACCGACCTCATAGTCAAACCACTACTACGGTTTTGTGGGGCTTAAATTATTACTTACACTTACCATAAGTGAATAAAGATAAATAATTAAATAATAATAATATAGGTAAACCTTAGTCTAACCTTTCGGGTATTACAGGCGTGTTATGTTATGAATGCTGAAATTCTTTTTAGCATAATTTTATGGTCCTCGGAGCAACTATTTTCTTTTATAAAACAGACGAATCATTATGTTGGTAAATGCGGCGTTACACGGCTTATAATATTTACCACGCTTGGAATTTTTACTGTGGTATAGTGTTATGTAAGCAAGCTCACAGCTAAGTGGTACTTATATTTTTCTTAAAATTACCTACATTATGGCTTTCGGAGGAGCTCGTAGCTAAGTAAGAACAGCCGCACGGATCGATTCATCAGGTTAAACTATGCTTGCCGGGGTTGGTCCGTGGATGGGCGACCATCTTTACAGTTGAGACTCCTCCGTGCTTCGAAAAGCACGTTAAGCCGTTGATCCCGGCTGTCATTCGTGGATCTTTGACAGTCGTTACGGATCGTCAGAAGCCTGAAAGTCTGACAACCAGTCTTACCAAGGGGTATCGTATTACCTAGCTACTGGGTTGTGGACATCAGATAGGTAGTTGGTACATGTAAAATACTGGTATTCAGCTGTATCCGGGTTAGACTGGAAGCCGACCCCAACATAGTTGGGAAAAGCGCTAGGCAGATTGGATGACTTTTGTTTTTGTAACATTCGTGAAAGGAAAAAAGAGTTTCACTCGCGTTTAATATAATATATATATATATAAATTAATTTATTAATAAATTAAGATTAATTATATCAATATAATATAATCTATATAAATATTAATTGTTTAATTTCCAATCTAGGTTTTAATATAAATATAATAAAGAGAAAAAAAGAAATTATTAAAAATTTATTAATTTATAAAAAGTATTTTAACATAAAAAAACTATTAAAAAAAATTACATATAAATAAATTTGAAGAGGTATTAAGCTTCTGAGTTACTTCGTATTGTCTTAACAAATAAGACATTACAACACAGTACACAAAACAAGTGAACTACGAAATACACAAAACACCAAATTCCGTACCTCTACCACAATCGCAAAAGCGTGAAGCTACGTTAAATATCCTTTTGTTTACTAAGCAACATCAAATGTATAAGCTTTTAGATATTCTGTTATACGATATCAGCTGTCACAACCCCTCCTTACGACTGACGAGGGATAATAACTAGCCGAGTATTAGTAACACTTTTGTATCTATGTATAGGAATATAACACATTTTGGTTTAGTGTTAGTGATGATAAGATCGACAGTTGAATGAACATTTTGAAGGATAGATATAACTTTTATTGTAATAGTAATATGTCTAAATAAATACTTACAACGGCTACAACTGAGACGGTCGGGTAATTGCTACGACCGCGTAGCAGCCGTAGCAATGCTACGGCGTAGGCTTTGCGTAGCAGTTTTCATAGCATGACGTTTCTTTTAATTTATACAGCTATGCTACTGAAAATGGTCCTTCGGTTCAATAATCTATCGGATAAGGGATAGTAAGATTATCTAAAGTACATACATCTTTTATGGGGTACTGTGTTAAATGTTACAACAAAATACCTTGTGACATATTGCAATTAAATGAAAGATAATTTAAAACTCATAGGTATTAAAAGTACACTTTGTAAACAAAAATATTACAAATTAGAGGAATATATCCAAGATAAGAGTGCTTGGAAACATGCTGGTCCTGCTCCATAGGACAATTTAGAATCAAGACAAAATCAAACTGGTTGCTAATTTAATTGTAAAATTTATTACTTTGTGTTTTATGACATTGATTTTACATTCTGTGATTACTTCCTCACACACTGACTTATTAATTGTAAAATTTTAGGAAAATTGTCTACTTTTACAATGCTTGTAAATATGTGAGCACCATGTATCTATCACATATTAAATTATCTGTCGTTGCTTCATCTTCACATTTAATAATTATTTAACTAATGTACGTACATATACAAACAATTGTAAAACATTTTAAAAGAGTAACGGTGGAGTTTCTTGCCCATTCTTCTCCATACGATGACTATCTTTTGGAAGGGGCGACTAGAAACAATTTTATTATTTTGTAATTTTTGACGTTCAAATGTGCCATACATGGGCTTATTTGAAATAAATGATTTGATCTTTATGTTTGGCAGAATGATTAGTGTTGTAAAAAAAAAACTTTTTTACAAAAAACACAACCGACTTCCAAACTACAAAGTGAAAAATAGCTTTAATTTCGGAAGTCGGTGTCTTTGGATCAGATCAGTATTTTAGTTTTTTGACACCGACTTCCGAAATTAAAGTTATTTTTCACGTTGTAGTTTGGAAGTCGGTTGTGTTTTTTGTAAAAAAGTTTTTTTTTTTTCACTTTTTAGTGGGTTGGTTTGTAATTTATCTAAGTTACAATAGCCTTATGTCAACTGCTCATCAAAAATACCCAAATCGCTATATGTAGATGTGCCTTTAATATTTGAAGAGTTCCCTTGATTTCTCCAAGATCCCATCATCAGATCGTGACCAAATGACAATGAGACCAACTTCAAGTTGGTCTCATTGTATACCCTTTCAAACAAAAAAAGAAGTTTTCAAATCGGTCCAGCCGTCTTCGAGTAATTGGGGAACATACATAAAAAAAAATATCCCGACGAATTGAGAACCTCCTCCTTTTTTTTGAAGTCGGTTAATAAGTTAATTTTTCTGATACAGGGGGATTCCTCTTCAGTTTAGCTAATAACTAATTGCGTGTCATTGAATCAATAACGATGACTGGTTTATAAATCAAAACGAATATTAAAATAACAAAGGTTCAAAGAAATTCCGAAAAGATATCTTAATAGCCAATCAATTTAAAATAACAATAAAAAGAACGGCACGAGAAAATAGTCAAATGCTTGTTTCAGATTCCTTTTTTTATTATTGATTTAACGACCTAAACAGTACGGTAGTGTAGCGATTGCCTTTTCTGGGAAAACAGGTTTTATTTTTAAGAACAGCTGTCTCTTTATTTCTAAATCGACTTTGTATCTAAACACACCATTGCAGGCCGCCTGTAACGCCTGCAATGGTGTGCTGCAGCATACATTCCACATTCCCACACCCTGCAGACGCCTGCGTTTTATCATGTTATTTTGAACATAATTATACTGAAAATATATTATAATTAAATGCATAACACACTTTCAATCATTTTTACAGCCACGGCCACCAACCAATCGTAAAGTAATGAAATATAAACAACCCCACATCATATTTCTCCCCATTTCAACCACTATCACAAGCTTAATTCAAAGTCAACTTCTTACAAAGTCTGTCGTTTCAAGTCGTTATGAGGTTTTCGCAAAAAATATTCGCTCTATTATAATTTTACCTTCAAAAGTGCGGCCACGTTAACATGAAAGGTTTACTTCAACACACGTTCTATAAAAACTTTCCGTTTGGTAAGCCCATTTAGACGACGGGGCTATTTGTGGGCTAAACTAAAATATTCATACATTATAATTCTTTGGTTTATTTCACTCGAAAGGCATGAAAGAGGGCTTTGCTGTAGACGTGTTCGACATTGAGTGTGTACAAAGTTTCCGCTTGGCGAAACACATTTGTACAAGTTTGTGATTCGGGAAGGTCGTTCGTTGAAGGAAATTACTGAATAAATTCGATTGACTCCGGTACTCGACGCGACCTATTGGCGGCTGATCGACGGTTCGCGTGTTCAACGCTTCACAACGATCTTTGGAAATAGTGAACAAGTTTTTTTATTAAATAAGTGAAATTGGTACGCGGCTAGGTACTGCAAATAAACTTTCGTAAATGTTATAGTTAATACACTGCAGTGTTATTTGCATGTTGTTATTAAATGAATATAGTTTAAGGAAATAAAAGGAAACGTTTCTTTTGCTGCTTTTAAACCTGTTGGGTAATGGTTTGCTTGATTTATATTTAATGATGCTAACGGCCCTTTGTAATCGTAGGTCGTTGCGAGATATAAAATGTATAATCGTTTTTAAAATATGGAGGAGTTTTACATACCTACAGCTTGCGCTGAGTAAATGAGCTTATCAAAATACTGACAAAACAGTAACATTCCTAACCTCAATAACATTAACGATCGGTTTCTGAATTGAGAATTGAATTTGCAGTTAAGAACTTGTCAAACTCTACATAAGTATTACATATGTTGATTCTTCAAAAAATTCAAAGTTGGTCACGTTTGTCATGAACTTGTGAATTTCGCGGGCTACATAGAAAAGGATTGTGTGGTTTTATGAAACCACGGTAAAAGTGAAACTTTTAAGCGAACTATAGTTGCCGTCATATTGACCTTGGCTGCTCTGACGAGCGCCTTTCACTTTATCCCTACTCCGCGGCCGACCGTCACGCGACATGCAACACACAGACGAAAAAGTTTGAGACGATGTAATAAATGTTTCACTTTAAAAAAAACGAGTTCTCTGCATCGAATTTTCAACTCAAAAAGTTCAATAATGAATGACATGCAACCCCAAAAAGTGTTCGACTTCGCATTCTTACAAAACCCAATGACCTCTTAATGAATAAATACTTAACAATACACGAGCTTCTTAATAAATTATAACGTACTTTACTACTGTGAAGTTTCCCACTCACACTTCTAAAAAAAGGTTAACCTAAAGAAAACTTTATTAAAAGTCGCTCCAAGTCTTCGGCAGCACTTTGTATTTTATTCACTGTTTTTTTTTTTTCACCGGGGGTTGAATCTCAATTACCGGTTACTAAGAAAATGTGTCGTGCAAACTCAATTAGGCTTTCTGTCGCCGCTTTTCTCCATTTAGAAAATATCAGAGGCTCGTAGGTAGGTACTAATTAAAAGAGTGAAAGTTGAGGATGAATTTGAATGAAAACGTTTGTCGTTTTTTTGTTTTTTGTTTTTATCACGTTTGTTGGAATGAGACGTTTATTTGCTGAGAAGTGGAGATAAAATGTTTCATTACTTATTGTGATATCGTAATTATTTTAATGTCCGTGGATTTGCAAAAGGATCTATAATAGTAGGTAGTTATTTATTATAAATCTGAAACAATAAGTTACCATATAACTCATTATCTGTTACGATGCCTCATTGAGGTGGAAAACAATTAAAATTCTATTGTGTCTCGTTAATGACAGTTGAAAGGTTAAAACAAGTAGCATAGTTTTTACTTTTGTTTACCTTCACTAAATCTGCTTCATACAACTTTATCTAGAATAAAAGTTAAGCTACTTTTAGCCCCAGAACAATACATAATTCTTCTGTACGTGTTTATATGTGAGTCACTGAACTTCTAAACAGCTGAACCGATTTTGATGATTTTTTTGTGTGTGTTTGAGTGGCTCCTTGGATGATTTAGATCACAACAGGACTCGGTAAGTGGCGCTGTGATCGAGTTCTAGGAAACAGGACAATGTCTGTCCGTTCAGCTAGTATTATATAAATAACAAGCGAACCGCCCCTGCTTCGTGGGTTTTTAACAACTTGAAAAAACATCGAGATTTCTTTAGGTACCATATTGTGTAAGTTTGATGTTAAATGAAAACTTATAAAACTTTC
The DNA here is from genome assembly GCA_963680765.1 of Agrochola lychnidis. Lineage (NCBI taxonomy): Eukaryota > Metazoa > Arthropoda > Insecta > Lepidoptera > Noctuidae > Agrochola > Agrochola lychnidis. The sequence continues at coordinate 16,647,531 of OY796852.1, read as the reverse complement.
GGAGTAACTTCTCTAAATGATGATGAAAACCGCATCAAAATCCTTTGCGTAGTTAAGACTAACCACGCGATTACACAGACAGACACGAAGAGCGAATTAATTTGTAATACTCGTAGATATAGATAAGAAAGTTTTTGAATGAATGAATTTTATGAAAACATGGTGGTCGCATTATTTTTTATTATGCTGCTCTATTGGCGATGCCGATGACGTCATGGAAAGGCCCACCAGGCAAACGGCATAGAGGAAGACCGTTCACTAGATGGGACGACGATATTAAAAAAATTGCTGGTCCAGAATGGCAACGAATAGCCCAAGACCGAGAGAAATGGAAAGCTTTGGAGGAGGCCTTTACCTGAGAGGGGTTCCAGTACAGTAAAAAAAATGCTACTGCCTATTATTATAATATTAGTAAAATTTAAATAGTTATTAAGATAATTGTATTTAAGTGTATAGATATTAGTTTCTCAATTTTTTATCCTTTTGTTAACTAAGTACTATAGGTAGGAGACAACATTTGCATGTTAAAGTGTTACTGGAAATAAAAGGCTTTTTTATTTTATTTTATTTATTTATTTATTGGCGATGCAATCACCTTTATCAACAGTTTAAAGTAAATAAGATAACCGCGAATACACCTGTTATAATAATTATAACATATTCTTCAGATTACCATATAAAACGAATCGTGAATAAAACAAAGGACATATCGAGTCGAATTAAATTTCCATGTAAATAAATAAGCTGTAAGCAATCCTTATTGGACTGTGAATTTATTTTAATTGACCATTATGATCACGTCATAACCATAAACTCATTATTTCATTTCATTTAACTAGTTACTCTCAACTATTATAATTATATCTGTTGTCTAAAAACAAAGCATTGAAGTAACAATGCCTATGGACAGCAATTATAATTGGTTATACAAAGAGATTTATGCGAAAGCTTGTAATGTTCATATAACTACCTATTTTTGAATGTTCTTATGCAATGTACAGCCTAAACCTTGAACGTGTAGAAATTACACAAAAACATAATTTCATAAAAATTTAAACTTTTATTTGTAAAACATAACATAACATCACGCCTTGTTTCCCCGAGGGGTTGTGCAGAGGTGTCCCTGCAGCAGGTACACCCACATTTCGCCAGTTATGTTTAAGTTCCATGTAATAGGGGGCGAGCCTATTGTCATCAACCGGGCACAAATCCAGACTCCGAGCTGCTACTGAGAAATTTCAGCTAGAAAAACCCAATAACACTTTACCCGACCCGGGAATCGAACCCAGGACCTAATGCTCAGCAGTAGCGCTTGCGACCACTAGTCCAACGAGGCAGTCAATTTTGTAAAACTAATTTGTAAAACTTATGCAAATAACAATATAATGATAAGAAGTACGGTTTAGACAAAAAATTACTTGTATTACATAGGTACTTACAGGAAAAAACTAGGTATACTTCAGTTCAAACTCAAAGCATTTATTTCAATTAAACCATTTATAGGCACTCTTGAACTGTCAAAGAATCGGTCAGTTAGTCAGAAAGTTGAAGCTAGTTGCCCATTCTAAAACGTAGATCTCTATGGAGAAGAACGGGCAAATATAGATATTACAAAATTCTGGGTACATTATTCTGGTTGCTTCTATATGTGAGAACAATGTACAAAAAATAATCAATGCAATTGAAAATATAAGATAAAAAATAAGCCCTGACAGATAAGAGATGACCAGTCTCAACTGACGGCGCCCGTTCACGAACATGACGCGTGGAGGTTGGTGGAGTTCATCCACCAAACCCCATTGAGTCCACATAGTGGATTATTTATACGGCCCACTTCCTGTCACAGAGAGGAGGCCTGTGTCCAATCAGTGCGAACGTTACAGGTTGACTGAACGTAACTTCGTACGTGGGGCTATTGTTTGCTAGCTTTTCGGAATTTTGAATTAGTTTTCAATTTTATCGAAAATTTGTCCGGTCGGGCAAAGTGTTTTTCAAACAGGAATTTCTCAGTAGCAGTACGGAATCTGGATTTGTGGCCGGTTGATGACAATAGGCTCGCCCCCTATTACATGGGTCTTAAACATAACTGACGAAATGTGGGTGTTCTATAGGAACACCTCTGCCTAACCCTACGGGAATTACAGCCGTGATGCTATGTTATAAAGATCAATGGCACTTTAATTTGGAGTCTAAATTGTATCAAATATACAAAAGAGAAACAAAACAACACCGCAGTATTTCAATTAGGCACGTCACAGATAAATACTTCACATACCTGATCGACTCAACTGAAAAGCGATCCATTGACAACCGGCAGCTATTTTAACAAAAGCATTCCTTTTATTTTTGAATAGAACGTTCAAAGTTAATGTATTAATTGAATTTTCAACACTAATCGATGAGTAAAATGTCTAGACTTTTTTTTTGGGTGGGAAATTATCAAATAACTTCTCCCGCTCTGGGTGGAGCGGGAGAGCGTGTCAGACTCTTACTGACTAAAACCCACCCATGTTCCTTTGGTTGCCCTGTTGCCGGGGGCCACGATTTCCCTATCGGTTTTCTTCGAACCCCCGGCAGGCATTGGCCCTAGTGGACCCCGTCAATTTCTGACATCTCTTTGAGGCGCGCGTGGAACACAACGCGCCGTCGACCCGGGCTTGGTCCTTATCGGACGGCGAGCTACCCATTGCTCACCGTCCGCAAGCCCGCGCCTACGGTGGCCGGAAATCGGCTCGCGATTCCCGCCCCGGGCGTCTCCTCCTATTGCGGCGGTTAGGGGCGTGAGGGCGCGAAGTTTGCCTCTCCCTCACGCGTTCCGCCTCCTCCTTCGCGAGCATTACCGCTTCGCAGAAGGAGGTGATGGCCTGCCATTTCCTCTCGCTCCGTACCATGGCCTGAACCAGGGCCGGACGCGAGAGATCACCGCCGCCGATCGCCTCTACGAGGACACGGCGTTGCTCCGCCCAAGCCGGGCAGACCTCCACCGTATGCTCCACCGTGTCCTCAGGCCGAAATGTCTAGACTTCGAATACCACATTTGGCATTATTAACGAATGCTCACGCTTTAAAACTCCGTCACTAAAAATATTAATGATAGTCTTGGAAAACTATCAGCGTTTATTGGCAAAATAGTATCTAACCAATCAGGTTTTATAAAATATCTGATCAATTTAATAACAATAATTCCTGTAAATAATGTGCAAACAAAACTGCTCATAATCTTGGAAAGCAAAATATCCAAAGAATGGCCATCAAAAAAAAAAAATGAGAGAGAGCTTTTTAAAATGCAAAAACACTCTGTGAAAAGATGAGACGGTGATGAAGCGATACGTACATTCAGTTAGCCGGTCTGTAATTATGTTGAAGAGGGTAGACCATTTTACTGGGAAATTAAACGAAAACACTCCGCCCCTGCCGTTCGCTTCCTGAACATTTGCTACAGAAAAATAGGAATAAAATACATAAGCATTCTATATTCTTCGAGTGTTTTTTCTTTAATAATGCCGGCGTGTAGGTTTGGTAATGAAATTATGATAATTCTGTATTTTGCAGTCGTATTAAAAAATACAGAATTATCATAATTTCACTTGCTGTTGGAGTTAATTTTATTTTAGGTTACATGCACAAAATACATTTTAACTTCGAATTGAATTATGAAAACGGTTTATTTTTATTTAAAGTTTTTGAAGTGAAAACTTCTATAGGCGCGTTGGGCATTTTTGAGATGGGACTAAACCATTAATTTCGCGACCTGTTACCGACACCGTGGAGTAAAGACATCAACGCGGATTACCGCAGTGCCGATTTTTTTTTCAAGTTTTCACTTTGGTCGGCACTCCCGGAGTGCCACTATTTTTTTTTTCTCTTAAAGCTTCTAAAAAGTATCCAAATAATATCAGAAACTAGCTTCTGCCCGCGACTTCGTCCACTTGAAGTTTCTTGACTATGCCTATGGTTCTTGACCTTCGCGCAAGTGCAAGCAATAAGTTGACAAAGTTTTATCGCAATCGAATTAACGGTATGACAGCGCATAAAATATGAACAAACAAACATTGTTTTTTTATTAGAAGATCCTACTTAATATTATATTATCCTACTATCTAATAATATATTTATAATATTATAAACGTGAAAGTTTGTGAGGATGGATGGATGGATTTTTGTTACTCTTTCACGCAAAAACTACTGAATGGATTGGAATAAAATTTGGCTCACCGATAGTTTATAACTTGGATTGATATAAAGGATAATTTTTATCCCGATATTCCCACGGGATCGACAATTATGCGGGTGAAACCGCGGGGCGCTGCTAATTATTATTATAAAACGACTAGCTGACCCGGCAAACTTCGTTCCGCCTAACAGTCAATGAATGTGCACCCTACCTACCCTACCTACCCTACCTACCCTACCTACCCTACCTACCCTACCTACCCTACCTACCCTACCTACCCTACCTACCCTACCTACCCTACCTACCCTACCTACCCTACCTACCCTACCTACCCTACCTACCCTACCTACCCTACCTACCCTACCTACCCTACCTACCCTACCTACCCTACCTACCCTACCTACCCTACCTACCCTACCTACCCTACCTACCCTACCTACCCTACCTACCCTACCTACCCTACCTACCCTACCTACCCTACCTACCCTACCTACCCTACCTACCCTACCTACCCTACCTACCCTACCTACCCTACCTACCCTACCTACCCTACCTACCCTACCTACCCTACCTACCCTACCTACCCTACCTACCCTACCTACCCTACCTACCCTACCTACCCTACCTACCCTACCTACCCTACCTACCCTACCTACCCTACCTACCCTACCTACCCTACCTACCCTACCTACCCTACCTACCCTACCTACCCTACCTACCCTACCTACCCTACCTACCCTACCAACCCTACCTACCCTACCTACCCTACCTACCCTACCTACCCTAGATATCAAAAAAGCCGATCCACACAAAATGTATGAGAACGTGAATTTTCTTCATAATTTTTTTTTTCGTGACTTTTTCTATATTTTCTCACCGTTTAAAGGTTTAAGGTTTAAACTTTAAACCTTGCCAGGACTACGAGAAACATTTCAAAACCAAAATCAGCTAAATCGGCTCAGCCATTCTCGAGTTTTAGTGAGACTAACGAACAGCAATTGATTTTTATATATATAGATAGATAGATAAGGGCTCAAGGAAAGTGCAATTAATTTCCAAAGTTGCGAGTCACAAAGAATGCAGATTGAATCGTCTCTTCCTTTTAAACATGATATCAAGATTAGTTCAATATTCAGTACTGAAGTTACAGTGCAGGATCTCCAACAGGATTTTGCGTAAAAGCCTAACAAAGCCTCACTGACGCACTTTAGTACATGGATTACGTACCATTTCCCGTTTCATACGAACAAGTCGTACATTTTGTCGGATTTTATACATTTATCCCTCTTAGTAATGTTTTTGCAGCTCTCGAGCTAACTTGCATGGAGCATTAATAAATTCCTTTGACAGTTGAGAATTTGAAAATTATGCTAACTACGCCCAGTGGTTTCTTCCTAATCCCATTTCAATGTTAAATTTATCTGCTGAGCTGCATGAAATTAACATGGCGGCTATTATAGCACTGAAGAAGCTGTATTTATTGTGTTAGGTCAGAGAGGTTGTAAAATTCAAGTGTGAGAGAAATTTCTAAAGCAAAGTGCTTTTGGAATTTCAGAATAGTTACAATGTTATGCACTTTATATACGAATGACACTGTCTTACAAGCGCCAATAATCTAAACATAAAAAGCCAATGTAATACCTCATTAAGGTATGACTTTGCCGATGCTTATAAACTACAGACTACAATAACTGTCTGATATAAATATATATAATAATATAATAGATGCTGAAACCAATTTAAAATTAATAACTTCAAACTTAATAAAGTTTCAGTCTTAAATTATTAAAATTAAAGTCAGCAAGAAGCTTAATAAACAGACACGTTAAGCCAAATTTAAGGTTTCGGTAAACAAGTCTCAATGTTTAATTAAAAACGAAAACAAAATTAAAAAGTCTACAGACATTTTTATAGTCTCGGCTTGGCAATATTAAGTAAAAAATATCAGTGAGTAATATTAAAAACCTGAGTAATCCATTGGTAATAAATTTCAACTGACTCTTAGAATAACTCGTTTGCAAAATTCTTAGGGATGTTGCTATAATTAATTTTACTAAGTACCAACAAACAGTGAACAGGATTCCAATGACCTTTAGGATGATAAAACAATTAACTAGAATTAAGAATTTAGTAAAGAACTTAAATTAAACGATTGTGTCGATGTCTTCTGCTATATATAAAAAATAAACAAAATTGAAGTGTTTATTTGTCATGTCAAAATAACAGCTTTTTACTAAATGCTTAAGAAAGTCTATAACGGTACTTATTATAACAAAAAGAAAAAACTTTTTGTCCGTCTGTCTGTTTGTTCCGGCTAATCTCCGAAACGACTGGGCCGATTTAGACGGGACTTTCAGTGGCATATAGCTAATCTTATTAGGAGTAACTAAGGTGAAAAAAAGAAATAGGGTCCCACGCAGGTGAAGTCACAGACAGGGGCAGCTAGTAATAAGACAATAAAAAAGACACGAAAACGAAATTAAGTCCGGCAGTCCGCTGATTAAACTGTGGAAGTAAGGCTTGGTGCACAAAGTAGGGAGAAAATGGAGTGATAATGCGCGGAAGGACGGTGCGGCTCGAAGGGGATAGGTACTTTCACAGACATTGTGACAGTCCCCTCTTCAGAAATACGCCGTAAATGTGACGTGATTGACACAGTGATACAGAAACAAAAGATTTATTAAGAAATAAAAATATATTATTTATATAATGGATGTGTAATTGGTAACAATGCGTTTTATTCAAAATGACAATGTCACCGTTAAAATAAGTTGTACTATTTTTAATATTGTTTTCTGAAAAACCTTGATATATACAGTAGGTACTGTATAGTATTGATATACAGTACTAAAAATTAAAATTAGAGACCAAATATTACGAGAGTCGAATAATAGAGATAATTTTTCAGAACAATAACATTCGTCAACGACTAAGTGTCTGAGCATTCCATTTCTTACTTTTCCATGACCAAAAGTTTGTATCAGCAAAAAAGATAGAAGAGCGATTCGTATTTTTCTTGAAACAGCTGTACACAAAGTTTGTAATTATCATTTTACTGTTGTTTAATTTGTTGTGATATAAACGAATGATTGGGGTTTACATTGAAAAATGTATTATTGAACAAAACTGGCGGAATGTAGATGTACTATGAATGGATAAGCATGTTGATATGTTACATTAAAATTGATTACGTACTAAATGTATTTCTCTGTTATCTCATGTTTTTCTACCAAAGTTTAAAATCATTTATTAATATTATCTTTAAGATTTAATAATCAAAAAATGTTTTTATTATTTATTTATTATAACTATTTGACCATCATTTTAATAATCAGAAGTTTAATTGTCATTACTTTATTAATTAAATTATTAACATTGGCACGGTACACAGATAAATAAATTTTACGCAATATTACGATATATATGTACATCGTAATATTTATAATTGCTGTACCTACCCTACCTATTGCTTATCCGTATTTTTCATGAGTTTATCCTTTAGCTCAAAAAAAAAATGCACGTGTGTCACCGTACTTAAAGTGATAGAAGAGAAACTTCTTAAAAAATAAAGAATAAGCGAGATTTTGTGTGAGAGACAGAGAGAGTAATATCTTTTTTCTCTCTCATGTAACGAAATGTGCCTAAACGTGACGCGTCCTTAATATTTCACTCTCAATTCTCGTTCAGTTATCGAATCACCGCCTATGAAGTCTCATTTCGAAAATAAATAATATGCGTATAGAATCTTCCTTTTTATTGACAAATTAAAAAAAGAATATTTCAAATTAAATTTTACTTAAATAATAAAATGTGATTTGAAGCGATCTGACACTACTGGGTACATGAAATAGCGTTAATATCTAAAATTAAATTCAACTCAAATAATATGATGCGATTTAAAGCAATCTTACATTGCTTACTTATAATACCGCTGTGCGATGCTGGGTTATCACCCTACCTTCCTTCCCTTCGAAGAAACGAAAGCTATCTTACAAACTCGTTTAGAGAAATCTTTTGTTTCAGTCCTTTTTAGAGTTCCGTACCGTAAGGGTGCCGAAAGGTTCTATTACGTACCAAATGTGCACCGTCTGTCACAGGGCTTCATCTTTTTAATCGGAATCGGTAAATAGTTTTTGCAAAACATACGTGATAGTTTGACATCTATCATAGCATAACATAACATAAAATCACGCCAGTATTCACCAAAGGGTAAGCAGAGCAGTTAGGTGGCATAGCGGTCCTTAGAGGTGGGAAAATAACTTAACGGGTGACTTAATTAATGATGATGGCAATTGGCTCGCCCCCTATTACATGGGACTTAAACAAAACTGGCGAAATGTGGGTGTATCTACTACAGGTACACCTCTGCCCAACCCTTCGGGGAAACAAGGCGTGATGTTATGTTATGTTAATTAATAATATTGTTCCGATAATCACAATTATTTTCTAGTCATAAAAAAAACATTGCATTTAAATAAGTGCCTCATTTTCACGACTTTTCACCGTTTTCACAGCACCTATTAAGAACATTGACATTTCAGTGGCGAAATTACAGAACATAACATCACGCCTGCATTTCTCGAAGAGTTAACAGAAGTGTACCTACAGTACACCTGCATTTCGCCGGTTATTTTTAAGTCCCATGTAATAGGGGGCGCTTCTATTGCCATCAACTGGGCAAAAATCTAGACACCGGGCTTCTATAATTATTTTTTAAGTCTAATTTTAATGTCCGTGTTATCTGTCCCGAAGCATTGCTTGGAAAAGGCCTTTGAAAGGGTAATATAATGGTGGTGGGAAGTAAGTACTACCACAATGACATAAGTACTAAAAAGTCAAAATCTTGTTCCTGCTCCATCTTATGGTACAGAACCCATACCACGTTGTGTTTTCCCACTTGACCGCTTTTTACTATAGTAGATACCCCTTTTTAATTTTACATTTAATATAGTTTAAGAAAAAACCAAGAATGATATTTTAATTAAAACTGAGTTTACATTTCAACAAACACTTGGCAGACAGAAAGGCTTTAGTTATCGTGAATCAGGTGTTTCATTATAATATTAGGTTGAGAGATGCAGTTTAAGTGATAAGGGATGAGCGATCACTCTTTTTGACAACACAATATTACAACGAACTTAGGGACTGAGAATGACATCTGTTTATTTTATAACTCGGGTGATATAATTTTGAGTTTTTCTGTCAGTAAGTTTCTATCTTTTCACTTGCCTGAAATCTGGCAAATATTTAAAAATATAATTAATTTATAAAAATATTTATTCCACATTTTTTTTTTTTTTTTCAATATTTATTTGGCCCATGGGCGGCTTTAAAACTAACACCAGGTTAGTCACTAACCACAAGAAAAGAAGAAGATATATTTATTGAATAAAGGATGATAATAATAATGCTGTTCAAGAAAATTCGTGAATTGTACATTAAACTTTTCATGTTAATTTCGCGCACAGAAATGGCGAAAAAGGTGTAGGTAAATTGAAGCTAGTAGACTAGAGTAAAAAGAGTGTTCTATGTCATCGCAAAGGCTTATCATACCTCACGCAGTAACGTAAGCTTTCTTCTTGTTGTTCGTTATCGGCACAAGCTACAAGCTTATGGCGTAATGAAATAAAATACCAATTAACAATATTGGTATTATAGTTTTGACTATGGGGCCTAACGTGAACTGTGAGATAACACACAAAACAAGAAACACGTGAACGGTTTTTTTATGGATATCTAATGAGGCCCAGTGGCTAATAAGGTATAACATTTATAGAGGTATAATATTTTACTGAGGGGCTTGTGGCTAAGTAATAACAGCTGCACGGGTCGATCGATCAGGTTAAGCTACGCTTGCCGCGGTTGGTCCGTGGATGGGTGACCATCTTTACTTACCAAGTCCCCTCCGTGCCTCGGAAAGCACGTTAAGCTGTTGGTCCCGGCTGTCATTTGTAGATCTTTGACAGTCGTTACGGGTAGCTAGAAGCCCAAAAAGTCTGACAACCAGTCTTACCAAGGGGTATCGTGTTACCTAGTCACTAGGTTGTGGGGGTCAGATAGGCAGTCGCTCCTTGTAAAATACTGGTATTCAGCTGCATCCGGTTAGACTGGAAGCCGACCCCAACATAGTTGGGAAAAGGCTAGGCAGATGATGAGGTATAATATTTTATTCATACAAAAAAATAACAATCACTCTAGTAAAGCCGAATTGTGTGCTAACCAATATTTTCCTATTTATATATACAATTTGAAAAACTGCAGCTTGTTTAGGCAACAACGGAAATAAATTGATGTGTGAGCGTTAAAAAATGAATATTGTTTTGTTAGAATAGTTGATGGACCGCTACAAATTCATGAGTATTTTAATATTATGGATACGTTTGTAATACCCGTTTCGTGCTAACGTGTATTTTGAACTGACCAACAAGTGTTGTCGAAACATGACGTGTAGGACTTTTAATTAAACGAAACTGCACAGCCCTCGGGCAATTTGATACATGAAGAATGAGACTTTTGCTCAGGTATAAGTGACTGAAATAGTGTTAAACAATGCCAAAGATTTTTAAAACTTGTTGTGCCATATTTACGGTCGGAATGTTTACAATGAGCCTAATAGGGATGAAGATGCGTCTGGCAGATTATTAAAAAGTATTGGACACGTATTTTTTCTTTTTTTACGTAATGAAAAGATTACGATGATACATTGTGGCGTGACGTCACGACTATGTAGATCCACTCCCCAACTTTAATGCATCTAAGTAATTTTATATTAAGATAAAGCAAAAAATAAGTACATGTGTAATATTTTTTTATTAGCTGACTAACGGACTTAATGTTTTTTATTTTTACCCATGCGTCATCCCTATTCACCCTAAACACCTTAGTCTTGGAGCGGAGCTTACGTATCGGCAAGCGTAGTGTGGGACGCCCCCTAACTAGATAGACCGACGACCTTAAAAAGTTGGCTGGGACAAACAAGATGCGGTAGGCGGAGGACAGGGTGTTGTGGCGCAGCCTGAGAGAAGCCTATGTCCAACAGTGGACTGTGATAGGCTGACTTGATTGATTGACCCTTACGTAACAAAATTTCAATCACAATCCGAAGGGTTTTAAAGGAAACTACTAATCCATTGCTTCATATGTTTGAAAAATTCGTCTGCTCAGCAACGTAATTAACGCAATGAATAGATAGATAGATAAATCGTTTATTTAGTACACACAAAAGACAGCACAACATACAATAGCACGATAAAATAATAACTAATTAGGAAATAGCCGCAAGGTGACAACATACCGCGACGGAGGAGGCGGAACGCGTGAGGGAGAGGCAAATTTCGCGCCCCTAACCGCCGCAGGAGGAGACGCCCTGGGCGTCGGGAATCACAGGCAGATTTCCGGCCACCGTAGGCGTGGGTTTGCGGACGGTGAGCAATGGGTAGCTCGCCGTCCGATAAGAACCAAGCCCGGGTCGACGGCACGTTGTGTTCCACGCGCGCCTCAAAGAGATGTCAGCAGAATTGACGGGGTCCACTAGGACCGATGCCTGCCGGGGTTGTGAATAAGGCCAAAAGAGAAATCGTGGCCCCCCGGCAACATGGCAATTGAAGGAACACGGGTGGGTTTTAGTCAGCAAGAGTCTGACACGCCCTCCAGTTATTTGATAATTTCCCACCCAAAAAAAAAGAAAAATAGGTGACAACATAAGTACAAGCAAATAAAAAATAAAGGAAGAAAACAAGACATTATGATGACACTATTGGCAGTGACACAATGTAAAATAATGGATCAATGAACATAAAGAATGCGGTGTGTGTCTCAAGGTTGCATCAAATGGGAGTCCAGCTCAGCATGTGCCAGGAAAATATACCTGACGCTGATATTCTGTTGAATCCCTGTCAAAATGAAAGGCATTGCCATTGAAAGTGGGTTACGCAATTACCCCGCTTATCATGCAGTTCAAGCTTCTATTCTCGAAAGGAAAACTCATGAGTCAGCAATGAAAAAATATATAATAGGACTTTTTCTGTAATTAATCTGCACAAGGTTTTACGAACACTAGCTTATTGAACGTTACTAATGGAAATTGAATGGATGGCTTTGAAACATGAATAGACACAATTCCATCTAATTTTTGACGCGAAGTACATTTTCGCTTATTTTTAGAATTTGACCCAAACTTTTTCAGTCCTTCGAAGAACAACCTTTTAATCAAATTGTTTTTTAATCTTATTCTGACCCATCTATTTGAAGTTCGCATTGGAAAACGCATAATAGTTTTTTTACCTATAATTTAATTACTAGCTGCGCCCCGCGGTTTCTTCCGCATAAGTCTCGATCCCGTGGGAATATCGAGATAAAAAGTATCCTATGTCCTAACCCAGGTCATAGTCTACACATGTGCCAAATTTAATCCAAATCTGTTCTGCCGTTTTAGCTTGAAAACGTAACAAACAAACAAACTCACTTTCGCATTTATAATATTAAGTTCTCGTTCTAGTTCTCGTTCTCTAGTGGTTGCAAGCGCTATTACTGAGCACGAGATCCTTGGTTCGATTCCAAGGTCGAGCAAAGGGCTATTGGGTTTTTCTATAAGGAATTTTCTTCATTAGAAGTCTGGATTGGTGTCCGGTTGATGGCAATAGGCTCTCCCCCTATTACTCAATCATCTGCCTAGCCTTTTCCTATGGGGTCGGCTTCCAGTCTAACCAAATGCAGCTGAATACCGGTATTTTACATGGAGCGACTGCCTATCCGACTCCACAACCTAGTTACTAGATAAGACGATATCCCTTGGTAAGATTGGTTGTCAGACTTTTGGGCTTCTAACTACCCGTAACGACTGTCAAAGATCTACAAATGAGAGCCGGGACCAACGGCTTAACGGCTTTCCCCTATTCATCATCAGCCTATAAATGTTCCCACTGGTGGGACACAGGCCTCCTCTCTGTGAGAGGGAGTGGGCCGTGATCCACCACGCGGGCCCAATGCGGGTTGGTAGATGTCACGTTTTCAAATTTTTGGTTCTAGGCCATGCCGGTTTCCTCACGATATTTTCCTTCACCGTTTTGAGAGCAGTGGTGATGAAATAATTTACACAAAGTAAAGCGCCTGTCTGGGTTCGAACCTACAACTCGTAAGTCGCGGCCGTTACCACTGGGCCACCACTTCTCACCTCTACATGCACACCTCCCCATTACATGAGACAAAAAAATAACTGGTGAAATGTGGGTGTAAATGACACACATCCGCTTAACCCTTCACGAAACAGACGAAATGTTATGTATCTGTTTTTCAGGGAAAGTTGGCTTAGATACTTAACTATGCACCTTTCCTTACTATACGGTTGTGAAGTTTTCATTCCCTTCCCTCTCTTGGTTAAGCTGTCGGAAAATAGGGGCCCAGCGTTATAAATTAAAAGAAGACCATTGGAAGGCCGCCCTCCACTTTATGAAGCGGGCACGTTCATTTAAAAACTTCATTATAACTTCACGGCCGGCTTACCTCGGTACCACTGTACGTTTTCACGTTCCTTATTTTTCAATTTTTTTGCGTATACTATAACAATAGTTAGACCATTTTTAGGGTTCCGTAGTAAACAAGGAACCCTTATAGTTTCGTCATGTCCGTCTGTCTGTCTATCTGTCTGTCTGTTCGCGGTCTAGCTCCGAGACCCTTAGTACTAGAAAGCTGTAATTTGGCATAGGTATACATATTAATTACGTCAACAAAGTGGTAAAACAAAATTATGCAAAACATTTTTTTTTAGGGTACCTCTGATACACGTAAAGTGGTGATGTTTATTTTTTTATTTTTTTACCCCATGGTGAGGGGTATCATTGAAAAGGTCCTTCAAAAATATTGTGAGTTTGTGAGAACCATTTTTGGATTCAGAGATTCGTTTGCGAAATTTTAAGCTTTAAAGTGCTAATTTTTGTTAGAGTCAAGTGTCTCCCCCCCCCCCCCTACCGGCTAAATGGATGGTTTTGGGTATGTAAAAAAAATCACAACAGTATTTTATATAACGAAATTAAAAGGAAATCTATCACAGCTAAGTAGGCTTTACAGGTTAACGAGTAATAATCGACCAACTTAACTTTGCAGTAGCAAAAACATGTTTTCCCATACATTCCGTATGGGAGAACATATTTTTCAACTACAAAGTTAAGTTTGTTTTTGGGATAAATTCATCCCAACTACGGAACCCTTCACTGTGCGTGGTCCGACACGCACTTGGCCGGTTTTTTTACTAAGAAATATTAGTTTTTTTTTGTGTAACTGTTTCACTCGTCTTCATTTTAAATAATACAAAAACTATTTCCAGATTTTCAGTACTTATCTACATTTGCTTCGTGGTACATACCTTCCTATTTTTTGGTATTCCATAATTTGAGAGATGAGTCTTACATATTTTTATGTATACCTCACTTAACGAACCTTACGACGTTAGTAGGTATATTACATGTAGTAGCAAAAATGAAGAAGCAATTCGAAATCTGAAGTTCATAAATAAAAATCGCGAAGTACTCAACAAAAAAGTTTCCACATGCGGAGACTGGAGATCGCTTGAAAAGATACGCGACGTCAAAATTACATCCTTATGATTGATCCGAACGCAGATTTAATATCGAACTCCAAGTCGGCGACAAACGGGGAAACAATTTCCTTCTGCAAAAGTTCTTAGTGAAGTCTCAAACAAAACGCTGAATACAAAATTTGTTATTATTCATATGAACATAAAGGGGAATTCGATATGCGCGAAACGTCTGCGGGGTCCCACTCATCTTTATTTGTTTTAGATTACTTTGGGTTCGTCTAAGTTAGGGAGTGCGGACCGTGAGCACACGCGGACTTATGAGGGATTTGCCAATAACAAACTTACGCAGCGATGCTGAAAAATATAATCACCAAGTTTTTCAATTCGAATTGGTTGCTTTGAACAAGTTTTTATCTGTTTTCAGGCATGAAGAAATTCTCTTAAGCAAAGAAAATAAAAAAGTAAAAGTATGAAAGTCCGCCGCTTAATATTATTGTTAGAGTTTATATTGTTATAGTCAATATTATGTGTTTTATACAATACTTACAACTTTCTTTCTTTTGAATTTTGTTTCTATTGAGATATGTAATGTTATCGCTTTCATAATTTCAGTTATATGTACTGTTGTATTACAGAAACATTGATTTGCCAGCAAAATAACAAGATGAATGTTATAAAAACGGCAATATTTCCATTTTTATTCTAGTACGTTAGGTACGCTTTGTTGCCAAACCTGTATGGATATTCTCGTGTAGTAGTAATATGTCACAAGTAGGTACATTATTTATGCACGCACGGTGAAGCCTGACGATTAATTTTTATGTTATTTAATAGTATTTATTCTTTTCCGTGCCTCGGAAAGCACGTTAAGCCGTTGGTCCCGGCTATCATTCGTGGATCTTTGACAGTCATTACGGGTCGTCAGAAGCCCGAAAGTCTGACAACCAGTCTTACCAAGGGGTATCGTATTACCCTGTTACTGGGTTGTGGAGGTCAGATAGGCAGTCGCTCCATGTAAAATACTGGTATTCAGCTGCATCCGGTTAGACTGGAAGCCGACCCCAATATACTTGGGAAAAGGCTAGGCAGATTGATTGAATAATATTTATTCTTTTAATTCGTTGTATAGTTGTTTTATCAAGCAAAACAACATCATGCTGAGAGAAAGCCTTCTTGTCACAGTCATGACGTGCAGCTGCCGACTATTTCTGTTTTAAACTCATGTTTGCATATTATGTACTAAGTTATATCCATTTTGTTTTCTGCTTACCTACTCTTGTCTTTGTATGCACATGTTTCTGTGACAAATAAATCTATTTTTCTTTATTTCTTATAACAACGAATAACAACTACGCAGTGTGCTTCATCCAATCAACTTTTATTATTATCAAAAACCAGCACTCACATAAAAATATTCCCACTGTAATAAATATATTAAGTACCTGGCTATTTGCGTGAAAATCACATAATGTGATAACAAAAACGCCGCCATTTTGTTTTTGAATATTTCATAGGCCGCGGCGCGCTCCGGTGATTATGGCAAAAGACCTACAGTAGCTATTGCCTGAAAATTATGTTAATAATGTCACATTTCATAGATATGAAGAAAAACCTAGCACAAAGCTAATATTCATTACTATAGTTGTCGCACTTTAGCATGGCAAAAGCGGTCATTGACCCACCTACATTTTCTAGCATTTTTATTTCAAAACTGAAATAAAGTTCGTTACCGTTCTGAATCAATATCTATCATGATCTTTAACATGTTCTAATAACGAAAAACTGATGGAGGTTATATACCTACTTGACAGCGTTTTAAAGATTCGAGTGAAACAGTTTAGAATCTGTGACTGTAAAACTGTTACGTCAGGGAAGAACACGCCTTTGTATCTCCATTGGGATTATATTTACTGTTGTACGACTACTGTACCACATGCCTGTTAAAGAACGATTAAATACGCTACTGAACCACCTAAGTATTATAGTAAACCCTTTGAACAGCTATTATAGCACATTCTTGTGTTCCACGCGCGCCTTAAAGAGATGTCAGCAGAATTGACGGGGTCCGCTAGGGCCAATGCCTGCCGGGGGTTCGAAGAAAACCGATAGGGACATCGTGGCCCCCGGCAACAGGGCAACCGAAGGAACACGGGTGGGTTTTAGTCAGTAAGAGTCTGACACGCCCTCCCGCTCCGCCCAGAGCGGGAGAAGTTATTTGATAATTTCCCACGCAAAAAAAAAGGGAAGAAAAAAACGTTTGTTATTATATTAATTTCTGGTGTCAATAAATGTGTTCGATCTATATAGCCTCTTGATTTCAATAAAATTCAATTAATCTGATGCAGATGCAGCTTTCAGATGCAGCTGAATACCAATATTTACATGGAGCGACTGTCAGAGATCTACGAATAACAGCCAGGACCAACGGCTTAAGACGCAGATATATGACAGTGACCTTGAATGGTTAGCTTGCGTGTTCTGTACTGAGCTCAAGCAACGCGTCGTACGTCCAGCCAGTAATAGGACTCACTCATCAAGGAGCGCTGTCCCAAATTAGACGCATTATTAATTTATTACACGTAACATAAAAAGTATTTTAATAAAACACGTATACTAAAAGATCAATAATTTAAGTATCTTTAAAATGGTGAAGTTTTCAGAAAAATACGCTTGATAGATTTTGCGTCATTCTCAATTTTTTATCCGCGTTAGATATGTGTTTACAAATTAATTTCACTATGTAATATAAACATAATCAAAAATATGCCTATATTAAAATATTAAGAAAATGCTCTAATTTCACATATATTTTTTCCAAATCACTAACACAATTCGTTTAGACGTCATCTTCAGTATAAAATTATTAAAAGTAGGTTATCGTCCCCTTAACGTGCTTTCTGATGCAATGAGGAATCTCGATATGAAATGTGTCACCCATCCACGAACCGACCACAGCTAGCGTAGCTTAACCTTCGATCGACCCGTTCGGCTGTACTTAGTTTATTGTTTGGATTCCCACAGAGAGTTGGGGAAAGGGCAATGACCACTATTGCTATGCTAAAGTGCAACAACTATAGTTACAACAACCGAGCGAGAGATTTTATAGTCGTTTCAAGAAAAACATTTTTTTGGTGAAAATAAATATCAAAAATAGAAATAACAGTTTTTTGTGAAAATAAAATTATCATCATACAAAGAGGGTTGCTAACAACCAAGTATGATATTATGCAAAAGATAGAAATATAATTTTATATAATGTAAATTGAAGACAATGAAAAAACTTACTAGTATATTTAAATATTTAAAATCCCAGTAGGTACGTACACTGACATAAAATTTATTTTTATGACAAAAATATTAATATTCCAGATGAAGCCTTCGAATAATTAAATTATCTAGTCAACCAGCAGGTTTAAGTTCACATAAAATAATTAAAACTTTAAACTAACACTTTAATTTGAATCTCATGGATTATGAATTTGAATTTTTTAATAATCTGAATGAAGCTTTGTTGAATTTATTAGAATATTTGTTTAACTAAATCTGGTACCTACTAAATAGGGTACTTCGGTATAAACCTGAATTATCGTAAGTACCAACCATATCTAATCTTTACAGTACCTTTGGTACCACTGTTTTCTTCACGACGACACCACCCCCCGCTCATCTCCACGCACACACCTACACTCAATACTTGTTACATATGCACACAACACTCATTCCATTACACGACACCACACAACACACACACAAAAACGCACACAACATTTATAATTATATTCATCACCAACCACCAAATCACACTAACATACACATCTGCACTTACCAACGTCTTATTATTTTATTTTGTTTTTTTTTCTTTCTTTTCACTAGTACATAATCTTATCTTTGACAATTCTATAACTCTAAATCAACTTGTATGCTCATAATAATCGCTCGATCTTATTGTATCTACACGAAGACACTGCCGCCCAAGATATAGGATTTTCCTAGTTTGGGGGCAGGGTACATTTCTTCTTGGACTTTCGACCTCACTTTTGTAAATTATTTATTTCCTTTATTTCGTTTCTAAACATATTATTTACATTTTTAAATATTCATCTGAAAACAAAAAAAAATAAACATTTAAAAATATAAAAAATAGTAGCCCACCGGTATCGGGAACAGGGTCCAAGCTACCGGTGGTCAGGGCTCCTGAGAGAGGAACCTCCTAACAATACGCGCCGTGTCCAGGAGTACCGCTTTCTGGATCAAGCCCTTGATCCAGCTGCCTAACGAGAGCCTCCTCAGCTGTTGGTCGAGGCTCTTGGCTATTATGCCATTGGCCGTCACGACTATCGGCACAATGATTGCTGTATCCACATCCCACAAGTCGACAACCTCGTGAGCCAGGTCAAGATACTTAATCTGTTTATCTTTTTCAGCTTTCACGAGGTTCTCGTCATGCGGGACCGCTATATCAGTAATCATTGTGCGACGCTCTAATCGATCTATCACCACTATGTCTGGCTTATTGGCAACAATAGTCCTGTCAGTGATGATAGATCGATCCCAATACAACGTGATATTGCCGTTTTCGAGGACTGGGTCGGGCACATATCTATAGTACGGTACTTCCGATTCCACAAGACTGTATTTCAGAGCAAGTTGCTGGTGGATAATCCTGGCTACAAGGTTGTGCCTATGCAAGTACTCTCCGTTAGCCAGACGAGAACAGCCAGAAATAATGTGTCGGATTGATTCTCCGGGACGGTGGCATGCCCGACAGATGTCAACCGTGCCGTCCTTCACAATATATTTCCGGTAGTTGTTTGTCATCATAACTTCGACCATAATCGCAAAGACAAAACCTTCGGTTTCCCCAAAGAGGTCACCGAATCGCAACCAGGATACGGACGCCGGCAGGTCTACATCGGGCCCATGTAAGGCCCGGTAAAAGCGCCCGTGAAGCTCTTTGTTCTGCCATACCTCCCTGCGGTCATTAGTATCTAATACGATAGGTTTGCGCCAGTTCTCGTTAGCCAAGAATAGCGGGGTAAGGCCCTTGTCCACTGAGACGACATCTCGGTGCATCCCCACGTCGGTTTCTAGGAAGTATTCCCTGAGACTGCATACCTCACAGTTGTGCAGGGTCTTAGCATTTAAGAAGCCTCGACCTCCGCACTTCCGCGGGATATACAGTCTCATCACCGATGAACGTGGGTGATGCATTCGATTTGCGGTCAGCAGTGTGCGGACCCTCCTATCCAGGGCGTCAAGTTCCGTCTGAGTCCATTTGAGTATGCCGAAAGAGTACATCAAAACCGGCATGACCCAACCGTTGAAGGCGCGCACCTTGTTTCCGCCTGATAAAAGACTATTTAATACTTTATTCAGGCGGCTAAAGAAGCGCTCCTTCAGCGAGTGCTTCATGTCAGCAGCGTTGATACCTAACGCTTCCGACATACCCAAATACTTATAGGTTTCGATTGAGGAGAGGGATCTTAGGTGTATGGAATCCGAGAGGTGGGTTTCCACGGATTCCACAATCTCCCCTCGTTTTACATGCATGACCGCACATTTGTCCACACCAAATTCCATCCTGATGGCACTACTGAAATTTTCGGTTACCTTCAGTAGCTCCAGCAGTTGCAAATTGTTGGGGGCAAAGAGTTTCAAGTCATCCATGTAAAGGAGTTGAGATATAACCTGACCACCTCTTCTCAATCGATAGCCCAGCCCTGAATCCTCCAGCAGTGTGCTTAGAGGATTCAAGGCTAGGCAGAACCAAAGTGGACTCAAACTGTCACCCTGGAATATACCTCGCTCGATCCTTATCGGTTCGCTATTCCTCAGAGTATGTCGACATCCTGGATAGAGAAGCACCGTCCTCCATTGCCCCATACATGACATCAGGAAGGTGCGTAGAGTTGCATCTACTTTATACAACTCCAGCACCCTCATGAGCCATGTATGTGGCACCGAGTCGTAGGCCTTCTTATAATCTATCCAACATGTCGACAGATCCCTTCGGGAACGACGAACCTGCTGGCTAATGGCCATATCGATGAGGAGTAGCTCCTTAGTACCGCGGGACCCGTTCCTACATCCATTTTGAGAGGCAGACATGATGGAGTTGGTGTCTATATGTTTGTTAATTTTAGCTCTCAAAATGGATGTAAAAACTTTATAGACCATCGGTAGACAAGTGATCGGTCTATAATTTTTGGGTTCCGCAGTACTACCTGATTTATGGAGCAGGTGGGTTATTCCTGTCGTTAGGAACTGGGGCAGCGACCCTGACTCTAAAGCTGACTGGAACTGGGATGCCAAACGAGCGTGCGACCTTTGGAACCATTTTATCCAAAAATTGTGCAGCCCGTCCGGCCCTGGTGATTTCCAGTTAGGTAACGGACGGACTGCACGAGCTACATCTTGGAGGCTGATGGTGTGTGCCCCCATTTCTGGTATTTGTTCGCACGCTCGTTCGATCTTCCTAGTCCAGTCTCCTTCGGTGTGATTGACAGGCGCCGACCAGATGCTTCGCCAAAACGAGCACATGGCGTCATCATCCGGTAGGCGCATGTCAATCACACTTTTGTCCGGTCGCTCCCAAGCCCTGTAAACCCACCTTTCATCGCTCTGGAATGTGCGATTCTGAGTGTACCGCTCCACTCTCCGCCTGTACCGTCGAATACGATTTGCCCATGCACAGATCTTCTGCTTCAGGAAGTCGATACGCTCTGTGACGCGGGTCAAATAATCTCGAGAACTAATTTCAGTTCCCGAGAACGCCCGCTTCACAAAGCGCATCACTCTAGGGCGAGTATTGCCCTCCCTGAAGCAGATTAGCTTGCCGATGAGTACTCTAGCCTCACCGATACGACGCTCAATCCTGCACTGCCAAGCTGGTACAGCTGGTTTTGGTCGTGGAGCTCTGTCACTGTTGGCAAATTTAACTTGAGCTACACGACATGCCGCCACAGCTGCACAGTACAAGATCGAGTGGGTATCGACGAGGTCTTTGCTGCCGTCAAAACAGTTTGACAGCAGCGAGTCTAGAGTACACACCAGCGCCTTGTTTTTCTTGTGCATGGGCAAACGAGGTAATTTTGGTCTACGTCCAGGTGGAATAGAACGGTACTCCCGAAAAGCATCCTCCAAAGCGCTCCTCAATCGTGCATTGCATTGGGAACTCACGGATATAACCCCGTCATCGTCCTCTTCACCAACGCGGTCGGGTCGCGGTGAAGAACTGGGTAAATTTTGCAATTGCACCGCTATCAGTGGCGAAGCTGGTGTAATATGGTTATTCCGTGATTCGAGGCGTAGTCGATCAAGTACGGCGTCATCCAGCATATGGTTACGCTGAATGACCCGCACCTGATCCGACAGTCGTTGCGCCGACACGTTGACAGCTGGTTCAAGCACCTGAAACAGAGAGAGCATCCGACCACGGTACGCAGTCAGGTTAGTTCCCCCCTCTGTAGCCCTAAAGTATGCGCGCATGACATTTTCATTGACAGTTTGTGTCCACTTCATGCGCTGCACACTTCCACCGGGAGCGGGGACCCTATCAGAGGCCGGTGGGCCTCGGAGTCCCAAGCTCGGTGGTCGGCCTCTTCCGCGCCGACGTACTGGTGGTGGTGTCGTCGGCGGCGAGAAGTATTCGTCGCTCGAGCTCGACGCAACTGCAGCGGCCGGTATCACTGGACTCACGTCTGGAGCAGGATCCGGCAACTGCGAGGCGGAGCTGAGCGACGAACCCGAAGATGTTGGGTGTGTGCTATGTATTAATCGTCGTGCCCGACTTCGCGTCAGCATTGCATTCTTCTCCGTCTATACTTTTTCTTCTTAGATTAGGGTGGTAAATCTTTTGGTTTTGTTGCCCATTTTGATTTCCTCAGGGGTCATTTTGGTCTCACATTTCACAACTTTGTGTCATATTTAACAGGTAAAAATTAAAGAAATCGGTAAAAATGCTATAAATATAAAACGGAGAGAAAAAATTCATGTCAGTCGGCTTATTTATTTATTATTTATTAACATCTACGTTTTGTTACAAAAACATTTCTTTAAAACCTTAGGCCTTATATACTTTAACCGCAAAATGCAACACCCTTATTAAAATCCTCCTGAAATCTAGGGTTTGATTCCCGGGTCGGGCAAAGTGTTACCTACTGGTTTATTCCATCTGGGATTTCTCAGTAGCAGCCCGGAGTCTGGATTTGTGCCCGGTTATTGGCAATAGGGTCGCCCCCTATTACATGGGACTTAAGCATAACTGGCGAAATGTAGGTCTACTACAGACACACCATAAACAAATACTTCCACACAATAAGCATAACGGACAGTCCTCTGTGCAGGGCGTGCATGGAGGCTGAGGAAACCGTGACCACAGGCGTCACCCAGATCTTTCACAGATGTTCTGTTCTGGAGGTGGGCTGGTTGGAATAACCACCAAATGGCTGCAATGGCCCATACATAATGGTCCACCTGACGGACTTAGTGCAGAAACCAAACCCCATAACAGAACATAAACACACCTCTGCCTAACCCTTCGGGGATTACAGGCGTGATGTTATATGTGTCTTATCATCATCATCATTATCATCATCAGCCTACTGCAGTCCACTGCTGGACATAGGCCTCTCCAATTGCACGCCATTCATCTCGATTCTTGGCAACACTCATAATTTATTCAGCTGGTAATTTTTAATAATATTTATATTTATTACACTTTTATAACCATGATTGCAGAAATTAGAAATTACATTAATTTATCCATTTAATATTTGGATTATTTGTGTGTGTGTGTAATAGTGATGGTGTGTGTTAGAAAGTGGATGAAAACTACATTGTATAGGTATTGATATCCACATAATTAGCAAGCTTTGAGTGTCAAAATGGTTACCGATTATTTACTGTGTATGAAAGTACCTATGAATATGGTGTGTAGGGATAGGATTATTATGAAGAAAAACGCAGAAAGACACTAGGCATTTATTTAAATTTAGCTTGTCATTAAGTAGGTACTGTCAGACAAAAGTACTGTTCGTCGTCCAACCAATTGTAAACAAAGCAAAATCAATCTGACTAGCCTTTTTCCAACTATGTTGGGTTCGGCTTCCAGTCTAGCCGGGTGCAGCTGAACACCATTTTGCAAGGAGCGACTGCCTGTCTGACCTCCACAACCCAGTTACTAGATAACACGATACCCCTTGGTAAGACTGGTTGTCAGACTTTTGGGCTTTTGACTACCCGTAACGACTGTCTAAGATCAACAAATGACAGTCGAGACCAATGGCTTCACGTGATATTAGGGTCATGTAGGGTATCGGTAAATAATGAATGTTGACCCATCTACGAACCGACCGCGGTAAGCGTAGCTTAACCTTCGATCAACCCGTGCGGTTGTTATTATGTAACTACGAGCCCCTCCAAAACATTGTAACCAAAGCCTTTTAAACATATATCAACATCCTCAACCTTCCGGAGGCCTCGTAAAATCCTGGCTCGGATTGTTGTGCTTAAACTACCCTCATACTGAAATATGTACGTTCAATTCCCAATGCAACATCTAGATACAAACGTAAAGAATCTCAGACATAAGATGGACTTTGGTTTATTTGTTGCAGTTTTATTTTGGTACCAATTGATATGGATTTTAGAATTTACTTGGATCTACTTTGTTCCTTCCGTGCGTTATTTGGTTGTAGTGGACGAACCTACAAGACTATAAGAAGACTGCTAAAATAACAATTAATAAATTGTTTATGGCTGAAAAGTGCAATAAGCAAAAATTATTATTAAGCAGCCAAAATAAAACAGTAAGAAATAAACAAAAATATCGTCAGTAGAGGTACAATTTAATGTCATTTGGTAATCAGATGCTACCTTGGGTGGTACTTAATACCTAGCCAAGGTACCATCTGATTACCACTTAGGTAATACTTTACAAAGTATACATTAATCTCTTGGAAATTTTTTTTTTTTTTTTTTGCATTTTCTCATTGGCTGGATAGAGCTCTGAGTTAAAATGACAGTTAAAATAAAATACTCTTAGATCGCTGTCTGGCCTTATCCTTGGGAAACCAAAAAGCTTTAAAAAAAAAAACTGGCATTCCGGAAGTGCCGACAGAAAAGAAAACTTGAATAAAAACTTTTTACAAAAAAAAAAAATTATTATTTTTTTTTTATTTTTCACTTTTTAGTTGTGATACCTACCAAATTCGAATACCACTACCTGCTATGTAAATAACAGTGACAGAAAGTTATAATAATATCGTCCACATACTGAGGAAAAAATACGTATTATTGAAGCTAACTCAAAAACTACCCAAGCAAAGTTAATAAAATTTATATGGGACCACCTCTGAAGTATGATCTACCAAACAAAAGAAGAATCATCAAAATCAATTCATAATTGACGGAGTAATCGCGTAACAAACATACAAAAAAAAAAACATACAGTCGAATTGAGTACCTCCTCCTTTTGGAAGTCGGTTAAAAAAAATCGGCACCGGTAATCAACGCGTTGATGTCTTTTACTCCACCCACCGCGGTAATCAACACTGGTGTCGTCACAGTGTCGCGAAATCAATGGTTTAGTCCCATCTCAAAAATGTCCAACGCGCCTAAATTAGTTTTCACTTCAAAAAATCTCTCATAATCATTAGTCATAGTGGATTTGACGTAACTCCCACTATTTAACACAGTTTAGTTTTTTAATTATATTGTTCTGGTATAATGAAATTCCTTCCTCGTTTATTTAATTTCGTTCATTTAGTGGTCGCAAGCGCTACTGCTACATGAGTTCCAGGGTTCGATTCCCAGGTCGGACAAAGTGTTCTAGGGTTTTTCCGTTAGACATTTCTCAGCAGCAGCCCGGAGTCTGGATGTGTACCCGGTTGATGGCAATAAGCTCGCCCCCTATTACATGGGTCGTAAACATAACTGGCGAAATGTGTAGATGTGTGTGTGAATGTAGGTACACCTCTACACCATCCTTCGGGAATTAAGACGTGAAGTTATGTTATTTTGTAATCATTTATTTGTCAGAATATGGTACATTATATGGTCAAGATTAATAATATCTTAGTGATATTTATTTTAGAAGTGTTTATGTTTGTATGTATGTAAGTATATTCTCATATTATTTGTTCTATTGCATGAAGTGAATTGTTTTGATTTTATGTATTTTACTTTCTCTCTACTCTAACACACGGTGTCTACATCTCTTTTTATCCTCTGTCCTATCGCAGTTATGCTGGACGAGATTTCTTTAGAAATAAACATCACCTTTGTAGGTACGTATTTTTCAGTTCTTTTTGTCTTGTCTGTTTATGTATGTGTGTACATAAATGATTAAATAAATAAATAAGATTACTCAATGGTATAGGCACGTTCTGCCAAGTGTGGCGTGCAAATATTAGTTTATTTCACCAGCCAATGTAATGATAAGCCTTCCTGTCGCAAAGTGCTAAACTATTTGCGAATGGCGACCCGAGTTTTTTTCTATTGCTGGCAAAACACAATGTAACGGCATTGCCGCCATACTACGAAGCGACCCGAATACGTCAGTCGTACATCTTCGGCTGTTTCCGCTGGGCCGCGCGCTCCGTTCGCGGAAGTTCGGTTTCGCTGCATGCTCACGCGCCAGTCCTTTATCCGCCGCTGCGCAAGGCACTCATGCGCTCGCTTGCCCTAAAAACTGTTAAACGTCGCACACTCGCAAAAATTTAATCTATCTGTTTCTTCCTGTTTCTATCCGCTTAGCTTTCATATATCTTGTTAAGTGTTCTTTCATCTTCCTATCTACTGTCTATTGTGTTAACGTGCTTCCTACTCTTCTTTCTTCTTGTGAACTTTGGACTTTTATTTGGTGGACTAAAACCTACAACAGAAATATGGCTGCAGCTTTTTATGCTTCGTATATAAAAATAAACGATTATGGAACAAAGCGCGCTTTAATATTTCTCCATCAAGCATATTGTGTTAACGGTTTACTAGAATATTGACGAACACTGCAATAAACTTTCAGTATCGGAATTTACACTGAAAATTATAACAGCATTGTTTCGAAGTTCTGGTTTTATTTTTCTGGTATACCTGACGTACTTAATTGATAAAGACTTGCTTGAAAATAACATCATCATCATTTCTGCCGGAAGAGCACTGCTGGACATACTTAGGCCTTGCCCAAGCATCGCCACTGCGACCGGTTCTGTGCTCCTCGCATCCTGCGGATTCCCGGTCTTCACAAGGTCATCGGTCCACCTTGAGAGAGGCCTTGAAAATATAATTATTGTAAATATACACGGCTGATCGACAAAACCATAAATTCCTTTACCATTTTCAGTTTAAAGTTCTATCTAGTGAAAATTAATGGATAGCAATTGATATAGCTTAGGTACATACAAATTGAGAACAATGAGCATCTTTGAATATTTTTTACATCTATTGTGAAGGAATGAAGGTAATGAATAATGAGATTTAAAGTCAAAATTCAAGTCGAATCATTTATTTCAAATGGGCCTTTTTTTAAACGTTAAAATTTCCAAAAAACTATAATTGATTCTATTCGCCCCTTCCAAAAGGTAGTTCTCATATGGAGAAGAATGGGAAATAAACTCCACCGTTACTCTTTTAAAATGTTTTACAATATTTTGTATAGGTACATTAATTACAAAATTACATGTGAAGACGATACCCCTAGAATAAAATTACTATATCACAATAGGTAAAAAGAATTAAAAATAAAGCAACGACAGATAAATTAATTTATGTGATAGATACATGGTGCTCACATATTTACAAACATTGTAAAAGTATTATGAAGATTTTTCTAAAATTTTACATTTAATATGTCAGTGTGTGAGGACGCAATCACCAGTTTGATTTTGTCTAGATTCTAGATTATCCTATGGAGCAGGACCAGCATGTTTCCAAGCGTTCTTGTCTTGGATAAAATCCTCTAATTTGTAATATGCTTGTTTACAAAGTGTACTTTTAACATGAGTTTTAAATTTTCTTTCATTTAATTGGAATATATCACAAGGTATTTTGTTTATGTGTTGGTGAGTATTCGCATTGAAAGGCCGAGTCCTGAAGGTAGAGTTTGATAAATTAGATAGCACGAAGGGCGAAAACCATTGATTATAGCACTCCCGCTACCAAAAAGGAAAAGCGCTAAATACAGAGGAAATCACTTCAATTGTTGTACATACGTAACGACTTTCTCTACTTTAAAGCTTCTCTATTTTCCATTCATAAAGATATCGTATGTCTACATTGAACCTTCTGAAAAAAATTAATATTCTAGTGAACACAAAAACAACAAAATTCAGAAAAGATCCTTCCTAGATAAAATGACGCTCATTATAGTAGAATCGTGTACGCCTTCTGCCCGAAACATTAAGTCTATTATACAAGATACCAAACTTTGTATTGTTCACGTTTTTCTAGGCATCTCGAAAAAGAGTCTGAACATAACGGCTAACGAGGTAAAGAACCCTATTTACCTGAGACAGCTACCTATATCACGTTGAGAAATATTATATCTAGTTAAACATTATTAGCCGGACAAATAGCCTCCTTTATTCAGGGATAGTACCTTTATTGGTTGTACAAAACCTATTACTTCAGATATATATCATTTTCATGACTATAGTTCATAAATTGCTTACGTAATAATTTTGGAGGATGAAATAAAACTGTAAAGTTAAAGGTTACTAAAGTATCTTTTTTTTTATGAATCTAGGCACAGTTGTTCGCCAATCGCGTTGCTGCAGTAAAGGAAAGATTTGTAGCGTAATTACCCGAAGCCAGACATAATAAAACCTTTTAATGAGGCCCCAAAACCCTCTCGTGACGTGTTAATTACCAAATATTTCGTAATAGAATACTAAAACCTAACCTTTTACAAAGTGGGTGTAGAATGTATAATTTTCGCAAAAATCGCTAGCTACATGAGCTAAATACTTAAGCCAGTCTAGTTTCAAAAAACTTCTGCTGAATATACATACACATGAAATCCGAAGTTTTGAGTCCACAGTAATTATTAACAATGTATCCCACTATCGATGCCCCAGCCGCCGCAAACTCCGTCATGAACTAACATTCGAACAACGCACCCCACTGACACGCACGCTAACGGATCAGCTTTGAATAATAATCGGGTTCGTCACAAGAAGCTATTGGACTCTGAGGAGATCAGAATTATGCGACAAATGCGCCAACTGCTAAAGCGTTTTACGACCGAAATGACGCGCTGAATCGGATTTGGATCACGTCCTCTTGCGAAGACAGTTTGACGTGTTGTCGTCGACTTGCATAAATTTGCAAGATTAAGCAGGGCCTAGAGGCACCACTCACCCTAGATGCGGTCTGTACCTATTTACATAAATGTATTCCCTTTCTGGCAACGGACGTCTTTAACCACGAATATTTACTGCGGCCTTGACTGTCTGTGGACTAGTACTAGGTAACTATCGCCCACCTCCTCGTAGGTACCTGTCTAGCCAATTAATGACGTGTCAGATAAATCATTCGTGGCTGTTAATTACTGCGATCCGTTTTCCTATAATTTCCTGTACAAGTAATATTTATATCTATCATGTCCGCCCACAGTTCGTTTACTTTCGGCAAATATATAAAAAATAATAATATCGCATTGAGTAATTTGGTCTTGAAGTATTGGAATCATCTCAATATTGTCTCTCATGTGACCTCGATAATACGCTCGCATTTGAAACCGTTGAATTTTGGGCTTATTCCATGCCTAACCCTTCAGGGAATACAGTCAGGACTGTTATCTATGTATTTTCTCCCATTAGATTAGGAGATCTCCAAACAGTATCAAAGCGTAGGTACGTGCTGGCACTGAGTGACGTCATGCATAGCAATAGACTATTGTGTTCCAAGATCAGGCGGGGTTAAATAGGATAAGATGGTAATGCAACGCGTATACGCCACAGCTTTTATATAGTCTTTGAAAATTTCTTCTAAGCTCCATACGGTCGGTTGAAAGAGAAAAATATCCACCCTGCCTAGAAGTTTACTTGGTAAGTTAGATACTTATAATCTGGACATCGTCTGTATGTATGACAACCCTTTCTATGAGCATGACTAGCCTTCTTTGCATGATAAAAAACAAAAAAAATATATAATTTTTGTGCTCCTCAAAAAAGCTAATCTAATTATAATATTAACATGAAAGGTCTAATAATATTATATCAAAGTATAACCAAAGCAGCAGCAATAATTCACTGGGTAAATTTTTAAAAATGTAGTTTTTTTATTGTGTTTTTCATTTGTAAGTTTACTGTGAGGCAAAATTTGGATTTCCCACAAAACCTTTGTGAAGTACAGCTATCAGGTGCATATTAAAAAAAACGTTGGTATATTTTTCTTTGCAGTATTTTTCTAGATTATTTAAATATTTGTGAAAAACAAAATACTTAGCGGAATCAAAAAAAAAGTTTAAAAAAAAAATATTATTCTCATTTATATAACAATACCTGAATACGTTATAAATACAAAAGCCGACTTCAAAAAAGGAATCGTCTGTTTTTATTTTCTTTATTTTTTATGTTATGTTCATCGATATTTTTGTCAATTGTAAACCGATGTTAAAAAATCTTTTATTTGGTAGAGGAAGCTTGCACGGTGCTTCTATATAATTTTTTATTTATTAATTTTGTTTGGGTAGTTTTTGAGTTCGATAATACGTATTTAATCCATTGTGTGTATCTTGATGATAATGTTATAATATTTCCTGTTACTGTTTCAATAGCAGGTAGTGGTACACGAATTGGTGTGAGATAAGAACCGTAACTAAAAAGTTAAAAATTACTTTAATATCGGAAGCAGGTGCCAAAAAACTAGAATACACATCCAAAGACACCGACTTCCGAAGTAATTTTTTTATTTTGTAGTGTTTGTTTTAGAAGACGGTTGTTTTTTTTTTAGAACATCATTACATTGTATCTATAAAGAGGACCAATTCAATGAAATTTCCTCAAGCAATATCTGTGAATAATAAATCGCTTTTACTTCATTACGCTCAACAAAAGAGATACATTTTTCACCAAACGTATTAAAAGCACTCCGGGAAATATCGCAGACATTTACAAATTTTAATATTTAATTTTCAGAGGCGAATTCTTTTCGTGAATATGAATTGACTCACGGAATTCTTATCGGACTGTGTCTGGGACCGACACGGCTTTTAATACGTGATCCGAATGCTTCCCAATTATGGGAGCTTAAGGAGTGAAGCCCGCTCGGGAACGGAGATGCTGCAAGAGTTGAACGGAACGCGATTCTTCTTTTTGTTTTAGTTATTTCACGTATGAGAGGTTATAGGTGGGCCATGGTATATGTCTTTCAGTTCTGGTTTTGAATGTATTTTTAACTGACTTCCAAAAAGGTGGAGGTTATAATCCACCGTTTTCTCCGTCAATTGTGGACCGATTTTGAAAATTCTTTTTTTGTTTGAAAGGTGGTTCCATATAAATTTGATTAACTTTGCTTGGATAGTTTTTGAGTTAGCTTCAATATTTTTCTCTACTTAGTATGTGGATGATATGGTAAGTTCCTGTCACTGGTAGCACGTACTGGTATTCGAATTTGTGTGGGGTAAGTACCACAACTAAAATAGTGAAAAATAAAAACTTTTTACAAAAAAAATAACAGACTTCCAAAAAAAAACACCACACAGTGAAAAACGTCGGTTGTATTTTTTTTTTGTAAAAAGTTTTTGTTTGTAAATTATTATTGAAAAGTAAGTATAAGGTAGCTTTAATATTACATTGAAAATATTTTACCCTAGCGTGTGTAAAATATTTTCAATGCTAAAGAATATTTATTGTTCCTGCACTTTGTTTTCCCAAATAATTAATTTATATAGTGATATCTTTTTAGAAACTTGAATAGTATAATAAACACCATAAAACAGTGGTACTCTGGGAGTGCCGCCAGAAGTGATAACTTAAACAATTTTACTGTGCAGGAAATACTTTTAATGAGGTAACGGTGTCGCGAGTTCAACTGTTTTTTCCCATTTCAAAAATGCCCAACGCGCCTAAAGAAGATTTCACTTTAAAAAAAAACATGTATAATAATGCACCATCATTACAGGAAGTAAAATATTACATAACACTTTTAAACCTAACCGACTGTGAATTGTACCACAACGTGATATAAAGTATGAAAATGTATTCAGTTCGCTCGAGTAACAATCGGTGACAGATGCATTAGCTACGGGAATTCGGCAATTTATCGGTTACATTCGCACCTCACCCGTTTGCAAAATATCAAATGTCATTTTATAAAGAAATTGTTTGTTGACGGAGGTACTATCCTCTATTTGTATGAACATTTGCCCTCAAATAAATTGCGGTGTACATGGTTGTAATTTGTGTTCAATTGACTCGATTAATATATGAATGTCGAAATTTTACCTATTTATTCAATCACACTTGAAAGTCGAAAGATTTAGATAAAATTATGTTTAGTAAACAAACTTTAAATAAACAATTCACTATTAAGATTTATAAATGCAAAATATTAAAATAAATCGTAAAACAAACAATTTTATTCTGAATTAAGATTTACTACGCCAAGTGAAATGATAACTAAAACACAATGCTCAGCAGAATAATGAAAACATTCCATTCCTGACCAGAATTCAGGATAGAACTATCCGGCATTCAAGAAAGTACGTTGAAGATTTATTGCAGTATCCAGTTTTAAAATGTTATATGTATTTTCTTTAAAGTTCAAGTATAGTCGTGAGGTAACATGAGTTTTCTAGCGTTGTTTTATCGAAAGGATCATTTAAATTCTGAGGATCTGTTAAAGTTGTTAAAGCGAAGTACTTGGGGATTTCTATGTTGCTGGTAAAGTAAACTTTACGTAGAATTTGTTCAATAGAAGTTGAAGAAGTATTTGTTCAGTAGAAGTTGCCAATGCACATTACACTACACTATTTATACATACCGAGACTCCTCCGTGCCTCGGAAAGCAAGTTAAGCCGGCTGTCATTCATGGATCTTTGACAGTCGTTACGGGTCGTTAGAAGCTAGAAAGTCTGACAACAAATCTTACCAAGGGGTATCGTATTACCTGGTTACTGGATTGTGGAGGGTCAGATAGGCATTCGCTCCATGTATAATACTTTTATTCAGCTGCATCCGGTTAGACTGAAAGCCAACCCCAACATAGTTGGGAAAAGGCTATGCAGATTGATATAGAGTATATGATTTAAGCGCTCGATGCGATAAGTATTACCATGAATATTTATGAATGCTAATTAGGCATAATTAGTTATATCGATACTAAATTGACATTAACATTTCCACTAAACAAAATGTGTAGATGTCATACGGCTTACGCGGAAGAGCTACCCGCTGGATCAAAAGGGATTTATTAATCCCCCCACACCTCATCATCTGCCTAGCCTTTTCCCAACTATGTTGGGGTCGGCTTCCAGTCTAACCGGATACAGCTGAATACTAGTATTTTACATGGAGCGACTGCCTATCTGACCTCCACAACCTAGTTACTAGGTTACACAATACCCCTTGGTAAGACAGGTTGTCAGACTTTTGGGCTTGAAAGAATGGACAAGAAACTCCACCGTTACTCTTTTAAAATGTTTTACAATATTTGTAGGTAATACATTAATTATATAATTATATGTGAAGACGATGCACCTAGAATAAGATTACTATACCACAATAGGTAAAAATAATTAAAAATGAAGCAATGACAGAAAAAATAATTATGTAAGTAATTGATACATGGTGTTCATATATTTACAAGCATTGTAAAAGTAGGTACCTATACGACATTCCTCAAAAAATTACAAGTAATACTAATAAGTCATAGTGTGAGTTCAAGTAATCACAGAATGTAAAATAAATGTTATAATAATTAATTACACAGTTAAATTAGCAACCAGTTTGATTTTGTCTAGACTCTAAATTGTCCTATGGAGCTAGACCAGCATGCTTCCAAGCATTCTTATCTAGGATATAATCCTCTAATTTGTATTATGCTTGTTTACAAAGAGTACTTTTAATTTGAGTTTTAAATTTTCTTTCAGTTAACTGTAATATATCACAAGGTATTTTGCTGTAACATTTAACACAGTACCCCATAAAAGATGTTTGTACTTTAGATAATCTGATAAATGGTTGATTTATTTTATCTTTATTTCTAGTATTAAAATTATGTCTATTTTACTAAAAAGATGTAGATTTTTCCTTATAGACAGTTTCATCCCTTATAGTTTCGCCATGTCCGTCTGTCTGTCTGTCCGCGGCTTAGCTCAGAGACTGTTAATACTAGAAAGCTGTAATTTGGCATGAGTATACTTATTAATCAACGCCACGCCGACAAATTGGTAAAATAAAATCAGAAAAAAAATGTTTTTGGGTTCCTCCCCAACACGTAAAGTGGGGATGTTTTTTTTTCTCATCTCTCCCAAGGTGTGGGGTGTCGTTGGAAAGGTCGTTCAAAAATATTGAGTTTTCTTAAAACCATTTTTGGATTCAGGAATCCGTTTGTGAAATATTAATGTTTAAAATGCTAATTTTTGTTAGAGTCAAGTGCCCCCCCCCCCTGCCAGGTTAATGGTTGGTTCTAGATATGTGGAAAAAATCACAGCAATAGTGTATATAACCAAATTAAAAGGAAAACTATCACAGCTAAATAGGCTCTACAAGTTAACGACTAATAATCAACCAACTTACATTTACAGTTGAAAAAAGATGTTCTTTCAAACATTCCGTATGGGAGAACGTGTTTTTCAACAACACTGTTAAGTTTGTTCTAGGGATAATTTCATCCCATCTACGGAACCCTTCATTGTGCGAGGTCCGTCATGCACTTGGCTGGTTTTTTGTATTTATTTTCCAATGGTTTCCCAAGTCCTTCCAGGAACTCTTTTCCCGCGCCACCTCAAACCAGCCCTCGTGGTACGTGACCAGGTCATCTAACCACCTCTTATCAACAACGTTTTCTAATAACAGAAAAAAATACTGCCAAATTATTGCAGTATCAAATATTCCTTCTTATCTCAATATTTCGATAGACAGTAAGTTATTCTTACTATTTTCTGAACGTCAAGCCATGTGTGAATCCACACTTACCTACGCCGTAGCTCGGCGCTTCCCAACAAAGTGACATAATTCAATGCAAAATTGACATTCTGACAACCCATTGACAATGCTTTTTATGTCGGATAGAGCAGTAAGGCGGCGTTCACACTATAACTAGGTAAATAGTTCGTATTTCCTTAAGTAGGTAGGTTAGGTATATATCGTCTAAAAATAATATTGTTAAATATTTTAAGGGAGCTTTGTAGCTTGATTTGTAAGTTTCTCATGAAAATAAGCAACTCTTGTAAGCAGCTCCTTTATTTTGATATTATATACTTGGTCTATAGGCAGAAATAGTTCATATTCATGAGTACATTCACTCCCTGAAAGATTGCCAATTAGTTCAAAGTCAGCCTGTAAAGTACCAATGAAAGCATGATAAAACATTCACACATATTCTGCGAAATTTCTATTCTTCCGGCAACTTCCGATTGTTACAATATTTTTCTAAGAAGTTTTACTGTTCTTTATCCTGTATAATACCTATTCTTATGAAATCATGTGAGGTATTGGAAAATATTGTTAAATCTGTTTTTCTAAAAATATATATTATACTGCTGTGACCTTTGCACGATTATTTCTGAGAACCAAAGTTATTGCTTCATGATCATGAGTCATGACAAAAAATATTATTTCTTATAATCGTAATTGTACTTGAGAGCTGTGGGTGGGTACACAATAATATTATATTATACTATTACGTAACATCATTTATTGAAAATATTCCGTTTGTATGTCTCTTAATCAATCTTAATATAATTGTGCAAAAGTCTTGTAATAGTTATAGGACTTTTGCACAATTCTATTTCCCTAATACCTGGTTTCATTTAATACCCAACGAATAAAAAGTTTTCGTATGCAGGTGTACCTAGTTCACCTAGTTCGTGCTGATCCGAGAAAAAGAGAAATGTTTTCATTCCAGAAAACCAAAACGTCACTTTCAACATGTGGGCAGACCCACGATTATAACTTGTTTATTTTTTGTCCACGTATTATATTAAAAGTATTTTCAGAAACTGCCAACATACAGGATTGACGGAGATCGCTTTCTCCGGGGACCTTTTACATAAGTCTAGTATTACATTCCAAATATTACGGATTCTAGTCGAAATACAAGCTCAGATTATAGCCCTGTTGCTTCTAGATGCCTAACTAATAGGATTTGTATTATCTTTTCACTAGATTCTGCGAACGATGCTGATGAAATGTTTTCGGAATTTTGACAGAATATAATTATATGATATTCAGCTACTTCAATAATTTCAGATACGAAGGATCTGTTGTCTTTTTTATTGATATTTTTAAGTTAATAGAATTTAGAAGTATTTGGGGTAATAGAGGCCATAGTAGGTCAAAAACGTATTCTGGTAAAAAATTTAAATGTTTACCTATTACTGTTAGAAACGGCCTTGTAACAGACAGACTGACAGACGACGTTGGCTTAGTAAAAGGATCTTGTTGGCACCTTTTGGTTACGGAACCCTAAAAATACCCACTTCAAAAAAATTCAAAAGTCATTTATTCAAACTAGGCTGAGAATCAGCACTTTTCGAACGTCAAAATTACATAAGACAGTCCCCAAAAAACGCCCACCCTTCACCACCTAGTGCCTTTAGCTGGGAAGAAGAAGTGACGCAACAAACTCCCCAGTAGCACAGCTGTCTGTTCAAGTTGGAAAAAATGTTTCTGTATGCAAAATTATTATGCAACACAAAACATTATTTTAATTAAGTATAAATTATTGGCTATATGTCAGCTAGCACACGCCAATATACCAACCAAAAATATCGAGAACTATACTCAAGCAGAATTAAAAAAAAACTAAACGTAAACAGAACTAAATATCTCAATAAAAGCCTCCAGGCATAAAGGGCGTGCCCGCTTACATAAAGCTGTAATTCGAAGTTATAAATGAGACCATCGAGGTGAAATAAATGAACAGTTAATTACTAGTAACAATAACAAAACCATGATCAGCAAGACGACCACTCTTGAGTACCTAAGAATTTTATTAATAACTAGCTGACCCGGCAAACGTTGTTTTGCCATATAAATTATTTATGTTTGGGGTGGACCACCCTTATCACTTAGGGGTATAAAAAATAGATTACGACCGATTCTCAGATCGATAGGTAGTTTATACATATAAAATTTCATAAAAATCGATCAAGCCGTTTCGGAGGAGTATGGCAACTAACATTGTGACCCGAGAATTTTATATATATATAGATAGATTAATACGAAATACAAAAGATGATTACTTTTCCTAGAATAATCCGATAACGGTACAGTGAAAAATAGCATTATATTTCTGAGAATTTCTTAGAAAACGTAAAGACGTACGTAGCCACAAATGTGTACACAGCTTTAGATAAGAAGGGGAACACACGCTGACGTTGGTCCGACAGTTCCGGGAGAGGTTTTCAAATAATACATATAGAACCTTTTAATACTGCACTTTCTTACCGTGGCAGGTGCAACGGATTTATCTCAAAAGATTTCGATATGAATTAAATTTTGTCATGAAGCTTGAGAACTTATTGACATATTTCTACCATATTCGAGACAAAATTTTATGGAAAATCCTCATATAGTATGGTAGTTCCTGTTAAAGACCCTATCTATGGAAAAATGCAATTAAAAAAATTACTTTAATCATTGTGTGTAAATTGGTAATGGGAATTAAGAAATAAAGTAGAGGGAGACAACGTAAACGCTAGGACACTGTCATAGTTGAGACAACTGGTGCCCTCTGGGCAAGAGACACACGACCGTGACAAATGGAGGAGCTTAAGGGGGACCTATGCGTCAAAGGTCACGCTGAATGACGAAAACACCGAAGTACAGTAGTTATGTTTTTACTTAATTTATTTTATATTGCAATAATTTTAGTTTTTCAGTTAATAAATAATAAAAAATAAAAATAAAAATCGTTTATTTTCAGGCGTCGACGTCCCATAGCGTGTTAGTAATTAGTACAAACTTAAAAAATATGTTAGTAGTAACACTTAAACACACATGAGTACAAAAATAAAAACACAAAACACAATAAAAACACAAATACACAATAAAAATACAGCCAAGATAAGAGGAGGAAGATTCATCAAGTCCCATGTCTGACATGCAGTTTGATAAATCTATCCATTGTAGGCCCTTCTAGCCTTTCTGCAAACACCTAATAAAGGCTCTATTATTGTGGTATTGCTCATAATATTACTCTCCTTCCCAGAAGTTCAAACTGACACAAACCGCATACTCGTTTCTCATCTATAGCACAAAAATGTGGCATAGTGTCGGTAAATTGGAATAATGTATTATATCATTGTATGAGGTACATAAGTCAATTGTGTTTCGTATGTGATGTGAGGAACCTACAGGATCTGAACGTTTTGTTTGATTTTCAAATGTTATAATAATTATGCACTGACTCAACGTGGTGCAGTCGGTTTCAAAATAAAAACGTTAGTAATATTTTGCAATTCTAACATCGCTAACCATCGCTACTGTCATTTAATTTCAACAAAAAAACCTCATAAAAAACCACTCGTCTAGAGAATGTGGGAAGTGGTTTTTTTTTAATGCATGTCACATGTCTTGTAAAGTACAGTTTTTTTTGGTTGTTTATCGCCATCATCGCCATGTTTCCTCATCTCCTTCATGCATCGCCACAACGACCCGTCCTATGCATCTAGAATCCATTAGATTCTCACGACCTTCACCAGGTCGCCGAAAATTTGCCTCACACAGCATAATCAGCATAATGCATAATCAGCCTATAATGTTCCCACTGCTGGGACATAATTATGCCTCCTCTCTTTGAAAGGGAGTGGGCTGTAATCCACCACGCGGGCCCAATGCGGGTTGGTAGATGTCACCAACCCGCACCATATTTCAATGCTCGCAGCTTAATGATCATTAAATTCGTATGGACACGAGTTTCATGGACTTTCAAAGCGACCGTCAGTAGTTTCCACCTATCGTCCTACTTTAGGTTTCAATTACATATCTAATGTTGAGCTTTCAAATTATTGTATTTGTCAGCATCAGATAGAGAGTTAGTCTGTACAACAATAAAGCTTATTACAATTTTCGTATGACCGCAAACGTTAGATTAGCTTACTAATAAAGTTCCAGATTATTCAGCATTATGGACTTAAGGTAAAGCTGGTAAAATTTAATCAATCTCAGAAGTTAGCCGTTTGTACCCGACGGTCTCGCTGGACCGCAAACACTGCTGTAGCTGTTGCAATGTTCTCCCGTGAGGAATATATTGCACATTTGTTGCATATTGTGTTGAGTGTTACGTGGACCCCACATAATACGTCACGTCTCGCTCCTGTTACCGCTAAGGCCTGCACACGGAATGGAAGCCTCTCCAATATTACATACACGGTTAGGAATATTGGTTAGCTGGAAATGGCCATTGTGTAATTTGACGATAGTCAGCAGTTACGGGAATATAGTTAAAGATTTCAGATTTTGCAAGATACCCTTAAAGAGAGCTTTGTAAGAATTTTCCAATAAATCGGGATGAGCTGTTGATTTGCTGTTTTTTTAAGACAATTTTATAATACATGCAACGGGAAAGTAATTTTGTTTTAGCAGATTCTCAAATAATAACACATAACATAACATCACGCCTTGTTTCCCCAAAGGGTTGGGCAGAGGTGTACCTGTAGTAGGTACACCCACATTTCGCTAGCTATGTTTAAGTCCCATGTAATAGGGGGCGAGCCTATTACCATTAACCGGACACAAATCCAGACTCCGGGCTGCTACTGAGAAATTCCAGATAGAAAAACCCAATAACACTTTGCCCGACCCGGGAATCGAACCCAGGACCTCATGCTCAGCAGTAGCACTTACGACCACTAGACCAACGAGGCAGTTCTCAAATAATAATATTCGTATAATCTGCGTGCGTGTGTTATGAGCTTTTCGGCTTGAAACGGGTGTTATTTCGGTTAGAATGATTAAAAAATGGGGCGTTTATTATGACAGGCATACGTTTATCTCTGAATCTCTACGTGACCGTATGATCCTCAGATATGAATAGGCTATTACCGCTGCCTGCAGCAGTTGTAGGTACCTACTAAGTGAATATAATTTTATTGGGATGGGATAGGAGTAAATCGTCACTCCTTTTTTAGGGTTCCGTATCGTTCTATGAACACCATTCGAAGTCTTTCAAACGATTCGTCTGGTTTTAGTCGAGATTTGAAATCGTACAAAATCATCGCGCGAAAATGCTCTCGTTGTAAATCCACTTTTCAGTAAGACAGAGTATTATGTTTTTGCTCAAAAAAAATGTGGAGGGAATTTTGAATTTGGAATGTTATGTTTTTTTGTAATAAATAGTCATAGTTTTAATTAACATCAAAACCAGCCAGTATCCCATTGACAAAAACTGTTAGTTGCAAAACTTTCTGAATGACCTGGTCAAACAAGCTAAAGTTCATAAGTTTGCTAACATAATGAATCCTTGTTACTTGAATAAAGAAAAATATCTGGATGACCATTTTTTTAACGACGTTTTCTAAATATGAAACCTAGCTAGATCGATTTATCGCTCCCGAAACCCCCTGCATACTAAATTTCATAAAAATTCTTGGAGCCGTTTCCGAGATTCATATTATATATTTATACCCGCACTTTCAGTACATTTGCGACAACCACAATAGAAATCTACGTTCATCTCACAATCGTCGTCTTCAATGTCCCACCCACCGCACAGACTTCATTCACTCTTCCTTTTTCGTTCAGTCTATCTCTCTGTGGAATGCGCTCCCCCAGGAAATCAGGATGGCGACCAACCGATTATCCTTTAAAGTTAAAGTTCGCGAGCACATTCGCAGGAAGCTGGCAGTATCATCACAACGGTAATGATTTCCCATTGTTTGTCTTATTTGCTTTAGTAGTATTTTTATATATATTTAATTTTGTTTATATTTATATATAATTGGAAATATATGTTTATGTATATCTTTATATTTAAATCAATATTTATTCCTCAATTCTCGCACCTACCACTGTTTGTCTGTGTTAAAAAAGGTCAAAGGTTGACTGGTAGAAAATTCCTTTGGCATTAAGTCCGCCTCTGTACATTTGTGTGCTTGAAGTATTAAATAAATAAATACATTTATACAAGAATTGCTCGTTTAAAGGTGTTCGATTTTTATTATTATTATATTAATACGCGAATGTGAATTTTTTAACGAAAATCAGATTTTTGTTTTATATCATTCTACACGTTCAAATAAGTGACCAGGCAATTAAAAAAAATGACACATTCGCGGTATTGGATGCCGAGCGACGATTTGCAGTTGGAATGTATGGGAGAACATGTTTTTCAACTACAATATTAAGTTTGTTCTTGGGATAAATAAATTCATCTCAACTACGGAACCTTCATTGTGCGTGGTCCAACACGCACTTGGCCGGTTTTTTCTTATCTTCTTATCTAGATAAATATGTCTATAAATACTGTAAAACAAAGTCACTTTTCATGTCTGACTGTTCTTTTAAAACCACGCAACAGATTTTGATGCGGTTTTCACCATCATTTTGAGAATTTATTCCGAAAGTTTTTTATACTTACAACAGGTGAGTTAAAGGGGCCAAAGGGGTCAAAAGATGGTGGCAGCCTTACTATTTCTTGTTTCACCAACATAATTTCATAACATTAATAACTTATCTTTAGATTCTATATTCACGATTGTAATTATCGGAAATCGAAAAAAAATATAATTTGTCACTGCATAACACAACACAAACGCAAGTGCAAAGTTTATCCGGATTATTTTGATAATGCTAATGATAAAGTGAAGGCTAATGGAAGAAAAAACCGGCCAATTGCGAGTCGGACTCGCACACGAAGGGTTCCGTACCACCGTACAATATTTAACACTACAAATTTTTTCGTTTCTTATGGGGCAAAATGTAAAAAATTAAAGGGGACCCCTTTTTTATTTCATTTTTTTATTATTTGTTGTCATAAGAAGCCATAAGATCTTCACACATTCTGTGAAAATTTGAAGTGTCTACCAATTACGGTTCAAAAGATGGACGGACCGACAGCGGTTTCTTAGTAATAGGCCCTTGGCCTTGGCAACCATTGAATACGGAACTCTAATTACAAAATAAGTCACTAAGTGGTCGTACAAATGTATAAATAAGAATTCTGACCTTGGTCGATGAGTAGTTTTGTGTGAGACGTGTTGTGTTACTATCGTGTTTTAGTTTTTTGAAGAGGTCAGATAAAAATGTATGTATTTCATTTTGCTATAAAAACATAATTTATGAATTTTACAAATATTCGATAGCTGACCGAGTGGCAAGTGTCTAACGTCAACGGTTTTCTAAAAAAACGTATCGGTGTGTCTCTTTCGGAGCTTTTAACCTTTATACCTTTGTAAAGGTTTACGGTTTTATTCACGGTGTAACTTTCGGTTAACCAACCCGCACTGCGCCCACTCCCTCACACAGAGAGGAGGCCTGTGTCGCAGCAGAAGGAACGTTATAGTTATAGTTACGATGATGATAACTTTCGGTTTGCCCGACAATTTTTGAACTCGAACGTAGTTCTCAGTTCCAAAACCCCCACCCAAACACTATAACTTCTAAAACCTTATACCAAAATCATTATGAATGATACTCACTAATCAGTCGTTAGTTATTATTTACGAAGGTATGAAATGATTACCAAAAAAAACAGCCATTAAAGTCATGACATCATGGACTATGGTTTTTTACGCAGTAAAAATACTTACGTATGCAAATAAAGTAATATCAGAAAATAAACACATAATTAGTCACCTTGATATGTAGGTATGTATGGATGAGAGTTGCCGAGTATCGAGTTGAATGGCGTGTGATCAGAAAGCCCTACACCAGCAGTGGAATGCTTTCTCATATAATGAGATTTATATGTTTACTAAATTTTTCATAATAATAAATTTATAAATATAACTAGCTGACCCGGCTAACGTTGTTTTCCATATAAATGTTTGGGGTGGACTACCCTTATCACTTAGGGGTATGAAAAATAAATTACGACCTATTTTCAAGCCTACCAAATATACATACAAAATTTCATAAAAATCGTTCAAGCGGTTTCGGAGGAGTATGGCAACTAATACTGTGACACGAGAATTCTATATATATACTAGCGGACCCGACAGACGTTGTCCTGTCAAAACATTGTCCAGCGGACAAAATTGTGAATCTAAACCATTCCCAGATCCCCTTGAACACACACAAAAAATTTCATCAAAATTGGTCCAGTCGTTTGAGAGAAGTTCAGTGACATACACACTCACAGAAGAATTATATATATAAAGATAGAAGAATAGCTGCGCCCCGCGGTTTCACCCGCATAAGTCTCGATCCCGTGGAAAAAAAAAAGTATCCTATGTTCTTTTCCAGGGCATCATCTATATATGTGCCAAATTTCATCCAAATCCGTTCAGCCGTTTTAGCGTGAAGGCGTAACAAACAAACTTACTTTCGCATTTATAATATTAAGGATATAAAAATAATAAATAAATAATAATAAATTTATTTTCGGATGGGTATCAAACTGTACACATTGGACTGGAGCCCGGCAGCGCGCGCGGCCATGATGGCTTGTGACATATTCAATGTGCCTTTCGAGAAGATACAAGTGGATCTTTTTAAAATGGATCATTTGACACCAGAGTATTTGAAAGTAAGAAAACACCTAAGCCCTTCTTATAAGAGCTGGTCCAAATAACATCACATTTGGCACCAACAAGCCCAAAATGAACCTTATGAAACATTAAGTATATCTTTTGAAACTCAAAAAGTTAATGCCGTAGTGGCTAGGTCTACTAGAAAAATATTATAATTAATTACTAATAACGAGTGCCAAAATACGCTCAACGAAGCCGACAGTCATTTGTTCTTCCCGTCATTGTGATATTTTTTTCTACTGGAACCATATAGCTTAATGATAGAACGTTCCCAGAACCTAATACCTGGGAACCCTCTGGTTATTGAAGGTCAAACTTTCAACTTTTTTGACGGTTTCGTGATAGTCATATTACACCTTATATTGTACTGTATACAGGCTTTTTTAACCGACTTCCAAAAAGGAGGAGGTTATATGTTCGTAGCGTATGTTTGTTTTTTTTTTTTATGTATGTCCACCGATATTTCCGTCATTCGTGGACCGATTAAAAAAAAAAATTGTTTCAAAGGTTATGCTCTCAAGTTGGACCCATATAAATTTTATTAACTTTGCTTGTATAGTTTTTGAGTTAGCTGCAATAATACGTATTTTTTTCCCACTTAGTATGTAGATGATATGA
This sequence comes from Agrochola lychnidis, assembly GCA_963680765.1. Lineage (NCBI taxonomy): Eukaryota > Metazoa > Arthropoda > Insecta > Lepidoptera > Noctuidae > Agrochola > Agrochola lychnidis. The sequence goes on along the minus strand of OY796852.1, from coordinate 16,603,347 downwards.
TAAGTTCCTGTCACTGGTATTAGGTAGTGGTATTCGAATGTGTGTGGGGTAGATACCACAACTAAAAAGTGAAAAATAAAAACATTTTACAAAAAAAAAACAACCGACTTCAAAAAAAAACTACAACGTGAGAAACAACTTTAATTTCGGAAGTCGGTGGCAAAAAACGAAAATACAAAACCAAAGACACCGACTTCCGAAATTAAAGTTGTTTCTCACTTTGTAGTTTTTTTTTGAAGTCGGTTGTTTTTTCGTATAAAAACCGACCCGCTTCCCGTTCCGCAAACCACCCTCAATGAATGCTAGAAGATACCAGTTTGCTATTGGTCAAAGATGCCGAATAAATATATCTCTCCTCTGTCACCCCGCTCTCCCCTTCTCATTCCAAAGGGACGATTATGTTTACCGGAGTAAAGTGAGCTCTTTTATAATTTTCTGTACTTAGGTATGTTTCTTTTTTTTTTCAGAAAAATCCACTGCACACTATACCTTTACTGGAAGACGGTGATTTCATTTTATTTGATAGGTTTGTTATTTTAAAATTACGTGATACCAATACGTACACACACGTATACACGTGTATATTACGTGTTCACCAATTTTAACGTGATGATGAACAATCTTTGTATCACCTAAGAATGAGCAGATTGCCTTGCTTGCTTGATTGCCCATTAGGACTGACAGACTGATTCTTAGTTTGTATTCTCTCTTTTCAGTCACGCTATAATGATGTATCTCGCTGATACCTACGGAAAAGACGACTCATGGTATCCAAAGGATGTCAAAAAAAGGGCACAGGTCAATCAAAAACTTTTCTTTGTCACATCCATTCTATTTCCTACAATACGAAATATAACTGTAAGTAATTTGTTTGTTTTTACGTTTACTAACGTTATGTAGGCTTTGGAACTATATATATATATATTTATTTTTTAAATCTATTTACTCTCCGTTTATAATTATTTTGCAGTATCCCATAATGACTGAAGGAAACAAGATCATAGAACAAAAAAAGTTGGATGCCCTTGAAGAGACGTGTGGTTTTGTTGAAGAATTCCTATCCCGTACAACATATATTGCCGCTGATCACATCACAATTGCCGATGTGGCAGCCTTAAGCACTATGACGGCTATTGAAATAGTTCTACCGGTAGACGCGAAAAAGTAAGTAAAACTTCTTCCATGCAATTTTGGGCGAATTTGACAAATGAAACTGTTGAGACGCAGGTCCACGCAGCACAGAGTAGAGCAAATTTTGTAATGTATAAACGTACTGACAGCTGTGTACGCTGCGGTGCTGCCACGTGCGACCCAGACATGTGTCTGACCTGCTCTGCGTCTCGTAGAGCCGGCACAGATTTCTGCGCGACGCGTGCAGGTCGTCACTTGTTTTTTTTAACCACTAATTCATAATTTTGTTTCAATGACAGATTGTTTGTACTAGCTAGGACGCGAATGTGTCTGTGTAGCTGCGTCGCAGCATGCGCTCGCGGCCTATGTCTGCCTCGCCTACTCTACCTTGCAAAATCTGTACTATGCTGTGCTGCGTCACCTGCGCTTAACCGAAGGGTTCAGTGCTGTCGGTGTCATCATTGTTGTGGAATATTGTTACTGACAGGTCATGAACGCGCTACAGTTGCTGATCGGCTGATCGCGTTCAGTTTCATATTCGACCCTAGTAATACATAGAAGAAATTAGCGACGTATTAAAAAAAAAACGATTAAGAAATCTTTTCAATATCAGTGTGGTCGTACGAAAATTGAGATTGAGATGACAATATTACATTTCAGCATTAAAATAAAACAATAATAGACAAACACTCAATATTATGATTTCCCAAGTATTGTCACTGCTAGGCAACGATAGATGGCAAGCTTTCCAAGCAATACCAAATGTTTAGCTTCACCTACCGTCGCTTTTGCGGTCTTTCGTGATGCAGCGACGTCCCTTCGCAGTATCAGGGTCCACTGTGTGGTTATTTTGGCCCACATTCTTAACCTGCCATTCGATAAACGTAGCCATAATCCCTCCGTAGGTTGGCTTCTCTCATGGCTTTACAGACATCGTCATGCTTTACTAACAGGCATCATCAGATCAGGGTTCTGTCGTCATCTTGAAAATGTATCCTTGATTTTCTAGTCGTTTGAAATAAATAGCCAATTGTCAAGGAGTGTTTAATTTATTTTTTGCATCCAAAGAAAAGGATCCGAGTAAAGGATTTTACTTTTCAGGTTTCCGAAAACAACCGCTTGGCTCACCAATTTGAAGAACACACCGTTTTGTAAAAAACACAACGAATTTGGAGCTGCTCAGCTTACTCAAATAATAAAGAAGTGTTTAGAAGGATAATATTTTATCATCTTCAGACTTTTTTGACATAGGGTTATGCCCGGACATTTTGGGCAAATTGGGCAAAATCTACTCTGTAGATATAATTGTGTTGAATATACCCTCAATGTCTAATTATACATACTTATTTACGTACTTACGAGGGGCTCGTGGCTAAAAGATAACAGCAGCTTGTCGCGGTCGCTTCATGGATGGGTTACCATCCATTATAATTATATCGAGACCCTCCGTGCCTCGGAAAGTTCAGGCTGTCATTTGTATATCTTTGATAGTCGTTAAGAGTCTCACAATCAATCTTACCAAAACGGTATCGTGCTGTCTTGTACTGTCTGAAATGACTCGCTTCACTATCACATTTTACGTACAAGCCGCGGCGCGGTGTACGTAAAATGCAGTAGTGGGGCGCGATATTTCAGACTGGATAAGTCATACCCAGTAACTGTATTGTGGAGGTCAGAAAGGCACTTGCTCCACGCAAAATACTGATATTCAATTGCATCTGGTTAGAAAAAAGGCTAGACAGATTTATTGAATTTGTCTGAGAATAAATACTAATCCCTGAAATGTCTGAATGTATGACTATGATCAATTAGATTTTTTCAAAGATATTGGTATCCTTACAGTGGCATCGCCATTCATCTTCGCCAACATTTTATATATTAGGCAAAATATACACTTATACACTAAAAACTGATTTACACAATGTTAACACTAGAAATAAGAACAAATTACGAGCTCCCTTTCACCGGCTTCATAAGGTACATAACTCATTTGTTGGGCTTGGTATAGACTGTTATAACAAGCTACTCTCTTCTTTGCTAGATTTGCCTTTTAATGCGTTTAAAACTAAAGTAAAATCCAACCTTTGTTCAAAGGCATACTATAGTATCAACGACTACTTTGATTTGCCTTTTAATGCGTTTAAAACTAAAGTAAAATCCAACCTTTGTTCAAAGGCATACTATAGTATCAACGACTACGACGACTTTGATAAGAATAGTTGGTCGCTGTGATTAACTCAAGACAATACTTATGTTCTTTCTCCAGAATTAGTTTAAATAGGTGACAGTTTATATAATTGTTTATTTTTATTTTGAATTTATAAGTCAATTTATTTTTATTTTATTTTATTTTTGACATTATTTACTCATTACAATGTTTTTGATATGAGTTGTATTGCAATTTGTGGTTAGCTAGCGACCTCGACAGTTGATCATATTATTTTTTTGCCTGAGCAACCAGCAGCAAGTTCGTCATGCTCCCTTAGATGTCACTGCTTGCAGTAGCGTCGGGGGTCGGGTTGCCTCCTTCCCTCAAATATGGCGAGGGGGGTAATGGCTGATCTTTGCGTTATACTCGTGAACGGGTGCTGCTTGTGGTGACTGGTCGTCTTGCTGATCATGGTTTTGTTATTGTTTTGTTATTGTATTAACTGTTTATTTATTTTACCGTGATGGTCCTAGTTTATCATTTATAATAACTTCCAATTACAGCTTTAAATAGCTTTATGTAAGCGGGCACGCCCTTTATGCCTGGAGGCTTTTGTTTAGATATTTAGTTCTATTTACGTTTAGTTTTTACTTTTTATTTCTGCTTGAGTATAGTTCTCTTTGTTTTTGGTTGGTATATTGGCGTGTGCTAGCTGACATATGTCGAATAATTTATAATTTAAATTATGTTTTGTGTTGCATAATGTAAGTTATTTTGCATACTATTGTATAGAATCATTTTTCTAACTTGAACAAACAGCTGTGCTGCTGGGGAGTTTGTTGCGCCACTTCTTCTTCCCAGCTAAAGGCACTAGGAAGTGGTGAAGGGTGGGCGTTTTGGGGGACTGTCTTATGTAATTTTGATGTTCGAAAAGTGCTGATTCTCAGCCTAGTTTGAATAAATGACTTTTGAATTTGAATAAAACCTATTACGCTTACTAATTTTGTTTTATTTGTTAAGGTACCTACTTACACGTATTAAATACTTAAAAACAGTTTGACATACACGAATATCATTTATAACCGGTATTTTATTGGATGCTGTTTGTTCCTTCTACCACGTTTTAATTATAAAACGCTTCATCTAATTACCCGACTACGGCAAAGCCAAAGGAGGGTTATGATTTTAAAAAGCTACTTAAGTATGTTTATTTGTTCCCTTATACATAACTACTAAACTACTCGTCGTATTATGACAAATTTCGTTACTAAATATGTAATGATTTATTAGACAAAAACCGTAATTATTTTTAATTTATTTGGCTATGATGTCATGTTTGTACTATTTTACCAGTGTTTTTGTCGTAGTCGGGTTTTTTATATTATGTACCTACGTAATGGTTGACGGCTTCGTCGGTCTCGAAAAAAAAAGGGAGACCTTTGCCCTGCAGTTAGAAAAGACCAAAACTAAGATAATATTACGTCTGTCTAAAACATCTTAAATACTTACAAATACAAAAATAATGATATCATTAAAAATAATTTATAATCGTTCTTATAAACACCTAGACGTAAAAAGTAAAAATTTGTATTTTTTTAGGGTTCCGTACCTCAAAAGGGAAAAACGGAACCCTTATAGGATCACTCATATGTCTGTCTTTCTGTCCGTCTGTCACAGCCAATTTACTCCGAATCTAATGGACCCATTAAGTTGAAATTTGGTACACATATGTATTTTTGTGACCCATACAATTTTATATAATTTTAAAATATACACTTTTAAAGATATTTAAGAAATTCAAAGAAAATTGACCCCAAATTTTGGTCCAGTAGTTTCGGAGATAAGGGTTATCTCCGAAACTACTGGACACCTATAAGAAGTCTATGGTCTTAATATAACACGGTAAATCTCTCAATATTGTGCGTACAAACTTACATTTCGTCGCTCGGCATCCAATAGGCTCATCTCTCTAGCTACGATAATACCAATATCAAAACTGTTTGACAGTCTGCTTAATACACAAATAAATAAAACTGTGAATGTTCATGACAACCAATTCTGGTTTCGGCGTGGTTTGTCAACAGAAAGTGCAGTGTTGTGTCTTAAGCATACTGTCACATACTATACTAGGTATGCACAGCGTGGGACGCCGATTTATGCTAGCTTCCTCGACTTATTCAAGACTTTTGATCTGGTTGCTTATGACATATTGTGGAGAAAGATGGAGAAGGATAGGTTGCCAACGGAGCTTAAAAACATTTTTAAATATGGTAACCAGATCAATAGTGTACGATGGGCTGGAACTTTTTCCAGGCCATACAGGTTGGAATGCGGGGTGAAGTAGGATTGGCGAGCTCAGCAGCACCAGAGTGGATTGCTATATAGATGGTATTTGTGTAAATAATATTAGCTTTGCAGACGATATAGTGCTTTTGAGCGCGTCAATCTGTGGTCTCAGAAAGTTGGTCGCCAAATGTGAGCAGTATGCCAAAACACATGGTTTGATGTATAACTCCAATAAGTCGGAGATCATGGTCTTTGAGGCTGGTGGAGGGGGCTGGGGGATTATGTTTCACTTTTATTACCCAATGGGAAAGAGTAGTTATGTTTAAATATCTTGGTCAGATATTGACCCCTGACTTCAATGACAGACTCGATATTGAACGGGAACGAAGGGCGTTGTCGCTAAAGTCAAAATCACTATGTTTCGAGCTTATTGTACAACGTTTTACACGTGCAGCCTGTGGGCTAGATATACCCAAAGGTCGTGCAACGCCCTTCTTGTCCAATACAACAACGCTTTCAGGGTATTGGTGGGGCTACCCCGATTTTGTAGCGCATCGGGAATGTTCGCGGACGCACATATTAATTGCTTTTACGCAAGATGCGAATAAGGTGTGCATCCCTGGTGCGCAGAGTGCGGGTCAGCTTCAACAATATCCTAAAAATTATCGCTAGCAGGCTGGATTGCATGCACATCAATCATTACAGTACCATCTACCATGGGGTGAAATAAATTTAACCTAGGTTACGTGGGGCACTCAGAAAGTTTTGCGAAACTAGAAAAAAATATACCACAGGTTATAATTTTTTTAAATTATATCTTTATCTTTTATATTTTTTTATTATACCTATTTTAATTGCATTGACATTTTATTCTGTTGTGTTTTGTTCTATTGTGTGTTGCAGTATAGTGATATTTTATTTTATGGGCTTTGCCTGAATTAAATGAATTTTAATTTATTTATTTATTTTCAAAAAACTCTCCATCGCGTCATACGTCTAACCTCGTCTATACACAGTTTTATACGTCTAAACCAATTTTCATAACACACTTTCCAGTCCGCATCAGACACCTCTCCAATCTACTTCTCAAATGCAGCCAGTGCATCTTCAGGTGATGAAAATTATTTCCTTTGAGTTGATTTTTATTTTGAGGAACAAGAAAAAGTCGCACGGAGCCAAATCGGGACTGTAAGGAGGATGATCTATAAATTTGACCGGTGTGCTGTCCAGAAAGTCCCTTGTTTTGAGCGCCGAGTGAGCCAACGCGTTGTCGTGGTGAAGCAGTAGCCCACGGAGGCCAGTGTTCGGTCGCTTGCTGCTTGCAGTAGTAAAAACTTCTGGCAAACATTTGGTAACATACCATTCAGCATTGATGCTCCTTTGATGTCGTCAGGGTACTGACACTAGATAACTCGTCAAAGAAAAAAAACTTGCGATCAATATTTTGCCTGAACTTCTGGCTAGCTTCACTTTGGTAGGCGTTGGTTCATTTTGAAACAGCCATACGGTCGACTGACGCTTCGTTTCTAGATCATATTGATAAATCCAAGATTCATCACCCGTAATGATATCTTAAACACGCCGAGACGAGCCTGTTTTCATGTCTCGGCACCATTCTACCTGAACCTCCTTCTGAGCCTGCGTTAGATTTTGCGGTACCAGCGTGAAACTATCTTCCTTACCCAAAGATGCCCGTGTAGAATTTCGTGCACAGTTCCTGATCCAATCTGCAGTATATGCTGAACCTCTTCATATGTAATTCGCCTTTTCTCTTGAATTAAAATTTTCACAGTCAGCACGTTTTGTTATGTAATAGCCGTCATAGGGCGGCCACTTCTTTCTTTGTCCGCCTAAATTACTCGACCATGCATAAATTCGTTGAACCAGCGGAAAACAGTCGCTTTAAAAGGGCTTTTTTCTATGAGCACCATTCGAAGTCTTTCAGACGATTCTTCTGGTTTTAGTCGAGATTTGAAATCGTACAAAATCATCGCGAGAAAATGTTCTCGTTGTAAATCCACTTTTCAGTAAGACAGAGTATTTTGATTTTGCTCGTAAAACAATGTGGAGGGAATTTCGAATTCGGAATGTTATGTTTTATTGTAATAAATAGTCATAGTTTTAATTGACATCAAAACCAGCCAGTATCCCATAGACAAAAACTGTTAGTCGCAAAACTTTCTGAGTGACCTGGTAAAATAAGCTAAAGTTCATAAGCTTACTAACACAATGAATCCTTGTTACTTGAATAAAGAAAAATATTTGGATGACAACTTATTTTTTGATCGACGTTTTCTAAAAATGAAACCTAGCTAGATCGATTTATCGCTCCCGAAACCCCCTGCATACTAAATTTCATAAACATTCTTAGAGCCATTTCCGAGATTCAGATTATATATATAATTATTCCGAAGTATGTCATAATGTCACTCCATTTCTATACTTATGTTTTTTCTATTTTGTACATTGGCATCTTGTTTTTATTTATATCCATGTAATTTGTTGTAATTTAATTGTGTTTATGTGTGTCTTTTGTGTGCACTAAATAAATGTTTTATATAATCTATGTTATCTATCTATATATACAAGAATTGCTCGTTTAAAGGTGTTAGATTTTTATTATTATTATATTAATACCGCGAATGTGAATTTTTTTACGAAAATCAGATTTTTGTTTTATTTCATTCTACACGTTCAAATAAGTGACCCGCTGATAAAAAAAAAAAACATACAAAATGACACATTCGCGGTATTGGATGCTGAGCGACGATTTGCAGTTGGAATGTATCGGAGAACATGTTTTTCAACTACAATGTTACGTTTGTTCTTGGGATAAGTAAATTCATCTCAACTACGGAACCCTTCATTGTGTAGTTTTTCAACTGTAATTATTATGGCAAAACATCTCAAATTGTATGGTTTAGTAATCGTTTTCTTTTTTTGTATCATATTGTTTTAATCTATTACTGTTCTTCTTCTTTTCGTGTGATTAGAGACTAACCACATGAACACACAACTCACTCACTCACTTCAATTCCTAAACTAACCAAATGTAGGTGTATACTGATAGTGCTGCGATTACTCTACTAAAAGCTGTACTTTAGTACAGAGCGGGGCGGAATGAGGCACGTCTTTGGGATGGCACTACCGATACACTTCTGCAAACCTATGAATACATGCGTGGCGTTATGACAAAGTCAAAGCCATTTAGGTATTTCAATTAGGCACATAAAACGCACTTTTGAACGTCAAAATTTGCATTTACTTTATTTTATTAATTATTATCTCTATACCCAAGCCTATGTCCTATTTCTTAGGCACATTTGTCAGCTCTATATCCAGAGCAAAGGCATAAAGGCTAGTCGTCGTTGGCACGTGCCGCCTAGCTGAATGTTTATTGCATTGAGATTGCGGCATAACTCGGCCTGGTTATAATAAGTGTGAATGTGAGCGTCTTAGTTGGTTTAAGTGGTTATGGTTAGGTCAAGACAATTGATTAAATGTTGCTGTGGTTTAAGTGAGTGTTTTTTGTTTGGATTGATCCTTATTTTCGAAACTAGAAAAAAAGTCTTTTTACGTTACAAATTTCTATAAAGCAATGTTTTTATTTTAAAAAACAAGATAATGTTTACATAATATATACGCTAACAGACGTAAAATAATAATAAAAAACAGTGGCACTCCGGGAGTGCCGACAGAAGTGAAAACTTGAACAAAATCGCCTTGGTGGAAGAAAAATACTTGTATAGAACATTGGTCTATAACCTTATCTAAATATAGAGCACAATCGCGTTTACAAAAATGAGGTGTCGGTAACGGTGTTGCGAGTTCAATTATTTTTACCCATCTCAAAAATGCCCAACGCGCCTAAAAATTCATCCGCATCGCTGTCAACAGGAAAAGTGCCCAAAAAGGCTGGCAATATTGCCACGTTGTAAGGCGATGTTTATTCTTTGGCCAGTCCTCTGGTCACGTGAGGAGTCGACCAACCGCTTGGCGATATCTTGCAAAACCAAGTGGTAACTCGGCCCTAGTGTTAATAAACTTCTTGTAAGTTTAATATCACATAAATCTTTCAGATTATTATCCTCTTGCTCGTTATTATCTTAATTTACTCGGGGGCTCAGCATCTCTTTTCTTTCACTCTTTTCTATCAGTCAAAATTTTAAATTCAAAAGTCATTTATTCAAATTAGGCTGAGAATCAGCACTTTTTGAACGTCAAAATTACATAAGACAGTCCCCCAAAAACGCCCACCCTTCACCACTTCCTAGTAACTTTAGCTGGGAAGAAGAAGTGGCGCAACAAACTCCCCAGCAGCACAGCTGTCTGTCAGTCGTCTTCTCAGCTGTCGGACTCTTTTAAATTGAGAGCGAGAATCACCAGGTTTGGCTATTATGTTGGTGATTGTATTAATAACGCTGATCCTGGGCTTTTTAGCTAGCAAGGTTTAAAGATAGTACTTGGGCAACCGAGCTCTGCTCTGGTGAAAATAGAGAATGCTCATTTAGTTGTATGGGTTAGTACATCTAATTCCATGCTGCCATGATAGTAGGTACTTACTAATGCTATGCTGCCATGTCATTATTCTAAGGTAGCTATCTTGTTCTAAGCTTTGGGCGACCGAGCTCTGCTCGGATAAAAATACGGAAAAAACGTTTTTTTCCAGATATGAGACCTTGTTATATCGAATTTTCGCCCCCGCCCCGTAAACCCCTATATTGCAACTTTCACCGAAATTATTAGAGCCGTTTTCGAGAACGTTATTACAAATATGACAAATATTGCTCGTTTAATAGTAAAGGATAGGATACCGCCAATGATAGAGGCTAATTCTTTGTCAATCAAACCAAGGGAGTGCAAAGTTCGTGTAGATCCTCTTTACACTGAAATGCTCAAAACTCCTCCATAAACAAGATCTAAAGTAAACACCAATTGAAAATTGATTGTCCAAAGATTAAAATAACTATGCAAATAATTGGCTCCTAGTTCAGTACAATTTTTTATTTATGTCTATTAATTCTCGTTGAAAAATTGTAGCAGCAATTTGCTTGATTTTCTCTTACAAGTTGCGGAACCGTATTTTTTTTCCGTCCTCCTTTGCACAACAAAGGAAATGGAGGTTTTTGTAAGCGGCAGTGAGCCGCGACACAGGGCTGGTTTTAATCCAGGATGTCGCTTTACGTGATGCCTGTGTCAATATAATTTAAAAATGTACGTGCATGACGTCAATGTTTAAATGTATGTTTGTTGAGTATATTATGCTGAGTATGCACTACGTCACAATGTATCACGAGTTGTGTCAGACACGTTATATAAATGAAACATTTTGGTTCCATCCCTGATGCTTCGTTTGTCTGTTCCGTGGGCATGTCCAATTTTTATTTTTTGTACCGAAAGCTTCTGACAATGTGCCCAAAGCTGTGATCTATGTGACCAAGGCTTTATCATTTAGTAAAGGTAACATTATACCAGAGAATGTACTGTGTTATTTTAATATTAGTTTTTATAATCGGTCTTCAGGCTGTCTAAACTACAGTCGTAGATCATTTATGCGGTGCTATCACAGGTCTTCAATATTTATTGGATTTGTTGTAAGCAACTGCTTATTCAATAACCCAGGAAATTCCTGACTCGTCGGTCTAGTAGTTGCAAGAGTTACTGCTGAGCATGAAGTCCTGGGTTCGATTCCCGGGTCAGACAAAGTTTTAATGGGGTTTTTCCAATAAGATTTTCTCAGTAATAGCCCGGAGTCTCGATTTGTGCCCGGTTCATGGCAATCGACTCGCTCCCTATTACATGGGACTTAATGACTTTTTAGTCTAATGGTTGCAAGCGTTACTGCTGAGCATGAAGTTCTGGGTTCGATTCCCGGCTCAGACAAAGTTCTATTGGGTTTTTCCACCAAGAATTTCTCAGCAGCAGCCCGGAGTCTGGATTTGTGCCGGATTTATGAACCCGGCACAAATCCAGACTCCGGGCTATCCCATGTAATAGAGCTATGGCAATAGGCTCACCCTCTATTACTCGTACATGGGACTTAACGTAGGCACTTAAACGTAACTGGCGAAATGTGAGTGTGGGAACTACATAGGGTACATCTCTGTCTAACCTTACGAGAATTACTGGCGTGATGTTATGTTATTTAATCTAGGAAACGGTATTCCAATTCAAATTATTTAGACAAGCTTGAAAATCTATGTGACACTAGTTTGTGAGAGACTGGTGTCTGCACTAGGAATACCTGTATAGCAGATCACCAGGGTCTCACCACACGGTATGTAAACATAATCAGTTAATTAGTAAATGTGAAGGGACATAAAAATATATTATAGAATCAGAGATTTAAAACAATATAAAACAAAAAGAGAATTAAAACAAAAATTAAATTAATAAATGCGTGAACTATTATGTGTCGAGAATTTAGAGGGATGGACTATTTTGGATGAGTTAGTAATTCCTCAGTTGCATTATAATCTAAGTTAAGGAGCCATTCAATCAGATCACTTTTAGAAGCCTTTGTTGTAAGGTGATAGATTGTGGTAATACGATTTATTTTATTATATAAGTGGGAACCTAAAAAAAAGTATAAAATCTTTGAGAGAAGCTCGTTCTTAGGCCTTTGGCAGTGCCTCAAAGAGATGTCAGCAGAATTGACGGGGTCCACTAGGGCCAATGCCTGCCGGGGGTTCGAAGAAAACCGATCGGGAAATCGTGGCCCCCGGCAACAGGGCAACCGAAGGAACACGGGTGGGTTTTAGTCAGTAAGAGTCTGACACGCCCTCCCGCTCCGCCCAGAGCGGGAGAAGTTATTTGATAATTTCCCACCCAAAAAAAATAAAAAAAATAAGGCCTTTGGCAGTATTGCAGACAGAGTATTTTCTGCTTTTTTTCTGAGATAGAGAAGGGATCAAATATTAAGGAAGAGTGCTTCTTTTATTCATCCATTTCATTGTATTTCTTGAGCCTCTTTACTGTAGCTAGCACATCGTATTCACTACCATGAAAAGGGTCATCTAAATCTTTGCTGCTTGTATCGTATGCAAAAGAAGACTTTAAAAACAAATAAAAGTATACTTTTACAGGCTCATCGTGGGTACAAAAGCTTTGCTCCACCCTTCCAGGAACACCCAGACATGATGTTCGTAATATGTTAGTATAATGAGGGTAGCAGCTAACGAGTTTTGTTTTAAGGGCGATGTTTTGTTTACCCCGTATTGAGGCTATTAGTGTAATAATGTCTGTAATCAGTGAGGCATTGCTTGGACTCTGTAATTATAAGCTAGACACACCAAAAATGTTTATCTTCTTAAAATATAATAGACGTTGATAATATTATAGTTACCTGTTCCGCTTAATTATTCCTAAAGAGCCACGCCGAGCGCTGGTCTGCGTGCAGCGCTCGGCGTGGCAACAAGCTGTGTTCGGGTTTGCGACAAGTCAATCTTCATCCTGAGGATGCCTCGTTGAGAGTTGAAACACGTGTCTATTTCTTACAGGGTTTTTTTATGGCTCTTTACGAATAGTAAAGCGGAACAGGTTACTAATATCAACGTCTATTGTATTTTATAATGGATTTCCGCAAGGTCACGCCTGAATCAATTAACTATCTTTATATTAAGTCAGTAAGAGTCTGACACGCCCTCCCGCTCCGCCCAGAGCGGGAGAAGTTATTTGATAATTTCCCACCCAAAAAAAAAAAAAAAAAAAAAAAAAAGGGCAAAGGCCTCCTTTCGTTGATCGCCACACTTGCTCAAGGTGTGTTGGTGATTTCAAACTTTAGCCCTTTCCACAGTAGTCGGTACGTCAACAGTGCGGGATCAGCATGCTCGGTATACTCGGTACCGAAAGCTTACCGAGCGCCTATTATTTAATATACGTGGGAGTGGGGCGGGATCGAGCGTTGAGCTCCCTAAGTTCTGAGTTGAGATACACGATTACTGACAAATGCTTGCACTTGCTGGATAGGTCCACTCAAATCTGTATGGTTTTTCCTCAAAATACCATTTCAGACACTAATCTACATAATCCTCACATGGCCTGACCAAGATAATGTCTGGACTTTAAAAGAGACTGCGACCTCTGAGTTTGATTCGGCCTTTCTTCTCAGAGTAGTCAGATAGGAAACACCGAACTCATCTAGTTATTTTTTTTTTTTTAAATATGACGTGTAAAAGTGACTCTGATATCAGAATAAGCAATTTCATTTTATTTTCTACTAACCTGGGGATGCAATCCCACGTCCTTCAGTCGCGCATCGAGTCTATACAAAACAAGGCATTCAAAATCTATGATACTTTTAAAAATAGCAACATGTTACCCACATTCCATTGTTAAATTTGTAATACTTAGTACATTCATAAAGAGAGACATAGCGTTTCAACTAGAGTAGTGATATTAAACCTTAATTAGGCGCATAATGATACTGGCATGTACATACACTAGTTAGTGTTCATACGCTAACAGCTTGCCAGTTATGCAATATTGCGCCAGCTAGAAACACCTACTTATTGCAGCTAATATATTATGACAAATAAGAGAGAAAAATTAGTTGACTGGGTCGTTTTGGCCGAGGTTGTTGAGTGTGATAACGTCTAGGAAAGAAATCAATGTGCTTGCATGTTTATTATTTCAGATGAACATTTACTAAACTAAGATCTTGCTAAGCTGTGTAATTATATCTGTCTATGTAACATTTAAAAAAAACTTTGTCCGATCCTTGAGGCTGTTGTTAAAAGTATCGCACTGAGAGTCTTTTTATGTGGAAATTTTCAGGAAAAAAAAAATATTCGCCGCATTTTTTTCAATGCGGAATTTTACCGGATTATTATAGGGGGCGTGGGCAGCCGTCGTTTAGCGGGTTTCTACTTATGACTCCTGTCGAAAATTTATTAATTTTTAATAGATTTGGAGTAATTTTGGTACAAAAAATATGAATTTTAAAAAGCAATAACTTTTTATTTTCAATAATAAGGTCTTATTATTACTTTTTTCCCCTTTCGGATCGGACAGGGTTTTTTTACATATTATATAATAAAAATTAAATGCTGTTCGATGGTAAGCGCATCACTTGAGAACGGCTGGACCGATTTGTCAATTTTTTATTTTAAAATATTTGCAAGAGTCGGATTCAGATTTTTACGGAAAAAAAAATTAAAACTTACCGGGAAAATTGGAGAATTTGGGAAAAATGAAAGTGGATTTTCTATGGGAATTTGGTATGACTTTTTGATAAAAGGACAACGTCTGATAGGTCAGCTAGTAATAAAATAAAACTAAGTAATAACATATCTAGATAATCTAAATAAGATATCTAAAACAATAAAATAAAACATGACTGTAAAATAGTTTCCGACAAACAAATTTTCGAAACGCAATCATTTTGAACAAACAGTTTTCTGGCCTGCGGAGTGAGACATTCATCATCATTATCAGCCTATAATGTTCCCACTACTGGAACACAGGCCTCCTCTCTGTGAGAGGGAGTGGGCCGTAATCCACCACGCGGGCCCAGTGCGGGTTGGTAGATATCACATGTCTTCGAATTTTCGATTCTAGGACATGCCGGTTTCCTCACGATGTTTTCCTTCACCGTTTTGAGAGCAGACCGGAGTGAGACATTGTCACGTCAAAAACCTAATCTTTTGAAATAGAATAGAATAGAAAATAGTTTATTGTCCAGGTAATACAGTAAGCAGGTTTACAGGGCCTCAAGTCTGCTATTACAATAGTGTCAGAATGGTCTATCATTGATTTCATAATTGTTGATTTTGACAAGTTTGGTAATCTAGGTACTAATATAATGGCGTCATTATGACTTTCCAATGGTCAGCCACTGACACTCCATTGAAAGACATGGCACTTGTTGGTATCTAATCTCGTACATAATGACAAATGAATGACTGACTTAGGCGGTATCATTGGTCGTATTGTACGACAATGCCATTATAACACAATTCTATTACGAAACCAATGACCGACCAATGATAGACCATTATGAATTTAGCAGATTACGAACTTTTAGCAAAATGGCAATGGGATCGTGTTGGAATGACGAATTTATAAAAATAGCAGACTTGGGCCCCAGGTTAACACCAAGTTGAGACGAAATGAGTAGCTTAAAATATTACCTATAGCTAGGTTACAAAATACTATTTACCAATGAGCCCCAAACTAGACAGCTAATCTGTATCTTGGGGCTCGGGGTACGAATTAGACATACAAAATCATTATACAAACGACGACTTACCCTGATAATCAGACACACAGTTCATACAAACGACGTATTTTGGACAACTGACATGGACGTTAAATTGTCCATTTGACATGGACATTAAATTGTCCATTGCTTGTCGCTTTCATGATATTGCACACATCACTACGTGTCATATTATGCACGACGCATAGAGGTAACGGACGCGGACCGTCCGGTGCACAATCATGTCATGTCCGTATCACGTCCGCGTAACGTCCTGTCTGCGTGAATCGGAATGCTTCGGGGCAAATACTTTTAGAGCATGTTCACGCTAACACGCGGTTGCGAGCACGGTGGCGAGTGCGGATGCGTGACGGCTTGTGTGGAGCAAGTCATGCGTGCTTTTCCGCGAGTTTCAATAACAGTACGCATGAATTTTTAAATGGAACACACGGGTATTACTTATGCTATGATTGGCCTGAATGTGTATACTACAACCTGGCATAATGTAAGTCGTGAAAAATGTGTCCAGAAATTTGCAACGTTCAAAAAAGATTTTAAAGCCCCATTTGCACGATGCAAATATTATTGTTGCTTCAACTTATGGTAGGCCACAGGCAATTAAATCGCACAGTATCAGGCTTGAATCGCACTCGCCACCGCTTACTCTTGTCAATGTAAAAAAATACTCAGAGCGCTACGTTGATCTACAATGACGTCACAGTTACACATTTAAACATTAAAAGCAATCACATTAGCGCACATTGTAACAAATGCTAGTATTTTACTTGAACTTAAAAAAAAACACAAAACTTTGGACAGTTTTAATGGATGTTTTACTATACCTATGTACTGTTAACTGCTGCGTTTGTCTCGTGGTCGCAAACGTGACTGCTGAGCGTGAGGTCCTGGGTTCGATTCCCAGATCGAGCAAAGTGTTATTGGGTTTCTCCATTAGGAATTTCTCAGCAACGGCCTGGAGTTTGGAAGTTAGCGGTGTGATAACCCCGTGCCTCAGAAAGCACGTTAAACCGATGGCCCTGTGCCTGATCTCTCTACGGTCGTGTCGGATTACCGTCCCATCAGACTATGAGAGTAAGGGAAGATAGAGTGCACCTGAATCTGCGCACACACTAGTTGCCCGCGTAGATGGCTAGTCGCCGCTAAGAGTGGCCGCCATGGCTGATATATTATTTTTTTCTACACCCATGCTATAAAACCTCTATAAAAGATTCAGAAACAGTGAGCTTATTGCCAACATTAAAACAGCCAGTGTCATAGTAACCATAATATCATCCAAATGAGTGTTATAATTTTGTACTAAATTCCATTATGCAACTCGTTTTAACGTTTGAGCGGGGGGACAACAGCACCCGCTGCACGCATGTGCAGTGATGTGCTGCTGCAGGCGACATACATACGTGCAGTTGTACTGAATTTCGTGGGATTTTTTTTAATTCTTGATCTTGAATTACAAACACCCAATGGTTTCAGAACCTTTTATAGAGAATTCATATCATGGGTGTAGATAAAGTCTTGTATGCAACTGTATATAATTAGCAATTAAAACACTCATGTGATAAGCCCACATTCGTGTTTTAATACTCCTTATTATATAACAGTTACATAAATAACTAATTATTCATACATAGGTATAATAGTCTTCCAGACCGAATATCAGTCCGATTTTCGCTCTAGTGACTGTACATAGCGTACTGCGACTGTAAAGCGTTTTGCTCCTAAAGTATTGATAGATATTTTATGGTGTTACGAACATAGTATTATCGAAACCATACTATTATGAAATAGGTCTTTTCTCAAAGTTACACTTTTCGTTTCAGGAGAAAAATGCTTTTAAATTTTGCTTAACTGCAAGGTGACCCTTTAAAGGTCCAGGAATCCGCTGGCAAGAAGCCCAGAACCGGTTGAAGTGAAGGCTGTGCTTGGCTTGGTAGAAATAATGATGATGATGATGCAAGATGGGTATTGATGTTCGTGACTGTACTTTACGTCAAGGTTGCTACTAGTTAATAATTAATAGATACCGTAGAATTTTACAGGCTTATAACTTTTACTTTGAATCAGAACCTTCCTTTTACCTACCTTAATTAAGGAACAAATTACTTAATAATTTATTAATGAGCAAGCTTATTAAGACTTCGTATAGCTAAACTGTTATGAAATGGAATCCATAGTAGTTACTTCCGAATACGTAGTTTTAAACTGTTAGCGTAGCTTTTACCCATTGCTCACCGTCCACAAGCCCGCGCCTACGGTGGCCGGAAATCGGCTCGCGATTCCCGCCCGGGCGTCTCCTCCTATTACGTTAGGGGCGTGAGGGCACGAAATTTTCCTCTCCCTCGCGCGTTCCGCCTCATCCTTCGCGAGCATTACCGCTTCGCAGAAGGAGGTGACGGCCTGCCATTTCCTCTCGCTCCGTACCATGCCCTGAACCAGGGCCGGACGCGAGAGATCACCGCCGCCGATAGCCTCTACGAGGACACGGCGTTGCTCCGCCCAAGCCGGGCAGACCTCCACCGTATGCTCCACCATGTCAGGCCGATCCACATAATGGTGACACCCGGGTGTTTCTTTCCGCCTTATCCTGAACAGGAACCTCCCGAAGCAGCCGTGTCCGGTGAGGACCTGCGGTAGGCGGAAGGTGAGGACGCCGTGGCGCCTCTCAAGCCACTCCTCAAAGAGGGGTCTTATCGCCGCAATTTTGGCGTGCCCAGCGCGGGGTTGCAACAATCGCACTCTCCATGACGCCATGAGATCTCGCCGGAGCTCTGTCCGCTGTGCCGCAATTTCTTGCGGCATCAGAGTTAAGCCCCGGCGTTTCACCTCCTCGCGCCACTCCCAGATGTGCGCGAGGACCTTTGCCTCCAGATCCCATGGCGGTGATCCGGCAACGAGGCTCGCTGCCTCGCAGGAGACCGTGCGGTATCCTCGGGCCAGCCGGATGGCCATGACCCGGGACCTGGGACGCGATCAACCGGCGGGCTGGCCGCAGCCTCAATGAACGCGCCCACACCAGCGCCCCGTAAAGGGCCATGGACCGCACGATCCCCGCATAGAGCCTCCCGTAGGAGGCGTTTAGGTCTCCTTGATTGGGCAGGAGCCGCTTCAATGCAGCCTCAGCCCGCTCCAGTCTGGGAGCCAAACGTCGGAAATGTTCTAAGAAATTCCACCGGCTGTCAAGGACGAGTCCCAGATACTTCTTCGAGAAGTTGTATGTCTGACATGCGTCTATATTAATGTGATTTTAGAAATAAGGTGAATTTATATACAATCTAACACTAGTTAATTGATTCAGGCGTGACTTTGCGGAAATCCTTTATAAAATACAATAGACGTGGATATATTTAGTAACTTGTTCCGCTTAGCTATTTCTAAAGAGCCATAAAAAAAACTCCTGAAAGAAATCGACACGTGCCTCACCTCTCAACGAGGCATCCTCAGGATGACGATGGACTTGTGGCAACACGCCGTGCTCGAGTTCGCAACAAGTCCATCGTCATCTTGAGGATGCCTCGTTAAGAGGTAAGATACGTGTCGATTTCTTTCAGGAGTTTTTTTATAGCTCTTTAGAAATAGCTAAGCGGAACAGGTTACTAAATATATCCACGTCTATTGTAATCTAACACTAAATTAAATGACTAACTAACTAACTATACAAATAAAAACAAAAGGATACAGACTGGCATCATTGCAACATTGCATGGCAATGCAAAAACGATCGATTTAAAGAACGAGCCAGCCCTGTAGTCACATGAAATATCGACAAGTCGGCGAGAAATTTCCTTAGGTAATACGGGCTGGTATCCGCAACTCCACGTCAAAGCGCGTATTTTGCGTACGGGTGGGAAAATCTGTTATTCGATCCACCCCAGCTCCTCAAAGAAGGCCAGCAACGCCTTGGTGTCACTGACAATCTCACGTAGGGTACCTGGGTTACCGAAGTACTTGGCCCTGTATGTGGCGACCACGGGGCAGTTTAACAGCACATGGGCTGCTGTCTCGTCGTCCTCCATGCAAGCTCTGCACAGCGGACTGTCTGTGACTCCTATGACAAAGAGGTGTTTATTAAATGACCCATGGCCAGTTAGGGCAGCTGTAACTGTGCGCAGCTGCTGTTTTGTTAATCGGAGAACCTGTTTCGTGAGGCGGCCGTCGATTATAGGGAGAGCCTCCTTGGCCTGCCTGCACTCACCGTGGTCCACCCATATTTTGTGATGTTGTTCCCTGGTTCGTTTTCTTACCAGAGAGCGTAGGTACCCGAAGGGGAGTGGTGTGATGGGTTCAGGCCCCACTGGTGCCATGCTCGACCCCCTTCTGGCAAGTTCGTCGGCTGCGTCATTGCCCCGCGAACCGCTGTATCCATTGAAAGGTTATATTATTGAGGTCACCCACCTGGTTGAAGCGTTGGTGGCACTCGTATAGAGAAATTTCCTTGAAAAGGTTATTTTAATTTAACTTTGATAATTACACACGAAATTATACCTAAAGTATGTTCCACAAGTATGTGATAAAAGTATAAACAAACCCTGTTCAGTGTTCAACACCCTAATAGCGTAATACACGATCAATCACAATTTGTTTCGATTTGAAACAGATTGCTTCAAAAGTTGGAAAAAAAATCTACTTAACAACGTAAATAACGCAATTAATGTTGTTGAACTGTCAATATGAAACAAATTAGTCAACGTATCCCATCTGCATCACTCCACGATGACTGAAGACATCGTGGAATACATCAGAACCAAGACCAAGTGGACCTTGAGAGTAGAGAAGTTGGAGTCGCGCCATAATATAAACTTCAAGTCGTTTGTGGTGCGGGTTCAAACTCAGTACCTAGACACCTTCATGAAAGAAGATTTCTGGCCGAAAGGTGTGGCGTACCGACGATTTCGTGGAAGGTTATGCGACACCACGCAGCGCAACACGACGCCGACACAGTCATCACTTCGTGTTCAATAATTGTTTGTTGTAATTATAATAAAAAGTATATGTATGTTTAGGTAAAGGTATTTAGGAATTTAGGAGGCCTGTGTCCCAGCAGTGGGAACATTATAGGCTGATGATGATGATGATGATTTATTTATGGGCCTGCGTCGCCTGAATTAAATGGATTTTTATTATTATATTATTATTATAATCGTTTACGAAAATAAGTTACGCAATGGTCAAATTCTTAGGCAAACACTCACTACAGGGTTAAATTAGTAACACATTATTTAAAACGTTTCAGTTATTATATCGCACCAATTTTTCCAACAATTATTGTTAAATACATAACATTATTAAATTGTAATTGAAATATTGAGGTTACAAAATTAACCTCAAATTAATGCCAAATACAAAACATCTTTATGGTGATTTGAAATTAGAATTTCGGGTTAAGTATACTTAATCAAATCAAAGCACTCAATTTGTAAGTGGCACAACAAATTGACATTCACAAATTTGTTTTCTGATCTATTTGTTTCATTTTCATCTGATACATACATAAAGTCACGCCTTCTTCCCATGTGGGTAGGCAGAAACTACAGAACGCCACATGCTACGATCCTTACATACTCCTTTTGCCTCGTTTACGTTCATACATTTGGTCATACACGCACGCCGGTTACGACTACTGCGCACCTGACCTGTCTGAAGCACATCACCAATAAGGTCACTATAAGTCCTTCTAGAGTCCCCTTCCGGCGTTTCAACACACATCTGCCTTGTAAATACTTTTTTTTAGTTGCCTTTCATTCACCCTCTCAACATGACCAAACCAGCTAAGCATACTCTTTCCAATTTTTGTCACTTCATCTTCTTCATCAGATACTTTTGAGAATGGTGAACAATGTTCGATTACTTTTCAAGAAGATGTATTTATCCAGCAGTCTGATTTTATAGTAAAGGCTTCTGAACAGTATTTATAATAGTAAAAAAATTGGTCGTAGCCATTTTTTTCGTTGGTAAATTGAGATATTACAGTACTACGGTTTACGCGCTAAATACATGATTTGCAATAATCCGGAATATTGGTTCAACAAAATTCCAATGACAAACGTGTAGGTCTCTGTTAGTACAATTTGATGCCCCGGGGAAAGCAAATCTGGGACAGTGTACCGCCCAAAGCGTGCAATAGGTTCCATTAAAATTTCATTTTTCGCATAGCATGCATGGGTAATTCTGCAGTGTGAGTGACAAAAGTCGATTATGAATTTGAAAAATGAAAACGTGAATTTGCGATAATAATTTACTGAAAGGTTCGTCCTTACCACATTATGATCATTTTACCAAAAGCTCGCTCACAAAACACATTCGCAATTCAAATGCTCGCAAGCGCCAATGAATGCCAGAGGTGTTAATGTACTGTGGGGTGCATCAATTGAGCACCCCAGTTGTATTGAAATTTTAATACAATTGGGGTACCCAATTGATGCAGCCCACCGTACATAAAATAAAAATCACCGAATGCGTAAGTTCCTCCTTTTTTTTGAAGTTAAAGTAAAGTAAATAATTCTTTAATCTTTAAATCTTAATTGGAACAAAAACACATTTTACAAATTGATTGCGTACGTTGATTGCGTACGTTAATAGCTACATTAGTTATAAAACTGTGTCGCAGCTATTAACGCCGCAGCAGTTGGTTAAAAACAACTCAGTTCACTTCTTGATCGAAGGAGTTCACATTCAAATTGTGTGCATACATATGATTGAATTTTATAGTAAGTAAACAATTGGCACTTCTGTTGTGATCTGTTTAGTGGAACGATTCTGTTTGCACAGCGCCGTAACCCGTTGCAAGTCAATGATCTTGGGGCGCAACGCTCATTACACTAACATTACGTAGAACGAACAAAACGGTTACATGTGATCTATAAAACGTGTAGAAAGGACGATCTACTAGGTAAAGCTTATAGGTATTTCAACAGAAGTTTGCTTAATCTTTTCTTTGAATAGTTCAAATCTGTACTTTTGATTCTCGTATCTGTGTGAAGTATCTCGTATCTGTATATCTGGCAAAGATTTAGTTTGCGCTCGGTTAAGACTCGTGTTTTTTTTTTGTTCTAGGAACTTGAATCCATAGGTGATAATGATGCTGAGGGGTCGGTAGAACCATTTCAAAATACAAATACGGGAAGAATTTTGAAACGAGATATAGGTACCTACTTTCATACGGTTTCTACGTTCTATAGGCGAGTACAATATTCTGACTATCTTACAACAAAACCTGCAGGGACCGACCGACACCGCATCGCGGTTAGGACTCCATTAGTAATGCGTCACAAAGTACATACATACATCATTTTAAACTTGATAAAAATGATGAATGATGAATAAAAAATTATAAATGAATGAAGAATTATATTAGACACTTTGCTAGACGATATATTATTCAATAACAAAGCTTTTTAATATCTTTGAAAAGAGACACGAGTATATTCAAAGATCTATTTGTTTCACAGTTCAGACATTGATATGACGTTTTAAAGTCAATCAATGTCTTTATCATAATGTGCGTTTTTATAATTTGTAACGTGGCGATATTTTCGTAGACGTTCACGCCTTCTTATATTTCCATATATTTTACTTCCCGTTGATATCGTAATGTCGTGACGTGAACGTGAACGTCCACGGCAATATCGTCACGTTACAAATCATAAAAGCGAACAATCTTAAAAATACATAGATCGGAATGTTGACGTACCAAAAGTGTGTGAGTCAAATAATGTGTTTCTTATAACCAAAAAAAAAAAACAAGTCAAATACATCCATAAATTATTCGCTCGTCAGACAAAGATCTAATAAAATTCAAAGTGAAACCACAAAAATCCCATTCAATTCGGATAATGTCCGTATCGTGCGAAGTGAAAATTCCTTCTTTATAAATTTTGAAATTCCAAAGAATGTTTTATCAATTTTATAAAGAAAGAAATAAATGAAAAGTATTTATTATGACTCGCACAGGAAGATTACAAACTAAACTAAACACACAACGATAAAAGTACAAAAACAAAATTCAAATTATATAATATTTCTTTTCCTCCGTTTACAAAGTTTTAATGCTATAATTGTTTTGATTGTTGTCAAACACGGTTATTGTGTTATTTTTAAACGAGGGTTCAAAAACAAAAATATTTCAACGTTTTTTTATTTATGTTCTGATAACACAGTACGTTGGACTTTGTCGTTGGATATTCGTGATGAACAGCTGTTAACTACATACAACATGTAAACCCAATTATTTCTTGCAAAAAATGCCATTATGGCCGCCAACGCCTTGGCATTCTAATTGAAATAGCGCGTGAAGATAAGACTGAAATTCGTAGAACTAAGTTAAGTAGGTTTAATTTAGCCCCGAAACTATTGTAATTGTGTAGAATTCTCCATAAGAACTTTCTCGATACAACGAGCGTAGCACTTTTGCAGAGCTTTAAGCCTGATTTAATGATTTTGACCGATTTCCTTGTGAAGGCCGCAGAAATCCGCTAAATTCGGGAACCACAGTACCAGTCGAAGTGGCGGTGCTTAGGGGAGGTCTATGTCCAGCAGTTGACGACTTTCGGCTGAAATGATGATGATGATGATGATGAAGCCTGATTTAGACAGTGCGATTTAATTGCCTGTGGCATACCGTAAATTGAACCAACTATCGCAGCTCCACCGTCTAAACAGTGCTTGGATGATGCAAGAAATTTTGTTGCTTTAATTTATTGTATGCTACAGACAATAAACTTGTATCGTGTAAATGGAGCTTGACATTGACAGAAGACAATAAAATGGGCGTGACTGACCATGCCTTCAAAGAACACAAGCGTGCATGTTGTAAGCATAGCGTGTATGCGTTTATTGAGTGAATGCCAGCATACCAGGAAAAGGCAGAAATTTCTTAAGAGTATTGACTTCTCTGGAATATCTTTATCAACGGCAAAGGACCGGGTGAATGATATTTATTTAAGTTTCACGTCCTATTCTATAAAATAGAATCATCATCATCATCTGCCTAGCCTTTTCCCAACTATGCTGGGGTCGGCTTCCAGTCTAACCAGATGCAGCTGAATACCAGTATTTTACATGGAGCGACTGCCTATCTGACCTCCACAACCTAGTTACTAGCTAACACGATACCCCTTGGTAAGACTGGTTGTCAGACTTTTGGGCTTCTAACTACCCATGTATATGTCACGGCTAAAACCCGAAGTGCGGCTACACCTAGTTTTAGCCGGCTACAACTAGGTGCGGCCGGTAGCAGTTGGTTAAATTTAGTTGTAGCAAATGAAAATGGTTGAAGAGTAGGTTAGGTTAGGTTAGAACTGTGACCACATAACACACCGCACGAGCCGAGCGAGCGATGCGAGCGGTGCCGCGGCAGCGGCCGGCGAGTGCCAGGGTCCATTTAGGCAAGTTTAACTAACTGCTACCGACCGCACCTAGTTATAGCCGGCTAAATCTAGGTGTAGCCGCACTTCAGGTTTTAGCCGTAACATATATATTCTTTAAAACAGAATATATACATTTTGAATGGTCGTCATTATTTTCACAACAGACTGGCCCAGACGATGCCTCAGTTTGGGTACACTGAACCTTGGCCACTTAGGTTTAGATCACATCTACGAAATTAATAACAACCATTCCTATTGTATCATTTAAATGAGCAATGTAGGTGTTTGAGCCTAATGGATGCTTTTAAACATTATGATAAAAGTAATTAGTAATCGCACCTATTTATCAAGAAATATTGTGTTGAATTATATTCATGTTTGTAAAATAGCGCTGTATAAAAAAATCTAAAAACAAAAGTTACACCAAAATTTCAGGTTATTAGTTCGTCCCGCCTGCAATACCAAAATCCTATAGATTATGATGCTTGTTTTTTTCTTTTCAGTTATGAGTTTTTGCAGTCGGGTTTTTTGTTGTTTTTAATAATATGTTTTATTTCAAACTTTTTAGTTTTATTAATATCTAAATATATGTATATGTATATTTGGAATTGACTCATTACTAACTTTTATTTGATACCAATCATGTTGTTTTTTTTTTTAAACCTACCCCTCCCTTTTTATTGTATTTGCAGATGCAATATATAAATATTATATAGCCTATGTCACTCCCACTATTAAGACGAACCTAACGATACCTCATATGTTAAAATCCATCAAGCTGTTTAGGCTACAGAGCGTGCCAAAGAAATAGACATACATACATACATACACACATACTCTCGAAAAACATTACCCCTCCTTCTGGGGCAGTCGGGTAAAAACATGTTTTTGTAGTGTTTCAAAGTTAAAGGTTCAACAAATGACCATTAGTTAAGGTTGTTTTTGTATGCAGCACTGAAATGCACATTACTGATGAAAGCGCTGGAGTCGTGACAGTTAGGCTTCCACACACGGGCGCGCTACAAATTGCCGCGCGATGCCGCGTGATGTACACATCCCTGTTACATGAGCTTGTGGACATGGACTCTTTATTAAGGTATGTGTAATTGCACTGTTTTGGGATTGTTTTGGAATTTAATGTTTATTCATAGCACTCGTAACGTGTTTGTTCCAGTTGCGGTATGGCAACTGGAACGCGGTGAGGCATTATTTAAGCTTTCTCTACTGAAACAAATGGAATTTTGCAGATTATAATTCTAGTTTTAATTAAACAGATTCTCTGTTTCATTCTTAGAGCTAAAATATTTTCTGACACACGTATAATGAGCGCTATTATTTTATAATTACAATTGCCATACTGCTCCACAAACTTGCCTTCATGTAGTCATCAACAAAGTCGAACACAGTACCGACATTATTTAAATTGCCTCCTATTACACTCGCGTCCGTGTCGCGGCAACCGCGTATATATGCAAGCATCCTTATAGGAACGCGACTGGCGAAAGCGTGGGTTCACTTAATGGGATAAAATGATGTAGTGCAGAAGGCTCATAATGTGAAGGAACTGACAGGTAAGAGTAGTGAAAACTCTTACTTGGTCTTATGGAATGCACGCTTTTAGCCAGCCATGTTGCTTTCAGTCAGTGGCGTCTTTGCATCTGTGAGTTCATTGAAGTGAAGAATGGAGTGAAGTGAGTCTTCTGTATTTTAATATTCCATGTCAATATTCAAAATTTCTCTCACGTACCACGGGACCGTTCCAGACAAAGCCAGATATCTGTCTACACTATGAATTTATTTTAAAAGCTAACTAGACTCCGTCAGGTTCTTGTTTGCGCAACGATTTCGTAATAATTAGTGTTGAGGGAATGATTATGTATGTAAACAAAATCTTGGGATTCGAAAATGAAATCTGTGATGTGTTTTGTTTTATAGTGATTTTGATTATTATGTATCTTGACGTGTTTGCGACCTATTCGTGTAGATTACAATAATTCGATGTGATTCCTTCGTGTTGCGACTCCGCCATTTCTTTTCGTTGTAAATATTGAAACGACATCGCAGGGAGACGTAACATGTAAGTTTAGTACTCATGTCGTGTTTTAATGAAACGGCTATTTGCCATTTCATTTTTTCGTTCTCATCACGATATTTGTACTGCATAGTTCAAGTCATCATTCATTTATTAATTGTCTTCATCTATACCTACTTTTATGCTTTAGTAGTTAGGCAGAATGAAATAATGTGTCAACGCCACTGTATATCTTCACTCATCTTAAAGTGCTCCGTAGGTACCTACGCCATGTTTGTGATTGTATTCGATTGGAGCAACATATAAGGAAAATAATTATGAAAATGACCAGTACCAGTTCTAATCTACTTTCGTAAGCTATGAAAGTACAAGAATAAATAATAAACCTTTTTTCTGGTGACTTCTATTCATTACTATGGAGAAGACGAGAGAGATCCATGCTTTTCTACTCATTCTGGGATCCCGGGATAGTGGGTACTAATCGATTTTACAGAGTCCTACGCCTATGTTTTTAGAAGTGAAAACTTCTTTAGGCGCATTGGGCATTTTTAAGATGGAACTAAACCATTGATTTTGCGACCTGTTACCGCCACCGTGAAGTAAAAGACATCAACGCGTTGATTACCGCGGTGCCGATTTTTTTTTTTTAAGTTTTCTCTTCTGTCGGCACTCCCTTTTTTCACAATTATACAAATGTCCGCTACAATAGTGACATTAATTTAACACACGGGTGGGGTTACTGGTCAGTAATCATAAAAATTATAATAAAATAAAATAATCCGTAATTTGAAAATTTTTAATTTTCAGACGCTCGCTGACATAAAAGATCTCTCTTTCCTTCAATTCGCCTGCTCTTTACACGTTATTCATTTTAATTTCATTGTGGTGATGTTATTGATCCAGAACCCCGTCAAATTACCTCTGCGCTATAGTTTAAGTACAGGTTGCTCCAAGATGCTATTTTAGATTTTTTAAATAAATAATAACGTTAAATAAAATTAAAATAATATCTTCAGAATTCGAAAACGCGAAACCTACACGTGTGTTAAATTAATGTGGCCAATATAGCAGCACGCTGTATATATATAAGATAAATATATGACTTAAAGCAAGCAACCGTGCTTGAGAGGTAATATATCAATAAAAAGGTTCAACATTGTAAAGGTTTACATAGGTTTCAAAGGACAGATAAAAGGCTTTCGAAGGACTAAGCAAACAAAACTAGATATACATTGGAATTTATAAGTTTGTTCTAGCGTAGGTACTAGTAAAAATAATTTAAAGCTAGAATATCATGTGAGAAAATTAAGGCTTTGAACACATGAGCAGGATTGTTTAATTTAAACGCTATTAGTGGAGTAATTATATAATTAACTCTAAACCCCTAATTATTCTGAGTCGTTACAAACGTTAACAACACAAAGGAAAAAAAAATGGAGGCATAGAGTTCATGATTAACGCTTTGAAGTTTGTTTCGTAGATAAAAATAATGTAGTTTAAAAACATTTTGAAGTTTTTTTTGATCTTTCTGCTAAGTTTATGGATGGGTGATCATTATTTTCATAGAATGAGGGACGATTAATTAACTCGTTTAAGTGCCGGCTTCGTTCGTCGTTATTATGTTTGACGCGGTACGAATCTGACAATTAGTACTTAGCTGTGGATTTATTCTGGCAAGTGGCAGCCGGCCGTTTAATAATTGAGAACAATCTAAGATTATGTTATGTATACCAATATATCTATTTGTCGGATCCGGTCATTAGTACGGACACGAAACGAATCGCAACTGCGCCGCTGGCGACAGGACGTGATTTACCCACACCTAAAGCGCGCGCTTCTACAGAGTCGTGATGTTTTAAGGCCACGGCGAGAGAGGGATTCAGCCTCTGATCGCATCGGAGTTAAGACGTCGCGCAGCTGTTCTCGATTCGTGGTGCTCAGTAATTGTGTTAGTTGTAATTTGTGATCATTGTGATAATTGATGATTTTAATAAACACCGTCGTACCCGGTGTGTGTATAATTTAGCTAGTGTGATTAATTTGATAGTAAATTATAATGTGATTTGAACTGCAAACTGTTTTTCTATTGCGCATTAACCAACACTACCCACACTACGCCCACAACAATTAAAATATCGCTGATAATAACGAGAGTCACATACCCGTCTCCGACATATTCATGAATCTCCTACAATCAAAAATCCGAAGACATGTGACATCCACCAACATACACTGGACCCGCGTGCTACATTACGGGCCACTCCCTCACACAGAGAGGAGGCCTGTCTCTCAGAAATAGACACATTATTGGCTGATTATGCTTATTACCTGGTCAACCGAGCTCTGCTCGGGTGAAAATAGATAAACATATCATCCAGGTATACTAACGTTGTATAACATTACGGAGGCTGTGAAAACAGAAACAACGAATTGTCCCAGATATGAGAACTATGTTGATCGATTTTTCACTCCCGTAAACCCCTATAATGCAACGTTCATCGAAATCGTTAGAGCCGTTTTCGAGAACATAATTGTAAATATATACATATACAAATATTGCTCATTTAATAGTACAGGATTAAGATGCATATACAATATTATATTAATTATCAATCAAGCAACTCGGTTGATTTAAGTTCACAGGTGCACAATTCACATTATTATGATATTCAATCAATAAACAACATAAAACACCAAATGTATTAATAACGAGAAAATTAACTTCTCATACTACCGTAACTAAATTACCAGAACCAAAGACAATAAATCCAACAATCGAGAGAATGTTTGAAAACAAACGATTTTGCAGCGAACGGGTTTGAGTTGGAGAACGCTGAAAACTTTCTATTTGCCTAATTAACTACATTCAAGGGTCCCGTTCTTGATTAGATCACGTATCGGAAGGATCAGAACGGATCTGAGTCAATACGAAACTTACTTTTTATTGTTGTTTCACTCTGAATGAACTGGCTATTCGACAATTGAAAATGACTAGCGAATGTTTTGGTTGGCAGTACTAAATAACCAGCCTGTAATGTTCATGGGACTGGGCTTGTTCTCTGTGAGAGGGAGTGAAACGTATACCACACAGGCCCAATGCTGGTTGTTAGATGCCACTCGTCTACATATTTTTGGTTCTGGGACATATCTTTCTCACGATCTTTTCCGTCACTATTTTGATTAAAGAAGAATGTCAAGACTCCATGAAATCTGGGTGTCGTATTTAGACTTCTCGTACATTCGTACAAATACTCTAGATCTCGGTCAGTTTTAGATAAAAAGGTAATCATAACATATTTTTAAATATCGCCAGAAAAGAAGTGTTTTAAAGAGCAGTGGTGGCTCCGCTCTGTCTGGGTTTCAACCCTACTTGCAACTCGTAAGTTGACTTCGTTGCCAGTAAGACACTATTGCTTTTATACTGCGCTGGTAGTACTTAATTTTTTCATAGTTCCTAATTGTTTCTTTTTTTACTATTACATTGTAACAGGGAATCAATTGTCACGCCTCCTCCTTAAGACCTAAGGCAAATATTTTTATATATTCGAATAGCTAATGACCTAAATTGGTGCCATCATCATCATCAACCTATAAATGTTCCCACTGCTGGGACACAGGCCTCCTCTCTGTGAGAGGGAGTGGGCCGTAATCCACCACGCGGGCCCAGTGCAGGTTGGTAGATGTCACATGTCTTCGAATTTTCGATTCTAGGACATGCCGGTTTCCTCACGATGTTTTCCTTCACCGTTTTGAGAGCAGTGGTGATGAAATAATTTACACAAAGTAAAGCGCCTGTCTGGGTTCGAACCTACGACCTACAACTCGTAAGTCGCGGTTATTACCACTGGGCCACCACTGCTCTCAGCCAAATTGGTGCCATAAAGAATATGAATAAAAAATCTAGACTTTTTAAAAAGTTATGAAGCGGGTATTCACTCGTCAAGCACAATAGAATTCGATTATATCAGGTGAATCGACTCTTGTACCTATTATTTTGGTGTAAGTACCTATTGTCGATACTTGAGCATTGTTAGCTAAGGATAGTAATTAACCGTTGGCCTAGAACTAATATTCCTCAATTAATGTAACATTACGTTTAATTAAACTAAGTTTTCAAAATCTGGGTGATTGGAATTTCTTATAATTTTATAGTCAGATGTGGTTACCCCGATTTCTCTTGTAGAAAAAACCCCTTTTTACCCGACTACGGCAAAGCCAAAAGGAAGGGTTATGATTTTAGCAGTCTGTGTATGTATGTTTGTATGTATGTTTGTATGTATGTATGTTTGTATGTATGTATGTTTGTTTTTACGTGTGTTCCACCGTAGCGCCTAAACTACTAAACCGATTTCGATGAATGAGGTATCAATAGATTCGTAATAATGGTCCAGGTGACATAGGCTATATAATTTTTCCCTAAATTTAATTTGGTGGAGTTTACACGTAAATTTCTAACCTCGAAAAAAATTAAAATGGGATGATCATGACATGTTTGGTATCAAAAGAAAGGTCTTGACGAGCACATTACAAATATGTATATAATATTATATTTTCAAAGTAAACAAATATGTTTAAATCGTTAAAAACAAGCAAAAGTGAGACTGCGCTACGTAGTATCGCAAGATGTTACCAACGTGCAGTTAATCAAAACTTAATAAGTAGTACCGATTTGTAATTGCACTCTTATGAAGAAAAACAAGTACAACGAAATATTTATATTTTGGATTTCTTCGAAGCTCGATATCGTTTTATGGTGTTGGCGTCGAAATAAATCGCTCTATGGTTTCGTTCAAAGCACTATACACTGCTATCGGAATTTAAAATAGGTTAATTACTGAACTATTGTATTACTCTACTCTTATTTACGTTTATCAAGTGTAAAAACGGAAAAGTATAAAATAAAAAAATTAAGTTTAAATAACTGTAACCCGACTACGGGAAAATAAAAATGATCTAAAAAGTACGAAACAAGCAAATATTTCAGACAGAAATCAAGACATAGGTACAAAAATGGTCCAGGTAAAGCCGTGGTCGCATGACTGTATACCATGTTGGTGCCAGGAACACCTACAAAATTATAATGGCATGCGACGACGGCTTTACCTGGACCATTTTTGTACCTATGTCTTGATTTCTGTCTGAAATATTTGCTTGTTTCGTACTTTTTAGATCATTTTTATTTTCCCGTAGTCGGGTTACAGTTATTTAAACTTTATTTTTTTATTGTTTTTAATAAAATAACATGTTGTTTAAATGTCGTACCTAAAAAATTTAAAAGGGAGTGATCTCAAAAATTTAAAAGATTTGACAGGGAAGAAGATGAGCAAGATGAAAAGTAAGAGCTAAGAAATGTATCTTATTCGCGATCTTCTGACTTTGATTATAAATATGTAAGTTAAAATTTGTTCACACAAAAATTATGATCTCCTAAAACAGGGCTTCCTCTCTCCTACCCTTTTTGCTGTGCCCTACAGGGTCCATAATGATCTAAATTATATAATTACCACCTAAGTTCACATTATGGTAAAGCAATAAAGATATTGAGTATTGAGTATTTTTATTTACATTTTAATTAAACGTATTTTCAAGTTTAGTTTCGGTCTGCACCCCAACATTTATTATTTTACGATTTAGGTATAAATGTGCCATTCGGTACGTACTCGTAAATGTGCGATTTAGGTAGAAAGGTTCTGGAGTGGCGACCGCGTACCGAAAGCCATAGCGTTAGAAGGCCTCCCACAAGGTGTACCGATGACCTGGTAAAGGCCGCTGGATGCGGGAAGCACAGAACAAGTCGAAGTGGCGATGCTTGGGGGAGGCCTATATCCAGCAGTGGACGTCTTTCGGCTGAAATGATGTGCGTGTGTGATGTGTGTGGGGGTGTGTTGTTGTGTGTGTGTGTGATGTGAAGCTGTAGATATTTAAGTTAGGTCGTAATCGCTGTAAAATTAATATTTTTGCAATCAGATCGGATGGAAGTTGAATATTTATCAGATTCTGACAGCTAACAGTAAATAATGTAAAACTTTATTGTCAACTGCAAATTAAGTACTATAATAGAAGGTCGCTACGGTTTTTTGCAAGCCAGCAAACAGTCTCATAATGTGCTGTTGCGATTATATCTCTTGTGTAACCTATGTTTATTTGCGGCTTTGAAGGCTTCACCCCGGAGCCCCAAGAATAAATGAAGAAAACAAAAGTGCGTTCCACGTGGTCCCCTTTGAAGTCCTTATGAGAAGTTCTTCCATTAAACGACTCTATTTAAATACAGAACACACGTTTTTCTTTAAGAGTATACGTGTATTTTTACAGAAGTGGGTAGGTTTAAATTGGTTGTCTACCTGATTACACTACTTGTTAAATATATAGGTACCGGAAACCTGTTAAGTCTGTTAACCTTTCAACTGTCATTAACGAGACACAATAGAATTTTAATTGTTATCCACTTCAATGAGGCGTCGTAACAGATGATGAGTTAAGTAAATAAGCAACCACGCAATGGGACGGGAACCATTTGGGAAAATTTTAAATACAAATTAAGCAACACTATGAGCGGTAATAAGCACGATGAATTGCCAGGCAGACAGGGTTTTTTCTAAAATTTAAATTTCATTCTTAAGTTTTGTTTTTTTTTTTTTGCACCAGACTTTCTGACATAACGCAAATGAGCACCAAGGAGGGATTTTTGAAAATTAATTCCCTAAAGGGATTAAATAGGAGATGAAAGTTCGTATAAAAAATCATAATCTTTGCCAAAGGGATATTCCATCAGACACACGGCTTGTAACCACAAAATTATCATATTTCCTTGAAACTGAGCTGAGAGATAGAAAAACACTTGCATTCGTGAAAACCAGCCATAAAAAATTCCCCATACCGCACTAACACTTTCAAATCCACCACAAAAAGAACAAAAAAAAAAAACAATCACCAACTTTGTTGTACGCAAAAAGTTAAAACCTAACACTTATAATATCTATAGACAGAATTTAGGTCAGATGAAAAACGAATTGCGGCGCTGCTCTACGTCAGTTAGAGCCGCTGACGCGCCGTGAATGCACCTTAATGAACTGATGTTACACTATTCAAAGGGAACTTTTTCACCTAAACTTTAAATATTCCTACAATTATTTTGCTACCGCTTCAATTGAAAGGGAGAATCACAAAACTCTGTTGGAAAATTGTGGGATGTTGTTGGTTCAGTAGATTTGATCACTATTTTATTTTAGGTAGGTAGATACCTGGAAGGTACGCTTATAAGTAGAAGTACTATATCAAATGATGTAGTACTTCTAGTTATAGGCGTGCCGTCTCGAAAGATTGTAGAAGATTAAATGATTATCATTATTATTTTTTATCATTTCACCGTCGTCGTTGCTTCTCATCATCATCATCATCATCAGCCTATAAATGTTCCCACTGCTGGGACGGCCTCCTCTCTGTGAGAGGGAGTGGGCCGTAATCTACCACGCGGGCCCAGTGCGGGTTGGTAGATGTCACATATCTTCGAATTTTCAGTTCTAGGACATGCTAGTTTCCTCACGATGTTTTCCTTCACCGTTTTGAGAGCAGTGGTGATGAAATACTTCACACAAAGTAAAGCGCCTGTCAGGGTTCGAACCTACGACCTACAACTCTTAAGTCGCGGCCGTTACCACCGGGCCACCACTGCTCCCACTGGCAACATTGGCAACATTGGCATTTGGCTGGTCATTGCTTCTACCGATCTATAAATTGAAATTAAAGTAATGGTTCCTTTTTACAGTTTTTGTTCATCAATTCTTTTCTTCAGATATTAACAGGAAAGTATGAAGCCAAGTCAGAGGCCCATGGGTGGCATAAAAACATTGACGCCAGGTTATACACAAACCACACGAAAAAGAAAAGAAGGAACAGGATGGTGAAACTGCATTGAAGTAATACGTCTTTCGTAACAGTGAAGTCATTCAGGTAATTATTTTTTTCTTTCTTGGTACTTTATTTTGTAAGGCGATAGATGGCGCTCGAGAACCGTCATGAAGTTGACAACTGCGAAGATAGCAACGCGCGAGCGGCTCGCCTAGCTGGCATATTGCACCGAGGCTTGCGTTCTCTTTTTTGGCAGACACCGACGGCTTAGCACTTACCTAACATGTACTGCTATTTTGGAATCCTGGGAGAAGTCCCAGGATGCAATTGGCATTTTCTGTGACCTCTCAAAAGCGTTTGACTGCGTTGACCACAATACACTGATCTGTAAATTACACCACTACGGAATTCGCGGACAAGCTGCTGATCTTGTTCTTTCCTATCTATCAAACAGGCAGCAAAAAGTAAATGTTAATGGGGCGACATCCTCAGGGTCTCTAGTTAAGATGGGCGTGCCTCAAGGATCAATTCTTGGCCCTTTTTTATTTCTAGTTTATATTAATGACCTTCCTTACATGATGGCTAATTTATCGGATATAATTCTATTCGCTGATGATACTTCTCTTATTTTTTAAATAGATAGAAAAGACACGGATGTCTTACATGTCAACGATAGTCTGGCAATTCTTTCGAAATGGTTCGCAGCTAATAATCTTTTACTTAATGCGAACAAAACTAAATGTCTTAAGTTCTCATTACCAAATGTACCTCAAGTAGGTCTCAATTTAAAACTTGAAGGCTTGCCATCAAGTTTTCATCCGTAATAGCATCTAGCTTCAAGAAGCTAGATGCTATTACGGATGTGTTTACTATGACGGAAACTGTGTTTCTAGGAATAACTCTAGATTCGAGATTGCAATGGGGCGCCCACATTAGAGCCCTTTCAGGTAGATTAAGTTCAGCTGCATATGCAGTAAGAAAAATAAGGCAGTTAACTGATGTAGCCACAGCTAGGTTAGTATACTTTGCTTATTTCCACAGTATTATGTCTTATGGCGTTTTGCTGTGGGGATCGGCAGCTGACGTAGATTCAATTTTCATTTTACAGAAGAGGGAAATTCGCGCAATCTACAAAATGAGTCCTCGTGAGTCCCTTAGAAATAAATTCAAAGAAATTGATATACTGACTCAGCCTTCTCTTTATATCTTAGAAAGTATTTTGTATGTTCGCAAAAACCTAGGACTTTTCAAAATAAGAAGCGATTTCCATAATATAAATACACGTAGTCGACATGAAATTGTGATACCCAAATGTAGATTAACTAAAACAAGCAAGTCATTTCTTATAAACAGTATCCGCTTTTATAACAAGTTGCCAAAGTCTGTGACAGAACTTAGCGATGTGAAGTTCAAAACCCACATCAAACGTGTCCTTATCAAGAAAGCATATTATAAAATTAAAGACTATGTTGAAGATAAGGAAGTTTGGCAATAATTCCTTCTACACATGTGGCTTCCCTGGTAGCTCATTAACGGCATAAATAAATAAGATTCTATTAATTGCTCCCAAATTACCATGTTTATTTAAATCTTTATTTGTTTTTACATTCGTCCTTGACATTTTACTATTCTATTATTTGACATTATATACCTACGATTTAATTTCAACTTTTTTTAGTGACTTTTGTGGACATGATAATTATTCAGATTGATTACAGTTGTAATAGCAATCATATAATTGCGTTTTATTAAAATAGTTTTTTTTTTACTTTTATTAATTTTTTTTTTTTTTGTATAGATTCTTTTCTACATATTTTGTGAATGTGAGAACGCTGTAGGCTTAGTGGATTGTACACCTGTTGACCATTTTCTATTTTGTTAAGTACTTGGTACTTATTGAAAGACCTACACTGTCCTCCCATACCTAGAAACACTGTTATATGAAAGTATTGTAAAAGCCAATTATTTTTAAAAGAGTAACCGTGGAGTTTCTTGCCGGCTCTTCTCCATAGGAAACGACCAATTGGAACCGTGCACCTAGCTTCTAACGTTTCATAAGTGCCCATGTAGGTTTATGTGAAATAAAATATTTTGATTTTGATTTTTGATTTTTGCATGCATGTATTTTTAATTAAATATTTTATACATATTTTACCTTGTTTTTCTGAACTCTGACAATTTTTATAACTCTCCAGTTTTCTTACTTATTCATTATGAACAAAAAATCCGACGACGTTTTCGCGTTCATACACTTAGCCCCACTTACACCACAAATCACTAAACGCATTCGCTAAACGTATTTATTACATCTCTCTGTCTCTGATATCTTTAAACAATTTACAGAAACAGAACGATTATTGAAATTCTTTTAGCGCAGTCATGTAGTCCACCTGTAGCGGCCATCTACAATTCTACATTGCCACAATGTGAACTACGCATCACATGACGTCACAAAAAGTCCTGCATCGCGCAAGCAGTGTTTATCGCACGACTAGCATGTATACAACGTTCCGACATCAATCGTCGGGCAGTAGCCCATCAGACACAACACCCTCGTCCGGTCGGAGGATCCTCCCTTTTCTATGGAGGATGAGAGAACTTTACACCCTGTTCCTCATATCTCTATACACTACCGTGGTGTTTTTTGTGGTGCAAGCAACCTAAGTGTAAACAATCACTATAATGCACAAATTTACCGTTCATTCATAAGATAAAAAAAAAACAATTGGCCAAACAACAGTTTCAAGCACTCATTCGACGTTGTGCTATATGGTCCGATGCAAATGTCCGAGTCAAACATCGATCACCGCGATTGACAGTCGATTAACTATCTCTATTTAATTTAGTTCGCAATGAAAAAGCATGGAATGGCCTACTTGTAATTGACGTGTATAATTTATTTAACCGATAAACGTATATCGGTGTTTGGTTGGTGATTGCAGACTCGTCTGGTCTTCTTGAGGTCTTGTTCCACACTTTAACATTACGTCACGGTTTCTTCACATGGGGTAGGTAGAAACTACAGAACGCCATCTGCTACGATCCTTACATAGATAAGTACTCCTTTTGCTTCGTTTACGTTGATTCATCTGGTCATACACGCGCTCCGGTTGCGAGTACTATGCACTCATCCTCCACCACTCATCCCTTACCCCTTTTTTTTGAGTAGGATAAATTATCAAATAACTTCTCGCGCTCTGGGCGGAGCGGGAGGGCGTATCAGACTCTTACTGACTAAAACCCACCCGTGTTTCTTCAATTGCCTATATGGGGCCACGGTATCGCTTTCGGACTTTCCCGCGACCCCGGCAGGCATCGGCCCTAGCGGAACCCGTCAGTTGTGCTGACACCTCTTTGAGGCGCGCGTGGAACACAACGCGCCGTCGATCCGGGCTTGGTCCTTATCGGACGGTGAACTACCCATTGCTCACCGTCTGCAAGCTGCAATCAGCCTGGGATTCTTGACACCCAGGGCGTCTCCTGCGGATCCCTTACCCCTGTGATTACATCATTCAACTGCTGTTCTGCTACCGCAATGTAGCCGCCAATCGCAACAGTGTTGTACAAACAATCTGAGCCATTACCAGACGATAGTACCTTATCTATGCCTGATGGGAACCGCCCAGAATCTAACTTGATTCAAAGACAATGTAAAAGCTACCAAGATCTTTGGCGCCTGAATGACATTGACATGGCGGCGTTGTTGGTTATTATTTGTGAAATTGTATTGAAAAAAACCGACCAAGTATCTGTCAGACCACACATAATGAAGGGTTCCGTAGTTGGGATGAATTTATCCCAAAAACAAACTTAACATTGTAGTTGAAAAACATATTCTCCTATATATCGATAAACGTTACGGTCGATTCTCCAACTGCAAATGTAATTTTGCAAATCGCAAAAATATTTTTTTATGTGATAAAACTACAAACTAAACTTTGTCCTTCACTCATCATGACCTTGCTTCTTGTCAAATTTCATGATTCTAGGTCAATGGAAAGTATTGATTAGATTTTGATTTTATTTGCGATTACCAAAATATGTCGCATGATTGGCTGTATTTTATATTGCGTTGACTTAAAAGCTTGATTTTCAGAGCTCTAAAGAACCATAAACTTACGTATTTGATTTAAATTTCAACTTGATACTTTCAGGCGTTCTTTAGAAAAAGGGTCTTCAGAGACTGACAGACAGACAGACAGACGGGCAACGAAGTGATCCTATAAGGGTTCCGTTTTTTGAAGTAAAAACTTCTTTAGGCGCGTCGGGCATTTTTGAAATGAATTTCAACGCTCTTGGGTGACGTCGCGGATGTCAATCAGTCATAAGCTCTCTATTTACTTCTCGCGAATTAAATATAAATACAAGTTTGTTTTGCAAAACTTTATTGTGGAAATACATGCATTAGTGCAACTTACAAGTGACAATATTTCCCAGTGTTTATGTGCTGTGTTAAATAAAATAAACTCTAAAAACATTTTATCGTTCCCAGAAAATATTTAAGTACCTGACACCCGAAAGAAAATAAACAGTGTTTTATACGTGAACGGAAAACAAACTGTTACCAAACTTTAGTGTGTGCGCACCTTTACACCGATACTGTGCTTAGCTTATGGTGTCTATCCGTACCATACACACCGTAAAAACTGCCATAAACATAATTCTCAAAAAAGCGCCATCTGTTGCCTTATCGGTGCACTACTTGGACAGATCGATACCACAAATACATCAACAAGTTTACGATGGCTAAGTGCGGCGGCTGTGGCAAGTTTCTGTCGTCGACAGAGGCTGCAAATTGCAGCAAATGTAGATCTTGGTACCATCGAGCGTGTGTAGGCATTCAGAGTACAGGCCCTATGGCGACTTCCTGGCACTGTCCTGAGTGCAATAAGAACGTGGTGAGGGACAACCGGGCCGAAACACCGGTACGGGCGCGTGCACCAGCGTCAGCTGCACACGAGGTAAACCTTATAGCTACCAGCCCTATAAATAGCATAGCCTTAGACGCCACTACGGAGCTCAACCTAGACATCCTAAGGGCAGAGCTTAACTTATTTAAAGAGGATTTTTTGAAAACGGTTCGGGATGAATTTCAACTGCTCCGTGATGACTTGTCGGAGCTGAGGTCCTCTCTAAAAGCCACTAACGATAGGATGAGTAATTTGGAGGAGAGAGTTGCTGTTTTAGAGCACAAAGATACTCACCCCCAAGTATCGTCGGGGGTGGACGAATTGATCTCACAACTGAGGAACGATATTAATGACCGAGATCAGGAGCTGCTCGCAAATGAT
Organism: Agrochola lychnidis; assembly: GCA_963680765.1. NCBI lineage: Eukaryota > Metazoa > Arthropoda > Insecta > Lepidoptera > Noctuidae > Agrochola > Agrochola lychnidis. The sequence continues at coordinate 16,563,032 of OY796852.1, read as the reverse complement.
ATCCAGATCTCAAACATACCCGAGACTAATGGTGAAAATCCAATCCACACGGTGATGTTAGTTGCGACTAAGATTGGAGTTAAAATCGAGGCGCGTGACATAGTGAGCGCCGAGCGTGTGGGAGGTAGGCGCATCAACGCGACACAGGCGTCGGCGCCGGTGGAGACCCGCCCCCGTTTCCTCGTCGTGCGCCTTGCACGCCGCGACCTGCGTGACGAGCTGCTGGACGGTGCACGAGTGCGACGCGGCTTGACTACTGCTGACCTTGACTTGCCGGGCCCGCCGAAGCGCTTTTACGTGAACGAGCGCCTTACGAAGGTAAATCGAGAGTTGTTTCGGAGCGCTCGTGAAGCTGGCAGTCGCCTGGGTTGGCAATTTGTATGGTCAAAGCGAGGCCGTATTCTCGCCCGGTACAAACCTGGAGACGCCTCTTGCCAAATCCGTTGTCAGGCTGACTTACAGCGCACCTTCGGAGATACATCGGCGCCGGGTAGCGGCGGCAATAGCAATAGCACCCAATAGAATTACTTTTTTGTTTATTTTTTTTTTGTTTTATTATTCTCGTTATTTGTCTACATAATATTCTTTATTATACTGTTACGCTGATTTTTAAAGTAAGTTTAGTTGTGGTAAGTGTCAGTATTTCAAAAGTAATATTAAGTTTGTGTTGCTACTATCTACTAAATATGTTGGTAGGTGTGTGTCTCGCGGCGCACCTCAGTCAACTTCATAATACGCACGTATACGTAAACCAGTTTTATAACACTACACATATTTATCTACACCTATTAATTACAAAACTACTTTTTCATTTTACAAGCCGATTATTTACAAATCTTCGAATAACTAATCTATTATTTACATACAGCAGTTTAAAATCTTTGTGTATTTTTCATTTTATTATAATCACTATTTACATATTTACAATTATTGGACTAAGACTAATATTATTTTATGAAATTGGATTTGGAACTATTAAATGTACACTTATAATATTGACATTGTTAATTATCGGAATTATTTTATATTATTATAATGATGACTAAAGGAGAAAAGTTCCTTAAAGTTGGTTTTCTGAATGCTGGTTCATTGGGTACAGGTCATGATAACCTTGTTGGTGCAATCGACAGGCATTGTTTTGACGTTATGGCCATTAATGAAACTTGGCTGCGACCGGGCGAGGAGGGGCGCGCTCCGGTGGTGCCGGGCTACCGTCTGCGTCACACACCGCGGCCAGCGAGTGTGCGCTCGGGTCGTGGTGGGGGCGTCGGCTTTTATCTGCGGCGGGGACTGAGCGCACGAACTTGGACTGGCGCGGTCGATCCCAGGTTCGAATCGGTCGAACAAATGTGGCTAACGCTCTCAGTGAATGGCAAAAAAATTGCTATAGGTACAGCGTACCGGCCACCATGGTTTGACCTTGTTCTTTTCCTGGACGCCATAACGGACTCGCTTAGCTCACTGGGAAATTGTGACCATTACATAATACTAGGTGATTTTAATGTTAACTTGCTGGACACAAGCTGCATAAAAACCAAAAAAACTAACGAGTTTCTGAATAGCCTCAGTCTTACTCAATTGGTCACTTCTCCTACTCACTTCACAGCCTCCAGTGAAACTCTCATCGATCTCTTGTGTACCGACCTAAGAGCAAGATACACGTCAGTAGAATCTTTTGGTTCACTTAACGGTCATTCCATCATAGTTGGGGAATTTCACGTAAAACGTGATAAGTTTAAACCATACGTTATAAAATTTAGGCCACTTAAAAATGTATGCATGGATAACTTTAATATGGACTTGTTTCTTTTATGTCTTGAAAGTATTTCCTCGCTTGAAAATGTAAATGATATGGTGCATGTATTTAACTCCCAAATAATTTCACTATTCGATGTTCACGCACCAATCAAAACATGTACTGTCAAAGAAAAGTCGTATCCGTGGATTACTGATACGATTAAACTCATGATGCGTTTACGGGATGATGCATTAACCTGTTCCAAGAAAACTAAATCAGATTCTAAAAAAGAATACTACAAAGAGTTAAAGTCCCTTGTGTTAAGTTCTCTGTACAACGAAAAAGTTGCGTTTTTCAGGCATAATATAAATAATAAAAAAAAGAACCCTAAACTGTTATGGAAAAATCTTAAATCCACATTATCACCCTTTAAACCTAGACAAGACCTTCCGTCGCATTTTGCAGATCCAAATCTAATTAATAATACTTTTTTGATAGTTCCCGGTAACCCCGTTGCAAGCAAAACACTTATGACTTATTTTGAGAACCATAGACACGGTGACGCAATTTTCTCAATCAATCCTGTGGAACAGAATGATATCAGTCGCATTATCTCTAACCTTAAAAGTAACGCCGAAGGTTATGACAACATTACCCTTGACATGCTAAATATGACTCTGCCATATGCACTAAGTACTGTAACTGACATTATAAACTGCTCAATAGTGACGTCAACTTTCCCTGACCAATGGAAAATTGCTTCCGTTAGGCCCTTACCAAAAAATGCCAATCCAATTGATGTAAAAGACTTGCGCCCTATTAGCATTTTACCATGTCTGTCTAAAGTTTTAGAGAAGATCGTTAGCCACCAATTAACGCATTTTCTGGAACAAAATACCGTGTTACCGGACTTACAGTCTGGTTTCAGAAAACAGCGCAGTACTGCCACTGCCTTATTGGATGTTACTGATAATCTATTATCAGCCCAAGATAAAGGAATGTGTTCATTGCTAGTCTTGCTAGATTTTTCCCGGGCATTTGACGCAATTAATATCCCGTTATTACTGTCGAAGCTAACTTATTACGGATTTGACTCCAGTGCTACGCAATGGTTCCGTAGCTACCTTAGTGATAGGAAACAATTTGTGGATCTACGTTTGGGTGACGGAACTGCTCTTACATCAACTCTTACTTCCATTGAGAGAGGGGTTCCGCAGGGATCTATATTAGGCCCAATTATATTTATCTTATACTGTGCAGATATCATTAAATGCCTCCAGAGGTGCAAGTACCACATATACGCCGATGACGTCCAACTTTACATATCCTTTAGACCAGATGAGTACGATAGTGCCATCAAAGATCTAAACGATGACCTACGTAGAATCGCCGTCTGGTCTGAAGAGAACTGCCTGTCGCTAAACCCAACCAAAACCAAATACATGGTATTTGGCACAAGACAGCAACTAGCAAAGCTACCCGCAACGTTTCACCTTGAGTTAATGGGCGAACAAATTGTCAGAGTCAATGAGGCCCGGAATCTTGGTCTTATTTTGGATAGAGACCTTCGTTTCGAAAAACACGTAGCCGATTCAGTGAGAAATTGTTTTTACCGCCTGAAAGTTCTGTACAAGATTAGGCCTTACTTGTCTGAAACACTACGGGAACAGCTTGTGGAAACCCTGGTTCTATCTAGGTTGAACTACGCTGACACAGTGTACGGCCCGCGCCTATTAGCTCGTACAGACCGCCTCATCCAAAGGGTACAAAACGCTTGTGGGCGGTTTTGTTACAATATCCCTCGCAGAAGCCATGTAACACCTTTTCTAAACAAGCATTTTTCTCTAAAAATGAAATCCAGGCGCAAACTGCACTTGGCTTGCCTTTTGTTCGGTGTTGTTAAATACCAGAAACCGGACTACCTGTACGACAAGTTGAGTTGGATAGCGAGTAAACGAGAATGTGGGAGAAGGCAATGCTCGCAGCAACTCTCGACCCAGTCTCATAGTACAGCAGCTTTTAGAGGTAGTTTCCGTTATGCGGCTTCTAAAGTGTGGAATAACCTGCCACCACCTCTTCGAGCGATAGAAACGATCGACACATTTAGAAGACGCTTACGGCAGTATCTCATGGATTCGCAACGGAAGCTAGACATGATCAACCTTAATGTTTCGTTGATATAAATTGTATTATGATAAAGTTATCTATTATTTATTGACGTACAGTCCCTTTAGTCCTTTGTTTATTTGTTTGTTTGTTTATTGTGCAACCATGCCATCATAATTATTTTGTTAAATACCACTGTTTAAATCTTTAATTATCTTTTAACTTAATTGTATCATATCGATTTTATTATTATTTGCTACACATATTTATTTATTCTTTATTTAAATATTTACACACACTATAAAACTGATTTACATCCGTAAGACGTACTCGTAACATAAGGTTCAGTTGAAAACCAGCGTCAGGCACTAGTTGTCTGGCATTTATGCTGAACTGGGCCTATTTGTCGCAGCAGTGAGGCACACAATACTGTTTTAAACTTTCTTTGCTTTTTCCTGTTTTTTTTTTGTTTTTGAAAACTGTGTGCCTTAACCTGTGTCAAATAAATTTATTTTCTTTCTTTTTTTCTTCTTTCTTTAAATGGGAAAAAACAATTGAACTCGCGACACCGTTACCGACACCTCATTTTTGTAAACGCGATTGTGCTCTTTATTATTTAGATAAGGTTACGGACCAATTTTCCATACGAGTATTTTTGCTCCACCGAGGCGATCTTGTTCAAGTTTTCACTTGTGTCGGCACTCCCGGAGTGCCACTGTTTTTTTTTTCCTTTTTGGTACGGTACCCTAAAAACAAAATGGCGGCGTTTGTTCCGATTTTAGCCACGCTATAAAATACCTTTGTACTGTTGTGCATCTATTTTATATTTGACATTTAATAAGTACGTCATCTGCATACTATTTTAAATGTAAGACCGACATTCAGTGAAAACACGGCTGAAAAGCCAGTGAGCCAAACAGTAGCCGCCGGTTGAATCCACACTAATGATGCGAAACTTTGCTTGCAGGAGTTAATATAGTGCGGCTACATAATATTTACCGTTTGTTTTTATTATGAAGCCAGGACATTAATGAGATGAACGTGTTTCTAAAATTAAATGTGGTCTTTATAGAGTTAAAAAGTCTGATAAACCAAGGTGCCGTTAGATCAAGCTGAAAATTTTGTGATTTTTTCATTATTTTGGCAAAATTTATAGTGCATTACTGTCGCGGCCAACAATCAGGGCATTGATAGACGATCGTGAAAACACATACGTAAGTTCATCAATGCCTGGTTGCGGCTAAGGCTTTTCTCAAACAATGTGCGGAAATTAAAACTTAGTAAACTATTTATAAATTCCAGAATCAATGACGAACAAAGAAATTTTTTCAAGCGCCAGTATGTTCATTTGTTTCTTCTCTACTAACTATAAACAGCTGTATTTGCAAAGCCAGTTCGAAGTTTAAATAAAATCTTTGGGTTACCTCTTTGGTTACCATGTGTTGAAGTAAAAAGTTCGTTCTATTTTTAACCGACTTCCAAAAAGCAGGAGGTTATATGTTCGTCGCGTATGTTTGTTTTTTTTTTATGTATGTCCACCGATTTCTCCGTCAATTGTGGACCGATTTTGAAAATTCTTTTTTTTGTTTAAAAGGGTGTGCTCTCGAATTGGTCCCATATAAATTTTATTAACTTTGCTTGGATAGTTTTTGAGTTAGTTACAAAATACGTATTTTTTTCCCACTTAGTATGTAGATGATATGTTAAGTTTCTGTCATTGGTAGCAGGTAGTGGTATTCGAATGTGTGTGGGGTAGGTACCACAACTAAAAAGTAAAAAATAAAAACTTTTTACAAAAAAAAAACAACCGACCTCCAAAAAAAAAAACACTACAAAGTGAAAATTAATTTTAAATTCGGAAGTCGGTGGCAAAAACCGAAAATACAAAACCTAAGACACCGACTTCCGAATTTAAAGTTATTTTTCACTTTGTAGTGTTTTTTTTTTTGGAGGTCGGTTGTTTTTTTTTTTTTTTTAAATAACACGACAGATATGACTTTTCATAGTAACATTGCCGGCCGCCCACTCGCTTGTTTTTGACCAGTACAGCAATTTCAATTTATATCGAAGAAGGTTATCAAAATAATGTTCGAGCCGTAGGCGAGGACTTCACTAATACGAGACAGGCAATTGCCATTTCCGCTGAGGCATATATAGTGCTTTTCTCAAAAGAATACAGGTAAATAAAAAATACTTTTTATCATCATCAGCCTATAATGTTCCCACTGCTGGGACACAGGCCTCCTCTCAGTGAGAGGGAGTGGGCCGTAATCCACCACGCGGGCCCAGTGCGGGTTGGTAGATGTCACATGTCTTCGAATTTTCGGTTCTAGGACATGCCGGTTTCCTCACGATGTTTTCCTTCACCGTTTTGAGAGCAGTGGTGATGAAATAATTTACACAAAGTAAAGCGCCTGTCTGGGTTCGAACCTACGACGTACAACTCGTAAGTCGCGGCCGTTACCACTGGGCCACCACTGCTCTGTGGTGCGGTGTGGTGTAACAAATCAAGACAAATTTTCAGCTTTGCCGCCAATTTTCTATTTATTATCTGTGCCGAAAGGCAAACGCATTTATGGCTATACAGCCACGTGAACGCAACTTGTACTAAGCAAAGAGACTTACTTTGGTGTGCCAAGAATGATAAAAGAGATCCAATCAAAGAGTGTTTAATAACACCAGCACGCCGTTTCATACAACATTGCTGGAGCGTTGTAATGTTCCAAATTCAAAAAACGCTCCTGCAATGGATTTGATTTTCTTTTACCGTAAATTCGATACTTCGCGTGTTCTTTTTTCGAAAATAATGTCAATATTTCCATGCATGTTTGAGAAAAGTTTTTTTATTACTTGCCTAATTTTTTAATAAAAAATAAAAAGAAAAAAAATAAATATTTTATTCACAGACAAGCAAGGCCCATAGTGTTAGTTACAAATGCTTAAAAAGTATGTTAGTAGTTACAGAAGTTAAAGTGAAAATATAATTTCGATTTATCAACCCGCACCTCTCACATGCAAATTGATGAATCATTTGAACACAGCCGCATCCAACCTATCTGCTATCATTTTCAGGATACTGTTGCTACTCCCCCGCACATTTTTCCAAACTGACAAGCTTTCGCATAATTGCAGAGAAATCATCTATATGCGCGTCAGCAAACATGCCTGAAGCAGTACAAGACCGCGGGAGCCGCAACAGTGCCCTGAAAATGTTATTATATTGAACTCTGAGGGCACTGTAGGCATTTTGTGTGTACTTAACCCATAGAACGCTCGTGTGTTTAAACGTTTACAATATGTCTTTAAATCGTAAAAACGCATAAAAAAATTACAGAGATGGGTAATGTACAGTTAAGTAGTCGACCGTAAATATGGCACATCTAGATTTAGAAAAATTTTGGCTTCATAAAGCGTCAATGATAGGGAAATAGGGATTATACCAGTGACAAAGCTAAAAGTTTTATACCTAAGTATGTGACATTCACTTTCTAAAGCTCTGGTTTCTTAGAAGAGCGGTGGCCGCCACATAGCGTCTGCAATTTAACGGCGAATGACGTCACTGAAAAGTTAGTTATGAAAGTAAGTTGGTGTATTTTCCTAGAAACCATTTTTGCTGCCGTAAAGTCAAACCCCGCTGCCATAATTTTCATGACGGCCGTCATTGCGACCGTTATATGGCGGCCACCGCTCTTCCAGAAATCGTAGTTTTAAACTCGATGTGTCATATTTACCTACGCACGGATACTGTAAATACCGAATTCAATAGAATCATTTGACCTCGATTTATTAAGCCAAATAATGTATTCCCAATAATGCTCAATGACCAAATTGAGCACTGGGTCAAATGGACCTGCTGACGTTATATATTCACTATCGGATTACGTGAGCCGTTTGTAAGTCTAATCGCCACTATGGATGCGTTTGACCGCAGCGCGGGAGGGTTGGCGCCCAAATGTAATGTAGATCTAATGCAATTTTGATACAATAGAGGCGTTGCAGGTATTGTGGGGTTGGAGGTAGGAAAGGCAGAGGTACAGTGGGCTGTATCAATTGGGTACTCCAGTTGTATTAAAATTTTAATACAACGGGGGTACCAAATTGATGCAGCCCACCGTACCTTGATAAATTTTGTACTGAACGCAGCCGGTCATTATGAAATATGGAGTTGACTAACAATGCAACACAGCTACCTACCTATTTACAATTTCGCTCTATAAAGCTGAACTGTTTCTAAAACTCTATTCAAACACGTATTATAACTTTGGTCCAAACTGAGAATAGAATAGCATAAGCTCAATCAGCCTATATAATGTTCCCACTGCTGGAAACACAGGCCTACTCTCTTCGAGAGGGAGTGGACTGTAATCTACCATGCGAGCTGAGTGCGGGTTGGTAGATGTCACATGTCTTCGAATTTTTAGTTCTAGGACATGGCAGATTCCTCACGATGTTTTCCTTCACCATTTTGAGAGCAGTGATAATGAAATTATTTACACAAAGTGCCTGCCTGGGTTCGAACCCACGACCTACAACTCGTAAGTCGGGGCCGTTTGCACTGGGCCACCATTACTCCCCAGAATAAAATAGAATAATCTTTACTATGCACACCATATGAATTACAGATATGAACCAAGCTGAAACCTTTCAGGCAGGTTTTGTATTTTGAACCTAATTCCAGCTGAGTTCAGTTTATTTAAATAAAACTATAACATTGTCGGAATAAAGTTTGATATTTAAAAACCGGCCAAGTGCGGGTCGGACCACGCACAATGAAGGGTTCCGTAGTTGGGATAAATTTATCCCAAAAACAAACTTAACTTTGTAGTTGAAAAACATTTTCTCCCATACGGAATGTATTGGAAAACATATTTTTGCAACTGCAAATATATAAGTTGGTCGAATATTACTCGTTAACTTGTAGAGCCTACTTAGCTGTGATAGTTTTCCTTTTAATTTCGTTACATAAACGACTACTGTGATTTTTTTCACACATCTAAAACCGACCATTTAGCTGGCAGGGGGGGCACTTGACTCTAACAAAAATTAGCACTTTAAAGCTTAATATTTCGCAAACGGATCCCTGAATGTAAAAAATGGTTTGCACATACTCACAATGTTTTTGAAGGACCTTTCCAATGATATCCCACACTACGAGATAGAAAAAAAAAACATCACCACTTTACGTGTACCCAAAAAAAAAAAAATATTTTCATAATTTTGTTTTATCACTTTGTCGGCGTAATTAATATTTATACCCATGCCAAATTACAGCTTTCTAGTACTAAGAGTCTCGGAGCTAGACCGCGGACGGACAGACAGACAGACGGACATGGCGAAACTATAAGGGTTCCTTGTTTACTACGGAACCCTAAAAACAGGTCGATGCTATAAACCTGGGACTAAAAATAAATCTTGTTTTGTAATAAAACCGAAAGTGTCATATTATTAGCCGGGTAGCGTAAATTAAAAGTGACAGATTTTAAAACTATCCAAACACGGAAGTACGAATCACTATACAGTGTACAAAAAAAAAATGCTTCCTACTTAAATAACTCTAACCTGAAATAGTGCTAACCCGAACCGTTCGCGGTCTTTAGGGGCACAGTTATTTTGGGTTTTGGATATGAAGTCCGTACCTATAATAAGAGTCCATTTTCAGCAGTCGTTTTTAAGCTATTGCATAGCTTTTATCGCGGGCTTTGAGCGCGGCGACCGAATCAAGAAATTCCATAACGTAACGAAAATAAAACCTAACACCCCCACTCCGCCTACCATGTAATGACGGTTCCCATGACAACGTGATGTTGTCATGGGAACGTAATTTTTGTTTTATGTCATCACGTCATCATCCCAAGTGTAGCGTTGACAAATTTACAATTACCATTACAATTCTATCGAATTAACGTTTTATTTTTGTTTGATATTCTTGACATAGAAACAAATTGAGCACTGGGTCAAATGGACCTGCTGACGTTATATATTCACTATCGGATTACGTGAGCCGTTTGTAAGTCTAATCGCCACTATGGATGCGTTTGACCGCAGCGCGGGAGGGTTGGCGCCCAAATGTAATGTAGATCTAATGCAATTTTGATGCAATAGAGGCGTTACAGGTATTGTGGGGTTAGAGGTAGTAAAGGCAGAGGTACAGTGGGCTGCATGAATTGGGTACTCCAATTGTATTAAAATTTTAATACAACTGGGGTACCAAATTGATGCAGCCCACCGTACCTTGATAAATTTTGTACTGAACGCAGCTGGTCATTATGAAATATGGAGTTGACTAACAATGCAACACAGCTACCTATTTAAAATTACGCTCTATAAAGCTGAACTGTTTCTAAAACTCTATTCAAACACGTATTATAACTTTGGTCCAAACTGAGAATAGAATAGCATAAGCTCAATCAGCCTATATAATGTTCCCACTGCTGGAAACACAGGCCTACTCTCTTCGAGAGGGAGTGGACTGTAATCTACCATGCGAGCTGAGTGCGGGTTGGTAGATGTCACATGTCTTCGAATTTTTAGTTCTAGGACATGGCGGATTCCTCACGATATTTTCCTTTACCATTTTGAGAGCAGTGATAATGAAATTATTTACACAAAGTGCATGCCTGGGTTCGAACCTACGACCTACAACTCGTAAGTCGGGGCCGTTTGCACTGGGCCACCATTACTCCCCAGAATAAAATAGAATAATCTTTACCATGCACACCATATGTATTACAGATATGAACCAAGCTGAAACCTTTCAGGCAGGTTTTGTATTTTGAACCTAATTCCAGCTGAGTTCAGTTTATTTAAATAAAACTATAACATTGTCGGAATAAAGTTTGATATTTAAAAACCGGCCAAGTGCGGGTCGGACCACGCACAATGAAGGGTTCCGTAGTTGGGATAAATTTATCCCAAAAACAAACTTAACTTTGTAGTTGAAAAACATTTTCTCCCATACGGAATGTATTGGAAAACATATTTTTGCAACTGCAAATATATAAGTTGGTCGAATATTACTCGTTAACTTGTAGAGCCTACTTAGCTGTGATAGTTTTCCTTTTAATTTTGTTACATAAACGACTACTGTGATTTTTTTCACACATCTAAAACCGACCATTTAGCTGGCAGGGGGGGCACTTGACTCTAACAAAAATTAGCACTTTAAAGCTTAATATTTCGCAAACGGATCCCTGAATGTAAAAATGGTTTGCACATACTCACAATGTTTTTGAAGGACCTTTCCAATGATATCCCACACCACGAGATAGAAAAAAAAAAACATCACCACTTTACGTGTACCCAAAAAAAAAAAATATTTTCATAATTTTGTTTTATCACTTTATCGGCGTAATTAATATGTATACCCATGCCAAATTACAGCTTTCTAGTACTAACAGTCTCGGAGCTAAATCGCGGACGGACAGACATACAGACGGACATGGCGAAACTATAAGGGTTCCTTGTTTTACTACGGAACCCTAAAAACAGGTCGATGCTATAAACCTGGGACTAAAGATAAATCTTGTTTTGTAATAAGTCGGAAAGTGTCATATTATTAGCCGGGTAGCGTAAATTAAAAGTGACAGATTCTAAAACTATCCAAACACGGAAGTACGAATCACTATACAGTGTACAAAAAAAAATGCTTCCTACTTAAATAACTCTAACCTGAAATAGTGCTAACCCGAACCGTTCGCGTTCTTTAGGAGCACAGTTATTTTGGGTTTTGGGTATGAAGTCCGTACCTATAATAAGAGTCCATTTTCAGCAGTAGTTTTTAAGCTATTGCATAGCTTTTATCGCGGGCTTTGAGCGCGGCGACCGAATCAAGAAATTCCGTAACGTAACGAAAATAAAACCGTAACGAAAATAAAATCTAACACCCCCACTCCGCCTAACATGTAATGACGGTTCCCATGACAACGTGATGTTGTCATGGGAAACGTGATGTTGTCATGGGAATGTAATTTTTGTATTATGTCATCACGTCATCATCCCAAGTGTAGCGTTGACAAATAGGAAATATGGAGGTTAGAAATGCTATGCAATAGCTTTACCGCAGCAGTCCCCGAGTGCCACACGTTTTTTTTTTTTTTTAAATTTAGTTTTAAGTTTTTTATTTGTATAGCTAATAAACGTATTTTCTTTCTTTCTTTCAGTATTTCGTGTAGGTGTTTATATAAACACAGAGGGTGTTTGGCACTTAATCTTCTTATCGTGTGGTTTATGACTAACCTGGTGGTAGCAGAAGATGGAATAGCTGTTGCCAATCTACGATCTAGGGTAAAAAGTAACCTATGTTCTTTTCCAGGTCAGGTTTGGACTCATGTGCCAAATTTCATTCAAATCCGTTCAGCCGTTTTAACGTGAAACAGTAACAAACAAATAAACAAACAAACTCAGTTTCACATTTATAATATTAGAGAATACTGGGGTTTTATGGAGCCATTTTTAAAGGTCTACGTTAAATCTTAGACACCACTGCAATTCTGTTGAATTGATGTTTTATTTTTGTTTTATTTTTCTGATATAGAAACAAACCACCCACAGGAATGCCTTCCAAACATTTACAACACCTTAAATCAACAAAACTTCTGTGCAATCGATTCAGCCTATATTGTTGTCTCAATCCGAGGCAGTATGAAAATAATTGGCGTGCAGCGCTCCAATAAATTAGTCAAAGCGAATGGAATGGTATTGACGAATCAGCAGCTGACGGCTCCGTTGTTCGATTGTCAGTCAGTAACAAGAATGCGGACTGATTTAGCGCACAGGTTATCGAAAATTGCAAATGACGCTGAATTCACTAAAAGAATGGAATTATGTAGAGTTTACAGGTGTACAACTTAGGACCAACATTGTGATCACGAAACAATTATACTTAAATACACTTGGGTCGAGTAGGTATTGAAGGTTTGTATAGGACAGTAGATCATTTTTTCGCCATTAAGATGTCGGTCCAATGAAGAAAATTATTGAGTTAAATGGTCTACATCCACCTATCCTTAAATAAGACCACACCTTTCTAATACACGCTGTCGATAGATATTTTTTCAATTCGTAAACTCAATCCTTTCTGAATCGAAGACTCAACCGGACATTTCTAATTAACCAAGAACCAATTAGATACCTACCATTTTTTTTATGTCCCGGTGGTAATTTACATTATCTTTTTTGTAAAATGAAGAAAAAAACATGTGACTAGACTAAGTGTTAGTTACTGACGTAACCGAAACGTCGGCTTATTCCAGAAATCCCCACCGACAAATCCCTACCAGTGGAGATTTTTTTTTTTTTTCTAGAAATCCCCACTAGTTAAAAGGTTAGGCTAGGTTAGAACTGTGACCCCCTACGACCCCCTACGCCAGAAACGACTAGAATATTAGAAAAAAGGCTTAGTTTATTTAACAAGTGGGGATTTCTGGAAAAAAAAAATAACAATCCCCACCGGTGGGGATTTCTGGAATAAACCGAAACGTCAACACTCACGGTACGTCTGATCTATGGAACGGGCCATGCTTGGAATCTCTCTGAAGGATCAAATCCAGATCGAGGTGATCCGGCAGAGAACGAAAGTTGTCGACATAGCACATGCAAGCTGAAGTGGAAATGGGCCGGCCATAAATATTAGCCGTAAAACTGATGACCGTTCGGGTAGACGTGTTCTTGAGTGGAGACTGCGAATCGGCAAAGGTAAGGGAAGACGCTCTCAGGCTAGTTGGAGCGCCGATCTTCGTAGGGTGGCTGGTAGCAGTTGGAAAAAAGTTGCCAAGAAAAAATAACGTGTAATTTGAGAGGCCTATATCCAGCAGTAGACGTGGAGTTGCGGACACCAGCCCACTATACTATACTCCATTTTAAATAAGATTAGACATTTAAACAAACCTTTTTTAGGGTCCGAGTCCGTTCAACCGATTTTGACTTCTATACCGTAGGGATAAGGATGGCATTAAAAGCAAAAGAATTGAATACAATACCAAATTTTTACTGCAGCTGCCATTTGTCATGCCACCAACGCAATAGAAGTCAAAATCGGTTGAACGGACTGTAAAAAAGGTTTATTTAAATGTCAAATCTTATTACAGTCTGTTCAACCGATTTCGACTTCTATTGCGTTGGTGGCATGACAAATGCAGCAGGCAGCTGCAGTAAAAAAGGTTTCTTTAAATGTCAAATCTTATTTCAAATAGAGTACAGTTACGTGCTTTATTTTCAGTTCGCATTCTTTCATCATCATCATCATCAGCCTATAAATGTTCCCACTGCTGGGACACAGGCCTCCTCTCTGTGACAGGGAGTGGGCCGTAATCCACCACGCGGGCCCAGTGCGCGTTGGCGGATGTCACATGTCTTCGAATTTTCGGTTCTAGGACATGACGGTTTCCTCACGATGTTTTCCTTCACCGTTTTGAGGGCAGTGGTGATGAAATAATTTACATAAAGTAAAGCGCCTGTCTGGGTTCGAACCTACGACTTACAACTCGTAAGTCGCGGCCGTTACCACTGGGCCACCACTGTTCGCATTCTTTATTGTTACCAAATAATATTTTTTGTCCAATCATCTTTGTTTAACATAGTAAATCCTGCAATTGATATGAGGTAAAACAATATTATTTGAATCGAATCAATCGAGTCAATCGATATCCCTTTGTGACTTATTAGAAATTAGCCAAATATTAACCCATCACTGTTGCATTTGGCAAATTTGGTAAATAATTTGGTAAATAATTATTTACACCTACGAGAATCGTTGTGTAAAGATAGACGACTATTGTGAAGATTGACGGTAAAATTTTGCTCGTAACTTAATTTGCTTGTTTTATTGACAAATCCCCGGAATTTAATTGCCACAAATCGTAATGACAGAAACCTAATGCCAATAGTAATATAAGTAACTAGAATGAAGCTTGTAATTATACTAATTAAGTCATTTGCGGTAACGGTTAATACATTATAATATCCTGTGGTTTTTAAATATTTATTGTATAGAGAATTGTTATGAAGTTTTGTTATATTAATGATATTATTGTGAATATTCTAGTATTAATTATCTGTTGCTACTGAATATGCTCAAAATTAAATTAATTACATTAATTAGTACATTATGAAGGCCTAAAAAGGATTCCAGGACAACTTGGCCCCGAGACAAGTCGACCCGGACAACTTGATCCAGACAAGTCGACCCAACGACAATTCAACCCCAGGGACAACTCTGAATTCACCACTGTTTGGATCGCCCGGATGACACGGTGGAGCATACGGTGGAGGTCTGCCCGGCTTGGGCGGAGCATCGCCGTGTCCTCGTAGAGGCGATCGGCGGCGGTGATCTCTTGCGTCCGGCCCTGATTCGAGCCATGGTACGGAGCGAGAGGAAATGGGAGGCCGTCACCTCCTTCTGCGAAGAAGTAATGCTGACGAAGGAGGAGGCGGAACGTGTGAGGGAGAGGCAAAATTCGCGCCCTCACGCCCCTAACCGCCGCAGGAGGAGACGCCCTAGGAGTCGGGAATCGCGAGCCGATGTCCAGCCACCGTAGGCGCGGGTTTGCGGACGGTGAGCAATGGGTAGCTCGCCGCCCGGTAAGGACCAGGCCTGGGTCGACGGCGCGTTGTGTTCCACGCGCGCCTCAAAGAGATGTCAGTAAAATTGAAGTGGTCCACTAGGGCCGATGTCTGCCGGGGTTGCGAATAAAGCCGAAAGAGAAATCGTGGCCCCCGGCAACACGGCAACTGAAGAAACACGGGTGTTTTAGTCAGTAAGGGCCACCCAGAGCGAGAGAAGTTATTTGATAATTTCCCACCCAAAAAAAAGGGACAACTCTGAATTGAACGGGGTCGAGTTGTCGAGGTCAAATTGTTGGGGTCCAGTTGTGGGGGTTGAGCTGTCCTAATACCCCCAGAAATAGGCGGTGGGATAACCTGGACGCGTACCATGAGGGCTGGTTTGAGGTGGGAAGGCCTTTGCCCAGCAGTGGGACAGATTTTTTATAAAATAATGTACCTTATGTGAAGTGATAGTACATTTAATTGAAAATTTTAAACTATTAAAACCTCACTATTGTCTTTTGAGAAGTTTGTTTAAACTGATATTATTATGGATCTTATATGTAACTAGATTTTGGCCTCGGCTTCGCCCGCGTGGATGTCAGAAAATGTCCCACGGGAACGTACTACCGGTTCTACCGAGATTTTACCGAGGTTTTCATAAGCTCGCAGTTGGCAGGATTTTTTCCGACATGTTCAACAATCATCGTCATATTTCAGCCAATGTACACAAAACCTTGATGAATTATACACATAATCCTTCCCCATGAATCACTCCGTCTATTGGTGACAACCGTATGAAAATCCGTACGGTATTTTTTGAGTTTATCACGTTCAGATAGACAGACAGACGCGGCGAGGGGTCTTTGTTTTATAATATGTAGTGATTAATACACCCAAAGAAAAACAAACTAGAGCTTTTATTCACATTGCAACAGGGATCTTAAAGGTTACATAAATAATAAAAGTACATAATTTATTCATCAGCCCTCGAGCCCTTTTATTTTTAGCCCACAATTTGCTTAACCTTGAGATCGATGTTTGAACCGCTCTCAATTCGTATTAGAGGCATATTAACAGCCACTCCAAAATAGGCCTATTATAACGTTATGTGAACATAACAACATGCTAAAACATAAATAGCGGACGCTGGCCGAACAGTTGTTGGATTAAAGTGGTACTGGGCTGGCCACATCTGTCGCATGTCGGTGCAGCAATATGCAAAAATCACCACTCAGTGTATCCCAAATAGCAAGAAATGACTACGCAGCAGGCGCAGAAAGAGATGGCGGGATGTGCTGGACTCCTTCTTAAAGGATTGGCCCGCAATCGCAGTAAACCGGGAAAAGTGAAAAGAGGGAAAGGAAGCCTTTGCCCTGCAGTGGCACAACACAGGCTCATAATAATAATAATAAAACCTCGTGAAAGCTGAAAAAGATAAACAAATTAAGTATCTTGACCTGGCTCGCGGGGTTGTCGGCATGTGGGATGTGGATACAGTAATCATTGTGCCGATAGTCGTGACGGCCAATGGCATAATAGCCAAGAGCCTCGACCAACACCTGAGGAGGCTCTCGTTAGGTAGCTGGATCAAGGGCTTGATCCAGAAAGCGGTACTCCTGGACACAGCGCGTATTGTTAGGAGGTTCCTCTCTCAGGAGCCCTGACCACCGGTGGTCAGACATAACAAATATTAAAAATAGTAGCCCACCGGTGTCGGGAACAGGGTCCAAGCTACCGGTAGCTTGGACCCTGTTCCCGACACCGGTGGGCTACTATTTTTAATATTTTTAAATGTATTTTTTTTTGTTTTTAAATGTAAATTTAAAAATGTAAATACCTAATATGTATAAAAATTAAATAAAGGAAATAATAATAGCACGCTGTATTCTCCGAAGGGTTACCAGAGGTGTATAATGCCTACACCCACACAGTTATGCTTAAGTCCCACGTTACAGGATCGCCCCCTCAAAATCAAAATATTTTATTTCACCTAAACCTACATGGGCACTTATGAATCGTCAGAAGCTAGTTGCACGGTTCCAATTGGTCGTTTCTTATGGAGAAGAGCCGGTAAGAAACTCCACGGTTACTCTTTAGAAGTGTCAATCAACCGTTTGGAGATTTCTTTGAACTCAGGCTGAAAGGTCCGAGGATTTCAAACCCAAACGGCTCGAAAATATCCGATAAGGTTATTAATACTTTCACCGCTTGAGGTTTTCCGCAATAATACAATAATTAAAAACACTAATCGAGATCCATACAAAGGTCTCATGAGTCCCTATCTATAAACGATAATATCTGCTATATCGCATCTGTTAATCTGGTCGCTAATAACATTTCAATTTGAGTACAGCAAAGGACCTGATTGTTAATTAGCAAGTTGCTAAATGAGAGATCAAACAATACAGGGAGCTGATAGCGATTAGCCACGCTTTGTTTAAGGTTTGTAGATCTTGGAAACAAAGTTTTAGAAATGATTTTGATTAAGCTGAAAGGTTTGAAGGGTTTAAAGTTTGCCATTTATAATCAATCCACGGCGCCATTTATTATTTATCATTTTTACTGAAGATATTCCGAAATTTGTTTACTATTTTAAAGCCGTGTTATTTGTTTTTATTTTATCTTTTGTTTTGCTTTTCCATTCCAAGTTTTAACATTTATTTGGTTTTAATATTTTTTTACATACCGGTATACATATACAAACTCAGATCAATTCATAGGATGACCTACATGCGAACACTGCACTTATTTTCTTCACTAGAGCTGGTATTCTGACTTAGCCTAAAAACAGTAATAAAAACAGTGGCACTCCGGGATTGCCGACAGAAGTGAAAACTTGAACAATTTTATTGTGCATGAAATACTTTTAATGAGGTAACGGTAACAGTGTCGCGAGTTCAATTGTTTTTCCCATCTCAAAAATGCCCAACGCGGCAAAGAAGTTTTCATTTAAAAAAAACAACCACATCATAAGGCATTAAGTACTGCCGACAAATTGCTTTGCAGTTTGGCAGATGTTATGTAAAACCAAAACTGTAATATTATGAAATAAATAAATAAAAAAAAAAAAAAAAAAAGTGCGTAGTTTTTGTCAGAATTCGAACTAAAGTAGTTGCAAAATAGCTACCTGTATATTTATCTCTTCAACTGCACATGTAACGCGGCACCTTACCTAGTCTCTCTACGAGTAGGCAGATATTGTCTTACCACAAAAACAGTAACAAAAAAGAAACAACCACATCGGCTACGTTCAATCTTGCCCTAAATAAGGCATTAAGTGCGTAGTTTTTGTCAGCATACATACTACGTTTGATTAAAGTAATAAATCGAGTGCGACACTACAAGACTGTTATCTGGCTTCCCGGCACGGAATTAAGCGGTGATAGTACCCCGCTCCGTCGTAAATTGTCCCTCAAACTTACTCCTTTATTTAACATCTCAGTATAAGAGAAACCAACTAATTATGCTATTGTGGCTCCCTCCAGACAATTACCTTCAACTTTATTGTATTGAATGGTGTTAAGATTTTAGTGGGCGGATTTCGTAGTTGAATTTTAAGACGGATTTATTTTGGATTAAGGAATGAAGGAAAGTTGGTAAAGATAGTGCTTTTGATATTCATAAGCTATTGAATAAGCTTAATGACTTTGAAATTATGTCGTGTGTTTTGTGCGTCCATACCAGCAAAAACTTGCAAAACCCCTTGCGTTTGCATTCGTTGGCAGTACCGTTCTGTTGTAGTAGGTACACGGTTTATAATTTGCAAAGTAGGTACAGCAGTGAAAACTGGAATAAATATGTTATAGAGGTATTGCTGCTGCCACAGATGCCTGCGCAAGCAATGCCTGACCCATCAAAGAGTGCCTCAAGACGCAGGGCTTTCTAGGTTACAAGTAATTAATTTAGATAACAAGTAATTCATTCATTAAACCGTGTAGGGAAAGCTTACGCTATTTAAAAACCGACCAAGTGCGAGTGGACTCGCAAATGAAGAGTTTCACCCCACCGCCATACAATATTTAACATTAAGTATATAAATATTCTTGGATGTACCTGCTATAGGGACACCTCTGCCCACCCCTTCGGGGAAACAAGGCGTGATGTTATGTTATAAATATTCTTAATTAATACGTTAGTAAAAAAAACACGTTTCTTGTATGGGGACCCCCTTTAATTTTTTACCCCATTAAATTTTTATTATTTGATGTTATAGCGGCAATAGAATTACACAATCTATAAAAATTTCAAATGTCTGCCTATTACGGTTCATGAGATACAGCCCGCTGACAGACGGACGGACAGCGGAGGCTTAGTAATAGGGTTCCGTATGGCACCCTTCGGGTTCGGAACCTTAAAAAGTATACCGTATTGTTTGAAGAAGTTTGTTTTTTAATGAACGTTAGGTAAAGGAAAAGAAAAGAAAATCTTTAAAAATCACACCTAAAGAGTTGTGCTTCTAAAGTGAAAAGAAGTCGTTAAACTGTACTTGCGTACACTGATTTTACGAGCAATTTCAATTTTATGATCCTGTGTTACGCGACAGAATGTTTCTTTTGTTCCTTTAAATAATTGAATAGCTGAAGGAATTCCCAAGCATAAAATAGTGTTAGGTATAGGTATTTGGAAGGGTAGTTTTCGCTTTGTGTTCTGGGTTTAATTAATCTGTGCAATATTTCTATTTTCTTAATGTCCCTCGGGAATCATCGCATTTCCGAATACAAACGACTGCTAATTTCCATGTCCATCAATTATTATATTTATCTTGAATAATAATTTGAATTCAGAACGAAGTACTTTATTGTTGTTTTGTATTGATTTTCGTATGTACTACATAGAGCTGTAAAACTATTTTCTTATCTGTCGTGTTTGCGATTTTAGCACCATTCCTACCATTTTTTTAATAAATTACATTGAGTTAAAAGAGTATTAACAACTCTATATATATAAGTCGATTGAGAGCGTCCGGTCTGCACCAAGTGCAAAAGGCAACTGATAGAAATCCGATGACTGGCGAAACACGAGGTTTGCAGAGGGACATTAAGAACATAGTTGTACTGTAAATAATCACTAACGTTGGCTGATCACGTCATACTTACCTTAAGTTTTAAATCACTTTTTTTATTCCGACGAAACTGAAACAAAATTGCAGCAGTTTCCTATACATATCCCACTTTTAAACATTTTTATAAAAGTAAAAATAAACAATTGCCATTATAACCTTTATAATTATCCTTATATTTTATTTAAGGAAGGGGTTAAATAAAATATAAGGATAATTATAAAAATTATATTGGCAATTGTTTATTTTTGTGGCTAAGTAATAACAGCCGCATGGGTCGATCGATCAGGTTAAGCTACGTATGCCACGGCTGGTCCGTGGATAGGTGACCATCTTTACATACCAGGACCCCTCCGTGACTCGGAAAGCCCGGCTGACATTCGTGGATCTTTGACAGTCGTTACGGGTCGTCAGAAGCACGAAAGTCTGACAACCAGTCTTACCAAAAGGATATTGTATGACCCAGTAACTGGGTTGTGGAGGTCAGATAGGCAGTCACTCCAACACAATTAGGAAAAGGCTAGGCAGATGATGATTATATTGTATTCGTAAGATTGAAAAAAATGTAAACAGTTATGTTGCAATTCACTTTCGATTTCAGACGAAATAAAGGGCCACTAGGGAAATAAGTTGAACTAAAACATTTAAAAAGAAACTAACACATTTCAGTTTGCCTCATCAAGATAAACTGCGACCTCTAGTTTATTCGCAATAGGCATCAAATGACGCGCATGATCTGTATTTATTGTCCTTTTAGTATCGGATCGTGATTCGCGGATCACGTCACGAATAACGCTTATCCGTGGATCCGAACTGGTTAACGTATGATATTGATAGTAGGGAAGTTGTTATGGATTTGAGTGGATTGTGTAAGGAATGCAGTAGATTGTTCAAAGTTTTTATATATTCTTGGATAACCGCTTGTTTGCTATAAAAAATATATAAAAATTCTAGCGCTGAGTGTAAGTAGTTACGTTGGCTATGAACTTTTTTTTAATGGTGGTGCGTTGCCAGCCCTAGACAAGATTGAAATGTTTTATAATATGCCTATGTAATTACAATAGAGTTGAAGTTTGGTTAAATGCAGATTATGGTAGGATTCTCAGAATTAAAAGAGCTTGAAGAACTAAGAAGGTTCGTCTGAAAAAGTATTACTACCATTTTCCTGTTTTAAGGGTGGAGGTGCCATTTCAATTTATATTAAAGGTTGCCTGAGCCTGAACCTATCATATAAAATAATTGTGTAATTAAAATTGTTGAAGTGTAAACTTAAAACGAGTCTCGGATATCCCGAACAGACAGCCATTAAAATAATAACAAAATTACAAGAAAAAAGTTTCGTAGACGTGGATATTACGCGATCGTAGCACGAGGAGCTACGCCGTAGCTCTTTCCGTAGCGTAAAGAGATGCGCGTGGGTGCAACCTTTTGAACTACGCGAGTGGGCTGTTAAATAAAGTAAACGAGCTTTTATTTTTTTGTCATTACGTTTCCAAAGGAGTTTGAAACACTTTCATCATCTTCTGAAATTTTCCCGAAAGATCACATTCACTTCGTGTAAAAAGTAAAATCATATTTGTTTTTTTTGTTTTGTGATTTTAATTTTCTATTTTTCTTTTTCCGTACAGGTAAATAACATAACGTGACACAACAACTGTTTTCTCTAAAATTAAGCAGGATTTTTATATTTTTTAATTTGGTTGAAAAAGGCAGGACGACCTGGATAAGTTCCGTCAAAACTGGAAGAAGGACGCGCGAGCTCGCGAAAGATGGAAGGAGTGGAGGGAGGCCTTTGCCCAGGAGTGGGATAGCGTAGGCTAGTAAAAAAAAAAACGTGTGCGGTCGGGGGATCCCCGTCAGGAACGAAGTTCTTTCTCACGTAGGATTTAACACAAAAACAAAATTTTTGCAGCCGCCATCTTGCATTTACATTTTGACCTCACTGTTGGCTTTTGCACCCTTGAAAACCATGAAAACGATACCCATGATGAAAAATTTTAATCAGAGCCGCCATCTTGGAGTTTCATTTTGACCTAATTCACACTATCTTTCTCTCTCTGAAATTGTACAGACCCGAGTACACTGCATATCAGAATATTATGCAGTGTACTCGGGCAGATCTGTACAATTTTATCCCACGATAGTGTAATCATTTTACTCTTTTCTTTTTTTTTTTCTGCCAGCGTTCTCTCTCTCTCTTTCTCTTTGAATTAGAAGAAGACAGTTGCAAGTATTAACACTTTTTAGCGTGATTATTTCTGAAAGTTTACAAGCCTTGTTAAAGAACTTCGTTCCAAAAAGTTTGAAAATAAATAAATATTAATAATAGATCATTAAATAGAAATTGTAACCAGATAAATATTATATAATAAATATTATTTATACATTATTTATACAGTAAATTAAAACTATTTCTTTAAATAATTATCCGCGCTCCTTAAGTCTTCTACCTAGGTACCTCAAGTACCTACACGAAGAACAAGCCGGGAATGTTCACGACATGAAACACATCGCTTCGCTTCACTAGTTACAGTCAATTGACGATGTAATCGGCTTTCAATTGGCCCATTAATCGGTTAATCGGTCTAAAGTAGAATCTGGACATCTCTAGTGGTCCATGTGTCACGTCTATATTATGCCGTGGTTATCATAACTAATGTCAGGGGGAAGGCGATCTTAATACCAATTATAACTTAATATCCGCCTAGAGGCCTATGAGGCCGTGACACCACCTTTCTGTATATGTGTTTCGTGTGTTGCCATTATAATTTTGTAGGTGTACAGGCATGCGACCACGGCTTTACCTTAACCATTTTTTAACCGACTTCCAAAAAGGAGGAGGTTATATGTTCGTCGCGTATGTTTGTTTTTTTTTATGTATGTCCACCGATTTCTCCGTCAATTGTCGACCGATTTTGAAAATTCTTTTTTTGTTTGAAAGGGTGTGCTTTGGAATTGGTCCCATATAAATTTTATTAACTTTGCTTGGATAGTTTTTGAGTTAGCTACAAAATACGTTTTTTTTTTTCCCACTTAGTATGTAGATGATATGATAAGTTTCTGTCACTGGTAGCAGGTAGTGGTATTCGAATGTGTGTGGGGTAGGTACCACAACTAAAAAGTGAAAAATAAAAACTTTTTACAAAAAAAAAAGCAACCGACCTCCAAAAAAAACACTACAAAGTGAAAAATAACTTTAATTTCGGAAGTCGGTGGCAAAAACGAAAATACAAAACCCAAGATACCGACTTCCGAAATTAAAGTTATTTTTCACTTTGTAGTGTTTTTTTTTTGGAGGTCGGTTGTTTTTTTTTATAAAAACTTTTTGTACCTATGTCTTGATGTTTTAACATGTCGCCACATCACTAAATTGCCGTGTGAAACATAGGCAGGTCGCCTGTTGGTTACATAAATTAGTAGTAACCATTTATCGCATTAGGATAAGTTTTTATTATACTGTAAGTAAGCAAAATTAGTATGAATAAAATTGAAAAAATAGCTTGTAGAGTAAAACGTGTATTTTATTTTAAAACCCTTCAGTTATCGGTAAAGACAAAACGAGAGAAAGTAAGTATTATCTCACCGGTCAAGCGGTTTTGAAAGGTCTCACGTATGGGTACCGGGTCAGCTTAAGTAAAAAGGTTTTCCAACTTAGCAGTATCGGAAGGTTTAACCCGCAGTTTAACCCAAAACACATGCATAATCAGCCTATAATGTTCCCACTGCTGGGGCACAGGCCTCCTCTCTGTGAGAGGGAGTGGGCCGTAATCCACCACACGGGCCCAGTGCGGGTTGTTGGGTATCACATGTCTTCGAATTTTTGGTTCTAGATTTTGCCGTTTCCTCATGTTTTTCTTCACCGTTTTGAGAGCAGCGGTGATTAAATAATTTATACAAAGTAAAGCGCCTGTCAGGATTCAAACCTACGACCTTTAAACTCGTAAGTCGTGGCTGTTACCACTACGCCACCACTGCTCTCTGGGCGAATACATGTGGTATGGTTAATTAGGTACCACAGTTCGTGGTTTAGTTGCACTACACCACTAAATATGTATTTTCCAGTCACCTTAAAATAAGTTGTTTATACCTTATTACAAAAACTATTAACTCTTTGAAAACACTTCAAAATTTATCCCCTTAGCCATATATTGAAAGATTTTCTCATCGTCTCGGCTAGCCCGTGTGTATCCTAAACAAAGGTGTCAAGAGTGTTATCTAGCCGTCCCCAGAATTAACGGCGGAAGAGGCCTCCGCGCTCGGTTGCAATAAATTACGCCTCAAGTTGATCCCACTCAGCAGATAAATCAAATGTAAAGGACGGAATGGGAATTCGATGATGCCCCTGTTTATTTCGATTTAGCAAAGACCCTTGGCCCAATCCCGATTTGTGGATCTCCAACGTGAGTAGCGTTATCCAAGTTGTTCTTTATTGGGGTGCGTGCGACGACACGTGAGGTTTTGATATCGTATAAAAAGTGCGAGGCGATAGAAGGATCGATTTACGAAAATATTACTTCGTGGAATGGTTCTATTGAGAGGAAATTTTTGTTGGAGTATCATAATATTTATGTATTCTATCTATAAAAAAAAATAATGTTGGTATGTTTGAGTTGAATAGATTTCGACATCGTTTGACCAATCACTATGAAACTTGGCTCACACTTGCATGAATTTTATCATGGAGAAGGTTTTATATGGATTTTTTTCAACTTCCTCGCAGGCTAAGCCAGAAGCTAAAGTGTAATAATCAATGCCTGTTATTGAGAGACATTCAGATAAAAAAAAAACGTAACATCCGCAATACGACACACATTTTTTCGGCAAAACTAGTTCGGATATCCCGTAGTTAGTAAGTTGGCAACGTTATTTACAATACAGGCGTACACCGACGTCCCTGCCGCTGGGAATTAAGCAATAACAGAACTACAGAATAAACACCGAAAGATAAGTACATACAATACACTGGGCCACATATTCTGGGGACCCGGTACTACTAAAAGTTTTCACATAAATCAGTGGGCTAACTTTATTCAAACGACTCTCCAGCGACATTCGTTCGGAATCCACGTCAAGTGAAACTTTGTCGAGTAGCTTCTTTGTAAAAGTGGCGGGAGTTACCGAGGTCCTCTTCGGCGAGTTGGTTTGTTTCATGAACATAGTAACTACTGTCGGACTCACGGTGAACGTTTAACAACAAACTGTTGCGTATATCTTCACTGGCCGTTGCTGTTGCTGTTGTTGAACTATTTCCTATCGCCAACGTCATTGCAAGTGTAATTATTTACGACCTTCTAATACTAGAGCTTATATTTCTCTGAGAAACTGCTGTAGTATAAAGCCAATTCAATAACTAATTATATCAATGGGGCTTTTATTAAAACTGCTGAGCATGAGGTCCTGGGTTCGATTCCCGGGTCGGGCAAAGTGTTATTGGGTTTTTCTATCTGAAATTTCTCAGTAGCAGCTCGGAGTCTGGATATGTGCCTGGTTGATGGCAATAGGCTCGCCCCCTATTACATGGGACTTGAACATAACTGGCGAAATGTGGGTGTACCTGCTACAGGGACATCTCTGCCCTACCCTTCGGGGAAACAAGGCGTGATGTTATGTTATGTTATGTTTATTAAAATTCGCAGTATCTATGTCGCAGACAGATTGTAGGTACATACGGCGATTCGTCTATTATACAATTTGTAGGTTACACGAATTCAGATGTATTATTAGCTAGTCTATATTTTCATTTAATCATATTCTCATAAGTACTTAAGGTTTCATTTGATTCGTTTTTAAAGTACTTCGAAAATGATTACGATAAAAATACCGCGAATATATTAATATTAAAACCAACTAACAACTCCTCCACATTTTTGCGATCGTCCATAATTCCTAGCAGACGTTACTTAAAGTTCCTATAAGTTTTCCATCGGGGTTCGCACTTAACTACTTCATTAAAATTCATTTAGTAGTCGTCGGGTTTTCTGTGAAGCTGAGAAGCGATCACCGCCCTCTAATCTGGGTGGTGGGAACCCTGTGGGAACGGGCACATGTTCAATTAAATTTTATCTGCACGACTACCGGATCCATATTGCGGTGCAGCTGAAACTCATAGTCATAGTGCGTTACTCTTTTGTTGGAGTAGTCTGGAAGTTAGGGGTTCGGATGTGCAGTTTTACAATTTTTGACGTCGATTTTGCGTCTAACAGATTTTTTTTTTTGTGTTATGCGGGATAACACATTGAATCGCAGTGCGGCTAAAACATAGTAAATACACCTATACTGTTTTAAGAATGGTTAGAAAATTTATTCAACCTTTAAAATTATCCAATTGGTTATGATTCTTTTCTAAATTTCACCCCAGTACCTATTTCAGCGATTTCCAAGAATGTAAATTACGAGTGAGTTTTGTACGATTCAAATGTTTCTTTTTTTTTTCTTTCACGGTGGTTCAAGTTTAACTCTAATGATTTCAAATATCGTGTATAAATAATAATAAGATAATTATTAAACAATACTACCAACTGATTTAATTTTATAAACAGGAATAATAACCTTACCAATATTATAAATGCGAAAGAGAGTTTGTTTATTTTGTTTGTTACGCTTTCACGATAAAATAGCTGAATGGATTTTTAAATGAAATTTGGCACATGAGTAGACCATGACCTTTTTTGACTAAAACCCACACGTGTTCCTTCAGTTGCCATGTTGCCGGGGGCCACAGTATCCCTTTCGGCCTTCCCCGCAACCTCGGCAGGCATCGGCATTAGCGGACCCCGTCAGTTCTGCTAACATCTCTTTGAGGCGCGCGTGGAACGCAATGCGCCGTCGACCCGGGCCTGGTCCTTATCGGACGGCGAGCTACCCATTGCTCACCGTCCACAAGCCCGCGCCTACGGTGGCCGGGAATCGGGCTGCGACTCCCGACGCCCAAGGCGTCTCCTGCCGCGGAGGTAGACCATGATCTGGGTTAGGACATAGAATACTTTTCATCCCTATATTCTTACGGGATCGAGACTTATGCGAGTGGAACCGTAGGATTCAGCAAGTTGTTAATTATTAGTTGGTTTTGTTCCTTCTTTTGTCGACAAAACAAATCGTATTAGTGACAGGGGAACGATTGCATTTCATTGTATTCATTTGCTTTGATTGTGTTACTGAATAATGTTGTAACGAAATACGTAATAATTGCCAGCTAAAACAATAGATTACGTCTAGTAAGCTTGACTTAAATTTTTTTTTATTTGTTTAGTTTTTTTTTTAACAACTTGCGTGAAGACTTTACGATTTATCTAGCTGTCACATGATATAATATATATATCTAGCTGTCATCATCTCCCAGTGAATGTTGGGATCAACTTCCAGTCTGACCGGATGCAGCTAAATACCAGTATTTTACAAGGAGTGACTGCCTATCTGACCTCCACAACCCAGTTACTGGGTAATACGAAACCCCTTATTAACAATTTTTATTTATTTTTCTTTTTTATTAAGACTGGTTGTCGCAATTATCTATAGCTATAGATGTATTGACTCCGAATGACCATAGCCAGTATTTAATCTGTTATCAGGTGACGTAAGACCCTTCCTCACTGTTATTAAACTCATTGTACGTCATAGTAATTTAATCACTGTCTCGTCCTCTATAATTACTTCGTTGGATCAATAATGTCGTTGGGAGTACCAGTTTTTATTTACCAAAGCGTAATCTGATTTTCCAAATAAGTTGGTAAGCCGAAGCTAGGGGCGTCCGTCGGGGTCACAAACAGGATTTTAATAAAAGTTAATTTATTCAATAAAAGCCTCTGAGGATCTGTGCCCGTTTTCTGTATGAAATTGGAATTTGCTTTCGTTTAGATGCCGTCAATTGTTGCCGAATAGTTGGAAATACACACTTGGGACCACATCTGGGTATCTTGTTGATAAAATCTATGTAAATTCCAGACATGATAATCTTTTTTGTAAAGCTTTTGAAATATACTTATTTCTCTGTAAGTATCCAGCTTTGATGATGTAAAAAGTATTTATATGTTATCAACTGTCGCAGCGGTCTTATAAAAGTTTGAACACAAATGAACATGCAACTGGAATTTTCTCATGAGGTAATGGAGATGAAGCCTGGGTCAAAAAAAAAATTGTATTTAGTCCGTCAGTCAGATAATAAAAAAATATTTGACACGTATTTTTTGCTTCATCATATTAATAAAAAATGACTTAGATAAAACGCATTAAAGTTGGAGAGTGGGGGTCGCTACGTCACAAGTACGTGTAAAATCTACATACTCGTGACGTCATGGCACATTTCAACTAATTGTATCGCCATAATCTTTTGATAACGTAAAAAAAAAAATAAGTGTTCAAAAATCAATCTGCCCAGCCTTTTCCCAACTATGTTGGGGTCGGCTTCCAGTCTAACCGGATGCAGCTGAATACCAGTATTTTATATGGAGCGACTGCCTATCTGACCTCCACAACCCAGTAACTGGGTAATACGGTACCCTTGGTAAGACTGGTTATCAGACTTTCGGGGAAGTGTTCAATATTTTTTAATTAAAATATATTTTTGTCAACTCAACTCAACTCAACTCAAATCATTTATTTCAATTAAACCATTTACAGGCACTTTTGAATTGTCAAGGAATCGGTCAGTCAGAAATAGGTATGAAGCTAGTTGCCCATTCCAAAGCGTAGTAGGTACCTATGGAGAAGAACGGGCAAGAAACTCCACGGACACTCTTTTTAAATAAAAAATTGTTACAAAATATTGGTTACATCATTCATGTTGAAATTATACATGTGAGAACAATGTAGAAAGATGTGCACATGAGAAGCGTCCGTAATAAAAAGATAAAAAAGAACAATTCAAAAAAATTAAAAATAAGCTCTGGCAGCTAAGAGATGACCAGTCCCAACTGACGGCGCCCGTTCACGAACATGACGCATGGATTAGCACCATTCAGCTCAACCATTTTGAAGGGAGCTAAATGATCCAACACACGCGCCACCATCAGCGAAACATTTGAGTGAGCATGACATACTCACAGCCGCCAGGGCACATTCAAGTCAATGCAAGACATATTACCCGGTAAATGATAACTCTTTAGTACATAGTGCTCACATAGTGTGCTATGCAATTATATAATACAAAAGAGATTGAGTTTATACAATGCAAAGATGCTCTTACAATCTTCAGCAGCTCCAACAGTATTTGCAAATGTTAATCAATTAGTTGTGGTTGTGGAGCAGGACCAGCATTGAGCCAAGCATTTTTATCAGTGATGTAATCCCCCAACGTATAATATGCCTGCCTGCATAGTGTGCGTTTTATACAAGATTTGAATTTCGTCTCATTCAGTTGAAGTATGTGGGGAGGAATTTTATTGTAACATTTTAAACAGTATCCCATGAAAGATGAATCTACTTTAGCTAGTCTGAAACCTGGTTGAACTAATAGGTCCCTATTTCTAGTACTATAATTATGTCTATCACCTCTTTTGCTAAAAAGATGTAAATTCTTTCTTACGTACATGATGTTTTCATAGATATATTGACAAGGTACCGTCATGATGTTAATATCCTTAAACAGTTTCCTTAGAGAATCGCGCCTGCGGAGACAATATATGGCTCTGATCGCTCTTTTCTGGAGAATAAAAATAGACTCGATGTCTGCAGCCCGTCCCCACAGTAAAATACCGTAGGACATGATACTATGAAAGTAGCTGAAATATACTAGCCTCGCGGTATCTACATCAGTAAACTGACGGATTTTTCTGACAGCATATGCTGCTGAACTTAGCCGTCCTGCAAGAGATGTTAAATGTGGACCCCATTGCAGCCTTGAGTCGAGCGTGATCCCTAGGAAAATAGTTTTATCAACGAATTCTAGTTTCTCTTGATTCAATACTATCTCACAATCACTACTTTTGACATTTGGTAAAGAAAATTTTATGCACTTAGTTTTTTTTCCATTTAATACTAAATTATTAGCAGTGAACCAGTTTTGGACCTGCAGTAGGGCGTTATTTATGTCGTTAAAATTTGTAGCACGTCTATCTACCTTAAAAATTAAAGAAGTATCGTCAGCAAATAACACCATTTGTGGTTGATTTTTTAATAAATGGAGTAGATCATTAATGTATACTAAGAAGAGGAATGGACCCAATATCGAGCCTTGTGGCACACCTAATTTTACTTTTAAACCTAGTGAATTGATACCGTTTATTTGAACTTGCTGTTGTCTATCATTTAAATAAGATTTTACTAAATTGAGTGCAAGTTTTCCAAGTCCGTAATGCTCTAGTTTCAAGAGTAAGGTTTCGTGATCGACGCAATCAAATGCTTTGGAGAGGTCACAAAAGATCCCTATGGCATCTTGGGCCTCTTCCCACGCGTTAAAAATGTGTCTTAATAGGGTTACACCAGCGTCGGTTGTACAACGTCCTTTGGTGAAACCATACTGTTGATCGTGAAGGATTTTATTTGTGTTAAAATGACTGAGCATTTGATTAAGCATTACTTTTTCAAACACCTTGCTGAATACCGGCAACACGGATACGGGTCTATAATTATTGGTGTCTTTACTGTCCCCGGATTTGAAAAGTGGTATTACCTTACTGTATTTCATTAAATCCGGGAAGACTCCTTGATCCACACACAAATTAAATATTAAGGCTAAGTATGGCGCTATGGTCTCAATTATGGAGGTACAGACTTTAATGGACATCCCCCAAAGATCTTCGGTCAATTTGATCTTGATTTGTTTAAAAGCTTTTATTACCGTTATGGGGTTAATATGCTTAAAGTTAAATTCAATCGGGCATGCTG
This sequence comes from Agrochola lychnidis, assembly GCA_963680765.1. NCBI lineage: Eukaryota > Metazoa > Arthropoda > Insecta > Lepidoptera > Noctuidae > Agrochola > Agrochola lychnidis. The sequence continues at coordinate 16,531,764 of OY796852.1, read as the reverse complement.
AAACGTTGGCCCTTAATAAATCAAAAGAGAGTGAGGGCGAGGAGTTTAAGGTTTCAGTAGTTTTAAGTGGGATACTGGTAAAGAAATTTACAAATTCTTGAGCAACTTCTTTGCTATCGCAAATGAGACCACCACATGACGTCTTCAGTGTATAATCAGAATTATGCTTTTTGTTTCTGTTCGTTTCATTATTGATAATTTTCCAAACCGTCTGTATTTTATTGTCTGCTGATTTAACCTTATTGCTAATGTATAAGGCTTTAGCTGCCTTACAAGTGTTCTTAAAAGTTCTAGAGTAAGTAGCAACATACTTATTAAAAGTTTCCGTGTTAATATAAGGCTTAAGGCCATACAGCTCGAAAAGTCTATCCCTACTTTTTCTGAGTCCTGTAGTTGCCCAGTCACTAAATAAAAACTTAGGGCTGATAGTTTTAGTGTTCTTCTTAAAACAATTATTGAACTCGGATTGGACTAACGAAAAGAATTCTTTATACAAAATATTAACATTGTTCATTGTAAGGACCTGATTACTTAACTTACAAACTAAAGTGCTATTATATTTATTTAAATTAACAGCTGTTATTGGTCTGAATTTGATCTGCACTTTTTGTAATGGTATGTTAGACTCAAAAGTTACGGATTGACCACTGTGATCCGAAGGGAGATAATTAACTATGGCTTTATCTAAATAGTCGCAGCAACAAAACACATTATCAATACATGTAGCAGTAGATGTAGTTATTCGGGTCGGTTCCACAAACACATGTGACAAATTGAATGATTTGAATAAATTTAAAAATCTACCGGTATTTGAATTATTTTCTAAAATATTAATGTTAAAGTCACCACAAATAATTACTGATTTATTACAAGTTGCAAGTTTTGCCAAAACATCTTCCATTACTGACTCAAATATAGAGTAGTTTTGATAATTTGGGGGTCTGTAAACGCACACTATAACATGCTTATCTAGCTCAACACAAGACAGTTCAATGCTATGTTCAACCGACAGTTCAACTATGTCATTACGGGTTTTTGATTTAATACAACTTTTAATTAAGATTAATGAACCTCCACGCAGCATTGATTTTCGGTTAAAACAACTGACCACACTATAATTCTCATAGTTAATTAACATTTCATAATCTTTTAACCAATGCTCAGTTAAACATATAATGTCAAACATTGTTTTTTCTAAAAACAATTCAATTTCCAATTGTTTGGAAGAAAAACCTTGAATATTTTGATGTAATAATTTCAAGGATTTCTGCTTAGCCCCTTTTGTACAGTTAACTATGTTAGTGCTAGAAAATACCTTTTTGTTATTAAGTTTAATTATACTGTTATTGGTACCTTCTGTTGTCTTACAAACTAGTTTAAACTAATTGTGCTAACCACCTTAACATTAGTACTATTACTAATTGTGGTACTAATTCTATAAGACTTCGACATACTAATTATGTCTGGGTTAATATTAAAAGCCAATAGCCTAGCTATTTGACATCTAAAACTAATGGGCAGATACACAGTATCCCTAGTCGACCTGAGCTTATCAACAAAAATGTTGGTGTCAAAAAATATAAACTTGTCACTATGGTGACTAACTAAGAAATGCATGTAATTATTTAACATGTGAATGTAAATGTGTCATCATGCCTATTGAAGAAAACTTTTCAAAGCTTATCAAAAACGTTTTTCAAAATGAAGTTTCTTTTATAATTATCTCTTATCAAAACAATATTTCATCTAAACCCTCTGAATTCCAGAGAACTTCTCAGATAATGAAGGAAATGCTTTTGAAGGGAAAACATCCGGTTGATTAAACGTAAACAAGGTAATTGTACCGACATTTCTTCGCCTGTGGTAGTTTGTAGCGTATTATTAACCGACTTCCAAAAAGGAGGAGAATATGTTCGTCGCATATGTTTGTTTTTTTTTTTATGTATGTCCACCGATTTCTCCGTCAATTGTAGACCGATTTTGAAAATTATTTTTTTGTTTGAAAGAGTGTGCTCTCAAATTGGTCCCATATAAATTTTATTAACTTTGCTTGAATAGTTTTTGAGTTAGCTACAAAATACGTCTTTTTTCTCATTTAGTATGTTGATGATATGATAAGTTTCTGTCACTGGTAGCAGGTAGTGGTATTCGAATGTGTGTGGGGTAGGTACCACAACTAAAAAGTGAAAAATAAAAAACTTTTTACAAAAAAAAACAACCGACCTTCAAAAAAAAACTACAAAGTGAAAAATAACTTTAATTTCGGAAGTCGGTGGTTTTTTTTTTACTAGGGTATCAATAATATTGTTAATAACTAGGTCTTATAGAAAAAGCAAAATTAATGTGAAACCAAAGTTCATTAACTAAAATAATGTATAGGTTATATATAGCTTCTGCCCGCGACTCCGTCCGCGTAGAATAAACTTTAGGCGTATTTATTTGGATAAGGATTAATAAATATCATGTATATTAAAACACCTTCGCAAATAATGCATTATTTTAGAACAAATTTGGTTAGCATAAAAAGTTTATAGTGAGAAAATCTTAAAAGATACACATATGCTGTTGCGGATTTTTTTTTTTTAACTTTTAAAAGGAAACAATTCTATTATACATAATTTTTGCGAAACTTTAACCGTTTACGCAGCGCACGCAGCGGAAGCTCTCAAAGGGAAAAAAGTACCCCCAATTTTGAAACATTCTTCATTAGTGCTCCACTCCTATTGATTTTAGAGTGATGATATATAACCTTATAGCCTTTCTCGATAAATGGGCTATCTAACATTGAAATAATTTTTCAAATCGGACCAGTAGTTTCTGAGATTAGCGCGTTCAAGCAAACAACCAAGCAAACTCTTCAGCTTTATATATTAGTAATAATAGATTTAGATAGATAATATTTTAAAATAATTGCACGTAATTACTGTATACGACAGCAATCAATCCCAAATAATAAAACTTCACCAACAAAACCTACAATAAAAATTACTGTTGCATTTATTACCTACTCGAAAAAATACGTCAGGGAGTCACGAGCAACAGCTGGCACGATCGTAATTTTAACACAGAAAAGGTTTTTAAAACACATGGAATTTTAAATAAGTCACCGAAAGTTTCTCCGGCAGTTCACAGATAACAAAGAGTAAGTACGCAGCCGCGAGGTCTTGCTGCAATGCCTACTGATTTATTTGAAAAGTTACCTCTTAAAAGTATTCCTAAGAAAGTAAAAGAAGAAGCCATATTCGGCCAGTCGCAAAACGCTCGACGTTCAAATATTTGGAAATGGAAACTCAGCGAGAAAGTTATTTTTAAATTGTACCTTTCGCGGCAAGGATTCAACATTTATGACGTTCTTTCCATCCAGCCAGAGTTTTTCTATAAATATTTTCGCTGAATATTTGGATGACAGGTATTTTAAAAGAAAAGGTACAGTTATTACACCACTAAAAGCAATCGGAACGTGACCGAATAAAAACGAGATGTCTCTCTTTAATTTAAATAACAAGACACTACTTTTACGAACACTATAATAATATCTCAAACAACTACACCGACCCACAAATTTCGAGGAGCAGCCGTAAATTATATTTCACTCCGGCTTCACGAGGAAAAATGTCTCAAAGATAGAGTAGGGAGTAATTTAACTGTGTACTTAACCTCTGAGTGCTCACTCAGTTCGTTTCAGGGGGACGACTTGAGCATGTATTGTTTCTCCATGTTTTGTTAAGTATCATAGTCATAATGCCCCACTCTATTCCCCCTGCGGCACGTCGATGAAATTGCTCTAAACACGTTCACGATTTGCCTTTGCAGTAGGATGGTATTCGGAACACCGAAAAGGGATTATCGAAGTCGATATACGAGTATCGAGCATCGTTCCAATTGTACTAACATTGTTGAGATACGTTTTATTTTGTGCTGAAATGCAATATTGTTTTGTTGATATTGGAGCTAACAATATCTCAGATATTAACTGAAGATTAATCCGTAGTATGGTTTATTATTTTTAAATTCTGTATTTAATTCGTGTTTTGATTCACGTAAAGTGGAATATTTTATCGTCAAGATAACAACATTTGGAACAACTCCAAATATAATATGTAAGGATACAGCTGTCTCAGAAAGTTTGTTCCTCATTTCTGAGTTCCAAACTAAATACTAAGTATTTATCTTACCAAGAGGACAAAGTGGACGTTATCGCTCCTTCCCGTGACTGAAATGTTCCTTTTGAACAACCTTGAACTTTCCACCCTAAGCTTCCAGCCAGTCGGTACCATATTTCTTCTTAGAATAGAAGTGTGCCACTATTCTTAGTAAGCTTATTCCACATATTGAATATATTATAGCTGCCGCAGAACTCGATTCCAATAAATCTTTTACAGAGAATAACTTAGGTCTTGCTGCGGCTTTTTTGGTCTAGCATTGTCGCGATCTAATTTAGAACTGTGGGGGTAATGTAAGGTTATATGCATTGATCTATATTTTACGTGCGGCTGTGTATTAATGTCTTCTATTCGACATTGAGATGGAATCTTGGAAAAGTCTGGATTAATAATTCCAAGAAACGACCGCTAAAGAAAATAAATACGTGAACAAGTGTTCCTTTTTGGCATCGAGCACGAGCAACTAAAACTCAATTTAGTAGCAGTAAGGACAAATAAGAAAAAAAAAAATCTTGAGGCGAGAAAGATTTTTTTTCTTTCATCGACAAAACAAATGAGTGTTGACACACCCCTAGCGGAAATGCAGTGCGACGGCGCTACTTACGACAATCATGATGTCGTGATACTCCGCTTTACTCCTATGACTACAATATCTTCGGATTAATCTCGTGCTCATACTACGACTGGGATTCGCGGTAACACGCCAAATTCTCAACAATGCAAGGAAATTGTGGCTCCCTGCAATATAGCGAACGTGAAAGCGTTTCATGAGAGTTTAATTTTGTGAATATTTCTGATGAAATCTTAAGTACTGCTCTAGTGTTTCGACTTGAAATGTATTATACATAATTACATACGTAGCAACCTAGAAACCTATAATTTATTATTTCTGATATTTTTTAAGCTTCTAATGATACAGATTTATTTTAAAGGGCAAGGCAGGGTATAATTATAAATTCATCGAAAAAATATTATATTATCGGTAGGCTTCTCTTTTTATAGAAACTTACTTAATTATAACTACTACCTAAAATTGTGTGCATAACTTCAAGATTCTAGAAGCTCGTTTATTGTATCATGCAGCACTGAACGCAGGTATACCTGAGAGCTTGCTAGCAGTGTTAAGGCGAGCAAGCAAGTGAACTCAGGTCAGCTCGAAATATCGGATTTCTTCAATTATTATCGGACAGACATAGTTCAGGTACAAAGCCCGGACATAGTTTTCGGTGTACACGACAAAAAAAATTAAACTAGCTGTATTTTGATTTGATTTTCGAACTATAACTTTCTTTTGAACCAATTCTTTGTGGAATGTAAATAGTCAACCGTTTGAAATGAAAGTATTTTTTTTTATTTTTCCACCCACATACAACCTCAGTTTTTGTTTTTTCTCTTCAGCGAACTCTTCATAATGAATAATGTAGTTTTAAATATGTTTGTCATTTTTGTTTTATGTGATGTAAGTACAATAAAGACAACAACAACTAAAAAAATAACAGCAACTTTTACTACTGTCTTTTATATAACTTTATTTTTATTTTTTTAATTCCAAGCATTTTCAATAATCTTCCAGTCGATATAAACAGTTGTATCACAAAAACCTCTTTTAAAAATAAAATAAATAATAGTCGAAGCTAAGCTGTAGAGAATATCTAAAAAACCTATTCGTTTTTGTTTCATTTAATGAATGCATGAATAGCGTACCTATATGTGAAAAAGTTTTATAATAGTTTTTACATGTACCTACTAAAAAAGTAAGTTAAAAAACTAAAACCCGTCTACTGATAAATCACGCTCTAAAAAGTATGAAACAAGAAAATATTTCAGGCTGAAATCAAGACATAGGTACAAAAATGGTCAAGGTAAAGCCGTGGTCGCATGCCATTATAATTTTATAGGTGTACGGTGGGCTGCATCAATTGGGTACCCAAGTTGTATTAAAATTTTAATACAACTGGGCCCACCTAATTGTTGCAGCCCACTGTACATACATGCGACCAAGGCAAACTTTTTTTTTAATATCATCTGGAGGCCGCCATATTGCATTTAATGTGACGTCACATAACCTATAACCAGCGGATGACCAAGACGCTTCCAATGATAGCTCATTTGTCAAATTATGATCGGTAGTTTAGAAGTTATGAGGTAACAGATGATCATACATATATACATACCGGTCAAAATCATAACCCTCTTTTTGCTTCGCCGTAGTCGGGTTAAAAAGGAGTTACGTCTGCCAACAAACTGGTTTGTAGTTTAGCAACGGTAATATATCTTGTGGGAGGTGTATATTGTTGTCACTATGTCAAATGAAGCGTTTGAAACTTATCAATCTTATACAGTGTGAGTCTTTATAATGTGCACAATATATCGAATTGGGGAATCTATGCTTAATTCAATCGATGGAAAATATATTTTAAAAAATCTTTTTTTTTTTTCTTTTTTTTTTATAAACTTATAAACTAAATTATCTATCGCGATAAAACAAACTCCATAATGATTGGAATAAATTGGCGTCCCCATAAAATAAAAATTGTGGAAAAAACTACCCTCAATTGAAAGTAAACATGTTTTTTTTAGCAAAAATCGAGTTAAATGATGCAAGAAATCTATTACCTTTTCTACTTTTATATAATTTCCTTCAGCTTCGCTTTCACAAATCGTATTTATTATTAGAAAACCTTTTAACTTCGTCGAGAGCCTACTTTGCGTAACCTTTTTATTTCCTTACTTACCATATAATTGTATATTCATGACATGAGACGTATGCTGAGATAAATTTAGTGATGCTGCACTGGTGACATCACGTGTATTAGAAACATTGTGATACAATGGATAAAGATTTATAATAGTTATTTATGCAACTGTTATATAATAAGGGGTATTAAAACACGAATGTGGGTTCATCACGTGAGTGTTTTAATACCTAATTATAACAGTTGCATACAAGACTTTATCTACACACATGATATGAATCCTCTGTAAAAGTTTCTGAAACCATTGGGTATTTGTAATTCAAAATCAAGAATAAAGAAATTCCCACGAAATTCAGTACAACTGCACGTATGAGTGTCGCCTGCAGCAGCACATCACACATACATGCATGCAGCGGGTGCTGCTGTCCCCCGTTTGAACGTTGAAACGAGTTGCATAATACAATTTTGTACATTATAACACTCGTTTGGATGATGTAATGGTTACCATGACACTGGCTGTTATAATGTTGCCAATAAGCTAACTGTTTCAGAAACTTTAATAGAGGTTTTATAGCATGAGTATAGATAAATAATTCAACTGCACAGTTATTAGAAGAATTATGAGAAAATGGATGCAAAGGATAAAAATGATTAAACAGGATGCAGAGACAATAATATGTAAGACGTATGAAAAAATAACAAAAATAAATCAAAAGTGTTTTTCACTGTAAGTACACACATCAAGCTATACATTCAGGTCAGCTTATACTAGAAATGTATTGCTTGATATATAGCCGTGTGAGATGACATCTGCACTTCGAAAATCGTCCTTACTGCCACGACATAAAGGCACTGTCACTGTCATATTGTTAACACTGATGTGACTGTACGACATTGTCACACCTAGTGTTTGTGATAACACAAAGGTAAATTGTTTTTTCTACAAGTTCCTGAACAAGTTTTGGAGAACAAACGGAACAAAACTGATGATATTTTTTGCGAGTTGCCTATTTTTTTACGATAAACTAACAGCGCCCCGCAGTAAGTCTCGATCCCGTGGGAATATCGGGATTAAAAGTATCCTATGTATTTGTCCAGGTTATAAACTATCTGTGTGCCAAATTTCATCTCAATCCATTCAGAAGTTTTTACGTGAAAGAGTAACAAACATTTATCCATCCACCCTCACAAACTTTCGCGTTTATAATAATAAGTACGATTTTCACTGAAAAATTTGATGCGCAATGCAAGTTATTTATAAGCTGGAAGAAGCGCCGTACATTTAGTAAGGTAGTACTCGCTTTGTGCTTGTTTACTAATTACATTTGGTTTCTACCTGGCAATGTACCTACTATGTACCTAGGTAACATAGTAACTGTTAGGGACCTAAACTAAGGACTTAATTTAAAGTAGTGGACTGTATAATAAAAAGTATAATCCGAAATAGGTAGTACAAAAATATGTCGGTGTTGGTAAACGTTAGGAGTGCGCGCGCGTGCCGTCGTCCGTGATCGGTAGCGAAGTGCTTCGATGGCCCGCATCCCGCACGCCGCACCTCTCGTCGTCACCCGCCACCTTCCACTGTCCCCGACGGCCGCCGAAGATCGCCGAGTGGTCGGAGACGCCCGAACATCCTCACCGGGTTGAAGTATTCAAGTGAGAGGAAGTGGGCAGACGTTGTTGTAAGCCCGCAACACCGTTCCTCTCTTCGTCTTCAGCTCCACTACCCGTGTGGTCCCGTCGCAGCCAGGGAAGACCTTGTTGACACGCCCCAGTGGCCACACCAAGGGCGGTTGGCCTTTCTCTTTGATGAGAACCAGTGCTCCCACTGAAAGTTGGCCTGTTGACGCTGTCCACTTAGTCTTTTGCTGGAGCAGAGAAACATATTCTAATTGAAAACGGTTCCAAAAATGTTGCTTAATGTGCTCTAGCAAAAGACTAAGTGGACAGTCACATCAATTTGTAGATGTCCATTGCTATCTGGTCCGCAGTAATTATACCTATTCGTGATATTGGTAGTGCATATCAAATATGATTAGGTTTGATTCCCAGGTCGGTAAAAGTCGAAGGAGGAGGCGGAACACGTGAGGGAGAGGCAAACTTCGCGCCCTCACGCCCCTAGCCGCCGCAGGAGGAGACGCCCGTCGGGCGCCCGTTGGGCGTCAGGAATGCAGGCCGATTTCCGGCCACCGTAGGCCCGGGCTTGAGGATGGTGAGCAATGGGTAGCTCGCCGTCCAATAAGGACCAGGCCCGCGTCGGCGGCGCGTTGTGTTCCACGCGCGCCTCAATGAGATGTCAGCAATATTGACGGGGTCCGCTAGGGCCGATGCCTGCCAGGGTTGCGAAGAAAACCGAAAGGGAGACGGTCGTGAAGTGATGTAGCATCAAAGATATGATGAAACTCCTATACAAATAAAGAAAAGAGTGCTGAGCCGTAAATAACCAAGTCTGCGCTACCACTGAAGTCCTTTTGACGCGGCGCTAGTGTCAAAAAAGGACTTTAGTGGTAGCGCGGACTCTACATCAAATCTGAAAACAGTTTGGCTTTGTAGACCATCATTTGAGTCACTCATCAGCCATGTGACTGTTTCTTTCTGAAGTCCGATGTGTTATATTTATGTACGGGCGCTGAACTATTTATGTTTAAAAAAGAATACTGCGAGATTATTTACAAACAACTAGCTGCTAACCGCGGCTTCACCCTAATTAATTTTCTAAAATAAACGTAACCCAAGTTACTCCTTATAACATCAACTATCTGCCAGTGAAAGTCCTGTCAAAATCAGTCCAGCCTTTTCGGAGATTAGCCGGAATAAACAGACAGACAGGTGTTTTTTTTTTTTTTTTTTGTTAAAAATGCTGTATATACTTTTATATGCATTTAGTAAAAAGCTGATATTTTGACATTACAAACAGACACTTCAGTTTTATTTATTAAAGTGAAAATTTTATTACATCGTCTCAAACTTTTTCGTCTGTGTGTTGCATGTCGCGTGACGGTCGGCCGCGGAGTAGGGATAAAGTGAAAGGCGCTCGTCAGAGCAGCCAAGGCCAATATGGCGGCGCCTATAGTTCGCTTAAAAGTTTCGCTTTTACCGTGGTTTCATAAAACCACACAATCCTTTTTTTTATATCTATATATTATTTAAAAATTCTCGTGTCACAATGTTAGTTTCCACACTTCTCCGAAACGGCTTGATCGATTTTTATGAAATTCCATATGTCGAAATATATTCTATTTGGTAGGTCTGAGAATCGGTCGTTATCTATTTTTCCCCCTAAGTGATAAGTTATGGTGGTCCAACCCAAACATTTATATGGCAAAACAACGTTTGCCGGGTCAGCTAGTAATATATAGATTTGTCTCAAAAGCCAAGAATCCGTTTCAATGACCAAGAGTGCAAGGATACCAAGCACACCTCAGTCGCAAATAAGTGAAGTCAGATTAAATACATACATAAACTTACGCCTTCTTCCCATGGGGGGTAGGCAGAAATTACAGAACGCCACCTGCTATGATCCTTACATAGTCCTTTTGCCTCGTTTACGTTCATACATATATCTGGTCATACACGCACGCCGGTTGCGAGTACTACGCACCTGGCCTTTCTGAAGAACATCACCAATAAGGTCAGTATATGTCCTCCTAGGGCCCCGCCCGGCCTTTCCCTTTACATCAGCCTTGTAAATACATTTTGTTAGTCGCCTTTCATTCAGTCAGATTAAAGCTTATAAAAAATCTAGTTATAAAAAAGGCTGAACTACAAGGGCGTTCTAGAATAGCTGCGCCCTCGGTTATACCCGTATTTAAGTCGAATTTAATGAAGAGTAGCTGCACCCGCAGATTTCCAGATAACCCCACATCAATGCAGTAATCCTCCAACCATGTACTTACTGAAACGATTTCATTGAAAAATTGCATGAACCATAAAGCAATATGCAATCGAAAAATAAATTAAGCTGAAATACGCTGCTTGTATTTTAATCATGAGAAATCGTTACTTAAATATAAATTAATTCCTTCCCAAGGTTCAATTTTTTCTGTAATTAAATTGAAGTATTATTCCTTTTTTAATTAAAATATGTACATGGTGCCTTACCTTTAATTACGATCGATTAAAAGTACAATGAGCATCAGCAAATGAGCATTTAGGAATAATTAATTACCACAGGATTTTTTTTTTATTTTGAATAGAAAGAAAAACATTTTTATGACCTCCGTCATAGTCCACTTTTCAAACTTTGTGCAATGTCTTTTGAACTACTATTTTCATCTCATCATCCGTGGTATCTGTGTACGTTGTCATGTAGACTTCTTCTTCTGGCTTCTTCATCTTCTTCTGCAATCGGCATTTTTATATTTGTTTGTTTTTATTTGTTATTGTCGCAACACATTACGCAAGCAATTTGTAAATTGTCTTTGGTCTCTGGCCCCTGACATCAAGCAATAGACAAAATTTGTCAAACTTTTATTAGTTTTGAATCTTAAATACGATGCTTTTGGCTAATTTAGAAATGTGTTTTAATTTTTTTTTTTTTGTAATTTTCGTTTTGTTTGTGCAGAATAAACAATTTTTTTTTTCTTCTGAAAACCTCTAGTTGTTTTTTAATTAAAATATGTACATGGTGCCTTACCTTTAATTACGATCGATTAAAATTACAATGAGCATCAGCAAATGAGCATTTAGGAATAATTAATTACCACAGGATTTTTTTTTTATTTTGAATAGAAAGAAAAACATTGGTATGAACTCCTTCATAGCCCACTTTTCAAACTTTGTGCAATGTCTTTTGAACTACTATTTTCATCTCATCATCCGTGGTATCTGTGTACGTTGTCATGTAGACTTTTTCTTCTGGTTTCTTCATCTTCTTCTGCAATCGGCATTTTTTTATATTTGTTTGTTTTTATTTGTTATTGTCGCAACACATTACGCAAGCAATTTGTAAATTGTCTTTGATCTCTGACCCCTGACATCAAGCAATAGACAAAATTTGTCAAACTTTTATTAGTTTTGAATCTTAAATACGATGCTTTTGGCTAATTTAGAAATGTGTTTTAATTTTTTTTTTTTTGTAGTCTTCGTTTTGTTTGTGCAGAATAGACCAATTTTTTTTTTTCTGGAATCCTCTTGTTGTTTTGGAAGAAAAAGACATGTTTCGCCATCCCAATTTTTCATTTTTATTATTCTCAAACATTGGTACATCATTTGTTGTTTTTAACCGGAGGAAAAAGGAGGAGGTTCTCAATTCGACTGTATGTTTTTTTTTTGTATGTTTTTACGCGTATACTCCGCCAATTATGAATTGATTTTGGTGATTCTTTTTTTGTTTGGTAGGTCATACTTTAGAAGTAGTCCCATATAAATTTTATTAACTTTGCTTTGGTAGTTTTTGAGGGAACTTCAACAATACGTATTTTTTCCCACTTAGTATATGGATGATATGATAAGTTCCTGTCACTGTTATTTACATAGCAGGTAGTGGTATTCGAATTTGTGTGGGGTAGGTAATATAACTAAAAAGTGAAAAAAAAATGTTTTTACAAAAAGAAACTTTTACACTTTGTAGTGTTTTTTTGGAAGTCGGTTGCTTTTTTTTTGTAAAAAGAGTTTATTACAATTTTACTCACCAAATTGGGATAAAGGAAAGAGAATGATGATGGTGAAGTGTATTGCAGATACAATGCAGTCTGTCAACTGCATTTAACGTAGTTAACGAGCATTCCACAAATTCAAACAATACCAACAACTAAACAGACATTTCAAACAAACGGATCAACATGACTAAGCCTGTCTTCATTCTACCGCTTTAACGAGTCGGTCGAAATGTGTGAGGTATTTACCACTGTCATTTTGTAGTCGGTATCACACAGTATCACAACAATCAAAGAGCGCCGACCAATTACAACGCGTATTACACGCTGGGAATCCATTGTTGTGTTTACTTACTGGCGCGGATACGGTAATTTATGTGTCGTGGGGAGGACACTGATTCGATGCACGCGACTAATTTGCCTGACTGTTATTTTTTGTTACCGTAGCTTTTAAAATATTTTTATTTTATTTTAGGGGCAAAAAAGACTGTGTCGCATAAAAAAAAAACTTGTAAAATAATTTGCTTGAAAACATTTGTACGTACTGTGGTCTCTATTTTTTCCAGTTCTAAATTCAAATTCAAATTCAAAACATATTTTATTTCAAACGTAGTCCATATACTGTTAGTAATACAAAAAAAAACCTTATAAAGCTATTGTTAGTATACACAAATACAAAGCCACATGAAGAAATAAAAACAAAAAATTAAAGAATTAATTGTAACTATGTAGGTAACTGCAATTGGATTGATAACAAATTTATTTCAAGTACGTCGCATTCGTTGATGCTGTTTCATTTCATTGCTTTATACTTCATTGCCTATGTACACTCACGGAACGAAAAGGTTTGGCAGTTTCCAAAAACATTCCCTTCCCACATATCACCATCACACATTAGGAGGAAAAATGTCACTGAGCCAGTCAATTTTGAAATTGACCTACAGTGGGTCATCTTTTTTATTCTGCTACTGCATATTAGTACCTATTTCAAAATAATCAAATTACAATAAACTGAGATTTACATTCGTATTCGTATTTCATCTTCGTATTGTCCAAATTACAAAACATCTCAATCTCTTTCACCTCGTGAAGTTTGCCTTCTAAAAGAGGGAAGCAAATGACTAAATCGTGTACACAGTGCTTATAGCCCTAAAGGGAATTTCAGGTAACATTTGCACGTAGCTACGTAAATATTCTTATTGTGATGAAAGTGACATTAAAATTAAATTCAAAGTGCATAAAAGCAATTCCATGCTTGCTGTGTGCATGAGTAAACTATTATTAGTTTCGTAGACTTCGTGAGTAGTTATTTCGCCGTGTCTGTCACAACTAAACGTCAAGCCTAAAATTAGTAACTGCTGGTGGATGTTACAATAGAAAAATCTGCATCATATCACACTTTGAAAAATATTATGTTTCTTGTTGGTACGGGTTTTACATACAGTCAGGGAAATAATTTGTTAAGCTTGATACCCTACGTCAATTTACCAAGTTGTCGCCATTTCATACAAAAGTCAAATCACAACTGTCAAAGATGACAGTTTTGATTTGACTTAAAATTGACACGGACAATTTAAGTAAGTAGTCAAATTGCTTAAAAAAACCCTTACTTACAACTTAAATAGAACCACTTCCTTCAAAAAAAACCTTAGCTTGGACTTTATTTAAACAATACGTAACATGATAATCCTATTTACGCCATATTTCATACAAAATAGAGAAACTAAATAAACACTTTGTGAAAACAAATGAGGCATTCCGACATACAGTTAAAATCTAAAGTGTTCCAAATTCAATCCAAAGTTGCATTATTTGGAACGAGTTTATTTGTGGTTAGCTCTGCAATGACAGAGGTAGTGTTGATGTCGTATTTATAGTGCTGGACATAAACAAAGTACCATATTTTTTTTAGGAATATTATTTTTGCAGTTTTGCATGTGCTTTGCATTTGGTTTAAATATAGGTTTTAATTTTTATAATTTTATTTATCTTTTACTAGCTTTTGCCCGCGGCTTCGCCCGCGTGGATGTCGGAAAATATACCACGGGAACGTACTACCGGAAAAAGTCCAGGAAAAAGTTTTTGACTACTACCGCTGCGCTCCAACCATAATTATGTAGTTACGCGTAATTTTGAAACTGTGATATATTTTAAACTATTCATTTAAATGATATGATGTCAGGTACATTTTAATTTAAATTAAATTTCCAATTTAAATAATATATTTTATGGGATAAGGATTAATATAATACCAGTCAAAAAAGCTTCAGAAAAAACAATTAAATTTTCATCAAATTCTGAAAGATAATAATGGTTACTGTGGGTCATCCTTAGAAGATAGACATAATATGTCATCGCGGACTTTTTTGTTAAACTTTTTAAGATCTTCAATCCCGTAGAACATAAATTTGATGTATCTGTAACAGTTTACGCGGCGCACGCCAGTAAAGCTCTCAGTCGGCATGATTTTTCTTCGACAATAATCGTCATATTTCAGCCAACTTACACAAAACCCTAATGAATTATATACTCAAACCTTCCGCAAGAATCACTGCGTCCATTGGTGAAAACCGTTTGAAAATTGGAATTTTGTTTTATAGTATGTAAGGATTTAAATTAGGTTTTTTTTTTGTGAATGTGAGAACGTTGCATTGTAGACTGTAGATTTTGTTGACCATTTCCAATATTGTTTTGGTACCAATTAACGCTGTTATTTGGAAATCTGTTATTGTATAAGCCATTATTTGTAAAAACGTAACCTTGTAGTTTCTTGCCGGCTCTTCTCCATAAGAAATGAAACCGTGCACAAAGCTTCTGACGTTTCACAGCTCGCATACAAAACTTTTGAGATATCGTCATTTTAATCTCAAGTGGTCTTGCTTATGGGTGGTCCCAGGACCACCCTGAAGGGCACTTGACCTCCCCGCGAAATGCGACTTGAGACTTCAGACCGCAGAGGGGTGTGCCCATGTAGGTTTATGTAGAATAAAATGTTTTGATTTGATTTGACTGTCTATAATACTCCACCGCCACTATTTCAAACTGCACTGGAAGCGACCTTCAATCCGTTGACAAAACGTGCACGTGTTGTTATTAGTACTGAATTTTTGATGTGATTTTTTAACTACTACTCACGAAGTGGTTTGTCATGTGTTACTTACTTCATCTAAATTCCAATGTCGCAATCGCACTAGGCAAATAGTTTGCGGCTGACTATCAGCCTGCCGACTTTAAGCTTCAAACCACGTAGCGATTGCCCATAGCAAATTATTCTCTAATCTGTTAATCAAACCAGAACAACTTGGCAATGCCGCAGACTACGCACTATATGCGTAGTCTGCACGCTCAATTCACAATAGTATCGGGCGCTTACTCAAGGCAAACAGTTATCCGCCAACTGTTTGCTATGTACGGCCGCAGTCAAACTTCGTATTGAGAGGTGGTTCCGCAATAGACGCTTGCAGGATAATAATGAAGACCTCCTGCTATGATATATGATGGTTAAAGTAACTATGATTTTGCAGTTAATAGGCATTGGTTTCGTATCTTAAAGCTGATCATATACATATTCAAATTAGGTATATGGCATTACCAGTGATGTAATTCAGGCTTCCTCTAGGTCTCCTCTGTAAAGGTAAATTTAGGGTTGTAGATCACCAGGCGAACTCAGTGCGGTTGGTAGTCGTCACACTCCTTATTTTTTTTTTGTTTTATGACATGCGAATTTTCAATTTTTTTTTTTATTATTATTTATGTACACACAGTGAAATACATAGGAAAGCAATATTTATCTTTTAAGTACAAAAGTACCTACTGCTTATTTCTTGAGAAATTTCTTTCAGCAGGCCTGCGAAATGATACCCCTAACCGCCGCAATAGGAGGAGACGCCCGGGGCGGGAATCGCGAGTCGATTTCCGGCCACCGTAGGCGCGGGCTTGCGGACGGTGAGCAATGGGTAGCTCGCCGTCCGATAAGGACCAAGCCCGGGTCGACGGCGCGTTGTGTTCCACGCGCGCCTCAAAGAGATGTCAGCAGAATTGACGGGGTCCGCTAGGGCCAATGCCTGCCGGGGGTTCGAAGAAAACCGATCGGAAAATCGTGGCCCCCTGCAACAGGGCAACCGAAGGGACACGGGTGGGTTTTAGTCAGTAAGAGTCTGACACGCCCTCCCGCTCCGCCCAGAGCGGGAGAAGTTATTTGATAATTTCCCACCCAAAAAAAAAAAAATGCCTGCGAAATGACAAATAAAAAAAAATTACAAGAAGAGAAGAACATGATTATGAGACGTCTTAAACTAAAATATATAAACCTACTCATATAATGTAAAATATTAACAAATATACATTCTTTTATCGTTTTTGAAGTGAAAACTTCTTTGTACGCGTTGGGCATTTTTGAAATGGAAAAAAACAATTGAACTCGCGACACCTCATTAATTTTAGCTTTTGACCATTAAAAAGACATCAACCCGCGATACATTTTCTTTAGGATTAATGACATTCCAAACATTGAGACATGACAACGACATGATTGACATTTCCCTTTTTTTTTACCGACTTCAAAAAAGAAAATATTTCCTGCACAATAAAATTGTTCAAGTTTTCACTTCTGTCGGCACTCCCGCTGTTATTTTTTTTTTGTGACTTGTAATAAAATGATCACAAAACTTTTCATCTGCCTGGCCTGCCTGATCAGCTTCCAGTCTAACCAGATTAAGCTGAATACCAGTATTTTACATGGAGCAACTGTGTATGTATCTGACCTGTAATCTGACTGGGTAACACGATACCCCTTGGTAAGACTGATATGACATAGACATGATAATTATCCAGATTTATTACAGTTGTAATAAGAATCATATAATTGCGTTTTATTTAAATAGGTTTTTACTTTTATTAATTTATGTTTTGTATTTTCGTTTTTTGCCACTGACTTCCGAAATTAAAGTAATTTTTCACTTTGTAGTGTTTTTTTTTTTGGAAGTCTATTTTTTTTTTTTTTTGTAAAAAGTTTTTATTTTTCACTATTTAGTATTTACCGCACACATATCGAATACCACTACCTGCTATGTAAATACCAGTGACAGGAACTTAACATATCATCCACATAGGTACTAAGTGGGAAAAAATACGTATTATTGAAGCCAACTCAAAAACTACCCAAGCAAAGTTATAAAAAATTATATGGGATCACCTCAAGTATGACCTACCAAACAAAAAAATAATCATTAAAATCAATCATAATTGGTGGAGTAATCGCGTAACAAACACACAAAAAAAACGTGTGGCACTCGGGGACTGCCGCGGTAAAGCTATTGCATAGCATTTGTAACCTCCATGACAACATCACGTTGTCATGGGAACCGTCATTACATGGTAGGCGGAGTGGGGGGTGTTAGGTTTTGTTTTCGTTACGTTACAGAATTTCTTGATTCGGTCGCCGCGCTCAAAGCCCGCGATAAAAGCTATGCAATAGCTTAAAAACATACTCTTGAATTGAAAACCTCCTTTTGGAAGCTGGTTAAAAATGGTCACCAACCGCAGCAAGTGTAGCTTAATCTGATTCATCGACCCTAGCGGCTATTATTACTTAGCCACAAGACCCTCTACAAAATGATCTCACAATTGATATAGAAAATTAATTTCCTCCACTTTATTACTTCAGGTATAAAGTAGGGTGTAAGAGTGCATGTTTTTTTCACTAGGTACGTCAGTTTTATTGCAGGAAACCTTAGTAGTACATATTAATTAGTTCATTACTACCACGTTGCGTGTGTAGTCGAACATGCTTACCGATACAATCATAGGTTCATTAATTACCTTTATAGCTCGTTAACCAGTCGCACTAATAACAAACGAAGTGGAGACTTACTACCTTATCTAATATGTAGATGACAGCGGTATTCTATAAATACTTATAGACAGTTATAGCTTAGTAAAAAAAAAAACGTGTGGCACTCGGGGATTGCCGCGGTAAAGCTATTGCATAGCATTTGTAACCTCCATACTTCCTATTTGTCTACACTTGGGATGATGACGTGATGACATAAAACAAAAATTACTTTCCCATGACAACATCACGTTTCCCATGACAACAACACGTTTCCCATGACAACAACACGTTTCCCATGACAACATCACGTTGTCATGGGAACCGTCATTACATGGTAGGCGGAGTGGGGGCTGTTAGGTTTTATTTTCGTTACGGTTTTATTTTCTTTACGGAATTTCTTGATTCGGTCGCCGCGCTCAAAGCCCGCGATAAAAGCTATGCAATAGCTTAAAAACGTGTTGTCTTACAGTAATAGAGTACATTATAAGTCACGGGTAATTTTTTAAACAAAACGGAAAGAAAATTAATCACTATACTTGTTTATAGAATTTCGTCAATTTCAGATAAATTAAAATACAAATTCTTCACGATGTTTCTTCTACTCTAAAATCGGTTCGTGGTGGTGGTTGGAATTGACAAAGTACTAAATAAGCGAAGAAACAAATGAATGTTTAGGGACTTGTCACACTGGATCTGGATGCGTTCAACGTCCTTCGGTCCGGTCAAATCGAACATAACATAATTGTTCGAGTTTACCGAACGCATCCGTGTAACAAGTCCCTTAATATTTCAGACGTTCTGTTCTATTTTATTGAAGTGAAAACTTCTTTAAGCGCGTTGGGTATTTTTGAGATGGGACTAAACCATTGATTTCGCGACACTGTTACGGAATTTACTAACACCGTGGAGTAAAAGACATCGACGCGTTGATTACCGCGGTGCCGATTTTTTTTTTCAAGTTTTCACATCTGTCGGCACTCCCGAAGTGCCATTGTTTTTTTTTTTTTTTTGAATAATGACTTACTAGTTTTTGCCCACGGCTTCAGCCACGTGGTAGTCGGATATTATCCCATGAAAATTTACGTCCGAGATAAAAAAATATTTGAAGTCCTAAACCAGGTCATGGTCGACCTTTAAGCCACATCCAAATCCGTTCAGCTGTTTTTGCGTGATTGAGTAACAAACATCCAAACATACAAACTTTCACATACAAAATATTAAGTAGGATTTTAATCAGTAGGTAATCTCAGGAAATACACGAGCAAATACATCCACAAGGGAAATAAACTTGGATTTGTACCAGAATATCCTCCCATACGTAAACAGAGTAGTTAAATTATGATTAACAGGATGTGATCTGCATCGTCTGCATTAGAATCGATGATCCGTAGCCGTCTCTCTCGGGACAGGTCTGTTTATCATAGTAGCTCGAAGCTCTGGTACAGGACACGGGAAATATGACACAAGTCGAATTTTAAAAAAGGACACAGGTATGAGTGTGACAGAGACGACAAGCAAAACTTTTTCAAAGCCCGATGTGCTATTGTTTATGGCTGGGCAGTGTACTGTCACAAGCGTAAGTCATCAGCATCGTCCTCACAGCGACTTCACTGCTGAGGCCTCTCATTTCTTTTACCAATAAAAAGTCACGATCATTACTTTGTGTAAATTATTTCATTACCACTGCTCACAAAACGGTGAAGAAAAACATCGTGAGGAAACTGGCCGAAAATTCGAAGACATCTGACTTCTACCAACCCCCACTGGGCCCGCGTGGTAGATTACGGCCTACTCCTTCTCACCGAGACGAGGCCTGTGTCCCAGCAGTGGGAACATTACAGGCTGATTATTCAAATTCAAATTCAATTCAAATAATTTATTTCGGAAAAAATATCCATATTGTGTTAGTATAAGAACTTACAAAAATATGTTAATAGAATTAAACTCGAAAAACAACATTACAATAAAAACCAAAAAATAAATAAATTCAGATCAAAATTAACATTAAAATAATAATTAAATTAATTTAATTAAATTAATAATTATGCGTAAGTACAATCGGTAATAACTTAGAGAAAAGATCTATTGATATTAAATAAATGTATTAGATAAATATGAAATAATAATTCGAAACTACCTACTATGTTTGTAACGCCATCAAATTCCTATCAATATCCTACTTGAAGAGGTAATCGTTTTTAGGGTTCCATTCCCGAAGGGTGCCAAACGGAACCCTATTACTAAGCCTCCGCTGTCCGTCCGTCTGTCTGTCAGCGGGCTGTATCTCATGAACCGTAATATGTAGACAGTTGACATTTTCACAAATTGCGTATTTCTATAACACAGCTATAACAAAAAAAAAATAAGATAAAAATTTGAGGGTCCCCATACAAGAAACATTATGTTTTGGCGTTTATTGCTAAATATTGTGCGGGGGTACGCAACCCTTTGTGTGCGAGTCAAAGTCGCATTTGGCCGGTTTTTACCATAATTTTTTTAAATTTTGCATAAATTAAGGTTTTATTTATCGTCGTGAATGTACTCCTGTACACAATCGGTTTTGCCCCGTGGTAAGGAATTTCTAACCTCGATTACATAATTAAATGAATATCAAGTTCATGTTAGCAGGTTTTTCTTTTTCTTATTTCTGAGAAACCAAAATTCATAATTGTTTGTTAAGGTTTAGTGCATAAATTCCAAAACTTATTTTTCATCAAGTATTTTCTTATTGGTACAGGGCGTCGTAATACAATTTTCTTGATAAATAAATTGCCAACCAGAAACTTATTAAAAATTGTGTTTAATTCGAAAAGTAATTTTACCTTAAGTAGAAATTTTCTTTCTTTTCCACAAGGTTAGGTAATAATAATTTACCTCAGAAATGGGTTGCTTAATAATCACGTGTTGGAATCGGAAAGTCCAAAAGGGTTACTGGCAACACACAGGCAACTGAAGGAACACGGGTTTTAGTCAGCAAGAATCACGCCCTTCCGCTCCGCCCAGAGCGGGAGAAGTAATTTCGAGAAAATAAGGTATTTTAAGTCAATAGAGGGCGAGCCTAATGCCATCAACCGGGCACAAATTCAGACACTGGACTGTTCCTGAGCAATTCCTGATGAAAAAACCCAATTACACTTTGCCCGACCCGGGAATCGGAGCCAGGAGCTCATGCTCAGCAGTATAGCTTGCGACCACTAGACCAAAGAGGCAGTTTGTGCCGATAACAAAACAGATATTTCTAATCATGGATATTTCAACGTTATATATACTGAGCCCCTGATTGTTTCACTGTCCTACAGAAGTTCCCGTTTTGGCGAAAACATACAATTAGTTGGATCGTTCTAGCGTTCCATTTGTGGTCACTGTTCTGACTGATTTGAATTTCGAATTATTGGTACCTACTCAAAACTGATGCTTCTAACCTAACCAGACGGTGATAGTTTTCTATCGGAAATTTAGGTAATGTTTTGAGAGTATTAAAAACAACGTATGAAGCTTTCATAGTAGATAAATTACACTTTTTTTTTAAATCCTTTTTAAAAAAGAACCAGTACCCTAATTGCGTAATACAACACAATCGCAATCTGTTTCGATTTAAAACAGATTGCTAATCCATTCCTTTACAAGTTGGAAAAAAATCTGCTCAACAACGTAAATAACGCAATGAATGTTGTAGAACTGTCAAAATGAAACAAATTAAGCATAATTGTTTACGAAAATAAGTTACGCAATCAGGGTACAGGTTCTTAATAATTAATCACATTCTAGCCTATAAAACTATCAAGCAATTTTAATCTAACTTAAATTAATTTGATAAATTACAGACGTCAGATTTCTAATTAAGTAATTAAAGATTTAAAAATACCATCCTGTTTGGTTAGGAAACCCATTCTGTACCTAGTTCTTCAATACATTTTAACTCGATGCTTGATATCAGCCTTCTCATGCTTAAGATTTCTACAACCCTTTCTGTAGCTGTGCTCCTGCAAAGGAGAAAGAAATAAATTGAACACAACTTCTACTTTTTAAACTGATGTGTTGAAAATTCTCAGTGTACAGTAAAAAAAAAACAATATGCCAAACCTTCTCCCAAATGTGTTAGGGTTGGATTCCAGTCTAACCGGATGCAGCTGAATACCAGTATTTTACATGGAGCGACACAACCCAGTTACAGGGGAACACGATACCTCATGGTAAAACAGGTTGTCAGACTTTTAGGCTTCTGACTACCAGTATAAACAGCCAAATATCTAAGATTGACAGCAGGGACCAACGGTTTAACGTGCTTTCCGAGGTACGGAGGGGTATCGATATATAACGGATGGCCACCCATCCACGAACCGACCGCGGCAAGCGTAGGTTAACCTTCGATTCACCAGTGCGGCTGTTATCATTTATCCACAAGCCCCGACTCAGTGTACAGTGAAAAGCGGTAGCAATTTGACAGTATCATAAAATATTAGCTGAAACATCGTAGTGCAAGTGTTAAGTACAACTTATTGAAAAAAAACAACAACAGCGGCACTTCGGGAGTGCCGACAGAAGTGAAAACTTGAACAATTTTACATGAATGTCATTAATCCCAAAGAAAATGTATCGCGCGTTGATGTCTTTTTAATGGTCAAAAGCTGGTGTCGGTAACAGTGTCGCGATTTCAATTGTTTTTTACCATCTCAAAAATGCCCAACGCGCCTAAAATAGTTTTTACTTCAAAAATCTTTAATTCAGATAACTTAATCTGTACAGTTCAATTAAAATTAAAATATTAAGAAACAATTCAAATTACCCTCTTAACAAAGGATCTCCATAACGGACAAGAGATCCTATCCGCTACAGTCTTCAGAATTCCGTTGCAGCATTCTGCAGATCAGGGATGCAGTTTTCTTGCGGATGACGGCATGAAAGCAATCAGTACAATACTGCACAAACATCCCCGATGCACTGCAGAAGCGAGGCAGCCCTAACATCATCCTGAAGATGTTATTATACTGGACGCGCAGGACATCCAGCGATCTTTTGGTTTGACTGACCCACAGATTTTGATTATCATCACCCACTTATGTGCAGTTGGGCTACTGTACCTATATTTAATGCCATATCAAGTAACGTTAGATTGCCTGATTACACACGGGCACCCTTTGCTAGTTAAACTCGGTTTGATTTCCTTTGAAGTGATCACCTCTTTTCAGAAACCAGTCTTACTAATGGGTACCGTGTTACCCAGTAAACTGTATTGTAGAGGTCAGATAGGTAGTCCCTCCATGTAAAATACTGGTATTCAGCTGCATCCGGTTCGATCGAAAGCCGACCCCAACACAGTTGGGAAAAGGCTAGGTA
Organism: Agrochola lychnidis; assembly: GCA_963680765.1. Taxonomy (NCBI): domain Eukaryota; kingdom Metazoa; phylum Arthropoda; class Insecta; order Lepidoptera; family Noctuidae; genus Agrochola; species Agrochola lychnidis. The sequence goes on along the minus strand of OY796852.1, from coordinate 16,508,138 downwards.
GATGATATAATGACCTTTTTTCAGAATCCTTCACTCAACAACATGTCAACCCCTGTATAACAGATCCCAAATATTGAATAAAATTTATTTTAAGGTTACCAGTTTATATTTTAACAATGTTTTGTATCGGAGACCGACTAGATAAAAAGAGTTTTAATCTGAATAAACTTTTTCCATTCAACTTTCCCTTTAGCACAGATTTTCTTTTAAAAGTGCTTAACAAGCCGTAATTAATTTTCAGAGCTAAACTTGGATTATCGAAGATGTTAAATTAACTTTTTATGTTACTTTTAAAAAACATTTATTCGTTTACCTACAAAAAACGGAGCAACTACAAACTATAGTACGTTGAAACTAAGGTGGGAATTATTCAGTGTAGGTGACGTTTTCTAGGAGATTAAGTACATAGGTATACTTTTAAACAGCAGAAAGGATTGTATTTTTTTTCCTGTTTTTAGAATTAATTCGCAAAAATAAACCTAGCCCTATGCTTATTTGTATTTTTTCTATAAGTTCATAGATAAGAACCTCCCCAAGGTGATAAGAATCACCTTGGGATATCCTGTAATGATAGGATGTATTGATGAAAAAATAAAAAACCTAGGCTTAATTAAATAACAAGATATTCTATCAGCGATAACAATGATAAAAATATTTGAGCTACCGAAAAGTCAATCTCGAAGAAAAGAGTTTTAGAAATACGAAATACTTTGAAAACGTTTGCCACTTGTCTAGACCCTTCTTGCTACAATTCTAATCAGCATTGTTTGAAAGTGGCTAAACTATAAACACTTCAATAAACACAAAAAGTTTTCCCACTTTAAACAAGTATACTTCGTGGTATCACACACGAACTCCACAAGTGGAGAAGCCTACAAGTCTTTTCAACCTACTGAATGCGCTTTTGTTTAGCTAAACCAATAGAGCCTTCTGTTACAAGTCAGTAGCGGTCGCGGGTAACGGGTTGCGGTCCCGTCCTGTGGGAAATTTAACCGGTGTTGTGCCGCATCGCCCGTCAAGCCGATAGGGAAGTGCTCGTTTATTGTGCTCAAAAATAAACTACGTCAAAATAGTGCCTTTAAGTTACCGGGTATTGATTTCTAAGAAGTGGATAAGTTTTATGTGTGGTTGTGGCTAAATTGGGACTCTCATTCCATTTCAAGCATCTTCATTCTGTCACAATCCGAAAGGTTTTGAAGGAAATTCCTAATCCATTGCTCCCATATGTTTGAAAAATACGTCTACTCGACAACATAAATAACGCAATGAATGTTGTTGGATTGTCAAATTGAAGGGCATTGCCATTCTAATTACCCCGCAGGAATCCAATTAGGTACATTATGAAGGAGTATGATTTCATCCTAAAGACTTTCCTTGTACTGAAATCGCTAATTCGTTGTCTAGTGGCCCGGGAACCGTGTCCTCTGCGAAGTCCTAAGACCGCGGAAAGTTTTAGGATTTTCAAAACAAAATGTTAACGTTTTTGTCGAGACTTTGGTACACTAAAAACCTCATATGTAACTCTATTAAATTCTCCCTTCGAACGAATTTTTTTCAATATTAACCCTTCGTATTAATACGTAGATCCACGCGAGACACATAACTGACTTTTAAATTATTTCTGTAATTACATACGAAAGGTTAGTCGATAGATTCAATAGATATAAATCTTACTAATTATATTTTCTTAGTAAAACAGTAGTTAAACTATAGCTAGTCTCCCCTAAATTGCATCCACTTATCATGATCCGTCAAATAATCAAACGTAAAAATATACGTAAAATAATAAACGTAGAATAAACTCGTTTGTCACCCGTTTGTTACTTCAATTTAACTGAAACGCAAACGCCCACGTTCACGTCTAGATTAAGATGTTAACGTGTGCTAATGCCGAAAAGCTTACTGTTGACAGTCACCATTACTTATTGGACTCATTAGGTACTTAGAACATTTAAATAAGAGACGGTGTGTAGGCGATTTGCGTCTCTTTTATGTGTTGAGTATACGTGGGTGGTAATTATTTGTTTTTTAGCTGTATTTCAATTACAGATTTAAGTTCTCTATTTTTTCCAAAGTGCTAAAAGTGGCCGGGAAAGAGACGGAAAATTATTTGGAATATTAATAGAAAGCAGAAATCATATTATTGCTCAATCACATGCTTGTAATAAGAAGCTACCCTTGCTCTAAAATACTAATTTAATACCGAATATAATTATCAATATTTCAGGGATAAGGAAAAAAATATGAAACACCAAGATATTTTGTCAGTCATTTATATTACTTTGCCAACATCAAATTCAATATTCTACACCATACCATCACATCTCCTATTCCCCACATAATATTACAACTCAATCAGTATTCTAATATTTACCATAAAACTAATAGGTTACCTTAATTTACAGTGGATCTCCAACCAATACTATGCCAGTCTATCTTTTTACCAACACAGCCACTAGCACGTCTTATCGTCACGAGCGTTCGACCCACAAGACAGTTGTCTTCGTCATTTTGACATATCGAATCTTTCGGTGTTGCCAGTACAATATCAAACAATTATGTATTAAATTGAAACCTAACATGCTCAACAAAAGTGAAACTTATTTGAAAAGTAGGATTGACTTGTTTCATTACCGCAAAACTATTGTTAAACATCTTTAACTTTTGCTCTCACGAACGATGAAAGAGATGATAAACCGGTTATGAGAACAAGGAATGATGAATCCATATCGCGAAAATATCACCTTAAAATTGTACATATGAACAATGCCGTCCATGCGCCAGATTTAAAGCTCAATATCGTCGCAACCTTTCGGGAAAAGCAGTGATCGAGGTATTTTTATCCGCATTCCATAACAATTTATAGTATTCTAGCTCTTGCTGGCAATGTTACTTGCATACTATAGGAAAACTACTACATTAACCTGGACAAAAAGCTGTATATATTTTAATCCAGGTCGTGATCTAAGTCTGTTTACCCGATATAGCGTGATCGAATAACAAACATTCAAACTCCTCATTTATTATTTTGCTCAGTCAAAAGTCAAAGTCAAAAGTCAAATTCAAAGTCAAAAGTCAAAGTCAAAAGTCAAAGTCAAAAGTCAAAGTCAAAAGTCAAAGTCAAAAGTCAAAGTCAAAAGTCAAAGTCAAATAATTTATTTCAATTAGGCACATAAAGGCACTTTTGAACATCAAAACAAAAAATAGAATTGATTCTAGTCGCCCCTTCCAAAATGTAGTTTTCGTATGGAGAAGAATGGGCAAGAAACTCCACCGTTACTCTTTTAAAATGTTTTACAATATTTTGTATACATTAATTATATAATTATATGTGTTGACGATGCACCTGGAATAAGATTACTATACCACAATAGGTAAACATAATTATAAATGAAGCAATGACAGAAAAAATAATTATGCAATGGATACATGGTGTTCACATATTTACAAGCATTGTAAAAGTAGGTACATATACGATATTCCTAAAAAAATTACAAGTGATATAATTAGTCAGTGTGTGAGTTCAAGTAATCACAGAATGTAAAAAAAAATTACACAATTAAATTAGCAACCAGTTTGATTTTGTCTAGACTCTAAATTGTCCTATGGAGCTAGACCAGCATGCTTCCAAGCATTCTTATCTAGAATATAATCCTCTAATTTATTATATGCTTGTTTACAAAGAGTACTTTTAAAATGAGTTTTAAATTTTCTTCCAGTAAACTGTAATATATCACAAGGTATTTTGTTGTAACATTTAACACAGTACCCCATAAAAGATGTTTGTACTTTGAATAATCTGAAAAATGGTTGATAGTACAGTAGTACAGTAGGATACTACGTGTAGTTTTAATTTCATTTGACCCCTATAACCCTCAAAGCACCTCTAAAAATAACAACTATGGTAACAAATACCCAAAAACACCAACCAGTGATTATATCAAATCATAAATCAAACATAATACTGGGTCTCACCTATCATATAATTAATACATTTTCATATAACAAATTGTTTTCACTTCCTCCACAGAGGACTAAAAGGCACACATAAATTGTAGCCTTAATCATTTGACTATGGAAAGAGCCCTTATAGTTAGTTCGAGGGCTTTAATTTTGTGATATTACGAAGGTAAATTTACGAGAATTTGACCGCATCGCGGTGGAGGACACGGTAAATAATAGCTTGGTATGGCAAATAAAATCTGGTTGGTAATGCAATTGTCCGTTGCATCTATTCTTTTCATAATGCAAGCTCTGTGTAAGTAAATTGTTATAAAATATAGGAAGATTTGCAGCAAAAATACCCTGCTTTCATGCTTTTCAGGTACAGCTTTTCAATTACTATTTTTCAGTTAAGGAACTTCATTCCTGCACACGTTTTTTTTTTCATATAAATTGTTGCCTACAATTTTGAAAATTTAGTTTTATTAACTTTACTGAAGTCGTTTTAGAGATAGCTTCAATAATAAGTAGTTTTCCTACTTAGTCAATGTGGATGATGTTATAATAACTTCCTGTCATTGTTATTTACATAACAGGTAGCGGTATTCGAATTTTTGTGGGGTGGTCAACTATAAGTGAAAAATAAAAACTCGGTGTCTTTGGTTTTGTATTTTGGTTTTTACCACCGACTACCCAAATAAAAGTTATTTTACGCATTGTTTTATAAACAGGTTTATTACATCTGGATATTCTCAATAGTAGCCGGAGTCTAACTAATATTTTACGTAGATGCCGTTCGGGGACTGAAAATAATATTGATAAACTGTTCCATCGCACCGCACTTAGGTATCAAAATTTTGTTTTAGTGTAGGTTAGTGGAAGTGCTCGGGTGCGGTTCGGACAAGTGCTGTTGAAAATAGTGCTCTGAGTGGAATACCTCGGAATTGTGGCCCGGTTGATGGCAATAGGCTCGTCCCCTATTACATGGGACTTAAACATAACTGGGAAAATGTGGTGGTTCTATAGGTATACCTCTGCCAAACCCTTCGGGGAATACAGGCGTGATGTTATGTTATGTTATTTACCTAAGTTCATCTCCACATAATTTCCCACATGCTAATGAACTCTTGAACTGTTTTGAATTCAAACTAGCTAGAGAATTGTTTTGAATAAAACAGCTCTGAGAGTTACAAACAAAAACAAAGAGAACGTTTCCGGCATTTATGAACATAATATTGAATAGAGATGATGACTATTTTTTTTTGTCCGTCATGTAGTTTCAAAATAAAATTTGTACAAGTTTTATTTTTTATTTTTTTTACGTTGAGTTAAAAAGTGCTATGACGTCACGAGTATGTAGATTTTATACTTACTTGTGACGTAGCGACCCCAACTCCCCAACTTTAATGCGTTTTATCTAAGTAATTTTTTATAAATATGATAAAGCAAAAAATACGTGTCTTATATTTTTTTGACGATCTAAATAGTTTTTTTTTTTTTTTAACCTAGGCGTCATCCGTATTAATTTCGTTATGTAGTTATTATGTTGGTCGTGAAATGTCATGGACGAAAAAATAACAAAAAACATGTAGCTTTAACAAAACTTTTGATGCATAATGTGTACTTGACGTTGTTTTGTACCGGCCAAATCTAATTGTGAGTTTCGAGATAGAAAAATTTTGACAAAAAAAATCAGTGAAGTGCGTGTCGGACCACGCACAATGAAGGGTTCCGTAGTTGGGATGAATTTAACGAAAGAACAAACTTAAAATTGTTGTTAAAAAACATGTTCTCCCAAACATTCCAAGTACAAATGTAAGTTGGTCGATTATTACTCGTTAACTTTAAAGCCTACTTAACTGTGATAGTTGTCCTTTAAACTTTTGTTGTACACTACTGCCATGAATTTATCTGGCGGGAGGGACACTTGACTCTAACAAAAATAAGCACTTTAAAGCTTTTGTCGGCGTGATTAATATGTAACACACCTATGCCAAATTACAACTTTCTAGTACTAAGAGTCTCTGAGCTAAGCCGCGGACAGACAGACAGACAGACGGACATGGTGAAACTATAAGGTTTTCTTGTTGACTACGGAACCCAAAAAAATTAACTTTAATTCTATTAGTCGCTTAAATTTCATTTTCATCATATTTATTTTATTATCCATTAAAAACATTTTATAGATAGATAGAATAGATAGAATATTCTTTATTATGTACACCATAAAAATTACAGACATTAATATAGAAATTTTACATTGGGTGACACAATGGGCGGTCTTATCGCTAAAAGCGATCTTTTACAGACAACCTTTGGATGGATTTACATGGAAAAGGAGAGACAATACTGCAATGCTACAAGTTTTTCAAAGGATTTTTAAGCCAGAGAGTTTTACTTATACAGTAAGGGCACGTGTAACAATCTAACTACATGTCAAATATAATATTAAGTACTTGTTGTATAGAAACTAATAAAATTATTCGCTCAAAGGGCTTAGTTACTGTGAATGTTCAAAGGCCAATCTGACGTCATGAAGCGTGTATAACTTAGTTACGACGACTTGAGGTGACTTAAGTACAGTCGGCATTTGAAAACCTTGACCACGTTTAGAACCATGGACCACGGCGATGCTTCAACAGCCGGAGCTAGAGATGGCAATGTGCGTTTTTATAATTTCTACCGTGACGATATTATCGCGGACATCCACGGCATCACGATAGCACAGGGAAGTAAAATGTATGGAAATATATGTAGACGATTTTTTTCGTCCACGATAACGTTATAACGTGCACGTATTTCCATGTATTTTATGGATGTGGACGTTGACGTTTACGATGATATCGTCACGTTCCAAATTATAAAAGGGCATATTGACAACACTTTCCATAAACCAAGCGTGTCATCGTTTACTCGATGATGATATGGCGGGGTTTACATCGACACGACAACATTAATCGTCAACAACAACGACATTCATCGATCGACATTTAATTTAATTTTTATTTAATTTAACTTTCAGGTATTCAATTTAATTTTTATTTAATTCCAATACGAAGTAAGTTTACTGCAGAAGAATTGTGTACAGTATAAATTATCTACTATTGAAGTACTTCATAATTAAATTGTAATTAGTTAATCAATTTTCATATTGACATAGTTTATCATTATTTATTATGACTGAGATAACATCTCTAGTGTATTTTTTGTACTTTTGCATGCCTTTTGGTTAAATATGGCTGTTGCTAATTATATTTTTTATGTCACCCAATTTTGTACTTACCCATATTTGCAAAATAAATATCTTATCTTCTCTTATCACATACGAACTACGCAACACACTGACGTCACGCAAAATCCTGCATCGTGCGAGCAGAGTTTACCACGCGACTAGGATACATATGCATCCCGATATCAATCGTTGGGCAATAGCACCAGACATAACACCCGTCTGGTCGGAGGATCCTCCCTTTTCTATGGAGGATGAGTGAATTTTACACCCTGTTCCTCATACCACTCTATAGACTGTTTTTAGATGATTTTGACTACCCGTAACGACTCCCATTCATAATAATATTATAATGCAAATATAACTCTGTCTACGGGTCTGCTATCTTTTCATGCCTATACTAAAACCACGTTAACACCTGCTTGCGCGATGCAGGATTTTTGTGACGTCATGTCTTTGATGCGTAGTTTGCATGTGGCGTTTTAAATGCCGTCAAAAGTCTAACCAACGTTGTACAACAATTGGATTGAGTCAGATCAGGTCACACCATTCAAAATACACACTGACAACAGGCCACATCTTGTTAAAGGAAAACCGGGCCCAAAAATACTTGTGAAAAGGTTAGAAAGGCAGTGTTATAAAAGGAACGAAGTCTCCTTAATTTAATTTCGGTCCCAGCAAAGGTGTTAATAGGTTAATACACGTTATCCAATCAGACGGAACCAATTATCAGCAAAACCTTTAGAGGTGTACTCAACCATTCAATCGGATAGTTCACTAATCAGTGATAAATGAAGCGTCAAGACTTCCACTAAAGAGAATTAGAAAAGAAATAATAGACTTTGTGAGCGACATAATTAATCAGGAAGTAATAGGTTGGGAGTAACTACATTATTAATGGGATGTCCTCCTTTATAAAGCTTTTTCTCTCGCGACAAATCTTATCATGTATCCACTTATTACTCACTTATTAATTAAGTGTGTGGCATGAATAAAATATGAATCAGGTTCCCGTTAATGAAATTTGTGCATGCGCTGAATAATTTGTTATAATAAACTCTTGTATAAATCTTTGCGGAGTTCGAACACGTTGTTGTTAAATCACTTTGGGGAACAGTTTTGTAATTGTTATTAACTTGTAGTCATTTGAGAAGGGTTAATTAATACGTGGAATATGGTATGTAATAGGTATCCTATTAATAATAGGAGAGGTTAGGTGATCTCTGTTTTGTGGGACTTTGGGTTAATCTAATAAGCTTTTTTGTAAGTATTTGTTAGAACCACCTTAGTAAAGGTAAAGCAAAAGAATAGAAAAGTATTGTTATAATTTAATCATTTATGCACACACATATAAAAATACGTACAAAGGTGGTGCTTATTTCTAAAGAAATCTCTTCCAGCATATCTGCGACAGGAAAGTACCTATATAAAAAGAGATGTAGACAACGTGTGTAACTGTAAAAGAGAAACATAAATCAAAGAAGAAAAAAAAACGTGTGGCACTCGGGGACTGCCGCGGTAAAGCTATTGCATAGCATTTGTAACCTCCATACTTCCTATTTGTGAACGCTACACTTGGGATGATGACGTGATGACATAAAACAAAAATTACGTTCCCATGGCAACATCACGTTGTCATGCGAACCGTCATTACATGATAGGCGGGGGGTGTTAGGTTTTTTCTGTTACGGAATTTCTTGATTCGGTCGCCGCGCTCAAAGCCCGCGATAAAAGCTATGCAATAGCTTAAAAAAACAATTCACTAATTTCAATATAAACATGCAATATGAGAATATACTTACATACATACTTCTAAAATAAATATCACTACAATATATTTAATGTGATTTAAAATAACCTTGCAACTATGACGAAGTGGAAAGATGTGTTCTTTCACTCTTCGTTTAAATGCTTCAACAGTTTGACAGTCCCTAATGTCAGGCGGAAGTGAATTCCACAAACGAACGCGTGCACAGTGAAGGAGTAGGAGTAGAAGTCGGTTGAGTGGGGAAGAGATTTAAGGAGGTTTTTAAGATGCGACCTGCAAGGTGCATCAAAGGCCGGGCGTAGGAAAAACGTTCCCGAAAAAGTATTATATCTCTCGAATACGTATTAGTATTATGTTGACACATAAAATCACGCCTGTTTCCCCAAAAGGTTAGGCAGAGGATTCCTTATATCTATGTACCTACCTATCCTTTGTTGGAGATCCTAAATAAATAAACCAGTCGTTAACAGCAATATTAAAAAAAAAAACAGAAAAATACCACCCATAATATTTTTTTAAATCTCTTTGTTTGAATATCGGATTCCGTATCACCCATTTATTTTTCAGAAGTTATTTTTGACTGAATATCAGAAGGAATTAAATAAAATCAGCGCAGTGCTACAACCAAAACCAATCAACGCAGATAAAACTGACGCCAGGTTCGAGCTATATATGTTGACGTATCTCATGTTTGTCAGACTTGAAACTTCGCATACTTCATAAACAAAACAAAAACACTTCAAAGTGAAAAATAACTTTAATTTCTGAAGTCGGTGTCTATGGTTTAGAATTTTCGTTTTTTGCCACCGACTTCCGCAATTATTTTTTTTGGAAGTCGTTCTTTTTTTTTGTAAAATGTTTATATTTTTCACTTTTTAGTTTTGGTACCTACACCACACAAATTCAAATACCACTGCCTGCTATGTAAATAACAATGACAGGAACTTAAGTGGAAAAAAATACGTACTATTGAAGCTAACTCAAAAACCACCCAAGCAAAGTTAGTAAAATTTTATATGGGACCACCTCTGAAGTATGAAATACCAAACAAAAAAAGAATCATCAAAATCAATTCATATTTGGCAGAGTAATCGCGTAACAAACAAACAAAAAAAACACAGTTGAATTGGAAACCTCCTTCTTTTGGAAGTCTGTTAAAAAACTGAAATATATTTGAGAGATCTAATAGGCATCTAAATATTTTCTAAGAACTAACTTCATAAATTGTAGAATAAAGGTAATAGGAATCTACTGAACATAGCCTCAAATAATCGAACAAAAAAAAAATCTTTAAACGTCATTGTCTTAAAGCTGCAAATTTTTGTAAAGAACAGAAGAGTATACATTCTTCTCGATATAATTGCCTACACTTTCGTCTGAGTAGCATAATTATTCATTCTCAAAACAAGATGTAAAATAATAATGGCAGCAACCGCTCTCAAATTATCATCACACATAATTATAATCATTATTAAGTACTTACATGTCTACAATCAGATACACGTTTTCTTATTGTTAAGCAAAGACAGTCCAATATACTCAACTTGGAGAAACTCATTTAAGAATTCTGGGGGGTTTCAAAGACATACATTTAACGATCTAGCAAGTCGTAAGAAGCTCGCATTGCAAACAAGTACCAATATAAAACAAGCTTACAGGCACTGAAGAATTTTCACTTAGCATCATACTATTTCTATCGTTGACATAAGGTCGTAAATGCAACAGCACAAATAATGGGATTCCGAGCACAATCGTAAAGTAAGTAGAAATAGAGCAGTTCTGAAATATACGGGAATAAAGGAGTTTAAAGTTTTCATTGAATCGTGATAATGGCTAGATAGGATAAAATGCGACTGTCTATGTAGGTTTCCGGAGCTTTATGTAGTTTATACGGAAAACCCAGGTAGACACTGTATTTTTAAAGAGTAAAAACTGTTATTTTTATCACAGCAAAGGCCCAATTAAATTTAAATGCAGCACACCTGCTCTGAGACGTCAATTAACTATAATGAAGCATTATTAAAGTATTTTATATCCCCCTCAGAACTCCGGTCCGGTGTTTGACCCACCGTTACCCACTCGGGGCATGATAAATGATCCAAACTGACATAAAACAATATGAAAGTGATAAATGTTCGCGATAATTATTCGACCAGCTAAAGCTGGCTTCCAACGCGTGCGTGAAATGGCGCACGCACGCGCACCGGCCCGCACGACGCACCGTGGGAAGGGTATCGTGCGTGGTAGCGAAGACGCGTGCGTCGCGGTGCGTCCCGGTGCGTCCGAGTTTGGATACATTCCCTTTGAAGTTACCGACTCGGTGCGGATCAGCGCGCACGGACACGCACCATGGGAAGGGTAACGTGCGTGGTAGCGCAGACGCGTGCGTGGCGGTGCGCCCGATCCGCGGCGAGTCGGTAGACTTCAAAGGTGCGCGAGGTTTTGCTCGGTTCCTATAAACAAAAACGAATCGTTTTGCTTACCAATGGTAGCGTTTTTATTGCCCAACTTGGCATATATATCGGGGATGTTCGCGCTGTTTCGCACTGATGGCTTTCATGCCATCATTCGCAAGAGAACGGTATCCCTGATCTGCAGAATGCGTGGCAGCCGCATCAAAATCTAGAAGACAATAGCCGATAAGATCTCATCCCCGCTTTGGAGGTCACTTGTTAAATCAGTCATCTAGACATAGTTTGACTGATTCCGACTTTTATTTTTATTATTTTTAATATTTGTAATTTTTACATAATGAATTTTTGGATTTTAATTTTAATGAATTTAAAGAATGTAAATTATTTTAAAGATTTGATTTAATTTAAAGATCAATTTATTTTACAATTAGATTTTATGAAACTTATTAATTAATTTTACAATTTGATTTTATGTACAGACGCCAGCACATCAGGCTACTACAAAGTACAATCTGTCAAATTTATTTAATAGATTTTCAACTTTATTGCTGAAGTATAAGGTTCAAAGTTGATTGGGAAAATTTGACAGTTTCGGGTAGCTTGATGTGCTGGTGTCTGTACGTCTGTCTCTATTTCAATTTCTATGTAGTTATTTATTTTGATTATAATAATATTTATTATTGTAGCATGTATCTTTGATTAAGTACTAACGTAATTTTTAAGTAGGTCTACTAACATTAATATGGATCACTGTATCTGATTTAAATAAATAAATTAAAAAATAAATATGTATGTATGTAAATTCATAAGAATATTTTTTTAGACATGGGCGTTTATTGATTTTTACGCAAACGGTTAAATATTCGATTTCAGATTATGAAATCGTTTTCAAAATCCGTTTTTAGAAATCAATTTCCGGAGCTGCTCTGGCGCCTCCGGCTCGCAGTTTCGATCGTCTCTAGTAATATTATAATTCGGTTGTAAGTGCATCGATCAAAACTATCCAAACATAAACAAATACTTGCTTACGCAAATCTACTCTTGCCGTAGTTTTGTGAAATCGGTTTGTCTAGTTCGGCTTATCGATACGATACAATTTGTGACTAAAATCGAATTTTAGATACGTTTCGATATATCTGACGCATGTCTACTAATTTTACCTTTGACAGCTAAGTAGTTCCATAATTTGCGTATATGTGCATATCTGCAAAGCTATGAGTTTTTGCATCATTATTGGTAAAGATACAAAAAAGTGGTAATGCAACTATTTATTTATGATTTTTTAGTGAAAATATCAAGTACTTATTTGATATTATCGTCGAATATGAAAAAAAAAATTGTGAAAAAAAAGAAAAACAGCAAAACCGTAATTGGGAATCGAACTTACAACCCCATGTTTGCAAAGCAATGGTCCAACCGCTGCATTAATTGCTTCACTGAAATTTACCTATAATAGCCGTTCCTATACAATATGTCCGGTTTCGGACTGTACAAACTTAAAGGGGTGGTAGTTTGCTCTATTCTATCAATAAAATTATTCTACATGTAGGGTCGGAACCCATCCCCCTCCTGAATGGCAGCCATTTTTGTGTTTTGATCGCCTTTTATGGAGCGTGCATACTAAAAGTACAGTAACTTTAAAATGTAAAGCCCAATTGTCATAAAAAAATACTTTTAGCAACGGAAAAGTATTAACAATGGGTTAAATAACTCAAATAATAACATTGAATGCTGCATCATATTGAAATAAATGCTAAAAGATCAATTTTACGTTAAAAATAACATCGTTTTTATTGTTAATCACGGTTATTACAAAATTCATCCCGGAGAACTACCTTTTTTTATCTACTCGTCTAACAAATGTTTAGTTCACCTAAATAATGATACCAAAAAATCTATTCTATGACAATTAGTTTAAGAGATATTGTTGCTTGAACGCAGTCATTCCGTACGTGCGATATGAATGAGCGCTGCATACCATGTGGTAGCAGCCAGTAGCAGGTACAAAAAAGATTTTCTGCATGTTATTGAAGTGAGAAAGGGATAAAATACACATTTCGGGGGATGACGCGAAAACAAAAGAAGTATTCATCAAATTAAAACTTAACTAGTTTTTTTTTATCAGTCCGTTTGTTCTATACTCCGTTTGAAATAAGATTAGACATTTAAACAAACCTTTTTTACAGTCCTTTCGACCGATTTTGACTTCTATTGCGTAGGCATAAGGATGGCATTAAAAGCAAAAAAAGGAAGTCAAAATCGGTTGAACGGACTGTAAAAAATGTTTAGTTAAATGTCTAATCTTATTTCAAATGGAGTATAGTTAACAACAATATCTCTTAAACCATTAGTCATAGAATCAATTTTTTGGTATCATTATTTAGGTGAACTAAACATCTGTTAGACAAGTAGATAAAAAAAGGTAGTTCTCCGGGGTGAATTTTATAATACTTAACCGTGATTAACAAAAAAAACCGGCCAAGTGCATGTCGGACCACGCACAATGTAGGATTCCGTAGTTGGGATGAATTTATCCCAAGAACAAACTTAACTTTGTAGTTGAAAAAAAAAATCTTTCATCCGGAATGTATAGGAGAACATGTTTTTACAACCGCAAATCTAAGTTGGTCGATTATTACTCGTTAACTTGTAAAGCCTGCTCAGCTGTGATAGTTTTCCTTTTAAATTCGTTATATCACACATCACATGTTTTTCACACATCCAAAACTAACCATTTAGCTGGCAGGGGGGGGGACACTTGACTCTAACAAAAATTAGCACTTTAAAGCCTAATATTTCACAAACGGATCCCTGAATCCAAAAATGGTTTTCACAAACTCACAATATTTTTGAAGGACCTTTCCAATGATACCCCACACCATGAGATAAAAAAAAAACATCACCACTTTACGTGTATGGGAGGTACCCTAAAAAAATATGTTTTTCATAATTTAGTTTTACCACTTTGTCGGCGTAATTAATATGTATACCTATGCCAAATTACAGCTTTCTAGTACTAAGGGTCTCGGAGCTAGACCGCGGACAGACAGACAGACAGACAGACGGACATGACGAAACTATAAGGGTTCCTTGTTTACTACGGAACCCTAAAAACGATGTTATTTTTAATGTAAAATTGATCTTAAAATTATTTTTTTTATAATTTAAGCATAAGCAATGTGATGCAGCATTCAATGTTATTATTTTAGTTATTTAACCCATTGTTAATACTTATCCGTTGCTAAAAGTATAATTTTTATGACAATTGAGCTTTAAATTTTAAAGTTACTGTACTTTTAAATAAAGCAAACTACCACCCCTTTAAGTTTGTACATTCCGAAACCGGACATATTGTATATTTCATGATTGACTGCTTAGTTCCATAAAGGTATAGCGTGATGATAATCATTTAAAAAGTTAAATCGATAACCATCTACAATATCCTAATATTTTGGCGCGTTTTTTTCCAAAAATACGAACATAATATAATATTGCTCGTCCCCAATAGTAAATAGCGTGATAGTTTATACCCTACAGTTTGACCAGACTTATATAATAATACCTATGCAAAATTTTAACAGAATTTATCCGCTAGAATTTGCGACATGCTGGAACATACATACAGACAAACAGCCAAAAATTCTAATAAATATAATATTTTCGGCATTACAATCGATCGTAGACCTCGTAGCAAATACTTTTTTCAAAAATATTCAATGTAAGTACAGTTTCGACTTCGCTACGATTTTATTATATGTATAGATAGATGGTCTTAGCAGATAGAGTTAGAAAGAAAGATTTTTTTTATTTGGGACACGTACAGGAAATACAACATCAAAACTGAGAAAATTATAAAAACAATAGCAATTTCAGAAAAGAATATTAAAATTGACTGCCTTGTTGGTCTAGTGGTTGCAAGCGCTACTGCTGAGGTCCTGGGTTCGATTCCCGGGTCGGGCAGTGTTATTGTGTTTTTAACCGACTTCCAAAAAGGAGGAGGTATGTTCGTCGCGTATGTTTGTTTTTTTTTCATTTATGTCCTCCGATTTCTCCGTCAATTGTGAACCGAGTTTGAAAATTCTTTTTTTGTTTGAAAGGGTATGCTTACAAATTGGTCCCATATAAATTTTATTAACTATGCTTGGATAGTTTTTGAGTTAGTTACACAACACGTATTTTTTTCCCACTTAGTATGTAGATGATATGATAAGTTTCTGTCACTGGTAGTAGGTAGTGGTATTCAAATGTGTGTTTACGTACCTACGTACCACAACTAAAAAGTGAAAAATAAAAACTTTTTACAAAAAAAAAACAACCGACCTCCAAAAAAACACTACAAAGTGAAAAATAACTTTAATTTCGGAAGTCGGTGGCAAAAAACGAAAATACAAAACCCAAGATATCGACTTCCGAAATTAAAGTTATTTTTCACTTTGTAGTGTTTTTTTGGAGGTCGGTTGTTTTTTTTTGTAAAAAGTTTTTTTCTATCTGAAATTTCTCAGTAGCAGCTCGGAGTCTAAATTTGTGCCCGGGTTGATGGCAATAGACTCGCCCCCTATTACATGGGACTTGAACATAACTGCCGAAATGTGAGGGTACCTGCTACAGGGACACCTCTGCCCATGTTATGTAATATTAAAATTTAAAAAATTGTGTGTTCAAAAAAGTTGCTCTTCTTGGAAGATTCCTCATAGATATCAAGGAAGTATTTCCTTGAGGATCATTTGGCCATGAGCCTGGATGCACTCCACCTTCATTTTCAGTATCAAAAGTACCGGTATTCGTGGTGAATTTTTAGATTGCCTTAAAAAGTTGCACAGTAAATAACTCTTCATAACAATATTGGATAAGTACTTTTGGTTCCAATAAAAATGGTTTCTTAAGTACCCTAAAATAAAAATAAGGACCTATTTAAACCAAATAACGTGATTGCCACTACAGCTGTAACAAATCTAATTTGATAAAAACAATATAGAAAACTAGCTTTTGCCCGCAGCGTCGCACGCGTAAAGGTCGGAAAATATCCCACAGGAACGTACTACCGATATTCAGAGTACTTATCATATGTCCTAACCCAGGTCATAGCCTATCCGTATGCCTTTCATCTAAATCTGTTCAGCCGTTACGGCATGAAAAGGTAACAAACAGAAAGATAATAAATCTGTTTTAGGGTTCCGTACCTCAAAATGAAAAACGGAAACCCTTTAAGGATGACATCGTTGCCAGTCAAGACACTTTTTCTCAGAAACGCGTAGAGGTATCAATTTGAAATACCTAGATATTAAAAACTTAGGCTAAGCGCGCACTACGGATTTTGATCGTTGCGGATAATATTTCGTGTTGTTCTATCTCCTCTCAGGCTCATTTTCTACGAAATGTATGGAAAGTTTTTTGTAATTTCTGAATTTTCTCATACTCAAACCTCAGTTGGCCCGATATAGTTTTTGACCCTCGTAACAAGAAATAGGATTGACTGGCATCAAAAAAGTTTTTGTGAAAATTGTCCATGTTCTTGCTGACTGTAAAATTTTGTCAAAATCTGTGAATGTAGATCAAAATGTTTCAAAAAGTTAAGGACAGTCTCCTAAGACCGTTATCTTATAGCGATAACGGTTAAGGTACATGCCCTTATTGCCCCATATCAACATCCACCCTGTATATTTTATGATTGACTACTTAGCTCCATAAAGGTATGGCGTGATTATGATCTTTTAAAAGGTTAAATCCGTAATTATCTGCAATATTCTAACCTTTTGGATAGTCTTTTTACAGTTTGCAGTAAACTATAGAAGAATACGAACATAATGCAATATTGCTCATCCTCCATAGCAAATAGCGTGATAATAATATTTTTTGAAAAAGTCTATTATGACGTTTCCATTATTTGATATAGATTATTTATACCAATTTTCAAGTTAATCAAGCCAAACAGTAAAATCCTCCCCTGTAAAAATGAATACCCCTTTTCACCCCGTTAGGGGTAGATTTTCAAAAAACCCTGATATACGTTTTTATTTGTTTTCAGTCTTAAGTATAAATATTGAGTTTCGAGTTAATCAGACCGCGCGTCTTCCATACAAACTTTGACACCCCCCAATCCTCCCTTAGGGGGTAGTTTAGAAAAACTAAAAATGGCAAACTTTATAATTTACATGGATGAGTATTTTGTGCCAAGTTTCAAGTTTATTAACTAAAGGAATAAGATTTTTCATACAAACAAAATCCCCCCTTTTCACCCCCTTAAAAGTCGGTTTTCCAAAAACCCTTTCTTAGTGGATGCCTACGTCATATTATCTACTTGTGTGCCAAATTTCAGCCCATTCCGTTCAGTGGTTTGAGCTGTGCGTTGATAGATCAGTCAGTCAGTCATTCAGTCAGTCACCCTTTCCTTTTATAGATATAGATTGTAGGTATATAATGTCAAAAAATTTAAGATTATGTCAAGGAAGAATGTAAAAAAAAAAAACATCGTAATTTGGGAGCAGTTAATAGACATTTACATTGTTATGCCGTTAATGAGGTATCTTTCTTTTGTTCCCTTAGCGTGGAGACGGCTTCAACATATTTTCAGTGAGAGAAATGCACTATCTGCCACAAACACGTAGGGAAGTGGTTCCTACTTGTAGGGCAAATTAGTCGATGCTAGAAAATACAGTACATTTCTAAAAAAAAACTATACATCTCTGTATTTCTGCAAACACCGCCATTATTTATTCTACCATAACATCCGCAATCCACAAATGTGAAGTTATATTCAGCATCCACCAAAGCTAACAGAACAATGCTAATGTGGCTTCGAATCTCGAGGCCCACACAGACCGATACACACCGTCGGAAAATGCATGGTGTGTGTTGTGTAGCTATAGGAATCATTATTTATTTGCATAGAACGTAGGTACAAAAAATACAGATGTTTGTGTGGGCTGGTGCGCTTGCGTGCGCAATATCGCGCACCGTCGGAAGACCCTTCGTGCGCGGTGCGTGGTCGTGCGCTGTGCGAGCCGGTGCGCGTGCGTGCGCGATATCGCGCACCGTGGGAACCCGCCTTAACACATACGCGCACAAGCTGACCCTTGAACGTATGTCCTTCAAAATGTATTGAACTTTGTGCATAGTACACAATACTTTGAACTTATAATGTCAGACTAATTTGTTTTTCTAAAGGGCAATATGAAATAGAGAACCATTAATATTATCTATACCTATCTATCTATATCTATACATATTATATAATTTAAGTTTATTTTAGTGTCATTCTGTGTGATCACATTTTTCTTCTAAACTACCTACATAATGTATTTTTATGCCTTTTTCACCAACATTTAGGGAATTTATTCTATGTCAATCAGTCTGCCTAGCCTTTTCCCAACTATGTTGGGGTCAGCTTCCAGTCTAACCGTATGCAGCTGAATACCAGTATTTTACATGGAGCGACTGCCTATCTGACCTCCACAAACCAGTAACTGGGTAAAACGATATCCCTTGGTAAGACTGGTTCTCAGACTTTCGGGCTTCTGACGACCCGTAACGACTGTCAAAGATTCACGAATGACATCCGGGACCAACGGCTTAACGTGCTTTCCGAGGCACGGAGGAGTCTTGGTATGTAAAGATGGTCACCCATCCACGGACCAACCCCGGCAAGAGTAGCTTAACCTGATGGATTGATCCGTGCGGCTGTTATTACTTAGCCACAAGCTCATTAAGCAATTTCTTCTGTGTATGAAACATTAATGTTAAACTTATAAATAATAAAGAAATCTCGATGTTTTGTCATTCACAAAAACCATACGAAGCAGTCCCTAGTATTTATTCATAAATAATAACAACAATACGAGTTAAAACTCAATACAAAGTTAGCATCTACATTATAAATTCGTTTCAAGCTTCAGTTCGCCGCCAACCTCAACTAGCGGCGTCAATATTTATCAAAGATCGCAACCAATATTTCGGAGTTTGACGGCAAATCTAATTCGCGTCTGAAGACGCCACTGACGGCTGGTAATGGTGTTCTCGCTCGTTAGCTCTCCCTTGCCACGAACTCTATAAGTAATCCGATTTCATTGGTAGTTCCGACAAATTTGCGGTCCGTTGAATCTATGCCGCACGCCCGGCAATGGGCTACCATGCTCCTAACCGACGATGGATTATCACCCGTCTCTCTCTCACGTGGAACGGATGAAAAGGATGTAGCGTGGTGATTAAAGAGGTCGTTTTCTGTTACGATATGTGTGTAAGTTCTTGGAGACCGTCCAGCACAAACATGCTTTTGTTAATCTGCTTATGTAGCCGGACCGCGACGTGCGCGAACGGATCTAAAGCGTTTGATACCCAAAACAGATTTGGGACTAAGTGTGATTTCCGTAAATTGAATGAAGAGTGGAGGCAGGTGGTTTATTCATGAGGGGTTCCGTTCCGTTCGTGTGCCGCGTTACAGAAATCGCTAATTTAATTCCGAATCAGTTTTAAATTATTTTACATTTTTAAACAAACGTGAATTTTATTTTGATGCAATGAATTAGTTTGTATGTCAATTGTTTTGTAGTTGATCTTTCAATGACTACACTGGTTTACATCATAATTATATGGTTTACTAGCTTTTTCCCGTGGCTTCGCCCGCGTGGATGTCGGAAAATATCCCACGGGAACGTACTACCGAGATTTCATACCTAATAACAGAGGAAAACGTCATTGACTCCTACCACTGCGCCCGCGTTACTCGGCGTAATTTTGAAACTGTGATATCTTTTAAACTATTCATTTAAATGATATGATGTCAGGCATATTTTAATCTAAATTAAATGCCCAATTTAAATAAAAATAAAAATTCGTTTAGGATTAATACTATACCGGTCAAAAAAGCTTCGGAAATAACTATTAAATTTTTATAAAATTCTGAATAATAAAAATGGTTATTGTGGGTCATCCTTAGAAGATAGACATATTCCATCACGGATTTTTTTGTTGAACTTTTTAAGATAAGCAATACCGTAGAACATAAATTTGAAGTATCTTTTTCGGTTAACGCAGCGCACGCCAGTAAAGCTCCCAGTCGGCATGATTTTTTCCGACTTCTTCAACAATCATTGTCATATTTCAGCCAATTTATACAAAACAGTAATGAATTATACACTAAAACCTTTCACATGAATTGCTCCGTTCGTTGGTGAAAACCGTTTGAAAATCCGTTCGGTAGTTTTTGAGTTTATCGCGTTCAGACAGACAGACAGACGCGGCGGGGGACTTTGTTTTATAATATGTAAGGATAAGGATATTGCATCATAATTTATGACCAGCACCCTAATTGCGTAATACAACACAATCACAATTTGTTTCGATTTGAAACAGATTTCTAATCCATTGCTTCATAAGTTGGAAAAAAAATCTGTTCAACAACGTAAATAACGCAATGAATGTTGTTGAAATGTCAAAATGAAACAAATTTCGCGAAATTGTTTACGAAAATGAGTTACGCAATTAGGGTACAGATCAGCAATCTCAATTTTGCAATTATGTATTAACTGCGTTCTTTATGATTGTTTTCAATATAAAGTTTATTTTTATAAAAGTTTGTGTTGAGCTCCATTTCAGTTATTTGCAGCTGCAGTCAGCATGTTTCAATATATTGGTCCACAGAAAATAAATAAAACCGTTAGTTGGCATAACACAATGAAACTACGTTGTATGCGCTATGCTGTAGAGAACTGCGCTTCAATAAAGGTTTTTAATTTGTTTCGTTTCAGAAATTGTTAATATACATAGTTTCATGATACAAAAGCTGTGTTCAGAATAATACGCTATCTCATTTGCGTACATTTTAATTTTTTTTGTTCTGAAAGCAAGATCCGCTATTTTGTGAGTGCAAAACGAACAATTAATAATAATTATTACTATGAAAAAACAACAATCTACAACAATTAAGTATGTAATAGAACTTTAATAAAAAGAAAAAAAGGAAGTCTTTATTGAAATACTAGCTTCTGCCGGCGACTTCGTTCGCGTGGAAGTCGATAAAATATAGCCCATGTTACTCGATAATGTAGCTTTCTATAGGTGAAAGAATTTTTTAAATTGGTTAAGTAGTTTTTGAATTTATCCATTACAAATAAACATACATACAAAAAATCAAATCTCTACTGTTTATATTACAATATTAGTATGAAAAAGCGACACCCAGACTGTGTTTTTTAAGCTATTGCATAGCTTTTATCGCGGGTTTTGAGTGCGGCGACCGAATCAAGAAATTCCGTAACGTAACGAAAATAAAACCTAACACCCCACTCCGCCTACCATATAATGACGGTTCCCATGACAACGTGATGTTGTCATGGGAACGGAATTTTTGTTTTATGTCATCACGTCATCATCCCAAGTGTAGCGTTGACAAATAGGAAGTATGGAGGTTACAAATGCTATGCAATAGCTTTACCGCGGCAGTCCCCGAGTGCCACACGTTTTTTTTCGATAAAAATAATCCTTCCAACCCAGATTGGTTAATTTTCACTACTTGCCTTTACGTATTTATTTACCTCATATCACCAACATACATACTAAGTTCTAGATGGGTTAATATATCTGAGTACTCAATCAGGCACGTGGAAATTGAAGGATTATGTCAATGGTGCGTGAAACTCAGAGATTAACCTATTCGCACGAGTGACTGAATTATAATAGAGCCTTGTGTACTGGAAGCTAGTTGTTTTGTCTGATTATGTAGGTATTACGTCAGTTACCTTCTGTTTGATACCTTCAAACTTCTGAGTGTTCCATGGAATTTTGCTTTTAATTAATACCAAGGCGTTTCCAGTGACATTCGTGGAATTAAGTGTACGCATTAACAAAACTTCAGTATTTTTTTTTTTTTTTTTATCTAGGATAGTATTTTTGCATCGTATAATTTTTTAAAAGGCTTGGCATATTATTTCCCTGATATTAAAGGCTACCTAGATTTTACTTGGACCTTAAAATTAAATTATAATGTCGTTTTAACACTACCTTTTTCTATAAGCCCAAAAAACAACATTACTTAGGCGAATGTAAAAAAATTAAGATTTTATACAAAACTAGCTGGCTCGATATGCGTTGTTCTATCCCAATATGGTCTTGGGTTCATGCAAAAGTTTCAGAGAAAAAAAAGCACTTTCAGAATTTTCGTTTATTTCTTTATTTAACATTCATTCAAAATTACAATTAGGAGGTATCGTTGGTCCAAAACTAGGCACAGCTTGTATCTTGGGCACCATTAAATATGTACAACATTTTGATAATGTTTAAATAAAACAAAATTTAAAATTGGCTAAAGTTAAGCAAGTTAGCCATTAGCTTCATCGAGATAATATTCGGGCAACTTTTAATTTTTTTTTTTAAACTAAAGTCAAAGTCAAATCATTTATTTCAGCTAGGTACATAAAAGGCACTGTCGAAGGTCAAAATTTACAAAAAAGTAGAATTGATTCTCGTCGCCCATTCCAAAAGGTAGTTTTCGTATGAAGAAGAATGGGCAAGAAACTCCACCGTTACTCTTTTAAAATGTTTTACAATATTTTGGATGCATTAATTACCTATATAATTGTATGGGAAGACGATGCACTTAGGATAAAATTACTATCCCACAATAGGTACAAATAATTAAAAAATAATTAATTATAAATTAATTATGTGATAATGGTGCTCACATATTTACAAACATTGAAAAAGTATATAAAGTAATACTAATAAGTCAGTGAGTGATTTCATGTAATCACAACATAATGTAAATCACATGTCATAAAAATAATAAATTATACAATTAAATCAGCAAACAGTTTTATTTTATCTAGACTCTAGATCGTCCTATGGAGCTGGACCAGCATGTTGCCAAGCATTCTTATCTTGGATATAATCCTCTAATTTGTATTATGCTTGTCTACAAAGTGTACTGTACAAAAAAAAAACGTGTGGCACTCGGGGACTGCCGCGGTAAAGCTATTGCATAGCATTTGTAACCTCCATACTTCCTATTTGTCAACGCTACACTTGGGATGATGACGTGATGACATAAAACAAAAATTACGTTCCCATGACAACATCACGTTGTCAAGGGAACCGTCATTACATGGTAGGCGGAGTGGGGGGTGTTAGGTATTTTTCGTTACGGAATTTCTTGATTCGGTCGCCGCGCTCAAAACCCGCGATAAAGGCTATGCAATAGCTTAAAAAAAACTAAATCGATCCAGCTGTTCTCAAGTGATGTGTTTACCAACGACCATCATTTAATTTAGGTAATTTTTATAAATAAAAAATATCAATAAAAAATGATAATTACTATAGTTCAAAATCCCAAATACTAAAACTTTGACCTTTTTCAGCAGGATGACACAGTGATGTGATAAAAGATTGCACATTAATGTTCTACATTATAAGGGTCATAAACACAAGGGTTATAGTCGACACGGAACCATCCGCATCACTGTGAACTTTATCACGTAATAAACAAACCGACTCGAATGATGCCATAGAATAGTTTTTGATTACGTTGTGTTGGGAGTCCCATGCACAACAACTTTATATTTGTAGTTAACAAGGTCTAAGTACTGATAATAACACGAG
The DNA here is from genome assembly GCA_963680765.1 of Agrochola lychnidis. Taxonomy (NCBI): domain Eukaryota; kingdom Metazoa; phylum Arthropoda; class Insecta; order Lepidoptera; family Noctuidae; genus Agrochola; species Agrochola lychnidis. Next base: position 16,484,197 of record OY796852.1, on the reverse strand, counting down.
GAGAAAGCTTCAGTTGAGCTCAAAATAGTACGAATATTCGGATAAAATGCATGTAAGTTGTTACAGCTCTATTCAGCAGGTTATACAAGGTGTCCCTGAAATGGCTGAAAACCTGAGAAGAGATCATTCTATTTATCATTATGAACAGGGAATTGCGCAGTTTGTTCAGGTGATCTGGCTAAGCGTGGACAAGATCTTTATTAATAAAATACTTGCATTTTAAAAACCACTTATCTATAGGAAAGCAAATATTAAAATAAAGTTGAAGCAAGATGTAAGAATATGCTTCAACTGGCATGTGAAAAATTGAAACTTTGCCGGGTAAAATCTTTGTAATAGCTGCAACGTGTGTCTTCTGCAATGAATTACATCAACGCCACAATTAACACATCGCATTGGTTCCTCATTCTCACTCGAAGTACGTGTAGCACAGGAGTCCAAGTTCGTGCCGTGGTTGTCATTTAAAGCTGGTTCGAGGTCCATAATAGCGCCAGGTTCAACGTGAGGTACAGATTCAGAGTCCAAGAGTAAGGCCGGGTCATCATGAGGAGCGGTATCGGAGTCCATGATAAGAAAACCAAACTTTTGAAGCTGCGAGTAAACAAAATAACATCCACAGTGCACGAGACCAAAGCGAATAGTTTTTTCATTGTTGTCAGTTGTCAATGTTGTCATTTCACCTGACGTTAGGGATGTTCGATATGTCGATAATCAAATGGGTCGGTACAACGGGATTTGATCGATTTTTACATCGATTCAACAATATACCTAAACGATTCAATACTGTAAATTGATAAAGGTAGTGAGGACCGATCAAATAATCGTATTACTATACAATCGCACTGTAAAATCGTAGTGATCAGATCTATGTACATTTTTTTAGTTAAATGATAAAAAATTAAAATCTCGGGAAAAATACTGCTACTATTTTCCATAAACACGCTTTTCAATCACTACTGACTTTTGTAGAATTGTTCGGGCAAAACCAGGACTCTGCCAATGTAGTAAGAAATTGAATTGAATTAATATTAAAATGACTAATAAAAGCGATTTTATATCGATGCTCGAATCGAAATGATACATCGGGAAGCAGAATATCGATACAAAGCAACCAGATCGATCATCTCTATAAACGATATAGTAGGAGTTACCAGGAAAAAACAAAAAACTGACAATAATTGATTTAAAGAACCTTTATAAAAAAATATGTTAAACGTTTTTGATTGTTTTATTTTAAAACAATGTCATCATCTGCCTAGCCTTTCCCCAACTATGTTGGGGTCGGCTTCCAGTCTAACCGGATGCAGCTGAATACCAGTATTTTACATGGAGCGACTGCCTATCTGGCCTCCACAACCTAGTACCTAGGTAACACGATACCCTTGGTAAGACTGGTTGTCAGACTTTTTGGGCTCTAACTACCCGTAACGACTGTAAAAGATCTACAAATGACAACGGCTTAACGTGCTTTCCGAGGCACGGAGGGGTCTTGGTTTGTAAAGATGGTCACCCATCCACAGACCAACCGCGGCAAGCGTAGCTTAACCTGATCGATCGACCCGTGCAGCTTGTTGTTACTTAGCCACAAGCCCCTCTCTATTTTAAAACAATGTAAATGAGTATAATCTTCTCATACATTAATGATAGTACTCGTTTTGCAGACAAACACTTTTTTTTGGTGACCATAGATGATTATCTAATCGATTAAAGACTGAAATAGATTTTTATTTCCGTGCTGGTATCACTGCGTCAAACAAATGGCTATGCTTTTTAACTGGTGCTACAGTTTGAATACTCTTTATTTCGACTTTTTGTACGTGTACCTGGCAGTGCTGTGATGTGCAAAAATAATTCTTTCAGAATTAATAACATTGTTTGGTAAAATATTTTTTACCGGGCATCTTGTCCACGCTTAGCCAAAACTGGTGATTCCCTTTTACTGTTGGATTAAGAGGAGGCTCCCTAAATTGTATGTTAATTTGCATTAATATCCAAAAAAGTCACGGATACAATCAAAATGGAACTTTAGTGTATGATTTATTGGATCTTTTTCGTTCCATATATTAGAACATTTTCTTTAAAACAAATACAAGTTTACTCGGCTTTTATGTCTAAAACAATTATTGACAGTAAGAAAATATAGTTTATTATCCAGTTATAAGATAATTTTTCCCTAGATCAATTATTACTTAAGTTATAAATGAAATAAGAATTGAGACTTACGACATTTGTTCTGTACTCGAACACGACCAAAGAGCGCATACGATATTCAACTTTATCACTGATGTGTTAGCGTTTAGCACATAATGGAGTGGTAAGGTGCATGGGGGCGGAGTTTGCGTGGAAATTGTCTTTGGAGTGCCTGGTCTTAACCCTGAAATCTACTGTTCCCTACATTGTGTCATAAATGCAAACATGAATGTATGGAGCAGTTCATTTCTTTTCGCGATTTCAGATTAATTCTCGCTGTAAAATTGGTAGTAACGATGTGTAGGATTGAGGTTTGAGGTCACTTTTGAGGTTTTCAGTTATTTCAATGATACTTTGTAAGTACATATAAATAGAGTAAGAATAAACAATATTTATCATATTCTTTTCAATAAATAATTCCAAGAAATAAAACGGCAAGCTACTGTTAACTTAAACAATTAAGAAAAGTGCTCTTCTCTGAAGCGTTTTTAAGTAAATAAGAATTCCAGGTTATGACTTGCCTTTGTAGTAGGTACACCAGTAACTTGAAAAGTAACTTATTCTTAGATAATCAAAGTATATATCACGATATGATGAAACATTATTACTATTACCTACATATTACTCTACGATAAATATCAAAGTTTAAAAAAAAACAGTGGCGCTCCGGGAGTGCGGACAGAAGTGAAAATTTGAAAAAAAATCGGTACCGCGGTGATCAACGCGTTGATGTCTTTTACTCCACGGTGTCGGTAAATTCGGTAACAGTGTCGCGAAATCAATGGTTTAGTCCCATCTCAAAAACGCCCAATGCGCCTAAAGAAGTTTTCACTTCAATTAGTTTCGGTTTAAAGAAATTTATTTCTCAAAAACGTACATAGTTCACTTAAATATGAGAAACTAAACAAAATGTCTTAAGTGATAAACATAATTATTGTTGTTCGATCTATCGAGTACTACAGTGAGTAATGATTATTTTATTATTGTTGGTTAGCCAAATTCAAATGTTTAATTCATTCAAGGGTTCAAGTGTGTGAATGTTAGATACCCGAATTGTCGTGATAGTCAATTGTTGAATTCTGAATTTACAGTGGATGCTCACTTGTTTTACTTGGTTCTATTCTATGGCAGTTAGTGAAAACCAAAAAAAAACCAGCCAAGTCCGAGCCCGACTCGCACACGAAAGTTTATGTGTCTACCTATTACAGTTCAAGAGATACAGCAATTGTTTGAGTCAAGCAAAAAACGCCAAAATATCCCGTTTCTTGTATAGAGATCCCTTTAATTTTTAATTTAATGTATTTTTAAGTGAAAACTTCTTTAGGCGCGTTGGGCATTTTTGAGATGGGAAAAAACAATTGAACTCGCGACACTCTTACCGACACCTCATTTTTGTAAACGCGATTGTGCTCTTTATTTAGATAAGGTCACGGACCAATGTTCTAATAAGTATTTTTCTTCCACCAAGGCGATCTTGTTCAAGTTTTCACTTCTGTCGGCACTCCTGGAGGGCCACTGGTTTTTTTTTTATTTTTTTGTTATAGCGGTTTCAGAAATACATACTCTGTTAAAATTTCAACTATCTACGTATTACGGTTCATGAGATACAGCCCGCTGACAGACACACGGATGGACATCGAAGGCTTAGTAATAGATTGATACCCTTTAATTACGGAACCCTTATGATAGTTTTCTCTACAACATATAAGTTATAAAAGTGGTGGCCGACAGAAGTGAAAACTTGAACAAGATCGCCTTGGTGGAAGAAAAATCCTCGTATAGAACATTGGTCTGTAACCTTATCTAAATAAAGAGCAAATCGCGTTTACAAAAAAAAATCTTCCAAAACCTTTAAAGTAAAAATACTTGCATAGAACATTGGTCCGTAACGTTATATATTATTATTGTTTCATTTCATTTCATTATAAATAAAGAGCACAATTGCGTTTACAAAAATGAGGTGTCGGTAACGGTGTCGCGAGTTCAATTGTTTTTGCCATCTCAAAAATGCCCAACGCGCCTAAAGAAGTTTTCACTTCAAAAATAATTAAACATTATTTACAACCATTCAATAAATAAAACATTAAACAGACCAAGTTGAAGCTATTTTAAAGGGTCTTAAATTTTATATAATAACCGTAAATAAACCTATTTAAAGCCAATTAACAGTATATCAACTAATTTTAATTTACCACTCCCAGATTGGACCATCGACGTCCATCATTATGAATTCGTGAGCGGCACCCCTCAAATTAGGACTGCGAGACACTCTGTTACATTCTCGTGACCAAATGTTTTAAGCTCAGTAGGACACGCAATAGAAATAACAATTCTGCCTACAATTTACACGTAAAACTAATAGAGATATATATTTTCTGTTTTATTATCACAAACATAATTAATTGTCTGCTAGATTTGCTACTAAACCTATTAGTTGATGAATTCCGCAAATAAACGATGAAGAATGACTCAACAGTTTGATTTATTTTTAGAATCAACAAAGCCGCGTAGGCAAATGTAGCATTTTGCTACAAACTGCTACATTTGCCTACGCGGCTACGGTTACAAAGCTACGAGCTGCTACGAAATTCAACGATTGACATCGGAGCGAAAATAAAACCTTGTATTTTCGATCGAACGTATTTATTTATCTCTCACGCCACATTTTAACCGTATAAGTCATTCAGGAGCCCAAACGTTACTGAAAACTAAATCTCCAAATTATTTCAGTATTACGCAAGCTTACCTTCTTCACGAAGCCTTATGAGGGTAAAGCCGACGTAACTAAAGGAGCATTTTGCTCTTTCCGGTGTTGGGTACGTTGGGATGACTGAAAGGGACTGTCCTGTCGTTTAAGGGACATCTGGTGACATTAGTTATGCCGTAATCGGGCCCTCGCGTGACCCCCGACGCTTCAATTAACAAAATGGATAATCATGACGCGACAAGGCGACAAACTTATATTCTGTGATTTATTAACGACTAGCGCCACGAATGCAGACTGTATAAATTAGATTTGCATGATTGACAAGCATAGCGCAGTTACGAAGCGGCTATTTTGTTTACTTCAGGTGATGCGTTCACATACCTCAATTCGATCATCATCAAGAAATAGGCCTTATTCAGTTTATTCATGTCAAAGCTATCCTTGAGAAAACAACAAACTTAGGCATATGCAGCTGCCTTGAAAAGTCGTAACAATTTTAAAGATCCCTTTGTAAGATACCATATTATAACTCTCTGATAGTTCAAAGTAAACTAATAATAAACACACATACACGTCATAATTCGTAACATCTTAAACAAGTACGACACAAAGTCCAAACGCTAACTTGGAAACGTTCTCGAACAACCACTATAATCCAATTACACCGTGCCTCAAGGCTTTCGTTCCACGTCCTGTAAAGTCATCACAAACGAACACAACTCACAAAGGACTGCGAAAATAAACAAACAAGCGAAAATGTTTCCGCTTTAGCTGTCGAAAGCAGCCGCTTGCACAATGCACGACAAGGGACGATGAAAAGTACCGTAGTCGCATTGCAAATTAGCGCATTCGACCACTCAGCCCGAAAGCCGCCTGTCCGTCCTCTTGCCACACCATTTGCTCGCCAACAATTTCGCTGTACGCACACCAGCTTAACTAAAATTCGTTCATTAATCAGCTTCGCATTGTAAAAGCACACTGATCGGTTATAAAGCCCACGTTTTGAATTCTGCGTTCTATTTTCCCGATCGGACGGTCTTAGCCACATCACAGGTCTGACAATAACCGATCCTGATATTACGTGTATCATAGCAACAAATCATGTTTGCTCTCACAACGTTCACCCTGCCCTGCACCAATTTAATTAACTATGACAGGTTTTCATGAGGTTTAGTGTACGGTAATGAAAATTAACGCTAAACTAAGTGACACCTCTTTACGGGACAAACAAATGTTTAGTTTGAGATACTTGGCAGCCCTGGGGCTCAAATTTGCAGTACTGTTGTACCTCTAAACAGTGTAATGTAACGATGGGGCTCTCAACGCTCGCCTTTAAGTTAATGCGTTTGACGTCTGCTACTGACAAGTTCAAAGTTGAATTTAATTTATCTCGGCAAATAGCACTCCAGTAAATACAACAAGAAGAATGAACGGATAATTAAGTCTTAACTTTAACTTTAGTTGTGACATTGGACAATTATTATCAAGAAGATAATTTATGCAATATGGAGCATGTAACATTATAACAAAAAGACTATCAATCCAAGCTTGATGTTGGGTAAGATAATAAAAACCAACTGTGACCCTTCTATACGAGTATAAAGAAAATTCATCTATGAAATTTTTATATTAGATAAAGAATTCAAAAGAAAAAAATATCATACACTTTCGCTAGCATCCATTTGTAAATCCTAGAAGATCCTTCAAAATTGCATTGAAGATGCAAACGGTAAGTACGTTGTAAAACATAAATCCGCCCGGGACAACAGCGAGTTGCAATAGACGATCGCATTTTCTTCGCATCGTACAGATATGGCCCGGTTTATACAACCAGACAGCATTTTCATTTACTCCCTCTATTCTATACACTGTCGCATTCTTGACAAATACCGTTTCTTCGACATCTATCGAGGTTGCGACCCACAAAAATAAGAAACGACAAATAAAATACAATCACGGTAAGTGCACTTTTAAAGCTGTGCGGTCGCTTATGTCGGAAGATCTCTTCTAAATGCTTCTAACATTTTTCTGTTGAAATACCTCTACCCTTTCTTTCCAGATTGCGAGCGTCATATAGCAAATGTGAGTGTATCATTCATTCATACTTCTTCATTCATACGTTAGTAGTAAAGCGCCGTTTCTGGATGACTCAGACAATTCATAAAATTCTTTATTTGGGATTGCTGTGGTTCAACTCTATTTGTCATAAAAATATTTTATGGTTATTATTAACCATAGGTGAAATTTATTAAAATATACAGTGTTATTGTCCAAGTAAATACAACTAACTATATACAGTGGAAAAAATAAAATAAAATATAGGAACAAATCATTGGGCATCAAAAAATTCATCCGCATCGCTGTCAGTGGGAAAGGTGCCCAAAAGGCTGGCAGGATTGCCACGTTGTATGGCAATGCTAATTCTTTAGCCTAAAAATTGGCCAACCCTCTGGTAATGTGAAGAGTCGACCAACCGCTTGGCGATGTCCCGGAATCGATAAGCACTCGGACCCCATGGCCCTAGTGTTTCAACCCCAAACGGTTCAAAAATATATCTACCAGTAAGGTTGTTATATTTATGGTTATACATGTGGATGCAGTGTGAATAAATAATGATACTTCATAAAATGATGAATTGGTCGCCTTTTCGGCTAAATCACTTAAAGCAATAAATATGTATTGCTATCAGTTAACAAGAAATATCATGACACCGCTTTTATAAATTACGGCTTAGGACTAGACGCAGAATCCATTCCAGAAATAAGGTTGTCACAGCAAATCCGACAAAAAAAATCAAATTTCATAGAAAAAATGGTGCCTATAACTTGTCGATTCTATCTGGCAGCAGATTCGGAATAGATCTGATATTCGAATATATCGCTAATGCGAGCTTTCCATCTCACGGTTGGACGAACGATGCATATTTGATTTGTTTCCAATTTACACTGTATGCGTATAACGTCGGAGCGTGCCACAAAAAATATTGGTCGGATCATGTACTACGTGTATTTTATAACGGTTTGGTTATCGTAGCGACGTCTATAAAGAACACATTAATTATAAATGTGATTGAAAGCTCAACAGTAAATGATTACAGTTTCATTTGTTTAACTTTTCCGCTGCATTTCGTTTCCTGACGGCCATATATTTTGTTCTGACAACTTTGTTGGTATCAATTTATATAGGAAGGTATGCACGTATGTATTGTATTGTATTTTTCATTTGCACTGTACCAACATGTTTTATTAATGGACAATGAATGCCGTTCGTTAAAAAGTTTTTGGTATGTGAGTGACTGAGTTTGCAACTATGCGTATTGTTTTATGCAATGAATAATGTTTTTGTTGAAACTGTAAGAAACTTTCAGTGTTTAAAAATTTAAGCTCAAAAACCAACTATTCGATATAAACTAACTTCAATATTTTACTCAAGTCCAAGACACAACTTCTCACAAAGCTCAACACTTCAAAATGCAACCGAAAATAGTCCTTGCATATTTAAGCACAAGCAAACGTTCATGATGAAACTTAATGTCTGCATAGGCGGTGCTAACGGTTGAAACAGTTTCGTTCCACCGTATACATGTACGTATAATGTATAAATACATGTATACGGGAAATGGGGGAGATGCCGACGAAATAGCCTCACGATCCGTTTTGGTCGTGAATGCAAATTAATCTCTCTAGCCGCTCGCCAATCGCCTGTACTGTCTTCTGACTCTGAATACCATATACTACTACTAATACCACTACTAATTCGTTGTGAGACGCTCTAAGAATATTGATATTGGACGGTATTGAATGCAAATGTTAAGAAGCTGGATTTGTTTTTATTTGTAAAAAAACTTTTTACAAAAAAAAAAACAACCGACCTTCAAAAAAAAACACTACAAAGTGAAAAATAACTTTAATTTCGGAAGTCGGTGTCTTGGGTTTTGTATTTTCGTTTTTTGCCACCGACTTCCGAAATTAAAGTTATTTTTCACTTTGTAGTGTTTTTTTTGGAGGTCGGTTGTTTTTTTTTTTGTAAAAAGTTTTTATTTTTCACTTTTTAGTTGTGGTACCTACCCCACATACATTCGAAAACCACTACCTGCTACCAGTGACAGAAACTTATCATATCATCTACATACTAAGTGGGAAAAAAAAACGTATTTTGTAACTAACTCAAAAACTATCCAAGCAAAGTTAATAAAATTTATATGGGACCAATTCGAGAGCACACCCTTTCAAACAAAAAAAGAATTTTCAAAATCGGTCCACAATTGACGGAGAAATCGGTGGACATACATAAAAAAAAATAAAAAATAAAAACAAACATACGCGACGAACATATAACCTCCTCCTTTTTGGAAGTCGGTTAAAAATTAGGTGACGATGTAAGTCACGTGAGAATGTAGTTTTTTTTATGCTATTCTACTGACAAAAACAAGAAGTCGACAAATGCGTTTTGAGGGGTAAAGAAATCTCTAACCCACAGCCAAGCACCCAGTCACTACGGCAAAATAGTGTCATCAAAATATTCGACTGCAAGTAACAATCGATTTGATCATAAATTGAACATAGGAATAAAAAAAACCCTGCCCTAAGCAGTAAATAAAGAAAGAGCCTTCCAAAGTAAATTTGAAGATAATAAAACCAACATAAACTAAGTTACGAAAACGCAAGTCTGACGAACGAAGCAAATTCTACTACACATTTGGTTAGTCAAGAAAACACTTCTTAGTTGGTTACGCAAGTTTGTAAACTCATAATAGATTTCAACGTGGATGTAAAACTATTATAATTAGGTTTTCATATGAAAACAAAGAATTTGCGAAGTTTATAAGGAACCTGTTTTGGAGCATCTTTGAAATAAATCTGTGGGGGCGACGTGAATACATATCTTAATGTGTTTTACCTGCTTTCATATTGCGAGAGCATGTTGCTTACCTCGCTATTTTTGTTTAAATTCAGTGTTTTGTGTTTTATTTCGCTTCATTTATAGAGATTACCTAAATACATTATATCATTCTTCATAGGTACCTATTACGCTTTGGAATGGGCAACTAGCTTCATCTTTCTGACTGACCGACCCCTTGACAATTCAAAAGTGCCTGTAATTGGTTTGAGTTTGATATACATATATTTATGTCGAAAACGGGTATGTGACTCTTTCGTTATTATCAGCGATATTTTAACTATTGTGGGCGTAGTGTAGCGTAAGTGTTGGTTAATGCGCAACAGAAAAACCGTTTACAGTTCAGATCACATTATAATTTACTATCAAATTAATCACACTGGCTAAATTATACACACACTGGGTGTGACGGCGTTTATTAAAATCACCAATTAACACAATGGTCACGAATTACAACTAACACAATAACTGAGCACCACGAATCGAGAACAGTTTCGCGACGTCTTGACTCCGATGCGATCCGAGGCTGAATCCCTCCTCGCCGTGGCCTTAAAACATCACGACTCTGTAGAAGCGCGCGCTTTATGTGTGGGTAGATCACGTCCTGTCAGCAGCGGCGCGCTTGCGATTCGTTTCGTGTCCGTACTAATGACCGGATCCAACATATATAACATATAACAGTTGTTTATAGTGTTAAATTTTACTCAATATTTACTAGGTAGGTACTGATTTTATCAAACCAGTTACATGACATTCTTTCCCTTTCAGCTGTTCTAAAAGCTTGAGCAAAATGCGTCTAAAATGATGCTTGAGTCACAAAATATTCACTTGATTTTATCTCTCCAGCATATTCTCACAGAAAACCGACACTTTTCTCTCAAAATCTTCTACAAACGTAGTCTGATATCTGTAATTGCAACAGAACTATTTCACTGGGCACTTATTCTTGCATATCTAGGCGACAGATCGAGACGTTGCCGAGCGAATGTGTTTGCTGTGTCAAGATCTCCGTCGCTTACGTTCTCGTATATGCAGTCACTTACTCCCTGCACGTTCATTTATACCGGTAACGATGTGCTCAGAGAGTAAATGATATGCAGATTGGTAAATTTTGTGAATCTTTGACAATGAAAACCATTTGTTTCGAATTTATTTTGATAGATGCAAATTTTTCGTGGGTGTTCGATATCTAAATGTTTTCCTCTGCCCCTCATTTTGTGTAATACAAGCGTGATTTTATGTTGTTTTAGCAATCTAAGCCCTACGCATTAAAAACCATGGATTTTTTCCTGAAAATAGGTGTCAGATCTACAGGGTGTTTGGCAGAACGTTGAACATACGAAAATGGTGGATAGGTGGGGTCATCTGCTAATTACTCAGCCCTAATTTATTTGGCCCTGGCCCCCTGGATATTTTTTTTTAATGTAGGTTGAAATTAGGATTTAAGTATTTTTTACATCTTTCTGTTATAAGAATCTGCCAATATTAAAGATATAAAACAAATGCCTGTTTTACCCATTTTTTTAATAAAAATATCACTTTAAAGTTAAGAAAGTTGTGAAACTAGAAGAAAGCAAAAAAAAAATTTTAATATCCAGGGCGCCAGGGCCAAATAAATTATGGCTGAGTAAGTAGCAGATGACCCCACCTATCCACCATTTTCGTATGTTCAACGTTCTGCCAAATACCCTGTATATTTAAACTTGCAGACTTTTTTTTCTGTTTTTGCCACGCGCATTACAACAACATCCCTGTATTCCGCGAAGGGATATGCAGAGACGAATTATACACCCACGTTTTGCCAAACCTTCTCTGAAAATATTTTACACCAAAATCTATTTGCAAAATGTTTTTAGACATTATAATTAACGTCATAACATGAAACATCAACTTTATACTATAGGTAACTAATTTGTGTGTACCTAAGGCTACAAAGGTACCTACAATTTTAATTTGAAATTCAAGAAGGTTCTTGCTGAATCTTTTCTGTAATTTTCATTAGCAAATATGGTCGGGCTCGAGATCTTTATATGAATAAAATTTACATCTGTTTTTTGTCCCTGACTTTGGCTTTGTTACTAAATAAAAAACTTACACAATTATAAGATAAATAAATGTGGAAAAACATCTGGTGAACTTCAGTCTGTTGTTGCTAAGCATATTAAAAGAAGATTTTTATGCGATTATGTTAATGTTGCGTAGGAGTTGTAAAATTATTTTGTCTGTAGTGTAGGTACTCGAAATAAGAAGATTTTGCTAATTTAAAACTAATAGAGTTCAAAACGTGCGGGTCTCGAAAAGAGGCTAAACGTTTTTTGTTCATTAATTTTTAATACAAAAACAAAAGCACACATAGGCGTCGAATCGTCAGCATTGCTGTCATTCGGAAACGTGCCCAGAAGACTAGTAGCATTGCCACGTTGAATGGCAATGCTAATTCTTTGGCCAAAGAACGAGCTAGTCACGTGCAGTGTCGAGCAGTTGGCGAGAAATCTCCTTAAAAAGGAGACGCGCACTCCGGCCCCATGACCCGACCCGTTTCGACCCCAAACGACTCAAGACTCTAGTTTCAGTAAGGTATTTGCGCCGCTTGGGTCTCAGCAGCCGCAGCAGAGACACCAAGACAGCCCGCCGTGATCGGAACATGAACATGAACTTTGTATTTATTTGAATAGTTAATTAGTCATTTAATTTAATATCTACCTAGTGTAAATAGTTAGTTGTACAAGATTCATTTTTCAACATTTTTTATTAATACTTAAATATATTTATCAGGAGCTAATTCTGTTAATTTTCCACATACGCACCGTCAAGTTCCATATTTCCGGTATCAACCATAATATTTTATCCAAACATGACAACGATAGACTAGTTCTAAAGATATAATCAAACATAATATTGCTAGCGTTGCGATTCAGCGCGCTGTCAGTGGTGTTGCCAAACAATTTACGTGTATGAATGGGGAAGGTTATCCGAGAGATTTGTTGGCGAAACGGGGCGTCTCAGCCCTCGATGTTTCGCCTTTTCAGCTAAAGTGACGAAACATGTCTCGCGGCATACCAGCCACTGTTTACATTACCCTCACGTACGCTCTCCGCGACCGACGACGACGATATTCCAAAATAATGTGTGATTCCGCGAATAAATTTATTGAGACGAGAGACAGCAAAACCAATAGTTGCATTGACAACGAAGACGCAGAGTATGCCAGTTTATTCATGGAACGTTCTTTGTGACAGGTCTGTAAAGTAAACGAAACGCTTCGAGCTTTTTAGCTAATTTAATGTTACGACAACATTGACATAACAGAATTCTAAATTCTTTTAGCATGTGCTGTGTAAAGCTGCGTGTGTACAATTACTTACAGTTTTAATTAAAGACTCGCTTGTGCAAGTGGGAGCTAATCATTACCCATTGCGAGCAATTCTTGTTTGCATTATTAGCTCGATCGACGTAAGGAAGAGCGGCTGCGCGCTGGTACAATGCTAATCACAAGATTACCTCACAACAATTTTCCGCTGCAATTTTAGACTACGCAGCGCTTCAACCAGAATTTCCGTTAAACATATTTTAATGAAAGGTAATTTATTCAATAAAATCTCTTTGTCGGAATGCCATCGTAACGAACGGAAAATGGAATATTGATGTCGATCGAAATTGATTTTAATTTTCCCTTTTTAGGATTCCGTAGTAAACAAGGAACCCTTATAGTTTCGTCATGTCCGTCTGTCCGTCTGTCTGTCTGTCTATCTGTCTGTCTGTCTGTCTGTCCGCGGTCTAGCTCCGACACCCTTAGTACTAGAAAGCTGTAATTTGGCATAGGTATACATATTAATTTTGCCAACAAAGTGGTAAAACAAAATTATGAAAAACATTTTTTTTTTAGGGTACCTCTCATACACGTAAAGTGGTGATGTTTATTTTTTTATTTTTTTACCCCATGGTGAGGGATATCATTGGAAAGATCCTTCAAAAATATTGGGAGTTTGTGAAAACTATTTTTGGATTCAGGGATTCGTTTGCGAAATATTAAGCTTTAAAGTGCTAATTTTTGTTAGAGTCAAGTGTCCCCCTGCCAGCTAAACGGTTGGTTTTGAATATGTGAAAAAAATCATAGCAGTAGTTTATATAACGAAATTAAAAAACTATCAGAGCTAAGTAGGCTTTACAAGTTAACGAGTAATAATCGACCAACTTATATTTGCAGTTGCAAAAACATGTTTTCCCATACATTCCATATGGGAGAACATGTTTTTCAACTACAAAGTTAAGTTTGTTTTTGGGATAAATTCATCCCAACTACGGATCCCTTCATTATGCGTGGTCCGACATACACTTGGCCGGTTTTTTAATAGGTATGCGTTTTGGCTTATTTTTCAAAATGTAAATAATGTCGTCAATGTTTTTAACAGGATCAAAATACTAACTAACTGGCAATTTTGCCGAGATGTTATATAAAAGGAAGTTATTGGTGAACTTAGTTAGCAATTTGAATATGCAATTCCGTGAGTTGAATCGTTTTTATTTGCATTTCAATCTGGCTTTTAGAGCGTGTTCACAACACGCTCACGTCCAATGCGCATACTCTTTATTTTACGACAGTTCAAAATATTTACACGAAGTAACGTAAACGAGTTTTTCCAAAGAAAACCATCACACAGACTAGGAATAGGTGAATTTATAGGTACTACATTTATAAATTATTTTGTTGTATTCAACACAAACATGTGGCATTCAGCCGCCTCGGTGGATAGATTAACAAAAGTTACACTGTCACTTATACGAAATTCCAGGAAACTTTCACACAAGTCACTAAGTTAGCAAAAAGGTATGTGAGGCAAGTCTTACGCACAAGTTTTGCTCGCAAGTGTCGCACAATCTTGAGATAGACAGGGGTTCTAGCGTTACTGAGAAGAACATTTATTATGGCACTCTCTGGACCGACTTTGTCTGTACTTTAGAAAGTACAGGCATAATGGGCATTATTTGTTACATTAATTCTAAAGGTCACAACGTGTAATTATGAGCCGCATCTGAAAGCGTTGATAAAAACTGGCTACACTTATTTTTTATTCCATTAAAAAATTAACTGGCCAAGTTCCATTAACGCTTTCAGATGCGGTTGAAGCGCTGTTGAAATCTGTTTATTTTTTCATTTTTATAAAATAGATGATGATTTTTAGGTTTTACCCGCGTAGGCACATGCAATCAAATCTAACTTGGAACTTACATCAACAACAAAAAGAACAAACCCAAAAAAAGAACATCGTTACAAATTAAGAACGTAGTACATCGTCCGTACATCGCCGCCACCTTGGTAAGCCTAAGATAATAACATCACGTATTATTATGGACATGCTGTATCCGTGGAACAGTAAAACAAATTGCATGGATTACCTACTCGAGCCGGCTTCGTAATAAAAACTTTAATGTCATAAAGCTCTCTGATAAAAAGTTCAAGTAAACGAGCAAATGACTCTGCTACGTATCTGAGGCGTTGTTTCCCTTAAAACTGGAGTAAAGCAGTTTATGTACAAGAAAATGCGTTTCATGTAATAAGCCGAGTTTATTTTTTAGTTCTAGTTAGTTCTGTTGCTGTTCATTCCTATCTTCACAGGCCGTTAAGTCGGTTCAGAAGAGTTTAAAGCTTCATTTGTATGTATTCTGAAAAAAACATCCTCCCACGGCTCGTGTATTTTAGATAAAGGCTTGTAACACGTGATACGAAAAGGTCTACGTTAGGCAAACTTCTTTGATCGAAAACATTGAATCACGAATCTATCAAAACTTTCCCCACGCCTTTTTATAAAACAGTCAAGAAATCACGTTTATCTAAAGCTAGCAAGTCCCGAGTGACGAATTGACAGATTAAATGTGAAGACAGAAATAGATTCTGTCTAATAGAAAACCAAAAGTTTGGTCGAGTAAGCTTAGATTAGCGATGGCTTTGTACGGTAGACGAAGTTAATGTCGCTAAAGACTTGAGTTCCGAATGTTAGCTACTCAGTTAACATGATCAAGTACAAAGTGGAAAGTTGCAGCTCGCGGCTTAGACGTGTTATGTGATGTTATTTGCTGTTTGACAGATGACTGTTTCGTTTCATGTAAGAAATTTTCGCAAGCCTTCTTTTTCTTTTCGTGTCGACTGTTCTTGGATGTTTTTTTACTGATTGACGCCCAGTAGGTGGCCTCATTGATTGCATCATCAGTGGTATTCTTTAGATCATCCGAGGTGCATGTGAACAGGTACTTAGGACACTCCAGCACGTGGACATGGTCTGATCAGAAACACCACACTCGCACTGGTGTTGGTCGCGAGCTCGAAATGTGTTAGTCAAATTTTAATACTAAAAACTTGATTCACACAGTGTGATTTAATTGCCTGTGGCATAAGTACCTTAAGTTGAAGGAACAATATAGTTGCACCTTCTAAACAGTATTTAGATGATGCGATTCATTTGTTGTTTCTGTTTTATTGTATGCAACAGGCAAGGAACTTACATCGTGTGGGGCTTAAAGAATGTCAAAGTTTGACTTGTAACCACCTGTTCGACAGACTTAGAGGTTGATTTATAATGTAAACATTGCTTATACATAGTTAAGAAACGTTTAAACATCAAAAAAATATGTTTAAGCAGACGTTAATAATTATTTCATTTTAAGCAATGTTATCAAGGAAATCCCTTAATTTACAAATAAAACATACTTTTCCATTCAAGGAATATAATATATTCAAAGTACTTTTCCTAGAATTCTGTAGAAAAAAAAAAAATTAATAAAATAGGTTTCAGCGCAGTTTCATCCGACTGCGGGTATGAATGTTAACCTTTTTTTTTTAAAATATTCAATCACATGGAACACGGTGCCATTTCAAAAAAAAAAAAACAGGAATCCCAAAACTAAAATAATTTAACCACACAGAAAATATTTCTCCATTTTCCATGACCATTTCTTTCCATCCCTGCTCCTAAAAATAGCTCATAATTAAACACTGGCGAATTCATTTAAACTTGTCAGCTTTTCCCTAAAAACAAAACAAAACGCTAAAAACAAAAAACAATGAATCCAACATTGCACAAACAAAAGAAGAAAATTAACACTCCATGACGTTTCCAGCTCCGTTCCTTCCGTCCGAAAGGTTCCGTTGCATTTTTATGTCGGCTGTCAACCACTTCGACTTGGCATAAGGGCCCGATCACACGTACCATAACCACAACACATCGCAGCGACAAAATGTGGACAAGCCAACAAGCTGTGGTTATATGTGAATAGTGTCGCTGCAGCTTCTTGCAGTTGCGTTGTGGTAACTACAAAATCAATATTCAAATGGTCTCGCTGGTGGTTGCGTTGTGTCTGCGACATGGACTTGAAGTGGTCAGTATCGCCCATACGGTTGATTTTGACGGCTAAATGTGGTCCGTGTAAATAAACTATTCATTACACTTCAGACGTCCTTCGATGATCACTATATTATAGTTTCCTTGATTTCCATGGAACCGACGCACAATTATTCAAAGCCTGCCACAGCAAAAGTAAATTAATTTGCTGTAAACTGAACGCTACCGGATGCTACCTTCCGCTTCCGTTGTCATCTGTAAACTCATTCCTTTTTTAGTGTAACGACGCATAACATAAAAAAAATCTTCCAGTTAGAATCTTGTTACATCAAAGTTAGACTTCTATACTAATAATAATATCATAAAGAGAAAAGATTTGTATTTTTGTTTGTAATGAATAACTCAAAAACTTCTGAATCCACTTTAAAAATTCTTTCACCATTAGAATGCTATAGTATCACTGAGTAACATAGGCTATAATTTATAAAGATATCATGCGACGAAGCCGCTGGCGGAAGCTAGTAAGTTAATATAGTTAATTAAACATGCCTTACTCACAACATTCAACTGTGGGGCTCCGCGTGTAACTCCAATATAAACATGATACAAAGAACTCAGAACTCATGAGCTCGTGGCTAAGTGATAACAGCCGCACAGGTCGATCCATCAGGTTAAGCTACGCTTGCCGGGGTGGGTCCCGGCTGTCATTCGTGGATCTTTGACAGTTATTACGCGTCGTCAGAAGCCCGAAAGACTGACGACCAGTCTTACCTAGGGGTATCGTATTACCCAGTTACTGGGTTGTGGAGGTCAGATAAGCAGTCGCTCCATATAAAATACTGGTATTCAGCTGCATCCGGTTAGACTGGAAGCCGACCTCAACATAGTTGGGAAAAGGCTAAGCAGATTGATTGACAGAGAACTCAGAAAACCATCTTAAAACAGTTAATCAGGAACCATGGTTTATCAGAAACGCTGAAGTTCATGTACACCTGAACATGAAAACAGTCAAGGAACATGAACTTATTTTTTAAGTTCATGTTCGCAAAAATACAAGTCCAGCCTGGAGATATACCTCAACCAATTGGCCGCTCACCTCACAATACCAGATTTTGTCAGCAGACTCAAAAGACGCAACATTCTACAATTACATAACTTGTAGAGAGCTGCTTGACTAATAAGAGAGTTTCTCCTGATGAAGAATAGCTCTCACCTGCCAGATCATCCTACAACTACAACTGCAAAATAAGCAAAAAAAAAATTAAATATGCCAAAACGCAAGCATCATATCGTCACTGGAAAGGCAATAATGCTAAAGCGCCATTTAGGCAAATGGCACTTTAGCATTTTTACCTTTCCAGTGTCCAGATATAGACGGTGATAGTGACGAGTAAATTTTAAAGAAAATTAAATACGAAGGCGCAGAGAAAGATCGTCATCGTCATCGTTGCCATCACCGGAAGAATCACACACTGAATGTGATTAGGTCATCTACACAGATTTTACAAGTAAATAAGTAATCATTTATTTGCCAAAAACTTAGCCTAGGTAATATCAGTGTTGTTTCAATATGGGATGGGTATGGCTAATACAAATGAGGACAGGGGTCTTCCCTGTCCTTCAAACTAGGAAAATTCTGTATCTTGAAGGACAGTGTTCTTTAGTGAGAATGACACGTTTTGTAAAATACTAGCTACTACCCGCAACTTTATCCGCCTATAAACTTCTTCAAGAATTAGGCTATCCAATTCAAAAATATTTTTTTCAAATCCGACTGGTAGTTCCAAACAAACATACAAACAAATAAATTTTACCTTTTCATAATATTAATATAGATTTTTATTGAGTGGGCTTAAGGGTTAATTGTTAGGAGTGTTTGTGTGTGTTGCTATGGGGTTAAACTGGTCTATTGGTATGTGTTTGAGAGTGTGGTATACTTAGTGAAAAAAAAAATCTGTAGAGGAAGTGAAGTAATTTATTTTTCTATTTTTAATCGTTAATTCGTACAATAAATGATTTCCTCTATATCGAGAACAAGAGGTCCAAGATGACCAACAAATTAATCTAAGCAGTATTTTCATACTTGCGATATCGTTGCCATATTATTCACAAACATGAATAATTATTAGAGCTAAGATCGAACATGATCTCGAACATCACGTACAGGTAAGTTCGTTTGATCACTCATTTTCATACAAATTAGCGATCGTTCACGTGTTGTCGTTGTGGTGTGGTTGTTGTGGTGTGGTTTGTGGATGCGGTGTGGTTGTGGTACGTGTGATCGGGCCCTAAGAGCATGGATTACGTCAAAAATAGCACCTCCTGAAATATACGTGGCCTGTCTATCTGTTGCCAAATTTAACTCATTCGTGGCGCGTGTCCGGTCGGAAGAATCTCGACTTCGAGTTCTCTTCGTGTTACTATTTCGCGTTTTATTATCTTTGTTGAGCATTGGTTTATCTTTTTAAAGTGTGGTTTGAGGAAATTGGAAATATGAATTGTTTTGGTTTAGTGGCTGTTTGGCATATTACTATTTGATGTGAGTAGTGGCTATTATGTCTGTTTATACAAAACTGACGAAATGAGTTTGTATTTTACACATTTCCCTACTCTTTTGGGAAATACTGGAGTCATGTGATGAAGTAGCCCTGTTTACAGAAATCAAGCATAAAACCGGCCTAGTGTGTGTCGGACCACGCACAATGAAGGGGTGAGATCATAGATATAAGAAAGAAGGAGATATGCCCGGTAGTTGAAAATGTATCGAAGCCTGTCTCCAATTTGTCCCCACCACGTCGCCACAACTACACATGTAAATCAGTAAACCTAATAGATACTAAGTCGCGCTCACACTTGCAATTCATATATCAGAACGTACTACACAGCCAATTATAAACCTTATGCCATCAAACACACCGTGCATTTACAATGCACCGTACAACTCACTCGCACGAAAACATCGCTGTGCTGTGCAGAAGCCATTTATTTTACATATACGCTAGTGATTGACTAAATCTGAAACTTATCGATTCTCCCAAAATGTATAATACAAATTCATACGACAATCGACATTGTTGTCGATATCCTACGTTGGTTGTTCTGCACAAGCACATCACTAGCTCGTCGCAAAAGACAACGGCCGTACTACGCGATGCAACCGCATAACTAAAGTATCGTTTTGTGATTTTTACATTGCTTGTCCAGAAGCAATGTATTTGCTGCAAAAATAGTACAGTCGCTGAGATATATGAAAACAAAAATAACGTAGTAAAGGCAAGAAATATTTTACGATTTGTTGTTTTTCTTGACTTTACAAGACAAATATAGTAAAATACTTGTCCTGTTAAATGATAAATGGTTCCATGATTTATAAAGATTTTAGTTTGACTTCGATTTTTACAAAAGACCACTGATCAACGCGGTATTCTTATGTTGTCACGATCGCGGTCGAAAGCGCACTAGTTCGCGGAGACGGCCATTTGCCGATACCATGAGCATTTTGATCATGGCGCGCGGATATAGACACGCTCCCATGCCAGTTCTCCTATTTTTTTATATTTCTATAGGTGGGATAGATTTGGGATGAATTTATACCAAGAACAAACTTTACTTTGCAATTGAAAAAATGTTCTCCCATACATCGATATATATGACACAGTCAATTCTCCAACTGCAAATGTAAGTTAGTAATCGCAAACAAATATACATTTTGAACGTGATAAAACCACAAATTAACGATTTTCGGATATTTTCCTTTACTTTTGCAGTGAGACCACGAGATTGCTTCTTGCCAAATTTCAAGATATTAGGTGAACAGAAAGTAACCCTATGGGTTTTGTTTTCTTCGCGAGTATCAAAATATATATCGCATAAATGATCGTATTTTTTAATGCGTTGATTTAGAAGCTTGATTTTTTTAGAGTTCTAAGAAACTATAAATCTACGTATTTGATATTAATTTTAACTTGATACCTCTACGCGTTTGGTTCTTGTGACTAAGTAATAACAGCTGCACGGGTCGATCGATCAAGTTAAGCTACGCTTGCCGCGGTTGGTCCGTGGATGGGTGACCATCTTTACATACCAAGTCCCCTCCGTCCCTCGGAAAGCACGTTAAGCCGTTGGTCCCGGCTGTCATTTGTAGATCTTTGACAGTCGTTACGTGTAGTTAGAAGCCCAAAAAGTCTGACAACCAGTCTTACCAAGGGGTATCGTGTTACCTAGTCACTAGGTTGTGGAGGTCAGATAGGCAGTCGCTCCATGTAAAATACTGGTATTCAGCTGCATCCGGTTAGACTGGAAGCCGACCCCAACATAGTTGGGAAAAGGCTAGGCAGATGATGACCTCTACGCGTTTCTGAGAAAAAGGGCATTGACAGACAGACAGAAAGACAGACGGACGGACGGACAACGAAGTACCGTTTTTTTTTCTTTTGAGATACAGACTCCTAAAAAGTGACTTAAATACAGAAGTTTAATTAAGGTGTGGTGCTGAGATAGCCTTTTGGCCTCGTACAGGACTTTCTGCTTTTATTTTAATTGTTTCAATTTTTTATTGTTTTTTTTTTTAATGTTTTAATGAGTGTGTTTTAGTTTAATTTGTGATTTCCTGTGCGAGTCTCAATAAATACTTTATCTTTCTTTTTCTTTCTTTCTTTCTTTTAAGTGAAAACACGTTTCAGGAAATTTAAAAACAAAAATTCTGCTGTTTTGTTTCCCAGTTCTCAGTATCATTTAAGACATTATCTACTACTTTTCGGAAACCCTGTAAATGACTAAGTCAATGCCTTTATTAGACCAGGTACAAAACGGATAGCTCAGGGATAACAGTGAATGCAGCGATCCTACAAGAGATCGGATGCTGGTATAGGGTGTTTTGAATTCATTTCCGGCCATTTACGGAAACGGAGATAGAATGGAGTATCGCCGGAAGCTGCTCAATGCAGGGGTATTGTGACCACTTGGAAATAGATTACGGTAATGATAACTTTAAGATAGATTGGGACAGATCGGAAACGGTCTTCGATTTCTTGTTAACTACCTAAGCCAAGATCTTGTAGTAAATAGGCCAAAGATAATATTGTAATTTCATAATTAAGTAATTTCAATGCCAAATGATACTACTATCTGTAATTAAAATGATGACTGGATATAAAATGTACGTATTGAATTATAATATTGACGTGGCGCCTGTGACAGCTAACAAATTATTAATATATCTTTAAATATATAATTCTTCTATAAGTGTCACCTTACTCCTCCTAAACGGCTGAACCGGTTTGGATGAAATTTTGTGTGTATATTTGAGTTGGTTCCTGTATTATTTGAAATACAATTGGACCCGGTAGGTGACGCTGTTCGGACAGGACAACGTCTGTCGAGTCCGCTAGTAATTGTATACAGGGTTGCAGGGACATTGACGCAAAAACTGTTACCATGGGTTCAGTATACGATTCTAAACCCCCGTGCCTTGAAATTTTTCGTCGGTTATTTAAAAAAAATCTGCTATTTCATAGAAAAGTGCAATACGAACGCGGTCAAAATGTATGGAACAGCAGATTTTTTTTAAATATTCGACGGAAAATTACAAATCATGATCAGAATCATGTACTGAATCCATGGTAACAGTTTTCGCGTCGATGTATCTGCCACCCTGTATAGTCTATCTAATCGGTATATGATATTTCCAGCGGTACGTCATTATTGCGGCCCGTACAACAATGTGTAGCAGCTGGAAATGTAATAGTATGCCATCTTTTTTCTCACATTTAAGCTAAGTGCAACGGGCCGCAGCGCACCGCGCATTTTCATACAAAAAGTGCGGTGCGGCCCGCCCGTAGTAGCATGCTTTGGTTCATAGAAAATGTGGAAAAGTGATAAACAAGGATTTTTGCAATGCGTTGTGGCGCAGCCCGCCCCAATCTGCTTTGGCCTTTATTTAACAACCAAAAAAAAAAACATGCAAGCATCACTTGACAAGCCATCATACAATGCCGCCATTGTAGTTTTATTTACTAGCTGTATCATATGACATCAAATGTAACAAAGTATTTACTAAAACATAGGCAGAGAACATGCCACCTATGAATTCATGATTTCAATCTTATAAGTGATTCTCGAGTTTAAACCACACTAAAAGACATGCAAGCAACTCAAAAACGTAGCGTTTTATACACAGTGATTTTCAATTCACTGTTAACCTTTTAGGGCGTGAAAATAATCATGATTATGAGCGACTTTCACTATGGGAACAACTATGAAATAGCAAAAAAATACATCTGTTTCATAAATTTTCATCGGGTAATTATTGAATTTTCGTATGAAACAGCAGATATTTTTTTCGATACTTCAGAGTTGGTTTCATAATGAAAGTCGCTCATAATCGTGATTACTTTCACCTCCTGAAAGGTTAACAGTGAATTAAAAATCACCGTGTATAAAGTTTAATTAGCGACCCTCCCTGCTAAGCATGGTATTTAAAACTTGACAAAATATCGAGATTTCTTTATTATAATTATGTAAGTTTAACTCCTTACATACTAACAATCAAGGTAAGTCTTCATAATATGAAATATTCTCCTTGATCAGATCTTTCCATTGGTCTATACATATCATATATCTTAACGCTATTTATTGGGCTTCAGGGCAGAATCGGCCATTCTCCTTTACATTGTTATATGGTCGATTGGGATCGTCTCTGTTTTTCTATGTTCTACTTAATCATAGATTTATATATTTATTATTGTATAGAAGGTTTATTATTTACACACACGTATTTACATTATTTAAAAACTATCAGACTTAAAATAATAATATGTACAAGTATATAAAAAGGGGGGGGGGAATAATCATAGGGCATCAAAAAATTCGTCCGCATCACTGTCAATAGGAAAAGTGCCCAAAAGGCTGGCAGCATTGCCGCTATGTATGGCAATGCTGATTCTTTGACCAAAGAATAGGCAAGCCCTCTGGTCACGTGAGGAGTCGAACAGTCGCTTGGCGATGTCTTGAAAAACAAGGTGGGCACTCGGACCCCATGGCCCTAGTGTTTCAACCCCAAACGGCTCAAACATATAAGTCCCAATAAGATTGGAGTATTTTCGCCGTTTGAGGTTTTCCGCACCTGCAGCAGCAGCCCCAGCACAGCCCGCCGTGCTAGGAAGATGTGATGGCGCAAGGGTGTCGACACACGTTGCATCCCACACCAAAGGCCTTCCTACCTTCCAAGGCATTATGGTCATTCCGTCTGGTCTCTTCCCATCGTCGCGTGCCAAGCCATTGGGTTCTAAAACAGCTGGCACTCCGGCGGTGACAAGAGCACGACGGATGATGTCATTGATGCTGGCGTGCCGTGCTATCCGGCTTGCGCTCTTACTGCAGGATAGGCCATGGTGTCCGAGACAGTCGACACCTTCACCGCATTGGCAGCAATGCGGAGCCACACAAAAAGCACCCAGACGCAGACAGGTAGCGGGCCGGAAGGTGGTATCACCCAGCATAGTGTCTATGTTGGGTGACGGTAGCGCCTGAAGCCAGAGGCCTGACTCCCACTCATCCACAGCCAGCAGGCGGGCACGCTCAGCAGTATTGGTGGACGTATTAATAAAATTGTTCCGTACCAACCTGCAGAGCGGCTCATCCCACTGCCTCTGGGAAGATGGGTTCATGATCATAGATTATGTTGTGGTTTATTTATTATACACATAAACTTTCTAGACTAGAATGAACTCTCTAAATGATGGTAAAACCCGCATCAAAATCCGTGGCGGAGTTTAGAAGAAAATCCACTTCAATTTATAATATGTAAAAAGAAAGAAATAAAAACGATAAAAGTTCGTTTATATAAATGTAGATTTGAAGATTACGCCAGAGTTAATGATACAGTAGACAGGTAATCTGTTAGAATTATATTTATGTAAATAAATAACTATCTGTAGAACAACTTTGAAGTGATCTTCACGTAAACTAAAGTAAAAAAAAAATAGCATATTGTGCGCAGTAAGCTTGTTGAAAACTAAAATGAAAAATGTCTTTGTACACCGTTTTGACCTCAACCGTCAACATTGGCGGGGCTATCGATTAAAGTTGTATGTTTTTTCGTGAGCTGTCAGTGGCGGTGACGGTGACAAAAAGCGGCTATATCTACATCAAAAAATGTATATGACTAGAACAGTTTGGGCTTCTGATTATTATGCAAAACTGAAATGATTAAATTCAGTAAAATACACACATTACGCCTGAATTGCTCGTTGGGTTAGGCAGTGGTTTACCCACCCACGACATCCACATTTCGCCAGATATATTTAAGTCCCATGTAATAGGGGGCACAATAAAAATGTTTAGAAGTTTTTGAGAGTGTATTCTGCCATTGTGCGAAACGTTGCATTGCGCTGTTGCGACTACCCCGTTATTGCAGTGCTTCTGCAATGTTTGCGCGAGCCAGAGTGGATAGCTTCTCAGCTGTAGTGCGGAAAAAAATGCTTCTCTTCTCACAAGGATGCGGGACAGTGGCAACAGCCTCCTGAAAGCTATTGCTGATGGGCCTGACAAAAGCCTTATAATGAGTCATCTTATTAAAACCATCCTGTCAGTAGTAGAATATAAGTACTAACATAGCAAATAAGTTAAATTGTTAACTAACATCTAGAATTGTAAGTATTTAATGTTTTTGTAATTGGATCTAGTTGTCTGTTGAATAAATTAATAATTAACGTCAGCTCAAATTAGTGCCGTCTCTGCAGTTTTTCCAACAATTTTAAGGTTTCCAATTTAAACACAAGAGGCTAAACATTCAAAACATTAATTACTCCGTCTCAATTTTAAACTTCGTCGTGAGATACAATAGATTTTCAATAATCTTCTCTTGTTAGCCTCTTTATTAATTCCCCATTTAATGAGTATTATGTATGAGAAAGCATCCTCACAAAAAACCGCTGTCACATTATTTTAATGGCTTGTATCATTAAAACAACGTAATTGTTACGGGTTCGCACTCCAACTTGAATTCTGAAGGGAAATTAATTATTTTATTTCTGCTATAATCCCTTGTTTATGCTTTCAGTTAAGAGTTTTTGAGGCACAAAGTTGGACGATAAATTTCAGCAATAAACAGCTGGTGATATTATTCATGACGTTTGTTAAGTTTGTTTTAAGTGCTCCACCTTTTATAATTAGTTTATTAAGAATTCTCTTATTGTTTGCTTGAAAGGTTGAGATATGGCCTGCACTTTTAAAGTAGGCGCATTCTATTAAGTTTTTCCTTTATAAATGTTTTTATTGCCGAGATAGGGGTTGTGGAACACGCAATTTGGGACATTGCTTGGGCCGATTGTGTCTCTTAATGGTATTGGTCGGCGTCTTAATAGCGTATTGTTGTTGTTTTTACTGTGTTTAGTAGAGAAACAAACACAGAAAAACAAGTGGATGGTAGCGTGTGGGTCGACTAGATATTTAGTTGAACAAAATAAGGTTTTAGTTACACTACTGTAACCATTTTATGAAATCTGTGTCTTGTTTTGTAGTGCTATTCATAGAAAGTCATCATCATCAGCCTATAGCAGTCCACTGCTGGACAAAGGCCTCTCCAATTGCACGCCATTCAGCTCGATTCTCGGCAATTCTCATCCAGCTGCTACCAGCCACCCTGCGAAGATCGTCACTCCACCTAGCCTGAGGGCGTCCTACCTTACGTTTGCCAATTCGCGGTCTCCACTCAAGAACACGTGTACCCCAACGGTCATCGGTTCTACGGCTGACATGGCCGGCCCACTGCCACTTCAGCTTGCTAATTCTGTGAGCTATAACGATAACTTTGGTTCTCTGCCGGATCACTTCGTTCCGGATTCGATTCGATTCGATAGAAAGTAATTTACGGTAATACCATTGTACTATCGTAAATTACTTTCTATAGAGGAGCTCGTGGCTAAGTAATAACAGCCGCACGGGTCGATCCATCAAGTTAAGTTACGCTTGCCGGAGTTGGTCCGTGGATGGGTGACCATCTTTATATACCAAGACTCTTCCGTGCCTCGAAAAGCACGGTAAGCCGTTGGTCCCGGCTGTCATTCGTGGATATTTGACAGTCGTTCGTTACGAGTCGTCAGAAGCCCGAAATTCTGACAATCAGTCTTACCAAGGGGTACCGTATTACCCAGGTACTGGGTTGTGGAGGTCAGACAAGCAGTCGCTCTATAAAAAATACTGGTATTCAGCTGCATTCAGTTAGACTGGAAGCCGACCCCAACATAGTTAGGAAAAGGCTAGGCAGATTGATTGGCCATTGTATTATCGTGAAATTACTTTCTAAAGCTAGCAGCACATTTTCTGCTTTTACACTGGTCCTGTATGATAACCTTCGTATTTAGGAAGAGAGACACTTTTAAACCTTGACCGCACAAACAGAACAGAAAAAGATAAAAAACAAATGACAGAACCACAACATTCGTAGAAACAGTTGTACCAACCGTGCGATATGTAGATGTCCTTTTTTGACGAGAATAAAATACAGCATGTTCTCTCATGGGGCCTTCGTTACTAGATGGCTTTACGAGGCGACTACATTCTGGTACAGAGAAGATTTCCCGGCGGTAACGCATATTTTATACGGTTTGTAATTTAAGTGGCTGCTCTTTTATTATGACGTCTATGTGGAGAACGTGATACCTCACCTCGATATCGCATTTGATTACTTACCTACTGTGTTACTCTGATTTCGTAAAACATGGCCGTGTTTTGCGGACTGCGCATGCGTGGGAAGTTTTGTATTTATTATCATTGTTAAGGCGGGTTCCCACGGTGCGCGATATCGCGCACGCACGCGCACCGGCCCGCACAGCGCACGACCACGCACCGCGCACGAAGGGTCTTCCGACGGTGCGCGATATTGCGCACGCAAGCGCACCAGCCCACTCAAACATCTGCATTTTTGTACCTACGTTCTATGCAAATAAATAATTATTCCATTCTATTCTATTGTATTCTGACGACCACAGATAGCTACACAACACACACCATGCCTTTTCCGACGGTGTGTGTCGGTCTCTGTGGGCCTCGAGATTCGAAGCCACATTAGCATTGTTCTGTTAGCTTTGGTGGATGCTGAATATAACTTCACATTTGTGGATTGCGGATGTTATGGTAGAATAAATAATGGCGGTGTTTGCAGAAATACAGAGATGTATAGTTTTTTTTAGAAATGTACTGTATTTTCCAGCATCAATTAATTTGCCCTTCAAGGAGGCACAACTTCCCTACGTCTTTGTGGCAGATAGTGCATTTTCTCTCACTGAAAATATGTTGAAGCCGTCTCCACGCTAAGGAAACAAAAGAAAGATACCTCATTAACGGCATAACAATGTAAATGTCTATTAACTGCTCCCAAATTACGATGATTATTTAATTTTTTTTACATTCTTCCTTGAAAGAAAGAAAGAAAGAAAGAAATCATTTATTTGCTGATAGTGTAGGTATACATATAAGTTGGAATATTTATTAAGTGTCCCGATACATTTTACCTTACGGCATGCAAAATATTAGGTTTGAATTTAATAGTAATATAGATACAGCTATTACGATCATTATTAGCCATAATCGAATTTAATAGATTGTCACAGATCAGACAACAACAAAAAAAACAAAATAATTGATGAATTACATATCAATCTCTCACAAATTATACAATGAAGAATATAAATGTAGAAATGTGTAATGTCAAAAAGCTTAATGTCAAAATATTCCAAAACGTTAACAACAATCACAAATAGTAGATAAAGAATTCAGATAATCTAATAATGTCAAGATCAGATGTTGTTGTTGTTGTCAAATGTTGTTTGTCATTTAAAAAGTCTTTAACTGTGACTGACTGTGACTTGACATAATCGTTCATTTTTTGACATTATATACCTACAATCTATATCTATAAAAGGAAAGGGTGACTGACTGAATGACTGACTGAATGACTGACTGATCTATCAACGCACAGCTCAAACCACTGAACGGAATGGGCTGAAATTTGGCACACAAGTAGATAATATGACGTAGGCATCCACTAAGAAAGGGTTTTTGGAAAACCGACTTTTAAGGGGGTGAAAAGGGGGGGATTTTGTTTGTATGAAAAATCTTATTCCTTGAGTTAATAAACTTGAAACTTGGCACGAATACTCATCTATGTAAATTATAAAGTTTGCCATTTTTAGTTTTTCTAAACTACCCCCTAAGGGAGGATTGGGGGGTGTCAAAGTTTGTATGGAAGACGCGCGGTCTGATTAACTCGAAACTCAATATTTATACTTAAGACTGAAAACAAATAAAAACGTATATCAGGGTTTTTTGAAAATCTACCCCTAACGGGGTGAAAAGGGGTATTCATTTTTACAGGGGAGGATTTTACTGTTTGGCTTGATTAACTTGAAAATTGGTATAAATAATCTATATCAAATAATGGAAACGTCATAATAGACGTTTTCAAAAAATATTATTATCACGCTATTTGCTATGGGGGATGAGCAATATTGCATTATGTTCGTATTCTTCTATAGTTTACTGCAAACTGTAAAAAGACTATCCAAAAGGTTAGAATATTGCAGATAATTACGGATTTAACCTTTTAAAACATCATAATCACGCCATACCTTTATGGAGCTAAGTAGTCAATCATAACATATACAGGGTGGATGTTGATATGGGGCAATAAGGGCAGGTACCTTAACCGTTATCGCTATAAGAAAACGGTCTTAGGAGACTGTCCTTAACTTTTTGAAACATTTTGATCTACATTCACAGATTTTGAAAAAATTGTACAGTCAGCAAGAACATGGGCAATTTTCACAAAAACTTATTTGATGCCAGTCGATCCTATTTCTTATTACGAGGGTCAAAAATTATATCGGGCCAACTGAGGTTTGAGTATGAGAAAATTCAGAAATTGCAAAAAACTTTCCATACATTTCGTAGGAAATGAGCCTGAGAGGAGATAGAACAACACGAAATATTATCCGCAACGATCAAAATCCGTAGTGCGCGCTTAGCCTAAGTTTTTAATATCTAGGTATTTCAAATTGATATCTCTACGCGTTTCTGAGAAAAAGTGTCTTGACTGGCAACGATGTCATCCTTAAAGGGTTTTTCTGTTTGTTACCTTTTCATACCGTAACGGCTGAACAGATTTAGATGAAAGGCATGCGGATAGGCCATGACCTGGGCTAGGACATATGATAAGTACTCTGAATATCGGTAGTACGTTCCTGTGGGATATTTTCCGACCTTTACGCGTGCGAAGCCGCGGGCAAAAGCTAGTTTTAATATTGTTTTTATCAAATTAGATTTGTTACAGCTGTAGTGGCAATCACGTTATTTGGTTTAAATAGGTCCTTATTTTTATTTTAGGGTACTTAAGAAACCATTTTTATTGGAACCAAAAGTACTTATACAATATTGTTATGAAGAGTTGTTTACTGTGCAACTTTTTAAGGCAATCTAAAAATTCACCACGAATACCGGTACTTTTGATACTGAAAATGAAGGTGGAGAGCATCCAGGCTCATGGCCAAATAATCCTCAAGGAAATACTTTCTTGATATGTATGAAGAATCTTCCAAGAAGAGCAACTTTTTTGAACACACAATTTTTTAAATTTTAATATTACATAACATGGGCAGAGGTGTCCCTGTAGCAGGTACCCCCACATTTCGGCAGTTATGTTTAAGTCCCATGTAATAGGGGGCGAGTCTATTGCCATCAACCCGGGCACAAATTCAGACTCCGAGCTGCTACTGAGAAATTTCAGATAGAAAAAAACTTTTTACAAAAAAAAACAACCGACCTCCAAAAAAACACTACAAAGTGAAAAATAACTTTAATTTCGGAAGTCGGTGTCTTGGGTTTTGTATTTTCGTTTTTTGCCACCGACTTCCGAAATTAAAGTTATTTTTCACTTTGTAGTGTTTTTTTGGAGGTCGGTTGTTTTTTTTTTTGTGAATTTTTTTTATTTTTCACGTTTTAGTTGTGGTACCTACGTACCACAACTAAAACACACATTTGAATACCACTACCTGCTACCAGTGACAGAAACTTATCAATATCATCTACATACTAAGTGGGAAAAAAATACGTGTTTTGTAACTAACTCAAAAACTATCCAAGCATAGTTAATAAAATTTACATGGGACCAATTTGAGAGCATACCCTTTCAAACAAAAAAAGTATTTTCAAACTCGGTTCACAATTGACGGAGAAATCGGAGGACATAAATAAAATAAAAACAAACATACGCGACGAACATACCTCCTCCTTTTTGGAAGTCGGTTAAAAACCCAATAACACTGCCCGACCCGGGAATCGAACCCAGGACCTCAGCAGTAGCGCTTGCAACCACTAGACCAACAAGGCAGTCAATTTTAATATTCTTTTCTGAAATTGCTATTGTTTTTATAATTTTCTCAGTTTTGTTTATTTATTTTATTTATTAGGGACAAAAAACAGTTACATGCTACAAATTACAGAGAAATAAATTAAGATTTAACAAACATGTAACCCACACCATTGTCCACGTTTTAATAAAAGGTTAATAGAAGTGCTGAAGACAAGTGATAAAAAATAGAAATAAAAATAAAACAAAAGTCGCTGCCACAATATTGCTGTGTTAGCTTAGCTCACTTTAACATAAATTACTCGCTTGATAAAATATCCAGAGCCATTTTCTTATATAATTGCTTAGATAAACAAAATATATCCAGTTCCATAAAATGCGTGTTGTAAGAATCAACAAGGCGACGAAGAGGTGCACGTTCCCCAGCGTTAGTCCTGCATATGTCTGTATGGAACAGTTGAGGCACGCGCACCCCCCTTCGAATAACACTTCTGGGTACCTTGTAACACAATTTGTTTGTAAGGTCAATACAGTCAAATTTACTATTGCATATGCCGTGCAGTGTCATAGCATCAAGTAACAGCCGCCTAGATCTCAATTCTAGAACGTCATACCGTTTTAAAAGCTGCACATAAGGAACCTTTGATTGGAAGCACTTATAGTTCATAGACCGTAAGAACTTCTTCTGTACCCTTTCCATTCTAGTGCCGTATTTGTCGTAGAAAGGATTCCAGATGGGGACGGCATATTCTAACTGGGATCGTACCAAAGTCTTATAAAGCAATAAGAACGTAGAGGGCCGCACAAAGTCACGTGACGATCTCATAATGACACCATACATTTGATACGCCTTGTTTACTATATTGTCAACGTGCTTGTCGAAGTGTAAACAGGCATCTAGTGTAACACCTAAGTCACGAACAAAGCTAACTTTATTTAAGAGTGCGTTATGAATAGTATAATTAAAATTTATTTTAATTTTCTTTTTGGTAAATGAGATGGCATGACATTTGGGAAGACTGAGAAAGAGTCTATTATTGCCACAGTATGTATATAACCTATCCAGGTCCATTTGAAGAAGTATACAGTCTTGTATATTCTTGCAAGATCTGTAAATTTTTATATCATCCGCATACATTAAAAACTTAGAATTGACAAAACATTGATGATTTGATGTTGTATTTCCTGTACGTGTCCCAAATTAAAAAAATCTTTCTTTCTAACTCTATCTGCTAAGACCATCTATCTATACATATAATAAAATCGTAGCGAAGTCAAAACTGTACATTGAATATTTTTGAAAAAAGTATTTGCTACGAGGTCTACGATCGATTCTAATGCCGAAAATATTATATTTATTAGAATTTTTGGCTGTTTGTCTGTATGTATGTTCCAGCATGTCGCAAATTCTAGCGGTCAAAGTCAAAAGTCAAAGTCAAATCATTTATTTCAAATAGGCACATGTATGGCACTTTTGAACGTCAAAAATTACAAAATAATAAAATTGATTCTAGTCGCCCCTTCCAAAAGGTAGTTTTCGTATGGAGAAGAATGGGCAAGAAACTCCACCGTTACTCTTTTAAAATGTTTTACAATATTGTTTGTATATGTACGTACATTTGTTAAATAATTATTATATGTGAAGACGATGCACCTAGAATAAAATTACTATACCACAATAGGTAAAAAAATTAAAAATGAAGCAACGATAGATAATTTAATTTGTGACAGATACATGGTTCTCACATATTTACAAACATTGTAAAAGTAGACGATTTTCCTAAAATGTTACAATTAATAAGTCAGTGTGTAAGGAAGTAATCACAGAATGTAAAATCAATGTCATACTTAAAACACAAAGTAATAAATTTTACAATTAAATTAGCAACCAGTTTGATTTTGTCTTGATTCTAAATTGTCCTATGGAGCAGGACCAGCATGTTTCCAAGCACTCTTATCTTGGATATAATCCTCTAATTTGTAATATGCTTGTTTACAAAGTGTATTTTTTATATGAGTTTTAAATTTTCTTTCATTTAATTGCAATATGTCACAAGGTATTTTGTTGTAACATTTAACACAGTACCCCATAAAAGATGTATGTACTTTAGATAACCTGAAAAATGGTTGATCTAGTTTATCTTTATTTCTAGTATTAAAATTATGTCTATCACTTATTTTATTAAAGAGATGTGGATTTTTCCTTACATACATAATATTTTCATAAATGAATTGGCAAGGTACCGTCATAATATTAATCCTTTTAAAAAGTTCCCTGAGAGATTCGCGGCGACGTAGATTATAAATGGCTCTGACAGCTCTCTTTTGCAAAATAAAGATGGATTCAATGTCAGCAGCCCGACCCCACAGTAAAATGCCATATGACATAATGCTGTGGAAGTAGCTAAAATAGACCAAACGCGCGGTTTCTACGTCTGTTAACTGTCTTATCTTTCTAACAGCATAAGCGGCCGAGCTTAACCGCCCCGCAAGAGATGTTATATGAGGTCCCCATTGTAATTTCTCGTCTAGCGTGATTCCCAGGAAAACCGTTTGATTAATAAATTCCAGTTTTTCTCCATTCAATATGATGTCACATTCGCTACTTTTAACATTAGGTAATTTAAATCTAATGCATTTGGTTTTTTTTTTATTAAGTACCAGATTATTTACCGTAAACCAATCTTGGACTTGCAGAATAGAGCTATTCACGTCGTCAAGATTTTGTGATTGTCGGCTTATTTTAAAGATTAATGATGTGTCATCTGCAAATAACACCATCTTCGGTTGATTTTGAAGTATTTGGGGTAAATCATTAATGTAAACTAAAAAGAGGAATGGACCCAATATCGAACCTTGAGGAACGCCCATTGCCATTTCAGACCCTAATGAGTTTACGCCGTTTATCTGAACTTTAACCTTTCTATCTTTCAGGTACGATCTAAGTAAATCAAGAGCTGTATTCCTAATCCCATAGTGTTCTAGTTTCAGCAGAAGTGTCTCATGGTCTACACAATCGAACGCCTTCGAGAGGTCGCAAAAGATTCCAATGGCATCTTGTGCTTCTTCCCAGGCCTTAAAAATGTTCTTTATTAGGGTGACACCGGCGTCAGTAGTACAACGCCCTTTGGTGAAACCGTACTGTTGTGCGGATAAATTCTGTTAAAATTTTGCAAAGGTATTCCCTATAAGTCTGGTCAAACTGTAGGGTATAAACTATCACGCTATTTACTATTGGGGACGAGCAATATTATATTATGTTCGTATTTTTGGAAAAAACGCGCCAAAATATTAGGATATTATAGATGGTTATCGATTTAACTTTTTGAATGATTATCATCACGCTATACCTTTATGGAACTAAGCAGTCAATCATGAAATATACAATATGTCCGGTTTCGGACTGTACAAACTTAAAGGGGTGGTAGTTTGCTCTATTCTATCAATAAAATTATTCTACATGTAGGGTCGGAACCCACCCCCCTGAATGGCAGCCATTTTTGTGTTTTGATCGCCTTTTATGGAGCGTGCATACTAAAAGTACAGTAACTTTAAAATTTAAAGCTCAATTGTCATAAAAATTATACTTTTAAGTAAGTAAGTCAAGGATAAGTATTAACAATGGGTTAAATAACTCAAATAATAACATTGAATGCTGCATCACATTGCTTATGCTTAAATTATAAGAAAAAGAATTTTAAGATCAATTTTACGTTAAAAATAACATCGTTTTTAGGGTTCCGTAGTAAACAAGGAACCCTTATAGTTTCGTCATGTCCGTCTGTCTGTCTGTCCGCGGTGTAGCTCCGAGACCCTTAGTACTAGAAAGCTGTAATTTGGCATAGGTATACATATTACTTACGCCGACAAAGTGGTAAAACTAAATTATGAAAAACATTTTTTTTTAGGGTACCTCCCATACACGTAAAGTGGTGATGTTTTTTTTTTTATCTCATGATGTGGGGTATCATTGGAAAGGTCCTTCAAAAATATTGTGAGTTTGTGAAAACCATTTTTGAATTCAGGGATCCGTTTGTGAAATATTAGACTTTAAAGTGCTAATTTTTGTTAGAGTCAAGTGTCCCCCCCCCCTGCCAGCTAAATGGTTAGTTTTGGATGTGTGAAAAAAATTTACAGCAGTAGCTTATATAACGAATTTAAAAGGAAAACTATCACAGCTGAGCAGGCTTTACAAGTTAACGAGTAATAATCGACCAACTTAGATTTGCGGTTGTAAAAACATGTTCTTCTATACATTCCGCATGAAAGATTTTTTTTTTCTACTGCAAAGTTAAGTTTGTTCTTGGGATAAATACTTGTCTAACAGATGTTTAGTTCACCTAAATAATGATACCAAAAAATTGATTCTATTATTAATGGTTTAAGAGATATTGTTGTTGGAACAACAGGTGTAGTCTCAATAACTATACTCCATTTGAAATAAGATTAGACATTTAACTAAACATTTTTTACAGTCCGTTCAACCGATTTTGACTTCTATTGCTTTGGTGGCATGACAAATGGCAGCTGCAGTAAACAGTTGGTTTGTAACCCCTTTTTTTGCTTTTAATGCCATCCTTATGCCTGCGCAATAGAAGTCAAAATCGGTCGAAAGGACTGTAAAAAAGGTTTGTTTAAATGTCTAATCTTATTTCAAACGGAGTATAGAACAAACGGACTGATAAAAAAAAAACTAGTTAAGTTTTAATTTGATGAATACTTCTTTTGTTTTCGCGTCATCCCCCGAAATGTGTATTTTATCCCTTTCTCACTTCAATAACATGCAGAAAATCTTTTTTGTACCTGCTACTGGCTGCTACCACATGGAATGCAGCGCTCATTCATATCGCACGTACGGAATGGCTGCGTTCAAGCAACAATATCTCTTAAACTAATTGTCATAGAATCGATTTTTTGGTATCATTATTTAGGTGAACTAAACATTTGTTAGACGAGTAGATAAAAAAAGGTAGTTCTCCGGGGTGAATTTTGTAATAACCGTGATTAACAAAAAAAACGAGGTTATTTTTAACGTACAATTGATCTTTTAGCACTTATTTCAATATGATGCAGCATTCAATGTTATTATTTGAGTTATTTAACCCATTGTTAATACTTTTCCGTTGCTAAAAGTATTTTTTTATGACAATTGGGCTTTACATTTTAAAGTTACTGTACTTTTAGTATGCACGCTCCATAAAAGGCGATCAAAACACAAAAATGGCTGCCATTCAGGAGGGGGATGGGTTCTGACCCTACATGTAGAATAATTTTATTGATAGAACCCCTTTAAGTTTGTACAGTCCGAAACCGGACATATTGTATAGGAACGGCTATTTTAGGTAAATTTCAGTGAAGCAATTAACGCAGCGGTTGGACCATTGCTATGCAAACATGAGGTTGTAAGTTCGATTCCCATCTACGGTTTTGCTGTTTTTCTTTTTTTCACATTTTGTATTACGATTTTTTTTATTTTTTTATTATCTATACACATGATAAAATCGTAGCAAAGTTAAAAACGTACGTTGAATATTTTTGAAAGAAAGTTATTGCTACGAGGTCTGGGATCGATTCTTATGCCGTAAATATAGTTTTTAGAATGTTTGTCTATTCCAACTGTAGGGTATAGACTATCACGCTATTTGCTATGGGGATGAGCAATATTACATTACTAGCTTCTGCCCGCGACTTCGTTCGCGTAGAAGTCGTAAAACACCACAATATACTACAGTAACAGCCACATTTTATAAAACTTCCCTGAATACTACGATTGTAGTTTTATTCTTAGCAGTCAAAATATACAGAGAGTCAGGAATGGTGACTCGGGAGGAAGCAACGTAACAGTTGTCCGTGTGAGAAGCAGCTTGTCCTGAGGTCGAGACCCGCAGCCTTCAGCCTTTGGTGTCGGCCCCTGTGACTTGTTGATCGCAAACACTTCTCCATATCATATGCATTGTGACGAAGATAAATTGCTTGGCAACCATAAACATTAAAAAAAATGAAAATTCAAAAGTCATTTATTCAAACTAGGCTAAAAATCAGCATTTTTCAAACGTCAAAATTACATAAGACACTCCCCCAAAACGCCCACCCTTCACCATATAAAGTAATCAAATTGAAACCCGTGAAATACCTACTTATTATTGAGAAGTTCCGTTGGCCATCTGTGTCCTTCATCATCAGTTCTGCTTTACCAAATGGTGCTTTCTGAGAGCAAATCTATGAGTTACTATAAAAATACCCAAATCGCTACAGGTGTGCCTATAATATTTGAAGAGTTCCCTCGATTTCTCCAAGATCCCATCATCAGATCCTGATCAAATGACAATGGAACCAACTAGAAAGTATAACCACAACAATTTTTTTTTTTCAATTTCGACGAAAATATCAAATAAGGACTTGATATTTTCGCTAAAAAATCATAAATAAATAGTTGCGTTACCACTTTTTTGTATCTTTACCAATAATGATGCAAAAACTCATAGCTTTGCAGATATGCACATATACGCAAATTATGGAACTACTTAGCTGTCAAAGGTAAAATTAGTAGACATGCGTCAGATATATCGAAACGTATCTAAAATCCGATTTTAGTCACAAATTGTATCGTATCGATAAGCCGAACTAGACAAACCGATTTCACAAAACTACGGCAAGAGTAGATTTGCGTAAGCAAGTATTTGTTTATGTTTGGATAGTTTTGATCGATGCACTTACAACCGAATTATAATATTACTAGAGACGATCGAAACTGCGAGCCGGAGGCGCCAGAGCAGCTCCGGAAATTGATTTCTAAAAACGGATTTCATAATCTGAAATCGAATATTTAACCGTTTGCGTAAAAATCTATAAACGCTCATGTCTAAAAAAATTCTTATGAATTTACATACATACATATTTATTTTTTAATTAGTTTATTTAAATCAGATACAGTGATCCATATTAATGTTAGTAGACCTACTTAAAAATTACGTTAGTACTTAATCAAAGATACATGCCACAATAATAAATATTATTATAATCAAAATAAATAACTACATAGAAATTGAAATAGAGATAGACGTATAGACGCCAGCACATCAAGCTATCCGAAACTGTCAAATTTTCCCAATCAACTTTGAACCTTATACTTCAGCAATAAAGTTGAAAATCTATTAAATAAATTTGACAGATTGTAGTAGCCTGATGTGCTGGCGTCTGTACATAAAATCAAATTGTAAAATTAATTAATAAGTTTCATAAAATCTAATTGTAAAATAAATTGATCTTTAAATTAAATCAAATCTTTAAAATAATTTACATTTTTTAAATTCATTAAAATTAAAATCCAAAAATTCATTATGTAAAAATTACAAATAATAAAAATAAAAGTCAGAATCAGTCAAACTATGTCTAGATGACTGATTTAACAAGTGACCTCCAAAGCGGGGATGAGATCTTATCGGCTATTGTCTTCTAGATTTTGATGCGGCTGCCACGCATTCTGCAGATCAGGGATACCGTTCTCTTGCGAATGATGGCATGAAAGCCATCAATGCGAAACAGCGCGAACATCCCCGATTTATATGCCAAGTTGGGCAATAAAAAGGCTACCATTGGTAAGCAAAACGATTCGTTTTTGTTTATAGGAACCGAGCAAAACCTCGCGCACCTTTGAAGTCTACCGACTCGCCGCGGATCGGGCGCACCGCCACGCACGCGTCTGCGCTGCCACGCACGTTACCCTTCCCATGGTGCGTGTCCGTGCGAGCTGATCCGCGCCTAGTCGGTAACTTCAAAGGGAATGTATCCAAACTCGGACGCACCGGGACGCACCGCGACGCACGCGTCTTCGCTACCACGCACGATACCCTTCCCACGGTGCGTCGTGCGGGCCGGTGCGCGTGCGTGCGCCATTTCACGCACGCGTTGGAACCCACCTTTAGGTTGGTACTCAATTATTTTCATTAATTTGCTATTTCATTGTTTAATGAGCAAGAAAGTTATTTTAAATTCATTAGCTTATTGAGGAAGAAGTTATAAAAGTGATCTCTGCAATTACGATCAAAGACAGTGCAAAAAAATAACAACGAAAAAAACAGTGGCACTCCGGGAGTGCCGACATAAGTGAAAACTTGAACAAGATCGCCTTGGTGGAAGAAAAATCCTCGTATAGAACATTGGTCTGTAAACTTATCTAAATAAAGAGCAAATCGCGTTTACAAAAAAAAATCTTCCAAAACCTTTAAAGTAAAAATACTTGCATAGAACATTGGTCCGTAACGTTATATATTATTATTGTTTCATTTCATTTCATTATAAATAAAGAGCACAATTGCGTTTACAAAAATGAGGTGTCGGTAACGGTGTCACAAGTTCAATTGTATTTTCCCATCTCAAAAATGCCCAACGCGCCTAAAGAAGTTTTCACTTCAAGAAAACTTACAAGCACAGTGTTACCTTTGTAATGGCTCATCTGTGGTATTCGTTCACCTTTTATCATTTATAAGCTCCCAAAATTATCAAGGTCTTACCATAACCATAGTAGAAAATAAGACAATTACGCTTGAAGATTTTCTAAAAATAGTCTGCCATTAATCAACCCAATCATTTAGAAACCCTTCAAATTCCGTCTTGATCAAAAATATATCGGAAAGTTTTATTTTACTGACTTAAAAAAAGGAGAATGTTCGAAATTCGTTTGTATGGTAGATATTTTTTTTAATAATTTTTATCGATATTTTCATCAATTGAGGACCGAAATCCTAATTGTATCTATACAGGGTGTCAGGGACATCGACGCGAAAACTGAAACCATGGATTCAATAAATACATGATTCTGAACCCCCCTGCGTTGAAATTTTTCGTTGGTTATTAAAAAAAAAACAGCTGTTTCATAGAAAATTGCAATACCTACGCGATCAAAATGTATGAAACAGCAGATTTTTTTTTAATAACCGACGAAAAATTTCAACGCAGGGGGGTTCAGAATCATGTACTGAATGCATGGTTTCAGTTTTCGCATCGATGTCCCTGCCACCCCGTATATTTTTAATTTGGTAGAGGAAACTTGCGCGGTGGTCCCATATAAATTTTATTAACTTGTTTGGGTAGTGTTTGAGTCAGCTTCAATAATACGTATTAAATCGACTTGGTAAGTATATGTTTATGATGTTATAAGACTTCCTGTCACTGTTTTACATAGCAAGTAAAAAAAAATTAAGGCAATTAAACACTTTCTAAAAATAGACTGTCACCAATCCTTTATGTAAACGGTTC
This sequence comes from Agrochola lychnidis, assembly GCA_963680765.1. Classification (NCBI taxonomy): domain Eukaryota; kingdom Metazoa; phylum Arthropoda; class Insecta; order Lepidoptera; family Noctuidae; genus Agrochola; species Agrochola lychnidis. The sequence continues at coordinate 16,443,441 of OY796852.1, read as the reverse complement.
AAGCTCCGTCTTGATCAAAAAAATATCGGTAAGTTTTTTTTATTGTTTACACATAACCCTGGGAAGCGATAAATGCGTTTATTTTTTCACCAAGCACGCACCCTTGTCGTGTCTGTGACATAGAATAATGGACCAGGCGTTCGCCAAATGGAAATCCGGATTATGATAAATCATAAACTTTTGAAATTTGGCTCCTGTACCTCTGATTTATTTTCCGAGTGTACACAAAACGATTTGCGTTTGTTTTTGTGCGTCTGTCGTAAACACTAAAATATTTACAAGTTTGAAGTTTTTTGATCTGTGTTGTATGTTTCACTTTATTTTTCAAGGTTCAATATTCAAGATTAAAGATGAACAAATGCAGTATTTATTCTTTGAAAATATACTTAAATAATGGCGTTACCACTCTCGGCAATTTTCATGCTTCTGGATATCGTGCAAAATTATGAAAGTTTTTTTTTGCTTTCATATTATTTTGATTTTTAAATGCCTTTATTAACAAACAGGTGTTATTCTAAATGTAAACAAGCATAATCCAAGCAATGTTAAATTGGCTAAAATCACTTCTTTTTAACATATGACATGTATGATTGTAAGTGTTTGTTAAATTGATACTTATAAGTCTGTTGAGTGATGGAGGGTTTATAGACCCATATTTTTAAATTATGTTACCCCTTTATTATAATATTGAAATCATTGAAGTGAAAACTTCTTTAGGCGCGTTGGGCATTTTTGAGATGGGAAAAACAATTGAACTTGCAACACCGTTACCGACACCTAATTTTTGTAAACGCGATTGTGTTCTTTATTTATAGGTGTTAAGTTACGGATCAATGTTCTATGCAAGTATTTTTCTTCCACCAAGGCGATCTTGTTCAAGTTTTCACTTCTGTTGGCACTCCCGGAGTGCCACTGTTTTTATATATTTCAATTATAAATTAATGAAAATTGTAAGCTATTGCATAGCTTTTATCGCGGGCTTTGAGCGTGGCGACCGAATCAAGAAATTCCGTAACGTAACGAAAATAAAACCTAACACCCCCACTCCGCCTACCATGTAATGACGGTTCCCATGACAACGCAATGTTGTCATGGGAACTTGTCATGGGAACGTAATTTTTGTTTTATGTCATCACGTCATCATCCCAAATGTAGCGTTGACAAATAGGAAGTATGGAGGTTACAAATGCTATGCAATAGCTTTACTACGGCAGTCCCCGAGTGGCACACGTTTTTTTTTTTTTAAATTGGCGTTGGTTTAAGGCAGGAAATATGGCAGAAAACAGAGGAGACCAGCAGCGGGTTGATTCCGGGCTGAATGATGATGATGATGAAGTTAAAAACTGAAAGAAATCCGAAAATTTCGAGTTTTTACGAGCACCACGCACTGGTCTTTCAAAGCTGTAAACTTGTTTTACGCTGTTGGTTTACAGGGTGAAATTGAATTTATGGGCATCCTCTTAAGGGGTCATTGTACTCATCATTATGAACAACTTTCACTATGGGATCAACTCTGAAATCGCGAAAAAAACATCGACTGTTGCCTACATTTTGATGAGCTATGCGAACATAAAATGTAGGGAACAGCGGATTTCTTTTTTCACGATTTCAGGATTTGTAGTGAAAGTTGTTCATAATGATGAGTACAATGACCCCTTAATAGGATGCCATGAATTCAATTTCACCCTGTATATCTTAACAACATCCCAAAAAATCAGTATAGTATTTTTTTTTGCGACCTACGATGTTTTATATCTGGCCTATTATGTTGACACTCACAAAATTAAATCTAAACGCCCAAAAAGCTACGTAATACTAAAATAGCACTGGCTACTTCAGTTACCGAGATATAATCAAATAGAGTATCGTCCGGTAATGGTCGTAATTTGACTTGGCCGAAGACCGGCCTCCCTAACAAACGGAAGATCGATTTCTCTTCGAGGGGATCCAAACGCAGATAATTGGAATTTGGATCGAGTTCACGTTCAAGGAATCAAACACTTAACCACACACGATATGCATGCTTAATTGAGAACAATGGATGCCTTCTCGATGATTTAATAATGGCTGAAATCGAAGTATTAGGTAAATAGGCTGCCGTCCGTGGCGAGTTGAAACTGGAATGTAATATCATAATTATATGCTTGCACTATCGAATGTAAAGGCTCATTCAAACAGGCACGACACGCGACGCGACACAAAGACACCGCTCGTTGCGCGACGAGCAGTGCCTTTGTGTCGCGTCGCGTGTCGCGCTGGTCTGCACGAGCCTTAAGGAGCTCGTGGCTAAGTAATAACAGCTGCACTGGTCGATCCGACAGGTAAAGCTACACTTACCGGAATTGGTCCGTGGATGGGTGACCATCTTTACAAACCGAGACTCCTCCGTGCCTCGGAAAGCACGTTAAGCCGTTGGTCCCGGCTGTCATTCGTGGATCTTTGACAGTCGTTACGGGTCGTCAGAAGCCCGAAAGTCTGACAACCAGTCTTACCAAGGGGTATCGTATTACCCAGTTACTGGGTTGTGGAGGTCAGATAGGCAGTCGCTCCAAGTAAAATACTGGTATTCAGCTGCATCCGGTTAGACTGGAAGCCGACCCCAACATAGTTGGGAAAAGACTAGGCAGATTGACTATCGAATGTATGGAGAAAATAGGGATTCAGTAGAACGAACAGAAGAAATTCTACTCCGTGTCTAACAAAGGAACTGTTTAGAGGAAAAATATATTTTGTAAACACACACCCAGAGCTAGCAATTTTATTAGTATTTAAATAGAGGCGAAATAATTGTAATTAAGAGTGCATGCGAAAAATTAAGTATTATCAGCCTAAAAGGATCCCACTACTGGGATACGAACCTCCTCTCTGTGACTGGGAACTATAATCGACCACGCGGGCCCGGCGTGAGCGTCCAAGATCCGGTTTCCTCACGATGTTTTTCCTTGTTGATGTATTATTTTTTTTTATATTGGCCATATGATATCGCGTTAATCCTATCTATTATAGCTCAATTAATTTAACATACTCTGGTAATTGATTCCTATGATAATTTGAATTCATCATTCTCCCGAGCTTCTCAGTAGCATATTACAATGCGAGCTGGGTTAATTAGGTACAATAATGACAATACCTATCCCTGTAATAATCGAAATAGAGACTGTAATTATATACACATCACATCATTGTGTACCGTAGTATATGCAGAAGAAATATTATTTACGAAAATAATTTCCTAACCTCAAAAAATAAAAAATAATGAATTCATATTTCAAATAAACCTACATGGGCACTTATGAAACGTCAGAAGCTAGGTGCACGGTTCCAAATGCTCGTTTCCTCTGGAGAAGAGCCGGAAAGAAATTCTACGGTTACTCTTTTAAAAATAATTGTCTTTAACAATTTTTCAAATGACAGTGTTACTAGGTATAGGAGGACAGCGTAGGCCTTTCAACAAGTACCAGGTACTTATGAAACAAAAACAACAAAAGTAGTTTAATAGCTGTAGAGCTATTATAGGTTATATTCTTTAATAAATGGTGCCTAGATAAAGATTACAATGAAAAAAACAAACAATATAATAAAAGAAAATTGAATCAAATTCAGGCGTGCCTAACAAAACGTTAACAATAAATTCATTTTAGTACTGATAATAAACAAAGTTCTGTTTATTTATCAAGAAACCACATTTCCCTATTAACATTTTATTAGTTAGCGTGTCTGCCTTCTATCTGCACTAATAAGAAGTGTTGCTAACGAAAATAAATGTCTCAGGAGGTGTTACATTTTATACTATGGTAGCACGCAATGTTCGATTTATTGTGGTTCTCCGACCGACGTCCGACAGATAGAGATCAAAGCTGACATATTTGCTACATTATTGGACGTGGCATAACCTTTATGAGTGTTTATGTGACACGCTCTTTTTGTACAGGAGTGTAACAGATTTAGAAATAATAGATAACTGCTAAATATGGCCTCGAGGCTGGACTAAAAATTCACCCATACTCTTTTAAAACAAAACAACTTTTAAGGAAAAACAAAATAAGAACAGCGATTACCAATTAACGAACCTTCAGATGGTAAATTATTTTATTTTATATTTCATTCCGTTTTTCGAACTATCCTCAGTTTTAATATCAAAATTTTATCAGGAATATTCAAAATTGTATTAATTTCGCTTTCTTTTATTTTAATCCTTGGTACGTTAATAATTATTTGTTTTTCTTGTTGCTCAAATAATAGCGGAGAGAGCGTAAAACTTTATCGGAAAATGTAGAATAATTTACAATATGACTTCTCGTAAAGCAAAGAAGAATTCGTTAGACGACAAATATGTGTGAACTGGTTGTCTGCAACATTGCGTGATATTGCAGGTACACGTAATTATAGAGCCTTTTCGCCCACGGACATTTCCAAGTGAGGCTTAGCGATTTTCATGGAAATTGCGCGATGTACAATAATTATGTACATACATAGTATACGGCACGAGTAGTTGGACATTGGTTGCTAACACACCCATTACTCATGATTACAAATTCTTAACACGGATTTCAAATGTGACAAAATACATACGCGTGAAAAAAAGACCGACGAAAACTCGTAAATGAAGTGTATTACGAGTCCCAAGTGTGTACATAAAACGCGACGGCAATCCTTAATTAAAAACCCGAATTCACGTTCGTATATAAAGGAAAAACATATAAGTTTGGAGAGTCCCCCACAAGCAAACAGTCGTAAATCTGAGGTGCCGCTACGGTAATAGGTTTTCTTATGTCAACAAATCGTATGTAGATATATTACAATAGATACTAAACCTTATAACCGTACAGTTGGAAAAATCCAAAGATACATAATGTAGATAGTAATTTTATCAGTAAAACTGACTGACAACACAATACATAGGTACCACTCATTCTAACTCGAAATATATTTCTAAAAGTTAAGAAGTACTCCAATAAAGGGTTTTCGAAACTACCCCAGAGTGGGTCAAACAGAGGTTAAAGTTTTATTGAAACGAAGTCCTAGGCGACCAAACAGCTTACAATCTTCTAATACTTTCAAATCTTTTAAGGTATTTTATAGTTTATATGTTATCTTTTTAACCGACTTCCAAAAAGGAGGAGGATATATGTTAGTAGCGTATGTTTGTTTTTTTATGTATGTTGACCGATTTCTCCGTCAATTGTGGACCGAAATTGTTTTTTTTTTTTTGTTTTTGAAATGGTATGCTTTCATGGTGGTCCCATATAAATTTTATTAAATTTGCTTGCACGTTTTTTGAGTTAGCTTCAATAGTACATATTTTTTCCCACTTAGTATGTGGATGATATGATAAGTTCCTGTGACTGTTATTTACATTCGAATTTGTGTTAAAACGAAAATTCACAACCAAAAATACCGACTTCAAAATTAAAGTTATTTTTCACTTTGTAGTGTTTTTTTTTTGGAAGTCGGTTGTTTTTTTTTTTTGTAAAAAGTTATTTTTTTTCATATTATTTTATGTTATTCCTATTTTTGTTACACCATCCACACTTCTTTGAGCAAAATAGTATTGTGAATTTGGATGTTTATATACGTATTTTATATTTTTGGTAACGTGTGCGTGGGTTCAATTCGTGGTTAATTTTGTAACAAGATTAAAATTTGTATATTATGTAAATAATCATGCTCATTTTAATTAGATATTAACTCCTTTTCAGTAAACACTTTCGTGGGCGTGGTGGTTTTCATACGGAGTTTATTATTGAATTAATTAATTTCAGATATTGGATTATTTCGAGTTGTTTGATGCTATTTCTGCTATATATCTACCGGGAAAACCTGGTTTGCTTGGGTAACTACAAGGTTATCCATTAATACAGAATATTTTGTGGATTTTTTAGTAATATTTTCATGTAATTTTAACTGCCGCCACAAAATATATTCATAAACTTGCATTACATTAATTAAGTTCACACCCTTGTCATAATTTATGTCATGATTCATTTATAACGCAAAAGAAACATTAACATTGCTTTGTTTTTGTGCTTTATTTTAATTTTATTTAGTTCCATAACAATGGACTTGGGTAATTCCGATAGAAGAACTGTCAATGATTTACTTTTTAGGCCGCATAGTTTTCGAGCTTCGATGGTTTTTTTTAAATATCTTTCCCCCCCCCCCCCCCCCTTATCTCCGTTTGCATAGAGAAAAACCTAAAATTATTCTATGTTATAGAAGTTTATGTAAAGATTACAAAAAATAAAAATTATGTTTCTAAATGGCACACTTTTTCAGAAATCATCAACAAAAATTACATTAGTTCCACTATCGGTCAAGAGATGGCGCTGACCTAAAGCTGCAATATTCTATATCGCAGTGTAGTGTTAAAATTCTCTGACGAATATAGGCCTCGCCGATGAAAATTTAAAATGGTACAGAACCCTCGGTGCGCGAGTCCGACTCGCTTTTGACCGTTTTTTTTTTTGTTTTTGCCTCTTTACAGAATAAACAATTTTTCTTTCTTGCCTAGTTATTTACGGCACTAATTTAAAGCAGCAGTTGTTTATTGTAGTTTTGGTAAAAAAAATTACGAAATGCATGTTTATAAACAAGTTTGGCAGTAAAAACTGAGCAGTAAACTAAATAAAAATAAGTCATAACAAATATTTAATGTGTAATTAAATAAATAATTGAGCGGTAAAATGACTGAACTGGCAGTTACGTGTGGGCAGTTAACAAAAATCGGAATTAGTCGGTAAGAAGTCCAATTTGGAAAAAGCGCTCACCGGCCGGTGCCGCGGCAATACTCGCTTCGCTCACTCTCGCGCGCGGTCACAGTTTTAATCTAACCTATGAACTTCCGAACTATTTTTCTAACCGTCCATTCCAAAATTTTTACTGTTTTAAATTTTTACTTGAGTACTTTTCGTACTGACATTGTAGCTTAAAATAACCGACCAATTTTCTTTTATTGTTTATGTTCATGTTTTACTGTCACACTAGTTTACCAACCGCCGAAAAATTAAATTACCTACTGCCCGTAAAATTTTTCAACTTGTCATAACCTCCCTAATGTTTAAATAACAGTTGTAAAAATGATTACCCTTATTTTCCTGACAAACAAACCGTAAGACTGACTGCGTTGGTTTGCAATCTAATTGAGAATGAACCCTCTATTACGTTATAATATTATTTTGGGTAAAACTTGGGATAACGGACACTTAGGCCGTTGCCTCATTGGTGGGTGCGGTATCGTTTCAGTATACTTAGTATGCTCGACAAAAACGATACCGCACTGTGTTCCTGACGTCACATCGGGCCACACTGCGATCGCGGGCTTCCCCTCCTTTCACTCGCTCGCCGACACCTTGAGCGTGCGCACACATATCGGTCGTCTCAATAAATTGTAATCAGTACCTACCTAAGAAATACAGTACTTGTCGAAATCAAGTAGTTTTATTACGAAGTCAAGACCACTAGCAGCACACCTGGAGCTTAATACTCAACATATGGTCCTTCGAGCCGGATACTCAACACACTGCTTTCATTTACGGATTTGACGTTATGTTTTCGGTTTACTTTGTGCAGTACCGCTTAATTCCTCGCGAGAAAATATCGTCTTCGAATGATGAAGATGTTGTGGCGTGTTATATTTATCTTCGTCTATGAAAAAAATGAATGCGCTAATGGCGACATACGTAAATTAAAAAATAATATTATAAATTTTCAATTAAACCGCGTGACGTGTCTCAAAACACCGAGCGGGCGCTGGATGTTTCTACCGAGACGCGGTATACCGAAACGATCCCGCCCCACTCCCGCGCATACCGAGCCAATCAGGAAACGCTCATTGAAATGTAGGCGCTCGGTAAGCTTTCGGTATCGGGTATACCGAGCATGCTGATCTCGCACCGACGAGTCAGGAAAGGGCCTTACTTTTAGATGTGAATTGCGAAGTGGTCTAGTAATAATATGAACTTTGGTTTAAAGTTTAAACTGTTACTGTTATAGTATAGGAATACTAAAACCAGCGTTTTGTAATCTTAGTTAAGTAGTTTAAAATTGATTTGATGATTGGCCCAGTAGCGGAGTAATATGGCTTGTATCTATGCTTCGAGTAGCGAGTTAGATTAGGTTTTGGTTTTTAGAAATCTTGTGTACCTGGGCGACCGAGCTCTATTCAAAATAGAGAATGCTCATTTAATAGTCAAGGCAAGTACATACTAATTCCATGCTGCCATGATAGTAGGTACTGTGAGCAACTCGCTTGGCTGCGGCACTCGGGGTCGTGTGTAATGTAATAAATTAAAGAAACTTTTGGAAAGATAGACTATAATTAAACCAACAGTATACAGCAAAAGACAATATTACGCGACCGACGCCATGGGCTCAACTCCTTTTTCTTACAACAAATGCACACCATACGAAAATCCTAATTTAAATACAAAATGTTCGAATGTTCGGATACCATAGAGCGTTCTTGCCAGCCTGCATGATGTGTGAGGTTGAATTCCAATGATAAGTCCTCACATGAGCTACGCCCCACTTGAATAAAGGGATCAGGTAGAGGCCTTTATTCAAAGTATCCGAACAATCGTACCCTTCCTGCCTATACCTAACAGAAACGTTACCTAACGATGGCAATTAAAATACAAGGTGAGGTCTTTCTCTTGCAGGAGAAGGCTTAAGTCAGAACGTACGAATCGCAAAGTCCTGATACCAGGTTAGGTATCAGCCAAGTTAAATGACAATATGTGCTAACAGTGCACAAAAAATTAACATACTTCTGCTTAAACCTCACTGTACCAAAACCACCGCAAAAGATACAGCAAGCCTCTGACAACGAACAAACAGATGTGACAGTTCACATCTACCCAGAGGGGGTTTATGAAAATGAACTCTAACATCCTAAGCCTTAACTCCATCGGACATAATTGAGCCAGAGGGAACGAAGGATCAAGAAGTAAGCGCTCAACAACATTAAAAACTCACGACCATACTCCAGAGGGAAAATCTCAAAACCTCACTTTATCCTCACAAGACTCAAACTTTATCAAGTGTCAGTTAGGTCTGACTAAACTGTGAGACCTCAGTCATACGTTGAACCAATTGTGTCAACTAGACACACCTTGCAAGGGCTATGCCCCCGTTAGCGAGGCTGGTGTCAACCAAGACAGAGTACTTCCCCTCCCTCCTGAAAGGATCACAGTTTCCAAAAAATATTTGCCTCTTCTAACTCGCATTAATAAATTCTGGAGTACGTTCATGCTAATTTAGACGAAACGACACAACATTGAAGACGCAGACAGTGGCTCATTCCCTCCGACTTCTCAGCGATGTGAGGAGTGACAATACCTCACTCGCTCCCGGCAGCGTCCGATGATTGCTCCCCATAACATGTAACGAGAAATAAATAATCACGCATTAAAATAATATTTCATATTCATCACTAAAATAATGTGTCAAATGATGTTTACATCTGAATGACATAATATGACAATAAAATAAGTGACATAAAAACTAATAATTAAATACTATTATGAAAAGGTTTTAATCTATTGATAGGGGTAAAATCGCTGAACTTCTATATTTTAAAAACTCGTATTCTAAAATGTAAAACTTCTTTATAAAATGTCTGTAAACTTTCGACCTTTTAAATTTGTTGATTTTCGGTACGAAGTTTTTAATTATTCTCACATACGACTCCTTATTTTTATTTGGTGCTCTTCTTGAATTGTTTTTAGCATGTTGTTGTCGAAATGTGGCATTCAGAATTTTTATACATTTATGTTCCTTATGGGTAACATAAACTTGAACATTTGTGGTCTCGGCCATTTGAAGAATTTCAACATGTTTGACCAAGTCAACGACTACTTCACCATCACTCTCTTTCTCTATGACTGAACATGACTCCACGTCATCCTCAGAAATATTTTCCTTAATTTGATCAACGACGAAGTTATGTGTAGGAGTTTCCTCATCGTGATCAATAATTTCCCTTGGCAAGGACATAATCTGATTCTCTGAAACACACGTGAATGGTTTAATAAATGGACTGGACTGACCCGATTTTGTGGCTTCTTCCATGTGTTCCTTTTCGAACACCTGACTTGAGCCGTCTTCATCATCATCATAGTCATCTTCATCATCATCTCTGCCCTCTTGGCAGCTTTTCATTTCTTCCAGTGGGTCATCCTGTCTTCCACTAGAAAATAAATTGGTGTGATTATCTAAATTCATGTCGTTTTGTCCGCTTTCATCGGACATCTCTGTTTCTTGTCCCCTATATGCCGCTAATTCTTTGTGGCATTTGCATGGGAATTCTGCCCATAATTCTTTACAAAAAGATTGAAAACTCATACCCTCGTGGTATGTATATTTGTGGAAATACATTGCTGGCCCCACAAGAAATGCACGTAATATTAGAGCCAAATCATATTCCTGCCATTCGTTTTCGGTGGCCACAAGCCTGAACTCCTTAATGAACTTCTCTAGGCACATGCCGTTGATCCCCGAGAAGGGCTGTATTTGATACGCCATCTCGCTCTATATAAAATAATAATAAAAACCACTTAGCTTCGGACTTTTAGTCGTCGTATCTCATATCTTCTTCAGCTCCGGACTAATGCGCCTCTACTATGTATATGTGAGCACCATTTGTGACGACTACACTTTACAAGGGCGGCGCCTCCACCATTTGTGATGACTAGAACTCTAAGAAGGCAGGCGCCTCCACCATTTGTGAGCAACTCGCTTGGCTGCGGCACTCGGGGTCGTGTGTAATGTAATAAATTAAAGAAACTTTTGGAAAGATAGACTATAATTAAACCAACAGTATACAGCAAAAGACAATATTACGCGACCGACGCCATGGGCATCAACTCCTTTTTCTTACAACAAATGCACACCATACGAAAATCCTAATTTAAATACAAAATGTTCGAATGTTCGGATACCATAGAGCGTTCTTGCCAGCCTGCATGATGTGTGAGGTTGAATTCCAATGATAAGTCCTCACAGTACCTACTTACTAATTCCATGCAATCTTGTTCTAAACTTTGGGCGTCCGAGCTCTGCACGGGTGAAAATACGGAGAAAACGAATTTTCCCAGATATGAGACCTAGCTCAATCGATTTTTCGCCTCGTAAACCCCATATTGTAACTTTCATCGAAACCGTTTGAGCAGTTTTCGAGAAAATCATTACAAATATATATATATGTCGGATCCGGTCATTAGTACGGACATGAAACGAATCGCAAGCGCGCCACTGGCGACATCATGTGAACTACCCACACCTAAAGCGCCCTTCTACAGAGTCGTGATGTTTTAAGGCCACGGAGATCAGGACATTCGAAGTCTCTGATCGCATTGGAGTTAAGACGTCGCGGAACTGTACTCGATTCGTTATAGTCAGTTATTGTGTTAATTGTAATTTATGATTATAATAAACGCCGTATATCGCACCCAGTGTGTGTATTGCTAGTGTGATTAATTTGATAGTAAATTATAATGTGATCTGAACTGCAAACGGTTTTTCTATTGCGCATTAACCAACACTACCCACACTACGCCCACAGTAGTTATATCGCTGATAATAACGAAAGACTCGCATACCTGTCTCCGACATATATATACACATATTACCTAATATCTTCTCCCATCACACATTAAAGCAATGCTTGTACAGTCCCTAATCTATCCCATAATAGACTATGGTGATGTGTGTTACTATGACCTGAATGCAGATCTCCTCAATAAACTTGACCGCCTTCTAAATAACTGCATTCGATTCGTCTTCAATCTTCGTAAGTATGCATGTGTCTGCGCATCGATTGCTTTTAAAATGGTTACCCATACGTCAGCGCAGAGAGTTGAGGGCTCTGTCTATGTTGTATTCTATACTCGACAAACCCACTTCTCCTACTTACCTCACTTCCCATGTTCAATACCTATGCTCTGCCCGTAGTAAAAATCTTCGTTCTACCAACAATCGTCTTCTACGTTATCCTTCTCACCGCTCCGGTTTTATTCACTTTTCTTTCTTTGTCCAGGCGGTATTTCTTTGGAATGCGCTCCCGTTGAACATCAGGATGGCAACCAGTCGGTTATCTTTCAAAGTGAAAGCACGATTCGTGAAAAGTTGGCAGAATCTTTGCAACGCTGATTTGCTGGATTGGTTTTCTCCTCTACCTATCGTTATTTCTCCTGACAAAGTTTATTCGGTTTACATGTATGTATTTATGTATCTATGTATTAGTATGTATTCATTTTCAAGTTATCTGTCATTTATATTGCACCTGCCATGTTTTGTATCTGCATCACCCTTTTTTTTTTTGGGTGGGAAATCATCAAATAACTTCTCCCGCTCTGGGCGGAGCGGGGGGGCGTGTCAGACTCTTACTGACTAAAACCCACCCGTGTTCCTTCAGTTGCCGTGTTGCCAGGGGGCCACGATGTCCCTATCGGTTTTCTTCGAACCCCCAGCAGGCATTGGCCCTAGCGGACCCCGTCAATTCTGCTGACATCTCTTTGAGGCGCGCGTGGAACACAACGCGCCGTCGACCCGGGCTTGGTCCTTATCGGACGGCGAGCTACCCATTGCTCACCGTCCGCAAGCCCGCGCCTACGGTGGCCGGAAATCTTTTCGTGATTCCCGACGCCCAGGGCGTCTCCTCCTGCGGCGGTTAGGGGCGCGAGGGCGCGAAATTTGCCTCTCCCTCACGCGCTCCGTCTCCTCTTTCGCGAGCATGACTGCTTCGCAGAACGAGGTGACGGCCTCTCATTTCCTCTCGCTCCGTAGCATGGCCCGAATCAGGGCCGGACGCGAGAGATCACCGCCGCCGATCGCTTCCACGAGGACACGGCGATGCTCTGCCCAAGCCGGGCAGACCTCCACCGTATGCTCCACCGTGTCCTCCGGGCGATCCGTGTCCTCCGGGCGATGTCTCTGCATCACCCTAAGGTTTACTGGTAGAAAATGCCTTAGGCATTAAGTCCGCCTTTGTACAGTACTTTTTTACTTGTGCATAAAGTTTTAATAAATAAATAAATAAAATATTACCCGTTTTGTCTGTGAACGCACTATTTCAATAGAAATAGGTAAAATAGGATTTTTTCAGGAACGATATGGTTTATGTTTTCACAGAATATGTTGGTTTTATTTGTGTATTTTTATTAAAGCTTGCTAAAATACCATTTCGAATATCGGGTTTATGATGACGGGTTGTATGAACACCACGATTTTGTTTATTAAAAAATATTCTGTAAAGTACTAAAAAAAACTCGTGTATTTTCCTGCTTTGTACCGCTTACATCTAAACCTGTATACGTTGTTTTTTTTTTTTTTGTATAACGTTGTTGTAATGATGTCAGGTTTTTTTAACAATTCATTTAGGTTAATAATCGTCAGAACCCGTTAGAGGTGTCGTATTACTTAATTACTGGGTTTTAGAGGTCAGATAGGCAGTCGCTCCATGTAAAATACTGGTATTCAGCTGCATCCGGTTAGACTGAAAGCCAACCCCAACAGAGTTGGGAAAAGGCTAGGCAGATTGATTGATTTAGGTTAGTATCCTTAAAAATCTAAACCCTTGTGATAGTTATTGTCATTTGCCTAAACTAGAAACAAATTTTTTATTTTGTTTATATTCCTAATAGACATAACATAATATCACGCCTGTATTCCCAGGAGGGTTAGGCAGAGGTGTACCTATAGAACACCAACATTTCGCAGGTTATGTTTAAGTCCCATGTAATAGAGGCGAGCCTATTGCCATCAACCGGGCACAAATCCATACCAAATATTCCTAATAATTTAGATAATATTAGTACCTCCGTACCCATTTCATTCTAACCAATTTTCTCCTAGTTTATATCCGATTAGTACGAGGAAAATATATTTTTTCCTTATGAATTTCTGCATTTGAAACTGTGGCGTGTTGCCGAGGGTTAAGGTTCCGAGTTCGTTTCAGGGAGTGCTTTTTCACAAACTTTTATATTTACAATTGAGGGCAAAAATAATATGTAGATTGTAGGTACACACATTCATAAGCAAGTTTCTCGTAGAATATGGCTAAATGGTTGTCATCCTAAATATTACGTTCTAATAATATAATATTATAAATGCGAAAGTGAGTTAGTTTGTTTGTTACGCTTTCACGCTAAGACGGCAGAACAGATTTGGATGAAATTTTGCACATGTATAGACCTTAACCTAGAAAAAGACATAGAATGCAGCTTGTGTGAAAAATTCACAAAAATATATGTGTGGTGTATTTACAAAAGCATTAGGTCGAGTGACTGCGGTACCCGGGATGGTGTTGAAATTAAAAAACTCTTGGTTGAAATCCATAAATTATATTTAATTCATTAATACAACATAATATTAGCACAAACGTGACCGGCCCCTGGAGCTAAACTATCTTTTCTTATAGACAAGTGAAAACCATTCCAAATCCTAATTTAAAATTATCCTGTCAAATTGTTCGGATGACGTGCAGCATTCTTGCCAGCCTGTACAGCATGTTGCATCTCATCATAAAACCTTACAGTAATTACTTGTAATTTTCTTCTGTGTAAATCCAAGGCTAATTGTTACCTTTATTTAAGACTAGCTGCGCCCCGCGGTTTCACCCGCATAAGTCTCGATCCCGTGGGGAAAAAAAAAGTATCTCATCTTCTTTTCCAGGGCATCATCTATATATGTGCCAAATTTCATCCAAATCCGTTCAGCCGTTTTAACGTGAAGGCGTAACAAACAAACTTACTTTCTCATTTATAATATTAAGGATAAATAATATACCGAAGGTGTTGGTAAATCTTTAACAAGTAATCTATATCTTCACCCATTCCAGTGCCACTGGAAAAGCGTAGACGGCGAATCCAGTCAGTGCTGGAATAAAAGTTGAACAGTGAACAAGCACTGTTGTAGTTCCATAATTCTTAACAATGAAAACGAAAATCTTCAGTTTGTTTTTTAGACAGAGAGTATGGTGTGTTTTTTGGATATCACTTCGGAATTTTATAAAAAACAAAGGCATGCGCAAATCCGCCCTGCAAAAAAAAACATGAAATCATTGTCACTAATAGTAACCCATTCAAACAGCTTTTGAATGACTGGAATAAGGTAGGCGATATGATCCAGTCTTGCACTGGACTGGATTGACTCGCTGGATTACTGGATTGGAATAATGCGAACCGGGCACACAGCTAATTTCCGTATCTCATAGGCATCTGCTGCCTAATTAGCTGAAGGGCGGATTATTAATTAGATATATCATACATTAATGGGACTTTGATAATGCTGATTGTATCCGGAGACATTTCATATGCACCTAGGTACTTAGATTAATTAAGCATATGCGTCGAAGATAACGTTAAAAAAAAAATTACATAAAAATAATGTAGTGAAGTAGTAATCTGTGTTCATAAAAAAGGTACAGTTTTTCGCTATTTCATTGTCAATTTAAATAAAAAATGGTATTTAAATTCAAGAAATGAGTAAGCATGTTTCCATTAAATAAATTGTTATGATACCCGAAACCACAAACCCGTATCTCTAAACCTACTTTTGTTCCGAAAATTTGATAATATAAATATACAAAATCGACTGTTACAATTTAAAGCATGTCATACAATCGAATTTTCTAGATAACCTTTGAACCCGTATACGAAACAATAAAATGGCCTGTTTTTATAATTTCTCCTTTTCATCATTCGTATCAACATTTAAAATGTTAATTTAGGAGATACGAAGGATAATACCGTTGATACAAGGTATAAAAATTAATAGCTTGTATCTCGTGAACCGTAAATCTGTTGAACTGGACATGACACAAAAGCGTGTGTAAATCAGTTGTTTGTTATTTTGTTTAATTTGAAAAATGATAAGCTGAAAATATGAGAAGAAAAAAGTTTGTATATTGCACACAGATTAGCGAAATTATTTATGGGCGACAATACTTTGTTAAGCGTGGAATCCTTTCAGAATTTACTTTGTAGCTATATTGATTTAGGGCTTCTGCAGAGAAGCTCAATAAGACGATGGTTCGACGCAATACTTGTAGAATAAATTACATGAAGTTTTCATAGAAATTGTTCAACAAGAGTTCAAATTACTGTTTCCATAAATGGGTTATAGAAAAAGTAATTTAAAACTACCTACTACTACTTCATTCTACTTCATTTATTCAAGGCAATAAATAGCACGTAAAATTTTATCGGAGAGGCAACCGGATGGCGAGTGGTAATCTGGGTCTTGAAGTGATACCAAACCCCCCTGTACCATCCGAATGGACCCCAAATGGACGGGGGCGGAGATATGGGGATGGGGGTCTAATTTTTTTTTTGACATGGCATGTAAAATTTAAGCTCTATTATGTGCAAGAAATTTTTGTGTATCAATGCCCTGTGGTTTTGATAAAATTAACCCTCATTTTCGGTGATAAATCATCGGTAAGGAATTTCAAGAATTATAAACATTATTTCAATTATAACGATGTTGGGGGTGGCAACCGGATGGCATTGATACACACAAATTCCTTGCACATTATAGAGCTTAAATTATGAATGCCAAGTCAAAAAAAAAAATATTAGGCTCCCATCCCCCATATCTCCGCCCCCGTCCATTTGGGGTCCATATGGATGGTACTGGGGGGTTCGGTATCACTTCAATACTCAGATTACCACTCGCCATCCGATTGCCTCTCCGATAAAATTGTACGTGCCATTACTTTAACTAAATAGTTTCTACTACCTACTTTTAAAACTCAGGAGTAAGACTCTGGAAACGATAAGCTGATTATGGTGCACAGTCAGGGAGTTTTTGCTATTTCATTCATACGACTGATAAAGAATGAAAGTTGTGATTTGAATTTACGGACTGTTGATAGTCAAAATACCAAATAGTTTCCGTGATTGAAATATTAATAATCAGTCCCAAACCCTATAATATAAATTTCTTAATTCAAGTAACAAGGACTCGTTGTGTTAGTAAACTTAAGAACTAGGTTAGTTTATTTTATTCTAGATAAATTTATTTCACCCCTTGGGAATCCAGCCTGCTAGCGATCATTTTTAGGATATTGTTGGAGCTGGCCCGCACTCTGCGCACCAGGGAAACACACCTCATTCGCATCATTGCGTAAACGTAATTTATATGTGCGTCTGCAAAAATCCCTGATGCGCTACAAAAACGGGGCAGCCCCACCAATACCCAGAAAGCGTTATTGTATTGGACACGAAGGGCGTTGCGACCTTGGCGACCTTTGGGTACCTTTATCTAGCCCACAGGTTGCACGCGTAAAACGTTGTGCAATAAGCTCGAAACTGAGTAATTTTCTACACTTACATCTCAATAAGTTCTACAGTTCCCAGTCTTGGCAAGGTGTCGACGTATATTGGTCTCGTATATAAAATGTTTCCAACAAGACTCTGTCTGAACTAGTGCGTTGGAGAACTCCTGGAGTGCCACTCTGGGTGGCGCAAGGGCCATTTTGTTCGTCTCAGACACGCGGTAAAAAATGTTTGCACATATTTCCCTCGTTTATTTTAGAATAAAATATTCTGGAACTGACTGTGTTGGGATTAACATTTTAAATTAAATTGAATGTAGGGTCAAATTAAAGAAATAAACAACATACACGATTTAAAAAAGGCTTTTCTGAAAATATTGTATGAAAAAACATATTAATAATAAAAAGTAAAATAATATAAATTTTTATATTATAATTTATTGTTTATTGATTTGACAATTTATACTAGGATTAATTGTTATTATTGATTTAACAATTTATTATTATTATATTTTATTGGAATGTTTTTATTGTGTCGACAATTTGAATTATATAATAATGTGTGTGGCCCAGTGGTAACGGCCGCGACTTACGAGTTGTAGGTCGTAGGTTCGAACCCAGACAGGCGTTTTACTTTGTGTAAATTATTTTATCACCACTGCTCTCAAAACGGTGAAGGAAAACATCGTGAGGAAACCGGCATGTCCTAGAACCGAAAATTCGAAGACATGTGACATCTACCAACCCGCACTGAGCCCGCGTGGTATCCCAGCAGTAGGAACATTTATACGCTGATGATGATGATGATGATGAATAATGTGTGATAATTGTTTTGATCATTTATTATAATCAGCATCCACCTAGCTTATTTTTACACTCTTTCTACGTTCTTTAATAATTACAACATCTGTACCTAACCTACCTATGTTTAACAAATAAATATATTTGCATTAAAAAAAAATTGCTACCAAAACTCTGCAGACGGGTGACGACGGGTCAACGGCTGCTGGCAGTGTTCTTGCTTAAAGTTTGAGTTTAGATACCGATATCAATTACATTTGTGCAGTTCAAACAAAAAAAAAAACTGATTTTCAAACAGAGATTTCAAGTGACTGCACTTACTGTGGTCGATGACTCCACAAAAAAAAACATCAAATGAATTAATTTTTTGTTTTATCATGTTTAGATCACCCATCCTATCTACGGAGTTTCGCTAATAATTTAATTAGAACCTGTAGAAAATCCCGACTTTCTTCCAAAAAACTCTATTCTATCCAATCATTATTTTATGAATTTGAAAATCTGGAGTCTGCGAAGATTAATTTAATTAAACTATCAATTACCAGCTCCAAAAATACCACAATATACTTGACTAGGTACATTATACGATTTCGTTCAGTAATTTCGTACTTACTTTTAATAATTTCACCCAATTACCTACCTGATTTTGGGCAGAACCTTAATTAAATATTTTCTTAGGAATGTTTTATTTGAGGTAAAAGTACTTTTTGAAATGATTTATAACGAAATTCTGTTTGAATATGTTTACTAGAGATTACTCTAAATGTGCTTATCCTATACTATTAAACGAGCAATATTTGTAAATATATATGTACTCACGTTCTTGAAATCGGCTCTAACAATTTCGATGAAAGTTGCAATATAGGGGTTTACGGGCGAAAAATCCATCTAGCTAGGTCTCATATCTGGGAAAATTAGTTTTCTCCGTATTTTCACCCGAGCTGAGCTCGGTCGTCCAAAGTTTAGAACAACATAATGAATAATGACATGGTAGCATGGAATAAGTAGGTACTTAATACATGGATTGGTATGAACTTTCCTTTACTATTAAATGAGCATTCTATATTTTCAACCAGAGCAGAGCTCGGTCGCCCAGGTACTGATTATGATATAGGTAAATAAGTACCTAGACGGCTTAAAGTTTGAGACGTTAATTTTATTAGGATTAATTTGTACTAAGTACTAACGGCGCCCACTTGTCGCCCAAGAGCTCTAAAGCCAGCAGTACTTAATTAGTCATTTCTAAAATAAACCACGCCGTTACTGTTTTACGGTCATCTTTTAGTACCTTTTTATTAACTTAAGAACATGAAGTCACGATTTTACTTTAATTTATAAACTTGGATAATCTTATGTGCTTACCTACTCTACTTATGTAGTTACATAAACATACCTTGGGTAAATAATCGAGACTTAGTAATGTATTTAACTTAACTGAAACTTTGTGCAAACATTTTCAATAACTAGTCAAACAAATGAATAATTAAGTAGTCTGAATTCGCTTACATACTTAATCATCAACAGGTAAAATAAGACTGGTCCCCAATTCCCCATTCTAACCCTACCTACAAAAAACCTCTTTAAAAATCCCCCTTTGAAAACCCACTTTTAAAAAGCTCTTTGGTTAGCAGTACTTTAATAGAAAAAAGTTGAGGTGCCAAATTCAAATCACATTATTGACTAGCGGGTTATAATGAAATTCAGTACAATATTATTGCCCGGCTAGAACCTAGGGCTTTAATCACTTGGGTTATGTTTGCATGACATAATTTTACATTAGCGAGCAGGTGATGGGAAAAAAGTCAAAAGCTCTAAAGAGCGAAAATACTGGTCTCATTTACAAATAAATTATTGCAAAACCCATGCAAACAAAACCATAGCCAAAAGCTAAAGTACCTGCATTATATTCATAAATAAATCCGCGGATTTTCCTAGCTTTGTGCACAAGTGAGATAATAGCAAAACCATGTTTTCAAATTTAATTTATACACATCTATAATCCTGTGTCCGTCCGTTTGTATAATATTTTCCTATTTGTTTCGGTGTTAATCTCTTAAACGGATTAGTACCATTTCAATAATTGAAAACAGGTAGGAGGGTATTATCAGATTGGATTACAATAGTGAAATAAATGTAGGATTACATTCCTATTAGATAGAGATTTTCGTTGTTCGTGTAATTTGTCTACCGTTTGAAGCATGTAATAATGTTTTTACCTAAATTATTTGATTAATAAAAAAATACGAGTTTGTTGGTTTGGATGTTTGTTGTATAATTCTACCTACAAAATTAACATGTTTTTGTTCTATTACTAAATATCAAAAGTCATGTATGTACTTAATCGAACCTCAAATTATTCTCATTTTGCTTTTCTATAGGTAACATTTTATTGAACAGTCTAATATAATACTTGCGCTTCTATTTGTGAACCTCAAGTAATTCCTATTTTGGGGTCCTAAAAATACTAAAAGCCAAGTAACTGCGACCAACTTGGATGTAGCGGTCGTCGGCCGCTGCCGCGTCACCAGTCGCTTCGCTCGCTCGGCTCGCGCGCTGTTTGTCACAGTTCCAACCTAACCTAACTGGTGTAACGTACCAGAGCGGGAAAAAAATGCATATCTTGCTCTAGGGGAAAAAGTTTTTTTTTTAATTTTTGTCTGTAACCAATAAGCCTACAAAAACGAAAAAGTCTTTATTCTTATATAAAACCAGCTTTTTCTACCGCATACAGAGATAAAAAGTTTCCTTAGAAATTCAGATTGAACAAATTGTAATAATTTATGAAATAATAAACTATTTAATATTGTATTGGATTATTTTATTTTCTCGCAATCGTAGTGAAAAGTAGAGTGACTTGGTTTCTATTTACTCCCTCGCTAAAGCTCGAGTAAAACTACCTCGATAGAATGGGTTATTGTAGCCCCTCGTATAACAAACTACTATTAAACCGTTTAAACCATACCTTGTGTGTGCTGAGTGGGCAAGATTTTAGCATCGCAATTGTAAGAGCGCAGTACGTAAACAAACACTTCGTTATAAATATTACCTACAATTAACGGTTATTTGAAAATGTTTTCATGACAACAACACAGTTTCAGGAAAACTATTACAGTGAATATAAAGTTGCTACTAAATTCAAATAAACTTGGGTAAACTTTAAAGTTTTCATTTCTTGCTGCGTTTTCTTTAGTAGAGTAACTATTTCGTAATGGACGAAACGACTTTAATAAATAAAGTAACACTGCTAAGGATGCCCGTACAACTGTAACTTTTAAATTGGTTCAGAATAAAAACTGCCAACTTCTAACAGGTTTTGCATATTTTGACTGAGTTTTTTTTTATATTCCTGCAGAAGACTGCATAAAGTGAATAGGAAGTGCCCTTGCAGTTTCATAATATAATATTATATTTTTCGACTCATAAATTATTTACTTATTGATTCAAGTATTTTTCTGTATACGAGTATGACACTGGTGGAGGATGTCTGAAAGTGACACTGGTGACTGAAAAGTTGTGTGGAAATAGGTTGTCATGTGATGTGGAGGAATGAGGGCAATGTGTTCAGGAAATTATTGAGTATGAATGTGAATGGCTATAGAGTAGGATAAGACCAAATAAACGAAGGATGGACTGTATGAATGATGATATGGCTAGAAAGGAACAGAAGTATGGAAGAAAAAGACATGGTGCGCCGACCCAAAAATAAATTGGGATAAGGGTAGAAGCATCGCGGCAGGCCGAGACGAAGATGGCGAGACGAGCTTGACTCCTACCGAAAAGAATGGCCGATACTAGCAATGGACAGAGTTGTGTGAAAAAGGGAGAGGGAGGCCTTTGCCCTGCAGTGGGACAATACAGGTTAGTTTGATAGATAGATGGAAGGGTAGAAGCATAATGATGATTTTTCTAAGTTATGGCGGCGAAGATAGAAGGCCCAATTAATGGCAACTTTCATCGATGCCTCTGGACATTGCCATCTCTTGTGCCTAGCCAGCATTCTATAAGTAGGTACCCTTTTTTTTTGGGTGGAAAATTATCGAATAACTTCTCCCACTCTGGAGGGAGCGGGAGGGCGTGTCAGACTCTTACTGACTAAAACCCACCCGTGTTCCTTCGGTTGCCCTGTTGCCGAGGGCCACGATCTCCCTTTCGGTTTTCTTCACAACCCTGGCAGGCATCGGCCCTAGTGGACCCCGTCAGTTTTGCTGACATCTCTTTTAGTATCCTTCAAACTCGAATATGGCAACACTGCTCGGCCATCTTCAACATTCCTAGGCAAATGTAACTGGGTACCACACAGTGGCTAAAATGCGCTGATGTTTACATCATCCCCACGTTCCTGTGCCAATTCCCACATTCCTGTGCCAATTCCCACGTCCCTGTGCTAATCCCCACGTTTCTGTGCCAATCCCCACGTTCCTGTGCCAATCCACACGTTCCTGTGCCAATCCCCACGTTCCTGTGCCAATCCACACGTTCCTGTGGCAGCCTCATCCACGTTCAACCCGCGATGGTAACAATGTCGTTCGCCCAATCTATACATGCATAATTTATTATTATACATTAAAGTCGTTTTTCGTGTATGTCTGTGTGACTGCGTTGTTCTTCTAAACCGCGCAACGGATTTTGATTACCATTTAGAGAAGTTTTTCCAGAAGGTTCATCTGTATAATGATACATTAATACTAAACAAATTATATATTTGCTAAAGAAATCTTGATGAATTGTCAAGTCGTAAAAACCGTGCAAATCAGGAGAGGGTCGCTAGTATCAACTAAAACATTTTCACACTTACAAATTTGAGTAACATGTAATCATAATGTTACACAAAGTGAAAACATTTAAAACCCAACACAACGTGTCAAATTACCCCGTGACCTTTAAGCAGAGCATACTGTCAACAACGCCATATTTCACAGAGACGGACCTTCGATCCTTAGGGAGTGCCTTAACAAGTTTACAAGGAACCCTGAGAACAGTACAAAACAGCACTAAATTATTTAGTTTACAAACTGTCTCTCATATTCTATTTGTAGCTTTTGATGGAGTCTTGATTGTGTTTACATAAGATTATTTATTTACTGTTGAAGTCTTGATGTGCTTGGTAACTCTGAAGCTAGGTACCTACTCAAAGATTCACACTTTAATATTTTATAAGTACTTATTGTTTGTTAACTATGCGAATTAATAGGTAGAGTCACATAACTTGAAAGTGTGTTCGTCTAGTAAAGTCTTTTATCAAAAGACGGCGGTGTTAGAAGACGATTTGTAATGTACTCTTATACAAAAGGTACCTCATCATCTGCCTAGCCTTTTGCCAACTATATTGGGGTCGGCTTCCAGTCTAACCGGATGTAGCTGAATATCAAACGTTGAAGACGAGACGTTTTGAAGTGAAAACTTCTTCAGGCGCGTTGGGCATTTATGAGATGGAAAAAAACAATTGAACTCGCGATACCGTTACTGACACCTCATTTTTGTAAACGCGATTGTGCTCTTTATTTATATTACGTCACGGATCAATGTTCTATACAAGTACTTTTCTTCCATCAAGGTGATCTTGTTCAAGTTTTCACTTCTATCGGCAATCCCGGAGTGCCACTGTTTTTTTTTTTAATTAGTCTTATCTGGTACTGCTGAGCATGGGGTTCTAGGTTCAATTCCCAGGTCGGGTAAAATGGTAGAGTTTTTCCATTAGGAATTTTTCAGAAACCCCCCGGAATCTGAATTTGTGCCCGGCTGAAGGCAATAGGCGCGCCCAACATGGGTGTACTATAAACAGGTACACCTCTGCCTAACCTTTTGGGAAATACAAATCTGATGTTACGTACTTAAGAGAAAAGCAAATAAAAACTTTTTACAAAAAAAAACAAAATACCTCCAAAAAAAACACTACAAAGTGAAAAATAACTTTAATTTCGGAAGTCGGTGTCTTGGGTTTTGTATTTTCGTTTTTTGCCACCGACTTCCGAAATTAAAGTTATTTTTCACTTTGTAGTGTTTTTTTTGGAGGTCGGTTGTTTTTTTTTTTTTTGTAAAATGTTTTTATTTTTCACTTTTTAGTTGTGGTACCTACCCCACACACATTCGAATACCACTACCTGCTACCAGTGACAGAAACTTATCATATCATCTACATACTAAGTGGGAAAAAATTACGTATTTTGTAGCTAACTGAAAAACTATCCAAGCAAAGTTAATAAAATTTATATGGGACCAATTCGAGAGCACACCCTTTCAAACAAAAAAAGAATTTTCAAAATCGGTCCACAATTGACGGAGAAATCGATGGACATACATAAAAAAAAATTAAAAAAAAACATACGCGACGAACATATAACCTCCTCCTTTTTGGAAGTCGGTTAAAAAGGAAAATAAGTGACAATAATAAAAATACAACTTGTAAAACGCTGCGTTAGTTATAACTGTGGAAGGCGTACTGAGGGCGGAAGCGAAGCGGAATTTCCGTGTCATCAGCTATTTATGTTTCGCGAAATCCATTCATATTCAAAAAAATCTCGATTCAGTACCGCCTACAATCCGCCCCACACCGCCTTCCATTAAATTCAAGCGACACTTGATATATGTAGATAAATGATCTGAAAAAAGTACGATTTCAGAGCAATAAATACCCATAATAATTAATACAAAGCCCATTCTCAAATATAATAGATATTTGTAGTCACTATTGGAACCATTTCCAGTAGTGACTTCTAATGCCAGGTATACACCGTGAAATTTAAATCACAGTTTATATACTACAGCAACCAATAAATAAAAAAAATTGGTTGCCTGTAAAGTCGGTATACGGGCGAAAGTTTTACGTGACAACGACTTTGAGTGGTAAAATAATTTTAATGTGAATATTCATTCGTATAGTAGGAAGAAGGATGAAATAATAGTAACAATTTAAAACATTTATTTATACAAAGAATTATATTTAAAACATTAATTTATACAAAGATATCCTATCTATCTAGCCTATCTCTCTCACTCTCTCTCTCTCGCTCTGTCTCTCTCGCTCTTAGGCGGGCTAACTGTGCTCGAGTGGAAGGGACGCGTGCCTTTCACTTTTTATGTCTGTCTCTCTCGCTCTTAGGCGGGCTAACCATGCCCGAGTGGAAGGGACGCGTGCCTCTCACTCGCTCTCATTGTGAGCGCATAACGTGAGCGGAGCGTAACGCAGTTTCTTGAAGTGTCACCCGGCAAACCAATTTATAAGACGTTGTCACGTCAAAAACATAATTGGTTTTTGAAAAAACAAAAAAAAAACAAAGTTTAAAATGTCAAGATTATCGTTACTTCCTACAACACAGACACCACGCATGGGACACAGCATTGCTTACAGGGAAATGTACCTCCATAAACGAAATTTTGTAAGCAGTAGATAATCTTGACATTTTAAACTTTGTCTTTTTGTGTTTTTTCAAAAACCAATTTATGTTTTTTTATTTTTATTGGATGCTGTAGAATGGTAGTAGACCATGGTCTGAATAACGTTTGTTCTAGCAAAACTGTGATTCAAATTTCACGGTGTATATAGCTAAATAGTAGGTGTTTGCATCATAAGTTATTACTGGAATTATAACCATTATAATATTTATAAATATAATGTTAATTATTAAATTAGCACGAAAAATTATGCTGACCGTTATTGTATAAAATAAGCCTAAAATGTTCCCACTGCTGGGACATAAGCGTCCTCTCTATGAAAGGGAGTGGCCCATAATCAACCACGCGGCCCCAGTGCGTGTTGGTAGATGTCACATGTTTTCGAATTTTTGATTCTAGGACATGCCGGTTTAATCAAGATGTTTTCTGTCACTGTTTTGAGAGCAGCGATGATGAAATAATTTACACAAAGTAAAGCGCCTGTCAGAGTTCGAACCAACGACCTACAACTTGTAAGTCACGGCCGTTGTCACTGAGCTACTACTGCTCTAATTACTGACCGTTATTGACAAAGAATTAATTAGGGCTTTAAGCTCATGCAACATTTACTCACCCTACAAATTCTAGAGATATAACATAACATAACATCACGCCTTGTTTCCCCGAAGGGTTGGGCAGAGGTGTGCCTGTAGCAGGTACACCCACATTTCGCCAGTTATGTTTAAGTCCCATGTAATAGGGGGCGAGCCTATTGCCATCAACCGGGCACAAACTCAGACTGAGAAATTTCAGATAAAAAAACCTGTGGCACTCGGGGACTCCCGCGGTAAAGCTATTGCATAGCATTTGTAACCTCCATACTTCCTATTTGTCAACGCTACACTTGGGATAGTGACGTGATGACATAAAATAAAAATTACGTTCCCATGACAACATCACGTTGTCATGGGAACCGTCATTACATGGTAGGCGGAGTGGGGGGTGTTAGGTTTTATTTTCGTTACGGTTTTATTTTCGTTACGGAATTTCTTGATTCGGTCGCCGCGCTCTCAAAGCCCGCGGGCTTTGAGCGATAAAAGCTACGCAATAGCGAACCCAGGACCTCATGCTCAACAGTAGCGCTTGCGACCACTAGACCAACGAGGCAGTCGAGGCAGATATAAATATGTATACATTTATCAGCATCTGATCTGATTGTCTTTAGAACGCACAATACATCAGACAATATCTAATTTGCGTCGCAAATTCGCAAGTAGGTAGCTACAGTCTCGCAACAAAGTTTGGCCTTATTATCGGGATCTCATCGTTTTCTTGTGAACAAAATACACGGAGCGATAAATTACACCCATTCTCCGCTGTACGTTATGTAAATTCGTCTTTGGCGCGACACCTGGTGTAGCAATAAATTATTTAGATATCGTCTGAGATTGTGTAGCCGGCTTCATTAATATACGGTAAGAAAAACTGTCCCGCCCAACACTTGTCGGACGTTCCCTAACAGTAATTTATTTGATACGAAGAGTCCTATATAAATTATAAGATAGCGTTGTTACATGGAATGGACGGCCGTCTGCCTATAAGTGGCAGTTGCTGCTCGATGGCTGGTCATTAATGTGGCGTTTGACGATCGTGTCTGTGTTAACTTCAGCTCATTTTCTATGATAATATTGGTTCTGAATATTTGATACTCTATATAATATGTAAATTATGGTAATGAGAAAACATAGCTAACATTATCCATACATTTTTTATTTTGCCGTCTAACATGATCGACCTCTAAATTCTCAGACTCAGAACTTCTCAGTGAGTTACTTGAAAAACATGGCGCCGAAAGGCATGATCGCTTCATACATCGTTAGATTCCCCGCGTTCTTATTCTTTTCATACAACCCCCACAGTTTTACCTAACACTAACCTTCTTTAAGGCATGTTAACCTAGTTTCTATGAACCACAGTGCCCTAACTAAAACAAAACAAGGCAACAAAATCAAACACACATTTAAAAGTTCACGGCAAAACAAAAGCAAGGCCCGTACAATTTGTATCGAAATGTAAAGTTTAAAATAATTGCTTGCGGGGAAAAAGTTTTGTAGTTCTTTCTATCAAGTACACGCTGGCTGGGGAACGGATCTGAAGCAAATAAAAATCGCTGGCTAAGGAGAGTAAATTTTCTACTTCAAGCTTCCTTTTTTTCATCTTGGACACGATATTGTAAGGACCCACAGTGGAAGTAATTACATTATGAAGTGCGGTGGCTATACAAAGAGTAACGTAGGTATTTTATTTGCTAACATCGGGAGGTTTGTGTTGGTATAATGTTATTAGTTTCGACATGGAATGATTTGATGGAATTTATCGAACAGTAATTTACTTAATGTTTTATTTATTTTTATTTGAACTTGACCTTACATAACATCACACCTTGTTTTCCCGAAGGGTTGGGCAGAGGTGTCCCTGTAGCAGGTACACCCACATTTCGCCAGTTATGTTTAAGTCCCATGTAATAGGGGGCGAGCCTATTGCCATCAACCGGGCACAAATCCAGACTCCGAGCTGCTACTGAGAAATTTCAGATAGAAAAACCCAATAACACTGCCCGACCCGGGAATCGAACCCAGGACCTCATGCTCAGCAGTAGCGTTTGCGACCACTAGACCAACGAGGCAGTCAAATTGAACTTGTTCTATGAAAAACCGAGAGTAGAAGAACGAAAAACCACAAGACAGTCGTTATTTCTGAAAATTTCAACTTATGTCCTAAAATTATATGTCCAACATCAGCATTGAACAAATATTTTCTTAAACAATCAAAGTCAACCAAAATAACGATATAATCTTCCGTTCCATATCGCTAATATCACGAGTCTCACGTTATTATTCTATTAATACTATACTTGTTCTTTAGCCGCACATGTTATGCATCGTCACGAAGAATCAAACAAGGATTTATCTTCAAGTCACCCTTCAAGGAAAGTGAGTACAAAAGCAAATTTTTATTTATTTATTTTACACCTTTTACACGCGGCTTTGCTCGCCTGGTGGTCGGAAATTATCTCACGAGAACGTATAAAGCGTGCTCAGCCACAAACTGGACAGCCCCCTTCTGGGGCACTGAGTTCAAGCACAAGTGCTTGTGCCCGGGGCCCCAGTGGGCGGCAAATACTTAAATTAATGTTTAACTAATAATAATAGTTTGTAAGTCGTTCTACTAACAACATTATAGGCCAAAAAATAAAAATATTTTATTTATTTTATTTTATTTATAAAGCAGCACTGCTCCAACACGGAAAATAAACTTGTCATTCAAGTTAGGGTTTTAAATCAAACGCATTAAAGTCTATTTACGATGGCTATACGGAATTATGGACGGCTCGCCGGGCGCTCACTGCTCGCGAGTCGTCACACGTAAAATAGACTTTAGTTCATTTGATTTATAATCCTAACTTGAATGACAAGTTATTTGCCTTGTTGGAGCGGTGCTGTTATAATGGGCGATGTCCTTTATCAGGATTAAGTATCCTATGTTCTAACCTAGGTCACGGTTTAGGTGTATGACGTATTTTATCGAAATATGTTAAACCGTTCAGGCGTGAAAAGGTAACAACACAAACAGACAGAGTTACTTTCGCATATCGATAATATAAGTAAGGCTTCTCATATACCTAATGTATAATCTATTGGATTAATAATTTGTAACTCCCTCTGGAGTAATAATTTGAGATCAGATTTTAATTAAATATTTGTTGAAATACCAAAATTAGATTCATAGTAAATTATATCAGATATAAGTAGATAAATCAGATAATTTGAGAAACTTTATAAATAAGGAATAAAATTTAAAAAATCTGTTAAATGTTTTTCGGAGCATCAACCCCACTCGTGTTTTTCGAAAAGAAAATCTATAAGTTGCATCAATCTCAAACTCAAACTCAAAGCATTTATTTCAATTAAACCATTTACAGGCACTTTTGAATTGTCAAGGAATCGGTCAGTCAGAAATAGGTATGAAGCTAGTTGCCCATTCCAAAGCGTAGTAGGTACCTATGGAGAAGAACGGGCAAGAAACTCCACGGACACTCTTTTAAATGAAAAATTGTTACAAAATATTGGTTACATCATTCATGTTGAAATTATACATGTGAGAACAAAGTAGAAAGACGTGCACGTTAGAAGCGTCCGTAATGAAAAGATAAAACAAAGGACAATTAAAAAAATAGAAATAAATCAAAAATGTTCGAAAATGTTAGTAACTTTCTAATTGTTTCAAGTTTAATATGATGTCTGCTAGAACCCCATCTCAGTTCACCGTTGTGTAAAGTTTTATTCAATTAATTTGAGTGTGCAAGGGTATTTCAAAACTAATTAATTTTGTGAGCGAAAACTAATATTTTGACTCCGAACATTCCGGACGCAACTACTTATTTATTTTCACGATGAACTTATTGTTGTTTCAGAAACTTCCGCTTGTGACTTTCATCATCTGCCTAGCCTTTTCCCAACCATGTTGGGGTCGGCTTTCAGTCTAACCGGATGCAGCTGAATATCAGTATTTTACATGGAGCGCTTGTGACTTTAAATTACATAATATTCCTTACTCATAAATCTATACATCTATAGAAATAAATAAAATTGAGGTGTCTGTTTGTAATGTCAAAATAACAGCTTTTTACTAAATGCATATGAAAGTATATACGGTACTTAAACTTATAACAAAAAACAATTTTTAAACTTTTTGTTTCCTTTGTCAATATGTCTGTTTGTTCTGATCCCTAATCTCCGTAACGGCTGAACCGATTTTGACGGGACTTTCACTGGCAGAGAGTTGATGTTATAAGGACTAACTAAGACTACTTTTGTTGTAGAAAAAGAATTAGAGTCCACGCGGGCGAAGCCGCGGACAGCAAAAGCTAAAAATTAAAATTAATTTCGTTTTATTAAAATGATATGAATTAAATTAATGACTTTAACTTAAAAAATACTATAGTTAAAGACGTATCTTTACCTGTAGTATTTTTCTAAATAAAATTCATTACTTAGTTTCCTAATAGGTAGTTAATTGATTCAGGCGTGACCTTGCGGACACCCATTATGAAATACAATAGACGTAGATATATTAAGTAACCAGTACCCTAATTGCGTAATTTATTTTCGTAAACAATTTCGCGAAATTTGTTTCATTTTGACATTTCAACAACATTCATTGCGTTATTTACGTTGTTGAACAGATTTTTTTTTTCCAACTTATGAAGCAATGGATTAGAAATCTGTTTCAAATCGAAACAAATTGTGGTTGTGTTGTATTACGCAATTAGGATACTGTTCCGCTTAGCTATCTCTTAAGAGCCATTAAATTCATAATTTATTTAACTAAAATATTGAATATAAAATGCAATAATTAATATCGTAACACCGAGTAGTTAGTTTTAGATATAAAAAAGTATTTGGAAACTTTCCAAATGCCTCTTTTACACCTAAAACGGTTACAACATCAAATTCAGTGTTATAATTGCAATTCATTTTTAAAATTCTAGTTAGCTAGTTAGCCACATTTCATATTTCCATACAGTAATTAATTAATCAAAACAGCAAAATATTTGACATCGATTTGCGACGTTGCCAAATTTTTGTATAAGCCCTCTTAAGGGTTTTTATAGCTCTTAAGAAATATCGAAGCGGAACAAGTTACTAAATATATCCACGTCTGTTGTATTTCCTAATAGGTAATTTACTTAGAATGTCTTTTCCGAAGTTTTTATTCAAAAAGAAACAGAATAACCAGCCTTACAATAATTTTCGTTCTAACTCGAAATGCAAGCTCTTGATCCAAACACTGTCCATTATTCTGTTAGAAAAGAATAGGAAGAGAATAAAACACCCAATACTCGGAGCTTTGGGCCTTATCGCCAATATCTGAAACAGATAAGCTGAAAATAAAATGCAGTGAAGTAGACAAAGTCTCTAGACGTTCACAAAGCGACATGTGTAACCCAGCCCGATGGATAAAAGCGCTATTAAGATAGTACGAACGTTACAGTCGTCTTGGTCGGGTTTATTGCAACTTTGTTTGCTTGGACGGCAATAGAGGGAGGCCCGCCCCTGTAATTCAACAGACTACCCGCTTCCGATTGTTATTACCTAGCAACTACAACCGCTACCAATGCCTCGGGGGTATAAGAATGATTGATGTACCTTTTTGTTTATAGTACGAAATGCTGTTCTCTATGCGTTGCTGACGGCCGGAGTGCGGAAGATTCCCATGGTTTTTTTACGTGGAGTAATGGAGAAATGATTTGACGTTTGATGTGTGACACAGACACATTGGTAATAGGGTTGTTTGTTGTGAAGTTACTATTAATAGTATTTTATCTATCGACAAAAATAATGTTATTTATCCTTTCAACTGTCATTAACGAGACACAATAGAATTTTAATTGTTATCCACCTTCATGAGGCGTCGTAACAGATGATGGGTATAAAACACTAGCTTTTGCCCGCGGCTTCGCCCGCGTGGATGTTGGAAAATACCCTAGGGGACGTACTGCCGATACCGGAATTACATACCTAATAGCCGAGGAAAAGGTCATTGACTCCTACCGCTGCGCCCGCGTTGCCGTCAACCAAAATTGTTTTGTTACGCGTAAAATTGTTTTGTTGAATTCATTTAAATGAAATTACATATGTTGAGGCATATTTTAATCTAAATTAAATGCTCAATTTAAGTGACATAGTTTATTGGATAAGGATTAATACAATACCGGTCAAAATAGCTTCGGAAATAACAATATTTTTTTATCTAATTCTGTAAGATAAAAACGGTTATTGCGGGTCATCCTTAGAAGATAGACATATGCCATTTCGGACTTTTTTGTTGAACTTTTTAAGGTAAACAATACTGTAGAACATAAATTTTATGTAACTTTTACGATTTCCGCGGCGCACGCCAGTAAAGTTCCCAGTCGGCATGATTTTTTCCGACATCTTCAACAATAATCGCCAAATTTTAGCCAATTTACACAAAACGTTAATGAATTATACACTAAAACCTTTCGCATGAATCAATCCGTCCATTGGTGAAACCCGTTTGAAAATTCGTTTGGTAGTTTTTGAGTTTATCGCGTTCAGACAGACAGACAGACGCGGCGGGGGACTTTGTTTTATAATAAGGATTGCAAAAGATATTTCAACATTTCTCAAAGAAAATTGTCTCAGTCTATTTCATTCTTGATTTCGCCGGCTCGACACAATCTAACGAACACCGTAGACAGTAGACACAGCTAAAATTCACATCCTCTCATTATCGTCGCTTTGCGGAGAACAAAGTAAATGTAACGAGTCAAGTTAAAATACGTTTACAGCTGCAAAAATTTGTAAGAATGTTCGTGGGACACCCCTGGCAATGTTGTCGTCCGGATTTACGACCCCTGTCCCGGGTTTTTCTCCTGTGAACCCAAGCTTGTCAAATTAGACAACATTAGTTACGGCACGGGTGCATTGTAGAACACATACCAAGCATACACGGCTAATTCGGTCTTTTATCCCTCTTCTGCTGAATTACTCCTTCACTATTCATCGCAAGAATTCCTAACCCTTCCGGCTTAAAGCAGAGATTTTACTTCACTATTTTTACTTATTGTTACCCAAAAACGATCCAGAACTCGCCATTACCAGGTTCAACGGATTTGCATTCACATCCGTACAACAAAATCCGGAAGATCTTAGCCGGTTGTTGCTCTACATTCGGCGGAATATTCCAAACCTCGATGATTCCTAAGGATGAGTATCCAATTGTATAAAATTATACTCTTCAAACATAAAGTAGGATAACAGCAAACCCCGTTTTTGATCTTTCAACTAAGAAGAGAATTTAGTTTCTGGAAACTTCGACCGTAACGGGCGGGCATATTTCAAAGCTGCAATAAAATACATCTCCACGTTCATGGCTCTAATAAAAAGGAAGATTTGTTTCAATGTAGCCTTGCATTTTGTGCTGGAAAATATTTAGGTATACTTGAGTGAATAAGCTGGGATATTTGCATAATTTTGATTTTATTAGGACGAAGTAAAACAGCGAAGTGCTCTATCCTCGTTGCGTACAAAATGTATGCATGTTTGTCGAAAGACGAGTTTAATTTAATAACCATGAAGTTGGCTGGCTGGTTGGCATGAATTTTAATTTATTTTGTAGTTATTATTGTGCGCTTTGCTTGTCTGAGTTTATGACTGAGTCGTGTAGATATATATTTATCTAATAAGACAAAGGTAATACTAATAAAAATGTGAAATATATTATTATGTATCTAATAAGACAAAGGTACGACAAACGTATAATAATGTGAAACTTTGAATAGCCAACGGCAAAAAGAAATGACAAGGCGCGATGATTCTGAAAGTGAACTCCACCATTTTTTATTTTATGTATTAAAAAAAAATATATATAAAAAAGATTTGGGACACGCACAGGAAATACAAACAACTAAAACGGAGCAAACAACATTTGTTCTTTGTTAATTTTTGTATATCTTTCCATGACAAATCTATAACCTGCATCAAAATAAAAATTTCACATACATAATCCTTATTCAAACCAGGAAAATTTTAAGAAATTTTCACTCGCTGCTGAATCTCCGCGCTATTGCTACCGACATTTTTTCCCTCATTTATTCATAAGCAAAAGCGGACTGGAACTACTCGAAAAATACGTGACTGCCTATGCCTAAATAATGTATGAGGCTAGGAGCCGTCTAGGTATGACGTTTGAACCTGTACCGCAGAAAATGTGGGAGTACCTTGTAAATGTGGTTTACATAGGCGTGTGGGGATACGTACGTACTCTGACTGGTTTATTCTTTGATTCGTTGTGCCTTGTGTATTTGGTTTAGTATTGTTGCAAGGTTTTCACTACCTTTTTCCTAATTAAGACGCGATTGTTAATTTTCTAGGGCTTGGAGCTAATTTGTTTACACCTGAATAGCTTTTTCCCGCGGCTTTACTCGCGTGGAAGTCGGAAATTATCCCACGAAAACGTACTACTGGAAAAGCATCTGGGATAATAGTAAGGTGTTAAGGTTATAAACTATCTGTCTACCTCATTCAAATCCTATGAGTAGCGTAACGTAATGATTAAATACTATCATGAATTTATGCAAGCCTAGTACTTTTTGTTAGGTTACTGCTTAGAAAGTGTGCCCAAATCTAATGATTGAAATACTACATATGTCGTGAATTCATGCAAGCCTAGTACTTTTTATAGTTAAACTCAAGGATTTTTCATATAAACAAAATCCCCCCTTTTCACCCCCTTAAAAGGTTTAATTTCCAAAAACCCTTTCTTAGTGCTTCCTTATTATATAAGGACGCCGTGGGCAAAATTTCACGTTCCTAGTCCCAGTAGTTTCGGCTCTGTGTTAATATGTCAGTCAGTCAGTTTCTCCTTGACATAGGGCTCTCCCTTTCCTTGAATTCGCCTTCTCTTTGCTCGTTTTTCGTTTTATTTTCATTGATGCGATGTTATGATCCGTGACCCCGGTAAATGACCTCTGCGCTACAGTTGTTAAGTACAGGTTGCACTAAGATGCTATTTTAGAAAATTGTAAACAAATCAATAAATATTAACGTTTAATGAAACTAAAATATTTTTATAAAAAGAAAACGCTAACCGTATACGTGTGTTAATGTCACCGTTAAAGCGTCACGCTGTAGATAGACATGTAGAAATTTCAAACTATTATAACCGATTACGTCACAGGCTAGTTATCCGAAAAAGAACCGGAGTTACCGACACAGCTTGCAGAGTAAGTAAGCTGAAGTGGCTGTGGGCTGGCAATGTTTGTCGAAGGACTGATGGCCGAGCAGACGACTCCTGGAGTGGAGACCGCATATCGGCAAGCGTAGTGTGGGACGCCACCCAGCTAGATGGGCCGACGACCTTAAAAAGTTGGCTGGGACAGACTGGATGCGGAAGGCGGAGGACAGGGTGTTGTGGCGCAACCTAGGAGAGGCCTATGTCCAGCAGTGGACTGCGATAGGCTGAGTAGACGTCGCAGACTTTACTATATAAAATATCATGCACATCACATACGACTATAGTTGACCTCGTAATTACTTTATGCACCCTTAGGTTGAATGTCGCTTGCACGTCATAAAACAACAAGGTCTATTTTTCTATGTGGTAGAAAGACAATTTCGACGTTTGTGTATTTTTAATTTACTGGGAATTATTGTCAAAGGTGTTAAAGAAATACCGAGGTTGACTATACATAATATAACATCACGCCCGTAATCCCTAAAGGATTAGGCAGAAGTGTATCTATAGTACTTACACCCACATTTAATTAAATATGTAGGTAGGTAGGATTTAGATTAGTAGTTTTGTTTAAGTCCTGGGCGACCGAGGTCTGCTCTGGTGAAAATAGAGAATGCTCATTTAATAGTGTAGGATAGTTCATACTAATTCCCTGCTGCCATGATAGTACAGACGCCAGCACATCAAGCTACCCGAAACTGTCAAATTTTCTCAATCAACTTTGAACCTTAGACGTCAGCGATAAAGTTGAAAATCTATTAAATAAATTTGACAGATTGTAGTAGCTTGATGTGCTGGCGTCTGTACATATACTAATTCCATGCTGCCATGTCATTATTATAGCCATCTTGTTCTAAACTTTGGGCGAACGAGCTCTGCTCGGGTAAAGATACGGAGAAAACGAATTTTCCCAGATACATCTGGGAAAATTAAAAACAAAAAATTAACCCCTATATTACAACTTTCATTGAAATCGTTAGAGCCGTTTTCGAGAATGTGATTACAAATATATAAATACAAATATTGCTCATTTAATAGTATAGGATGTAATAGGGGGCGAGCGTATCGCCATCAACTGGGCAAAAATCCAGAATCCGGCTGCTAATAAGAAATTCCAAATCGAAAATTCAATGACACTTTTCCCGACCCGGGAATCGAACCCAGGACCTATGAGCTCAGCAGTAGCGCTTGCAATCACTAAACCATCACAGCAGTCAACACTTTTACAGTCGACTATACACTACTCCAAAAGTACGTGAAACGTTGCGTCGATTTGAAACAGATTATAAGTTGGAAAAAAAATCTGCTCAACAACGTAAATAACGCAATGAATGTTGTTGAACTGTCAAAATGAAACAAATTTGTCATAATCGTTTACGATATTAAGTTACGCAGTTAGGGTACTGTTCTGCACCTTTTTCCTCGCCTAATCTAAGACCTCTCTCCCAAAAAGTTACAAAAACGCTCAGTTCCATGAAGGTTTAAAATACTTAACAAGAAAAGTTAACGTAGACTAATTTACATGTTAACCAACTAATGCGAAAATGTGTTCCGACCGAGTAATTGAGTTGAGAAAAAGGAAATAGACTTATTTAATCGTACTCATGGGCTACACACAGGCGATACTATCGTTTGCAAGAGCTTTATAGGGTTTCAACCTTGTTCTAACCTAGATAAATACATTTAGAGGAGCACTGAAACTGGAAAGCAGTTTTTAATAACGCTAATATGTTGTTATTTTCTCTACATTGTTTAACCATCCATTTTTTTTTTTTTTAATGGAATATTATCAAATAACTTCTCCCGCTCTGGACAGAGTAGGAGGGCGTGTCAGACTCTTACTGACTAAAACCCACCCGTGTTCCTTCAGTTTCCTGTGTGTTGCCAGGAGCCACGGTATCCCTTTCGGACATTCCCGCGACCACGTCAGGCATCGGCCCTACGTGGTCGCGGACCATGGACCCCGACAGTTGTGCTGACATCTCTTTGAGGCGCACGTGGAACACAACGAGCCGTCGACCAGGGCCTAGTCCTTATCAGACGGCGAGCTACCCATTGCTCACCGTCCGCAAGGCCGCGCCTACGGTAGCCGGGAATCGGCCTGAGATTCCCGACGCCCAACCAACTTATGTGCTAAATCAGGGATCACCAATTAGTTTCACTGGGGGACGTTTAAAAAAAATATGATTATCGTGTTCCGTTTGGTAGATGATTGCAACTAGCAACCAAGATTAATTAATATTTTTTTATGAAGAATTAATAAACAATAACTGACTGCACGGTTGGCGCAGTTGCGTGTCGCGGGTTCGATTCCCTCACGGAACAATTATTTGTATGACCTACAAGTAGTTGTTCCGGGTCTGGCTGTTCGTGTGTCAGTTTAAATGTTTGTAAACGCACCCACAATACAGGAGAAATTCCTAGTGTGGGGAAACGTTTTATAAAAATAAAAAAAATGAAATGATAAAAATAACAATGTAAGTAAGTAATTTATATTTATGAAAAAATTTTTTTTTTTACTTTAAAGTATACACAGCGCCAGCTAAACTATTTTTTTTTACGTTTTGTTTTAATTATAAAGGGAAATGCCCATTTGATAAAAAGGTTTTGGCCAAGTGACGCCCATGAAAGAAACAAATTATAGGCATTAGGGTTGACACCATAGATAAAGAAACAACCACTATTTTTTACATAGAACTCGGTAGGTCTTTTATAAAATAATATATCAAAAATAAAGGTTAATAAAAACATATTAATAGTTTTAGTATAATCCATTCAGCAATAGTTCTTATTTGTATGTCTCTTGTGCCTGTTTTGCGTTGGTATAGATGATGAAAGTGCTTTCTTAATACAGATTGACCACAGTTTACACAGTCATGTTTGTCGATGCCCAATATTTCGTTCTTATGGTGCAGAAGGCTGTTGTGCACTCCTTGTCAACATCCAACATTAGTGACACACCAGACTATTATCTGAAACATAATTGCATACTGTCATAAAAATAATTTATACTTATTAACATGCTGTAGCATCAAAAGGTCTTTATGTATAAATATATTGAATGACATCGGTCTCTTGACAAATTTGTCTCATCTTTTGATGTCCTCCCTCCGGTTAACGCCCTAAGCCGAAGCTCGTACCCCACAGGGGGTGCCCTTAGCGAGCGTTTACCCTAGATTTTTAGCTTAGTTTTATGTGTGCCCTGGCTGGAGGCTTTGAGTGTAGCAGCTTAAGGCAGCCACAGGATTGACCGGTTAAATAGTCATGGTCTCAGAGACCAGCTATGAGATGCCCTACAAAAAAAAAAAAACGGTCTCTTGATACCATTTTGATGATCATAAAATAATTCATTACATAAGTATGTCACATCAAAATGTGGGAATGGTTTTTACTGTTTATAAAATAGGTCAGCGGTCTGAACCCGGACCACCGCGGTCTACCATTTGGTAACGCCTGTGCTAAACTGTCGTCACTTAACTATTTACCTACTTCTTTAAAAAAATTAATTGTATTATTTAGCTACGTCCCGCGGTTTCACACGCATAGAAATTTCTACAAAGCATTAAAAGTGTTGCTTTCTGTAAATTAAAGTTTTTTTTGAGTGCGATCAGTATTTTCTAAGATAACTTCATACAAACATCTAGACAACGTTGACTCTTTAATATTACCATAATCAAAATGTAAAAAACGATTTGTCAAACTTTTTTTTTCCACTTCACTACCTAAACACAACTTTTCTATTCAAGTGTCCACAAACTCGCTACCCTTTCATGTCAAACTAGTATATCCCGGTTTTAATTCGGACGGTTATCTTATCACCGGTTCCGTCACGTCGCGTGTCGTATCGACACCGGATGCGATACCGTGCCCGTTTAGTTTTCTGTTATTGAGATAAATTCAAGGGCCGGACAGCTCAACGATTTCGGAAAAGGAAGTGAAGGTACATTATTGGGTGAATAGGTTTGTCGGGAACTGAAACTGTTGAAAAAAATAAGCGTATGTAAAAAGTAATAGACTATTTTAGTAGAGGATTAAATTCACAGAATTTAATACGACATAAGTATGTTTTTGCCTACAAAAATTATCATATCCCATACTATTAAACGAGCAATATTTGTATATTTGTTTATTATATATATATTTGTACTCACGTTCTCGAAATCGGCTCTAACGATTTCGATGCAAATTGCAAAATAGGGGTTTACGGGGGCGAAAAATCGATCTAGCTAGGTCTGATATCTGGGAAAGTTCGTTTTCTCTATTTTTACAGTCTCGGGACCCCCCCCCCCCCCGGGGTCTCGGTCTCGGGAACGTTGGTATAGAGTAGTCAGATAAGAAAGGCCGAACTCGTCTAGCTTACTTTTATTTATTTTTGAATAACATACACACATAACATCATGCTTTGTTTCCCCGAAGGGTAGGGCAGAGGTGTCCCTGTAGCAGGTACACCCACATTTTGCCAGTTATGTTTAAGTCCCATGTAATAGGGGACGAGCCTATTGCCATAAAGGTCAAAGGTCTGATCGACAACATTTGATGCTCAACTGCATGTTGCAGGGAAACAAACAACAAGCCGCGTTTTAGTATTGCGCGCCAGCCGACAACGTTGCGCGCTGTTGTGCAACGTTGCCGAACATGTTGAACGTCACGTGTTGCGCTTCAATTGTTGCCTAGTGGATACCAGGCTTAATTCCAACCCTCAAATAGTGAAGTAACCTAAATAAACATTAGTTATTTGATATCTAATTTTGCCAACTATACAATCTAGTTCTACAATCGCTGTCTAACAGATAAACGGTATGGCATAATTAATTTGAACACGTTATTTTAACAATAACAGTCAATTAACGTGTCACGGGGCTTTCATACTGTTTTACAAATTAATTACGCCACTCTGGCATTTCCAACTAACAGTTGTGTTTGATTGAAATTAATTAACATGTGAGTATGTAGCTATTTGGTTTGTAAAGTTGAGAAGAAAACTCTTAAATGTTATGCATGTTAGGCACCAATATGCATATCATTTAAGAGTTTTCTTAGGGGCTTGTGGCTAAGTAATAACAGCCGCACGGGTTGATCTATCAGGTTAAGCTACGCTTGCCGCGGTTGGTCCGTGGATGAGTGACCATCTTTACATACCAAAACCCCATGGAGTAAAAAAATATATTTTATTATATTTTTAATAAATGGCAAGCAAATCCAATGTCAACTATTGCGACTGCCAATGTCTGAAGTGAGTTGGAAAAACAAGTCTGCAAGATATTATATATATTTTTTTTTAGTAATAATTAAAAGGTAAAACAAATAAAATTCTTCGATTGATACAGATAAAGATATATTTATTGCATAACTGTGTACATCAGTTCTTATTTTAACACAATGTAGATCTTGTTGAATTAGTACGGGAAGTCAAGAAAATTAACTGATAAGAAAATTTACAACCTACGTCAATTTGACGTGTTGTAATAATCATTTCAAACAACGGTCAAAGGATGACAGTGGTGATTTGAATATACGAACATATAAGTTGGTAGTCAATTACACATGTAATTATGTTTAATTTTGCAGATGACCCAACTGGGAATATGTGGTTATTGACGCCCATGGAGGTCTTACATGCTTCAAGCATAGCAGGTGTCTTGCTATCCCAGAGACAAAGCTGAAACGAGAGGACACGTTTTGAATAATAATAAAAAACTGGCCTAGTGCGTGTCAGACCACGCACAATGAAGGGTTCCGTAGATAGAATGAATTTATGGAACAAACTTAATTCAAGTTGAAAAACATGAACAAGTTTTTTCAACTGCAAATGTAAGAAGGTCGAATATTTTACTCATTAACTGGTAGAGCCTACTTAGCTGTGATAGTTTTCCTTTTAATTTCGTTATATATACTAGTACTGTGAATTTTTCCACATCATCGTTTCAGCCGAAAGACGTCCACTGCTGGACATAGGCCTCCCCCAAGCACCGCCACTTCGACCGATTCAGTGCTTTCCGCATCCAGCGGATTCCTGCGGCCTTCACAAGGTCATCGGTCCATCTTGTGGGAGGCCTTCCAACGCTACGTTTTCCGGTACGCAGTCGCCACTCCAGAACCTTTCGGCCCCATTGCCCATCTGTTCTACGAGCAATGTGCCCTGCCCATTGCCACTTAAGTTTGGCAATTTTTCCACATATCCAGAACCAACTATTTAGCAGACACTTGTCTCTAACAAAAATTAGCACTTTAAAGCTAAATATTTAGCAAACGGGTCCCTGAATCCAAAATTGGTATTAACAAACTGGCAATATTTTTAAACGACCGTTCCAACCATACCCCACACCATGGGATAGATGAGAAAAAAAACATCCCCACTTAACGTGTAGGAGAGGCACCAAAATATTTTTTTTTTCATAATTTTGTGTTACCACCTTGTCGGCGTCATTAATATGTATACTCATGCCAAATTACAGCTTTCTAGTACTAACAGTCTCTGAGTTAAGCCGCGGACAGACAGACAGACAGACAGACGGACATGACGAGACTATAAGGGTTCCTTGTTGAACCCTAAAAACTAAAAACTTGACTGCAAAAACATGTAACTGAAAATAAAATAAAAACATTTTATAATCTATAGAATTTTTGTACTGCGTGGACACCTGAAATATGGTATAGCTTTTGTTTGTAAATAAAGGCGAATCTAACGACATATCATTTATCAAAATCGGCTCAACCGTTTAGTAGTTACGAAGGACCATAGAGACGGACATACATACATACAGGTCAAACACATAACCCATCTTTTTGGCTTCGTCGTAGTCGAGTAAAAACTAAACAACGATGAGTGTCACTTAAGAGTCTTAAGTAATTATAAATAGAAACATATATAATTATTTACTTAGGAACATATTTACTTAAAAGAAAAAATTATGAAGCAAACTTCCTAAACAGTCGACAATCAAGAAACGCGTTTGTCTAACTAAAACGTAATAACGTTTGAGATGACTTTTATAATGGTAACGAAGTTACCTTAATGAGCCGACGGAACAAGGTAACGCTTTTAAAGAGCGGCAGTTATTTCCAGTTCTTCTTAATCTTGACTGATGGCGTCTCTGCTAAGCACACGGTTATCTACGTAAACGTATCGTCGACGGAGAAAATTAGCGAAAATCCTCAGGAAGTGTATGAAATATTAAGCCTATTAATTACGGCAGATCACAAAAGCTCCGCAGAGTAAGCAGTGTCTTGAGGACTCGTCTCTCAGATATCTTAATGATCATGTGATCCGTATTCGCTAGAGATTTGCGGAGTCGACGGAATTAACTAGGCGTCTTAAACCCACGCTACGTGCGCCACTAACCTCTGTCTTATTGATTTTACTAAGTGACTCAATAAACTCATCATGTCCTTCATTACGGAAGCCTTACTTTTAAAAGGTTAATAGTTTTTTCGCTATCAACGTAACTATAAAACTTGTCGCGTTTTTCGTTTCAGTTTTTTTATCATTGATAATAATCTGAAACGAATATTAAAATCGTTTCACGAAACGCAAACGGATTTGTTTGTAAAGGTGACTTTTAACCGACTTCCAAAAGGAGGAGGTTCTCAATTCGACCGTATGTTTTTACGCGATTACTCCGCCAATTATGAATTGATTTTAATGATTCTTTTTTGTTTGATAGATCATACTTCAGAGGTGGTCCCATATAAATTTGATTAACTTTGCTTGGGTAGTTTTTGAGTTACCTTCAATAATACGTATTTTTTCCCACTTAGTATGTGGATGATATGATAACTTCCTGTCACTGTTATTTACATAACAGGAAGTGGTATTCGAATTTGTGTGGGGTAGGTACCATAACTAAAAAGTGAAAAATAAAAACTTTTTACAAAAAAAAAACAACCGCCTTCAAAAAAAACACTACAAAATGAAAAATAATTTTAATTTCGGAAGTCGGTGACAAAGAACGAAAATTCAAAACCAAAGACAACGCTTCCAAAATTAAAGTTATTTTTCACTTTGTAGTGTTTTTTTTTTTTGAAGTCGGTTGTTTTTTTTTTTTTTTGTAAAAAGTTTTTTTGTTTAAGTTTTGGTCAATAACTAAAGGCTAACACATCGTCGTGTTGCTAAAGACCTGAACGCTTGAAACCACATTTTTAGGGCATTTGCTCAAGTACCAGAACTGGGAAGCATCTTGTAATTCGAGGCAACACTGAATGCGTTCAGCACGTCTAAACTGCGTTCAAGACCTGTCAATATCATCATTGTTGTGGAATTTTGACACTGACAGCTCTTGAACGAAGTTTAGATATGCTAAACTCGTTCGGTTTCATTTGTGTAATTAGCCCTGAGAATTTCTTGCTGTTTAACGAAATTAATGAAAGAAATGTTTCTTTGTGATTCGTTTGCGTTAAGAGCACATTAAGGGTAATAATTCATCAACGTTGCGTCATTCGACTTCTAAAGATAGGAACGTAACAAATTGCTCGGCTAGCCAGACTCCAAATTCAATTACTTTTTTGTAGGGTACGAAAATAACCAAACAAAACCTAGGCTAAAAAAAAATCTATTCATTGTGACGTCACAGTCTTTCTCAACTATGATAGGGTCGGCTTCCAGTCTAACTGAATACAGCTAAATACCAGTATTTTACATAGAGCGACTGCCTATCTGACCTCCACAACCCAGTTACTAG
The DNA here is from genome assembly GCA_963680765.1 of Agrochola lychnidis. Taxonomy (NCBI): domain Eukaryota; kingdom Metazoa; phylum Arthropoda; class Insecta; order Lepidoptera; family Noctuidae; genus Agrochola; species Agrochola lychnidis. The sequence goes on along the minus strand of OY796852.1, from coordinate 16,399,494 downwards.
GTAACACGATACCCCTTGGTAAGACTGGTTGTCAGACTTTCGGGCTTCTGATAACCCGTAACCACTGTCAAAGATCTACGAATGACAGCCGAGACTAACAGTTTACCGTGTTTTCCGAGGCACGGAATTCCTCGGTATGTAATGGATGGTAACCCATCCACGGACCGACCTCGGCAAGTGTTGTTTAACCTTGAAGATCGACCCCGTGCGGCTTTTATTGTTTAGCAACGAGCCCCTCCGTTCATCCATTTCATTTCATTGTGACGTCAGTATTGATTTAAATGAATAACAGGAAGACGAGATGAAAGTTTACAAGTGCGTAATGCAACGGTTCTACAGAGGACAAAAGTTTATCGTGTACACGGTTGGATGAGGAGCAAACAAAAGACTGCTGCAATCTCGTCACGTGATTACTGGCTAATGACTTCACATGACACTATGCATTTGTATGGGAGACGGCGCTTGCTCTGTTGACGTTTTTAATGAGAAGAGGGAGGTACGCTTTGTACCTACCCGGTACATAGAATAAGTATGGAAGGGAAACTATTGCTTTGCGCGCATTCTAAATACCCACCTACATTTTTGGGGCGTAAAAAATTCAAAAATGTCAGTTTTGTATCCTCCTTTGCCGCACACTTATCGCATTCTGAGCTCGACCATTGGCAAAATTGACAAACGGCCAATGTTGGTCCCATGGAAAAAGTTGTTCAGTTTGATGGTCTGTCCCTTAAATTTAAACACACTTTTTTGATGACTGTACTATTGAACTTCGAAGTTTGAAATACCGATGTACTGTATTCATAAAATTTTAAATTACGAACGAATGTACGCATTCTAACTCACGTAAATCGTAATTTTAAATTTGAATTAAATTATCGTTACATCTATACACATAAAAGCGAAATACTAGCTCAGAATGTTGATGGTAAACATTCGTCTTAGCAATATTTGGAAGTTCCGTACATCGCGATTGTGAAAATTCTCAATAAAGTAATTCGTCATAGCGTACATTGTCACGTAAATCTTAATTTTGAACTTTATGAATACATTACATCGGTATTTTAAACTTCGAAATTCAGTAGTAGTCTTTTCTGATACATGCTGTATAAAGGTTGGTGTGAAATATTGCCAAATTGACTATCAACTTAAATTGTCTGTATATTCGAAAAATAACACAGTCAACTGTCATTCTTTGACAGTTTTATGAAATAGCTATAAGGCTGCCTGTCCACCGGAGCGGAGAAATGTGCCAATATGAACCAATAGAATCTAAACGCCGCTCCAATTGGTTAATATTGGCACATTTCTCCGCTCTGCTGCCTCGCTCCGCTCCAGTGGACAGGCAGCCTAACACGGCAATCTGACGTAGTGTGTCAAGTCAATAAACAATTGAGTTCCCTGAGAACATGAGTTTCACTTCTATTAAGTTTTCTTACTCTATGGCCGGTGGTTGTGCGGTTGTACGATGTGGAGCGAACACGAGGAAGATTTTGTTTTAATAATAAAGTCTATGATGGCGGAGATTTTCTCTCGTGTTCATTGAAAAAGATAAGGATGTCTTTAATATCCGGATTGTGATTGGTGTGTTACACTGGATCTCAAACGTTTCCACGAGTGACTTCGGACTTTGGATTGTTTAAATAAAAGTATTTTTTTTGAATGAACGTTACATCCGTCTGCAAAAAACTGGAAAGTTATAAAAAGGTTTCAAAATCTTTGTACTGCTATCGAAAATATCAGACAATATAAATCTACAAAGGTTATAAACACTGTGCACCTTAATTCAAAAGGAAACTTCTGCGTTACACTGTAACTTCGAAAGCAATCCAAAATGAAACCTCGTAAACATCGTAATAATATTCTACGAGAACTTATTTATAGCACATTTTTCTTCGTATACACTCGAATAATATAGATTCTGTACTTTATCCTTAATTCATATTTTCGAATTGATAGCCACTCCGAAGGATTTCCACGAAATTCCGAAACATTTTTCCAACATTTATTAAAAGTATTACAGCATCAAAAATATAGTTTTAATAACCGGTGCACCGTACTTTTTGTCTTCAGTAAAAAGGACTCGACATTTAAATTCCTCTTTAATTCCAGGAAAATATAAGCGTATATTTACTTTCCTGCTCCGCACTGCAGACGCAGCTTAAGTCTCTTATAACAACCCAGAAATACATACAAATGAGGCTTTCAATTACACACGATCCACCAGCGGAATGAAAAGGTACGTTCTATTAAATTAAGTGGTCGGTAATGAAGAGGCACGGCGGTATTTTTATGTTTGTAATCTAGAAAACGAGGTGTCAGAAGGCGGGCTGAGGTACGAGTCGGGCAAGCTTCGCGTGCCACTCGCTGCGTGACCATTGCCCATTGATCACAGGTCTTAAGAAATACGACACGAAGGACATTTTTTTTTCACACGAAACTTCCACCTTGAAATAAGTTAACTTTTTACGCGATTTTAGGCACTTTTCATGTACCTACGTCTATCATGCTCCCGCCAACCAACAGGGGTCATATTATTCTAAAGAATCTTTACAATTTGCGTCATCATCTGTTACGGCTAATTCCTTGTCGGAAATTCTAAAGAAAGTGCCCAAATAAACTTCGAAGTGAACAAGTCCAAAGTTTACTCGATTTGTTTTCGTGGTAGGTCTCGAGTTACTACGTAAATTAAAGCCTTAATATTTTATGAGTTCATCAAATATAGGTATTATAAAATTGAAATGTAATAAATTCGACTACTAAGCACCTCGTACTGCGTATTGAAGATTTTAAAATGCTGTACTTATTCTCATTTCTTATTCAGTCGTAGATTTAATGCTCCCATTTTGACGAAAACTGGAAAATGGCGGTCGTAATTGAATTCATTGGTTGGATTTAGATGCAAATAAATTATTCTAACGGCTCGCGCGCTTATTTTCAGACAAATTAAATAGCGGCATTAGATGCGTTTTCGAAACGAACTCCAAGTACCTCCAAAAACAGGGATTCCCAATCGGTGGGGCGCGCCCCCTCGAGTGGCGCAGAGAGACCAATGGGGTGCGGCGACTCCAATAATAAAGTATAAATTTATAAAATTTTGTATTCTTGGGATAAGACCAGTTTCCAAAACCCAAGCGTTTCATAATATTTACTTAGGTGCTGGTAAAATGAGGTTCAACTTTTCTATATAAGTCGACAAAATAAGTTTTTCTATTTCTGTATGAATGACCTAAAAAATACCGAACTTATCCAAAGCGGCTTGCTACAATTTTTGTTCTCGCTTTGTTCCCTCTTCCATTCTATATTCTCTTGATTCTTCAACTTTTCTGCATAAGTCGACAAACTAACTCCTTTTTCTGTATGAATTGTCAAAAGAAAAATGTGACAAATCTGAAATTGTACAACATGTTTCGAGCTCGCTTTGCTCGCTCTCGCTCGCTCGCTCGCATTCTTGAGTTTATCTGCAAAACTCGACAAAGTAACTTCTATTTATGTTTGGATGATCAAAAGAAAATCTACCCCCTTGGATAGGCCTTTGCTTTGGTGCAAACATTTTCGACCTCACTTTCGCTCGCTTTACATTCTTATGCTTTTCTGCTTATGTCGATAAAGTAACTCAGGGGCGTAGTGATTTTAAAAGAAAGTTAGGGGGGCGCGTACCTATTTTAAAAGATTGGGAACCACTGTACTAACATGAGACATATGGCATTTTAATATAGAACACTGTCTAAAACATCGATAGGTACTCAGTTTAGATTTTAAAACCGATAGGTAATTGTAAAGTCAGAGAAACTAATTAATAATCTGAATCTGAATCTAAGCAAACTGACTACCAACTAAATTGTTCGTATATTCAAATCTCAATAGTCATTCTTTGACAGTTGTTTGAAATGGTTATATCACGGCAAGTTGACGTAATTTACTTAACTAATGGATATGTAGGAGTACACCATGAAACATCGTTATTGCGTATAACTTACACGCAGTAATCCCAACTTATTTACCAATGCACGCCATTCAGCTCAATTCTCGGCAACTCTCATCCAACTGCTACCAGCCACCCTGTAAAGATCGTCGCTCCACCTAGCCTGAGGACGTCCTACCTTACGTTTGCCGATTCGCGGTCTCCACTCAAGGACACGTCTACCCCAACGGTCATCGGTTCTACGGCTTCAGCTTGCTTATTCTGTGAGCTATGTCGACAACTTTGGTTCTCTGCCAGATTATCCGTTCTAGATTTGATCCCTCAGAGAGACTTCAAGCATAGCCCGTTCTATACTTCGCTGAGCGACCTTGAATTTATGGATCAGCCGTATCGTGTGTGTTCACGTTTCGGCTCCGTAATTCATAATCTAACGTAATGAGTCCAATCTAAAAGCCTCAGCAAAGTTCCTGCTGACCTATTTTTAACCCCCGATGCAAAAAGAGGGGTGATGAGGATGGATGATCAGCTCTTTTCTAGTTGATGAATGGATGTGAGTATCTTCCACAAGTCTGATCGATTTGAAATTTGGTATGTATTCTGTTACTTCAATGATATTAGAACAACATAGTAACTGATGATGCAGTACCTGGAATTTGCAGGATACCCAACTCCCTTACCTACTTACAGCACAGGTTTCGTGTTTGGGCTCACTGAAATGGTCTCAATGAATAGGTTATAGATAGATAGTGAACAGGGTCTGATGATGGAGTAGGAAAGAGAAATGAGTAAATATTTGTGTCGGGTGTATTTTTATTTTAAATGTTAAAATTGTACTTGTAATTATGGCATTCTACAACCTTCTTATTTCTGGAAAATTTGTATTATTCTATGATTTTGCAGTAGCAGAGATTCTTGTTAAAGCCTCGTTCGTGGAAGTTCTTCCACCATAGCTATTTCTGCGAACAATTAGAATTACAGAGAAAACTGTGGGTTCCGTTGAAATCAAAGGGATTTGAGACGTTCTTCGAGCGTGTAGGTAGATGGCAAAAATAATATTCATATTATAACGTCTAGTTACAAAATTCAGGCAACTTGTGTCTTTGTAATGTTCAGAAAGTATCTGAAATAATACTAGCCTATTATTGTCCCACTTCGGATTACAGAAGTCCTCTCATACAACGAAGGCATCTATTACCACGCTTGAACAAGACGGGTTAGCGATTTCTCCAAGTTTCCTCACAATGCCGGTAATGTCCAAGATAAACTCAAAAAGTACCTATGAATTGAAAAACATCATTAAGTTTTCCATCTGGAATTTCTCAGTAGCAGCCCGATTGATGGCAATAGGCTCACCCCGTATTACATGGAACTTAGACATAACTGGCGAAATGTGGGTGTACTATCGGTACACCTCTGCCTAACCCTTCGGGGAATACAGGTGTGATGTTATATTATATGTGAATTGAAAAGTCACATTTGTACTTGTTCAAGCTCAGGTTGATGTATTATAAAAGATTTAATAGGTGGTTCACAATTATAGCAACCTAAGTACTGGTCAAAAGGTATGTCCAAGCGCGGTCGTGTCGGACGCTGCACTGGTCAAAAGGTATGTCCGTGCAGTGTCCGACATGACCGCGCTTGGACATACCTTTTGACCAGTACTTAGGTTGCTATAATTTGTGGACCACCTATTAAATCTTTTATAATACAGTTCGCTTGCTTTACTTCAACCTGAGCTTGAACATGGTCCTTCGAGCCGGATCGCTCGTTGCCAAGCAGTTGGATTTGGATGTATGTGTGTGAACAGTACTTGCCCGGATTTGAAGGGGATTAAAGCGAGGCCTTAACCACTAGGCCATCACGATATTTTGTTAACTATTGAAATATCTGCCAACCTATTAGGTTAAGAATGAGCAATATTTGTATATCCTATATATTTGTAATCACGTTCTCGAAAACGGCTGGAACGATTTGGATGAAAGTTGTAATTTGGGGTTTTTGGGGGCAAAAAATCGATCTAGCTAGGTCTCATTTCTGGGGAAATTAGTTTTCTCCGTATTTTCACCCGAGCAGAGCTCGGTCGCCCAAAGTTTAGAACAAGACGAGATGAGAGACCTTGGAATAATGACATGGCAGCATGGAATTAGTAAGTACCTACTATCATGGCAGCATGGAATTAGTGTAAACTTTCCTATACTATTAAATGAGCATTCTCTATATTCATCAGAGCAAAGCTCGGTCGCCCAGGTTCTAGCTATTGGATGGTCATCATGCACAGTTATAGTGGTATTTACCTAGCTAGTGGAGAGTAGGCCCATGCATGTGAGAATAGTATGTTTCATCCTGTTAAGTTTCCATTTGTTACTAGTAACACTGAGGTTTGGACAGCAAAATCCGCTCTATTAATATGACGGACGTTCAGAACCATCAATAAAATTTTCATCCGCGTATAAATTGAAACTATTACAAACACTCAAGGGTAACAAATCGTGCTCTCTTTGATTTATCTATTCTTCCAGTTTGGACGCAAACTGCAAACTGACGGATTTGTCTAGAAATAAATCTATATAACGAGAAGAATCGATCTTCGATATCGGAACGAGAACATAATAGGTAAGTATGAAGTCTTTAAACTTTGCTCCAAGTTGACGTACAAGGCTCGGATACCGGTTAAATTTTCAAACCGTTATTTTGTACTTGACGCAAAAACCTTTACATTCGGTTTCATTAGTTTAAACCGGTTCTTATAAACCGGTTTTTGAGGAGCCATTACATAAAGGTTTTTTCCAATTAAACGGTTTAGAGCAATATTAACCGGTTTTTTGTTTAGTTTTTATTCAGCGCGGCATCCACACAAGTAGCCACAAGTTGCAACGCCTTTACCGACATGCTGCTCGTCGAATAAACCGATTAATTTAGGTTAAAATAAAGTTCTTAAAACTTTCACGTTCTTAAGAAAAATTCTAAGTAAAACCCAAATAAACCGGTACTAACCGGTATTTTTTAAACCGGTTCCGAGCCTTGACGTACTCACCTACTTGATAAACTTGTAAACAATGATTCTTCCGTATAGATTTCTAATTTTACACTTCGATCTTTCTAAAACAGGAGTATGTAAGGATTGTAGCCCATGGGAAGAAGGCGTGAACTTATGTATGTATGTACTTTCTAAAACAAACCTTTATACCAAACTAGCTTCTGTCCGCGACTTCGTCTTCCTCAAGAATTAGGCTATCCAAAGCAAAAAAAAAAATTCAAATCCGACTGGTAGTTCTAGAGATTACCCCCTACATACATACTTACAAACAAACATACAAACAAACTTTTACCTCTTCATAATGTTAGAATAGACGAATTTAAATATTTTCGGGACATAGTATGCAGTGATAAATTCTATTACGTATTTATTTTGAACAGAAAACTTCGTATAGAAACGATTTTTATTTGGTTGACAAAACACCAATAGTTGCGATAGAGGACCGTCGAATTGCACGTCACTGTACGGTCACTGACAATGCACTGAAGTGTAAATGTCGTTTTGGACAGAACTCTGTCTATGTCATGTTAACTATGCATGAAGGCATGTCCTACATCTGAATCAGGTCTGATAGCTCCTATGAAATTCAAGGAGGTAAACACACAAACAAATAATCATTTTTAAGAACGATTGCATTCTAATCTGTCCAAAATACCTCGAATTTACCTCAAATAACTTCTCCCGCTCTGGGCGGAGCGGGAGGACGTGTCAGACTCTTACTGACTAAAACCCACCCGTGTTCCTTCGGTTGCCCTGTTGACGGGGGCCACGATGTCCCTATTGCATTCTAATCTGTCCAAAATACCTCGAATTTATCTTCATTTTTATAAGGTTTTGACATGTTTTTGAAGTGAAAACTTCTTTAGTCGCGTTGGACATTTTTGAGATGGGACATAACCATTGATTTCGCGACCTGTTACCGACACCGTGGAGTAAAAGACATCAACGCATTGATTACCGCAGTGCCAATTTTTTTTCAAGTTTTGTGTCTAAATTTGGATGGCTATAATAAATAAATAAATTCTTTATTTCACCAAAAGCCATCACAGTACAAGAACCATAGAACTAAGAGCATATTATAAGGCTTATAACTAGGTCACAATAATTTAAATACCCTGACTCCTAAACTAGGTGTATGTGCCTGTTTCTTATGAGTCAGTGATTCTCCGTAACAAACGAGACAAAGCCACAATATAATAAAATAATATGAATGAATATGGCTATAGTAGGAAGTATTAGTAGTAAGACTAGGGGATGACCAAGAAACGATGGATCGATCGTATGAAAAATGATAGAGCTAGCTAGGAGGTGAATTCTGAGATGTCAGCTGATAAAGCATGTATGGGAAGATGGAGATAAGGATGATGAGCAGTGCTGAGCTCAAATAAAATTTGAAAAAGGGCGTGAAAATGATCATTATTACCAAAAAAAACCATTAATGACAATAATTTTAAACTACATCGTTTGCAATGGTCACAATACAACGAAAATAACCTTGAAACGAAACGTATCTACTTCACCTATGTCTAAAACATGTCGCTTTAGATTAGAAGATGTGTAACTTTTGGGCCCGGGAGCACGTACGGTGAAACCATACACTATCGACAACTAAGCATTTTTACGTAACTTCATTAATTAACATTAATTGAGCTATTAGTACTCGATAAGCGGTCATCGCATGTGCTCCCATCGCTCCTATATATATATATACCTTTGGTCCGTTACATACATTTATATTACCTCACGAAGTCTCGATCCCATGGGAATATCGGGATAAAAAGTATCCCTTGTGTTAATAAAGGTTATAAACTACCCGTGTACCAAATTTCATCCAAATCCGTTCAGCCTTTTGAGCGTGAAGAAGAGACAAACATACACACACACACACACTCACAAACTTTCGCCTTTATAATATTAATAATAATAATATAGAAACAAAGAAAAGACGTTTATTTACCACAATGCCGCAAGTAAGACATTAGGACAAATTAAAACTACTACCCACTAATTTAAGCCAAAGATGGAGTGTATATTTTAAGGGGCTTATGATTGATGTGTATTCAATAACCCTAGGGAACTTGAGCTTGAAAATAAGTGTCCAGATAGACTCAAATTAAAGTCGTACTTTCCCATAGTTGTACTACATGAGTTACCATACCTATCTGTTTTGGTCTTTAAGCATGTAGGCACTTTTTGAAGTCGGAATATTGGTCTCAGAGACAATTAAACTCGTTTTTTTCATAAATGATCAAACATATTTTGCTAACATAACTTATGTGTTAATCCAGGTTATAAACTGTCTGTGTACCAAATTTCATCCAAATACGTTCAGCCGTTTGAGCGTGAAGAAGAGACAAACATACACACACACTCACAAACTTTCGCCTTTATAATATTAGTGTGAAAACGCAGCAGTATCATTGACTTATCTTCCAACCTTTTACAGATAGTTTTGACTACACATTCTAACAAAATAATAAAACACTTTTAGGACACAATGTGTTAAATAAAGTTTAGATCATTATACGTTAAAAGCTGTCCGAAACTTAGAAATGCTGAGTTAACAAAAGCTTCGCTAACACTGTTGTATTTTCGGATAGTTAAAAATAATACGGCGGTTTTCGAATTGTTTGTTAATTATAAAATGTATCTCTTTGACCTGTGCTACAAATTACTAATTATACTGGAAGGTACACAAGTATACTGGCGCTGGACACTTGTGTGAATCCACTTGCGCGAAAAACCATAAGCGTGAAAGGATGATTGCGCGAACGGCCATTTGCGCGTAAGACCACAGTTTTCACTTTTGCGTGCCCAGTCAGCTCACAAAGACGTAACGTTGCTCACTTTCGGCCAGCAATCAAACAATCTACCGCAAACTAAGCCATGCACTTATGTCTCTCGCAAACAGATTGTATAATTCGTCAATGTTATGTCGTTTTTCGTCGTTATTATTATTATTATATTATTAGTATGTATATTTGTAAGTAAGTACCTATATTTTCAATTTTATTAAGTGAATTGTTTTGATTTTATGTATTTTACTTTCTCTTACACACGGTGTCTACATCTTTTTTTATCCTCTGTCCTATCGCAGGTATGCTGGAAGAGATTTCTTTAGAAATAAGCGTCACCTTTGTACGTATTTTTTTGTTCCTTTTGTCTTGTCTGTGTATTACATGTTTGTACATAAACGATTAAATAAATAAATATTTATTAAATGGTACAAAGTTTCAAGGTTTGAAAATATATAATTATGTTGGAATGATTTTGATATAGACGAAGGAAGCTTCATTTTCGTTTAAAGTTTAAGAAGTATAAAATGGCTTATTTCCAATCGGAATATTTTCTATTAACAACTACTTGATAAAAGCTTGTTTTTATGGTTATGTAAGAGTAATCATGGTTACCCTAACATATGACTCGACGAAATGGATGCGATCAGAAGGGTCATCAAATTGCTTAGGCATTATACATATCGGCGACAGTATGCAAACGGATGAAGCCGTATGTATAATGACAAATCATGCAATCTGTCTGCGACATGTCCAACGCATCTATAGGCAGCATATACACGACCAATAAGGGAATCCAAATTAATGTAAAAATCTAATATACACAGGTGGTCATAAAACAACAGTAATAGTGTTATTTGTACTACTATCAGGTATTATTTAGAGACATAGGCTAATTTATAAAGCGCATTTTGTTACTCTAGTTGACAAAAAAAAACAGTGGCACTCCGAGAATGCCGATAGAAGTGAAAACATGAACAAGATAAAAATTACAAAAAAAAAATACTTCCAAAATCTTTAAAGTAAAAATACTCGCATAGAACATTGATCCATAAATTAATATAAATAAAGAGCACAATCGCGTTTACAAAAATAAGGTGTCGGTAACGGTGTCGCGAGTTCAATTCTTTTTTCCTATCTCAAAATTACCTAACGCGCCTAAAGAAGTTTTCACTTCAAAAAGGTTGACTTTTTATTAAGAATTTAATATCCCACCATTATTAGCGTAACATAAGTGAAGATGTAACACAAAATGTCACATATTGTAATCTGGCCGGCCATCCGGGACGTACTCTCGATAATATTCACTTCTTTGTGGCGTCGCGCCGCCAGCTGCGACGAATTACGTTCTTTGTGGATACCCTGCTGGGTAGCATTGTATTTCGAGCGCAGAGCAAATATCTTTTTAGAATGTGCGAAAATCGGTTTCTGTACCTAAGTGTAGGGAAATAAACGAATGTTTACTCCGTGCTCACAGCGAATCAGTGTTAAACGTGAAAGATTTTTTTGTTATTTTATTTTGTTATTGATTTGGTGGATTTTAGTTTTATATCTTTGAATGAACAGTGAGACACAAGTAAATTATGAGTATCAAATTAAAATCAAAGTAATTTATTCAAACTAGGCTGAGAATCAGCATTTTTTGAACGTCAAAATTCATCCACAGTACTCACTCGTACAGGAATTTCTGCTTCTATTTTAATTTTACTTTGTTCTTTTTATTGTTTTTTATTTATGTTGTATGAGTGTGTTTTAGTTTCTTCTGTTTCTTTTTTATCCCCCAAAACGCCCACCCTTTACCACTTCCTCGTGCTTTACCTGGGAAGATGAAGTAGCGCAACAAACTCCTTAGCAGCATTCAGTACTTAACCATAAAAGGATATTTTTTGTTGTAATAATCGATTCTGTTAGGTAGGTATCGAAAAGTTCTGAAAAAACGAATAGGTAAATGACATAACAGTTAATAGGTATGTTGGAAAACATACATTATACCGTAGACAACAGTCGTTGTGACTAGTCAATATTATATTCCTAATGCGGCCACTTATCTTGCCGTCAAAACAAGCCAACCCACTTACACCCCACATAACAAAACATAATAATTTATAAAGTATCACTCGGAACTGTAAACCTTCCTAGGTAGTCATAGCCTGGGCATGTCATTATCTTTTTTAATAACGCTTTTCAATAATAACACACATTACGAACTCATATTGAAATGATACCTCACAATTACACAGACACGGTGGTAATTTCGTTGAATCATTAATGAGAAACTTCCTGGAACGTAAAATGCCCACACAAGTAGATAGCGTATTGTGAGGTTAAAACTGCTCATTTAAACTTATCTGAGGGTAGTATTGCGTGACAAAATACAAGTACACAGTAATCAGATGTAGCTTCGGACGACGAAAGCCACTATTCAGCTATCACCCGACACTTGGCACTAAACTACTGGCCTATCAGCCCTTCTACCCAGTCGGTTTCCTCGTGTCAATTTGAATAAAGTACGAATAAAAAACTGTAGTGTAAGGACACCCTAATCGGCTCCCGATTTTATCAAGACCCCGTGTGAGGAGGCACTTTTTACGCATCAACAGACCAGAAATAAGATAGACGAACGAATAAAAATAAAATCGGAACCAGATAAAATATGTCCCAATAATATTTTGTTGATCAGTGATCCTGACAAAATAGGTCACTTGGGTGAAACCCATGTGGATCTCGTAAGTGTTTCGGCATTTAAAATTTATGCAGAAGAATATCCGTCCTACTACAAAATTATGATTCCGTTTTCTACCTTGAACACTGAAGCATTTTTTAGGAAATAGATAAACGTAATAGATATATTATTATGTCATACATAATGATTATATTTACCTTTACCAATACTATATAGGTAATCGCCACCTATGATTCCTATCACTGTATCATTCATTTATAACGAACCAATAATGAGACTTCCATAAACGCCGGAAACCATAAAACTAACATTTCCTTTGCTAAAAATATTTGTTGCTTCTAAATTAATGACTTAGAAAATAGCATTAAAATTGTTTCAAACTTTTATAGTCCGACCTAAAGAGAGGTGAAACAATATCGCTCAACAACTTTCTTATAATATGTTTTGTGGACTTTTTATTTTTCCACCTAAAAGTTTTTATCCATTTTACGTACAAAATGGATTTCTGCTGTCACATCGTACTTTCTTTGATGAGCGAAAATTCGTCTCCTCAGTAACTGTGACATTTTCATTAAAGTGTTGTCTTCCATCCAGTTGACAGGGAATCATAAGCCATTGTTGTTTAATTCCATCCTGACTGTGTTGGAGACGTTATAGCGATGACGGACGGGTTTTGAGGCCCAAGTGTCAGTGACTTGTTATAACTTTCCGAAGTTGGAAGGACAATCATGTTTTCCTTTGGCTTGAATCAACTATCATTGATATTCTAAAAAAATTTTTTTGTAAAGCCTGATGTACACGAGATTGCTAGATGATACTCAATACTTGAGTGATATACTGTGAATTACTTCCGTATTATACTATAAGCATAATCAGCCTATAATGTTCCCACCGCAGGGACACAAGCCTCCTCTCTTCGAGAGAGAGTGGGCTATAATCTACCACGCGGGCCCAGTGCGGGTTGGTAGATGTCACATGTCTTCAAATTTTTGGTTCAAGGTCATACCTGTTTGCTCACGATGTTTTCCTTCACAGTTTCGAGAGCAGTGGCAATGAAATTATTTACACAAAGTAAAGCGCCTGCCTGGGTTCGAACCAACGACCTACAACCCGTAAGTCGGGGCTGTTACTACTGGGCCACCACTACTCTTGTACTCTACTATACTATACTTAATAATATAAAATTACTAGCTGACCCCGGCAAACGTTGTTTTGCCAATTATTTGTTTGGGGTGGACAACCCTTATCACTTAGGGGTATGAAAAATAGATAGTAGCCGATTCTCAGACCTACTGAATATGCATATAAAATTTGGTAAAAATCAAAAAAGCCGTTTCGGAGGAGTAAGGTAACTAACATTGTGACACGAGAATTTTATATATATAAGATAAATGCGAAAGTAACTGTCTACCTGCCTGTCTCCTTTTCACGCCTTAACGGCTGAACTGATTTCGGTGAAATAACACAGGTTAACCATGACCTGTATTATGACATAGGATACTTTTTATCTCGATAGTACTTTGTCATGGGATAATTTCAGACCACCACGCGGGTGAAGCCACGGGCAAAAGCTACTTGGTTATATGTGAAATTACCATTGACTGTTTGATGTATCATTCAAGTAGTGAGCATCACCCAATGAACTCGAGTACATTAACCTTAATTGGCACAACAAAGGAATTTATTCTGTCTCATTTCCTTTGTTTTTAAGACTACTTTAACCATGTCATTGTACGTAGCAATGTTATCAGCCTAAGACTGGGTTAGCACCAGTAGGTTTCTAATACTTTCGAGCACGCAATCCTTAATTTATGCAGACAGCTTTAGAAACAATTGTTCTAAAAACATGTTGTTTTCGTGGTCACTCTATCTTTATATCTTTTTTATACTAACTGTTGAGTTAATCTAGCACATTATTGTTCTACTGCACTGATTAAACTTTATAAATGAATATTTACTCATTTAAGTTCATAGATTCCTGCTTAGATTCGATGGCATTCTTTATTGAATACAATAACTCCGATATTTCAAAGAGCTCCTATAAATTTGTAAAACTATCTCTGCCCGTACTTCCTCGATATCGTCATCTAGGCGAGCATCATATTATTTATCTGAGTGGAAGTCCAATTTACGAAGAGAATATAATAAAGTGCTCGTAGACAAGTGTAGTACAGAGCTGACAAAAGCGTTTGGAACCTCAGACGATTGTACGAGATGGTAAGGATAAAGGATGCTTCGAGACCGCAAAAAAGGGATTTATTCTTTAAAATTCTTGGATTTTTGACTACTTTCTAACTCCTGTTTTATTTGACGGTTGTATTTTGCGGGGAAAAATTTGTTTGAAATTGAAATGAAGGAAGCGAAATAAATAGTACTTACTACCTACTTTTGAAATGATGCTCTCGTTTCTAGGTCAGATTTTTTTTGTAGTAACTAGTTACTGTATTTCTATTTTCCCTCAGGAATCATCGCATTTCCGAATACTAATGTTTATTTCCATGTCCATCATCATCATCATCAGCCTATAAATGTTCCCACTGCTGGGACACAGGCCGAGTGGGCCGTAATCCACTACACGGGCCCAGTGCGGGTTGGTAGGTGTCACATGTCTTCGAATTTTCGGTTCTAGGACATCAATTATTAAATTTATTTTGTATAATTATTTGAATTGTGAACTATATAGAGCTGTAAAACTATTTTCCTATCTGACGTACCTGCGAGTTTAGCAGCATTCCTACAATTTTAAAATAAATTACATTAAGTTAAAAGGGTATTAACAACTCTATATACTTCCAATACCAACCCTTTCAAGTCGATTGAGAGCGTCCGGTCTGCACCAAGTGCAAAGGGCAACTGATAGAAATCCGACGACAGACGAAACACGAGGTTTGCCGAAAGACATTAAGAACATGATTGTACTGTACGTCATTACTTAGTTGTCCATAGTGATACTTACTTAGATAATATGAACTATGAATATAAAATTTCAAACTACTACCAATTAGATCACATTGTAGATTCTGCACGAAAGCTTTCTGAATACTATTGTATCTAACATTTCTAAAGCATCAATGATCAGACATTTCCAGTCCCATTTGCGACTTTAATAAGGAAAAAAGTAACAAAATTATTAGTATCAAGATTATAAGCGAAAATTAGCCCACTGGGAGCTTACGATAATTAATTTTATTAAGTATAAAAAGAAAATTAATAAGACTTAGTCTGAAGCCTGTTACAAATTAAAGCCTATTACCAGAGACCACTTTTGATTATGGATAATTAAGGAAGGTACTCGAAAAAAATAATACTACCCAGATAGTTACTATGTCCAGATACATGTCACAGATACAAGTTTAGGGCACATAGGTTTGTGTGCTTCGAACAAGTACGTGTGTTGACGACGACAGCCACGGCTGCTGGCGAAGCTGTGCCCTCGGACCAATCTTTTAAATGAGGCACCACTGATATGTGCACTCCGCACTCTCAACCTCATAGCTGATAACACAGACCTGTCTATCTATTCTATAAAATAAAATCTCACCGTGAAAACTTAGGTGTCATTCCACTTGATGCTAGGGATTGACACTATGGTCACCTCACTTCGAGCTCACTTCACCTAAGTTTTCACGGTGAGATTTTTACAGAATAGATAGACTGTTCTGTTGTCCTCTGAGTGAGTTCACAAAGAATGCATTATTTGTAATAAGTTACATTTAATTATAATTTTATAAGTTAATAATAAGTCAGGATACACTATCGCATATTTTTTTTGTTGGGATATTATCAAATAACTTCTCTTCATAAGGGCGCGGCAGTTGCCTGTATGTTGCCAGGGGCCCCGGTATCCCTTTCGGACTTTTCCGTGACCCCGGCTGGCAAATAGGTTACCCGCATTTCGCCAGTTATTTTTAAGTCCCATGTAATAAGGAGCGAGCTTATTGCCGGGCACAAATTCAGACTCTGGGTTGGTATTGAGAAAGTAAATACCCAATAAATAACACGTTGGTTGAATACTTATTAGGATATTTCCAGATTCTGGCTAAGAGATACCGTAGATACAGAAGGGTTAAAAAAAAATCCGGAATATGTGATTTTTGAACGTTTTTGTTTGATTTTAACTTTAGACATTTTTTGTGTGTCTTTTTGAACGTGTACGTGAGATGTCATATATCTTTGAAATATGAGCGGCTCTGATTGCAATATATATAGAAAAAAACTCGAAACATTATTCTGTTAGATTTTTATGCTGCCAAAGTGATGTCAGATATTTATTTAAACCACAACAAAGTATAATTTTTTTCTGAATTTGACTGATTTATGACGCAAGACGTGTCCGTTAATATTATTGTACCCGATGCAGCATTCTATAATTTGGCGTCGCTTGTCTTGCCAGATAGTTTTGGTGTTCCTTAGATTTCACATATTTGTGCTGCCACTTCTATAAAGAAGCCTTCCACAAATAATTACATATATTTGCCGTCATATACAGGGTGGCAAGGACATCGACGTGAAAACCAAAACCATGGATTCAGTACATGATTCTGAAACCCTGCGTTGAAATTTTTCGTTGATTTTTTTTTTTAAATCAGCTATTCCATACATTTTGACCGCGTAGGTATTGTACTTTTCTATGAAACAGCAGATTTTTTTTAATAATCGACGAAAAATTTCAACGCAGGGGAGTTCAGAATCATGTACTGAATCCGTGGTTTCAGTTTTCGCGTCGATGTCCCTGCCACCCTGTACATATAGATGAATCATGACATCAGATATTATTGCCGAGCTGTCCATAGTACCTAATATATTTATGCTTGTGACTGTACGTGAATTCAGGAGCTCATGACTAAGTAATAACAGCCGTACGGGTTCATCCATCAGGTTAAGCTACACTTTCCGGGGTTGGTCCGTGGATAGGTGACAATCTTTACATACCGAGACTCTTCCGTGTCTTGGAAAGCACGTTAAGCCATTGGTCCCGGCCGTCATTCATGGATCTTTGACAGTTATTACGGATCGCCACAAAATCTGACAACCAGTCTTACCAAGGGGTATCGTATTATCCAGTTGCTGGGTTGTGGAGCTCAGATAGGCAGTCGCTCCCCAACATAGTTCGGAAAAGGCTAGGCAGATTGATTGACTGTACGTGAATTCAAAGACGAAAAATCAATTCTCTAGGTGTTCGCGAATGAATGTTAGTTGCGTTACAAAAACTTGCACAGCGAATGTTTGCAAAAAAAAACTCACTTTGTAGTGTTTTTTTTTAAAGTCGGTTGTTTTTTGTTTTGTAAAAAGTTTTTATTTTTCACTTTTTAGTTTGGTACCTACCCCACACACATTCGAATACCACTACCTGCTACCAGTGACAGGAACTTATCATATCATCTACATACTAAGTGGGAAAAAAATACGTATTATTGCAGCTCACTCAAAAACTATCCACGCAAAGTTAATAAAATTTATATGGGACCAACTTGAGAGCATACCCTTTCAAACAAAAAATTTTTTTTTTAAATCGGTCCACATATGACGGAGATATCGGTGGACATACATAAAAAAAACAACTTACGCTACGAACATATAACCTCCTCCTTTTTGAAAGTCGGTTAACAAATTCGCGAAACGAAGGCTCGCGGTGAGTACGGTCCTCAAGAAAAATCCAACTTCTCTTTAAGTAGCAGTAGTATGAAGCTTTACTAGCTTTGCTTGTTAGTTTCATAACAGACTACTTATTTCCTTCCTTTACTTTTTTGCTTTGCCATATTCGGATGCAATGGTGAACTGTTTTAGATTAGTGTATGGGGTGGCAGGGACACCGACGCAAAAATTGAAACCATTCAGTACCTGCGTTGAAATTTTTCGTCGATTATTAAAAAAAAATCAGCTGTTCCATACATTTTGACCGCGTAGGTATTGCACTTTTCTATGAAACAGCAGTTTAAAAAAAATAACCGATGAAAAATTTCAACGCAGGGGTGTTCAGAATCATGTACTGAATCCATGATTTCAGTTTTCGCGTCGATGTCCTTGCCACCCTGTATGTTAAAAGTATGATTTGAAACTTGTTGATCGTCCAATTAATTACTAAAAATGTTCAATAGGATAGAAAAAAAAATAAACTCGTGTAACAAATTGTTCTTTATTTCAACAAAAGTCATGCCAATATAATACTAATTACAGTACACGTTAACAACGAAAGCATATGTGTCATTAGACCGATATGTACATGAGTTACTGGTATTGTGATATTAGCAATTCAGGATATGTACTGACAAATAGTTCGCTCCAAATATTTTTTTACAAACAGCGGTATGAACGTTTTGAACATCGTCCAATTAACTTATTTTATAGTACAGCAGTGATTTTTTGTGTTCAAGATTTTCTTCCTCAAAAGTACTTAGAAAACTTGGTTACAAAAATTAGGATTCTTAAAAGCAGTTTACATCTCTAGTATTAAATTTATTTTTTAATATTAATCCCTCATTGTTTTTTACATAACGTCAACATTCCCAGTAGGTACGTAGATAAGTTCTCGATTTTTTTAATAATATTCTTACAAAAAAGATGTCGACTAATATTATAACTTTATATACATCAGTAGATCTAAGAAGGCGATTCTAAACTTTTATTTACAATATAATTTTGAATTCTAAAGATAGGTTTTCAAATAAAAAATTAAATACAAATAGCCTTTGCTGCAAAAATATAAATTTTGTACCTAACGACAACACTTCACTTTTGAGAAAGTTTCCACGAAATTATTTATACACTAGCAATAAAGACCGAGATATGTATCGAAGACTTAATTAAATATTTTACTATAAAACATTAAGTATTTACTAGCTACCTGAATTGTACATTATCATGTAAACAATATTTTTTTGAGAACTAATTATGACCATGTTACAAAAAATTTAAAGAATATCAATAATATAATTATATCTATGAAGTTTGTAGTGGGGTTATTCTTTGGAATACCCCTTGCCTTGCCTGTGTCTAAATCACGTTTTGTTAATAAAAGAGTTGAGATAATTTATCACGTTTCTGATTGCATTAGGGATCTGAAGAAGAGGGCGAGGGAAAGTGTTAACAGCATTACACTTAGCGCAGACGCCTCGCCTGAACTCCTCACTGAAACAAACAAGCTTTGTTATTCGAGTTAAATGACGAGACTCCCCCGGGGAGCCAGTAAAAAGTTGGACATTACAATAATGTACCGACGCGGACGTTTACTTTGTGCGCCGTTTTAAGGAGATAGTTTGTCGCAGCTTGAGACTGTTTCTTTTATACAGTAAACAGTATAAGATTACACTTAACAGATACCGCGTTCTTTGATGTCATTAAAATGTATAAAATGGTACATGAGATCTTTAAAAAATGCGACGATGTCGAATGGAAAAGTCGATAAACACACTTACACGTACACTTTAGTTTTTAAATCTTGAATTTTGAGCCACATTTAATTAAAACCGGAAGAAATGAATTTAAAAGAACTAACTCCTAGCAATTATATAAATTATGCTAATATAAAATGTATCGGATATTTTTGTGTCAATTTATATGATGTGTAAAAGTAGCAGTGTTAATCGACTTTTGTTGCCAACCGTAACTTTGCGAAATTTTGCGTCACGAGATGAAGGGAAAAACAAGGAACCTCACAGCACACACTGCTGTGAGGGTCCTTATTTGCAAATCTAAATCCATCCTAATATACACAGTTCTGTATATATTGCTGACTTTACACCTGCCTAGTTATCTATGAATAATCCTTTAGATCGCGTGCAGACAGTTTAACTCCGCAAATGCCACTCAAATACCACTGCCAATCCTCACGAAATTAATTTCATTCTAGTTTCAGAATAGCTATTATGACATATTTAATTTTCTGTTTCAAATAACTTAAAATAATCCACTCAACGAGGCAGAATTATTTCTGGAATCGAAATAGTTATGCTGTGCGCAGACCTGATTTAGATTGTCTACAGACAGACAGAAAATACTCGTAGTCACATAGTCAAACTTAACTAATACTAGCTTCCGCCAGCGGCTTCGCCCGCGTGATATATCTTTATAAATAGCCTATGTTACTCAGTGATAAATGATAATACAGCAGTCTGCTGGTGAAATAATTTTTTATATCGATCCAGTAGTTTTTGAGTTTATTCATTACAAACAAGTACAAGAAATCTAATCTTTTCTCTTTATAATATTAATTATGTAGTTTAGAAAAACAAAAACACAAATCTTTTCTCTTTATACTAATATTAGTGTAGACTAGCGACCAGCCTCCGCTTCGTACGGTTTTTATGACTTGACAATACGTTGAAATTCTATACAATGTCGCCCATGTGCATGTGCCTGCCCGCTATTTTCTGAATATTCACGAAAAATGATCGAAGAACAACTTTAAAAGGGAGTCTATCTTTAATATTTTTCATGTTATTAATTTTTATATGTTTTGTGTAGCGTTTGCCATATCTCCGATGTTATTGGCTCGATTTGGATTCTGTATATTATTTCTAAAAGTATATGAGTTATTTTATCGGATTATCTAACATTTTTATAAAAATTTGTCAACTATGCAAAAAAACGTGAAATGTGAAAAAATGTCACAAGTGTAAGTTCATAAAGCAGAGAGGGACTTTGAAAAAAAAATTTTTTTTTTTTAATCAGTATTGACCCCCCTTTTAAAGTTAGTTTTCGATAATTTTTCATGAATATTCAGAAAAATGCGGACGGGCACATGCCCATGGGCAACATTGTATACATATTTTCCGGAATAAATTCTCTAAATAATGGTGAAAACCGTATCAAAATTCGTTGCGTAGTTTAGAAGAACAACGCGGTTACACAGACATATAGACACGAAAAACGACTTCATTTAGAATATGTTTAGATAAGATACTGAGGACTGATAGAAATTACTGTTTTATATCTAGTGTGCGTAATAGTACGTTAGTACCATTATTTCTGTGGTAATATTAGCGAAGTATCTACATCTGATCTGATTGGCAAGAAATTATTTTACAGTAGGTACCTACTATATAGTACTTGGAGTTTCAGAAAAAGTTTTTAGTCGGGGATTTTAACTCGAAAAACGACAGACTTGAAAATTTATTCGTTTGTGACAGGCTCATTATAAAACTCAATGTGTGTGGTTGACTTTAGACATAATATATATATTATTATTTACAATATGAAAATATCCTACGGGAACGTACTACCGGGATTAGTGTGTTAATCCAGTTTATAAACTATCAGTGTGCCAAATTTCATTCAAATCCCTTTAGCCATTTTTGCGCCAATTCGGAACATACATCCAGACAAACGGAAGAAAATCTAAAAACTATATTTTCGGCATAAGTCTCATTCCCACACCTCGTAGAAATGACTTTTTTCAAAAATATTCAAGGTACAGTTTTGACTTCGTTACTATTTTAATATTATGTATATATATACAGAAGATATAGATAAAGTTAGGTAACTATGAGTAATTGTTTCGAAATTACGAAAAATCATTCTCGTATTGGCTACGAAAATATTTAGTTTCAAATCGATACTGTCTTGACGTCTAAAAGCTTAATTATACAAGGTTCTGCTTTTAATTGCAGAAATATTGGTTACGGTCATTAATTTGAAGCCTGTACTGTTTTATCTTGAATGCTTTTTGGCAAAAGGTCTCTAATGACGCTCCCGGTAAGTGTACATCCAATAAAGAGTTGTTGGTGAATAAAAGAACCATCTTGAAAATGTTATGTAGTCTAAGATCAAATTAATGTTCTTATGTATGGCATTAGCACACCTGTACCTAAAAGCACAGTTAACAGTAGCAGAAAACATCAATGTGTTCTGTTACTGTGGCAAAACGTAACCCTACGAAGCTAATAAAAAAAAAACGAGCAACTCTACAGTAGTCGCATAAGATTGTAACATCTAATATCTCACCTTGATAATGAGCACAGGTAATTATAATGTCAAGGTCGTTTCTGACGGCCAACTCTAGCACCCCGCGCGATCATTGGTCAAATCAAATAGCGCGCGCTTCGCCCTGGCTTCCTGTGACACACTTGCGACTCTATTCTCGAAATCACTCCCACAGATTTGTTTTGTTTTTTTTTAGATTTTGATTTTGATTTTTTTAGATTACAGGAAAGCGAGAGGAAAGATGTTCCACACCAAAAAGATTGCGATTCGTAGTGCAAAAGGCAGTTTTCAGAATCGAACACACCAATCACTTTGCCGGTCAATCAATCAAGCATATCCACTAATAGTATATTAACGGAGACCATAGATAGATTATCCAATCCGTCAATCGTACTTCTCAATCAAATTCACGTAGATAGAGTAACACCAATTTAATAGTTAATTAATAGGAACATTTGTAATTACAAATCGATTTGATAGTATCGATAATGGTATCGATACATCGAATATAATAGGAGTTCACTTGAATAGGCTTGTTCCGTTGATAATATCGCAAGATATTGCGATTTGCGATCGACATCAGTTTATAACATTCTTACGGAAGGCGGGTCGGGATATTAAATTGTTATAACTTGGGATTTGCGATTGCGAGTTAAAGGTTTTTGTGGCTCTATTATGTTTTCTTGTTAACGGATTTAGTCTATGTTTTTGTATTTTATTATTCGATAGTTTTTCGTGTTTGATACAAATTGGTAAGCTGATTATGACCAAGCTTGTGTAGATATCTGCTTACAAATGAAAAAAAAACGAATTTACAATTCTAACCAAGGGAACGAAATTTGATTTTCACTTTTATTTTGGGAAATTGGGGGATATCAGACTATTTGAGTCCAGTACCCTAATTGACTTAACTTATTTTCGTAAACGATTATGACAAATTTGTTTCATTTTGACAGTTCAACGACATTCATTGCGTTATTTACGTTGTTGAGCAGATATTTTTTTTTCAACTTATGAAGCAATGGATTAGCAATCTGTTTCAAATCAAAACAAACAGTGATTGATCGTGAATTACGCAATTAGGGTACAGGTTTCATTCATCGTTAATCAGAATAGTATGTGCCTTGAATTATTATGTAACATTTGTATTTATAGAAATGGAAAGTCACTTGGTTTTGAACCTGCCGAAGAAGCCGCGGTTGGGAAAACCTTCAAGTTACAACATAGCAACGACGAAATTACTCTAACTCAATGTTCTCTCAAAATAATCACCGATCGAAAATCGTTTACATTCTCCCTACAGTTAATGGTCTCGATTGAAAATTCGTTCAATGAGCAGTTCTTTCGATTACCGAACGATTTTAGTCGACCAATCGTTTGCTCGGTATTCACGCGAGACTTTCAGGCGGTTCGAGAAAATACACGAGATTTTTTAGTTACTAAAAGACTGCATATTTTTAATAATTACGGTATTACTGATATTAAGAAACGAGCGGTTAGTCTGTGTTGAGTGGCTTTCTTAAGGGATGTCAGACGTTCATTCAGATGTTCAGATGTTCATTTTTAG
The DNA here is from genome assembly GCA_963680765.1 of Agrochola lychnidis. Lineage (NCBI taxonomy): Eukaryota > Metazoa > Arthropoda > Insecta > Lepidoptera > Noctuidae > Agrochola > Agrochola lychnidis. The sequence goes on along the minus strand of OY796852.1, from coordinate 16,375,569 downwards.
GGTTCCGTACCTCAAAAGCAAAAAACGGAACCCTTAGATCATTCGTGTGTCCGTCTGTCGGTCCCTCTGTCACAGCCAATTTGCTCCGAATCTAATGAACTGATTATGTTGAAATTTGGTACACATATGTATTTCTGTGACCCAAACACGGACGTGTAACGTAAATAAATAAATTTTGAATACTAGGGTCGCTTTTGGGGGGCAAACAAGAAATTTTCAAAAAAAAGTTTGCAAACTGTACCGTATAACATATCAAATGAAAGGGTTTATTGCGAGGATCTCAAATATATTTATTTTAAAATAAATAAACATATTTAATGATATTTAAGAAAGAAGATGAAAATTTACCACTTATCTCCGAGACTACTGAACCTGAATTTTTTTTTTAAATAAAGAGAATGGTTCTTTACCCATAGATTATAGAAAAATCTTTAAGAAGTCTATGGTCTTAAAATAACATGGTAAATCTCTCAATATTGTGCGTACAAACTTACATTTGCAGTTGGAATGTAGGTATGGGAGAATATGTTTTTTTACTATAATGACGGAACCCTTCATTGTGCGTGGTCCGACACGCACCTGGCCTTTTTTGTATTTCATTCAGCATTTTTCGTTCAAAGTTAAACGTCTGAACATAAAATGAATCAAAATTGAAAAATTAATTTATTACTGAACCGATCTAATGATTTAGGACTTCGGCACTTGGCATATTTCACTAGCCCTGTAATTATAGCATTTAGAGGACTAGTGAGAGATCTGACGCAGGTCCTCCCTGGACACGGTTGTTTTGGGAGGTTCCTGTTCAGGACAAGGCGGGAGGAAACGCCTGGGTGTCACTACTGTGTGAATCGCCCGGAGGACACGGTGGAGCATACGGTGGAGATCAATACCCTAATTGCGTAACTTATTTTTGTAAACAATTATGCCTAATTTGTTTCATTTTGACAGTTCAACAACATTCATTGCGTTATTTACGTTGTTGAGCAAATTGTTTTTCCAATTTAAGAAACAATGGATTAGCAATCTGTTTCAAATCGAAACAGATTGTGTTGTATTACGCAATTTGGGTACTGCCCGGCTTGGGTGGAGCATCACCGTGTCCTCGTGGAGGTGATCGGCGGCGGTGATATCTCGCGACCGGCCCTGGTTCAGGTCCTGGTACGGAGCGAGAAGGCATGCGAGGCCGTCACCTCCTTCTGCGAAGCAGTAATGCTCACGAAGGAGAAAAAAAAAAGTGGGTAAAAAATGAGCGTATGTAATTTTGTTGGTGTCGTGTAAACGTGAAATGAATGGTTCACTCAAGTACATACCTATATATTTACTTGAGTGAACCATTCACTCCAGTTAAGTGTCTGATATCAGCTTTAAAGCTATCTTTGTGTCTATTGACATTATTATTACATTCAAATCACTCTAATTAGGGCTTCACAACAATCTAATAAACTCTACGTAAATAATCATTTATCAGAGCTCTTTGAACTTGATTATGAATGAGGAGCTTATTAAATGTAAAAGTCAATAACTCTATTGAACACATCGAAAATGAAATGAAATTCTCTGATAATGTATTCATAACGTATGGAAAGCCTCTGGTACGTCACTACAAGTAGGTAAGTATTCAAAAGTTGTACTAATACAAATATAATTTAATAACAGGGTCGACAGATACTAAAAACCCAAATTCTGTGAGGATTTGCAGGTAGTACTTGTTACTCTATCGTTTTTGAATTCTTAAAGATTAGAATATTATTAAATTCTTTATTTTTCTTTAATAGCTAACCAACAATTCTTTACACTGGTAAAATGATAAAATAATGTTTTACTAAAAACAACAACAACGTTGTTAGTGTAACAATTTCTTAAAGGTTAACACAGTATGCCCCATAATCGTAATAAATGTGCCACAAGCATTATACTACAAAATAAAATTAACACTAAGAAAAAACAATATACATGAATATGAGAAAAAAGTAAGTCATACAAACATCAGAATTACACTTAAAACTCTAAAACATGTCATTTACTATCATTAAAGCTGAGATAGAAGGAATTCATTTCGCATTCACCGAAATATACGAACTTACGGAGCAAGCAGTGCCTTAATTAAACGGATACGTGTGTTCGGTTCGTTTGCATGGTGTAATTAGAGCCAGGAACCCCCCCACAATCCATATTATTGCAGTGCGCTTGCACCGTTCATTTGCGAAGCTAACTAATGTAAATTAAAAGTTACGGGAATATTTAAGTATTGTTGGGTTCCATATTCATGAAATTGTTGCGTTTTCTTTGTTAATTATCAAGGAATTGCTTGTTAAGATTTAGTGAAATGAATTTTGTTACTTAATTTCTTTATTACTGTCTTACTTTTTACGTATATAATCTGTAAAAAAAATAAAAATTCTGTACCTACCAAAATTAAATCAAATAAAATAAAATTAAATAAACTTTAACTGGACAAAATATCTCCTTATTAAGATTACTTATCATTAAGTTGATCAGTTTTTATGAACAATTTTGTCAAAACAATCATTTAATTAATTGTTATTATTATTTCTAGAGTCTGCTTTCAATTTTCAAGTTCTTTATAGAATAGTAGGTGGAGAAAACACAACACAACACAAACAAAAAACAAACAACGTATATAAAACATCAAACACGTTTAAAATTTCAGTAGGGAGACGCCAATAGTTCTCGATATCACGTACAAAAATTAAACGTCTTCAGCCAAATATAGACACAATCAGAAGTCGATACAAATAATAAACACCAGGGCAGGGTATTTTACAGAACAAATAACTAACTGTTTCACTAATTTTGGGGTCTCTATTCTAGCTAGACAGTAATAAAGTTGAAACCAAACAACCAACTCACATTTATTATGAACGATATATAAATTAATAGTATGAAATTATTTTGGTCCTCGAACAAAACAAATGCAATAGAAGTTTGAATGACCTTTAATATAAGTAGGTACTTACACAGTACATACCTACAGCTTGTGATATCAATGAGTAATATTTACTTAAGGAGGATGCCTCAAGCCCGCGAAGTTCATATTTTCTTACGTTTTTTGCAATTTACAGGTCAGTGTCACGATGTATGTTGATTAAAATATAATTCGCTACAGTGTAACAAATATTTATTAACAGAATTATAATCTTTAGAATAAGGTACACAACTCTTTAAGTTAGGCCTTAAATATCATGATTTCATGAAATAGACATTCAATAGAGTAATATAAACTTACAGAGTTATATTGATGATTTTAATGCTAATAATAAAATTCTTTATATACATACAAGCTAATCCAGACCTACAAACTGCAAAAACGTAAGCATGTTTGAATTTTGCGGGCTACCCTGGAGTTTTCGCCTTAAGGTAGGTCACAATTCATTCCTTTTGACGTAAAAGCAGCATTTAATTCCCACGTGCAATCTTTCACACTGACAACTTTTAAATTGAGTAGGTACTTCAACATTGATAATTTAATAAGTTTGAAAAAGGTTCAGAACCACTTTAAACGCCTTCTCGTGAATAGCTAAAAGCATCCATTTGTGTTTTCATTATATGGTTCTTACAAATTTTTCTTTAGTGATACAATAACTCATTATCTGTCACGATGCCATAATAATAAATGGATTTTGAAGTCTTCTCCGACAAAATCTATCATCGCGATTCGCGATCAGATTGATTATATACATATTTATATATACGCCAGCCCGTAAACAGTTAATCTCTATTACAATGATTTTGATCAAAGATCGATATCGAGATTGACTGTACGGACTGCCCAAGAACAATAGAAAATATAAAGTAGTAAGTCTACTTACAAAAAATGCTGTCCTCCCCGATACCTTAAAAAACAAAAACTAGGGTCATTCTACGATAAGACACATTCGGTACAATTCAACACAATTCATGAGTAATTTTGGTAATAGGTATTTATTTGGAGGAAAAGTTTTAATTATTATTTTTCGAAACATCGTAGAATGGCCCTAAATAGTCTCTAATCTGTCGACCTCTAATCTGTCGACTAAGGCTAGGGACTAGGGACAAATCTAAGCAGTAAAACGTGGTGGAATTGCGCGCAAACACCCGCTTTTTACGCTAATATGGGACTTTCAGATCATTTAATCTTGCTACGATGGGAGCGCGAAATTGTTTCAATGTTCTATTCGATTTTGAAAAGACATTCTATAAATAGCTTATGATCCTAAACTTAAAAATAGCTTAACCCTTTGACGGCCCGTAACGTTTTAGAGCATCATTCACATGACTTCACTTTGTTCAAATCGTACGTGACTTGTTGCTAAAATAAGACTGGGGTTGGGATAAAAATGGATCAGCCGTGGAAATCATTGAGTATAAGATAAAAATAAAGCAACTTAATTTTCTTTTCTTGTAATTTTTACAGAATATCATTATTCATAAACACATTCAATTCCTATATGTAACTCGTGTGCTTTTATCTTCATTTTGCGTCTTTAACTTATAATTAAATCACCTTGCGTCTCTAAAACAGACTCGTATGAGTCTGTTTTAGTTGAACGTCTTATAACGCATATAGCAAGCCGAATACACTTATGAATAAGTGTTATGTAGAATTGTATGCGTCAGTTTTCATTAAGCCACATCGCGCATGCGCTAGAGGCATGCACCGTTGTTCAACTTCATAGAAACGACACAAGATGAAGATTATAACACGCACGTTTTTAGACATAGCCTACCAGGCGATAGGCTAATAGAACAATAAGCAAAGGAAGAAGAATAGGCATTCTTCTTTTATTTATTAAGCCTAAGTACGGGTAAGTCTGCACCAGGCCGTAAATGTAACACATCCAGTTTTTGAATGTCAAACTTTAGCAAAGCGTTGAATGAATACCCGTAGCTATGTGTCAGTTTATTTCTAAGGCTCGATGTGTCATATCAAGGCCTTGGTACTATTTAGTAATCAAATTACCTAATAACATAGCCTCCTTGCTGTCTGCAAGCTGGCTGTTCCCGACGACGGCCTCGCTGCCTTCCCGCCAGGCTGGTGCGACGCGCGCTGTACACCGCACCTGCATCGTCTTGCCGACGGGCACGCGAAGCCCCAATGCTGTGGACAGCAAGCCGTGGGCGTGCTGCGTTGGTGGGTACTCGACGAGGAGTAGAGGGTCTGTGACCTGGGGGAAGAAATGTGTTGTTAGTAAATTCATTTTACACAATCAATGTGCCTACCCTTTTCCAACTATGCTGGGATCGGCTTCCAGTCTAACCGGATGCAGCTGAATATCAGTATTTTACTTGGAGCGACTGCCTATCTGACCCAGTAACTGGGTTATTAGTAAATTCATTTTCAATGTCAAATAATTAAGACGGCAATAACGCCAGTTCAGAGTTAAGGGCGTGGTACGTACCATCAGTACACGTAGTTTAAATCGTGTGAACTCACGACAAATTGTTTGCATAATGCAGTGGTGACTATTACCCCTTTACTAATAAACGCGGAGTAAAGGAAAAAAAAAACAAATCTCGAAAAATGTATGGTTAAACCAATCTTACTCATGAGCGACTCTTACGGGAAACGATGTTATAAGTAAACGTTTTACACAGAAACAAAACTATACAAAAGCTACAATTAAAAAATTATGAGATTAAAACCTAAAAAATTCAAGAACTTTAACATAAAACCGTTTTGGTAACAAAACATTTAATTTTCACACGTACTCGTATATCCTATCTCCTAGCAAACCCCCATATGTATCCTACCCACATTTTGATTCATAGCACCGTTCTCATACATAGAGTTGCAAGTAAATCTGCGCCTAAATTCCAGCAGCGGATATTTCGGATATATCCGGTATTGCACCCAGGTCAGTAAAACCAAACCTTGTTACTTCACGAACTAACCCGCTCTCTGGCTACCGAAAAATTGTTCAGGAATATCAGATAACTAATATTAACTTGTGTAAAGGTACTGTGTTTGTAATATTTTTTACTTTTCCAGTGTTTTAGGTGTTTTTGGGCCAGTTTTGATCCAATTTACCAGGAAGGTAAGCATATGGGAATTCCTCCATAACGAAAATATAAATAACTAGCTTCTGCCCGCGACTTCGTTCGCGTGGAAGGCAATAAAATACAGCCCATGTTACTCGCTGATAATGTAGCTTTCAATAGGTCAAAGAATTTTTAAAATCGGTGAAGTATTTTTTGAGTTACAAACATCATCATCTGCCTAGCCTTTTCCCAACTATGTTGGGGTCGGCTGCCAGTCTACCCAGATGCAGCCAAGTAAGAGTAGTTTACATGGAGCGACTGCCTATCTGACCTCCACAACCTAGTTACTAGGTAACACGATACCCCTTGGTAAGACTGGTTGTCAGACTTTTGGGCTTCTAACTACCCGTAACGACTGTCAAAGATCTACAAATGACAGCCGGGACCAGCGGCTTAACGTGCTTTCCGAGGCACGAAGACTTGATATGTAAAGATGGTCATTCACGGACAAACCGCGGCAATCGTAGCTTAACCTGATCGATCGACCTGTGCGGCTATTATTATTAAGCCACAAGCCCCTCTATTACAAACAAACATACAAAAAATCAAATCTTTTCTCTTATAATAAGAGTTTAGACAATCGAGGAAGCCAAACATCTGGCTACTATGGTTACAACATATAGGTACACTTCAGTCCAAGAATAGCAAGCATCCAAAGCGGTGTATAGTATTGCAGGTACTTTCTATTCAAACATCAGCTTACTCACAAATAATAATGTCATACAATTCCTGTCAATTAATTCATTGAACCGGCTGTAATCCGAATACTGATGGGAATCTGAGCACAATGTGTGTAAATTAGTCCAAGCCGGTGGAGAAAGGAAAACAAAAGAAGTTCTATCAATTTGTTCAATTGTGAAATGTCAATTAGATCGGATAAGTGTCAGAAAAAGAGCATTGAAAGAGCCTTACAAGTGCTTTATAAGTATGTTTGAGGCATCCCGGTTTGTCAAACCCCTTACTTTGCTAACTCTCTTTCAAACCGTCTTTTTAATCCTTTTTCGAGTAACAGTCCGATGTCTACTTACAACTAGTTTTGATGAGAAATTATTAACAACATCGCAAACAGCTATTCAGTGTGATATAGCTACTGTCAATTGTTCAAAAAGAGCGAGCGGGGCGAGTGGGGTTTATATCCTATTAATAATAACCTACGTGTTTATATTTGTACGCCGTTAAGGTAAAACATGACTGTGAATTTTATGTAACATCTTGCATGCCATGTGTGTATACTTATATTTTGGACAAATAAATGATCTTATCTTATCTTAAAATCCGAGGTTTTGAAAGAAATTTCTAATCCACTGCAAACCTATTAGTTTGAAAAATTCGTCTGCTCAATAATGTAAATAAGGCAGTAAACGTGGCTGAACTGTCAATATTAAAGAGATTGTGATCAATTGTCAGTTTAAAGAGTAATACACAATTACCCCGCTGTTTCCTTATTAATAATTCAATTACAAGGTGTAATTCAAAACCTAACGTCGCACTCTATGTTTACTAAGATCCGTATTTACGTAAGTAATTAGCCAAGCTTTCAATTTACCAATAGAACGTAGGGATGCCCACAAATAGAGTTCCATACTAGTTCCAAGAAGGCATCCTTGACAATAACCTTCGATTCGGAACATTTAACGCGTTAATTGATCATAAATTTCATGGTAACTAACCATAACCATTGTGAGCAGGGATCTTGTAAATGTATCAGTATTATCAAATATCCGTAGTGGTAGATGTACCTACACTGAACGGTTTAATCTCCTTTAATGACATCGATTTGCTTTCCAATAGTGATATTGATTCAATATTTCTCTAAGACGTCTTGGTGAGAGCCCAATAAGTAATTACACAGATGTTTTAAGGCCTCACTGTGGACTATTTCAATTGGAAACCTGGTTGTAATTTATTTGTACCAGTAAGTAACACGAATGGAACAAAAATGTTTCAAAAACTAGTGACTCACAAAAAAGGCTATAACAAAAATCCCGACATCATTATAAAAAAGCAAAACATATAAAATACTCACAAAAGCGGTATAGAAAACGTGAAGCCAGTATATCTTTGTATATTGCTACAAGTTTGACCCGAATAAAAAAGAATGTGACGAGTTGGGCAGTGTTGTTCGAAACAAAAACAAACTCGGGCCAAATCAGAAATAAAAGATAAATACGAGCCCGCACTTCAATAAGCCCTGCAAAGTTAAAATTTGAAAAAACCTTATTGGACGAAAGAGTCGAATTACAGAAACTCGTTGAAAAGGGTCAAATATCCTACGAACGATTATATTTATAAGGATCGCTGGCCGAAATTAAATCTCTTGGTACGTGTAATATTGTATTTCGAACCGATCAAAATTAAAACAAGTTAATTAACTTGCAGTTAATGGATGCATTAATTACTTCGTGGTCATACGCTATAAAATAATTCAAAAGCTAGACTGTAATTGAGCAAATAAATTGGTGTATTTATTTCATAACGTCGACGAACTTTTATAGGCATTTACGAAGAGTTCGTTAAAATTTTATTATGTTATTTACTATGGATAGATCTAGATCTAAAACTCAGGTATAATTTTGAAATAAAATGTACAAGCGTTATGGGACACTAAATTATTGTGTGCCGTTTTATTTTCACTATAGTGCATGCAAATAAAATGATCTAATCATGGTTTTATAATATGGACGTATGTTTTTAATTAAAACAAACTTCTGCCTGCATAACATACATACCATCACGCTTATTTTCCGCGAAGGGTTAGGCAGAGGTGTACCTACATATAGTACACCCACATTTCGCCAATTATTTTTAAGTCCCATGTAATAGGGGATGAGCCTATTGCCATCGACCGGTCACAAGGCCAGACTCCGGGCTGCTACTGAGAAATTCTAATTCTTTTGATTTATTTAAACTTCTGCCTACTAAACGAAAAATGACAAAATTATGTCTGGATACCGTCATAGTTATTCTTATTATCTTGTATCTCTCTATGACGTCCTGCTTCAAACAAAGAAAATAAATTAAAAACAAAAGTACAGGAGCACTGTGCAAGCAATGGTAATGCACGCTGCGTCTAGAAGATTGATTGATGTGAGTAGTTGGACCAGAACAAGAGGATTAGTTGCTAGCACAGTAGATAATGGACGCATAATGCATTATGTCCGCTCACGATGTCCTCGGCTGGACTATCGAGTAGAAGGAGAGGAGTAATGATTGTTGTTTTAGAATTATGTGACTATTGAACATGTGAATAGGTACTGTTTTGTATTTGACAAAGTTTTAAGTAGGTACACTTTTTAAAGGTAGAGACAGATAGAGTCAGTCTGCCTAGCCTTTTCCCAACTATATTGGGGTCGGCTTCCAGTCTAACCGGATGCAGCTGAATACCAGTATTTTACATGGAGCGACTGCCTATCTGACCTCCACAACCCAGTAACTGGGTAATACGATATCCCTTGGTAAGACTGGTTGTCAGACTTTCGGGCTTCTGACGACCCGTAACGACTGTCAAAGATCCACGAATGACAGCCGAAACCAACTGCTTAACGTGCTTTCCGAGGCACGGAGGAGTCTCGGTATGTAGAAATGGTCACCCATCCACGGACCAACCCCGGCAAGCGTAACTTAACCTGACAGATCGACCCGAGCGGCTGTTAGTATTTAGCCACGAGCTAACAAGCGAGACAGATAGAGTATCGTTTGATATACATCAAGGCGACAAAAAAATAAATGGTCTTAAGGCACATAAATACCGTCCTCATATCAGAACAAAAATACATTAATCCCACAAACTTGCCCAATAGCCAGTTCAGTAAATTAGGTCTGTTTTTATCTGGGTCATGTAAACAAAGAAAAATGTTACCTCTATCAAAACTGAAATCGAAAACATCGCCTGTCTCGTAAATGTCAATATTTTTTCGTTCAAAATGTTTAATAGTACCTTTTCTCCATCAATGTCCCAACTGAGTACTGCCGCGGGGTACGACCGGCCCGACGTACAGTTCAGAAATAAGGAGTCCCCTCTCCTGTTCTCTTGTTCGTTGCCTGTTATTCTTGGACCTTCCCTCGGTAAATCTGGGGGAAAAAACAATCGTTCAATACACTCATAGAAAACTTCAAAACAACTCGCTTACAAACTCTCTCTAATAAACATTCGGATGTTGGTAAGGATCCAAAAACGAGAAATAAACACCGAAAACAGCAACTTGGCGTAAAACACTAGAAGCAGTCTCAAAGAACATCGTGTAAAATAATCGCGCAACATGTAAAGTTAAATGACAAAAGACAATGGTTTTACATCCGTCGTGTTTTGGCCCGGAGCTATACTGAAACTGCGGTTGTAATACAAACTCCAAATTGAAATAATGGCTTCCTTCTGTGACGTATGCCTCTCGTCAAAGGGAACGAAATTGGAATTTTTGTGAAATTAAACTTGTTAATGAACGAAATAGATCATGAATTTACGAAGAAAACAGACAGAAATGTTCAAGATTAACACTTGACTCGGCTGTTAGGAAAATTATATTTGTTGATGTTGGTATTACGGAGGGATTAATAATTATTATGATGTTATAAGAAATGCTAGACTTTTAGTAGGTGCTGTAAAAAACTGATACTAAACAAGTGTACTTATTTATTGAACAGCTAACAATTCCTGCAAAAGTCACACAAATTCCTTTACGGGGCAAAAAGAGCCCAAAAATGTTACTAGGTATCTGTTTAATAGTGCATAATATATTACATAATACATTAAAAGCCCGAGGGTAAAGAACTGATATTTTTATTCGGTTTTCAATCAGACTGACTCGAGGGGGTACTGAGTTCGGCCAAAGTGTTATTGGGTCGTCCATTAGGAAATTCTCAGTTGCAGACCGGATTCTCTGGATTGGGAGATTGGGAGTCCGGATTTGAGTCCGGTTAATGGGATAGGCTAGCCTACTAAGTACTTAGGTATTCTTCAGTCCTCTGTTATGTTATTAACTGGGGAAACGTATCCTCTTCGGAGAATATCTAAGGCGTGATGTGTTGTTAAGGTAACAAGACCCAGCTGGTCTATTCTGTAAAAACAGTGAAAACTTTGGTGAAATGAGCTGTCATTCCGCCTAATGCTATAGAGATTGACCACTTACACTACTAACAGCTTACTTCAAGCTCACTTCACCTATACTTTCACGTTGAGATATTTACAAAATCGATCGGTTATACTCCAAAAATCATTCAAAATTCGAACGGTGTCTCGTCGTGAATCAGTTATTCATGATTTACTTTAAAAACAAATGAATTCGCTTTCAAATTGTGTGCGGTCACTCGAGTGAACGTCAAGTGAACTAATAGCAGTATTACAGTGTAGCCTTTCTAAAAAAGACTGGCCCAAAGAAGATTCATAACACTTACATATGACTTCCATTCTTCCCTCGCCAGCTGCTGACGCGAAGCTTGGCGCTTCGGCTGATACCTCGCATCTGTATAGTCCACTAGATTTGAGGGTCACCTGATGCAAGATGACTCTCCGGTCATCGGACTTTTGTAACTGTTAAGAAAAAGGTTTCTGATAAGTATACATATTTGAGAATACACATGACAGCCGACTAACTTAAAGGACATTGCTCGGCCTCCATACATTGTAATTCTAAGAACCATCAGCCTCGTAAAATTATTTTTTGTGTTATACGTTCTTTAGATGATGATGATAATAACTAAGTACGAAACGAAACTCAAATTGTAAGTTTGTGAAAAAACACAAATACAAAAGTAATTAAGTAGAAAAACACTGTAAATCTTGAGAAGAACTTTATATTTTAGTTTCTCTTTTCCCCAGATCAGTACAGGGAAAAATAATTTTTCCATGAAAAAAAAACTGTGTAATGAGTTAATTGCAAGAAGTCATACAAAAGTTGTGCCATTTAACGAACGACCTCGTTCCCAACTGGAATCTCTTCAACTGTATCTACTTCGAGATTTTTTCAAATTGCTCACTTGAAATGTTTCACCGCCTTTCACAACTTTGCTTTTAAATAAAGCAATTTCCACATTAAATTGTTTTAAAATAGTGCCAATGATTTCTGCCAAAGTATTGGAATCCTCGGAGGAAAGTTTTTGAACTGATAATTCCTGTGGCTTGAGTTAGGTTAATGTATTTTTAGAAGTTTAAATAATTAACTTTTGACTGTCACGAGATTCTGAAATTGTTTAAGTATTAAAACAAACCTGGGGCCTGAATTTACGTCCTTGACGCAAATTGGTATCCCGTATTAAATAAGAATTAAAACCGAACTATCTGAAATTTTATCAAACAAAAATAAATGAGCACAAATCCCCGTCGTATCATGATCAATAAGGAGCATTGAATCTTACTAAATCGCCCACTACAAGTAATTTTGTTGAGCACGTTTCCACTAGCTTAGACGATAGTATTCCTCAATGGTCTCGTATGGATTGTGTGGCTTCGGCTCATTTCTATCCCGATCTTTTGTCAGTGTTCGACAGCGTCCCCTATTGTGCGGCCCGAATAGATAACCACCCTATATAACCTCTTTAAAGAATGAGATTTCAAGAAAACCTTTCAAATTACACGATAATTTGCTCCATGTATCACATTTCATAAACTCTGAGGCAATGATACCAACGTTTTCCTATAAAGTTTTCATTGATCTGATTGTTATTATTGATTCAAGATATAATTTTACCTCCTCGGGAACTTAATGGTGCTCATTGAATAAAAGAAACCTCAATTCAAAATAGATTTCCAAATACAAAATTCAGACAAAATTACTTAGAGTAAAACCGTTAACGGAATATCAAAGTAGACATATTTTCGTCGACTTCTCAACATTACAAAGGGAATTCATAAGATGTTGTGCCACAGACATTGTGGTTAACTCCTTCAAATTAGGTGGCATCATTTACAGACGTTTAATTATATTCAGTAAATGAGTACTACAGATTACTACAGAAATAAGAGTGATCGCTTTTCATTGGAGTACGGTATCAGATTTAAATTATGTAATTAATTTCGACTATTCTAATAAATATCTTGAACATGAGAGCGACTTGATTACATTTCTGTTACCAGGGATAAGTTAGTGTGACTGTTTGGAGGGTATAAACATGAATATATCGGTGAAATTATAGACATGTTCGACATTTTAGCATCTAGATCTACATTGAAAGACACATTAAAACGCTTTTGCTGTTGCAGATTATCTACAGTTAACGAAAGTGTATTTCTCACAACTAATGAACAAAATTGATCAAAATCAGTCGATTTCGTGCACGGCCCCTTAAAGACGTGAACCATAATTTCCCAACCTTCCTAACTATATGAAAATGTAAATCTATACATAGATACTATAATATCTATTACACATTGTAAAATATTATATAATAATATTTTACAATAGCAGAAGAGTTTGTTTTTTGAACGCGTTAATCTCTGGAAAACCTGTCAGATTTAAAAAAATCTTTTTGCATTTGGCAGCCCAATTCTTAAGGAAGGTTATAGGTTTATTGCATATAACCTTCCTCATGCTACGACCCTTACAAGCCGAGCAAAAAAAACAAAAAAGGCGGAAAGAACGCTAAGCGAAAAGGAAGTAAAAGCGCGAGCGGACGATGCAATGCGACGCGGTGGGTCCGGGGGCCGAAATTTCACGCCGACGAAGTCGCGGGCAGGTATTTTTAATATATCGTAAGAAAAATGTTGATACAGTGAATAACCCAAAAGCTGTTGAACTATATTTAGACCAAGAAAACTCAACCAAACACATGGCCACGTTATACCACACATTACACGTGGCCGTCTATAGTAGGCTTAGAGGGTACTCAAAACTTAAACAAGAAACTTACATCAACTTTGATCCCTTCCAATTTGTAGGCGTGCTTCGGGGGATCATATTTGGGCATGAACCGGTAGAACTCTTCATTGTCTCTGTACCATTTGACGGAATACAACTTGTCTTCACCCAGTTCGTAGTCACATTCAAACTGGGCAGGTTGCCCTCGCACTCTGTATGTGGGGACTGATACTCGGACGATCTTTAGCAGTAAGGACTCTGAAACAAAGAAATGATAATTTATTTTAACCCATGGTATGAAAACCCATCACATAGTCGTCCACTAAGCATTCTATAGTACATCTTGCTGATCATGGTTTTGTTATTGTTACTAGTAATTAATTGTCTATTTATTTTACCTCGATGGTTCTAGTTTATCATTTATAACTTCCAATTACAGCTTTATATAGCTTTATGTAAGCGGGCACGCCCTTTATGCCTGGAGGCTTTTATTTAGATGTTTAGGTAGTTCTGTTTACGTTTAGTTTTTATTTTTTATTTCTACTTGAGTATAGTTCTCGATGTTTTTGGTTGGTATATTGGCGTGTGCTAGCTGACATATGGCCAATAATTTATCATTTAAATTATGTTTTGTGTTGCATAATGTAAATTATTTTGCATATTATTGTATAGAATCATTTTTTTTAACTGAACAGACAGCTATGCTGCTGGGGAGTTTGTTGCGCCACTTCTTCTTCCCAGCTAAAGGCACTAGGAAGTGGTAAAGGGTGGGCATTTTGAAAGACTATCGTATGCAATTTTGACGTTCGAAAAGTGCTGATTCTCAGCCTAGTTTGAATAAATGACTTTTGAATTTTGAATCAAACTAAGTAACATTGCACAAAAATAATTGATGGAAAACAACTTTTATTTTGGTGTAAAAATAGCTGTTAACGATAGCGCTCAATGTTATTGTGCCTGTGGCTGTATGCAACGGTACAGGGGTCATGGGGTATTTAAAATTAAGTTACATACCCCCACGTAAGTGATTGAAAAAGTTGAGTTTCAATAAACTCCATTACCAGAGAGGCTTGTGGCTAAGTAATAACAGCTGCACAGGTCGATCGATCAGGTGAAGCTACTCTTGCCGTGGTTGGTCCGTGAATGGGTTTACATCTTTACATACCAAGACCCCCTCCGTGCCTCGGAAAGCACGTTAAGCCGTTGATCCCGGCTGTCATTTGTAGATCTTTGACAGTCTTTATGGTTTGTTAGAAGCTCAAAAGTCTGACAGTCTTACCAAGGGGTATTGTGTTACCTAGTAACTAGTTTGTGGAGGTCAGATAGGCAGTCGCTCCATTTGAAATACTGGTATTCAGCTGCATCCGGTTAAACTGTAAGCCGATCTCAACATAGTTGGGAAAAGGCTTGGCAGATGAAACTCCATTACCTACTAGAACAGGGGTGTCCAACATAATCTTCTGGAGGGCCAGGTTTGATATTTTTGTAACCATAGCGGGCCAAAAGAAATGTCCAATGCCAAAGTGAGATTTAAATATAAACAAAACGATATTTTTCATAAAGTTGATTTATTAAAAAAGAAAGCCCCAGTTTTACCTACTAATTATTTTTCTTATGATGCATAACTTAAAACCTAATGAGATGACTGACATCGTTTTTGCTTGCACAGTGCGGTCACGCTCAAGTGTTATTTTGTAGGTACATTAGTTGTAATACCTACAAACATGTACATTTTACTCAAAGTCGATAGATAGATCATCAAATAACTGACATTGGGAGAATTTAATACTGTTCGCGTTATATATCTATTGATGTGTTATAAAGTTTTAACTAGGTCGCGGGCCGGATGGAGGACTTACGCGGGCCACATGGTAGCCCGCGGGCCGTATGTTGGATGGACCTGTACTAGAAGGTTCGCAGGTATGGTCCAACATAAAAAAAAATTACAATGACGGGAAGTAAAAGAAACTCTCGGTTTTTAACCCCCGACGCAAAAAGAGGGGTGTTAAAAGTTTGACCGCTATGTGTGTGTCTGTCTGTGACACCGTAGCTCTTAAACGGGTGAACCGATTTGAATGCGGTGTTTTCTGGCGGTGGTCCATAGACATGTTTTATCAAAATCGGTTCAGCCGTTTAATGATTATCAGCTCTTTTCTAGTTGATGAATGGATGTGAGTATCTTCCACAGGTCTGATCGATTTGAAATTTACGTCAACTTTTTTTTTTAAGTATACCTAGTTTGCAACCTAAGTGTAAATACAATTCTGTTTTTGCAATTTCGTACTAGTTCCTTTTGATTTTCAGTTTAAATAGGTAGGTATAACAAATAACCTTATCTAGGAACATAATAACCTGATTTAGATGTTTTCGCCAGTCTTCAATCTTCCTGCCGTATACCGTCCGAAAATATAAGGGACCTGCCTGCTATTGATAATGTGAAAGCGTTACCCCCATCCATCTACAAAATGGGATTCCATTTGTGTGCGTAAGAAAATAAAATTGTGCAAGTTTTTTGCAAGAAACGATTCCGACATTTTACGTTTTAATATGGCTAACGTTTTCAAAATAAAATGTGTAACTACATTAAAAATTCAAAAGTCATTTATTCAAACTAGGCTGAGAATCAGCACTTTTCGAACGTCAAAATTACATAAGACCGTCCCCCAAAAACGCCCGTTCACCACTTCCTAGTGCCTTTAGCTGGGAAGAAGAAGTGGCGCAAAAAACTCCCCAGCAACAATGACATAAGACATGTATTTCTTTGAACTATAGTTAAAGGTATGACCTATTTTCTGAAGAAGGATGAAAAGAGTTAATATTTGATTGCATTACGAAGTACCACAGCCTTTTATGACGGCTTGTAAGTTTTATTTCGAAAGACGTTTCGGAGCAGTCTCGATTATTTTCGGATCTCTGAGTCTTTCATCATCATCATCAGCCTATAAATGTTCCCACTGCTGGGACACAGGCCTCCTCTCTGTGAGAGGGAGTGGGCCATAATCCACCACGCGAGCCCAGTGCGGGTTGGGAGATGTCACATATCTTCGAATTTTTGGTTCTAGGACATGCCGGTTTCCTCACGATGTTTTCCTTCACCGTTTTGAGAGCAGTGATGATAAAATAATTTACAGAAAGTAAAGCGCCTGTCTAGGTTCAAACCTACGACCTACAAGTCGTAAGTCGCGGCCGTTACCACTGGGGCCACCACTGCTCAGTCTTTAGTCGCCACTATTTCGGGTTTACAAACTTTTGCTATTTGCCAGTACGAATACTGATGAGATGGGTCATACAACCATGACACAGGAAGATAATTTATAAATAAGAAGGTTTATTTATCAACGTTGCTTATAGTTAAGAAACGATTAGAGACTGTTTAACCATACAATTAACCTGCGTTCTGAAAGTGGGCAACGTCGCAAATAGATAACAAATATTTCGCTTTTTTTATAAATTTGGCAATATTACTGTATGGAAATATGAAATATGGCTAACTATTGAACTAAAATATTAATTATGAAATGCAATAATTAATGTCGTATCCCCGAATATTTAGTTTAAGATTCAAAAAAAATATTTGGAAATTTCCCAAATGCCTTTTTACACATATTTTATATTTCGGTACAGTAATATTGCCAAATTGATCAAAACAGGTAAATATTTGACAGCTATTTGCGAAGTTGCGAACTTTTTAATAAACGCTCTTAACTTTAACAACGTTCATAAATAAAGGGGTAAATGTTCATTTTATTTTGTGTGAATATCAATGTCATTATAGGTACCATCGAAGAAACCCATACCTATACACCGTAAGGACTATTTCTGCTTGCAGCGCTCGGCAGATGTAGTAACGGTTACCTACGAAAAAAAAGGGTCGTGTGCACGGGATTTTGTTTTCGATTTGCTTAGGTATGGCTTTCTTCGATGGTACCTACTGTAACTTGATAGCAATTTCGGTCAAAATTACGACATACTCTTAATCAAAGCGACATAGGTACATTATTTTGTCTGATTTCAATCAGCAGACTAATGAATGTTTGACTTACGATGTCGTAATAAGGTGTCATTACAAGAATACTCGATTAAGTTATGATAATATACGATTTGATATCGAAGGACAATAACCTATTGGAATTTTCTATGATGCAATGATACATAAGTAGAGATCCAATATCATAAATGGTTATTTAATAATGAATGAAGTAATGATTCAAGTAATCGAATAAAATACCATCAAAATCGAATTATTGAAGGTAGATATTTTTCTAGTTACTCGCCTGACAGCGTGACAATGTCTCATTATATTTAGAAACATAGCGAACTTCTTTCAAATGATTAAACGTGGCTATGAAGGCCATAAGACACAGCCTACACAACTATTAACACGTAGAGTACAACAATATCGTGGCAGGCTCGACGGAGGTAAGCAAACAGTGGCAAACTGCCAGTCCATCGCACAATGATGGTAGTCTGTTACGACAGTTACGCCCTGAGTACGATGGTGGACAGTGATTGGTATACGGTGTGTGTGTTGTTGACAGGTACCGTGCACAAAACAGATTACCTGTTGGATTTTATAGTACGTATGGATTTTTTTTTACTGTTTTTTTTTATAATTCATAACAATCTAGCCCATAAAATAAGCTAAGAGGGATGTGTGGCGTGTTACGCGAATGGATAGTATAAGAAATGAGTACAGACAAAGAAGTCTGACAGCAGCACTGGTGACTGAAATATTGTGTGGCAATCGCTTGTCACGGTATGGGGTCATGTGCAGAGGAATGTGGAAAATATATGAGGAAAGATTTGAGTATGAATATGTATGGCTTTAAGAGTAGAGGAAGACCAAAGAGACGATGGATGGACTATTTGAAAGATGATATGGCTAGAAAGGGAATGACAACCGAAATGACGACTGACAGAGAAGTATGGAAGAAAAATACATATTTTACCGACCCCAAATTAATCGGGATATAGGCAGCAGAATAATGATAAATCTAGCCCATCCGAATAATAAACAATTTTAATCTAACTTATGGCACATTTCTTCAATGAAACTGAACGCGATCAACACATCTAAACCCAGTTTATGAGCTGTCAGTGTCATCATTGTTGTGTAATATTGACACTGACAGCTTTTGAACGAAGTTTAGATGTGCTAATCGCGTTCAGTTTTATTGGTGAAATTCGCCCTTAATGTTTTACGTGACAATTATTTTAAGACTAAAATTGTGTAAATTCGTACATTACAAAAGTCCGTTCCACTTTATTAGACTCTGATATAAAAATAAAAAGACACCGCTTCTTCCGCATCTTGTCTTAAAAAACAAGTGTAAACCTGCAGATCGTCGGCATAGAGATGAAAGTGGGAAGAGATTAGTCTGGTGACAGAGTTAATGAAAAGAGAAGAGGAAAGAGAACGCCACCCTGAGGCACACCCGCGGTAAGAGAACATCAGTCAGAAGAAAACTCTTTGAGACGAACTCGCTGCGAGCGGCCTTTAAGATAGGAGTTGAACCAACCAACAGTAGAAGAAGAGAAATTGAATGTCGAAATCGACAGAGTTAAAGGCACTGCTAAAATCCAGCAGTACAAGCAAGGTGAGAGATTTGTGGTCCATAGCCCAGCGGATTTCATCAGTAACCTTCAACCTTCCTTATTTCTATGTGATGAAGTCATAATCAAGTCTCGTCTGAACTTATCTGAGCATGTCTTAGGTTACGGCAATGAAAATTGCCTTCGCTAGGCATAAGTATTAATTCTTGCTTGCATACTAAACTATTTTGCTGTGTGTACCTGCATTTATTTTTTTATTTTTAAAACATTTTTTACATAACGTCTTTTTTTCCCAAAGGTGATATCGAAAACAACATACCTACAGTGTGTATGATAAAATTACTGGTCGATTGATTTCAATATCAACATTTTTGTATCAAGATGAACCAAAAAATTCGACATCCTATATAATTCGAATTGATATTTTGTTTCATTATTAAGTATTTATGAAATCATGCTGTAGCATTTTTCCGTACAAAAAATATATTTTAATAAACTGAAAAAAATACAGTTACATTAAAATCGCATGAAGATAATTTATAAAATATTTCAAAAAGTTATGTATTGTATCGATTTTAGAAAGAAAGAATCACACTTCTGCTACGATGTAGCTGACATTGGCTACGCGACTACGCGACTACACGGCTACGTGACTACGCGACTGCGCTGCTACGCTGCTAAGGCAATAAGGAAAAATTATTGACAGTTCTATAGAGTTTTACAGAGTGGTATTATGATAATATCCTCTAATCAATATCCTCTAACAAAAATAAGTACTACATTTATCATCATATCATCACCAAAGCATGAAACCGCTAAAAATTAAAATTCCATCAAGCGACCGCTACAATGAATGGTTAGTACACCCTGTGTATAATCTAGCAATATTGTTTACTGACAATTTGGCAAAACCGCGAAAACGTACGTATTTTCTACATTCACAATATCATCATTTTATGAATGAAGGAAATACTTACGATATCGCTCAGGAAAACAGGTCATGCATAAACGTTCATACATACCTACACTCATAAAAAATACATTTGGTAGCAGCAAACATATTTACATGCAAATAAAATCGTCCAATTGTATGTCATATTAAATCAAACAACAAATTCATATTGTCGTATGAACATAAATGGAATCGAAAAACCGCTGATATGTCATAAATCCAATAGAAGACAGTTCGTGTAATACTTTCGATATTTCTTCACCATAAATATTATTGGAGACGTTCTTGAATAGAATAAATATCATAGCTCAAATGTTGGGACAAGTATGGCCTTTTAAATAACAAGGGTTTTGTTTGGCCAATCCAAATATTTGGAGGGTTTTAATAACGCAACAGCTCGGTTGTGTAGAGAAAAACCGGCCAAGTGCGTGTCGGACCACGCACAATGAAGGGTTCCGTAGTTGGGATGAATTTATCCCAAAAACAAACTTAACTTTGTAGTTGAAAAATATGTTCCCCCATACGGAATGTATGGGAAAACATGTTTTTGCAACTGCAAAGTTAAGTTGGTCGATTATTACTCGTTAACTTGTAAAGCTTACTTAGCTGTGATAGTTTTCCTTTTAATTTCGTTATATAAACTACTGTTGTGATTTTTTTCACACACCCAAAACCAACCATTTAGCCGGCAGGGGGGGGGACACTTGACTCTAACAAAAATTAGCACTTTAAAGCTTAATATTTCGCAAACGGATCCCTAGATCCAAAAATAGTTTCACAAACTCATAATGTTTTTGAAGGACCTTTCTAATGATACCCCTCACTATGGGTTAAAAAAATAAAAAATAAAACATCACCACTTTACGTGTATGAGAGGTACCCTAAAAAAAAATGTTTTTCATAATTTTGTTTTACTACTTTGTCGACGTAATTAATATGTATACCTATGCCAAATTACAGCTTTCTAGTACAAAGGGTCTTGGAGCTAGACCGCGGACAGACAGACAGACAGACGAACATGACGAAACTATAAGGGTTCCTTGTTTACTACGGAACCCTAAAAAGTGACTATGTGAGAGTGACAAGAATATGGTGATAACAGCCGTTATTATTTTCTGGAGTAAGTAGTATGTACCAATATTATACTTCAAGCGTCTGCAGTTGTCAAGTATGATTCTCGCGAGTTGGAACGAGCTTTGTAATATTAACATGCACATAATATCTTCGTGAAAACACTAGCAAGTTGTACCAACCAACACTACCAAGCTTAGTAGCAGAGCTGGTGTTAAAATTCTCTATCTCTTTATTTAGTACCATAGGAAATAACACAACACACAAAACCACAATTAAATGACAGTTAAGTAATTGAATTTCAACTTGAAAGTACGTAGTGCCAAAATACAAAAACAAAACATTTTAAAAGAACAACATATATCATGACTATGACATACTTAAGAGCGTTTATTCTGAAAGTGGGCAACGTCGCAAATAGATGTCATATATTTCGTTGTTTTGATTAATTTGGCAATATTACTGTATGGAAATAAGAAATGTTGCTAACTAGCAAACTAGAATATTGATTATGAAATGCAATACCGAACACCACCGAATTTTTAGTTTTAGATGGAAAAAAGTGTTTGGAAACTTTACAAATGCCTCTTTTACACCTCAAACGTGTACAACATCAAAATCAATGTTATAACTGCAATTCACTATTAATATTCTAGTTCGCTAGTTAGCCAAATTTCTTATTTCCATACAGTAATATAGCCAAATTAATCAAAACAGGTAAATATTTGACAGCTATTGGCGACGTTGCCAACTTTTAGGATGAACGCTCTTATTTTCAAAAAAAGAACAGAGTGCAGTGTGTGCCTCAAGGTTGCACAATATGGGTATAACATAGGTTGCATTATATATGGTCCAATTCCACATGTATCAGGCAAAATACCTACGTATAGACCACTAGCTAAATAAATCGAAACGAAAATTATGGATAAGTCCACTATTGTCGTACCGTCGCGTCGTTACTATCGTTATTACTCGTATTATTTTAGGTGGCTGTGGAAAGTGACGAAATAAAACACGTAAAGACTTCACATAAAGGTAAGTACATGAATATGAACAGAGCGTTACACATCATCGTTTGTTAGTTATTCAGATACGAAGAGAAACTCTAAGTGAAATCATTTATTTCAAGTAGGGTAATACAAGGGAATTTTGAACGTAAAAACAAGATTTTAAGCTTTTGCATAGCTTTTATCGCGGGCTTTGAACGCGGCGACCGAATCAAAAAATTCCGTAACGTAACGAAAATAAAACCTAACACCCCCCACTCCGCCTACCATGTAATGACGGTTAAATTACGTTCCCATGACAACATCACGTTGTCATGGGAACGTAATTTTTATTATAAGTCATCACGTCATCATCCCAAGTGTAGCGTTGACAAATAGGAAGTATGGAAGTTACAAATGCTATGCAATAGCTTTACCGCGGCAGTCCCCGAGTGCCACACGTTTTTTTTTTATTCTAGCACCCTTCTAAAAGGTAGTTTCGTATGTAGAAGAATCAAATGGGCAAGAAACTCCATAGTTACTAATAACTAAGTAAAACAATCACAAAACGCCACAGGAAGCACAACCACGGCAAAAACAAGTGCTAAATAAGTATAAATCGTTGACAACAACAGTTGGCGCCAGCACGCACGGCTCGCACCTCTCTATAACTAACTTACTGAAGTTTGCTATCAACTCCTAACTGTCCTCGTCCAACCCTTGATTTATAAATTAGCTGTCGTCTTCGCGTTAAATCGCTAACTATTTGATTTGTTATCTTCTGTTCATAATTCTGAATTTATGTGTATTTAATAGTTCTGTGTTTGCTTTGAATTAGGCGTATATTTCTTGAGTAGAATTCACATCCGTGTATATTGTCTTGTGTTTATAGCTGTTAGCTTGGTATACAAACATACGTTGTGTTTTCATTAATTATTTAACCATTTTTCAGCAGAAAACATTTTTGATGTAAGTTTCTTGGTTAAGTTTTGAGTAACTGTTTGTTTGCTACGCTTTCACGCTAAAACGGCTGAAAAGATTTGGATGAAATTTAGCACATGGTTAGACCATGACCTCGCTTAGGACATAGAATACTTTTTATCTAGATATTTCCACGGAATCGAGACTTATGCGGGTGAAAATGCTGGTCGCAGCTAGTGTATGATAAAACCTGGCCATGCGTATGGTTGAGTTTTCTTGGCCTAAATATAGTTCAACAGCTTTTGGTTTGTCCGCTGTATCAACATTTTTCTTAAGACAAATTAAAAATACTAACTTCTGCCTGCGACTTTGTCCGCGTGAAATTTCGACCCCGACCCACCGCGTAGCATCCCATCGCCCTCCCGCGCCCTCATTTTCGCTTAGCGTTCTTTCAGTTCCTTCTGATTTTTTTTTTGCTTGTCTCCTAAAGGTCGTAGCTTGATATTAAATTGCCTTTAACCAAGAATTGGGCTATCAATAACAAAATATTTTTTAAATCCGATTGGTAGTTCCAGAGATTAGCGCATTCAAACAAAAAATCAAATTCTTAAGCTTTATCATTAGTAGATTCATTTACTTTATTTATTTGTATAAAGGCTTACCAACTTAATATGTTAACAGCATTAGCCTAAAATCTCCCCTTCTCGGTCGGTCGGTTTTTTTCTTAGTCTTTGTCCCACAAAGGAATATATTTTTCTAGTAGTCTCGCAAATTACTCCTACAAATTGCGCAACATTATAGAGGTTTTGCCTATTCCCTAATATTCATACAAATGTAATAATACCGTCTAAAGAAAAGAGAATTTTAAACTGGTTTTTGCCCTTAGCTTTGTCACTGTAACTTTGAAGAATGACTTATTTCTACATAATAATTTTCACATACCGTTTCAGATTTTCCAACGTACCCCGAACATTTTAGACAGACGGTTTCCATTAAGATATGCGTAAAGTTTTAAACAGAATTAATAAAATACTTTCCGTATTCAACAGTTTCATTAATTACCTTGTTTTTAAACTTATTACCGAACAGGATTGCGGGGCAGAATAAAAAAGTAGTTAACATGGCGAAGGAGATAGAAACCGTCCAAGTTACGTAAGCAAGATGTATGGAAAGCCTAAAAGTTAGACGTCTGAAATATTAATTCCAGAACCAAATAACGATCCCGGGGCTTTAATAAAATATTATAATTTTGTACGAGACGAAAGAGAGATTCGTTTTGCAAATATATCCATCTCGCTTTATTTCCCTAGAGGTAAGCAAACTGGACTTTACAGCAATCATTCGGGACTAACAGAAGCGAGACCTTGTTAAACCGTAACAAACTTGTACTGTTTAATCTTTGAAAGTCTCGCCTTCAACTTGGTGATACCAAGACATCACTAAGGTAACTTCATTGTTTAAATTCAGTTAATTAGTGGGAGGTAGCGTTGTCGTTCTAATTCGCTAGTTTTCTTCACACTTTTAACCACGTTTAAGTACAACTGCAGTGCAGCACGATTGTAACGTTAAAGATTTTATGGATACCACTGGCTTGGAAATTATTTCTTACTTGAATTAACATTGCACGTAGCACGAACAAAGTTAAGGCTGAAATCAAGGAAAGTATCATAGTAATCTAATTTAGTGAGTTAATAAATTGAGGTGGTACATCGATTTTGAACTCTTTCTTGTAGAGAGAGGAAGAGTTTTCCCGCGCTACGTTTGGGGGACATCTTAACTTTCTATGGGTCGCGGGGGGGTCATAAGTTCCCCTGGTTTATAGTACACCCTGACTTCACGGCCGCACTAGTGGGATTGCGGCTGTAGTCCCGAATGAGACACGAAATGATTTTTAATTCATTATGGTAATAACATCTAGCTCTTTTATTGAGGTACTATTGTTAGGTTTGTTTGGGTAACGAAAAACAATGTTTTAATATTATTTTCTTTGTGTATAATACACTCACATTTCGCCAGTTATGTTTAAGTCCCATGTAATATGGGGCGAGTCTAATGCCATCAACCGGGCACAAATCCAGACGGGCGGCTGTTACTGAGAAATTCCAGATAGATTAAACGAATAACACTTTGGCCGATCCGGGGATTGAACCCAGGACCTCATGCTCATTTTCTTTGTACCCTTATTTAATCCATTAACTCCCAAATTAAGCAACATTTTAGCTAAGAATAAGAATTTTATTTCTAAAAGTTTACATTCAAGTGATTGAATTCCTAAACCTCTCACTAGGATTCCCTGTGTTGTGAGATCCAGGCTCCTTCGTTCCGTTAACAATTTTATATAAAAAGGTGTATTTTTTAAACTTTAAACAGACGTTTAAAAAAATATAGCTGTGTATAAAAGACGTGGATAATAATTAACAAGAAAATTCCTGGACTTACTTTCATTAACGCACCCAAATTCTGAAATTCCGAAATTAAAGTTATTTTTCACTTTGTAGTGTGTTTTTTTTTTTGAAGTCGGTTGTTTTTTTTTTAATTTTTAGTTTTTCACTTTTTAGTTGTGGTACCTACCCCACACACATTCGAATACCATTACCTGCTACCAGTGACAGGATCTTATCATATCATCTACATACGAAGTGGGAAAAAATACGTATTTCGTAGCTAACTCAAAAACTACGCAAGCACAGTTAATAAAATTTATATGGGACCAATTTGAGAACATACCCTTTCAAACATAAATGACGGAGAAATCGGTGGACAAACATAAAAAAAACAAACATACGCTACGAACATATAACCTCCTCCTTAAGATTTAGCAATGAATAGTCAGTGATACTTTGAGAAATCACTAAAAGACAACCCTGTCGTAGTTTCAAAGCTTACAGTGCCCAAGCAAGCTTGAAAGACTGTTTTATTTACAACCTGATTTAATACAAAAAAAATACTCAAATCGAGCGTTTCAATAACGAGCGATTGCTCCGGGTTAAGTAGGTATTTCTGTGAAGGATAAAAGGTTTTTCAAGGTCGTTTTATTCACTAATGTATCCTAATTGTGGCTCGAGTATGTTGCTTAGCTCATGTTACCTTTAAAAATCTAAATTCAGCTTTCAGACCAAAATACTCGTTGGTCAAGGTTGAAGTATCTCTAATATTAGGTTTCTACTTTAAGGTTTCGGATACCTATCGGCAAAATATAAAAGTTATATCAAGCTTGATGTTGTTCTAAAGTATTTAATTATGTGCATATTGTAAAAGGAGGCTACCTACAGGCAGACCATAGTAAGGTGGATCCGCCGTTGTAGCCCAAATTTGTAAAATTATAATCATTGGAATCTTTATTAAAACTCTCTAAGATAGATTTTCCACAAGAGATTTGTTCTCATTGAACAAATCTCTTGTGGAAAAGTTCTTATGGAACAAATCTAACTTACAAAGATGTATTAATGAGTCCAATGATTATAATTATGTAAATACATATCTGTTATAGTCGCGAATCATATTTTGATCAAAATACAACCTAACACTGACCTGCAAATTGGAAAAAAACGTAATAAAATTTGAACTTCGCGGGGTACAACTGCGGATCTACCTTAAAGCTAAACAGACTTCTTTTAAGGATGATAATTTATGAACTTTATAGGTTACTTATACTACATACATAAGTAGCTATGTATGTCATGTCACCAATGTAGTCACTTCCACATTCATAGCTACCTATTTATATAAAAAACTTTTTACAAAAAAAAACAACCGACCTCCAAAAAAAAACACTATAAAGTGAAAAATAACTTTAATTTCGGAAGTCGGTGACTTGGGTTTTGTATTTTCGTTTTTTGCCACCGACTTCCGAAATTAAAGTTATTTTTCACTTTGTAGTGTTTTTTTTTTTGGAGGTCGGTTGTTTTTTTTTTGTAAAAAGTTTTTATTTTTCACTTTTTAGTTGTGGTATCTACCCCACACACATTCGAATACCACTACCTGCTACCAGTGACAGAAACTTACCAACTCATCTACATACTAAGTGGGAAAATAATACGTATTTTGTAGCTAACTCAAAAACTATCCAAGCAAAGTTAATAAAATTTATATGGAACCAATTCGAGAGCACACCCTTTCAAACAAAAAAAGAATTTTCATAATCGGTCCACAATTGACGGAGAAACCGGTGGAAATACATAAAAAAACAAACAAACATACGCGACGAACATATAACCTCCTCCTTTTTGGAAGTCGGTTAAAAACAACTGCACTAGTGAAGAATAGGTTAAAATAGCTGCACTTACAAGTCATATTTCAGTAACAGGTTTAAATAGCGAGCAATTTATGCCATCCCAATATGATTGAAACTAAGATTGTAGTGGTTACACCGCCACATACGAACTACGCATCAAAAAGACATGACGTCACACAAATCTTGCATCGCGCAATTAGAGTTTACCGCGCGAACGATGTACGATGATGATTATGTATATACAGGGTGTCAGGGACATCGACGCGAATACTGTAACCATGGATTCAGCACATGATTCTGAACCGTGCGTTGAAATTTATCTTCGGTTATTAAAAAAAAATAGCTGTTTCGTAGAAAGTGACCTACGCGGTCAAAATGTATGGAACAGCAGATTTTTTTTTTTAAATAACTGACGAAAAATTTCAACGCTGGGGGTTCAGAATCAAGTACTGCATCCATGGTAACAGTATTCGCATCGATGTCCCTGCCACCCTGCATAAGACCATCCGACATCAACCGTCGGGCAGTTGCCCGCCAGACACAACACCCATCTGGTCGGAAGATCCTCCCTTTTCTATAGAGGATGAGTAAACTTTACAACCTGTTCCTCATACCTCTAAAAGATTGCCATCTAGTTTGACTCAACTTGAGAATTTATTATTATAACATTACATCATGCTTGTTTTCCTCAAAGGGTTATGCAGAGGTGTACCTATAGTTCACCCACATTTCGCCTGTTCATTCATGTGTCGCTTTTTTAGGGTTCCGTAGTAATTAAGGAACCCTTATAGTTTCGTCATGTCCGTCTGTCTGTCTGTCTGTCTATCTATCTATCTATCTGTCTGTCTGTCTGTCTGTCTGTCTGTCTGTCTGTCTGTCCGAGGTCTAGCTCCGAGACACTTAGTACTAGAAAGCTGTAATTTGGCATGAGTATACATATTAATCACGCCGACAAAGTGGTAAAAATTTTTTTTAGGGTTCCTCCCCTACACGTATTTTTACACGATATTTTTTTTTTCTATCCCATGGTTTGGGGTATCATTGGAAAGGTCCTTTAAAAATATTGTGAGTATGTTAATACCATTTTTGGATTTAAGGAACCGTTTGCGAAATATTAAGCTTTAAAGTGCTAATTTTTGTTAGAGTCAAGTGTCCCCCCCCCCCCTGCCAGCTAAACGGTTGGTTTTGGATATGTGAAAAAAATAACAGCAGTAGTTTATATAACGAAATTAAAAAACTATCAGAGCTAAGTAGGCTTTACAAGTTAACGAGTAATAATCGACCAACTTATATTTGCAGTTGCTGAAAAACATGTTTTCCCATACATTCCGTATGGGAGAACATACTTTTCGACAGCAAAGTTAAGTTTGTTTTTATTATAAATTCATCCCAACTACGGAACCCTTCATTGTGCGTGATCTCACACGCATTTGGCCGGTTTTTAAAGTTTAAAAAACACATGAATTTTCAAGTTGAGTAGAATATTCATTTCTTGCACCCTGAGAAAACCTAATCAATAAAATAAGAAACCTAACCTTACCAAAGTTTGTTACGACCTAATCAAGATGCGTTTATTTTTGTTGCCAGAATGTACCTGTCTTCACACGAAGACGTCATCATGTAAAGCCAATATAATCAACATTAAACCGCTTTGTATTTGTATAAATCCGCGCTGTAATATCCTGGAGCTAATTCAAGTCTACCCGCCTGACTTGTCAAGTAGTCCATGTAAATAGGGGATTATTAATAAGCTTTAGAACCTATTCTAAGAATAAATAAATTATTATCCAGTTCTTGGATAGCTTAGTAGAAATTAGGTTAATTCCAGTGAGCCTTTTGATGTTTTGAAATGTTCAATTTCATTAGAAAATTTTTCCTTGAAATTCGTAAATATCGTGTTTCTTTTTTCATCATTTTTGAGTGCTTATAAGAGCATTCATTTGTGACGTCAACTAGTTTTAATGTTGACTTGGTAACCAAAAGGCTGAACACAAGTTCAGTCATTTGATTATCTATAAACGAAGAATTTAATCCAATGTAAATATCTATCATATTGAGCCTCATTGAAGGTGATTTATGTATCCTAAAAAAGACAAATATTGTTTTATAACAAAGGAAAAATGATAGTCATTATTGGCATGGAACAGTAGATTTTCTACTCAAATATACTTATATTCCGTTTGAAATAAGATTAGACATTTAAACAAACCTTTTTTACAGTCCGTTCAACCGATTTTGACTTCTATACCGTAGGCATAAGGATGGCATTAAAAGCAAAAAAAGTGGTTACAATACCAATGTTTACTGCAGCTGCCATTTGTCATGCTACCAACGCAATAGAAGTCAAAATCGGTTGAACGAACTGTAAAAAAGGTTTAGTTAAATGTCTAATCTTATTTCAAATGGAGTATAGACATGTCTGATGATGCTGGTATCATTTGAAAATCTAATAGAAATGCGATGAGGGGGGCGTAGGTGGCTAAAAATAACAAATCAGTATAAACATTGTACATATGTCGCAGTAAGATGGTTATAGCCATGATATAGTTAAAAAACGTTACGTTACGTTGTTATATAAAATATGTATGTATGTGTATTATAAGTTATAACCTACTTATGTGCTGTTATTTTATTTCTAATGATATATTTTTAATAATTTATTTCCTTGTTCCTCTCAAACAGAGCACCTGCCATCCAATCTCTTTACCACCCTTGGTTGACTGGTAGAGAATGCCTAAGGCATTAAGTCCGCCGTTGTACCTTTTTGAGTGTGAAAAGTTTAAATAAATAAATATAGTTATATCCCTATGAATCTACCATAATATAGTTATATGAAAGCGGTTCATAACTGTCGGAGTGCCCTAATTTTAATACTGCGACCAATTTTGATTTAGTATTTGGTCATAGTTCTAACCTAACCTATTTGGTCAGAGTGCCCTAATAGTTATATTACTAGATCGTACTCGTATCATTGGTACATTCCACAAAGCTACCATTTAGTGGGTACATCTTTCATTGACTTGAATGTGCCCTGGCGGCTGAGAGAATGTCATGCTCACTCAAATGTCTCGCTGACGGTGGTGTAGGATCATTAAGTTCCCTTCAAAATGGTTGAGCTAAATGGTGCTGATCCATGCGTCATGTTCGTGAACGGGCGCCGTCAGTAGGGACTGGTCATCTCTTAGCTGCCACGGTTTATTTAAATTTTTGAATTGTTTCTGTTTTTATTTTTGTTACGGACGCTTTTAACGTGCACGTCTTTCTAAATTGTTCTCACATGTATAATTTCAACATAAATTATGTAACCAATATTTTGTAACAATATTTTGATTTAAAAGAGTATCCGTGGAGTTTCTTGCCCGTTCTTCTCCATAGGTGCCTACTACGCTTTGGAATGGGCAACTAGCTTCATCTTTCTGACTGACCGACCCCTTGACAATTCAAAAGTACCTGTAATTGGTTTATTTGAAATAAATGTTTTGAGTTTGAGTTTGACAGTTATGAACCGCTTTCTTAGACTATATTACGGTATATAGTTATATCCAACATCTTACTGCGACATGTACCTACATAGGTACTCATAGAAAAAAGTTATACAATATGGATATGTAGATTGACGCTAACATTGCCTGAGACTTTAGTTTTTAGTAGTTCTTACCTATAAACTTTGTTTGAGTCCAAAAAACAAATAGAAACTTCTACCTGATACTTTTCAAAGTAGAATAATATTTTTCACCAACTGTTCAAAATCAAACTTCCAAACAAAATTCAAAAGTATGTAAAAAACTACAAGACCACCGAAAACATGACAAACTTTTTTTTACCAATGTTTAACAGTAGAAAACCAACTGTTTATGTCCCACAAAAAGTATTAAAGTCAACCAAGTAGGTTAACTTCTGCTCCTAACCGGTAGAATATCGACCTGTCACAACTTATTCACAGCTATTTTAACTTCGCTGTGTCGGAGTACAAATAGACCACTCCATCACTTCTCGGGGGAGACGTAAAAGTGACTAACGGGTTGTATCTGGAGTGTGGATTCAAGTACCTACCTGTTTTATACTATAATCACTAACTACCGATAAAGATTTTTGCAACATCAGTAAGGATGTATTACCCAGTCATTATAAGTGTAAGAGTGAGAGTAAGTGTGTGTGCGTGTGTGTGTGTATGTGTGTTTGTGTGTGGGGGTGTGTTTGTAAGTGTTGTCTGTAAGGTGGTTTTTCTTTTGTGTTTTATGGTAATATGTTAATGTATTGTTTGATGAAGGTATGTGTGATGTATTGAATTTTATATATTGTGTATGAGTCATTGTCGATTGTAATAATAATAATTATCATTTTGCATTTTTTTAAATGTCTTACCCAGTAACTAGGTCAGTCAGTCACTTCATGTAAAGAGCTGGTATTCAGCTGCATTTGGTTAAACTGGAAGCCAAAAACCCAATAGCAGATGATGATGAATAAGGATTTATAATTAAGGTACAATGTGAGAGAAGTTCGTGGCTAAGTAATAACAGCCACACGGGTCGATCCATCAGATAGAGCTACACATGCCGAGCTATGAGCGAGTTCGTCCGTGGATGGGTGACCATCTTTAAATACCGAGACTCCTCCGTGCCTCGGAAAGCCCGTTAAGCCGTTGATCCCGGCTGTCATTCGTGGATCTTTGACAGTCATTACGGGTCGTCAGAAGCCCAAAAGACTGACCCAGTTACTGGGTTGTGGAGGTCAGATAGGCAGTCGCTCCATGTAAAATACTGGTATTCAGCTGTATCCGATTAAACTGGAACCCAAACCTAACATATTTTGGAAAAGGCTAGGCAGATTGAATTGAGTCGAAGTATCAAAGTAACTAGAAATATTAATAAATCCATTAATAAAATTAGAGTCCATCGTAATCCATGATTGAGTGGATATAAGAAAGACATGAACAGAATCGAAAGCTATATACAACAACGCCCAGTAATGTATAAACGATAGTTCAGGCCTATATACAATGTCGCCCATCGGCATGTGACCGCCCGAATTTTTCTGAATATTCATGAAAAATGATCGAAAAATAACTTTCAAAGGGGGGTGGGTCTATCTTTAATATTTTTCATGTTATACAATTTTTTATGTTTTGAATAGCGTTTGCCATATCTCCGATGTTATTGGCTCGATTTGGATTCTGTTTATTATTTCTAAAAGCTTATGAGTTATTTTATCGGATTAACTAACATTTTATTAAAATTTGTCAACCATGCAAAAATAATGGAGGTGATAACATTTTTATTCTAAAAAAATCGTATTTAAAAAAAAATTACTCAAGTGTGAGAAGTTCATAAAATAATAGGGAGGGATTTTGAAAAAAAAAAATTGAAAAAAAAAATAGAAAACAAAAAAAAATAAGATAGACCCCCCTTTTAAAGTTATTTTTCAATAATCTTTCATGAACATTCAGAAAAATGCGGGCGGTCACATGCCGATGGGCGACATTGTATTTTCAAAACTAGAAATCGACCCCTTATAATAGTATCTTGTGATATATCAATAATACCTATTGATTTGATTGACTGAAAAATCTATTTTATATATAAAATAACGACTAGTAAGAAGCAGTAACCAGAATAGGGAGGACGGCACACAACGGCTTCTTTCCAGATTTATAATATGTTTGAGAACGATTTATTATCAATGCATTATCTCTACTGCCAATGATAGCCCGATGTAGGTAAATATAATAGCCCACTAATTATATAGCTCACTGCAAAATACAACTGAAATCGGTCGCGCTGGAAATATGGCTTAATTTGCGGTAAAGCCCCTCTGGAATCTTAATAAACAACTTTCCGGTAAGTTACAATATACTCGCAGTTGGGAACCAGTTTCCGATAAATTGAATATCGATTATGGAAGACTTCTTAGTCATTTCCATAAAAAAATTAAAAAGAGATACAGTTTGTATTTTTAAGGCTCAATTTGCTTTTAGCGACCCGGGCCGGGGGCAGGCCTGAATAAATCTAACTGAGAGCCCCTCTAGATAAAAGATATACTGACGGTTT
The DNA here is from genome assembly GCA_963680765.1 of Agrochola lychnidis. Classification (NCBI taxonomy): domain Eukaryota; kingdom Metazoa; phylum Arthropoda; class Insecta; order Lepidoptera; family Noctuidae; genus Agrochola; species Agrochola lychnidis. The sequence goes on along the minus strand of OY796852.1, from coordinate 16,341,976 downwards.
AATTGAGGGTTCTGTTTTTCAACTGGCTATGAAAAGGCCACTTTAGTTTTATAAAAGTTTCCTTTCAATAGATTCTCCAGATTCTTTATTAAACTCGTTTTCCACAACAACTGGAACCGGAGAATTATTTATCCCGATATAAAATGTCAATCCTAATCGTTCAGAAGTAAAAAGTTTCAAGAGAATTTAAATGATTTATTATCTTTGCGGATAAATATCCCATCTCTTGATAACCTACTTTATGGAAGAAGTCTTTTTCTTACGATGTCGCTCTAAGATGAATGGCTTTTTATTATAAAGGCTTCCTCGGTCTTCATGAATAATATCTTTATGCAATTTTATTCCTAAATTGAAAATGGAGCTGCATTAAAATAGCTGTCACCGCCGCTTATTGTCGCCCAGCGTGGGACTTGGTAAATTGTTCGTATTCGCTACAAAATATTGATATAATTGTATAATTCCGGGTAAACAACGCACTTTAAAGTATTTTAATTTATTAAAAACTATAAAAATAAAAGCACACAGTCCATTCACATAATTGATATTACCTTTTATAAGTAAACTGAGTACTGCCAATAAGACATACATCCTCATTAAGTTTTTTAACAAACAGTTGCATCACATATCACAGAGCTTTATCCCTCCATATATTGCCATAAGCACTTTACTCACACACGGTTTTAATTAACATTTCAATCGGAGAGTTGAGTCGAGTTATAATGAAGCTCACGTAATATTTTGGTAGCGAGCGCGGCGCGGACGACCGACGTCCTCGGCGGTTGACACACGACTGAAGAGAGTTCCCTCTCTCCGTTTGTTCGCGTTCGCAGTTACTCGCCCCTCGCCCATCTGGGGTCACCGCTTACAATTTTCGTGACCTTATGGGGCAAGTCGATAATCGCTTTTACTAATAAATATGACTACTAGATTTAGTGAGTCGAGAACATGTTATTATAAGTTTAAATAGAGGTGACAGGTGCCAATTTTCTATTAAAAAGACTGACTAGTGTAGGCTTGTGGTTAAGTTTTGTCGGACGATTGTGCGTTCCAAACTTATTATTTGAACATTCTTTTTGAAGAAAAATATATGTAATTAACCCCAAAGAACACATAATATAACATCACGCCTGTATTCCCCGAAGAGTAAGGCAGAAGTGCACCTAGAGTAGGTACATCCACATTTTGCCACTTATTTTTAACCCAAAGAACCAAACAGATAACATACAGAATGGTACATCGACGCAAAAACTGTTAACATGGATTCAGTACATGATTCTAAACGCCCCTGCGTTGAAATTTTTCGTCGATTTTTTTTTTTTTTTTTTTTCAAATCTGCTGTTCCTTGCATTTTGACCGCGTAAGTATTGCACTTTTCTATAAAACCTGCCACCCTGTATTATTATCTGAGTCGAACAGAATCCAGCAAAGAAATATTTGAGCCACTTTTGCCATACCTATTTGATTTTATAATCATGTCTTCATAATGTTTTGGAAAAGTAATATTTAGAACACAATTTCCTTTCTTTTGTATTCGTCACTGCGGTCATTTATCTGTTAATAACTGGCTCTTTTTTTCAATGTTCCAGATTGATAGTAATCTATCATTTCTTGTGCCTATTGCGTGTGTAAATTGAAATATTAATAAAGACTATTCAATTATCGTTCGCCAGCCTGTAATTTGTGTTGATTACATTTTCATTTAATAAATCGTTGTACCTTTTTATGTCTACTTTGTTTGACTTCTGTTCGAGGTATTTAAGTTTTTCGCCTTTTGTATTGTTTTGGAACACTATGGTAACTAATCGTATTTGCCAGCAAAGATTGTTTTGTTAACATAATCTAAAACATTTCACTGGAAAAATATCAATATTGTTTTTGTTATATAGACATTTTCACTAAGTTTTATCTGGGGGCATGGTAGTGCCACCGCCGAGTCGAGCAAAACAACATAATTTCGTAGCAATAATTTACCATTTTAAATAGTCATAATTGAACATTGAACATAGCGCTAGCGGGCCAAGTTTATGCACACAAAAACCGCTCATAGCGCTAATAGTAGGTAGATTTTGTTGTATGTAGATTCTATTGCCGTGTGCAATTCCCAAGTCATTATATTTATTAAAGAAAAAATATGTCTAATGTTGATACAGTCACTACAAATGTTGTTAGTTAACTAATTAGGTAACAATTTATGATAAAGTTGTTGGATACATGCTTCTATAGATAGGTACTGAATAAATTAACTGACTTGATTTTACACTAGATCTCACACCGTTTTGCTATAGAAGAACTGCGTTGCGAGACTTGTATTTTTTTTAATGTTAAGTTTTTGATGAGATTTCACATTTACAATTATAAAATAAAGCTTAGTGATAATGTTCTACCTGTGAAAATATTATTTGTCAGTTTCGTGAAGCTTACCCAAGATTTTGACAGATAATAGTTGTATTTTTTTGTGTATTTAATTCTTAAGACTAGCTTGTTTACTTTTTCTAAGGAACCTAAATAGGCAATTTTACAAAACCCCAAGTTTTTCAAGTTTTGTAAAAGTGGAACCCAAGTTATAAGAATAAACAACAAAACATATTCCCAGAACTTGGCTATCTTAGAACAGTTCAGTTCAGTTTCCTTTAACTTCAGTTATCAGTAACTGCCATAATGTTAACATAAAGAGAGAAAATTAATACGTTCCAAAAATTTATCTCACTCGTTCATTTAAATACATTATCTTGAAGAAAAGCACTTCATTTCCGGACAATGGCTTATTTTCCATACACTAACCTCAAGCCCACATGTTGTTATTAAAGTAAAATATCATTAGGCCCTCCACAAACGAGACTTGTACGACATTTTTCCTCCTCATCGGATAGGTCGTAACACTTTATCGTTATTGTACGGCCTTATTCGAGAATGGAGTAGCATCATAAAATCATAAACACCTTCAGTTTTCGCGTTATCCCTTACAAATTCCTTGGGGTTGCGTTCAATCGCCGATTATGAATTTGGTGTTCAATACGTGATCTGATTATTCGATCGTCTCTTGTTATTAAACAGTCAGATGTATTGAGATGTTCTTGGCTTTGTTCAGAGGGTATTATATGTTCTGGATTAGGAGTATGGTGTGTGTTAATAGTGGATTACTCGTATGTTGTTTGATCTTTAGATATACCCATGTATTTATGGTAAGGGTTTTGGATTTAAATAGGAAGCTCTACAAATTATATAATAAACCCCTGATATTATGATAATTTTTTTTTCCTCCTTTCTTAATTCTTCAATAGAAAAGGTCATTATTTGAAATCACTTTCACAGTAATATAATGTTATGACACTGTTTGTCATAATAAGGATGATGACAAAAAATATTTTTTTTGTCCGTCTGGTATATTATTCATTTCTTTTTTTACGTAGTCAATAGATTACGGTGATACATTGAGTTAAAATGTGCCATGACGTCACGAGTAGAGATTTTATACTTACTTGTGACATAGCAACCCCCACTCCACAACTTTAATGCGATTTATTTAAGTCATTTTTTATTAATATGATAAAACAAAAAATACGTGTCAAATATTTTTTTATTATCTGACTGGTGGACTAAATAGAATTTCTTTTTTTACCCAGGCATCATCCCTATTCTAGACCAACATTAACACGCAAATTGTTGTCCGCACCAGATTCACGGTCACGGCTCCTCGGCTCCTAATCAAACATTACAACGAACACTTTAATATACTGTCTGTGTATATTTAGGAGTTGATTTAGAGATAATTACCACTTCATTTGTTGATACACTTTGAAAATTTCCTCCTCGAAATTGTTGCAATGCAGCTCGTCGTAATGGGGCTAGGGGCACGTCTCTTCTTTGGGTATTACCGGGTGACAACCGGGCACAGGCGGCGTACTCCCAACGCTTTATCACTTAATTTGAATCGTGTCTTGAATTTAGAACACAGGCTGTCCTTAGAATTCGAAAATTGTTAATCTGTTCTGTCTGGATATTCCAATTCCAATCCGAATCGCAATAAACGAAGACCGGCTCTCAAATAAATTTAATAGTCAGCCCCTCCTTTGCAGTCGTCAGGTTAAATAAATTCCCTCTGAGATGTTATCTGATAAATACTAAATAAAAAGTACTCCGTTAAAATTTTATCTAACGAATTTATCATCGTTGTAAAAAAATATTTTCTTTTATTTGAAATCTTATTAAAATTCACGTGGTAAATGAAAGTCAAATGTAAATGTGGTTCCCGACTGAGCAGTTTTTATTATTCAATCATCAAAATGAACCCTAACAATAAATCATAAAACGAAAACGCGCATAAGAAACGAAGTTTACGATATCTGGCGAGGTAAGCATGCGAAGGATAATTCACAAATTGTTAGAAGACCAATTTCGGTTCGAGTTTCGAGTGGAGAGCTCGGTTCCGAACACACGCATTATGTTCTCTACTTTTTATAAAGCGCCTTATTACGTATGCGGTATTCCAAAACGTTTATGAAAATTCATGTACATATTTAAACAGTGCAAAAACGAGCGTGTGTAAGTACGTATCTCCTCTGAGAATGATATTCGTGAAAGTAAACGCACCATATTTTTAGTGGGAACGTCGGTAAAATGACAACATTCACCTCCCTCTAAATCAAACATGCATAAATCCAGGCCGCTCCCTTTACGCTATTATGTCAACCGAAGCGATTTATGATGGCATCTAAGAGATTTTCACAAGGGAGAATATCGCCGAGTAAATAGTATTGAGCGTAACTCAACAATATATCTGCCTATGCGTTATCACAAGCGAAATGCGATCGCAGCGTTTGCCCGCATTTTATTGTGTTTTTGATGTTTCATTTGATCATCTTTGTTATTTGGGCAATACATTATTCTGATTTAAAGAATAAATCAGACATTTTTCATATTGAATTCTGTTTGAAATGCTCGTTATATCAATAGTAATGGAGTTTGCTTTTGTTAAGAAGTAGACTCGTCTACTCAGTGGTAGTTGGATTGTGTATACAATGAGATTAGTGTGTTGGCAAGGCAATGTCTGACGAGTTAGGGGACGTGTCTGTAGCCTCTATGTAGTGAACAAGTACTTATCACGTAGGTACAGGATATTACGGCCGAGATATCCGACTTATTCATAATGTATTTAAACAGGAAGGTAACAAAAGTAGGCTATTTCTAAATCCATAGGCAATAAGAAATAATCCTGTGGATCCAGAAATAGGAACATTTCGGTGTATGTTTCAATAAACATTTGGTAATTAGGATCACCGAGAACTCTAATTAAGTTTGAAGAAATTTTGTTTAACAGAGTTGTATCTTACATATAATGTACCTGTTTACTATAAAATATATTTATGAAAACTAAACAATCATGTTTTGTTTTCGCTACGCTGAATTAAATTAAATTAATTTCACCTGTCTATTTACAAGCATTCTTTTGTTTCAAAAACTGAAGCTCAGCCGAATTTTCTTGCCAAAAATTATTATAAACAATACATATTAACATAGGTACGGCATTAATTACGTTGACAAACGAGTTGTATATAACACGAGAGCTAATAAAACAGGGTGTTTCGCCTCTGGACGCACCTGGGGCGCCGGTGATGGTAATGTAATTAATGTTCAACCTTTTATCAACGTGTGCCAGGTAAATGAGATTTTTTGGCCTTGCGCATTGTGCTCGAATGATTTCGACACTTGAGTTTTGTTTTGTCTGTAATTTTTTATTTTCGATTTTTTTTGCTTTTTTCTTTGTTTAATAGGTGTTGTCATGCAGTGGAACGTTGTGTTGGTACACATCAAATGCAGACCATACGTGAACATACACATTGGTGTACTTACACTGAAAATGAAATTTTTCGGGCTACGCATGGGATCTGACGAATCTTGCATAATATACGTAGGTGATTAATCTATAAAAAAAAGAAAAACGGGTTATTTATTTTCTTACTAGCTGCGCCCCGCGGTTGCACCCGCGTAAATCTCGATCCCGTGGAAATATCGTGATTAAAAGTATTTTCTGTCCTAATCCAGGTCATGATCTACCCATAAGTCAAATTTCATCCAAATCTGTTCAGCCGTTTTAGCTTTAAAGCGTAACAAACAAACTCACTTTCACATTTATAATAGTATCGTTAAGATGTCGTGAAGGCGGTGTGTTCTGAAAAATAAACTCAACCTTGACATTCTGCCGCCATTCTAACGTTTAAGTGAAAAAGTGGCGTCCACCACCCACTAAGCTTTCATCAATGCCATGGATTTGAACGAGGCCAATAACGATTAAAATGGTATAATAGCAATAATTTCAATCGTAGATTGACCCTGCCGCGTCCTTAGATGGTCGCGTTTCTGTGTCGTTTTGTCACCTCTGACATACACAACGTCGCAATGACTTGACTTGATTGTCATTATTATTCTGCGGGCTCACTTTCCTCAGTATGGACATTTTTCCACGCGAGTTAGTGAGGGCAAATCTACGATTTAAATCTTTGTATAAAACTTCAACTGTCATTAACGAGACACAATAGAATTTTTAATTGTTATGGCGTTTTATAGGCCAATCGACAGATGATCGGATAATAGTACTTATATAATAATATATCATACAGCCCCAAACTGCAGTACTTACTGCAGTCACGAGCACACCACAAAACCTTACAATAACGCAAAATTCAAAAGCGATTTTTTATGATATCACGATTGGAACTCTGAGAAAATACATTACATACTAGTATCGAATAATATAACCTATTTCATAATTTAACCGCCTCTGTGTTCTAGTGGTTAGACCACCTGTCTCAGACCCAGAGGTCCTGGGTTCGATTCCCTGTGGGAGCAAAATTTTCTACTCGGTTCGGTTGGTGGTAGGGCTTGTTCTAAGTCCGCCTGGCTAGCTACCACCATCTTATCTAAGTCTGTCGCCATAACAACAATGTTAACAGCATGTTGTGTTTCAGCAGTTAGAGGTAAGATAGCCAGTTCCTCTGTGGTTGAGGATTCCGGGTGAAGCTCGCTTTCACCTTCGGCCTGATCATCACTTACCATCAGGTTAGATGCAGGCCAAAAGCTTCCCCATTGTGGTTAAAAAAAAAACCGACATAAGTGAAAACTTGAACAAAATCGCCTTGGTGGAAGAAAAATCCTCGTATAGAACATTGGTCTGTAACCTTATCTAAATAAAGAGCAAATCGCGTTTACAAAAAAAAAACTTCCAAAACCTTTAAAGTAAAAATACTTGCATAGAACATTGATCCGTAACGTAATATAAATAAAGAGCACAATCGCGTTTACAAAAATGAGGTGTCGGTAACGGTGTCGCGAGTTCAATTGTTTTTTCCCAGCTCAAAAATGCCCAACGCGCATAAAGAAGTTTTCACTTCAAAAATAATATGGTTTCGAAAATACCTTCTTCGTAACTATATGTGACTGTACCTACACTTGGTAGCATAAAAAATAAATAGAGCATTCCACACTGATAGAAACTATTTCAATGTCCTGAAAATACAGCTCAGACTAAAACAAAATTAACCTTTCGTGCATTTGAAAAATATGTCTACCAAAAAATATTTGGCTGCGGATTTATTTGGGGAATATGGGTTTTAATCTAGTCTCACTCTCAATTTAAGTCAGTTCTCAAAATTGTTGGTAGACCGCTGCAGCACCGCGATACATTCGAAACAACCACGCCGTAAATTGAAAACCTGTGGGTTTTTAACTCCCATATTCCGCACCTCGAGAGGAACAGAACTGCATGATGGCGTCGTCACACTAACACAAGATTGAGTGAACGCTACTGAAATATCTTTAAATAATCTTTTAGACATATTGAACAGTTTCACAAGTCCAGATGTTTGACGTGTTTTTAAATACCTACCTAAGATATTGTTGAAAGAAAATTAAACTTTGATGCATTTTCCGTTTTCAAACTCGTTAGAGATGCTCTCTAATAGCGTTAGGTACGGATTTCGAATGCAACATCAAATTCGTTCCACCCGTTATTCTGCATCATTATTTTTAATTGACATCCCTCGACAAAAGCTGAACACGGAGAATTTTAGAATCATAGATCCCTACTGCATTTAAAACATGAATTAGCAAATAGGTAGGTTCTTCAAATTTTTTCCTGATCAGGAATTCAAAGGCCCCTTACTAAGCAAACGTTGTTAACGATGATTTTGTATTCATGGTAATTGAGCTTAGACACGCACACATACACAATCTTGCACACACATACAGCGGAAGGAACTAACTTATGCACCCACTTTACAACATGCGTGCAGGCAGACACGCAGGCCACTATAATTCTACAGTCCACAATAACTGTAATAAGAGTCAATTCGATATTGATTTTGGAATAAAAAATGGAAATTTTCAGGAAATTACTTTGTGTTACTATGGTGTTTGATGCCTCCGTAGAAAAAGTTTTTGGGATATAATATACCGACTTTGCTGATGGTTGTTACAGATAAAGACCTATGCGAGAAGCGAATATATTCATTTATTTATTGAGGACCAAAGATGTTAGCACAATCAGCCTTTAATGTCAGCCTGGACACAGGCCTCTTCTCTTCGAGTGGGAGTAGGCTGTAATATACCACGCGGGCCCAGTACGGGTTGGTAAATGTCACATGTTTTCGAATGTTTGGTTCTGGGACATACCGGTTTCCTCACGATGTTTTCCTTCGCCGTTTTGAGAGCAGTGGTGATAAATATTTACACAAAGTAAAGTGCCTGCCTGGGTTTCAGCCCACGACTTACAAGTCGGGGCCATTACCACCACTACTTACATCATTACTTTCGAAGATGTACACAAAAAATCACAATTTATAGAAATATCAAGTTTCAGTCTTTCAATTAAAGGAGTGCACTCTCCTTTAATTACAGAAAGCCACAGCATGCTTTAAATTATCGACAGTTTTTTTTTAAATATTTTATTAAATAAGAAGGAGGAACTCGTGGCTAAGTAATAACAGCCGCACGGGTCAATCCATCAGGTTAAGCTACGCTTGCCAGGGTTGGTCAGTGGATGGGTGACCATCTTTACATACCGAGACTCCTCCGTGCCTCGGAAAGCACGTTAAGCCGTTGGTCCCGGCTGTCATTCGTGGATCTTTGACAGTCGTTACGGGTCGTCAGAAGCCCAAAAGTCTGACAACTAGTCATACCAAGGGGTATCGTATTACCCAGTTACTGGGTTGTGGAGGTCAGATAGGCAGTCGCTCCATGTAAAATACTGGTATTCAGCTGCATCCGGTTAGACTGGAAGCCGACCCCAACATAGTTGGGAAAAGGCTAGGCAGATGATTAAATATAAAATAATGTTATGTATTATATCATATTATTATTTTGTTAAGAAAAAAATAAAATTAAGTTAAGAAACTTTATTTTATTTTATTCTTAACATACTTGTACACAATATATATATTTTAGTGTTACCTAGATTGTATATTATATTTAAGATTTATCAAAAATATTCGTTGAATACAACTAAAAAATTCAAGAAATAAAACTTAAATTACAAAAGATTTACAATACCAATTTTGTTATCCATATATTTTGTGACTAACTTTTGCCCGCGTCTTCGCCCGCGTGGAAGTCGGAAATAAAGTAACACACAGACAACAGAATTACTTTTGCACTTATAATATTGGCATGAATTTCTTGCTATTCAATTTAAAAGTTATCTTCAAGACATCGCATTTACTATTAGCAATGAAACAAATCAATGCACATTGTTTAATTTTATATCTTGTATAACTAGCCTAATAATACGCACTGTATCATACTATGGTAATCAGCATGATTCCAAGCGCATCGAGGTACAACCAGCATGTAATTTACGGCTAAAATCATGGTTTCTCGAAATCGTGAAACGCTAGCCTATTGAGGGTATATACAGATACATACCTATGTAAATCTGAGGTGAACGAAGTACATGAGGAATACAAAAATGGAGTGCTAATACGAAGACAAACCTAAAAATTATAATGTTGGTAAAAACGCCATACGAAATTAGTGACGAAAAGCTTTTTTAATGAAATGATAATTTTTTGATTTGTTTAACATAGGTGCAATAATAATGGTATATAAAGTGTATCTATCTATCTACTCGGCATAATATGACAATCCACTGCTGTACATATAACAAATATAAACGCCTGTCCTAAATTGCATCACAGTATCCTATTCTCAGTCTTCCGCATCCAGTTTACCCCTGCCGCTTGTTCCAGATCTATATTCATCAATCGCAACATTATACGACTGTCTCAAACTGACAGCAAGACGCAGACGTAGCGCGCCAAACTGTGGTATTTATGGCAAGTCCTGAGACGACATTCGTTCAGCCGAGAGCACTCCATTCCTGCTTACTCCATGCCCAACACAGACTAGTTAGTTAAACTGTAGACCATAAGAGCCGGTAACTCACGTACGACTAGAGGGAATGCGGAGCGACTTCACGTAATCGCACTGTCTCTTCAACAGTTTACTTGAAGTATTCCCAGTTAGCTGCATTGATGACGAAATTATAGGCCAGTTTCTCGAACGAAAATTATCGCAACATTAATGTGACAATCACAGCAGTTTACATGCGCTTGATAATTATTTTTCACATAAATTTTGCGATAATTTTCGGCTTATGGGTTGATTCGCACGAATTTACTCCCCCCCCCCCGATCGACACTTTTTAGTAATTTTATGAATTTTAGGCAATAACTTTACTGCATGAAGATTCAAAATGTACCAATTGCTGTATATATTTCTGGAGTTGTCGATTCGCCCATAAATAAATTAACTTCGTGCGAATCGCCTCAAGAAAAAGCAATATTATTTTCAAGACTCATAATAATTAGATTTAATAATATTTATGTCATGACCTACTTTAAAAGCTCTTTCACATTCTGCAAGCGATTTGCAGTAACATGTGCGCAAAGGTCAGTCTGGCGGAATTTTATTACTGATATTTTTCATACTTTTTATAGTTCATGTGCTAGACAGTTCTAGAAGAACTCGTGGCCAATTAATAACAATCACACGGATCGATCCATCAGGTTAAGCTAAGCTTGCTGGAGTTAGTCCATGGATGGGTGACCATCTGTACATACCTCTGTGCCTCGGAAAGAACATTAAGTCATTGGTCCCAGCTGTCATTCGTAGATCTTTGACGGTCGGTACGGGTCGTCCGAAGCCCGAAAGTCTGACAACGAGTCTTACCAATTACTGGGTAGTGGGAGGTCAGATAGGCAGCAATGATGGCTAATAATGAGTTAACACTGGGATGAAGACTGATAAAGAAATGATGATTAAGAAGAAATGGAGACGCACCCCAAATAAATTGAGATAAGGGAAGGAATGATTGTGAAGATGAAAGCAATTAAAGGGTTAACAAATCATAACATCACGCCTGTATTCCCCGAAAGGTTAGGCAGAGGTAGACCTATAGTAAACCCACATTCCGCCAGTTATGCAATGTTAAAGGTATTAATGCAATCAATGCATGTAACAACTTTACTGGATATACATCATACATTGTCAAGCATAAATCAATTTTCCATAGAATAAACAACAAACCACATGTATTATTCAGAGAAACATCACTCATTTATAATGGAGTTGGAAATACAACAGATGACGGTTATTGTCAGCATATCTATAAATATTTAAAACTAATAACACCAACCAACTAAGAATAAAAAAGGCTCGACCAAAATAGAAGTTCTAACAAGAATAGTGTGAACCAGGGATGTTACGGAGTTTCGGTTCCGGTTCCGAAAAGTCGGAATTTCCGATTAATTTTACACCTCCGATTCCGACTTCGGTTCCGATAATTTTGAATCGGAGTTATACCGAAGTTCGAAACGCAGCGATACACGTGACTAGAGCGCACACAAACAAGTTTTAACTCGTCGCCAGTGTAATTTTACTTTATTTTATACACGCTCGCGCTCGAAATCTCAGTTTATTGTTTTGTTTGTGGATATTATCGCTAATATTTGACCGATTAAAGAGACTGAATTATATTTTAACTGTTTCATTAAGCCTTCCGATAGCACATCTTTCTTCTACTTCCACCAACGACGCCGGTTCCGGTTCCGTTTCCGATCAATCAAATTTCTAACCTCCGGTTCCGGTTCCGATTCCGACAAAATGTACGTTTTACTTCTGTAACGTCCCTGGTGTGAACTATATTAAGGATTTAATGAGCAGGTTGTGACAAGCTCAAGAAAAAAACCTTAAAAAAGATTTTTTTTTTGTCAAATGCCTCTCCCAAGTCCTTCCAAGAACTCTTTTACCGCACCACCTCGAACCAACCCTCTTTTCAAGGTATTATTTTCAACAGTGATTTCCGTCAGGTATTTATGTGGAACCAGTAATTTACGTTATTAATCTTTGCTTTGTGATGAAATTGAAGCAACCAGTAACTTGTATTTTTATTCATAGCCTCAATACTTAAGTATTTAATCATTAGCATACCACATTATCAGCTTAGGTAGCGATCATAATATGGCTCCTAGATTTATACACGAAACAGATAAACATCGTCAAAGTACAGCTATTTATGGACAAGCACAGATCCCAAGCTGTCGTCCTCGGCACTCTATCCATGTTCCCATAGTGACAGACAGAACCCTATATACGGTAGTACCCTATATACGGCAGCTAGGGGTCATAACACGCGTTGAGAATTTATCATTTTTATTTATCCTTCGACGTGCCATGTTTTCCTTGAACGTTGCTAGGGGATAAATTTAAAATTGTATACGGATTTGGAATGTATACCGTAATACACACGCAGAAGTTCTTGTGTTTAATTGTGCTGATATTAAGACCCGTTTCTCTTCATTTTAATGATACGTTTAATTAATGTAATTTCTCATCCGTATGTTGTCTTAATTATGAAATTGGTATTATTTTTGTAACCTGTCGTAATAAATGTATATAAATACTAGCTGCGCCCCGCGGTTTCACCCGCATAAGTCTCGATCCCGTGGGAAAAAAAAAAGTATTCTATGTTCTTTTCCAGGGCATCATCTATATATGTGCCAAATTTCATCCAAATCCGTTCAGCCGTTTTAGCGTGAAAGCGTAACAAACAAACTTACTTTCGCATTTATAATATTAAGGATATAGTGAAACTTGTAATCGTTTTGCGTAGGCGATATTACAAACATTTAAAATGAGAATCGCTATATTAAAAAAATATGACACGTAGGGATACTCAAAAGGGCACATAACCCTGAAAATATTCCACATTACCCTTTCATTTTTCTGAATTAGGTATTTCCAAACTAAATGGTTGAAAGTGATTTCATATTCAACAGTGGGTATTGAGGCATATTTTAGCTGAATATGATTTATTCGACGATATTACGCACCCAGGCCTGGCTTGAATGGCATTACGTTGACAGCTTATGAGGTCCTTTATTTATATTTGATTTATGTAGTGAGCACAGATACGGCCGCTCTACTCGCTTCACGGTTACTGAACATTATTCGCTATTTAAATGGGGAAAAAATCGACATTAGTTTGACCTTAGGCTCCATAACTTACTTGCGCCATAGATAAAGTTACAAACGATATATAAATCTCCGGAACTAAAACTGGCCTTTTTTATTTCTTTTCGAACAAATAACGTCTTGCTGCGTCGTCAGTATTTTACCAGAACTATTTTTTTCGCGACACTAAGTAAGAGACCTTGTACGAAGGAGAGACCTTATAATAAACATTAGATCAATTGATTTCCTTCCCCCTGTTTTCAACAATGTAAAATCACAACACGTGTGACTCCTACGCTCAGGTAATGCGTTCAGTGAGCAGAAAATATCCATACATAAAATCAATAAAACCAAAGCTAAAATTCACTTGAGCATTCATAAAAACAAATCGCGTTTGGTGTTAGGCAATGTCATGCAAATTTCTGGAAGGCCGTGGAATCCAGTGTACAAAACAGCCATTGTTATAAAAATAATTGGGGTCACGTTGTCGTTAGTCCTCTCGAACCATTATTCTGTTTTGTCCAAAATATAATCCTGAAATCTGACAATTTGCTACGTTTAAATACCCAATTGTTCGTCAATTTAATAAGAGTATTAAGTTTTTGAGAGTAAGTCTTCTAAGAGCCCATTTACTGTTACTGTTGTAATATTATTAAAGGGTATTGTTTAATTTCAGATACTGAAAGCTCCAACTGTTCGCATTGAATTACACAGCTCTTGTCTGTCATTGAAATAAAGAATATCTAAACGTGACCAAATTAGGCGCTGAAAAGGCCAAATACGTAACGTTTATAAGTGATAAATCCAGGAATAATTGAAAGTGACCCACGTATCCTTTCTCATTTTATTGGCAGACGAGAATAAAATATATATCGGGTCATTTAAAAGTATTACTCCCTACGTAATATCTGGAGGACATTATTTTATATTCTACTGTCTCACGGGTCCATTTTTACATACGTATTAGCCTTCCCTGAGTGTTATATGTGTGTTTTGTTCTGAATTTTGTTCGCTTCATTATAATACACATTTGTCCTAATTACCGTTTGGCCTCGCGAGAATTGAAACCAACCTCAACATCCTGAAATGCTTTTATTTTAATCAATACGAAATATCAAAATGAGTACATATTGTTCTCTTATAACAATTTATTGGTCCCGCGGGTTCGAGCTCAACGGAGCGACGCCAACCAGATTATTATTTACCACTTTCGACCGCATTTTATTACTAACCCACAAAAGGGTCAAATAATAAAAAGAAGTGTTCGCTTTGTGGGTAAAACAATAGACCAATATTTATGATCTTTACCTCCGTGAACTCTCGTTTTTCGAAGTCAACTCAGCCTTATGAAGTAATTTAGTATAACAGCCCATATTGCTGCCGCAGGGAAACGTTATATCATTGTCAAAGAAACGTCGAGTAGTACTGATGTGTGTATGTTTTAAGAATATGTTATTCGGAAGTTGTGGAGTGGGTCGTAAGTATGTGTGTTGACCTTTGTGGGGCGTGTGAGGGTATGTGTGGCCAGTAGCCCCGGGCTTCGTGTCTCTTCACGGCTTATTGGGGAAACAATGGTGTTTGAATGTCAAAATACTATTGTGATGTATTGCCCCTTTTGGCCAGAGGCAGTGAATGCTGAACTTGCTTGCAATTTTCCATGAAACAATTCATTCTCCGAAATAGTAGGTATTATTGAATATAGACCAGACAAAGGTTTTAGATATCTATTGATAGTTTATAAGCTTCACCAATAGCACTGGAAATGAATATCACGAAACCAATATTTTTAACAGTTTACAAGCAAATTGTTCAGATAAGTTTTACTGTAACGATTTTTACGAATATACCCTTGGAATGTGATAGTTTCGTTCTGTTTATAGTCCAGACCCGCAGTAATGTTCATATAATATTTATTTCATAAAACAGCTTTTCTTGTACTAACCTTTGTTGTAGACATGTAAGTACCTACATCTTTTTCTTGAGAAAAGACGAAATAGGTAGTTGAAAAGCCACAAACAACATTTAAAAAGCCCTTTAAGTATACGACAAGTGGTGGGAGGCAAATCTTTTGTCGAAAAGGTAAAAATCCCGTTTGAAATAACCCGGAAAACGAACTTTGTCATAAACGCCAGTCGAGATGGATATTTGCTGATCCTTGCGCCCATCCTGTGTATCCACCTACTTTCGCTAACGGGAAGTCAACTGCAGAAGTATTTTACTCATAATTATTAGAACATAAATAGGTGCTCTTTGTATTGCTTTATTCGTGGAAAACTATGTAGTTGATATTGATTTTACTTACTAATTATTTTCTTGAAAACTCGGGTCTCTATGATAAAGACTACGCTTAGTTTTGACAAGACTTGGAAGTGTCTGCTACAAATAATAAAGAAAATATTACTTTCATAAAGTTATTTATTCATAATGGAGAAGAACTGTTTTTGAGAATTGGATATATCAAAAGGATCCTCTAGTGGTCATACAACAAGATCTTTCTTTGTTGCGCGACCTAGTAGAAAATACATATTTACTTAGATGTAGACGTTTACATTTTCTTAATATGATGTTTGCCTGGTACTTCAAAACATTCATAATAGTGTGAAGGCTCATATATTATGGAATAAAAAAGTGTCAGATTTTCACAAGACATCAATTGTAAAGATAAAAAAAACCGGTCAAGTGCGTGTCGGACCACGCACAATGAAGGGTTACGTAGTTGGGATGAATTTATCCCAAAAACAAACTTAATTTTGTAGTTGATAAACGTGTTCTCCCATATGGAATGTATGGGAAAACATGTTTTTGCAACTGCAAAGTTAAGTTGGTCGATTACTACTCGTTAACTTGTAGAGCCTACTTAGCTGTGATAGTTTTCCTTTTAATTTT
Source organism: Agrochola lychnidis (assembly GCA_963680765.1). Classification (NCBI taxonomy): domain Eukaryota; kingdom Metazoa; phylum Arthropoda; class Insecta; order Lepidoptera; family Noctuidae; genus Agrochola; species Agrochola lychnidis. The sequence continues at coordinate 16,325,587 of OY796852.1, read as the reverse complement.
GTTATATAAACTACTGCTGAGATTTTTTTTCACACATCCCAAACCAACCATTTAGCTGGCAGGGGGGGGGGGACACTTGACTCTAACAAAAATTAGCACTTTAAAGCTTAATATTTCCCTGAAACCCAAAATGGTTTTCACAAACTCACAATGTTTTTAAAGGACCCTTCCAATGATACCCCATATCATGGGATTAAAAAAAAATCATTTTACGTGTATGGGAGGTACCCTGAAAAAAATGTTTTTCATAATTTTATTTTACCACTTTGTCGGCGTAATTAATATGTATACCTGTGCCAAATTACAACTTTCTAGTACTAATGGTCTCGGAGCTAGACCGCGGACAGACAGACAGACAGACGGACATGACGAAACTATAAGGGTTCCTTGTTTACTACGGAAACCTAAAAATGATTTAATTGTGTATAAGAGTTGTGGGAGACCATGACGTTCGTTCACATACACAATTAAAGCTTTTACTTTTAGCTTTTTAATTAACTAGCTGCGCCCGCGGTTTTACACGCTTCCCGTGGGAATTTCGGGGTAAAAAGTATTCTATGCTTTAATCCAGGTTATAAACTATCTGTGTGTCAAATTTCATCCAAATCCGTTCAGTAGTTTTTGCATGAAATAGTCACAAACAAACATCCATCCTCACAAACTTTCGCGTTTATAATATTAGTAGTATTGCAAGCCGAATGCACGATTGGATCTCCCATCTGCAAAAATGGCGAACTTTCACATAACCTCTCATCCCCTATTTAATTTTCTAAAATCCTTCCTTACTGCTCATCTTTGTAACAACAAGAACTCTTGCGCAAAATTTCATGCTTCTAGAACCAGCGGTTTTGGCCGTCCGTTGTCCTTCAGTGAATTAATGAATTTAATATTTTTATTAAATAGATAAAAAATAGGTCACACTCTTAAAGTAGTGCCCTCAATGACCTCTAGGTATACGAAATACGCTCCTTTACTCTGGCTCAGTGAACAGTACAGTAATTACAATGCGATATATCGTAAATTCCGAGCAAACGGCCGTACCATTTCGGCCTGAACCGCCGGATAGAACAAATAGGTCACAAGGTTCTAGTTCTAGGCCATATGCAAACACCATTTAGTAACCCAGTCACCCTCGATTTAGTCTTAACCTGTGGGTTACTACCATTCAATAGCATCGCGTTTTAGAATGTTAAATTATACTGCTTGAATCTTTCAAGAGATTTGTAATTTTTTGCTATCTGAGACTGAAGTATGGCCTGCACCTTAATTGCGTAACACACGATCAATGCGGCTTGTGGCTAAGTAATAACAGCTGCACGGGTCGATCGATCAGGTTAAGCTACGCTTGCCGCGGTTGGTCCGTGGATGTGTGACCACCTTTACATACCAAGTCCCCTCCGTGCCTCGGAAAGAACGTTAAGCCGTTGGTCCCGGCTGTCATTTGTAGATCTTTGACAGTCGTTACGGGTAGTTAGAAGCCCAAAAAGTCTGACAACCAGTCTTACCAGTGTTACCTAGTCACTAGGTTGTGGAGGTCAGATAGGCAGTCGCTCCATGTAAAATACTGGTATTCAGCTGCATCCGGTTAGACTGGAAGCCGACCCCAACATAGTTGGGAAAAGGCTAGGCAGATGATGATGACACGATCAATCACAATATGAATTACTTTGAAGGATATTGTAAATCCATTGCTTTTTAAGTTAGAAAAATTTGTCTGCCGTAAATAACGCAATGAATGTTGTGAACTGTCAAAATAAAACAGATTGTGACTGATCGTGTGTGCAGGCAAGTATAGTTAGGCCCGATTTACGCGATGCAAGTTTCTTGCATACGATAAAATTGAAGCAAGAAACGACTTGCATGCTAAATACTGTTCAGACGATGCAACTTTTATCGTTATTTCAACTTATGGTAAGTACGCCACATGTAATTAAATCGCATCGTGTAAATCAGTACCCTAATTGCGTAATACAACACAATCAAATTCAAATGGAAACAGATTGCTAATCCATTGCTTCATAAGTTGAAAAAAAAAGCAATGAATGTTGTTGAACTGTCAAAATGAAACAAATTAGGCATAATTGTATACGAAAATAAGTTATGCAATTAGGGTGCAGGTTTTGCTCTCTGATTTCGCTTATTTTGATATTCGAAATGTCTGGTGGTGACGAATTATTTATTTTATATACTATTTCATTTATTTTCATGCTTTTTCACCAAACCGTTACACAAAAAGAACGGAGCCTATTGCGATTTACCGAGAATATTTCTTAGCGCGGCAATTCCTTCTTGGGCGAGCTATTTCTTACTTTTGCAAACAGAAAAAAGAAAAAAACACGCGTTGTATCACTTCTTGAACTTGTAATCGAACCGCTGCACTAATGATGCGTCATTTCAGAACAAGAAGTAAAAAGTCGAACACTATTTCCTTCCACTGAGTACCACTAGTTTTTCTCCCTCACAAAGAGTTAAGGGTGAACGAGTACTTACTTGACTGAATTTTAAAAGCTTTTATGCCGTTTTTATTCGTGAGTCTCTAATTACAGTGGCGAAGGCGTCACATAAAGCTACCTTAGTCATTACAGATGCCGTGAGCTACGCTATAAAGCTAGAAAATGCTACATGCAAATTATTTCACGTGCCAGTGTTGCTGTTTGAGCCTACCTACTATGTTAATACACATCATATTAATTTACGTCGCGCGACACCAACGTAATTAGCTTAAAAATCACGACATACACGTTAAAAAAAACGGTTTTAGACGAATTAATTGACCGTCGCGTTTACGTTGGAAATATTCGGGTATTTTTAAAGAGTTCCGGGAAAATACCACGTCACGTCGTTCACAAGTCGTCAGGAATTTTAATGCCCCTTAAAATGTAACAAGTTTATCTGCGGGTTTAATTGCATAACGGGTGCTCTTTTTTCCGACGCGTAGAACGCAGTTTTGCAAAAACATCGGGAAAAAAGTTACGGAAATTTTCATTTCTGTATTTTTTATTACGTATACCGCGAAATTTTCAGGTAAGTAGAGCATATGCGACGGAAAATGTCATATAAAATATTGAAGTTTTCATTAAAACTGTTTAAATTATTTTAATGTTATGAAAGTTAAACAAGAAGGACTTATATAAATATTCACCCCTTCTTTTAAACTGTGTTATTCTATGCTTTAATCCAGGTTATAAACTATCTGTGTGTCAAATTTCATCCAAATCCGTTCAGTAGTTTTTGCATGAAATAGTCACAAACAAACATCCATCCTCACAAACTTTCGCGTTTATAATATTAGTAGTATTGCAAGCCGAATGCACGATTGGATCTCCCATCTGCAAAAATGGCGAACTTTCACATAACCTCTCATCCCCTATTTAATTTTCTAAAATCCTTCCTTACTGCTCATCTTTGTAACAACAAGAACTCTTGCGCAAAATTTCATGCTTCTAGAACCAGCGGTTTTGGCCGTCCGTTGTCCTTCAGTGAATTAATGAATTTAATATTTTTATTAAATAGATAAAAAATAGGTCACACTCTTAAAGTAGTGCCGTCAATGACCTCTAGGTATACGAAATACGCTCCTTTACTCTGGCTCAGTGAACAGTACAGTAATTACAATGCGATATATCGTAAATTCCGAGCAAACGGCCGTACCATTTCGGCCTGAACCGCCGGATAGAACAAATAGGTCACAAGGTTCTAGTTCTAGGCCATATGCAAACACCATTTAGTAACCCAGTCACCCTCGATTTAGTCTTAACCTGTGGGTTACTACCATTCAATAGCATCGCGTTTTAGAATGTTAAATTATACTGCTTGAATCTTTCAAGAGATTTGTAATTTTTTGCTATCTGAGACTGAAGTATGGCCTGCACCTTAATTGCGTAACACACGATCAATGCGGCTTGTGGCTAAGTAATAACAGCTGCACGGGTCGATCGATCAGGTTAAGCTACGCTTGCCGCGGTTGGTCCGTGGATGTGTGACCACCTTTACATACCAAGTCCCCTCCGTGCCTCGGAAAGAACGTTAAGCCGTTGGTCCCGGCTGTCATTTGTAGATCTTTGACAGTCGTTACGGGTAGTTAGAAGCCCAAAAAGTCTGACAACCAGTCTTACCAGTGTTACCTAGTCACTAGGTTGTGGAGGTCAGATAGGCAGTCGCTCCATGTAAAATACTGGTATTCAGCTGCATCCGGTTAGACTGGAAGCCGACCCCAACATAGTTGGGAAAAGGCTAGGCAGATGATGATGACACGATCAATCACAATATGAATTACTTTGAAGGATATTGTAAATCCATTGCTTTTTAAGTTAGAAAAATTTGTCTGCCGTAAATAACGCAATGAATGTTGTGAACTGTCAAAATAAAACAGATTGTGACTGATCGTGTGTGCAGGCAAGTATAGTTAGGCCCGATTTACGCGATGCAAGTTTCTTGCATACGATAAAATTGAAGCAAGAAACGACTTGCATGCTAAATACTGTTCAGACGATGCAACTTTTATCGTTATTTCAACTTATGGTAAGTACGCCACATGTAATTAAATCGCATCGTGTAAATCAGTACCCTAATTGCGTAATACAACACAATCAAATTCAAATGGAAACAGATTGCTAATCCATTGCTTCATAAGTTGAAAAAAAAAGCAATGAATGTTGTTGAACTGTCAAAATGAAACAAATTAGGCATAATTGTATACGAAAATAAGTTATGCAATTAGGGTGCAGGTTTTGCTCTCTGATTTCGCTTATTTTGATATTCGAAATGTCTGGTGGTGACGAATTATTTATTTTATATACTATTTCATTTATTTTCATGCTTTTTCACCAAACCGTTACACAAAAAGAACGGAGCCTATTGCGATTTACCGAGAATATTTCTTAGCGCGGCAATTCCTTCTTGGGCGAGCTATTTCTTACTTTTGCAAACAGAAAAAAGAAAAAAACACGCGTTGTATCACTTCTTGAACTTGTAATCGAACCGCTGCACTAATGATGCGTCATTTCAGAACAAGAAGTAAAAAGTCGAACACTATTTCCTTCCACTGAGTACCACTAGTTTTTCTCCCTCACAAAGAGTTAAGGGTGAACGAGTACTTACTTGACTGAATTTTAAAAGCTTTTATGCCGTTTTTATTCGTGAGTCTCTAATTACAGTGGCGAAGGCGTCACATAAAGCTACCTTAGTCATTACAGATGCCGTGAGCTACGCTATAAAGCTAGAAAATGCTACATGCAAATTATTTCACGTGCCAGTGTTGCTGTTTGAGCCTACCTACTATGTTAATACACATCATATTAATTTACGTCGCGCGACACCAACGTAATTAGCTTAAAAATCACGACATACACGTTAAAAAAAACGGTTTTAGACGAATTAATTGACCGTCGCGTTTACGTTGGAAATATTCGGGTATTTTTAAAGAGTTCCGGGAAAATACCACGTCACGTCGTTCACAAGTCGTCAGGAATTTTAATGCCCCTTAAAATGTAACAAGTTTATCTGCGGGTTTAATTGCATAACGGGTGCTCTTTTTTCCGACGCGTAGAACGCAGTTTTGCAAAAACATCGGGAAAAAAGTTACGGAAATTTTCATTTCTGTATTTTTTATTACGTATACCGCGAAATTTTCAGGTAAGTAGAGCATATGCGACGGAAAATGTCATATAAAATATTGAAGTTTTCATTAAAACTGTTTAAATTATTTTAATGTTATGAAAGTTAAACAAGAAGGACTTATATAAATATTCACCCCTTCTTTTAAACTGTGTTCTAAGAATTTATATACTACACGACTTTAAATTAAAAACAATAAAAACTTAATGAAGACGAAGCCGTTGATTGGTGGCCAGCTATGTGGTCCTGGCTCAAATATGAAACTTTGAACAATCGCGCTGAACTCACGAGCAAAACAAAGACTGAACAGGACATTCATTATGTGAACTCCTAATGAAATTTCTTTTAATAAAAGAAATAAACCCGATCCCTTCACGAAAACGTACACATCTTTTGTAACAATTTTTTGAATTAGCAATGATAAGATGAAATGATAATGGCTTTTTCCGTTAAAAAATCAACGAGGCGTAACTTGACCCGAGGGGTGAGTCCAGCCGATTCACCCCTTCGAGGCAAAGGCTACCTGCTTGCAAAGAGCTGGTTTTATTTTACAAATACTTTGTCAAAAAGTCGGTCCTCAAATTGCAATTTAAAAGGAATTTTCGCACACAACGATAAGTTTACCTACTATTCAAGATTGAAGGTATTCGCAGTTCCTTTCATTACAAAGATTGCAGTTCTGTTTTCCTTCAAGCTACATGTAAGTACCTTTATACTTGAGTTCACACGTAAGTCAGAACGTGACCAACCGTGTTAGGACCGTTTAGAGCTGTTATTTTTACTTTATACGAGTAAAAAACAACAGCTCTAAACGGTCGAACGGTAAACGTTATAGAACTTTGAACTAAATTATTTAAATGCTATTTAGGTTGTATTTTGTTTACTACGATTTGTACCTTGTCACTAAATTAATCATAAGTTTTATAAGTATAAGAATTCTTGATTCCATTAGATTGTCTATAGCCAGAAATTACTGTGCATGAAGTTCTCATGTTCCTATCTGGTTAAACTGGAAGCTGATATCAACATAAAGAAAAAAAAAGAAGAAAAATTGTTTATTCCGCACAAAATAAACGCACATTACAAAAATATTACATAAAATACACATTCACCAAAAGCCAAAAGCCTCGTATTCAATATTCGAAAAATAATAAAAGTTTGACTTTTGTCTATTGCTTATGTCAAGGCCAGAGACCAAAGACAATTTACAATTTTGTTTGCTTGGACAATATTATATGAAAACAACAAACAATCAAAACATAAACAAAACTCCGATTGCTGAGTCAAGTTTGGAAAAATCTAGACCAATGTTGACCTAATGTATAAAATTATATATTTAAGTTATTTGTCTTACCTTAGGTAGTTGACAGTTTTCCGTGCATGATTTCCTTGTAAATTTATTAATAGTTTTCCTACAAAAAGATCGGATAGTTGTCCAAAAAGATGTAGGTATTCTTTGCAAAGGAAAACGGCTCGTGTCACTGTAATATTTATTACGTAAGATATATGAGCTCAGCAGGAGATGCAATAATAGATTCCGGTTCACACCATAGGACAAATAAACGATATCATGACATAGGTATACGTTTTTTCCTATGCCTGCTTTTTGGGAGAGATTTTGCGGAATCTAAACACTTCTATATTATATTTAAAACCTACCTCATCATCATCTGCCTTGCCTTTTCCTAACTATGTTGGGGTCGGCTTCCAGTCTAACTGGATGCTGCTGAATACCAGTATTTTACATAGAGCGACCGCCTATCTGACCTCAACAACCCAGTTAGGTACCGGGTAACACGATACCCCTTGGTAAAACTGGTTCTCAGACTTTCGGGCTTCTGACGACCCGTAACAACTGTCAAAGATATACAAATGACACCCTGGACCAACGGCTTAACGTGCTTTCCGAGGCACGGAGGAGTCTCGGTATGTAAAGATGGTCACCGATCCACGGACCAACCCCGGCAAGAGAAGCTTAACCTATTGGATCGACCCGTGCGGCTGTTATTACTTAGCCACGAGCTCCTTTCAATTTATCTTCACCTTCACCACCACCTTCATCTTTTAAAACCTACCTATCGTCCATTTTCTTAATATCGTAATCGTAATCAAATATTGTAACAGCATGTTACAGTTTTACAATTATTTATCAGTCTACTTAGGTAATTACTACTGAAAAAAACTAATTACGATTACTGACAAATGCTTGCACTGACTGGACAGGTCCACTCAAATCTGTGTGGTTCTTTCCTCAAAAGACCTTTTCAGACACTAATCTACATGGTCCTCATATGGCCTGACCAAGATTATGTTTGGACTTTAAAAGAGACTGCTACCTCTGAGTTTGTTTCGGCCGTTCTTCTCAGAGTAGTCAGATAGGAAACGCCGAACTCATCTAGCTTATTTTTAATAAAAAAAATTATATGACGTGTAAAAGTGATTCCGATATCCTATTTACAGAATAAACAATTTAATTTCATTTCATTTCAATTATTTGTTTACAGATCAGAAGTTCTTACTATAACAGTTAGGTAGTCGAACTGTAAACTCGTTATGTTAACAAGTTAAAAGTACATAATTATAGCTGTACAGTATTTCGATTTTCTAAATGTCCCTCGGGAATCATCGCATTTCCGAATACAAACGAATGCTAATTTCCATGTCTATCAATTATTAGATTTATCGTGTATTATAATTTGAATTCAGAACTTAGTACTTTATTGTTATTTTGTTTTGATTTCCGTGTGAATTATACAGAGCTTTAAAACTATTCTGTCTCTATCTGTCGTGCCAGCGACTTTAGCAGCTTTCGTTCAAATCCCCGTTCTTTCCTTCCATTTTTAAAATAAATTACATTAAGTTAAAAGAGTATTAACAATTCTATATAATTCCAAGTCAATTGAAAGCGTCCAGTCTGCACCAAGTGCAAAGGGCAACTGATAGAAATCCGACGACTGACGAAACACGAAGTTTGCCGAGGGACATTAAGAAAATAGAAATACTGTACATAAGTGCGTGTAGTGTTATGTTTACAAACTAATTTGTTGGGTACCAGTTGGGTGGTAGTTTCCCAGTGAAATATGCCTACAACCTACATATTTTGTAAATATTTTGAGCTCCTCGTTAGATTCAAATGTGCGGTGGCGTTTGGAGTGTAGAGTGAATTCATTATCGCGGTCGGGCAGTCGTTAGTGGTTTACAACCCTGTTCACAAACTCTTTGAAATAATGCTCCCCCGGTACCTTGACGCTTTTCAACACGAACATAACGTACACGAGCACCTCGAGAGATATTTAAAACATTCGTATAATTCCTGTGAGCGAAACAATCGGGGTTTTGTTTCGTTATATAATAAAGCAAGCCTGTGCCAACTGTGTTGCCGGCACAAAAATCTGCGATGTGATATGATCATAATGACTTTTACTGCGTTTATTTTGCGCTCCGATTGCTGTTAAAATGGGAACTGTAAAATTGAATTATACGTGCATGGGTTTTGTTTTGTTTATCTTTCTTCCGGGTCGATCGACTTTTCATGCGTGAAAGTCGTGAGATGAGTAATAGAATGTTTAGCTAGTCAATAAGTACTTTTTTAAGACGTCTTGCAATGTCTTCAATTATTGCAATCATGTATTTGTAGTAATGATGACAGTCGTGGGTAATAGTTACATATAATTCGACATTTCACACCCAATTAGTTCACGAATAATAATAGAAAATAACTGACCAAACAGACAAAGGTAATTATAACAATATTTTATTCTACAGACTTAAAACTGTCACAAAAATCAGCCTAGCAGTCAAGTAAAATACCCACTAATTAATAGGAAATTGTTTTTACTTCCATTTATTAAGTAATTTTACATTCAGCTATTGAAAGACTCGTTTGAGGGCAATTATCAGAAATCTTTAGACGTTCGGGTATTTAACCTAATTTGACTTTTTTCTTTTTGTCCAGTGATTTTGTCATACCAAGTAATAATTATCTACCTTATTAATTTTCGTTCAGGTCAGATTTCGGTGTTAAGCTTGTATTTAAAAGGTCAGTGAGCAGTAATCAGCTTAGTACGGCTTTGCTTTGAGGCTAATAACGTCTAAAAATATTTTTTGTTCATAATTTAGTTAAGGGCTAGGAAAGTTCACGTTCATTAATGATGAGTCATAATCTTTTTGGTTTATTTTGTATTATTTTAATGGATAATATTTGGAATATGAGCCTGCAAGCTTTAATTGAATAAAACGTTTGAAGAATTAATGCATTATTTACCTACAAGCCGCTTAAGGCTTCATATACATGACGCCGGAGCCGCACCGGCGCCGGACCGCGGTGTGGCGCATGGGCGACATTTATTCGGATATACAAACATGCGGTTCGATGCCGGAGCGGCTCCGGCGTTGTGTACAGGAAGCATTACGTTTTGACCCGACCCGGATGTCTTGTAACTATGTATAGGAAGGACTTCCTGTAAATGATACCAGAGGCGCAACGGAGCCGTACCGGCGCCGGACCGCATGTTTGTGTATACGACTGAATATCGCCCATATGCCGCACCGCCACCGTACCGGGGCTACTCCGCCGCCTCACCGCCACCGCATAGATTTTATATTTTCATTCTGAGATTTTCTTATTTTTTTTTTATCTTACTGTCCGGCGCCAGTACGACTTCGATGCGGCTCCGGTGCAACTCCGGCAACATGTACAGGAAGCCTTACTATTAAGTAACTCGGCATCAATGCGGTGTCCACACGGTTCCAGCGCGGCACCGGTGCGACGCATACACGATTTTCATTCATATACACAAACATGCGGTGCGGCTCCGGCATCGTATACAGGAGAAGTTCGAAAGGGTGATCGTGGCCCCGGCAACATGGCAACATGTGGGTTTTAGTCAGTAAGAGTCTGACACGCCCTCTCACTCCGACCAGAGCGGGAGAAGTTATTTGATAATTTCCCACCCAAAAAACAAGGAAGCCTAAGAACTCTCGTCTGTTTCGTCACTATTAGTTTTCAGTGTCAAAATCACGTTTTTCACTACAGATAGTTTGATGAGTTTGATTTGTTTGATACTACCTGTATTTTTATAATTAAGTTATTACTGAAAATCAGAATAACAAGCAAATGAAAAAATCCGTAAATCCCTGTCATATTTTATATCGATTTATATTTTTAAACTTGACTCTGAACTCTATAGTTTCAATAGCCAATAAAAATACAAAAACACGGCACATATTTCATGTGAGAACCATGTACCATGTTGTAAACCTCTGAGATTTTTAAAGGAAATGTTTCACGCGGGATGACTGCGGTGCCTGCCATGAATTTTGGGACTGCTGCCAAAAAAGCCTGCACATTAGTCCCACTGATAATTGAACCCGAATGTATAGAGGTTATGTAGGTGAGGGCACTTGGGAACAGAGAGAAACATATCCTTACCAATTTGCGTAAACCTATGAAAAATTTTATTAATTAAAACTAGGGCATAGATAGGTACTGAAATGTGGTCGCTCACAATGGGCCTTATCAGAAGGCTAAAAGTAAAGAGCAATGGAGAGGGCTATGCTTGGAGTTTTCCTACGTGATTAAATCAGAAATGAAGAGATCCGCAGGAGAACCAAGGTAACCGACATAGCTAGCCCGAAGAATTGCCAAACTTAAGTGGCAATGAGCAGGACACATTGCTCGCAGAACGGATGGCCGATGAGGCCGAAAGGTTCTGAAGTGGCAACCGCGTACCGGAAGACGTAGCGTTGGAAGGCCTCCCACGAGATGGACCGATGACCTTGTGAAGGCCGCAGGAATCCGCTGGATGCGGAAAGCACAGAATCGGTTGAAGTGGAGGTGCTTGGGGGAGGCCTATGTCCAGCAGTGGACGTCTTTCGCCTGAAATGATGATGATGATGATAGATGTTTCCGTTATCAAATTGACTTTTAAACATCGTTTCTTTTCTATTTTGTTTTTTTTCTTAGTCCCACTGTTCTACCGACTAGAAAGCTGAAATTTTTTTACTGAACTATTCAATAGAACTATTACAGATTTAAGAATATGAAACTTCAGTAACTTTTTTTCGTAAGGTCACTAGAGTGAACGTGTTGGTACAGGATTATGTTTACCTATTTACTAGTGACGAACCCCTGCTTCGCACGGTTTTTAAAGGAGGAGGTTCTCAATTCGACAGTAAGTTTTTTTTTTTTGTATGTTTGTTACGCCATTACTCCACTAATTATGAATTGATTTTTATGATTCTTTTTTGTGGTGGTCCCAATAAAATTTTGTTAACATTGCGTGGGTAGTTTTTGAGTTAGTTTCAATAATACGTATTTTTCCCACTTAGTCTAGGTAAATGGATGATTTTATAATAAGTTCCTGTCACTGTTATTTACATAGCAGGTATAGTATTCGAATTTGTGTGGGGTAAGTACCACAACAAAAATAAAAAAATAAAAGCTTTTTACAAAAAAAAAAAAACAACCAATATTCAAAACCAAACACATCGACTTCCGAAACTAAAATAACTTTTTTACTTTGTTGTGTTTTTTTGGAAGTCGGTTGTTTTTTAGGGTTCCGTAGTCAACCCTTACAGTTTTGCCATGTCCGTCTGTCTGTCTGTCCGCGGTCTAGCTCCGAGACTGTTAGTACTAGAAAGTTGTAATTTGGCATGGATATACATATTAATCATGCCGGCAAAGTGGTAAAATAAAATTATTATAAATATATTTTTTTAGGCTACCTCCCCTACTCGTAAAGTGGGGATTTTTTTTCTATCCCTTGGTGTGGGGTATCGTTGAAAAGGTCTTTCAAAAATATTGTGAGTGTATTAAAACCATTTTTGAATTCAGAGATCCGTTCGCGAAATATTAAGCTTTAAAGAGCAAGTTTTGTTAGAGTCAAGTGTCTCACCCCACCCCGCCAGCTAAATGGTTAGTTTTACATATGTGAAAAAATTCACGGCAGTAGTTTATATAACGAATTTAAAAGGAAAACTATCACATCTGAGTAGGCTTAACAAATTAACGAGTAATAATCAACCAACTTAGATTTGCGGTTGTAAAAACACGTTCTCCCATATATTACGTATGAAAGAAAATGTTTTTTAACTACAAAGTTAAGTTTGTTCTTGGGATAAATTCATTCCAACTACGGAACCCTACAGTGTGCGTGGTCCGACATGCACTTGGCCGGTTTTTTTTTTTTATTGTAAAAAGCATTTATGTCTGAACAAAAACATTTCTTTATTATACAAATACATAAACTCACGCCTTCTTTCCATGGGGGTAGGCAGAAACCGCAGAACGCCACCTGCTACGATCCTTACATAGTCCTTTTGCCTCGTTTACGTTCATACATCTGGTCATACACGCACGCCGGTTGCGAGTACTACGCACTTGACCTCTCTGAAGAACATCACCAATAAGGTCACTATAATGTTCAAATTCAAAATATTTTATTTCACATAAACCTACATGGGCACTTATGAAACGTCAGAAGCTAGGTGCATGGTTACTATTGGTCGTTTTCTATAGACAAGAGCCGGCAAGAAACTCCACGGTTACTCTTTTAAAATAATTGACTTTTACAATACTTTCGAATAACAGTGTTACTACTAGGTATGGGAGGACAGTGTAGGTATTTCAATAAAAACCAGGTACTTAACAAAATAGAAAATGGTCAATAGATCTACAGTCTACTAAGCCTACAGCGTTCTCACATTCACAAAATAAAAAAGAATCTATACTAAAGAAATAAATTAATAAAACTAAAAACCTATTTTAATTAAACGCAATTACATGACTGCAATAACAACTGCAATAAGTCTGAATAATTATCATGTCCACAAAAACCACTAATAAAGAGTTGAAATTAAATCGTAGGTAGGTATATAATGTCAAATAATAGGATGAATATGTCAAGGACGAACGTAAAAATTAAAATAAAAAATTAAAATAAACATGGTAATTTAGGAGCAGTTAATAGACTCTTACATAATCATGCCGTTAATGAGGTACATAATTATGTTGTTTATCATATTAAAGTTTATTAGAATAATTATAATATACCGTATCAAAATCTATTGTGTAGTTATGGAGAACTTGTCATTCACACAAAAAAACTCGAAAAGCGACCATTTTTTATTTATAGTATTTATCTAAATTTATAGATCTGATTAGTTCACTTTAGTAATAATCACTACGTCGTTTAGTACTTTAACTCTAAATATGGTTATTTAGAGAATTACTGCACAAACACGAAACATGGCATTATGAATAACTGATGTGACATTACTAAAATATAAATTATATTTATCTAAAATGTTTGCTCAATGCTGAATGTACCTATTGACATTTACAGATAACATCGGCGTTTCAATTCATTTGTGAATGCTTCGTCTTTGACCTACTGCCTACTCCGGGTCATTTTCATTTAGACTTATTTAATATTTTTAAAATAGTTTGTGCCCGAGTTAGAAAATGGCCTAGTTTTCATGAACTAGGTATTAACAGTTTTTTGTATTCATTTCGTGTTTTTAGGATATAAGTAACCGATTTACTACATAGTACCTGGGCGACCGAGCTCTGCTCTGGTGAAAATAGAGAATGCTCATTTAATAGTATATATAGTACCTACTAATTCCATGCTACCATGATAGTACGTATTTAGTCATTCCATGCTACCATGATAATAGGTACTTACTAATTCCATGCTGCCATGTCATTATTCTAAGGTATAGCCATATTTTTCTAAATTTTTGGCGACCGAGCTCTGCTCGGGTGAAAATACGGAGAAGACGAATTATCCCAGATATGAGACCTAGCTAAATCGATTTTTCGCCTCCGTAAACCCGTATATTGCAACTTCATCGAAATCGTTAGAGCCGTTTTCGAGAATGTGATTACAAATATGCAAATATTACTCGTTTAATAGTATAGGATACGTTTAAGAATCACTTTGATTCAGTGTCAAATCTTTGGTCGCTTTTACTTCTTCATGTCTATAATAGACAAGAAGTAAAAGCGACCAAAGCAAACTCAAAGAATATGCCAAACTATCTCTTTGGTTGCTAAAGGATTTTTTACTAGAGGAAGAGCAGAAATTCGATCGAAAAACTGCGATCACCAAATCGTTTGATAATAATGGCTTTCTAAATTTAACATTAAAATGATGGAACCGCATTTTCCAAAACTCAAATTGTTCTCCCTTTTTCTAATTTTAACCCAACATTTGTCACAAAGTAGATAATAAATAAGGTGCAATCTTTGAGAGCGTAATAACGACATTTCCTCTCACGAATATTTTTTCCTCATCCACGTCTAATGAGGCTTCTTCCTCCTTCTTTCTTCAATACTTATCCCGAGTTTTTCCTCGGAATCGTGATGTCCATGTAAGTAGGCTCACCCTTGATAATAAGTAGCTAATACTGCGTTATTATCTATTATTGCTATTATTAGATAGCTGATACACGATAGATATATTATGGATTCGCTGATCTTTGATTATATTATAATCTATTGTTTACCATAATCCATAAATAATGAGGCGTGGTGTGTTGGCAATGGAAATTTTAGGTAGAAATGTACACGGGAGTTTTCCCCTATCTTCTGTAGGTAACCATAATGTACGGTAGTCTAGAAAACGAATTAAACAATAAAAAACATAATCATACATATTTTGTTAGCACTGCATTAAATAACATTACGCTTTTTTATTGTTAAATAAGTTTTTAGCATTTACGTTTTACGATTCTAGTTTTTATGATTTATTTTATTTTTTGCATTTTTTATGAGGTATTACGGTATAACCAGGCTACCTAATTTATTCTCTAGAGTAACACTAGCTGCCGCACTACTAAAAAAAAAGATTTTTTTTATGAAGCTGTGAACATTAAGTCACAAGTTTTAAAGTGGACTGGTAAAACAGCAAACGAAAAATCTTCATTAAACGCTAAGCTTTGACTCCCTCAAAAAACTCATAATGAAATCCACGGACCAAGTTTCTGTGCGAACTGCCCTAAAATAGAGTGGTTCCAAAATGAAGCAATTAAAAATAATACCTACCCTTCACTGAAACAAAGTAGCCATATATAGTTGACAGCTTTTAACCGTTCGCAACTCTATCCAGGTGGGGGTACAACCTCCCGCATTAAAGCCACGACGAAAGCCTAAGAACCCGAACAATAAAAAAAGGAAACGCCCCCCCGCGTGCGTGACCACAGGCTCAATGCAAATTATACTTCCATCCATTTCATACAATAAAACCAAATGAGCCCTTTTAACGCAACATGAGAAATCGATAAAAAATACACGTCCGAGCTTATGCTTGGTACTTCGAGTATTGTAACATAAACGTTTTGTAATGGGTATTATTAAAACCGTTATTAATAGTTGCGGAACGCCGTATGTATTTGACGGGTTGGAACGTGAGGATAATAACAGGCTTTATAGTAGGTAAGGTTCAGTAAGGTACCTACTGAAGATACATACAGTGATAAAGTGTTTTGGGGAAATCTCGGGGACATTTTAGGAATAGTTTTCTTATTCTAATCTTCTTCGAAAACGGTTTCACAAATAAAACAACTTAGCCTTGACTATTTATTAAATTGGGTTGTACTAGACATTTACCTATTCTTGATCGATATGGTAGTAGTTACAGTATCTATATTCCATTTGAAATAAGATTAGACATTTAAACAAACCTTTTTTACAGTCCGTTCAACCGATTTTGACTTCTATACCGTAGGGATAAGGATGGCATTAAAAGCAAAAAAAGTGGTTACAATACCAATGTTTACTGCAGTTGCCATTTGTCATGCCACCAACGCAATAGAAGTCAAAATCGGTTCAACGAACTGTAATAAAAGTTTAGTTAAATGTCTAATCTTATTTTAAACGGAGTATAAGTAAAATAAATACATGGTGAGAAAACGCCGCATGCCTGAGAGATATTCCTCGATGGCTTGTGAAGCCAAGTTAAAGGCCCATGGGCGGCTTTAAAACTCTGACTCCAGGTTAGTCACAAATCACACGAAAAGAAGAAGAAAAAAAAAAAAAGAAATATAGAACATAATCAAAAAAATCAAAATCAAAATATTTTATTTCACATAAACCTACATGGGCACTTATGAAACATCAGAAGCTAGGTGCATAGCTTATTCACCTCCTAACATCAGCCAAGACAAATTCGCCCAGCAAAAAGCCATAATTCCCTAGAATCCTAAGTACGACAAGCTACATTTGTTTGTCACAAAACATCTGAATCCGTGAGCCAAAAAAAAGGATGTTAAGGCACATTCTCACAAAATACTCGTTGGGTCTACGTCTGTAACGGGCCGAAAATATATCCAGCGTAATAAAGGAGTGTCCCCTGGGCCTCCCCTGACCACAGCCCGATCATAACCCAATTACAAGTCAACCGCATTTTTATGCTGCCGTTACACCTTACGGGAACAAACCGATGAATTTATTTTATTTTTATACTCCACGACCAGTATTTATTGTGGGTATAACAAATACATACAGTTTCGTACCGCGAAGGGTTGTGGTGTATTTGTTTTTATTTGTACATTGATTTTCTTCTGTAGTTGTTATGTTTTTCGGGGTAGGCACTGTATTATATTAGTGTTCTCTATTACGGAATAGTTTAGTATAAATTTGGAAAATTTAAGAAACTTTTATTAATCTGTGTGGGTATTTGTTCAAACTCAATCAATCTGCCTAGCCTTTTCCCAACTATATTGGAGTCGGCTTCCAGTCGAACCGGATGCAGCTGAATACCAGTACATGGAGCGACTGCCTATCTGACCTCCATAACCCAATAACTAGGTAATACGATACCCTTTGGTAAGACTGGTTGTCAGACTTTCGGGCTACTGACGACCCGTAACGACTGTCAAAGATCCACGAATGACAGCCGAGACTAACGGCTTAACGTGGTTTCGAAGCACGGAGGAGTTTCGGTATGTAGAAAAGTCACCCATCCACGGACCAACCTCGGCAAGCATAGCTTAACCTAATGGATCACCCCGTGCGGTTGTTAGTACTTAGCCACGAGCTCCTCCTCCTATTTGTTCAAACTATGGATGTAGATTTACAAGTAAAATCGAACTGCCTATTAATAAATAACAATCTATCTGAATTTCCCGGTTTCGATGTCGATTAAAATATAGTAAAACATAGGTATACGTAGCCGCGCATAATTTTGTGTCAGAATGGAAAACTATGTGAAAACTGATCGTGAAAGCGATCATTTTTTATCCACCCAGCACCCTATAGGGAATCCTATGAAATCTATAATACCAATGTGAATGTACCATATTTTTACTCGACTTCCTGGAAAGGTTGTGTTTTTAAGGTGTTGATCTTGCTTCGAATGGTCGTCAAAGTAGTATATCTCGATTTTTATAACTGTGCGCTTGGAGCTGTCAAAATCGTAGATTGTTAGTATTGAATTCACCGGCCCAGTTACCTCCTCAGTGCTCCGACGCCTCTTAATACGGTCTCCACAACTCGTATCGTCTCCACAGTTCTGTCTTTAATATTCGTTAATTTGATATTGTTATTATTTAAACCACATACACTGTAATATTTGACGTTGACAGGCGCACAGGATAAACAATCAAACATACACTCCTGTCAGAATTAGCAAAAAATTTTTAATCAATTTTAGCCTTTATTTTCTCCTGTGTAAAGCAACAGCACAACAATCACCTTAAAGCGAAACTAAAGCGTCATTCAAGTTTAAACTTTAAACAAAGCACTGAGCTTATAAAGTGAATAAATCATGGAAACTCATTCAAGACTGAGTAAACCAATGAGCTAGGCGCTCAACAACGTTGCAGGATCACTGCACCGTACGTGGACGAGGAGACAGGATGCAAACTAACTAGCATGACGCGAACACTGTCGTAATTGTAATTACCCAGTGTGAAGGTAATTGCTTTTCCTCGTTCCCTTAAAAGCACTACTTAAGTAGGGAACGAACAATTCTAAAACTACATACAAGCTTCGTGAACTCGTATTTCTTATTGAACGTAGTTTACTATTGAACTACACAACTTAAAGGCTCCATCAGTATATCTATGAACGAATGACCAAAACTAAGTAGGGTGGATAAAAATATAGAATTTGCTTTATTGTACATCAAAATACAATTACCTGTAATTGAGTGTGCGTTACAGGATAATGTACATGTTAATGATCATGCATGATCAAGCCGCTCATCAGGTCACCATAATAAATTGTATTTTTGACCAAAGTTGTAAACGACGTAACTAGATGGCGTTGGCGTCAAATTAGAAGTCGCTATGGTTACGTTACCACGATTTGGCTAGGGTCTTGCAAATTTTATTAAACAGAGAACAATCTTAGATCAGTATACAGTTTGGTTGTTTCATTTTATTCTCAACCCTACTCATATACACATAAGATCAAAAATCTAAGTACCGATTACCATTCCCGGTTTTTGGTATTTAACAGTACAATAACTAAGTTTAATTATTATAAAAAATAATAATTGTAATGTAACTCGTTGGTAATCCTTATATAAATAAATAAATATTAATTAGTTTTTTTACTCCACACGAGAGTTTGTTTGCCTCAACCTCAGAGTTCGTAAGTAATCGTGTTTGACGAATTTTGCCGATGGATCCTCGCCCTAGCGACACATCTGCCAAAAATTAGGGTAAGGAAACTCCGTGTGCTTTGATTTCTATGAAAAGTTTGCGACGTAGTTTCGACCTGATATGTTTCTTAGGTAATTAAAAAAGCATTGCAACAGGCGTACCTAATCACGCTGAATTTTCCGTCGCGTAATTTCGGTTAATAAATACTATGCTTTAGTGTCAATTCTAATATATAAGAATGCATTGACCGTTCCACTGTGAGAACAGTTACTTGCAGTAGATAAAGAGAAACTTCTTCGAAAGTGAAAACTTGTTCCGTATTCTAGCGTTTTCGTGCGCTATCGGACGAGTTCCTTTTGATTAAAGCAACTAGTTGAGCTCTTACTACATACTAAGCGTATGAACAATTGTTTCATGTAGCAAGTTTCTGGTTGCACGTGTTCTGACTATTGTCTGACCTCGACACACAAGTCACCACACTTAAAACTTAAGTAACCGTACGTTTTCAGTTACATTAAGTATAGAATTTCAAGTGCCATCACTTATGTTATCACATTGAGTTTTTGAGTATTTTTTATGTAGTCTACGCAAATTTCTTGCAGATCTAATAGCGTGGTGTGACGGGTCGTTGAGCTCCCTAAAATAGGGTTGAGCTTCACGCATGCACGCCGTCTGTCGGGACAGATCAACTCAAAGCTTGCAGCTTTTTCTTCAAAAGAGTTGGCCACCCAATGTAAAATTTCTATATTAATGTCTGTAATTTTTATGGTGTACATAATAAAGAATATTCTTTCTATCTATCTATCTGAATTGTTAGACGCACACAAAATCTTGAAAATATAATGCATGCACTTTAAAAGGAACCATGACCTTTGAATTTATTTCGGCATTTCTTCTCTGGGATTAGTCAGCTAAGAAATGTCGGCACCATCTTAAAAAATTGACGTGAAAAAGTGTCTTAAAACACAGTAATTTCATTCCACCTTTGGTTAACACAAAAAGGATGATGCTACTATGCATGTTCTTGACTTTCCTCCGAAGTTGTCTTTAGTTATCTTATCATGTAACGTATTTTGAATACTATTGTATAGAATCATTTTTCTAACTTGAACAGACAGCTGTGCTGCTGGGGAGTTTGTTGCGCCACTTCTTCTTCCCAGCTAAAGGCACTAGGAAGTGGTGAAGGGTAGGCGTTTTTGGGGGACTGTCTTATGTAATTTTGACGTTCGAAAAGTGCTGATTCTCAGCCTAGTTTGAATAAATGACTTTTGAATTTGAATTTGAATTCGTTCTTTGCAGAGCTTATCAACCGATTTTAATTGAAAAATACTTCTTCTAGAAATTAATCGTTTATCAAATTAACACACTTGTTAAAGTTTCGTATCAAATAATCTTACTGGCTACATGGCAATGAAAAAGTAGTTCGATATTCGAAACATTTTGATTACGACTTTTGTGGCTGTGTCGATGATTTTTTCTGTAATGTGTGTTTTTTAAATTCTTCCAACCATATTTTAGCAACGAATGACAGTTGTGATTCGATTATACGGTCAATTTAGGTTGTCAAGTTGTGGTAAAAAGAGAGATAGGTTTTGGAGTACCTAACCTCTTAGTGATATTTTTCATAACAGCTGCAAACTTTAGGGTACATATATGTATGTATATCACGTCTTATTACTGTACAGTGCACGCAGGAGCATGATGTATTAGTTTTGTTCTGCCAACAGCTGAAGTTAATATCCAAGGAACATCAAAATCTTACTAGGTATGTAGGTACATACAGCCAAGCATATAAAATACGTGAACTAACACAGCGGTTCTCTCATTGAAATGTGACATTTTTTTTGGCTTATTACTTCATCATTTAATAGGAAAGACAAGAAGGTTTAAAGGTTTTTTGAAGTGAAAACTTCTTTAGGTACCTACGTTAGGCATTTTTGAGATGAGAAAAAACATTTGAACTCGCGACACCGTAACCGACACTTCATTTTTGTAAACGCGATTGTGCTCTTTATTTATATTACGTTACGGATCAATATTCTATGCAAGTATTTTTACTTTAAAGGTTTGGAAGTTTTTTTTTTTTTTTGTAAACACGATTTTGATCTTTATTTGATAAAGGGTACGGACTAATGTTCTATACAAGTATTTTTCTTCCACCAAGGCGATCTTGTTCAAATTGGTACTCCCGGAGTTCCACTGTTTTTTTTTTTTAACAATTATGTGTAACTTAAAATAATAAAATAACATGTTTTTTTTTTCATGGTTTTCACGTTCACAATCCATGTAAAATACAACAAAATAAATATACATGATCCCAAAATGATGTAGGGAACTTTTCAAAAGTACGAACCTACGTAATACAGAAGTTTTAACAAAATATTTTCCGAATGGACTTTTTTATTACGAGTTGCGTAAGTCGTAAATTTAACCTACATATTTCATCAGGTAAAACGAGAGATGGGCTCATTGCGTGGGACTTGCGAATATAGTTAGTTCAGCCATTATTTTTCTAGGCCTCGCAGTATTTATATCACGACATGCTGCCGAAGGAATTTGGGTCTAAAAATTCACGTTATGAAAATAATTTTCTCATTTGTTTTACTAATATGACATAAAAGAATATTAGCAGTTGTGTCCCTATCTAGTGGAAATCAAAAAGATACCTACATCATTCTGTACTAGAAAAAACGAAACGTATTGCTCACATAAACCGGATCGTCCTATTTTTCTGCCTCAACTACTTAGTGCTTTGTTTGCAAACCGTAACTTTAGTAGTATTCATGAGCAGGCACAGTTACCCTCGTAATAAAACCAAGATTATCAGTAAATAAGGTCTGCCCATAAATATAGTTGATTCCCCCGCAAATCAGGCGGATGCTACAAACGTTCGGAGATCTAACAAAAAGGGTGGGTACACACGATCTCGCTGGACTATTATGTCACGTGACACGTGACGACTTTGTTCGTTCGTGTGTACAGTTTTATGTCGCGAACAAAACTGGAGATCTACATATTTGTCAAACATTTTCGCTGGAAAAAAGGGCTAGTTATAGCTATTGGGTTGGTGTTGAATGTTGGTCGGATTGAATGTTAACACCTAACGCACGTTCGTGTCAAACAAAACGCGGATTAGCCATTGTGACACGCAACAGTCTGCGAGTAACTTAACGTGTGTTCATAGAAATTATTATAGGTAGTGAAAGTATCTAATATAATACGTGCGTCGACCCAACATGGAGCAATAGTTGAAGGAAATCGAGTACAATATGTGATCAAGTTTTTGACGTTGCAATCTATCGTTAATTTCCCTCGAGGTTCACCTGCCGCCACAATAAAGAAACTATTTTATTGTTACCATATTGTACTCCACTTCAAAAGTATTTCTATATATACGTTATTATGACAACATTATGAAAGGTTTATTGTCGTGCTGAGATTGTTAGTGTAGCTGTTCTCAGCAACAAAATACTATAGTAATACACCTACTCGCTTTACTTCATAATTGCCGGAGTGCCTAGGTACTCCTAAAGCTACAAAATAAATAAACCACGGTGTGTTTCATTATATTCTTAATTAAGTTTGTATTTGCATTCAGTTTAAATTGCGACGAGAACTTTGTAACTTTGTAGGTATAACCTATATCATCGGCAGCACAGTGTTTTTTTTTTTAAGTGAAAACTTCTTTTATTTTTGAGATGGGAAAAAACAATTGAACTCGCGACACTGTTACCGAGACCTCATTTTTGTAAACGCGATTGTGCTCTTTATTTAGATAATGTTACGGACCAATGTTCTACACCAGTATTTTTCTTCCACCAAGGCGATCTTGTTCAAGATTTAACTTCTGTCGGCACTCCCGGAGTGCCACTGTTTTTCATTACTTTTGGTTTCTCTCAGAAGATTTTAACTACAGTACCTGTCAACATTTCCAGTCAACATTTATCCACTAACTAGCTGCGACCCGAGGTTTCACCCGCATATGTCTCGATCCTGTGGGAATATTGGAATAAAAAGTAGCCATGTCCTAATCCAGGTCATGGTCTACCAATGTGCCAAATTTCATTCGAATCTCTTCAGCCATTTTAGCATGAAAGCGTAACAAACAAATAAACAAACTCACTTTTTCATTTATAATACACTAGCTGACCCCGGCAAACGTTGTTTTGCCAATTATTTGTTTGGGGTGGACAACCCTTATCACTTACGGGTATGAAAAATAGATAGTAGCCGATTCTTAGACCTACTGAATATACATATAAAATTTGGTAAAAATCAGTAAAGCCGTTTCGGAGGAGTAAGGTAACTAACATTGTGACACGAGAATTTTATATATAAGATATACTAGCGGACGTCCCGCGGTTTCACCCGCGTAGTTTCCGTTCCCGTGGGAGTACGGGGATAAAATATAGCCTATGTTACTTGCTGATAATGCAGCTATCCATTGCTGATTTTTTTTTTTCAAATCGGTCCATTTCTATAGTAATATAGTAAAGAAGTATAGATAATTACGTTCGGCTGCAGTCCAGCATGCAAAGAAAACCGATACAAAGAATTTAATTAAAATAATTATTACAATTTGACCGGTAAAACTAAGATGCGCGACAATTGTTCGATATGAGAAACTAGAGTGATCCAGCAATACACCAAATCAATATTAATCATAGCTATTGCACAATCTTCGATCCCACGCCATCGGATTGCTGAGAAGGCGAATCTCACGGTGCTGAGCGCAATACGGTAGGTAGTCATTGTCAATGCGGTAGGTATTAGTCATAAGAATTTAGGGTTCCGCAAGTAGCGACGTAACAATATTATGTAGTTAGGATTAGAATGTTGCAAGTAGGCAATATAACCTGTAAACGATTAAGGACCAATATCACTAATAAAACTTTAGAGGTATATACAATGTCGCCCATCGGCATGTGCCCGCCCGCGTTTTTCTAAATGTTCATGATATTTTTTCGCAAAATGACTTTTTATTTCTAATATATATTTTTTTTTTCAAGATCGTTAGGTATGTTTTTATGAACTTGCACTTGTATTTTTTTTTAAACACGATTTTTTTTTTTTGGAAAAATTGTTTTCACCTCCTATTTTTTTTGCACAGTTGACAAATTTTAATAAAAATGTTAGTTAATCCGATAAAATAACTCATAAGCTTTTAGAAATAATAAACAGAATCCAAATCCAGCCAAAAACATCGGAGATATGAGAATCACTAATCAAAACATAAAAAATTTAATAACATGAAAAATATTAAAGATAGAATTACTTTAAAAGGCCCCCCTTTTAAAGTAATTTTTCGAAAAAAAAAAACAGAAATATTCAGAAAAATTCGGGCGGGCACATGCCGATGGGCGACATTGTATATATTAGCAGGGTGTAAAGTTCACTCATCCTCTATTGAAAAGGGAGGATCCTCAGACCAGACGGGTGTCTTTTCTGGAGGGCAACTGCTCAACGATTGATGTCGGTAAGTTATATATATATATGTTGATCGCACGCTAAACTTTGTTTGCGCGATGCAGGATTTGTGTGACGTGATGGTCTTTGATGCGTAGTTCGCATGTGGCGATGTAGATACTGCCACAAAACTAAATCCGAACATCCAACAGCTGTCAGTGTCATCGTTGTTGTGGAATATGTTATAGAACCTGACAGCAGCTCTTGAACGCGATTTAGAAATAAAGAAAGAAAACTAGGTTTATTTATCACAGAAACACGTGCATACATAAAAGACAAGAGTATCAGAAAACAACAAAAAGTACATAATAAATCACGAGCATAAAAGCCCTCCGCGTCCAGTTCAACAACGCGTTCAGGGCTGTATTGGGGCTGCCTCGCTACTGCAGCGCCTCAGGTATGTTCGCTGAGGCACGTACTGATTGCTTCCACGCGACCATACGCAAGCGGGGCGCGTCGCCGGTGCGTAGGGTGTGGGACAGCACCAATGTCGTCCTGGCGATGATCGCGGACCGGATGGACTGCTCATACATACAGCACTGCTATGATAGGCATGTGGCCGTCAGCAGGGCCGGTTAGTTATTAATTCTTAGTTTGTTTTATTTTTATTCTGTCTTCTGTATTTGTGTGTAATCCACTTAAGAGTCAAAGTTGCTCGAAAATAAATGTATTTTATTATATTTTTTTATAAAACAGTAATTAGTCGGCAGCTACGCGACATGACTGTGACAAGAAGACTTCCACTCAGCATGATGTTGTGCTATAGGGGACCCACAGCACAGCGCTGATTTGCAGTGGTCACCCGTTTAGATGTATTGATCGCATTCAGGTCATTGGTGTTCGCCCTTAGTACTTTTCAAATTTTCAATAACTACAAATCAAGTCCTCACCCCAACAAAAGAAAACATTCACACATTTCCATAACCTTTCAGAAACAAAAGTGACGTCTGAAATTCTGAATTTCATTCAAAGCGAGGTTCGCATGGAATCAACATAAGGCGTGGGGCACTCCGCTGTATGGAGGGAACTTCCAAAAAGTCCTTATTGCGTGCCCACGATTTCCCCGGCCTTAATGGGCAAGCGCGATTTTGCTGACAAATAAATATGTACCGCCCTTCCCGGCGAGAGTAATTGTAACCGTGTGGCCCTTAGAACGGGGCTGTTTAGCACCCAGTTTAATGTTAGGAAGGAATGTGGAGTATTAAGTCGACAAGAACCTAGATTATTGTTTAGGTAATCAGATATATTAAGTCAGGGAAATTCATTGTTTAGCAAATTCACTACCAACTTAAATTGTCCGTATATTCACAACTGTCAAGTTGTGATTTGAATATACGAGCCTTATAAGTACAATACAACTAAACACAAATGACTATAACAAAGCTAATTGACGTTAGTGTGTCAATTTGATTCATAATTAACTTCCTTACCTGTATGTATGGAAATAATTTCATCATCAAAAATAGTGATCTGTCATTTATTATTTTAGAATACCTAGACGGTAGTGGCAGACTAACAGTTTGCGGGACAGTAAACGCCCCCAGACTTAATAACAATAAAACTTCAATTGTGTCTCGTACAGTGTCCTTCAACCGATTACCTACAAACAAAAATAACGGTTTTTTTGAGAATTTTATACTATCGCGCGCGAGCCGAGCGAGCGCTACTTCCAAGTTGCTCACATCTAGACAGGCTATATAGTATTAGCGTAAGGTACATTACGTCGCAAGCAAGTTTGATACCAGTTCACAACTTATTAGTTTCCTATAGATTATAAACTATCGAAAAATAATGTATTAAATTGTAAATAATTTGTGCACGGAAATATAAATGCAGTTCATAATTATACGATGACACATATATTATTTAAATATCTTAAATTCTATATTTCTATTGATCCCTTTAACGGTGGTAAATGCCACATTACAGCCACGGAAGTTCCAAACCGCTGTTATTACAGCCCCACCACCAACCAGGGTGGTTCAGTGGCATGCAACACGATAAAGCACCAGTTAACATAAAAGGAACAGGAATTTTCTT
Organism: Agrochola lychnidis; assembly: GCA_963680765.1. Taxonomy (NCBI): domain Eukaryota; kingdom Metazoa; phylum Arthropoda; class Insecta; order Lepidoptera; family Noctuidae; genus Agrochola; species Agrochola lychnidis. The sequence continues at coordinate 16,298,854 of OY796852.1, read as the reverse complement.
GAGTAATAAAAAGAAACGCCCAAAGTCGTGCGTGACCACTGGAGCTCGTGAAAAATCATATTTTATTTTTGTTTCACAAACCAAACACGGCAGCCACTGTTCCGATTCACTTGATTTTTGATTCAAGCCAAAAAGTTATCTTTTCCACGAAAGATAACGGTTCAGTGTTCTGTAAGATATTCATAAAGATAAGCTCAGTTCAATTCTTTCCCGTCTGAATTGGTTTAAGGAAAATGTAATGTATGAAAATGTTTCGTTTTCTTAGGAACCTACCTACTTACAATACAACTATCTTCTTAATGTCCTTCGAAAAACCTCGTCTTTCGTCAGATTTCTATCAGTTGCCTTTTGCACTTGGTGCAGATCGAACGCTCTCAATTGACTTGGAAGTATATAGAGTTGTTAATACCCTTTTAACTTAATGTAATTTATTTTAAAAATAGTAAGAAAGCTGCTAAATTAAAAATAGTTTTACAGTTCTATATATATAGTTCACACGAAAATAAAAACAAAACAACAATAAAGTACTTAGTTCTGAATTCAAATTATTATACAAGATAATCTAATAATTGATGGACATGAAAATTAGCATTCGTTTGTATTCGGAAATGCGATGATTCTCGAGGGACATTAAGAAAATATTGTACCTACCTATTTCCTCAATCTGGTAGAAATTCTTCAGTCTGGACTTCAGGTTATAGAACAACCATTCAGATTTTTTTTTATCTCTATGCTGCTTTGTTAGTTTATGTATATAACAACAGCAAAATACCCTATTTCAGTTTCATTCAATGCCTTTATATCGCAACACTAAATTCGTAGTCCTGTCACCTCAGATTTGCACCTAAACTCATAGACGAGTTGATTGTGTCAATATCCCGGAACCGAGATTCGAGCCGGGTCAACCGTATTTTAATACAGTTAACGGTGTACGAAAGAATGCGCACACTACTGTATTCCGACCCACCTCGATCCGTATCAATCGGTCCCTAATTTCCCACGGGCAACTCTGCGTGACCGCAAACATTGGCGTATTCCTGATCATAAATTTATTAGCAATACTTCTGTGAAACTATTCTTCCGAACATTAAAGTTTCATTAAGAATTTCAAGTTGGCTGACATTTCATGCAGCTTATAGTATTCATAGCATTAAGCCATACGTTGAAAGGAGTTCGGAAACTACTCTTACATGCGCCGAGTCGATGTAGGAACCTAACACGGCAAAACTTAGCGATGTACATTTCCAGAGTTACCCGGTTCTATCACTAGTTCCGAAGTAATCAACGAGATACGAAGCAAAACATTTTCAAACTGTCTTTAAACTCTTTCAGAACCCTTTCGTTTCAAAATTATATTACAATCGAGTAGCTTGCTTTACTATAAATTGTTTCACTTAAAGCTATCCACTTAGTATAAAGACTGCTGTGAAGGAAATTGATGGATTAAATAAAATCTGGGGTAGTGCAAGTCGGGCCTTGCATGATAAGTGTTCCGTGCCCTATTAAACGACCATTTTATAGGACTTTCTTAGAAGGAGACAGGCATTCAGGTGTGCCAACTTAAGTGAGCTACAGAATGTATGAAAAGTAACTTAAAGGCTCCGCACAAAGGCGCAACGTGACACCCGTTAGAACAATTTCCGTAAGGTTTTCATTTGTTCCACCAGAGTTGCGTCGCGCCATCACGTCGCGTCTGTCTACGGGAGCCTTAATACTGTAATTTAAATTTCTACGTAAAACAAGCTCTTTGTTGTTTTTCTAACTTTAAGGACGGAGTAAATTGAACTCCAAAGATATTAATGATAAGAAAATATGTATGAACTGTGTAAACTTCAGTAAGTAAGTTTATTTATTTGTATAAACATGGTGTACACCATATTAAATACAGAAATGTTCTATCACGTTCAGCCGCGTATCGTAACGTACAAATTGGTAAGAGATGGTGCACAAACCGCGACTATATTTATCAAAATTACATTATAAAATTACATATTAAATCATAATTACTTATTATACGTTATTATTACAATTCAATGTCCATATTTATTATTAATTAAGTCATTGCAAATTTGAATTCCATCTACAATAAAAACAATTAAGTAAACTACCAAACAAGATAAGTTTTGCTATAGATTGACAACAATAACAAAAAGTTAATTGAACAACAAGCGGCATAATATAAAAAATTGAATAATTTTCCTGTAACCAATTTTTCCTTATTTACTGCAACATGTAACAAGAAATTTCTAATTTGTACGAACAGAAATCCTCTCAACTGAGCATAATCAGAGGCGTGACGTCGCCATCTCTGACCGTTAACATTTCCGGCTGACATCATTGCTTATAATTTAATAATGGCAGAACCCAGAACACCATTTACTACACCGTCAAAACATTTACCCATCAGAGTAAACAAAGCAGTGAATACAAGGGTGGTCCACTAACGGAAAACAGATTTCTGAGTCAATGAATCGAGAACGTTTATACTGAAACTTTCTGGTTGAATCACAGCAAGATCGTCCAACTGTAAAAGGAGAAGTTATTGTATTAGTTGTGTCTTATCCTCACTGAATTTATGTAGGCCCAAGGAGGACTGAAGCCTCGGCGTATAATATTTACTTAAGTCTGATTCCAGGTCGAAACGTACATACCTTTACAATATATTGGTTTGTCGTGACACAACATAGGTATTTCAAGCTGTCCAGATTTGTTTCATGATTTGAATAATGAACAGCTGGTGTAGGTTATCATTTGGCTTGTTATATACTAAATTGTTAATGGTCGATTCCTATAATTTACGGACCGTTATTGGTTAAAATTAAGACTTTTCTATCTTTGTCAATAACGAAGCAAATACCAGCAGTGCTATTCTGTTAAAATTTCACCGTGAATGCTAAGGTGAAGTGAACTTGAAGTGAGCTGTCATTCCACCATATACTAGGGATTGACACTGTTGACAGCTCACTTTCAAGGTCACTTCACCCAAGCGTTCACGGTGAGATTTTTACAGAATAGCACTGCAGCTTTGCATAGTAAACCCTCCCATATGAAAGTAGCTACCACAGGTAAAATTAGCTTACGAATCTATTTATGTACCTTATGTAGTTTGGCAATAAAAATACTACCATTGGTAAGCAATACGTTTCGTTTCTGTTTATAGGAACCGAGCATTAGACAAATATATGAACAAAATAGTCAGCACTAGTTTTCGTGCTGAACTGGCACACAATACAGATAAAACTAAGGATTTTCTGTTTCTTACGCAACCTGGGTCAAATAAATTTATTTCCATTCCTATTTTATTTCCAAAATAAAAAATATGTTAGGTACAGTATCCCATAGGATGTCCAATTGCTCAACAAATCAAACGCTTAAAATACAACCATTAAATTTTCCAGGAAAGATATGTTATAACTAGTGATGTGCCGGATATCCGTGATTCGCGAATATCCGCGGATCTCCGAGGGAGAAAAAAGATCTGTATCCTGTATCTGTATACATTTAATTACGTATATTAAATGTATTAATATAAAAGATCCGTTCAAGATCCGCCAAAAAGTAACGGATACAGATCTTTTTCTCCCTCGGATATCTGCGGATACGGATATCCGGCACATCACTAATTATAACCCAAAATTGTACAATTATTTCACTAACCAGCAAAATGTTTCTCAGAAACAAAGTTAATGTACCTACTACCTATGACTGCTTTAATTACATGATTTCATACAGTATATTCTTGGAAAGATCATTAGCATACATAGCTTTAACCAATTTTAAGTTACGTTTGGATCAAATTCTGTGGTACTCGACATAACTGAGAACGGATCATTCCTTCTATCGATGTTCATAATTAATTATTGTAACACAAACGTGTTATATAATTCTTAATTTTGTCTATTCTATAACCAAAAATACTGTCACCAAGTATAATACGTTACAGGTGAAATAAAAGCTACCTAAAAATAATACCACAAATAATGCGTATTCAGAAGATATTTTCCGCATAAAACACTTTTATTCAAAGAAAGCCGGGGCCGTCTTTAAGACTATAAATTAACAAGCTAAAAATTATTGCCGAGCCAGTTTTCCTTGTTTATTTTCCCTTCAGAGGGATGAAATGAACAAATGGTATTATCGTAAAATCTTTGTAATAATTGTATGCGGTATACGGGAGCTCAGTGTATGGAACAGCTTACGTTGCCCGCTATTAAACAACCCTTTGGGGACATTAAGGGCTCAAAAATGGCTTGCTGATTACAGAGTTTTAGATTCGTAAAAAAAGGATGCTTAAATGAGAAGATGCATTCTTTTTTTTTAAAAAAAAAGCAACGTAATAATATCAAAGTACAGATTTATATCCTGAAATAAAAAATAAACAATTTGTTTTTCATCAGCTCGTGGCTAAGTAATAACAGCCCCACGGGTCGATTCATCAGGTTAAGCTACGCTTGCCGGGGTTGGTCTGTGGATGGGTGACCATCTTTACGTACCGAGACTCCTCCGTGCCTCGGAAAGCACGTTAAGCCGTTGATCCCGGCTGTCATTCGTGGATCTTTGATGGTCGTTACGGGTCGTCAGAAACCTAAAAAAGTCTGCCAGCCATTCTTACCAAGGGGTATCGTATTACCAGTTACTGGCAGTCGCTCCATGTGAAATAAAGAAAATACTGGATCCGGTAAGACAGGAAGCCGACCCCAATATAGTTGGGAAATGGCTAGGCAATTTTTTTTTTTTTTTTTCATCAGATTAAATCTACTTCATCGTTGTTACACGTAGGTAATTCTGCAATAATCAAAGTGCACGTACGTAGTAATAATTTTCTGTGAATAACTGAAATGGAACATTAAGGTAAATAGAGTGAATTATAAATTTTTGTGAACAGTATTAATACCTGCGTCATAAAGGTTTCATATCGATAAATAAGTTGGTATAGTTTGACCAATACCGCTGTACCGCGCCTTAGGAATACGCGGCGAGGCGGGGGGCAGTGTTGACCAATGAGCGGCGGGCGAGACGCCGTGCGCCGAGAGCTTTGACGAATTAGCGGCCTGCACTGCTCCCCCGTCTCGCCGCGCGCCTTCCTAAGGCGCGGTACAACGATATTGGTCAAACTATAGCTAGTAGTTCGTGCGCCTGTACAATGTACATAGACACCTTTTTGCTGCCCTCCTTTTATTTAAACTCAAAGCATTTATTTCAAATAAACCAATAGCAGGCACTTTTGCATTGTCAAGGGGTCCGTCAGTCAGAAAGATGAAGCTAGTTGTCCATTCCAAAGCGTAGTAGGCACCTATGGAGAAGAACGGGCAAGAAACTCCGCACACTTCTAGCCATATTTGGCCAGATGTGCTATGGATTAATGAATCCTTTATTGCCAGCCGTAATATCACACGAACGCCACGCAGCGCAAAAAACATAAATTGAAACATTGATTTTTGTTTGTTAAATACGAAGTGCTTCCTACACAAATACAACTCATTTATCAATCCATTGTTTCAAAGGTCATTCCGCTTACGTGTCACGTATTCTTAATTCGCATAATTGACATATCCTTTTTTAAACAAAAAAGGCTTTCGGATGCTGATGTTGCGAGCCCGAAAAATCTTATCGGTGTATAGATTTAAAATGGGAAACGGGCACAAAAGGTGACTTTACAAGATAAATGGATTAAAGGGTCGCATCGTACCGATTCTGTCACGATTGTATTAATCAAAATAGCTGAGGCTGGTCTGTGGTAATGTAGGAATTATGTTAACTGTCAACAATCGCACATAGAAGGTTAAAGGGTGACTACGGTTTGCCGCACCGTAATTGTTTGTCTTTTTTTACCGTTAAAAGTATTTTTTATCTATCATTAATTATTCATCTTCTAGAAAGGGTAACACAATTGACCCGTTACGGCTCGGCTGGGGTTGTTGGGTGGAAAGTGATTCCACTTAAGCATTCAGCGTCATAAAGCTGCATTGTCCGGAATAAGTTCTTTTAAAATTAGCCTCATTCAGAAACCATGTAGCATAAAACCTGCGGAAAACTTTATCTACTTAGAATTTTCAAAACTTTCGGTAGGTAATTAATGGATAAGTGAGAAAAAAATCCAGTCCCTGTGTTTTTTTTTTGCCTGGGAAATTATCAAATAACTTCTCCCGCTCTGAGCGGAGCGTGTTCCTTCAGTTGCCATGTTGCCGGGGGCCACGACTTCCCTTTCGGTTTTATTTACATGAGAACTGAACCTGGAACTTTGTTCTAGATAAACACACTAAACCGCTACCTTCTGCTAGAAAATAATATAACAGAGAAAATTGTTCAGTTTTTATTTAACAAAATGAAAATATGTTCAATCAATCAATCTGCCTAGCCTTTTCCCAACTATGTTGGGGTTGACTTCCAGTCTAACCGGATGCAGCTGAATACCAATACCATTATTTGACATGGAGCGACTGCCTATCTAACCTCTACAACCCAGTAACTGGGTAATACGATACCCCTTTGGTAAGACTGGTTGTCAGACTTTCGGGCTTCTGACGACCCGTTACGACGGTCAAAGAGTCACGAATGACAGCCGGGACCAACGGCTTATAATGAAAATATGTTATTAGAACAAAATAAATTTATTTTATGAAACAAAATAAAAAATTATACGTTGTATAGTATTTACTTTAACGCATTAGAAGAGGAATTTCGAAACGAGATGAACTAATTTTAGTTTTATTAACTGGCTTTGACACTCTATCAGAGTTCGGCCTCTTTGATGATATGTTATAATATTTGATGATTCAATTAACCCCGCGAACCCTTTACTCATGCATGTTACGCGTCAAATAAGTGCGTTATAAATCTAACTTTGTGAGAAAAATTAAAAGTTTCAGGCCAAAGTTCAGTATTTATGAAACGGCTTGTGGCAGTTACTACTTTACGAGGTCATTATGGAAACCATTAAATGTATGATTACAGGGGGTCCTGTTTTGGGCAGGGCATTTGTATAAGCACATCAACTTTCCGTAAACGACCTGTGCCCAAAGTATTTTAATTCATTACGACCGCCTCCCTGAACTTTAAACCACGCCGCTGGATTTTATTACTTCATAAAGTATGGTTCGGTGGTGTTTTATAGCAACAAGCTTATTGTTAACCTGTTTCGATGAAGCATTTTTATATACGCTTCTGCGAATAATTTTATTATCCATTGTTAAGATATCGAATAACTGCAAACGGCAGATACAAAACTGTAACTGTTAATAACAATAAACCATAAATATGTTATTATTTAATTATAATAAAATAATAATGTATTTATTAAAGGTACCTTTTATATAATTAAATTTAATTAATACATGACAATCCAAGCAGAAAAATCCTTTACAATTTGCAAATGAAAAGCGAGTTTATAAAATACGTTTGTTTTCACGCAGGTAATTTTACTGCTAACTTCAAAAGATGACATCAAGGAACGTCGCTGACTATGCAAACGACATTCCGTCATTTATTAAATTAAAGGTGTTAAAGGAAAGACAAAGTTTTGAACACCCTTTGAACCCAAGGTACCGTCGGAAGCAGCGGCATTGCGCCCTTCGTTAATTATGCAATGTTTTTATTCAATTAGTCGTGTGGTGTACCCTAATTACGTCCCATAGGGAACGCTGGGATGCAGAGACAAGGCAAGCTTGGCGCAAATGGAGCGATAAAAAAAGAAAAAAAAAGAGACAGAAAAAAAAGAACAATATCGTCTCTTTGAGAACAATACAGTGTGTACAATGTGTTATGCCCGTAGGTACTGCCATTTATCTTTCTGTCTAATCTTTCATGATGACGATGTTGTTTTACGATTTGTGTTTCCATTTTTACTGTAAGTGTGTCAAAGCGGCCTTTAGCCGGTTCTATTGCATATTTCGCATTGTGCATCAATTTGCTTATGAGCTCTAAGTAATGACACAGCATCATTATGGTGTGTCTTGATTTATTGCTTCGGATAAATTATACTAGGTAACATAATGTCAAGGTATTATTTTATGACTTTATGGAAGTTCATTAGGTACTACAAATAGTCAGGTGGGAATTAAAGCTTATTAAACATCACAGTTTTGTTGTAGTACGTAAGGTATGTTGTAGTCTGTCTTGGGCTTAAACTTTGCAGTAGTGCATTCACGGAAGCAAGTTGCTAACCCATAACCCGTTGAACGTGTTCTCCCGCTACTACTTCAAAATAAACGGTTTCTAAAAAATAAAACTAAAATCCAATTACAACAAAAAAGTCATCTAAAAAGTTATAAACAAGACATCACAGACAGACAAATTAAAAATTCGGAGTCACACGTGTAACATAAATTGAACAGATCACGTGTGACACCGGTTTTTTTTTTAGTTCGTCGGTTTATGTTCTCTAGAGGGCGCCATATTCATATTCAATAATAGCCAGTAGCAGACGATCAAGACACTTCCAGCGGTACCTCATTTGTCAAATTATGTTGAGTAGTTTAGAAGTTATGAGGAAACAGATGAACGTACATACCGGTCAAAATCATCACTTTCCTTTTTGCTTCGTCATAGTTGGGTAAAAAAGAACTAAGCTGATGAAAATTATGGAACATCGGAATTCAGGAATTCCCAATGGTCTGGAGTCTTGTTGTGAAATGAGCTTAGGTATCCTTTTCCCTAAAACATTAGGGCACATAACATAAGTGGCATCGTCACCCCCATCACCATTTCGTTTTTCTTCAAAGTTGTAAAGATCTCATCTCATTTCATAGCGATCTTTACCTTCGAAAATCTCGGCAACCTTACATTTTAGAGCACCATATCCCCGGAAATGTTTTATTCGTTCCAGTGTCTTTTACATATACCTATATATTATATAGGTAATATATACCAGTTTCATAGTGTGCTGTAAATTTTCAGAAAAATCTGACTAAAAATATTTAGTGACCTTATTGGTGAGGAGCTCGTGGCTAAGTAATAACAGCCGCACGGGTCGATCATTCAGGTTAAGCTACGCTTGTCGGGGTTGGTCCGTGCATGGGTGACCATCTTTACATGACGAGACACCTCCGTACCTCAGAAAGCACGTTAAGCCGTTGGTCCCGGCTGTCTTTCGTGGATCTTTGATAGTCGTTACGGGTCGTCAGAAGCCTAAAAAAGTCTGACAACCAGTCTTACCATGGGGTATCGTATTACTCAGTTACTGGGTTGTGGATAGGCAGTTGCTCCATGTAAAATACTGGTTTTCAGCTGCATCCGGTTAGACTGGAAGCCGACCCCGACATAGTTGGGAAAAGGCTAAGCAGATTGATTTGATTGGTGATATTCTCCAGAAAGGTAAGGCGTTTAGTACTCGCAACCGGCGTGCATGTATGAACATAAACGCAGCAAAAGGAGTATGTAAGGATCGTAGCAGGTGGCGTTCTGTAGTTTCTGCCTACCCCCATGGGAAGAAAGAGTAAGTTTATGTATGTATGTAAATCAGAATAGCGATGACGACTTGTGACTATGCCAGCTTTCAACCAAAAATGTTCAAACCAATTTTCCATGAATAGGGAGTGACATTTTTTTTTTTTCCTTCTGATTATTAAAAAATGTTGGACACAGTTTTTCTTTATTTATGTTACCAAAAAATTACGACGATACCTTGAGTTAAAATGTGCCATGCATGACGTATCGAGTGTAGCGACCCCCACTCCCCAACTTTAATGCGTTTTATCTAAGTATTTTTTTTTTAATTTGAAAAAGCAAAAAATACGTGTCTAATATTTTTTTATTATCTGACTGACGGACTAAATAGGATTTCGTTTGTTTTACCCAGGCTCTAGTTTTAGTTTTTCCCTATTGTCCACAACTTACTAAATACTTCCTATAAGTTTAAACCTGGAGCGAATAAAAAAAAGCTATCATCGACGTGAGGGCTCTAATAATAAACGTAAACATAACGCTAAGCAGTACCAAAGTAGAATACCGTGTATTATGGGCCCAGCGGTGACATAGCGAAACATGGCCCGAAATAAACGCTTGTCTTGACATTACGACATCAAAAATGTATATAGACAATGTTTTCTGTGTGCTTAGAGGGTGAAAAGACAAGGAAAATTACTTCTGTTTAACACAATTAACGAGTTTGTAAATAGATTTGTAATGCAAAGAAAACGTCTGTTTCCAAGGAAAATATTGTTTTTTTTTTGCAACGAAAATAAACGTTCACCTTTCGCGGTCCGCTTTCTGGTTAGTCACCTTGGACCAGTATCGCTACCGAGCGCTACAGCGATATCGCCAGATATCGCTTATATCTGAATAGGCCCTTAATTTAATAATTATTCGTAAGTACTTCCCAATTTTATTTATGTCCCATATTCGTACATCTTCCTACGTAACGCACATAAAACATAATATACTAACTAAAATAGTAACTGCAAATGTCATCCAAAAGTTTAAACCAAATCATTTCTCAGGAACTGAAACCGCAAACTCGCTCGACAACGTACGTAGAACATAACATTATTTAATTTGTAAAGCATGTAACCACGTTCTTGTAAGTTTCTCTAATCTAGTTTACTTCTTTGTCCTAGTGCAACGGATTAAGGCCGTCTGCCACGCGACGTTGGATTAAAGGAAATTGGCTAAATATTTATCTTTAAGCTTTGAATTGAGTTTTTAGCGCTAAGGTGCTAAAAGAACGTTTATCCAGAACTACAACTAGTAAGTATTTAAGTACCCAATATTAAAATAAATACTGTATGCAACCAACAAAGACCAAAAAAAAATCGAACGCAAGATCAGAAAAATTGAATAATATTATAATGGGGTTAAAAACTGAAAGCTCATAGCAGATGGCAGCACAGTTGTGCGTCTTTAGTCCGCCATTGTTGTTTATGTTTTCACTGTTGTGTCGATATCGTTTATACGAAAACTAGACAAAAATGTATGCGATTTGAAGTGTAGTACAATTAAAAGCGGAGTTTAAGGAAAAAAGATGCGTCTACCACGGATAAAAAAGCAGCTTTAGTGGAAAGTTAAATAAATAATGACCATTTTATATTTGATAGATTGTTTTGTTTACATTATTTAAAAGTCCTTTTTTTGTTGAAGACTGGAGGCATACGACAGGAATAACTTGATCGGAGTTGAAGAAGAGCTTGAGGATGATAACCCTAACATTCCTGCACTGGAAAAGTTTAGGGATGTCAATTCTAGCACTGATCTTCCAGCGCTATCTAAAACCCACATTCAAGAGTTAACTGAATGTATGTTTTCATACAGTGATCAACTGATGATGCATTCATCTTCCTTTTTGAGTTCAACTATAAAAAGCGTGTAATATACTTAATTTAATGTTAATATTATTCCAGGTTTCAAATACCTCCTTAAGGGAAAATCCTCTATGAAAATAGGAGCTTGGTCAAGCTAATTATCGTAACTATGCGTATTTTCATGCACAATGCAAGGCACAAATGATAAGATTAATGTATAATGTTATACTCAAGATGAATAAAACTGGTATGATATGTGAAAGTCATTGTGAATGTGCAGCTGGAAGTGGCTTGGAAGCACACTGTAAACATATCTTCACAGTCCTCCACGGTATAGAGGATATAGTATGTACAAAGATTATAATTACCTATGCATAAAATATGCACAGAAAAATTAATGATGTTCAAACAACCAAAAACAACATCATTTTGTACTGAGTATCTCCAACCAGCAATTTACGATAAATACTATGATACTGTAATAAAACCAAATTAATATTATATACAATGTTTTATTTATCTCCTTATACACAATGCATATTACATAATATATTCTCTAAAGTTACAGCACATAAGACAAACAAAAAATATCTTTGATGCGAGGGGCACAAAACTGTATTTTTTTTGTCAAACCTAACAAACGTTCAACATGAACGCGTTGACTTATTTATTTATTAATTAATAGGTTAGCCTACAATTGTTTACACATTATATTTCTTTTAAAACTACACAATATACATTTATAAGTGCAACAATTACTTAAAAGCTAACACCACATGCACTGTATATTAGAATTTTACATTTTTATTTCTGCAATTAATTTTTAATAATGGCTGATTTAGAATTATGTAAAAACAAAGCAATAAGCTAGGATCAAATATTTGGTTTACATTAAATAATAAATTAAAAATTAAATTATATTGAAATAAATAACATTTTCAATAGTAATATTCTTCACATGACTTCCATAATACTTTATTTTGTGAGCCATTACACTTAATGTCGAAAACACAAAATAGAACTTTTGATAGGTTTCAAAACCTGTGTAGAAAGCAATGATACTGTCATTGTTTTTATAGTTCTTTATAGATCCATAAATGTACACAAAATTCACTTGAGTATGTCTTGATGATACAGTATGTTGGTCCTGCTTGCTCTGGCCCATCATCTGGCTCCAATGGTGTGCTAGGAAAAATTTATATTTCGTTAAACATTGTAAGTTCCTCGTCTTTATATTGCTCTTCATAACTATCACGGGTTTGAACATGACTAGGTCCAGCAATTTGATTACTATATGTATCAAAACATTGTTTTTTCTCATTTCACTGTAAGTCTATTTGCTCTGTCTTCAGCTAAGGGGTCGACTGGTTTGACTTTAGTAAAAGAAAAAATAGAGGGTACAGCAGTCTTCCTGAGCCTTTTGTAAATATTTTCATCACCTAGAACAGACAAAAAGGATCTATGATCTACTTGTCTATTTGTGAAACATAAAAACAAATATGATGAGTGGAAGATATATTTATCTATTTAGCCCATAATGTCCCACAGCTAGGCAAAGGCCTCCCATTCCCTTTTCCACACACTTTTGTCCACTGCCACTGCGGGCCAGTCCTTTCGGTAGGATTCAGTGCAGGATATGTGTTAATATTACGCAGTAGGTAGTTTGGTATGAAGGTATTAAGTACAATGCAATAAAGCGAATGCTGCATAGATGCTTGCTACTTAGACATACGAGTATTTACTTTGGTCGATTAAAAGATAATCTTAACAACACAACCTTAGTATAATGTATATAAATAAATATCCACAAATGCCTATAATGAAAACACACTTAAGTTCTCTGTATTATGAAAAAGAGCATCACCTGTATACGCATTTTTCTGATAGAAGTCTTCAGGTTTAAAATGTATAGCACATAACCTCGACGAATTATTTGGTTTCCAATTTTTTCTTCGGAGAGCTCTCTCCCACACTTTTCTTCTTTTAAGATCTTGGGGGAATACATGGGTCCCCGGATTTTTGCAGTCAACAGCTGCGCAAAGGGGCATATTAATTAATTAGGCGTAAAACAAGTTGATTGTTTACAAAAAATGTATGGATATTGACAGCTAGCTGTCAAATTTACGGACGGACAATGATAGCGACATCTGAAGTGAGCAAGTGGCAGTTTTTATCCCCATTGTATTCTTTTTGTCTTGTTTAATTCGAATTTCGAACGGTGTGGCGCCAATTCCATGTTTTTGGAACAATCTTTTTGTTCGAATTTCAAAATATCGCACACAAGCAACAAGCAGGTTACATACTTACTAACAATATTTTTTACTGAATGTCTGTGACATATTGATCAATAGAATAATTAATAATTGTCTAAGTTAATTTTACAATATTGATTATTTCAGAATACATTGTTTCGGAATACATGCTTTCAAGCCATGAGCTAAGCAGTCTGTGTAGTTTGCGGCGGAAGTAAGCCCGACCGCGGCACCGCGCCGTCTCATCAAGATTCGGAAAGGCAATCTTGGTGCTAGTGACGTCACAATGCAGGAATAGGTACCTACTACTGTTTCGAAAGTACCTATCGCCTTACTGATTAGCATTCGGATTTTACTCGTCTATCTAAATTATGTAAATATAAGCTACTTACATAAATTCATGTGTCTTTTTCCATTGTGGTGGATGAAAAACACAAAAGGCTGCAAGCTACGATTCTTGAGTACATATCCACTCCTTTTACTACATCCACATTCATAAATCTAGTCAAACTCTGTTACTAGTACCTTACTACCCTGCTGATTTTCTTGAAACACAATACTAAGATACCATAGTATTTTACATCATTAAAATCCCGGATCACATAAACACAATAACAAAACTTCCCTCCGCACAACGCATTGTTGCCTTTCAACATCAAACAAAAAATAAAAATAAAACACGCCAGCCAGTAACAAAAAAAAAATCAAAGCCATAGAACATAACATCATCATCACAAAACGTAAATGTATCGCATCGCATTCATGTTCGTACAATTAAAAAGAAAACACGGAGTACAATGCTCCGTTGTGAAGATGTCAAGGGTCACTTGACGGCTAGATCGTGTCCTATCTCGTTTATACTGAGACCGACGTTGCTAGGACCGGAGTGCTACCGCAAGTGCATCCCAGTACTTGCCACTTGAAGATGTATCGAGGATGCAATGCAAATGGACCAATTAGTTTATTAAAACCGTCTTTGAACAGAAAACTTTGATGTTGAGTTATTATTGAGGAGGGGTTGTCATTGATTGTCTTGTTCTACATACTGCTTCTATTTTTTCACTGATTACTTAAATGAGTTTTATTTAATTTTTTGGCCTATTCTTTAGTGAAATATACCTATAGTAAATATATATCTCACACAGGGTGTATGGTTTCATAACCGTTGCCATCTTCAATTAAAACAAATAAGAGTCTTCATTTTGTGAGTATAAATATTTGTGAAAAATCGTCTAAACTAATAGTAGGCATTCTTATAATCCATCACTACCTATATAAACAATAAATATAATAAAAAACACTGAGCATTAGGATACATTTCACCACAAGGCTGTATGGAACACCGGGCCTTGGCCTACATTACGAAAAATTTTAATTTTAATAAAAGAAACAAATGAAAACACAACGTGCGAAGTGTGGCTTTATTAAAATTATTTATTTTCGATAACATTTTAACGAGTTCTATGTTTAATTTACCGTTTCTAACGAGATTATTTGGTAAGTCTAATACGATTATCATTATTATAGAAGTGTACCTACTTGTTTTAATTTAAACACTAATAATGTTACAAACGCGGTAACTATTAGATAGGTAGTTTTTGCGTCTGGCGCCATGATGTAGCCATCAGTATTTTGAAACATGAATTGATGTTGTTTTAATTTATTCGTAATTTATTATTGTAATTAACAGAATGGGACTAGTAATAAACTGCAGATAACTTGTATATCAACGTTGTCTGTCCGGTCTGTCAGCGCGATGCAAGTTAGTTACATTTATTTTGTCAAAGAGTACAAAATCAGGAGATGGAATTTATTTTAACAGAACATTATTAGCAATGGGTTGGTATGTCGTGTAGCTTTATCGAAATCATTCTACTATGTTTGCTACTATGCTATTAGAAATCCAGTGTAGGTATTAGTTGCTTAGAAACTATTTTATCTATCATTGACTTTTAAGGCCTAGCGAGCACTGCCGTGCGTTGTTTACCGCAAAATCTGTGAAGTATGCGGCTAATTCACAGTGGGCCTCCCGCTGCTTTGCAGTGAGTCCACCGCACGTATTTTGAATCTCAAAAAGATATTTATATCTTCTGCCCGTCTTCGAGCGCGAGCCTACAATCTTCCTCAAAAATTGGGCCATCCAATGCAAAAATAATTTTACAAATCCGACTGGTAGTTCCAGAGATTACTATTGTATGTAGGGGACATACAAACTTACAAACATACAAACAAACTTTTACCTCTTTAAAATTTGAAGTATGAAGTACCTACCGCGCACTGCAGCGAAAAAAACGCACCGAGACACCGACCAAGCAGTAGAATATCCTTTTATTTTTCTGGATACGCCCGTAAATATTTATATCTTACAAAAAAGTAGACCGTCAAGGGATACGCCTAAAACTGGGTAAGGAAATCTTGCAGTTTTTTACCGCCAATGCCGGACCCGTGACTGCGTTTGTTATAGGTACCGTACGGCAGAAATAACGCACCACATTCCACCGCACCGTAGTGCGCACTAGCCCTCACGCTCAGTTTCTGGAACGAAAATGATCGACGCATCAAAATTAAATGGAAGTCAAGCAAGCAATCAAGGATGTTGATAATTAATTCAACCAATCATTGAAGTTTACACGCGCTTGACAATTTGTTAGCAACTTTTTGTTTGATTTTCGTTCTAGAAACCGGCCTAATCGTTGCCGAAATTTCTGTAAGCGGCCAAAGACGACGCTATGCTAAAACAATGGACCCTTGTGTGCATAATATTACACCTAATTAATAAATAAATACAAAGGCTTGCCATTTCATAAGGTATTGAGCAAAATAACTATTTTACTTAATTTAATTAACGTACTTTTTATTCTATTACAATCACAGTTTTATCCCGAGGCGTTCAAGAAACACCCCATGTAGTGGAAGTGAGTTGAAGCGATACGTTAGTAGCTAATGAAAAAAAAATGAGTGAAAATGCGACTAAACCCAACACAGGGGTTGTTAGATCTTTTATTTATATTTGTGTTCATTTTTCAAATAATCCGACTCGTCCACTTTAATACCTATTTCCAACTCTGCTCTATAAAATCTGTGACAGTTACGAGGGCACATGCAAGTGACGGAGCCATGTTATTGCCCGCTGGTTTGCCCAACTGAGTACTCCGAACTGATGGTAGCGACAGAACTATTCAGCCAGTTCTCACTCACCATTCACTGTGATAGATTAATTGCGACTTAGATATATGCGAGTACTGTTTTCGACTTACTAGTCTGGCAAGATGTCTAGTGCAGAATTTATCCGCACTGCTTGATTTTATGGAATGTTTAGTGCCGGCAGCTGAGTCTGAGTCTGTTTTGAGCATGTCAAGATTAGGGGATTAAGGTTTATTTGAGTTAACGATACGAGAATGTTCTTGTAGTGACACAGTGTAAGCTAATTAGAGTAGGTTAATTGCCTGCTCTCAAAACGGTGAAGAAAAACATCGTGAGGAAATCGGTATGCCCTAGAACCAAACAGTCGAAGACATGTGACATCTACCAACCCGCACTGGTATAATTACGGCCCACTCACTCTCACCAAAAGAAGGCCTGTGTCCCAGCAGTGGGAATATTATAGGCTGATTATATTTATAATTTCCCAAAGTATGATTGTTGTTTTGGTAAGTACTTAAAGTAGATTTTCAATCCTAGATAGGCACTTACATACATACATAAACTCACGCCTTCTTCCCATGGGGGTAGGCAGAAACTACAGAACGCCACCTGCTACGATCCTTACATAGTCCTTTTGCCTCGTTTACGTTCATACATCTGGTCATACACGCACGCCGGTTGCGAGTACTACGCACCTGGCCTTTCTGAAGAACATCACCAATAAGGTCAGTATATGTCCTCCTAAGGCGTCCCCGCCCGGCCTTTCCCTTTACATCAGCCTTGTAAATACATTTTGTTAGTCGCCTTTCATTCATTCTCTCAACATGCCCAAACCATCTCAGCATACCCTTTTCAATTTTTGTCACTACATCTTCTTTTAAATCACACCGCTGTCTTATCACATCATTCCTCAGCCTATCATTCATAGTCAGGCCACACATGCTTCACAAGGAACGCATTTCCACAGCATTTATTCTACTTTCATGTTGTTTTTGCCACACCCAACATTCACTACCATACATAAGCGTGGGCACCAGCACACCATTGTGAACAGATAGGCACTTATTTATTTTAAATCATAGCTATAAAAAATATATTCATGTTTAACAATGTACTATCGAAGAACTTCATATCTAAGCAGTTTGAAAACAAAATCCCGTGAACACGATGACCGCATCTGTTACCGCCCCGGTTTTATAGCCGCCGTGCGCTGCAAGCAAAAATAGTCCTTACATAGGTACAAAGTGCCTGAAAAGGGCCCATTCAGTCAAAGTAAAGGAAAGTTAATATCACACAGTTGTAAAGAACTCGCCAAGTATTGAAATTTCATAATTTATTTGCAAGTCCAAAGGCTGTGACGGTAGGTACAATAGCGAACTGCCAAAGGTCAGTCTGCCAAAACTTCTTCGGCTTATCTTGTTTATAAAACAAAAGGTTTAATTAAATTTCAAACTCTGTTAATTAACTAGATACGACTTAATAATCAATGAAGAAACGTTTTTGATGTTAGGTTACGCTGTGTGATTATAAAATAATATAGATTTTTTAAACGTAAATGAATGTTTTTTTTTTACTTTTTAATTAAATTGTACTTCAAATACTGGTATTCAGTTGCATGCGGTTAGACTGGAAGTTGACCCTGACATAGTTGGGAAAAAGGCTAGGCAGATGATGTATTAAACAGTACTTAGCCTAAGAACTTATCGTGATTTTACTGATCATATTGATACATGTGAAAACGAACGATTACTTAGAACGATTTAATTCTCTAGCTAAATGATTTTCTTCAGAATAAAAATATCTAAAGCTGAAATATGTCCCAACGTAATTAATTCTATCAACGAGTCGAAACTCAAAATCGGCGTCGTTTATAAGTCTTCGCTCGATTGTCTTTGCTATTGTTTGGATTCTTGGTTTTAATTACATACTTTGTTAGATCCTGTTCGACTACTTTCCTTTCTTGAGATCAAATTGCAACCAACATCCCTTTTAATTAGTCTTTTATGAAACCACACTTTGATCTTTGCTTACACCCTTTATAATACCGTAATATGTTATATATAACCTAAATATGTAAACCTTTTAATTAATATTAATAACCGAACAATATTAAATGTTCGTCTCGCAACGTTTTGTTTAATATTAAGCTCCTACAAAACAGAATTAAGAAAAAACACTCTAGAGTATATGTTTTCTAAATGATTACCAGTTTATTTACAAGGTAAGATTGCAGATGTCAGATATCATAGATAAATAATAAACCATAAAACATTAAACATAATTAACTAGATATTCCAGACAACTTAAAATACGCGTCGGTAAATGAATTCTTTTAAATTATTTAGTTAATTACTCCAACCTTTCTTTAATATAAGAGACTATACGAGATCTTTGGGGTACTATTGCCTATTATCGAATAATAAACGAAAGTGGAAAAAAAAAATTGAGTTTTTTTTTAAATCACATCACTAGATTTTTTTTTTGCGTTATTGCTTGTGATGTGCTGTTACCAGTAATATACTTCAGTCGAGTATTTTCTCAGTAATGTTCCCAGTAGCATTCTAAAAAAATAGTAATTTACGGTAACATTATATAAAAAAAATGTTTTTTCTTAAATTTCATTTGATATTATGAGTGATCCGATAACACTTCTACCACTTCTAGTATAAATGCAACCAAAATTATAATTTTAAATATTATTTTTCCAATATTCCTAGTAACTTACAGAGTAAGTTTTGAGAAACTTACTGAGTAACTTCCCATACAGTAGGTTTTTGGGTATTTTCTCATTGTTTCTATCAAGTTACTTAGCCTGTCTGGGAATATAAATGGTAAACTTCAAGTTTACTAGTAAAAAAATACATTTTACCAATCAACATTTATTAAATTTGGCACAACATTATTTTATTAAGTTTAGTTGCATTTTTGAAATTGTAAACGATCTTACAAAACGAACACATATAAGCGGCCTTCTCATTGCCATTTTTTCTATAAAAGAATTATATACTTTAGGTACTTTTCCGCTCGATGTTTACACATAGGTATGTACAACTTGTACAAGTGCGAAAAGCGAGCTAGCAACAGCTGCGCGTGCGCGTTTTAAACAAATATTACATAAAGAAATCAACAAGACGATATTAAACAATAGTACCAGCGTTAGAGAATATTACCTGTAATAATAGAAACGTACTGGGAATATTTCGATATAGTAAAATACTACTAATGGTAAAATGGTAACGGCACATCACTAGTTTTAGTGATGTGTCGTTACCATTACCAATTTAGTTAAACTTGACCTTATTTATCACTTGACGTCATCTTAATAATCTTCCTGAAACAAATGAAAGGAGCAATCCCTCTTAATTTCAATCAAAATATAACTCTCCTGAACTTTGAAACTCGCCACTTAATGAGAATTCGATGGAGTTTCAAAATTGACTCCCGATCTTGAAAACCTTTTTTAAACGACTTCTTAAAAAAGGAGGGGGCTCTCAATCCATCTGTATACAATATACAGATATTTTTATGTGTTTATTTTTGTGTTAGATTTTCGACAATTGTGGACTGATTTTGAAAACTCTCTTTTCATTAGGTAGAGGAAGCTTGCGCGGTGGTCCCACATAAATTTTATTGACTTTGCTTAGGCAGTTTTTGAATTAACTTCAATAATACATACTTTTCCACTTAGTGTATGAATGAATTAATGGACGCCTGCGTTCCTGCATTCTTACAGATTATTCCTGATGAACAGCTATCACTAAAATAATATAACAGTAGATGGTATGCACACGGGATTTCTCATTAGGTAACAGTCACCAAACCATTTATATTCTGTCATCTATGCTTATAATAAAATAACTTCATATTTTTCTATTTTTCTACGAAGTATAACAAAATGTAAGAAAATGAAACACAAAATATATCGACTGCTAAATTGACTTCTTGAAGATTCGCACGAAATTACTCACCCGAAACAGGCGCATCGACACTTTTAAATAATACTTTTTTATTTTATTTATTTGTAGGCGAATCGACAACTCCAGAAATCGGTTCGCCTACAAATAAATTAACTTCGTGCAAATTGCCTCATTTTTTTTTTAAATATTATTTAAGTGTCGTTTTCGGGTAGAAATAGTATGGGATATATTATATAGGATGGGAACCTATCACTTTCCGATTTTTGTTCGAATTTATTTTACCGAAAACTATTGACCGACGTCTTTTTTGCTATATGCATAGATTATTTGACATATTTTTAGATCATCGAAGTATCATGTGTCATAGGTATTAACTTACCAAACAATGTTTTGCCGATTTACAAAATAACTTTTTGCTATTGGCCGAATTTTCACCACACCGAAACAACATTTTACGGAATATTATTTGGTCACAAATATATAGCCGGTTACTTGGTAGCATTTTTAATTTTAAATTAAAATTAGTGTCAAAAAAAATACATTCGAATTGAGAACCTCCTCCTTTTTTTGAAGTCAGTTAAAAAGAGAAACGAATTGCTGCAAAACCGACTTCACGCATTTTTGTCTACCCTACCCCTAAAGTATAATTTAAGCCCGCGTATGCGCGGAGGGGTGGGGCGGTCCGCGAGCTGAAGCTGCGGTATCTGCGACGATAAGCTTGCGTGGGGCCACCCAAACCCCGCAGCGCCGGAGCTGTGACAGAAACAATGTTTGCTGCATGTTACATGCTTGTTTGCATGTTACATGCTTGTTTGCACGCTGCATGCTTGCTTGCATGCCTGCTTGCACGCTGCATGCGTGCTTGCATGCTGCATGCTTGAAGCAAGCATCCTTGTTTGCATGCTTCTTAGTAGAACTACTTAAAACTGCTTTTGTTCATAATCAACTGTTTTATTAAGTGCCAATACATTCAAATTATTAATTAAACAAAATGTTCGGAAACATAATACTTCGAACAAATGTTATTTTGGCTAAGTGTAACTTCGGTAAAAAGTTTTTCGACCAAATGAAACGTCGGAGTAACGAAAATAATCGAATTGATAAATAATTAATAGGTTAACTGATACAGTGGCAGACGTGACTTCGATGAAATAAAAGAAAACGAAACGATAATAGTTGAAAAGTTTTAGGTGAAATGAAATTCGGTCAAATATTTTTCGAACTTATGATATCTACGCTACGAATAGAATATTGACCGATATTGACTGAATTAAAATCTAATAAGCTGATTGAAGTCACGAGTTCGCTTCATACTAACGCGAGCTTAGACAGATGCTAATCATTGAAACACTCGTCTCTTGTATCGTGATTGTATTTCAACGAAAACTCTCCTAACAATCCCAGCCCCTTACATAAACGAAAAAATTCGGAGTTCGTTTCGTTTTCCACGTCTGTATAATATCATTGCATTGTAGAAGCGACACAGCGACACAGCGGCGCGGCGTGGCGAGACATCTTGCGGGAGGCAATTGGAGCTCGCCACGTGACAGGATAATGAGCTCACGTGACCCGTCAGCTACAGCCCTACAGCCATCGCCGTCGACTAACCAACAATTTCCGGACTCTGACGAACGCGTTTCCAATTTCAAACCTCGGTAAGCACTTTCCCATCACTTGTTTTTCCGATTTCTTGCGTTAAAATCCTATCAGAATGATGTAAAACATGTGCTCGCAAAATTCACTTTTACCTGAACGCTGGAGGCTATTGTGCAATTTGTCTTCCTTGAAATTGAAACCTAATGAAGCAATCTTAGATAAAGGTAAATATTGATCGTTATACCGAGTTTCCTAAGAAAAGAGCTAGTTTAAATGATTATTCATTTTTACTCGTAACTCTTTTTGTTCATATTCTAATGTTCATACAAACCATAAATCGTTACCTTCATCTCTTTAATCACCAACCACTAACTAACCTTTTATGTAAAACACTTCTGACACAAGTAGGTAGGTTACCTATTTCATCAATAGTTCATTCTTCGTCATAAAAAACTAAATGACGTTGTTTGCAAAACATTATTCCTCAGTGAAGGAAAATAAAATGTCTTGGGGAAACCTATGAATAGTTTTCATAGAAATTCAAAGACGAATCCGACATTTGTTGTAGAGAAACGTCACGACACCGCCGTGAGACCCATCACGTTAGAACTATAAAGATGAGGCTAAAACGCGTCACGTGTTCTGAATACCAACAAGATAGGAGTGTACCCCATAGGAGACAGATGCTAACCCATATTAAGATTTAAAAAATATATGTCTTGAAAAGCTAACGATTTTATGATCGACGGTTATATGATGGTTTTTAAAGTAATCTCGGCTGGAGTGCAAATAAATACACAATCGACTATATCTATTACAAAGATTACAACTTTCTTAGGTATCTCTTTAATTGCCCAGAGTGTTGTGATTCAGTGTGGATAATTTGGAAACTTTGATCATTCTGCAAATATCTTACAAGTAACTGGGTACCTACAAGATGTGGTCAGATTAGAAGTATTTCAATGAGTAGAATCTGTGTAAAGCGAACTCGTGACTTGAATTGGCTTATTAGATTTTAATTTAGTAACATAGACATTATAATCATAGACATGAGGAGCATTTGTAATTTATTTTGTCTAGGCATCTGCGCTCAGAATATACAGCGTCTGATTAAATTAACTGGCGAAACATCACAGGCGTGATGGATATCAACATTAAAGAAAAAAAAGAAAAAAACTTTATACTAATACTCATAATTCAAAGAATAACTGTTCTACCAGCGGCCGTTGACCCCTTTAATCAACTGAAATTACTTGAAATTATGAGCTTAGAAAATCTTTTTTTATCGTCATGTGTGGTTCTTTTCTCAAAAGACCATTTCAGACACTAATCTACATAGTCCTCATATGGCCTGACCAAAATTATGTCTGGACTTTAAAAGAGACTGCGACCTCTGAGTTTGTTTCGGCCTTTCTTCTCAGAGTAGTCAGATAGGAAACGCCGAACTCATCTACCTTTTTTTAATATGACGTGTAAACGTGATTCCGTTATCCTATTTACAGAATAAACAACTTCATTTCATATCGATACCCATAAACTCAGTAGTTTTGCCAGCAAATTTTATTTGACCCTGTAATTACGAATGTTGCTACCTTCTTCCTTATTGCAACGTTATTATAAATAACACACAATATTGCCAATAAATTCTGAAAAATCATTACAGACTAAATTAGGTACTTGTTCGTAATACATAAGAATGTTCAAAATAATTGGAAATATACTACCAAATTGATTTTCCAGCAATAGTTATAGCTGCATGAATTTCATAGGTAGTTTAAATTATGGTAGGCGAGTTGTGGCAGAATACAATAAATCTAATTCAATCAATAAATAACATCTTTCTGTTAGTTTTGAGTACCTAATTTTCGAGGTCTACGCAAATGCAATTATCTATACTAATATTATAAAGAGGAAAGATTTGTGTTTGTATTTTTGTATGTATCGAATAAACTTCAAAACTACTGAACCGATTTGAAAAATTCTTTCAGCAATGGATAGCTACATTATCAGCGAGTAACATGGCTATATTTTATCCCCGTACTCCTACGGAAACGAGAACTACGCGGGTGAAACCGCGTGACGTCCGCTAGTGTATAATATAATTTATTTAGGTACATAAAGGTTTTGTAGTACATGAGGGACTTACAAAGTATGCATTATTGATTACACGGTGTAGGTACAATTAATTGTTGGGTGAATCGTTGCTCTTCAAGCTAGATCACTGAGTAATCTGTAGTTTGGAGAGGAATTGTGTCGTCAAGTTCCCAAGAATTTTTATGTTTGACTTACACATTAACCGATGATCACATTTATGCGATAACATTCATATTACAGTCTGTTATGTCGAATTGTGTTTTTATGACGAAGAATGAACAGGTCAACTACAATGAAGGATATGCCTCGTCACATTGTTATATTATACTATTAAACGAGCAATATTTGTATATACTGGGTTACTGGTAACTCGACGTATTCCTTGCAGGACGTCATAGTAGGGTTAAAATGCAACAAATTCAGCCACCAAATGTTCTACCGAAATTCAGTGGTTTTTGAATTAGTTAAGAGTTTTAGTTTTTTTATGAAAAATCCCAGATTAAATCATTTGAAACCAATTTAAAAATGATTTACGGCGACTGTACTGAAATTTAAGTTATTATCATAGTTGACGCCGTAGCAGACCTTTGTTAATAATTAAAAGTTCAATAATGCCTAAAACTTTGGCAAATATCACTAACCAAACATTTAATTTTTTGTAATTTTTGCTATTACTTCATAAAAAATGTAGTCTAGTGCAAAAAAAAAATATTACACCTGGTGTACAAATTACTAGGAAAATATCCTTGTCTTATCAGTTATTCGGAAAGGTATGATTGTCAATACTTTTGCATGTGTGCCAGGGAAGAGAAGAGTTTTATGGGGGGCAGGTAAAATTGCGAGACGGTCAACCTATTGTTTCGTATTCGTATTATTCGTAGTTTTTACCTGCGCTTGAACTCCAAACACTCGGGGAGCTTTGTGATTGGTCGCTATTGTTCTCTCGGCATGACAGGGGGTGCGATTTTGCAAAATTTGGTCGTCAGCGTTAGTTAGTTTCAACTCTACGTCGCGCAAGCTCGTGTTTTGTTACTGGCTATTTCCCTAACTGTTGCTGCGTATCTTGCTCTTGTGCTGTGCTGTGCCTTCATAAGCGCTGACTATGGCTGCATATTCTAATCCTGAATACGCTGACATAAGGTACTGTTACGGACTTTGTGACGGTAACGCTGCTGAGGCGCGGCGAGAATATCAACTTCGCTTTCCCAACCGCCGACTCCCCCACGTTAGTGTCTTCGGATCGACTTATCGGCGAATATCTGAAACTGGCAGCGTCCAAAGAAGCAGGCAAGTTGACACTGGTCGTTCCCGGAGATACACGGCTGAGGACGAGGAGCTTATTCTTCAACGTTTTATTGACGATCCTAACACATCGACAAACATCGTAGCGCGTGAGCTTGGTATGTCACAGTGGAAAGTCTGGTCTGTAGTTCACTTGTCAGGCCGACATCCATACCATTACCAACCAGTCCAGTCATTAGAAGAAGGAGATCCGCCGAGACGGCTTGAATTTTGTCGTTTTATGCTAAGTGCCGACGCCGACAGCGAAAACTTTTTAAAAAACATTCTGTGGACCGATGAGTCATGTTTTGATCGTGATGGTATCACAAATTACCACAACTTA
This sequence comes from Agrochola lychnidis, assembly GCA_963680765.1. Lineage (NCBI taxonomy): Eukaryota > Metazoa > Arthropoda > Insecta > Lepidoptera > Noctuidae > Agrochola > Agrochola lychnidis. Next base: position 16,272,993 of record OY796852.1, on the reverse strand, counting down.
CATTACTGGGCACCGAAAGCAGAAGCAAACCCTAAAAAACTGAAACCAACCGCATCCCAGCGAAGGTTCTCGCTTAATGTTTGGATGGGTATTATTGACGACAAATTAATTGACCCACATTTTTTACCCCGAACACTAAATGGGGAACTTTATGAAGATTTCCTCAGAAATCATTTATCAGCACTGCTCACGGATGTACCAACATGACGGATGTCCAGCCCACTTCCGAATCACAATTCGACAATTGCTGGATGAAAACTATCCAAACTGATGGATAGGGCGCGGTGGGCCGATTCCGTGGCCTGCACGAAGCCCTGATCTGACGCCGCTAGACTTTTACGTCTGGGGTCATATGAAAGATCTAGTTTATGTGACCCCAGTAAATTCAATTGAAGAACTAAGGGAGAGAATTACAAATGCGGCGGACCAGATGAGGGCAACAATCACATCAAGAATAACAAAAACCGAAGTAAGGAAACGAATAAGAACATGTGTTCGAAACCGAGGGCAGCACATCGAACAAGACGTGTGAAATGTGTGTAATTAAAGTTTTTAATATTGATTAAAAAGAATAATAATGTTCACGATTTTGTTTTAGATTTTTCGAATTCACCTTTTTGTGAAACGCACGCCTGTACTAAATCAAAAACGATTTTCATAATGTAGTCCATGATTTTGTATTAACTTTCATACCTTTTTGGATAGCTGATAAGACAAGGATATTTTCTTAGTAATTTGTACACCAGGTGTAGCATTTTTTTTTGCACTAGACTACATTTTTTATGAAGTAATAGCAAAAATTACAAAATATTAAATGTTTGGTTAGTGATATTTGCCAAAGTTTTAGGCATTATTGAACTTTTAATTATTAACAAAGGTCTGCTACGGCGTCAACTATGATAATAACTTAAATTTCAGTACAGTCGCACCGTAAATCATTTTTAAATTGGTTTCAAATGATTTAATCTGGGATTTTTCATAAAAAAACTAAAACTCTTAACTAATTCAAAAACTACTGAATTTCGGTAGAACATTTGGTGGCTTAATTTGTTGCATTTTAACCCTACTATGACGTCCTGCAAGGAATACGTCGAGTTACCAGTAACCCTGTATATATATTTGTTTGTTTAAACTTGTACTCACGGTCTCGAAATCGACTCTAACGATTTCGATGAAAGTTGCGATATAGGGGTTTACGGGGGGAAAAATTGATCTAGCTAGGTCTCATATCTGAGAAAATTCGTTTTCTCTATTTTCACAGCGTCGGGAATGTGATACCACGTTGGTATACCTGGACGATATGTTTATCTATTTTCACCCGAGCAGAGCTCGGTCGACCAGGTACTTTACATAATTCTATAACACGATACCTGAACTTTAGTACCTATCTACATGATAAAGTACCTACATGACGCCGCGCCCGCGCCCCGGTGTTCTTTCCCGTATCAAATCAGTTTGATATACGGAAAAGAACACTGGCGTGGCGTCATATACGTACTTTTAAATATATAAATATTAAGTTGTCAAATAGTATGGGGGATGCGCTATGATAGTCCGCGAAGTTCAAATTTTCTATTTTTTTTTTTGCTATTTGCAGGTCATTGTAAGGTTGTATGTTCATCAAACTATGCTTTGCGACCGTAACAAATATGTATTTAAACAGTTGGCATATTGCCAACATTTAAACAGCCAGTGAGTGTTATAATGTTGTACAAAATTTCATTATGCAACTCGTTTCAACGTTTAAGGCTCCGTGCCGCCGCACCGCACGAAATCACTGATTTTGATCAATTTTGTTTATTCGTTGTGAGAAAGGGGACGAGAATTTAAACAAAATTATTTGTGATTTGAAAAGTCCAATTCTTCGTCTTGTACATAGGGGAAAGGGATTTTTGAAATAAATTAAGGATTCGTGGGAAATCACTAAAATTCGCAACAAGTTTTCCAAAAAATGACGCGAGACTGACGTTTGATCGTTTCGTTAGAAGAAACTGCTTTTGATGTTGAAAATTAAAAAATATCATCAACATCATTATATGGTCTACTTGTACATAGGGGAACCACTTTTTTCAACTTTCATACAAAATATAGCAGAAAAAAAATGTTGAAATAACGTAACTTTCTCAAAACTTCAAGCCAAATAAATATTTTTTTCTAATACTTAGAAACACTTTTAAGAAATTTTAAAAATTATATATTAATTTTAAGTTAATTGTTTAATAGAATCTAAATTTTATTTTATAAATAAACAATTACTTCATTACGTAAATAAATGGCAAAGTGAACTATATAAACGATCGCGGAAAATCTATTCCGTCAGTAGCGAACGGGCCTTCCCAGCGTGAGGACGTATCACTTTGCGTCGCAGCACGCACACACGCACGTACGTGTCCGATGTTAACATATTCCAGAAATTGTACGTCGACTACCACATTTTGATCCGCATTTTATTTTAAAGTACTTTGCTTGTTTTTGAAGAACATTAAAATTTTGCATGCCTGGCAATAAATAAAATACCGGTGTACGTGTGTTCGTAATTCTTCTTATCCTAAACGGCTTGACTGATTTAGATGTTTTTTTTTTTAATTCTTTTTGTGTAACTTGGATGGTTCATAACTATAGTTGGACTCGCGTGGCGCTGTTGTCGCAGGACAACATCTGCCTGCTGGGTTCACTAGTTATATTTTGACTTTAGATTTCATAGTTTTGAATGATTTTTGGTAGGGGAAAAAGTTATGGGTTCGCGTCACCGATATGCCCGCGCCGATATGCTGTTGTAGCAATAAGTGAAGTATTTTTGGAACGAAGTTCTTTGAAGACTACTTTAAGTCAAAATAAAGATCCCAGATGACGGCTGCGAACATTTAAAAATATTTCGTCATGGGTATCGTTTTCATAGTTTTCGAGGATGCTAAAGCTGATAGTGAGGTCAAAATATAAATCCAAGATGGCGGCTGTGACAATATTCAGATTTTTCGTCATAGGTGTCTTTTTCATAGTTTTTGAGGATTCTAAAGCAGATTTTGATGTCAAAACGTAAATATAAGATGGCGGCTGCGAAAATTTTCACATTTCTTCATAACATCACGCTATCAATTTCAAAGTGTTGGGCCCTTTGAAATTGATGGCGTGATGTTATGAAGAAATCTCATTTCCGCAACTTTTTCGCGCAAGTGGGTTCGCGCAAGTGTCTTTCGCGAAAATGTCTTTCGCGCAAGTGTCTCAGATCCCTTTATGGATACTGGTGCCAATTCTCTTGTCACAAATTAATGCCTCAAAACTAGACTAAAAATCACCAAAGTTTCGTTCATTCCTGTCAAACGATGATTTACTATCGTGAAATAATTTTAGAATATATTTTATTTTGACAGCACTAAGATGGCAATATGGTGCCGCTTCTTTTGTATACCGAACTAAACTTACTAAACTATCACTAAAATTCCTTACTTTTGGCTACGAAAATCTTGAAGCTATTCTGCAACAAAAATTTTCTAAATTAAATTTAAATATATTTTGACACACTAAAATTATATTTGACAATCGCGAGTCCACGTGGTACTTATTTGCCCTACCCCGTGAATTTTTTTTAGAGCTGGAGGCGCACAGGGGGCAGCCTTGACGTTTTATATAGAATTTTTACTTTTTGTAAGGAAAATAAGAAAAAATATTACCTACATGTAGAGTGTCAGGGGTTTAAGGGTTTCATAAAGGGGATCGAAATTCTCATTATTTTTGCGATTGGACACACCGTTTTCGAGATATATGCAAAAGAAAAAAAAAGATACAGTACTGTTTTTTGCACCTGAAGCGAGGTGTTGGTGTGAATTTTAGTTCAAGATAACTAATTTTATTCCGCACCTTTTTAATCGCGATTAAAAAAGTCATATTTAGTTAGACATGGGTGCCGATTCTCTTGTACACCGAACTAAACTAACTAAACTATCACTAAAATTCCTTATTTTTGACTAAGAGAATCTCAAAGCTATTCTGCAAAATAAATTCTCTAAATTTAAAAAATAATTTTGACACATCTTAATCGAATTTGACAACCGCGACTCCACACGTGATACCTAACCACGTGAATCTTTTTAGAGACGGAGGCGCGCAGGGGGGCAGCCTCGACGTGTTTTATATGGATTTTTCACTTTTTGTGTGGAAAATAAGAAAAAATATTACCTACTTGTAGAGTGTTAGGGGTTTAAGGGTTTCATAAAGGGTGTCGAAATTTTCATTATTTTTGCGATTGGACACACCGTTTTCGAGATATAAGCAAAAGAAAAAAAAAATTCTGTACTGTTTTTTCATCTGAAGTCGAGGTGTTGGTGTGAATTTTAGTTCATGACAACCAATTTTATTCCACATGTTTTTAGTCGCGATTAAAAATAGTCATATTTAGTTAGAAAATCTAAATTTTAGGTTAAAAACGTCAAATTCAGAATAGCAAAATTGCCATTTTCACTAAACTAATATCTCAGTGCCATCTTAGTGCTGTCAAACTAAAATATAGTTAAGTTGTGTCACTTTAATCTATTTCAGAATGGGCAATCGATTTCCCATTCTGAAATAGACTAAAGTGACACAACTTAACTAGATTTTAATTTGACAGCACTAAGATGGAACTGAGATTTTCATTTAGTGAAAAAAGCAACTTTACTATTCTGAATTTGACGTTTTTCACTTAAAATTTAGATTTTCTAACCGAATCTGACTATTTTTCGCGATTAAAAACGTGTGGAATAAAATTGATTGTCATGAACTTTAAATTCACACCAACACCTCGATTTCACATGCAAAAACAGTACTGAATCTTTTTTTTTTCTTTTGCTTATATCTCGAAAACGGTGTGTCCAATCGCAAAAAATAATGAAAATTTCGACTCCCTTTATAAAACCCTTAAACCCCTTATACTCTACATGTAGGTAATATTTTTTCTTATTTTCCATACAAAAAGTGAAAAGTTCCATATAAAACACGTCGAGCGTGCGCGCCTCCGGCTCTAAAAAGATTCACATGGTTAGGTATCACGTGTGGAGTCGCGATTGTCAAATTTGATTTAGATGTGTCAAAAATTTTCTTAAATTTAGAGAATTTATTTTGCATAATTGTGCCGATTCCCTTGTTCACAAACTAAACTAAATTTAAGTGCATCTTTTTCTTTCTATTTCATTAAGAAAAGGACAGAAGATAAATTTTAGTTTAGTCCTGTCAAATTAATCAGCGCTTGACGTTAATTGACGTAATTTTAGTCGGCAAGTTTTTAATCACATCTAAACTTGTATGGGTGGTGATTAATTTGACAGGACTAAACTAAAATTTATCTTCTGTCGTTTTTCTTAATGAAATTGTAAGAAAAAGATGCACTGAACTTAAATTTAGTTTAGTTTGTGAACAAGGGAATCGGCACCAATAGCTTTGAGATTCTCATAGTCAAAAGTAAGAAATTTTAGTGATAGTTTAGTTAGTTTAGTTCGGTGTATAAGAGAATCGGCACTAATCAAAATTTTAGGTGAGAAAAGTCAAATTCAGATTGGTGCCGATTCTCTTGTCACAAATGCCTCTAAACTAAACTAAAAATCACCAAAATTTAGTTTATTCCTGTCAAACGACGATTTCCCATTCTGAAATAGACTAAAGTGACACAACTTAACTATATTTTAGTTTGACAGCACTAAGATGGCACTGAGATATTAGTTTAGTGAAAATGGCAATTTTGCTATTCTGAATTTGACGTTTTTAACCTAAAATTTAGATTTTCTAACTAAATATGACTATTTTTTTATCGTGACTAAAAACATGTGGAATAAAATTGGTTGTCATGAACTAAAATTCACACAAACACCTCGACTTCAGATGAAAAAACAGTACCGAATTTTTTTTTTTCTTTTGCTTATATCTCGAAAACGGTGTGTCCAATCGCAAAAATAATGAAAATTTCGACACCCTTTAAAAAACCCTTAAACCTCTAACACTCTACATGTAGGTAATATTTTTTCTTATTTTCCACACAAAAAGTGAAAAATCCATATAAAACACGTCGAGGCTGCCCCCCCTGCGCGCCTCCGGCTCTAAAAAGATTCACGTGGTTAGGTATCACGTGTGGAGTCGCGGTTGTCAAATTCGATTTAGATGTGTCAAAATTATTTTTAAATTTAGAGAATTTATTTTGCAGAATAGCTTTGAGATTCTCATAGTCAAAATTAAGGAATTTTAGTGATAGTTTAGTAAGTTTAGTTCGGTATACAAGAGAATCGGCACCAATAGCGAATTTTTCATTTTCACTAAATTAATAACTCATTCAGTTGCAAAAACTGTACTTTATCTTTTTTCTGTTCTTTTGCTTATATCTCGAAAATTGTGTCTTATCGCAAAAATAATGAAAATTTCGACCCCCTTTATGAAACCCATAAACCCATAAAACTCAACATGTAGGTAATAATTTTTCATGTTTTCCATACAAAAAGTATAAAATTCCATATAAAACAGAATTGTTATAAATATACTAAACGAATATACACAAACATTCCAGACTAATTTCATAAGCGTACCTACGTAACTTAACAAAATACCGTCTATAGGATCAAAACTGTTTAAGCGATCACTACGCTCGATGTTTAGGCGTGTGTGCGTGAACGGTGCACACAAACATAGCATCGCAAGAATTTACCTAAACTCTGTCGAGTGAAGTCACGGCCAGGAGCCTTAAGCGGAAGACAGCAGCACCCGCTGCACGCATGTACAGTGATGTGCTGGTGCAGGCGACGTTCATACGTGCAAATGTACTAAATTTCGTGGGATTGTTTTAATTCTTGATCTTGCATTACAAACACACAATGGTTTCGGAACCTTTTATAGAGGATTCATATCATGGGTGTAGATAAAGTCTTGTATGCAACTGTTATATAATTAGGTATTAAAACACTCATGTGATACTATTATAAAACCCACATTCGTGTTTTAATACAACATATTATACAACAGTTGCATAAATAACTATTACAGAATTATGATCACTAAAATCATCAATAAAACTCTTTAAGTTAGAATTGGCCTCAAATGTCATGATTTCATGAAATAGTAATTGAATAGAGTAGTTGGAGTTAGATTGATGATTTTAATTATTGTTATCCTTTCAACTATCATTAACGAGACACAATAGAATTTTAATTGTTATCCACCTCAATGAGGCATCGTAATAGATAATGAGTTATTCTGTAAATACTCATTTGTTACGAACGAGAATCTTATTTTAATCAACATACAACCTAATAGCATAATCAGCCTATAATGTTCCCACTGCTGGGACACAGGGTTCCTCTCTTCGACTGGGAGTGGGCTGTAATCTACCACGCGTGTAATCTACAACCTAATACTGACCTGCAAATTGCAAAAAACGTAAGAAAATTGGAATTTCGCGGGCTATCCGGGCGCTAGATATTCTTGTAGACTCATAGGTAGATGCATCGATTGGTTGACCATTTTCTATTTTGTTAAGTACCTCGTACTTGTTGAAAGGCCTACACTGTCCTCCCATACCTATTAACAGAGTAATTAAAAAATAATTGGCTTTAATTAATTTTAAAAGAGTAACCGTGTAGTTTCTTGCCGGTTCTTCTTCATAGGAAACGACCAATTGGAACCGTGCACCTAGCTTCTATTCATAAGAAGTGCCCATGTAGATTTATGTGAAATAAAATATTTAGAATTGAATTGAATCTCATAAAATTAAAAATCACACCTCATTTCGTCAATTATAATTTAGTCCATGTAAAAAGAGCAAGCCTATTGCCATCAACCAGGCACAAATTCAGACTGGGGACAGTGCTGTTACTGAGAAATTCCTAATGATAAACCCAAAAACACTTTGCCCGACTTGGGAATCGAACCCAGCCCCTTTGCTCAGCAGTCGCACTTACGACCACTAGACTAACGAAAATACAAAAAATTAAAATCGTTTATCACTTTACTAGTTTTATTAGTTTCATTTGTTTAAGTATTTCATTTAGCGATGCACCTCCATCTTTTATACGAGAAGGACTTGTTACTACTTATTTTAAAATTAAACATAGTTCCATCCATAGATCCTGAATGTATCTAGTATTATTATATTTCTACGCACCACCGGCACCACCAACACTTTCGTGAAAGTATTACTAAAATAAAATCAATTTGAATATTATACAATTACATATAATAAATAAACAATAATACATTATGATACTAGTGTGCTGTATTGGTCATTATCATTATAGCCGAGTGTGTAATGATCAATGTACACGCGTTTCATACGACGTTTTTCGACACACTTGCGAGGAAAAAAACAGACTAATTGTTGTTAGAACCTATGCTACAATAACGTAACTATAGAGGTGATACATTTAGATTTATACAGTTCAACTGACTTTTGTTGGCAGGTGGTACTGACTATCCGAAGCTTCTTTTAAAAACTTTTCTACGTCGGTTGGTGACAATACTTTAGATTTCGTATTTTTGATAATAATTAATAACAGAACGAAAACGATAACAAATATTTATGGAAAATGGCGTGCTAGTTTTGTTTTTTGGCTAGCAACGCGCGCGCAAGTAAAGGCAGATAAAGGCACTGACAAAACCGCTGAACAGCATTTATAAAAAATATAATAAACACAAAATAATGTTTTGAATACCCAAATTAAGGTTATTATGTAGTGAAAAATATATAATTTGATGAAATATTATGTTAAATAAACACATTTTATTTATTTACGCAGTAGGCATAAAAAGGCATGAAGTCTCGTTGATGAGATTAAAAAAAACTTTTTACAAAAAAAAACAACCGACCTCCAAAAAAAAAACACTACAAAGTGAAAAATAACTTTAATTTTGGAAGTCGGTGTCTTGGGTTTTGTATTTTCGTTTTTTGCCACCGACTTCCGAAATTAAAGTTATTTTTCACTTTGTAGTGTTTTTTTTTTGGAGGTCGGTTGTTTTTTTTTTGTAAAAAGTTTTTATTTTTCACTTTTTAGTTGTGGTACCTACCCCACACACATTCGAATACCACTACCTGCTACCAGTGACAGAAACTTATCATATCATCTACATAATAAGTGGGAAAAAAAAACGTATTTTGTAGCTAACTCAAAAACTATCCAAGCAAAGTTAATAAAATTTATATGGGACCTATTCCAGAGCACACCCTTTCAAACAAAAAAAGAATTTTCAAAATCGGTCCACAATTGACGGAGAAATCGGTGGACATACATAAAAATAAAAAAAAAACAAACATACGCGACGAACATATAACCTCCTCCTTTTTGGAAGTCGGTTAAAAAAGCGCACATCTCTCCTCGGGTGTAACACAAAGAGTTGGCAACGTAACACAAAGATGTCAAATATTTCGCTATTTTGATTAATTTGGCAATATTACCTACTGTATAGAAATATAAAATATGGCTAACTAAAATATTAATTATGAAACGCAATTAATTAATATCGCAACAACGAATATTTAGTTTTAGATATAAAAAGGGTATTTGGAAACTTTCCAAATGCCTTTTTTACAGCTAAAATGATTACAACATCAAATTCAGTGTATATTATAATTGCAATTCATGTGTTCTAGTTCATTAGTTAGCGATATTTCATATTATCATACAGTAATATTGCCAAATAGATCAAAACAGGTAAATATTTGACAGCTTTTTGCGACATTGTAAACTTTTAGAATAAATGCTTTTAATGGTATAGGATAGCTCATACTAATTTCATATATAGTACTACTAATTCCATGCTGCCATGATAGTACTTACTAATTCCATAGATACTGCCATATCATTACTCCGACTAGTAAATAGTTATGTGTGGCGCACATTACCACACTCGTGCGATAATATAAAGTAAAAAGCACGCATGTTTAATACACTACATTATGAACCTAAAAGCGGTTCCAATAAGAGCCACTACGAGCAAGTGAGTTGAAAATACTTTAATGATGCATGGCCATCAATGGCCATGCATCATTACGTAAAACTTACTAATTTTATCAAATAATAGTATAATAAACTAAGATAATTTATAAACTAGCAGTAGTAGTAACTAGTCAAGAATCTCCCAAAATGTAAAATCCTGTGTCTTGGTATAAAGCGCCTTCTATTACAACAACTATTTTTTATTATCCCATCATCTGTTACGACGCCTCATTATGTGGATAACAATTAAAATTCTATTGTGTCTCGTTAATGACAGTTGAAAGGTTATCGAATTGTTCATCGTTTTTTTATTTGTATGTCCTTTGCGATGTGTAATAAAGCGTATTCTTTATGTGCATCTTGACATAAGTTAATTTTCTGTAAACGCATCTTACCTACAAGTACCAGCAAGTAATTAAGGAGTTTCCTGATCATTTGTCAAGATTTAGTACCTCAAAATTTATTGTTATTTTCCTTGTAATCAGTATCGCAAACGTCACCAATTTTAGAACGTTTTGCTGGTATTTATTCCATTAATTATTAGAAGCAAACACACATAATCTAAAGAATTCAGCGAACTGTTGATGTACTTATATCGAGAATACCCACTATAAGTATTGATTATAGCTAGGTGGCATTAGGTAGTGACCACATCGTGACTAAAGTCAACAAATTGTATTATTTAAAAGAGCATCGCGTCGTCAACCGGTTAGTGTTGATCCAGCGTCCGAGAGACGCAGCCGCAAACATGAAGCTCTTTATATGCGGTAAGTCTTTAATAAATATGATATTTATAAACATATCACACTACTTAACTCATTATAACATCCCTCCAAAGATAAAATAAATAATTAGAAGTTCATTATTAATAGACAATATACAAATTTAGTTTTGCAAGCACAAAATATCAATAGTTTTATAACTTTTGTCTCACCTTGTTCTGTGATTAAGCAAAATAGTTTCCAATATATAATCACGCTTTTGTTTGTGATAATTACCTTCAAGTCTATCAAAGTTTTCTCATAGTTCATAACCTTTGCACTTTGGAAGAAAATAATTATTATCCGTGTTTTTTTTTTCCTATCTGACTTACAATGCATGAACATGATATGGAACTGGATAGGACGGAAACGCGAGGCATCATTTTAACATCATCATCTTCAAGTATTTTGTATACATTTACATTGTGAATAAGATTTCAACTGTTGAGCTCCTTAAGTTTTGAGTTGAGCTCCACGATTACTGACAAAAGTTTGCACTGACTGGACAGGTCCACTCAAGTCTGTGTGTTTTTTCCCTCAAAAGACCATTTCAGACATCTACATGGTCCTCATATGGCCTGACCAAGATTATATCTGGACTTTAAAAGAGATTGCGACCTCTGAGTTTGATTCGGCCTTTCATCTCAGAGTAGTCAGATAGGAATTGCCGACCTCATCTAGGTTTTTTTTAATAATATTTTGATTCCGGTGTCCTATTTACGGAATAAACAATTTCATTTAATTTACTTGAAAATGATATTGTTCATTTGTTAAGTAGATAAATACTTAGTGATGTCATTTAGTTTTATTATTATCGGGAAACTTGATTTCTTGGCCAGTAAAGGTTGACTGGGATTCCCTGACATCAAATAGCAGAAACATTCAAGTTTACAACCGGTTTTCCTTATGGCTTATTGTTTATGTTATGCATTCTGTTTGAATAATATTTTAACATAGATACCTTGAATGTTTGACAATAGGCTATTGTAACCGTTTACAGATCTATGTAGAAACTATTATAGTATTTGATGATAAACTTTATAGGTACCTAATTATCATTCGACTTCAAAACAGGTTTTGTTGTCGGGATGAGTCTGTGATTGTTTTAGTACAATTCAATGCGTTTGTATAGTAATAAAAACTTACTCCATGAAATAAATACCTATTCTGTTCGCCTTAATTTATACAAAAAATATTGAAGTGTGTTGTAAAAACTAGTTCTGGTAGTCTTGTATAAAAACTCGCAAAACACATTAACGATATTTAAAGGAAAACTATACAAGATTCACTTTTGAGTTCACGCTATTATTATCTAAGACTTCGATGAAATTTGGCACTACCTGGGTGCCAAATTTCATCGAAGTCTTAAAGATGGGCATAACCATGATAGTTGAGGAAACAGGACTTTTATCCCGGGATTACATTTCCGTGGGTTAACGTCCGACACCCACGCGAGTGGAAGCCCTGGGAAAAAGCTATTACTAAAACAAATTCACCCACAAAACAAAATAAAAAACACATCAGCTGGCAGTATTAAAAACTTTCATTAAAAAGCATTTCATAAAGGTAATTTACTTATAATATTTTGTAATGTTTCAGTATTGGCCCTGGCGGCAACAGCAATGTCGGAAGAATCTAACGCAGAACTTCTGAAAAAAAGTAATGAGTTATTTACCGCTAACATGTTCCAAGTAAGTAAAAAACCACAATAATAACATTATGTCATACCTTATCATACTCTATAATTAGCAGCACGTTTCAAATTAACTATAGGTTAATAAAATCATCAAAAATGGAAAGTTCTACGATGTAATTGATAAATGATAACCTAAAACCAATTACGCATGCTATTAGATACCAATTATTAAATATTATTTGACATTCAGAGATGTTTTTGTAAGTTAATACTTTGACCCATCCGAATAGCACCTGCGACTCAGCAGCCCACTGCTGGGATGTATTTGTTTTACAGGACGTTATTAAATGAAAGATATCGATAAAACAAATTTCGTATGTACGTAAGTATGTGTAATTAATAAACATTCTAGTGATTTTTATCGATATCTTTCATTTCATAACGTCCTGTTTAACAAATAGATACATCCCAGCAGTAGACTGCTGAGTCGCAGGTGCTATTCGGATGGGTGCTCTAAGTGGACTACTTCCTTTGAACAGTTACAAAATACTTTCAATTTATGGACAGAGTAGCTGGTATTAGCAATAAGCTTTACCGTACTTAGGGTGTCATGAAAGATCTAACTGTCTGCAGTAGCGGCCGCAGAAATAATAAAAAAGTTAAACTTTTATTTAGCCACAGTTTATCAAACACGTGGCATTCCAGCATAAAAATACAAAAATTGAATGCAATTATAGTGTTGAGTCATATTACGTGAACAACAACTAAATTATAGTTGAAATTAGAGCCGGCATCGTGTTATCGGTATGGAGTATGTGCTAAGTCGCGATAAAGCCTTGAATAGAAAAAACTACAAGCAGCTTCGCCGTGACCTTACATATTGTCGATTTGTGACTGAAGACAAGCGCGACGCGACTGTGCGGCGTGATTCTAGTAGAACAATTTCCATGAAGTTTTCATAGAAACTGTTCTACTACAGTCCCATCGCGCTATTGTATCGCGCCTGTCTGTAGGAGCCTTGACACATAGACTTAATTTCAAAGTCAAGGGTACTTATCGAACGACTTATCCGTAGTTTTACAGATAACCCTAACGAAGAGACCTACAGACAAAACAAAATTTGGGTCGTGAACTCAAGAGATAACTTTAAATTAAACATCTTGCAATTTCACAATGTAGATATATCTATAAAGTTGGAAGTTTCCGACTGAACCTAATATTACCAATCATCTTATCAAGATAATAAAGTAGTCCTTGAACACGTCATACGGAAACAAAGACCGTGACGCAATCAACCGAACATGCAATACAGTTTATGTTTTCCTTTATTGGACATGGTTTTTCAATTTGAAACGCATCGTAATCAATATATAAGTACCTACAGTATTTTTATTTTCTTTGTCCCTCGGGTATAATCGCATTTCCGAATACAAACGAATGCTAATTTCCTTGTCCATCAATTATTAGATTTATCGTGTATAATAATTTAAATTCAGAACTAAGTACCTTATTGTTGTTTTGTTTTGATTTCCGTGTGGACTAATAGAGTTGTAAAACTATTTTCCTATCCGTCGCGTGCCTGCGACTTGAGCAGCTTTCCCCCCATTAAAAAAAAAATACATTAAGTTAAAAGAGTATTAACAACTCCATATACTTCCAAGTCGATTGAGAGCGTCCGGTCTGCACCAAGTGCAAAGAGTAACTGATAGAAATCCGACAACTGACGAAACACGAAGTTTGCCGAGAGACATTAAAAAAATAGAAATACAGTAGGTATACATAGCCCAATAGCTTAAATATCACTTAGTATCTAAATATAACAGAAAATCTGTTAACTAGACAACAAGAAACCATTATTTTCATCTATAATAATAATTCTTATGAAAAAACTGTTAAACAGATACCTAATACTTAAATTATTTTCAATCTCCAGAATGTAGTGAAAGCCCATCCAGGTGAAAATGTAGTGCTGTCCGCATTTTCCGTGCTGTCCCCATTAGCTCTGCTATCTTGGGCTTCGGTAGGAGCATCTCATGATGAAATTCTTCAGGCCATCGGTTTGCCCAATGACAACGTGGTAAGTTTACCTAATTTTATAATACAGACGGGCATAAATGATACGACACTGCGATCTTTAAAGAGACTGTCTGACTTACAAAGCCGAACTTTTTCTATAACTCATTATCTGTTACGACGCCTCATTGAGGTGGATAACAATTAAAATTCTATTGTGTCTCGTTAATGACAGTTGAAAGGATAACTCGATGCGACCGGTACCCTAATTGCGTAACTTATTTTCGTAAACGATTATGACTAATTTGTTTCATTTTGACAGTTCAACAACATGCATTGCATTATTAACGTTGTTAAGCAGTTTTTTTTCCAACTTATAAAGCAATGGGTTAGCAATCTGTTTCAAATCGACACAAATTGTGATTGATCGTGTATTACGCAATTAGGGTACTGGAATACTGTAAGTCAAATAGGGGTTTTTTCAACAGCAACTGTTAAATCTGACACGCAATAAAAGAAGAATTAAGAATATAAAGTTTCTTACAGACGAAAGAAGTGTTCAGTGACGTGACCAAGCAATTGCGATCCGTGAAGGGAGTCGAGCTAAGTCTAGCAAACAGAGTGTATGTCCGCCAAGGTGCAGTGTTGAACGACCAATTTGCCGCCGTGTCCAAAGATGTCTTCAACTCGGACGTGAAGAACGTTGACTTCGCTAAAAATGTTGAAGCTGCACAGGAAATTAACACATGGGTAAAATTAATATTTTTGATATTTTCGTTTTTAAAGTCCCCCTTTCAAGTAAATGCTAAGTATCTTAGTAGTAAGTAGTGAGCTATAACTCTATAATAGCACTAGGGAACTAAGTTCAGATTCTATCTTCATAGCAGTTGTCCATACAAGGGCATTATTTCCCTCATCGTCAGCATACACCGTTACAATATACTTATAATAGGTACCCATAGTTATGCTATACAGGGTGGCAGGAACATCGACGCGAAAACTGTTATCTTCGTTTAAAAAAAAATCTGCTGTTCCATACATTTTGACCGCGTAGGTATTGCACTTTTCTATGAAACAGCAGATTTTTTGTTAAATAACTGAAAAGGCTCGACTGGCTGTTCACAATGGTGTGCTGGTGCCCACGCTTATGTATGGTAGTGAATGTTGGGTGTGGCAAAAACAACATGAAAGTAGAATAAATGCTGTGGAAATGCGTTCCTTGCGAAGCATGTGTGGCCTGACTATGAATGATAGGCTGAGGAATGATGTGATAAGACAGCGGTGTGATTTAAAAGAAGATGTAGTGACAAAAATTGAAAAGACTATGCTGAGATGGTTTGGGCATGTTGAGAGAATGAATGAAAGGTGACTAACAAAATGTATTTACAAGGCTGATGTAAAGGGAAAGGCCGGGCGGGGACGCCCTAGGAGGACATATACTGACCTTATTGGTGATGTTCTTCAGAAAGGCCAGGTGCGTAGTACTCGCAACCGGCGTGCGTGTATGACCAGATGTATGAACGTAAACGAGGCAAAAGGACTATGTAAGGATCGTAGCAGGTGGCGTTCTGTAGTTTCTGCCTACCCCCATGGGAAGAAGGCGTGAGTTTATGTATGTATGTATGTAACTGACGAAAATTTTCAACGCAGGGGCGTTCAGAATCATGTACTGAATCAATGGTACATTTACTCTAGATTCGAGATTGGGGTGCCCACATTAGAGCTCTTTCAGGTAGATTAAGTTCAGCTACATATGCAGTAAGAAAAATAAGGCAGTTAACTGATGTCTTATGGCGTTCTGCTGTGGGGATCGGCAGCTGATGTAGATTCAATTTTTATTTTACAAAGGAGGGCAATTCGCGCGGTCTAGTAAATGAGTCCTCGTATACTGACTCGGCCTTCTCTTTATATCGTAGAAAGTATTTTGTAAGTTTTTGTAGTTTTCAAAATAAGAAGCGATTTCCATAATATAAATACACGTAATAAACATGAAATTGTGATACCCAAAAGATTAACTAAATTTCTTTTAAACAGTATCCGCTTTTATAATAAGTTCCCAAAGTCGGTTACACAACTAAGCGATGGAAAATCCAAAACCCACATCAAACGTGTCCTTATCAAAAAAGCATATTATAAGATTAAAGACTACGTTGAAGACAAAGAAGTTGGGCAATCATTCCTTCTGCACATGTGGCTTCCCTGGTACCTCATCAACGACATAACAATGTAAATTTCTATTAACTGATCCCAAATTACGATGTTTATTTTATTTTACTTTTTAACATACTTCCTTGACATAATCTTTTCATTATTTGACATTATATATCTACAATTTTCTATACTTTTTTATCAAATTAGATTTGTTACAGCTGTAGTGGCAATCATGTCATTTGGTTTAAATAGGTCCATATTTTTATAATTTTGTTAATCTTTTATATAAATTCTTTTCTTTTAGTTTTTGTGAATGTGAGAACGTTGTAGGCTGTAGACTTGTGGACTATTTTCTATTTTACTAAGTACTTGGTACTTGTTGATAGGCCTACACTGTCCTCTCATACCTATTAACACTGTAATTTGAAAACATTGTAGAAACCATTTATGTTTAATAAAGTAACCGTAGAGTTTCTTGCCGGCTCTTCTCCATAGGAAGCGCCCAATTGGAAGCGTGCACCTAGCTTCTGACGTTTCATAAGTGCTCTTGTAGATTTATGTGAAATAAAATATTTTAAATTTTGGTAACCGTTTTCGCGTCGATGTCCCTGCCACCCTATATATACCAACTTACTAATCTTCCTGGAGATTTAAAATACGATGTAAATACTGTAATTTGTAAACACTATTATTTGCAGGTTGAAGATAACACAAATCACAAGATCAAAGATTTAGTATCACCAGACTCAGTGGACGGAAGCACAGCCGCTGTCCTCGTCAACGCCATTTACTTCAAGGTGGGTTACTCGATTTACTGTTATAAAACACAAGTTTCTTATCCTTCTACATAATCTACGTGAATATCCGCTTTTAGTTTTAAAAGTATTTTCGTGATAATATTTTGGTTATGTTGCAAACATTAGAATGTTGTAAAAATTTGGTACAAATATTTATTTTAATTCAGGGTAAGTGGAAGAAGCAGTTCGAAGTAAAGTATACCAGCGATCAAGATTTCTATGTGAACAAAGACACCACCGTAAAAAAATCTACCATGCACAAATCTGATGACTTCAAGTACGGTGAAAGTAAGGAACTCGATGCTAAGGTAAATAATTTTCAAATGCTTTTAGAAATACAATATCAATCTGCCTAGCCTTTTCCCAATTATGTTGGGGTTGTCTTCCAGTCTAACCAGATGCAAATGAATACCAATACTTTTGCCGACTGCCTATCTGACCTGTACGAAAAATATAATTTTGTAAAATACATTATAATTCAAGAATACTTTAATGGTTAAGGCATTTTAATAATGTTATATTTAAGAACATGCTTCAACTGTTAAAATCATTGTGGTGTGAATAACAAATAATTTAGGGTTTTATTTCCGAAGTAATAATTAGTAAGTACCCATATTATAGTAATAATTATTACTACCCACACAAAATTATTTTTTTTGTTATCTGTTACATCGAATAATAATGAATATAAAATATGAAACCGAAAGGCACGTGTTCTTCCCGGTATTATATTTATTGGAACGAAAGTTCCTTATCGCGCGTTGCGAAAGGGGGCTAGACGGAAAAAATTAAGACCAAAAGTTGTAACGACAGTTTTTTATTGTGTAACGACACTTTTTTTTTTTAATTTTAAATATCTCGGAAACGGCTGGGAATATTAGTTTTGATAAAATTTCCCCCCCCCCCCTAGTATCAAAGTTTTGATAAAATTTCCCCCCCAGTATTCCCCTCTCAACTAGAACCTACATTCAGTTAGACCCCTTAGACCCCATTTTTGACCCTCTTTTCTTTTGACCCCCAATATCTGTCATTAAGTATATCTTACAACTCTCTTATATATATAACCTCCCCCCGAACCCCCCTCGATATCCACCCGCGACCCCCTGATCCCGATACACCCCCTGCACACCTCCCCCCTTTTAAATTTTAAATATCTCCGAAACGGCTGGGAATATTAAAGTTTTGATAAAATTCCCCCCTAGTATTCCCCCTCAGCTAGAAACTACATTCAGTTAGACCCCTTAGACCCCATTTTTGACCCCCTTTTCTTTTGACCCCCAATATCTGTAATTAAGTATATCTTACAACTCTCTTATATATATAGCCTCCCCCCGAACCCCCCCTCGATATCCTCCTGCGACCCCCTGATCCCGATACACCCCCTGCACACGTCACCCCCCCGGGTCTTAACTTTGGAGCCAGAGATCACCTATCAAGTTTGGGGTCCCCGAAATCAGGAGAAAAAGACCTCTCTTTTGGCTCCATTAAAATCACTGGAAAACGCCGCATTATTCCCTATTTTGGTATTGTGTGGTGCTGCGGTGTACGCTGTGTGTGTGGCGTATGCACTCGCTTACCTACTCATTTTATTACAATTCCTTCACTAATTAATCGAAAGGAACTTCGTTCCATCCGGGTGTCCCTTGACACCTCTCAAGTTTTTTAAATATATTTTTAACAGGACCATGCCTTTTATGAACATGCTTCAACAGCAAAAATCATTGTGGTGATAATAAAAATAATTTAGAATGTTATTTCTAAATTATATTTGCTTTATTTCATCTATATACATATAATTTACAATTTTAAATATTTTTATAAAAACAAAAAAGAAATGAGTGATATTATTATTATATATACATTTTTGTTATCTGTTACATCGAATAATAATAGATGTAAAAATACCCTTAATGAAGCCGAAAGTCACTTGTTCTTCCCGTTATTGTCGTCGTTATTATAATCAGGTTTTTTTTACTGGACCATGTCTGGAAACCTGATTACGGAGATATTGAAGGTCAAAGTTCCAATATTTTTTGACGCGTTTTTACGAAAACAATTTTTATAACCTAACTTTAAATACTCCAGCGATCCCTGTACCGTTGCATACATCCATATGCACAATGTTTCGCATGCGTTATGGGGCGTTTACACGGGTTGATTTTAGCCGTGCGGCGTAGTCGCATCGCTTGTAAAAATCGAATCGCCACCCCTTTTACACCGGTCGACAAAAATCGCATGCGACTTGTTAATTTCCGAAGAAACGATGAATGCTTTTCATAGCACTCCAAAAACTGTATAGTATTATTTTTATCCATGGTTTTTAAACGATCTGTACCGACAACGTAGCGGAACAACAGAGCGCCAAACACTCCACATGCGGCGGGCGATCGTTGTAACTGACCATTTACACGGTCGATTTTAGTGACCTGCCGCATGCGGCTTGTCGCCACACGATAAAAGTCGATCGCAGCCAACTTTGGGACTTGCGATTTTAGTTACTTGCAGACCGCAAATCCAATACTCATTTAGACGATCGATTTTCGCCACGTGGCGAAAATTGACCCGTGTAAACCCCCTATTACATTGTGTACTACCGTAAACAGCAAATTTTCATACGAAAAATAACAGTAATTTCCCAGCAATTATTTTTGCACAAAATGACTTAGTTTGATGTACAGAATGCGTAGATGACGGCTTCGTAAAGGGTCTTCTTACACCCTGTATGACTACAACGCTAATTTGTAATACCTGTGTGTAATGTTGTTTTATATTTACAGCTTTTAGAAATGCCCTATGAAGGAGATGAATCATCACTTCTTATCGTACTTCCAAATGAACTCGACGGCATCAGTTCCCTTGTCGAGAAACTAAAGGACCCAGCAGTTCTACCAAAGGCCATTGAGAGCATGTATAGCACCGAAGTTAGCGTTGACCTTCCCAAGTTTAAGATTGAAACTACAACTGACCTTTCCGATGTTCTCAAAAAGGTGAGTATTGGGTCTTTAGTACGCTGATCCTTAACGCACAAAGGCGTGTAACAATAAAACTTCTATTGCGTATCGTTTAGGGATCTCGCGGACTAGACGGCCACGATTGGCCGGAGTCGTCGCCGTCTAGTACGCGAGATCCCTTAGTGTCTGACTTCCCCGTCGAGCTCCCGAGTATTAGCTTTACTTATTATTATTTTTTGTTGGATGCTTTTTTTTAATCGAAGAAAAATTTACGTTAATATGTTGGATAGACTGCCATAAGGTAGACCATAGATGCCAATATAGGTAAAACCTACTTGGACTATAAGATCAATCAGAAAAAACGTGAGAACTTTTTGTCCAACGTTTGGGCTTAAGACGATCGTCGGTCTTACCTAATCCCCTGCAATTTAGTGACCTGATTAATTTATTAACTTTACTTTATTTCAGATGAATATTGTCAAGTTATTCAAAGCGGGCGAAGCTCGATTAGATAATTTGATAAAGGGAGAGTCGGACTTGTTTATCAGTGCAGCAGTTCAAAAGGCGTTCATAGATGTAAATGAAGAAGGCGCTGAAGCGGCTGCCGCTAACGGTGAGTTTTATTCTACGATTGATTTGAAAACTACGTTTTTAATTAAAACAGATAAAAGATTATTATCTAAAGTTAAAATGCAATTTAATAAATTAAAAAATATATTTTCCAGTGTTAAGAGTTACAAAAAACCCAGTGCGATGTGGGAAAACCAGTCCAGAAAAAAAAAAAAACTTGTAATATTATATTTTATTCTGATTGTAATAGTCAGATTGTATTAAAATGTTGATTGTATTGCAGCTTATGTCGTCGGTACTCGGTCGGCTAAAGTAGTTTATAGAATTCCTTTCCGGGTTGATAGGCCTTTCTTTTACGTCTTAAATACCACCTCTGTACCTCTATTCAGCGGAGTACTTTACTCTTAGGTATTGAATTTAATATTTTATTATGCATGGGATTTGGTGCATTCTATTTAGAAATTTAAGAAAAAATAAGTGTAAAAATGTCAGCTTTAATTTCGTGATACATGGTTGGAAATGTGGTTTTACATATTTTTATATTTAGCAATTAATTATTCATTCCAATTTGAAATGAGTTGTATGCATCAAAAAGATTACATCATACATTTGTTTGCCCTATTTTATGGGACAGCAACAATTACCTAATAATTTTACCCTATTACCCACAAAGGTAAAATAATTGTGTTTTTATTTGTACAATTTCAGTAATAAATGGTGCATCGGCGGTATTGCATCCAAACCTGTTTACAGCTACCCATCCATTTTATTTTGCACTAATAATTGACAACAAAACCACCTTCAACGGAATCATTAACAAATAGGTATCAACTTGGCACTTTACGCCTTTCATAGTATTGTAACTGTTAGGGCCTACGCCCACTGGCAGCATGGCACGACAGGGGATCCTTCGTCATCACTACATGCAAGCGCATTCTGACGGTAACGATGCCGCGGAAATTTCAATGTTGTTGTCATACTCAGAATACCCACGAAATTTCGCGTTGTTGCATAACTTTTTAATTAGTCAAGATTTTTAATTCACATTCTTTATGGCACCTCTTTATGTCATGAGCTATCCGAATATCAAAAAATATTTGGCCTAGGTCTTAAAAGGCGTGAAAATTGATTCGCTGTTACAATGTATAGTAGATTCGTCACATTAAAATCTCTTGCCGTGCCGTGCCACCATGTAGGCGCTGGGTCCTAGCCTGCATCATCTCAATGCTGGGCATAAGCCTCTCCCCATGACTTTCATAGTTAGTTGTGATAATAATATTGCGACTTTTGAAACAAGACAAAGGATAACGGTTTTATTTATACGATATTTTATTATAATTCTTATACAGTCATGTGGGATATCTCGGTAGATATCTACCGAAGCAATTCAGTCCTGAATTTCTTCGCAGAAACCGTCTTTATAATTGAAGCTTTCGTTATCATACCCGTATCTAAATTAAGATATTTACAACATGTAAAAAAAACCTGTCCGATCCGTGAGAATATTGTTAACTACCTTGTTGAGTTTATTCTGAGGTAATATAAAAAAAACACAACTGCCCTGCCAAAAAACGAACTAAAAAGTAAAACCAATTAAGTTGTATTAGTTAATACACATACATCAACACCGTCTTCATTTGCGCGGCATGACTTCAGCGAAATTTGATGGTTTCAATTTACTTATCATAGTTTTTGGTAATTTTTGGTGTCAAATTAAAGTTTTAAAACAAGTTTACAGTTAATTTCGAATTAATGCCACTGTATTCATCATGCAGCAACGCCATTTAACAAGAGAGCAAATGTGAAGGGCAGTAGGCATGCTCCAAGCTGGGGCTATTCAACGGAGTATTGCTGAGGAGAATGGAACAAAATAAAACGTGGTATCAAGGTCATGGTCGCGTTACCGTGCTACTGGTGAAGTAGCTGAAAGACATCTAGACAGGAAATGCATAACCACCCAACGACAAGACTGATTTTTACAAGTTGCTGCGAGAAGACAACCAAATGTTACAGCCATGCAGTTTGTTCAAAGGCACCAGTTGCTTGTGAGTGACCAAACTGTGAGGAGAAGACTGCATGAAGCTAATCTTCATACTTGTAGACCGCTTCGTACTCCAGCACTACGCCGAGGAAATCGTGGATGAAGATTACAGTGGGCTAGTGAACATTTGCTCTGGGAAGATAACCAGTGGTCTGTAGTGCTGTTTACAGATGAGTCCCGATTCGGTTTCCATCCCGATTCGCGAAGAGTACGCGTATGGCGAGTTTTTGGTCGTGAGAGCCGTCTGCAACACCCTTAGGAAGTCCATCCATACCACGGCGGGACAGTTCGTCGCCCTCCCCACTAACTGTTGTTCTCAAAAACTGACGTATCTGCACTGACATTACCTACGTGTTCAGAACTTTATTTCGAAAAAGTTCTCACTAATCGTCGTGTCTGTGTCGTTTACCGTTTAGAAGATAATTACGTATTTTGTTTTGCGTAAGTGCAAAAGGAGGGAAAAAATATTCTCACCACCTGTTGTATATGCACACATCTACAGTTAGTGAGTTAAAGATTAAGTCAAGAGCTATTTATAAAAAGTTATTAATTCATTGATAAAGCCACAGCTAACGCAACTTAATTAACATGATTGTAGCGCCTGACCGAAAAACTATTGCCCTGGAAAAATATCAATTGCTTACGACAGTTACGACGTACGACGAATTATGGTTTGGACGGAAATTCGCGTCGGTGGAAGAACAGACCTCGTTTGGATCAGAAACACCATAACCGCTGAAAAATACCATAACCAGGTGCTAGTACCAATAGTCTACCCCCATCGACTACAAATGAGCCAAGAATTCACGTTCATGCACGACAACACCCATCCGCACACAGCGCGAGTGGTTACCAGCTGGCTGCAGGAACACGATGTATTGGTCTTAGACTAGCCCACGCAATCACCAAACCTGAATCTTATACGGGCGGGACATGATCCAAAGAAGGGCTTTGAAAAATTTCCTGCAAAAATTGCGACTGAAGAGCAACTTTTTTGGCATCTTAGCAGGACCTGGAACAATATCCCGCAGCAAGACTTTGATAACTGATTCAAAGCATGAAAAACCGTTGCAGGACCGTTGCCAACGTCATGGGTGGTTTTACTGACAACTGATTTTTCGCAAAATTGCAAAAATCGGAATAACTTCGCTTTATTTTCTCTTTTTTTTGAAAAACACATTTGTCGTTAATTTTACCATTATTTCATTTTTCGTCTTTATTAAAACAAAATTTTATTTACGCACAAAAAATATTTTTGTGATAGTCTGATAAAAATATATGCATGTTGTATGTTATTTATAACAAATTTTGAGTAAATTGAGAAAGTCCGAAATATCCCTAGACGGTGTTGATGTGTGTATACAGCGACGACAATTTTCAACGCATGAGGGTTCAGAATCATGTACTGAATCCATGGTTTCAGTTTTCGCGTCGATGTCCCTGCCACCCCGTATATATACAAAGCTAAATGTCACTCACTGACTTGATGACTAAACAGATAAATCAAATTGTCGTTGCTGTCAAGAGACCGTTGTGTTGTTGTGTGGACGCACTTTTTAATCTTAGAGATCCCCCGACTACCTATTACCTTCACCCTATTACCCACAAAAGGTAAAATAATTGTGTTTTTATTTGTACAATTTCAGTATTAAATGGTTACGGATCGGCGGTATTGCATCCAATACTGTTTACAGCTACCCATCCATTTTATTTTGCACTGATGATTAACAACAAAACCACCTTCAACGGAATCATTAACAAATAGGTATCAACTTGGCACTTTACGCCTTTCATAGTATTGTAACTGTTAGGGCCTGCGCTCACTGGCAGCATGGCACGACAGGGGATCCTTCGTCATCACCACATGCAAGCGCATTCTGACGATAACGATGCCGCGGTATCCTTAGGCGTGCCGCGGAAATTTCAATGTTGTTGTCATACTCAGAATACCCACAAAATTTCGCGTTGTTGCATAACTTTTTAATTAGTCAAGATTTTTAATCCACATTCTTTATGGCACCTCTGTATGTCATGAGCTTACGAATATCAAAAAATATTTAGCCTAGGTCTTAAAGGGGAGGCGTGAAAATTGATTCGCTGTTACAATGTAGATTCGTCGCATTAAAATCCCTTGCCATGCCGTGCCACCATGTAGGCGCTGGGCCCTAGCCTGCATCATCTCACTGCTGGGCATAAGCCTCTTCCCATGACTTTCATGGTTAGTTGTGATAATAATATTGCAACTTTTTGAAACAAGACAAAGGATAACGGTTTTATTTATCCTTTCAACTGTCATTAACGAGACACAATAGAATTTTAATTGTTATCCACCTCAATGAGGCGTCGTAACAGATGATGAGTTATATGATATTTTATGATAATTCTTATACAGTTATGTGGGATATCTCGGTAGATATCTACCGAAGCAATTCAGTCCTGAATTTCTTTGCAGAAACCGTCTTTATAATTGAACACTTTCGTTATCATGCCCGTATCTAAATTCAACAATGTTCAATAATTGTATGTGATTTGCATCTTCTTCTTTAGTTAATTTCTCCCCAAAAATATAGTAATCGTGAGGACGTCATTTTCTCGGTCTTACCCTTCCTTGTCAACCATGCTCCGTCTTCCAGTTCAGTCTAAGATATCTACAACATGTAAAAAAAACCTGTCCGATCCGTGAGAATATTGTTAACTACCTTGTTGAGTCTATACTGAGGCAATTAAAAAAAACACAACTGCCCTGCCAAAAAACGAACTAAAAAGTAAAACCAATTAAGTTGTATTAGTTAATATATTTATACACAAAGCGAAGTGTCACTCATTTACTTGCTGACTAAAGAGATAAATAAAATTGTCATTGCTATCAGGAGACCGTTGTGTCGTTGTGTGGACACACTTTTTAATCTTAGAAGTCCTCCTGACTACCTTTTACTTTCACCCTATTATTACCCACAAAAGGTAAAATAATTGTGTTTTTATTTGTACAATTTCAGCATTTATTGGTTACGGAGCGCTGCCGTACAACCATATTAAAAAATTCTTTATAGCTGCCCAGCCATTTTATTTTTCGCTAATAATTGACAACAAAATCGCCTTCAACGGAATCATTAACAAATAGGTATCAACTTGGCACTTTACGCCTTTCATAGTATTGTAACTGTTAGGGCCTGCGCCCACTGGCAGCATGGCACGACTGGGGATCCTTCGTCATCACTACATGCAAGCGCATTCTGACGGTAACGATGCCGCGGTATCCTTAGGCATGCCGCGGAAATTTCAATGTCGTTGTCATACTCAGAATACCCACGAAATTTTGCGTTGTTGCATAACTTTTTAATTAGTCGAGATTTTTAATTCATATTCTTTATGTCATGAGCTATCCGAATATCAAAAAATATTTGGCCTAGGTCTTAAAAGGCGTGAAAATTGATTTGCTGTTACAATGTATATTAGATTCGTCACATTAAAATCCCTTGCCATGCCGTGCCACCATGTAGGCGCTGGGCCCTAGCCTGCATCATCTCAATGCTGGGCATAAGCCTCTCCCCATGACTTTCATAGTTAGTTGTGACAATAATATTGCGACTTTTGAAACAAGACAAAGGATAACGGTTTTATTTATACGATATTTTATTATAATTCTTATACAGCCATGTGGGATATCTCGGTAGATATCTACCGAAGCAATTCAGTCCTGAATTTCTTTGCAGAAACCGTCTTTATAATTGAAGCTTTCGTCATCATACCCGTATCTAAATTCAACAGTGTTCAATAATTGTATGTGATTTGCATCTTCTTCTTTAGTTAATTTCTCTTTAAAAATATAGTAATCGTGAGGACATCATTTTCTGGGTCTTAACCTTCTTTGCCCACTATGCTCCGTCTTCCAGTTCAGTCGAAGATATTTACAACATGTAAAAAAAACCTGTCCGATCCGTGAGAATATAGTTAACTACCTTGCTGAGTCTTTTCTGAGGTAATATAAAAAAAACACAACTGCCCTGCCAAAAAACGAACTAAAAAGTAAAACCAATTAAGTTGTATTAGTTAATACACATGTCGTGGCCAGATCTTAGAATTAATCATTTCATGAAATGATCGACTATTTCATGAAATGGTTGTATTTTATGAAATGGCCAGCTAAAATTGACCATATCGTTCAAACTTCAACGTTTAATGATATGTCAGTCGACGTTTGGCCATATCATTAAGTAGGATATCCATGCAAATATTACTGGCATTCATTAACTTTAAGTAATCTGGGTCAGTAGATAAATAAAACATTTTAAATAGCTTTCATTCCAGAAGAAAAATAATATAATAAGATTTGAATAGTTAAATACTAACCTGTGAAATATTTATTTATTTATTTATTTATTTATTTAAGGAAAAACAAACAGTAGCACAATAAAAAAACAGTCACAATATCTTAAATATAACATTTTACCCATTTTAACCTGTGAAATATGTTCCAAACTCTGTAGTTTTTTAAGATTACGCTCGTTTTTCGAATGAATTTTATAAAAGTCATGTAGCTTGGTATAATAACGATACTTCACTGCACTTTTATCATCCATTTGTATATTTATAATTCCTTTTCCAATCGAATTATCGTCCGCCGCCATGATGCACAACAAAAACAAAGCGACATCAACGCCTCTACCGGTGGATAATCTAACTATATTTTATGATATGATCACTAATATTTGGCCACATCATGAAGTAGTCGTGCGTTTTACTATTCATATCGTCAAACGTTGAGTATTCAATGATCTGGCCAGACCACATCATGATGTGGCCAGCGGTCGATGTTCTATTTCATGAAATGCAACCATTTCATGAAATGGTCGATAATTTCATGAAATGATCAATTCTAAGATCTGGCCACGACATATACAAAGCTAAATGTCACTCACTGACTTGCTGACTAAACAGATAAATAAAATTGTCGTTGCTGTCAAGAGACCGTTGTGTCGTTGTGTGGACGCACTTTTTAATCTTAGAGATCCCCCGACTACCTATTACCTTCACCCTATTACCCACAAAAGGTAAAATAATTGTGTTTTTATTTGTACAATTTCAGCATTTGTCGGTTACGGAGCGCCGTACAACCAGATTAAAAAACTCTTTATCTACACCCATGCTATAAAACCTCTATAAAAGTTTCTGAAACAGCTTATTGGCAACATTATAACAGCCAGTGTCAAAGTAACCATTACATCATCCAAACGAGTGTTATAATGTTGTACTAAGCAGCACCCGCTACACGCATTTGTGTGTGATGTGCTGGTGCAGGCGACGTACAAACGTGCAGTTGTACTGAATTTCGTGGGAATTTCTTTATTTTTGATCTTGAATTACAAACACCCATTGGTTTCAGAAACTTTTATAGAGGATTCATATCATGGGTGTAGATAAAGACTTGTCTGCAACTTATTATTAGGTATTAAAACAGTTGCATAAATAACTATTATAGCCGCCCGGCCATTTTATTTTGCACTAATAATTGACAACAAAATCGATAGGTATCAACTTGGCACTTTACGCCTTTCATAGTAATGTAACTGTTAGGGCCTACACCCACTGGCAGCATGGCACGATGCGGGATTCTTCATCATCACTACATGCAAGCGCATTTTGACGGTAGCAATGCCGCGGAAATTTCAATGTTGTTGTCATACTATCAGAATACCCGCGAAATTTTGCGTTGTTGCATAACTTTTTAATTAGTCGAGATTTTTTATTCATATTCTTTGTAGCACCTCTGTTATGTAATGAGCTATCCGAATGTCAAAAAATATTTGGCCTAGGTCTTAAGGGGGAGGCGTGATAATTAATTCGCTGTTACAATGTATAGTAGATTCGTCGCATTAAAATCCCTTGCCATGCCGTGCCGCCATGTAGGCGCTGGGCCCTAGCCTGCATCATTTCACTGCTGTGCAAAAGTGTCTCCCCATGACTTTCATAGTTAGCTGTGATAATAATATCGCGACTTTTTGAAACAAGACAAAGGATAAAGATATTTTATTATAATTATTTTACAGTCATGTGGAATATCTCGATACCTATCTACGAAGCAATTCAGTCCTCTATTTCTTCGCAGAAAACCGTCTTTATAATTTAACGCTTTCGTTATCATGCCTGTATCTAAATTCAAGAGGTTTTAATAATTGTGTGTGATTTGCATCTTTTTCTTTAGTTAATTTCTCCCAAAAATTTAGTAATCATGAGGACATCATTTTCTCCAACTTACCTTTCCTTATCAACCATGCTCCGTCTTCAGTTCAGTTTGAGATATCTACAACATGTAAAAAAACCTGTCCGATCCGTGAAAGTGTTGTTAAGTATCTTGCTAAGAATCTATCCTGTGATTTTAAGAAAAAAATGCCCCACTTTTTTTAGAGGGGAGTTTTTCCTTGTAATACATGGGGTGCGGGTTACCATCGGATAGCGGATGTCTATAAGTTATAACTTATGACCTTTGCTGAAAATTTGGGTAACAGTGTAATAGTAGTTTATGAAACTGTTGCATAATAAGGGGTATTAAAACATGAGTGTGTGTTTAAAAACCGAGCCGCAGGCGAGGTTTTTAATAGTATCACACGAATGTTTTAATACCTAGTTATGTGCAGTTTCATACACTACTTTATCTACTCTCAAACATTGGGATTGAAACAAATACTAAATAAAAGATCAAAGTTAAAGATCAAGAATAAATTTAAAAATCCCAAGAAATTCAGTAAGTACTATAAAACAAATGAATGTCGCCTGCACCAGCACATCACCGCACATGCGCTACAGCGGGTGCTGCTGTCCCCCGCCAAAAGTTGATGGAAACTCTTTGGTGATATTAACTTCTTGGATTAGCGCTGTATCGTAACAGAATTTTTTTTGTTTTATAATATTATTTTGTTAGAGAAAAATTGTTATAATATGATTCTATTTTTAAATTTCGGTATTCTGTTTATAAAGTATGTCAATATAAACTCGTTTTGAAGTTCATAATTCGAATATTACGCTATGAGAGTAGATAAAGTAGTTTATAGAACTTCTTTCCGGGTTGATAGGCCTTTCTTTTACATCTTAAATATCACCTCTGTACCTCTATTCAGCAGAGTACTTTACGCTTAGGTATTGAATTTAATATTTTATTATGCATGGGATTTGGTGCATCCTATTTCAAAAAAAATAAGCGTAAAAATGTCAGCTTTTATTTCGTTATACATGGTTGGAAATGTAGTATTACAAATTTTTTATATTAAGTAATAAATTCTTTATTCCAATTTGAAATGAGTTGTATGCATCAAAAAGATTACAACATCATACATTTGTTTGCCATATTTTAAGGAACAGCAAAAAATACCTAATAATTTTACCCTATTTCCCACTAAATGTAAAATAATTGTGTTTTATTTGTACAATTTCAGCATTTATTGGTTACGGAGCGCTGCCGTACAACCGTATTAAAAAACTCTTTATAGCTGCCCAGCCATTTTATTTTTCGCTAATAATTGACAACAAAATCGCCTTCAACGGAATCATTTACAAATAGGTATCAACTTGGCACTTTACGCCTTTCATAGTATTGTAACTGATAGGGCCTACGCCCACTGGCAGCATGGCACGACTGGGGATCCTTCGTCATCACTACATGCAAGCGCATTCTGACGGTAAAGATGCTGCGGTATCCTTAGGCGTGCCGCGGAAATTTCAATATTGTTGTCATACTAACAGAATACCCACGAAATTTCGCGTTGTTGCATAAATTTCTAATAAGAATTTTTAATTCACATTCTTTAAGGGACCTCTTTATGTCATGAGCTATCCAAATATCAAAAAGTATTTGGCCTAGGTCTTAAAGGGGAGGCGTAATAATTCATTCGCTGATACAATGTATAGTAGATTCGTCACAATAAAATACCTTGCCGTGCCGTGCCGCCATGTAGGCGCTGGGCCCTAGTCTGCATCATTTCACTACTGGGCATAAGCCTCTCCCCATGACTTTCATAGTTAGTTGTGATAATAATATTGCGACTTTTTGAAACAAGACAAAATGAAATATCTTTATATTTCATTATAATTATTATACAGTCATGTGGAATATCTCGATACCTACCTACGAAGCAATTCAGTCCTGTATTTCTTCGTAGAAAACCGTCTTTATAATTTAACGCTTCCGTTATCATGCTCGTATCTAAATTCAAGAGTTTTTAATAATTGTGTGTGATTTGCATCTTTTTAACCGACTTCCAAAAGGAGGAGGTTCTCAATTCAACTGTATGTTTTTTTTTTTTTCATTAGTTAATTTCTCCCCAAACATTTAGTAATCGTGAGGACATCATTTTCTCCGACTTACCCTTCCTTGTCAACCATGCTCCGTCTTCCAGTTCAGTTTGAGATATCTACAACATATAACAAAAACCTGACCAATCCGTGAAAGTGTTGTTAAGAATCTTGCTAAGAATCTATCCTGTAGAAATTTTCAGAAGAAAAAAATCCCCACTTTTTTTTGAGGGGAGTTTTTCCTGGTAATACATGGGGTGCGAGTTGCCATCGGATAGCTGATGTCTATAAGTTATAACTTATGACCTCTGCTGAAAATTTGAGTAAATCCGGTACAGTGTAAAGTAGTTTATACAAATTCTTTCCGGGTTGATAGGCCTTTGTTTTATATCTTAAATATCACCTCTGTACCTCTATTCAGAGGAGTACTTTACTCTTAGGTATTGAATTTAATATTTTATTATGCATAGGATTTGGTGAATTCTTTTAAATTTAAAAAAAGTAAGCGTAAAAATGTCAGCTTTTATTTCGTGATACATGGTTGGAAATGTGGTTTTACATATTTTTTAAATTTAGCAATGAATTCTTTATTCCAATTTGAAATGGGTTGTATGCATCAAAAAGATTACAACATCATACATTTGTTTGCCCTATTTTATGCTACAGCAACAATTACCTAATAATTTTACCCTATTACCCACAAATGTAAAATAATTGTGTTTTTATTTGTACAATTTCAGCACTTGTTGGTCTCGGATCGTCGTACATGCAACAAAAAGACTTTGTATCTACCCATCCATTTTATTTTGCACTGATAATTGACAACAAAATCACCTTCAACGGAATTATTAACAAATAGGTATCAACTTAGCACTTTACGCCTTTCATAGTATTGTAACTGTTAGGGCCTGCGCTCACTGGCAGCATGGCACGACAGGGGATCCTTCGTCATCACTACATGCAAGCGCATTCTGACGGTAACGATGCCGCGGTATCCTTAGGCATGCCGCGGTTGTTGTCATACTCAGAATACCCACGAAATTTCGCGTTGTTGCATAACTTTATAATTAGTCAAGATTTTTAATTCACATTGTTTATGGCACCTCTTTATGTTATGAGCTATCCGAATGTCAAAAAATATTTGGCCTAGGTCTTAAATCCCTCGCCGTGCCGTGCCATGTAGGCGCTGGGCCCTAGCCTGTATTATCTCACTGCTGGGCATAAGCCTCTCCCCATGACTTTCATAGTTGTGATAATAATATTGCGACTTTTTGAAACAAGACAAAGGATAACGATATTTTATTATAATTGTTATACAGTCATGTGGAATATCTCAATACCTATCTACGAAGCAATTCAGTCCTGTATTTCTTCGCAGAAAACCGTCTTTATAATTTAACGCTTCCGTTATCACGCCTGTATCTAAATTCAAGAGTTTTTAATAATTGTGTGTGATTTGCATCTTTTTCTTTGGTTATTTTCTCCCAAAATTTTGTAATCGTGAGGACATCATTTTCTCCGACTTACCTTTCCTTGTCAACCATGCTCCGTCTTCCAGTTCAGTCTAAGTTATCTAAAACATGTAAAAAAAACCTGTCCAATCCGTAAGAGTGTTGTTAAGTATCTTGCTAAGAATCTATCCTGTGATCATTTTCAGAAGAAAAAAAATGCCCCACTTTTTTTTGAGGGGAGTTTTTCCTGGTAATACATGAGGTGCGGGTTACCATCGGATAGCGGATGTCTATAAGTTATAACTTATGACCTCTGCTTAAAATTTGGGTATATCTGGAATAAAAATATAGCATTTTAATTTGCAACATTTTTTTATTTTCAATTTTAATAAAAAAAATTATTACATTTTGGTAATGTTATTCCAGTACTTGTGATGCCTCTTTCGGATCGGACAGGGTTTTTTTACCACATCAAAAAATAAGTATTTCCTATTTAGTGTAACTAACCAGCGCCGGCCATTTTAGTTAACACCTTCACATTAACGTTTGATTTTAGATAATAATTTATTATCTGTTTATTTGTACGTTTCAACTAACTGACATTGATATTTCTGGTTAAATTTTGAAAGTTCATGAGTACTGAGTTTTGTAAAATCGATAACCGGACATATACAATGTATAATATTTTGTTCTAATTCTGACAACAATGACTGTGATTATTTTTATTTCTTGTATTGCAGCGTTTTTCATAACAAAGTCGGCTAGATTTGTATTGAATAAAACTACTTTCAAGGTTGACAGGCCTTTCTTTTACGCCTTAAAAACCAACTCTGCAACACTATTCAGCGGTGTACTTTACTCTTAGGTATATAGTATTCTATTTTATTAAGCACGAGCTTTGCTGCAATCCAAATCATTCGCAAAAGAAACACCTCGCAAATATAGTTTCGATGGTTCACGACGAATTTATTTATTATAACATACAGTTATATAATATAAATGCATACCTAACTCATTTTTACCTGGAATGGGTCGAACAATGTGGGAATTATTCGAATTAAGTTACTAATCGGTTGTTTGTGGATAATATTTTAAATTATATCATTCGTATATGTTTAGAAATTCATGTGATTCATTGAAAATGAATTCTAATTTCCAATGGTACTTCTCTATATACCTACTACAACGTCATAACCTTTGTTTTGAATAGAAATCCATTACCAACGATGATAATATTTACCTCATTGAAAATCAACGTAACTTTCGACTTTAAAACATAACTTTATAACATAACATCACGCCTTGTTTCCCCGAAGGGTTGGGCAGAGGTGTCCCTGTAGCAGGTACACCCACATTTCGCCAGTTATGTTCATAACTTTATAGTATCAGCAAAATAGTAATACAATCAATTAAACAATGTAAATTGGTATAATCATGGAGTATTTAAGTCACAAGTTACTTTTAAGTAGGCAACCACAGTCAAACCAAGCCTAAAAAATACAAAAAAAAATGCTAAAGCCATCAGATTTGGTAATTTCGGTACCAATTTTTTACACAGCAAAAGGCGTTTCCGTGTATACTACCAGTTTTAAAAAGATCTATAGATCCTAACTGGAAGTTTCGCAATGTAACTGCTTGTTGCATACACATTTCAAATGTTTTGTATTGGTGGAAGGGCGTGCAATTATCTTTATAATTATGAATGGCGATACCGTCTTAGGCCTGTATTACAGAACCTTACTCAAGACTCAAGCATTACTTAAAACTAGTTTCAACCAATCAAAAGGCTTTAAACGAGTTCTAAGTAATGCTTGAGTTTTGAGTGAGGTTCTGTAATACGGGCTAAGAGTGACGAATTTCTTCTAACCATGGCAAAAAAATAAGTGCTTCCCATTTCGTGTATAACTTATAATGTTGTCATTATAATTAATACCTATTTCATTACCTTCACATTAACGGTTCATTTTAGATAATGATTTGGTATGTTTAATTGTGCGTTTCAACCACTTATTGATATTGATATTTCGGCCTTGGTTCCATTCTGAAAGTTCATGAGTACTGTGTTCTGTAAAAATTTGTTAAATCGATATACAAACATATACAGTGTACAATATATTGTTCTGATTCTAATAACAATTATTGTGATTATTTTTATTTCTTGTATTGCAGCATTTACTATAACCAGGTCGGCTAAACATATACCGCATATGACTTTCAAGGTTGACAGGCCTTTCTTTTACGCCTTAAAAACCAACTCTGCAACACTATTCAGTGGTGTACTTTACTCTTAGGTATATAGTATTGTATTTTATTATGCATGGGCTTTGCTGCAAGCAAAATCATTCGCAAAGGAAGCACCTCGCAAATATGGTTTAAATGGTTCATAACATAACATCACGCCTTGTTTCCCCGAAGGGTTGGGCAGAGGTGTCCCTGTAGCAGGTACACACACATTTCGCCAGTTATGTTTAAGGCCCATGTAATAGGGGGCGAGCCTATTGCCATCAACCAGGCATAAATGGTTCATTACGAATTCATTTATAATAACATACAGTTTTGTAATATACATACATTCCTACACTCATTTTTACCTTGAGTGAGTCGAAATACGTGCGAATTATTAGAATTAGGTAACTAATGGGTTGTTTGTTTAAATTATATTTTGTCTTCTTCTTTTCAAATCGATGGTAGGTACAACATGTCTAGTTAACTAGATTATTATGACCCTATACCTATATTTTGTGATTCATTGAAGATGAATTCTAATTTTCAATAGTACTCTATACTACTACATTATAAGGTTGCTTAGATTCCAATACCAACGATGATATAATATAAACTTCATTGGTAGCTTTCGACTTTAAGACATAACTTTGTAATATTGACATTTCCATGGCCTGGCCACGCAATCATATCAGCAGAATAGTTATTCGGTCTAATAATTTCAATTGATATCATGGGATATTCCAATCACAATTTATTTCTTAGTAGGCAACCACGGTCAAACCCAGCCTAAAAAATACAAATAAAAAAAATCCAAAAGCCATCAGATTCTGGCATTTTCGGTACCTACCTATTTTCTACACAACAAAATGAGTTCTCGTGTATACTGTTTTTCATACAACTATAAACGGAATTTTCGTTTCCTCATCGAACTAATGATTTTTTCCCTATGATACCTACAGGTTTTTCTTTTTTTCAACCTGTATTATCCTACTGCTTGACAAAGGTATCAGCCTTCGATTTTCCACAGATTTTATTAGATAATATCAAAATGTGTGTTCAATATAATAGTTTTTTTATTTGTATAATTTCAGTTTTCGGACTGCTCGGAGCCGTGTACAAACCAAATCTAAAATTATTTTCAATAGACCGGCCATTTTATTTTGCACTGATTATTGACAACACAATCACCTTCAACGGAATCGTTCACAAATAGGTATCAGTTTTGCACTTTACGATCTTCCTGTAATACATTGTTAGAAACAAAATATTTATAGTAATAATCGGAGACTTTTTGAAACAAAACAAATTAAGGATAACGCAGAAAATGTTGTATAAATAGGTGGGTAATTAAATAAAGCTAGAATGTGTAACATAAACATAGTAGGTGGGCTACTATGTTTATGTAAATTAATATGGATTCACTTTTAGAGTGGTCATACATAAACTACCACTACCTCGACTTCTGGCCATTTCACCCATTTATACCTTTTTTGGTGATCTGTGGATAATTATTTACATAACGAACGGTGAACATGTAGCTTGGTCATTTAAAATATAATTAGGCATCCATCCATTATTTGAACATGCATTTGAAGTCATTCTAAAACCGTTTATCAATAATGTACCTCAACTCTTGTTTTACCTTTTATCAGTGCATCAAATACAGACTTCCCAGTCTGTACTTGTAGACGTTTTCGTGAAGTGGTTACTGAGTTACTTAACTTTTTATATTTTTTTATTCAATTTGTAGAACACCATAGATAGATATCCAACCTTGTTCACTTCGGAACCAAGACCTTAACATCTTTCATTGAAATTGGAAATATGGTTTCGTTTACAAAATATTCATCGTCATTCGTATTAAGAATCGCTTCAGCCATTCTATTTTATAAATATCTCACTTTGAAAGCGTAGGTGAATTATGCTTGAAGAGAACTGTCAATAGTGTCAATTCCTATCACCAAGTGAAACTCACTTCACCTTCCCATGGTGACATTTCACAGAATAGACCGGCTGTTATCAAACCTCATCTATGATCAATAGTTAACGATCACTGCTTTGTTTGTGTTTCACACATCCCTTCGTCGTCCTTCCCTCGTGTTTCTGCAGTTAATTTCATCATAACAATTATCACAATATCATTTTCTCGGCCCCCTGTGTTGCTTATCGATTAACTACAGTGGCGAATGTTTTCAAAACATGGAACTTTAGCGAGCCTGGCTTATGTGGAAAAATAAACTTACCATATCTGCCTATAACACCTAGTTCAGGAGGCAGAGCTTTTGAGTAAAGGCCTGTATGAACGGAAAAAACATGGTGAACACGAACATCGAACACGGAATATTTGATCCATATAGATAGTGCAATCCACGACGACGCGCCCCACTCCGCGATTACTGTACTGTAAGCTGAACTCTAGTACGGCGCGGAGCGGAGTGGGGCGCGTCTTCGTGGATTGCACTATATATACGTGTGGCCGTACATTAGCAAAGCGAACACGAACACCATACGAACATAGTTCCACTTGTGTTCGCGCTCAACCACCCCGCTCTCTTTAGTGGTCAAAGTTCGAAATTGGATCGCCACAACATTTTTGACAAAAAAGTGTTCGATGTTCGGGTTCATCATGTTCTGTTTCGATCGTGCGTACACACCTTTACAGTCTCACTTAAACAACAGACTGCCGAATGTACACTTGTGTCATTTGCAAATTTGAGTAATTTTATAACTAGGTACTGAATTTAACAAAACATTTTCGTTTGGTTTTAGATAATAATTTGTTATCTGTTTAATTGTATGCTTCAATGATTCATATAAACTTATCTATTTATTAAATATTGCGTAAAGGTGCATGCTTAGAGATGAGTACAATAATCTTTTACACCCACTGGAAAAAGTTTTATACAAATACTTGATATGGTTTCAATAATAAATATTATAAAAGATTCAGTGTCCACGAAGCCGACACAATGAAACAATCAGCACGGGCCATAGCTCTAGGGCCTGTAAACCGCATAAGTAGGTGTAATAAGTGCACACCTTTACAATGCAAATGTACCTGTGAAATGTATACATTCGACGTGTCCTAAGCACCATATCCGCCGTTATCGTTCCAGCATTCGGTATCGCGTATTTGAGCGCTTTTGTATCGGAGAAAAGCGTATTCAAGGCGGACCATCCGTTCGCGTTCTTCTTAATGGAGGGGAACAACATTTTGTTTAACGGAGTCTTCCAATCTTAGGTACATACGCGTATGTTGGCACATCATTTGCGCCAAGAGCATGACCATTTTAATAATTTATAACAGCTTCGCCTCTGCTCTGCTTTCTGTTCACCTGGTATTTATTATACCAATTCTGAACATCTTATGTCTTCTACCAAAACGCTTTTTCTAACCACAAAAGACTCTTTACCTGGCTTAGAATTATTCTTATGAATCTTTTCCATGACATTGCAATACAGGTGCAGGTGTACTGCTTTTCTTGAACAATAATTTTACTCACCACCTTTATGTAAAACTAATAAAATAGTACATTACCGTCGCGGCCTGCAACATGGGCATTGATGGACGATCGTGAAAATGTGGGCCGAGGCGAAGCCGAGGCACACATATTTGAGTCCATCAATGCTTGGTTGCGGCCAAGACTATTGTATAGTACTTTTCTCAAATAATGCGCGGAAATTCAAACTAAGTAAATTAATTATAAATCCCAGAATCAATGACTAACAACAACAATTTTTCACGCGCCATTATATCATTTGTTTCTTCTTTACTTTAAACAGCTCTATTTGTAAACCAAATTGAAATGTAATAAAAACTTTGATAAGTTACCTCCTTGGTTGCCATGTGTTGAAGTAAAAAGTTCGTTCCATTTTTAAATAACACGACAGATATGAGTTTTCAAAGTAATTTATTTGGCCGCTAAATACTACAGATATGGATTTTCATACAAACATTGCCGGCCGGGCGCTCGGATGTACCGGCCAGTACAGCAATTTTGATTTATCTTTAAGAAGATTGTCAAAATAATGCTCGAATTTCCAAGCATGTTTGAGAAAAAACATAATTGTATTTGATTACTAAAAAATTTTCATCTTCCGGGTTTTAGCAACTTTGCATGGGCAGTGCTTATCAAACCTACATGCTTGTGAACTTCTCTTACACTTCGTAAATAATATCTACTTCAAGAAGTTTTCTGAAAAGTGTGAACTTTTATATAAGATTGTACCTACTTCACGATCCATAGCATTTTAAAATAATGAGAGCATGGATCTATTATAAAAATGTAAAATTCCGTTTATCTCTAGTCGGACAGTAATAATTTAATTAAGTTACTCATTAGTCATTTTATAAAGTAGTTTAATTTTTATTTATATTTTGTACAAATATGCAAATATATTTGTTTTTAATTCAATCATAAATTAATTGAAATGAACATTTCAGATATTAGCCTTGATGTCAGGGCCGCATTTAGATCGACCGCTGAATTTGTAGCAGACCATCCGTTTGTTTTTGCGATACTATGTAAAAGTAGCGAACTGAACAAATTAAATACGTTCACTGGAATATTAGTGAGATAACACTTTTAATTATAGTATGTATCATAATAAATATAGCATGAGGTTAAGGATAGATAAGATGCTTCTGCAGTGCAGCAACTTCTATGTAAAACAAAACGCAGGGACCAACTTTAACTTTAAAGAATGTATCCACATTAACCACTCAGTTTAAAAAAAAAACCCACATACTTACATTTATTACACACCTACACACATAGAATTTGTGGCATTACAACTATACAAAATATCCTGATGGAAGAAAATTTTAAACTTATACCTTAGTAAAATATATCTTAGTAAAATATATATCTCTTAGTAAAATATCTCTTAGTAAAAATTCTGTACTTAGGTACAATTGATTTTAACAAGGTAGAGGCTACGTACGCATGTTGTTATCTAACTGGCAAACATCACATAATAATTATAACATTGCATGAATCACTATTGGTTGTGGGTAGGCGCATGTTAACAATTTATTAAGAAGTCCCGGAACTTAATGACACCTTCAATAAAATCTAACTGCCCGTTAACCTTAGTTTTGCGGTAAAAACAGCAGAATTAAAGAAAATTTATAAAGTAATTTTTACTAGAAACAACCATAATTTTTTGTCCTAAAAATTCTTGAATACCCAATAATGTTATGACAAGTTTCTGTATACAATGAATAATACTTTTCTTTTATGTTTCAGGTTTATTAAAATGTGAGAATAATAATTCCGACAGGGTTGAAATCAAGCAACCGTCAATACTTGAAATCAATAAATTATTTCTAATTTCAATTTGTCGTTTCTTTTGTATTCCTTTTAATAATCCAAATATAACGAAGAATAGTGGTTACGTACCAAGAGTTATCATCTTTACTGACAAGGAGATATTTTTCCGTTTTTGAGAAGATGAACTTAAACAGTCTATCAATCTCTTCAAATCAGAGGTCAAGTGAACCATTTCTTCTCTCTTCTTTGAATAAAGATACAGTCGACCGCAAGTCAGTGGTAACACTTTGACCTTGACCTGGTCTAACGTACTACAGAGTTTCAATAGAATATGAGGCCAGCTTAAAATAATTTATTACCACTGACGTGCGGTCGAGTGTACCTTTAGTTGTGTGTGAGATAATAAAGTTGTTGCTGGTATTTAATGCTGCACCGCAACCGATGAGGACAATTACGTTCTGCGAGAGTTGACATTTAGAGAACCCAAACCGTAATCAACCAACCTCCGTAATACCGAAGACACCTTGGAAATTTTTGGAGCAATGGGTGAATGGGATGTATAGTATGTATCTTTCATCTTCCCTTAACCGCCTCTTTCTGGACCACGATGAACTCGCAGAAGGACACCTACGGTTCCGCCAGTAAGCTAAACTACAGAGGATAAAGACAAATCTTGCACGATTCTATCGATGCCTAGAGTCAGCAATGTCCTGCAGGGTAGTTGAGCAACTCATGTACAATGGCAATGCTTTTGACATTTAGCAACATTAATTGCGTTATTTACGTTGTTGAGCGTGTTAAGCAGATAATTTTTTTAAACATCAAGCAATGGATTTGCATTTTCCTCCAAAATCTTTCTAATTGCGATTGAAAGTGTTTTTTTTTATTACACGATAAGGGTGCTGGTGTCCTCACAGTGGTGACAATTCAATGTAGCTTCGATGCTACAAGGGTTATCACTGAAGAAATGGAGCGGTCAACACCATGATAATTTGTCGCTAGTCATGCTTATCAAGGCACTTGTAATGTAGCCTCTACAGCCACTTGCCTCACAGTTCGTCTCTGTGGTTTGGGCGCACATTGGTGCCGATTCCCTTGTTCACAAACTAAACTAAATTTAAGTTCAGTGCATCTTTTTCTTTCTATTTCATTAAGAAAAGGACAGAACATAAATTTTAGTTTAGTCCTGTCAAATTAATCAGCGCTTGACGTAAATTGACGTAATTTTAGTCGGCAAGTTTTTAATCACGTCTAAACTTGTATGGAGAGACAGGCGCTGATTAATTTGACAGGACTAAACTAAAATTTATCCTCTGTCCTTTTCTTAATGAAATATAAAGAAAAAGATGCACTGAACTTAAATTTAGTTTAGTTTGTGAACAAGGGAATCGGCACCATTGCCGTATCTTTTATAGAACTTTAGCTATTGGTGTTTTTAGAAATAAATGTTTCAAATTATGAAGTTAAAAATGTATAGATAAGTAATTAGTTTCGTTAGTCGAACTATTTGTACACAGGTTAGGTATATCCAGTTGCCGATAAGACATGCTAGTTATTTACTTATACAAGGTGGAGATACAGTATAATAAAGTAACAGTATTAGGTCTTGGCAGTGACCTTGAAATAATTAATTACGGCTGCTAGGTAGATAAACCTTCCGCGGCCGTGCGTAACTCCCGCGCACTCGAGACTGTTGCGTATTGATGATACACACTGAGATTTCTAAGCGCGCCGTTTCGGCTGTTTTCTATAAATACTTAAATACTGTTAGTTATTTATACTGTGGTGGTGATGAAAATCCGACGATAAATTATACATCGTTTATCTAATGACGTTTCCAGTCTTTATACATAAAATCATTCAAATATATCCGATACTTTAGTCACTACCTATATGAAATACCTACTGCCGACAAACTGTTATGCAGTTTGGCAGATTTTATGTATTTTATTGTAAATACAGATTTTGAATAAATAAATAAAAATAAAAAAAATGATGAAATGAAATGATTTGACTTTCTGTAAATAGGATTATAGATGCAAACACTTTTA
Source organism: Agrochola lychnidis (assembly GCA_963680765.1). Classification (NCBI taxonomy): domain Eukaryota; kingdom Metazoa; phylum Arthropoda; class Insecta; order Lepidoptera; family Noctuidae; genus Agrochola; species Agrochola lychnidis. Next base: position 16,230,842 of record OY796852.1, on the reverse strand, counting down.
CACGTCAATGATATTTTAAAACCTAGATGAGATCGGCATTTCCTACCTGACTACTCTGAGAAGAAAGGCCGAAACAAACTCAGAGGTCACAGTCTCTTTCAAAATCCAGATATAATCTTGGTCAGATCATATGAAGACTATGTAGATTGGTGTCTGAAATGGTATTTTGAGGAAAAAACCACACAGATTGAGTAGACCTCAGCGTCCAGTCAGTGCACGCATTTGTCAGTAATCGAGTAGGTACACACGGCTACACATCAAGCTATACATTTCTAGTTTATGCTGATCTCGCATTGTATAGGATTTCCGTACAATGCAAGGTTAACTTATACTGGAAATATGTAGCTTGATGTGTAGCCGTGTGTACTTAGCTCAACTCAGACGAACAATACCAAAGAAAGGACATTTGGGTAGGCCGCATAAAGTATTCAAACTGTGGCGAGAAGAATACTGTAGCGACTATCATTAAAACTAGCTGAGAAAAAGAAAAATATATACGACTCACATAGTCCTCACATAATTAGGTGTACGTCACGTAAATCAATAAAAAAAATGACAATATTAATTCTAAGACACTTAGTAAAAAAGAGATAAAGATAAAGATCATTTATTTGTCCAAAACATGAGTACACACACACATGGCATGCAAGATGTTACAATTAAATTATATCACAGTCATGTTTTGCCTTAACGGCGTACAAATATAAGTAGGTAATCAATTAATTATAAACTTATTCATTATTATTAACAGTCCAAATTAGAATTTAAAAATTAAAATGTACTACAGAATAATGTCAACAATTCTTAATATTTTAATAAAATTAGTCAATTTAATGTTAAAGTAATTAGAAATAACACAATTACAAGAATTAAATTAATTTATCATTCAGAAATTCGTCAGTGCTGTAATAGGCTTTCTCTAACAGAAGGCTTTTCAACCTACTTCTTAATTTTTCCGTAAGATTTTGGCAACGTATTATAAAGGATTGGTGCCATACATATTATACTTTTACGCAATAGAGCTGTCCTGGATCTAGGAATGCAAAGTTTGCTATTGTCGCGTCTATTCCGAATTACTTTATCTGATAATAGGGGGAATAGGTGTGGGTTCGATTTGACAAATATAATAGTCTCTAAAATGTACATAGATGGAAGGGTTAAAATTTTATATTTTTTGAAAAAAGGTTTGCAGCTCTCAGTAACATGAAGTCCAAACATAGTTCTGAGGCACCTTTTTTGAGTTTTAAAAATGACATCCTAGTTTGTGGAATTACCCCAAAAAATTACTCCGTATCTTAAGTTCGAGGACACTAAGCCCTGATAGGCAGTTAGCAGCGCATCAACATTTAACATTGGGGTAATTTGTACAGTGCATATGTGGATTTACTAATTTTTAGGGTTCCGTACCTCAAAAGGAAAAAAAGGAACCCTTATAGGATCACTCGTGTGTCTGTCTGTCTGTCTGTCCGTCTGTCTGTCTGTCTGTCTGTCTGTCCGTCTGTCACAGCCAATTTACTCCGAATCTAATGGACCGATTAAGTTGCAATTTGGTACACATATGTATTTCTGTGACCCAAACACGAATGTGTAACGTAAATAAATGAATTTGGAATATAGGGGTCACTTTTACGCGGCAAACAAGAAAATTAAAAAAAAAAGTTTTACTAACAGTACCGTGTGACATATCAAATGAAAGGACTTGTTATGAGGATCTTAAATATATTTTTATATCATTTTAAAATAAACACTTTTAAAGATATTTAAGAAATTCAATGAAAATTGACCATTCCCCCCCCCCCTTATCTCCGAAACTACTGGACCAAAAATTTTGAAAAAAATACATAGTATGGCTCTTTACTCATAGATTACAGGAAAACCTATAAGAAGTCCATGGTCTTAAAATATCATGGTAAATCTCTCAATATTGTGCGCGCAAACTTACATTTCGTCGGTCGGCATCCAATAGGCCCATCTCTGTAGCTATTATAATATCAACAACAAAATATCAAAAGTGTTTGACAGTCTGCTTAATACACAACTAAAAAATAAAACTGTAAATGTTCATGACAACCAATTCGGGTTTCGGCGTGGTTTGTCAACAGAAAGTGCAGTGTTGTGTCTTAAGCATACTGTCACATACTATACACAGCGTGGGACGCAGATTTATGTTAGCTTCCTCGACTTATTCAAGGCTTTCGATCTGGTTGCTTATGACGTATTGCGGAGAAAGATGGAGAAGGATAGATTGCCAACGGAGCTTATAAACATCTTTAAATATTGGTATGGTAACAAGATCAATAGTGTATGATGGGCTGGAACTTTTTCCAGGCCATACAGGTTGGAATTCGGGGTGAGGCAGGGAGGGTTGAGCTCACCCTCGCTTTTCGAGCGAGCTGATTGACGAACTCAACAGCACCAGAGTAGGTAACTATATAGATGGTATTTGTGTAAATAATATTAGCTATGCAGACGATATGGTGCTTCTGAGCGCGTCAATCTGTGGTCTCAGAAAATTGGTCGCCAAATGTGAGCAGTATGCCAAAATACATGGTTTGATGTATAACTCCAATATGTCGGAGATCATGGTCTTTGAGGCTTGGGGTAAACCAGGTTATGTACCACCTGTATTACTCAATGAGACTCCACTACAAATAGTATTTACGTTTAAATATCTTGGTCATATATTGACCCCTGACCTCAATGACGGACTCGATATTGGCGGGAACGAAGGATGTTGTCGGTAAGGGCGAACATACTGGCTCGCAGGTTTACACGCTGCTCACTTAAAAAGTCAAAATTACTCTGTTTCGAGCTTATTGTACAACGTTTTACACGTGCAGCCTGTGGGCTAGATATACCCAAAGGTCGTGCTACACCCTTCGTGTCCAATACAACAACGCTTTCAGGGTACCTATTGGTGGGGCTGCCCCGTTTTTGTTGAGCATCGGGAATGTTCGCAGACGCACATATTAATTGCTTTTACGCAACGATGCGAATGAGGTGTGCATCCCTGTTGCGCAGAGTGCGGGCCAGCTCCAACAATATCCTAAAAATGATCACTAGCAGGCTGGATTGCATGTACATCAATCACTGCAGTGCCATCTCCCATGGGGTGAAATAAATTTAAACTAGATTACGTGGGGCACTCGGAAAGTTTTGCGATACTAGAAAAAAATAAACTACAGGTTATATATTTTTTATTATATCTTTTCAAAGAACTCTCCATTTGCGTCAGTTCTTTAATACACAGTTTCATACGTCTAAACCAATTTTCATAACACATTTTCCAGTCCACATCAAACACCTCTTCAATCTCCTTCTCAAATGCAGCCAGTGCAGCTTCCGGTGATGAAAACTGTTTTCCTTTGAGTTGGTTTTTATTTTGGGGAACAAGAAATAGTCGCACGGAGGCAATTTGGGACTGTAAGGAGGATGACCTATAAATTTGACCGGTGTACTGTCCAAAAATTCGCTTGTTTTGAGCGCCAAGTGAGTCAGCGCGTTGTCGTGGTGAAGCAGTAGCCCACGGAGGCCAGTGTTCGGTCGCTTGCTGCTTGCAGCAGTAAAAACATCTGGCAAACATTTGGTAACATACCATTTAGCTCCTTTGATCTCGTAAGGGTACTGACACCAGATAAACCGTCAAAGAAAAAAAACTTGCGATCAAAATTTTGCCTGCACTTGGTTGCACACTGGCTCGCTTCACTTAGGTAGGCGTTGGTTCATTTTGAAACAGCCACATGGTCGACTGACGCTTCATTTCTGGATCATTCTATTAAAACCAAGATTCGTCAGCCGTAATGATATCTTAAACGTGCCGAAACGAGCCTGCTTCAAATTTTTTATTATATCTCGGCACCATTCTATCCGAACCTCCTTCTGAGCCTGCGTTGGATTTTGCGTTACCAGCGTGAAACTATCTTCCTTACTCGAAGATGTCCATGTAGAATTTCATGCACACTTCCCGGTCAAATCTGCAGTATATGGTGAACCATTTCATATGTAATTCGCATATTCTCTTCAATTAAATGTTCACAGCCAGCACGTTTTGTTATGTAACAGCCGTCATAGGGCGGCCACTTCTTTCTTCGTCCGCCAAAATTACTCGACCACGCATAAATTCGTTGAACCAGCGGAAAACAGTCGCTTTAGAAGGGCTTTTTTCTATGAACACCATTTGAAGTCTTTCAAACAATTCTTCTGGTTTTAGTCGACATTTGAAATCGTACAAAATCATCGCGCGAAAATGTTCTCGTTGTAAATCCACTTTTCAGTAAGACAGAGAATTTTGATTTTGCTCGTAAAAAAATGTGGAGGGAATTTAGAATATTATATTTTGTTTTGTAATAAAGAGTCATATTTTTTATCGATATCAAAACCAGCCAGTATCCCATAGACAAAAACTGTTAGTCGCAAAACTTTCTTAGTGACCTGATAAAATAAGCTAACATAGTTCATAAGTTTACTAACACAATGAGTCCTTGTTACTTGAATAAAGAAAAATATCGTGACCATTTATCTTTTTCAACGACGTTTTCTAAAACTTAAACCTAGCTAGATCGATTTATCGCTCCCGAAACGCCCTGCGTACTAAAGTTAATAAAAATTCTTTGAGCCGTTTCCGAGATACAGATTATATATGTACATATATACAAGAATTGCTCGTTTAAAGGTGTTAGATTTATATTATTATTATATTAATACCGCGAATGTGAAATTTTTAACGAACATCAGATTTTTGTTTTATTTCATTCTACACGTTCAAATAAGTGATCTTGCAATTAAAAAAAAAACGTAAAAAAATGTCACATTCGCGGTATTGGATGCCGAGCGACGATCTGTAGTTGGAATGTATGGGAGAACATGTTTTTCAACTACAATGTTAAGTTTGTTCTTGGGATAAATAAATTCATCTCAACTACGGAACCCTTCATTGTGCGTAGTCCGACACGCACTTGGCCGGTTTTTTTGCTTAGGGCTTCCGTATGTGCTTTCCAATCTAATTTTATGTCTATAGTAACTCCAAGAAATTTAGTTGTGTCAACTTTATCTATTCTATGATCACAATAGTGCACATTAACATTTGGAATGGTTGATCTTTGGGCAAAATGTATAATATTAGTTTTTTCAAAATTTAGCTAAAAAACGGTTTAAAACGGTTTATTGCTTGGGGTACAGTAGCTTAATATTAGTCTCAAGCCTTTTTGTCGTCCAAGTAATCTTTATCTTTATAGAAACCTTTTTGACAGAGTTTCTGTTTAATAAATGATTTTAATTTATTGAAGCTCAGTTCTTTAACATGCTAGGGAGTTTGTTGTGAAAACGTATACTTTGGCACTTAAATGAATAGCTAATTTTTTGGAGCCTAGTCGTAGGCACAGTAAGTAAATCTTTGTTTCTAATATTTATGCTATGAATGTCGTTGTGTTTAGAATATAGATTAATATAATTTTTACATAAATCAGACTCTCATATACATATTGAGATGCGACTATCATTATGTTTATTTCCTTAAATTTATCCCTTAATTAATGTCTACAACTTAGGTTATAAATTGCTCAAATAGCTCGTTTCTGCAGCACAAATATAGCCTGAATGTCGGCTGCATTTGCCCATGGCAAAATGCCGTACGACATTACACTATGGAAATAACTAAAATATACTTATCGAGCGTTTTCTACATCAGTCAAATTACGGATTTTATAGACCGCTTAGTTGACCCAAAACTACTATTTATTTTGTTTGAATTTATTTGATAGTTTCAAAATACTCATAAGGAATAAATAGTATTGCCAGTGTTTTCATTTATTGTCGTATTGTCATCTTCATATTGCATATACAAAATTATCTTTTGAGCTAATTAAGTACCTATGATAAAACCTAAAACTATAGGCTGATCCAATTCGAGGTTCCTTACTATTATTTATTTTTTAAACACACAAAATATCTCTGCAATAACTTGGCAGATATTACTTTTTAGATTGTCCAACGTTGCAGGTGTGTCGGTATAGGCGCGACTCTTAAGAAAACCCCACAAAAGTTTCGTTTTCGTTTTAACGTTTCACGCGCTGTGTGGCAAGTTGCGTCGCCGCGCCGTCTTGCTGAATCCAAAGTGATTAATTTTGTAAATGTATTGTTACAAACTAACATTTGACGTTTGAAACACGCGCCATTACCTACTGACATCTGTGAAAATTACAGTGTTGTAATATAGGAACCTCGAATTGGATCAACCTATATTAGAAATAGCGAAATTGTTGTTTTTCAGCCACGTCTTCGAATTTAAATGCAAGAAAAACTGCATTCGAAGTAATAATACACAAGGGAATTACTTTCGGGAGCCGAAATAGGAAGATACACTAGACCTACACCCTGTACCTATCAAATTCAGTAACACTTGAAAAATATTTGGGTTTTCGATCTTATTTGCATTTAATTTACATGTCTGTGTCATTCAAAAACATTTATTATCTAAAAATACTGACTATTTAAAGAATTACATGCGCATCGCGTTTATTATCAGTTAGCACGCTCAATCCATAACACGAGGAAACCGCAAATATGAAGTTCCTTATTTACTGTAAGTCTATTATCCTCTATCCTATCAAGCTATACAATTGTAGGTACATATCATTGCAAGACCCCCAGGGGGCCAACTGCATCAACGAATAAAAAAAACCCCTGTTTTCTATCAATAAACATGAGTGAATAACATATCTCAATATCTGGGATAGAAATAACCATCAAAACAATTTTTTAAATTTATTCATAAATATATTTATTTGCTCTCATGCACAGTACACATTTTAAAATACAATATTATTGTCGGTTTTTGTACATGAACCCTGTCAGGGCACTGCAAAACACAATTTCAGCATTGCATTTCATTCTCAGGCGACCTAACGCTTATGAAATATATACCTACAATCTACATCTAAAGTTCTAAACTAATAATATTATAAAGGGGTAAAATTTGTTTGCTTGGTTTATTCCAGAAATCCCCACCGACAAATCCCCACCAGTGGGGAATGTTATTTATTTTTCCAGAAATACCCACTAGTTTAATAAACTCAGCCTATTTTTCTAACATTTTAGTCGTTTTTGGCACTCGCCGGCCGCTACCGCAGCACCGCTCGCTTCGCTCGCTTGGCTCGTGCGTAGGGGGTCACAGTTCTAACCTAACCTTTTAACTAGTGGGGATTTCTAAAAAAAAAATTACAATCTCCACTGGTAGAGATTTGTCGGTGGAGATTTCTGGAATATACTGTTTGTATGTAGGGGTAACCTCCGGAACGGGTTCGCTCGGATATGAAAAAATATTTTTGCATTGGAAAGCTCAATTCTTAAGGAAGGTTATAAGCTATGTAACATCACGCTACAATTCTTAGGAGCCGTAAAAAGAAAAAAGTTAGAAATAACGCTAAGCAAAAACGAAGTAATAGCGTGGGCGGGCGATGGGATGTAACGCGCCGGTCGGGGGACGAAGTCGCGGTCAGAACCTAGTATTTCATAAAACGTATTTCTCCGTTTTCTCCCTAAATACAATTTATATCTGGTTCCATGTTCCTATGTTTTGTATTTTTCCGTAAAATTTAAGGATGTCCTTCCTGTTAATTATCAAAAAGAATCCTATTTAAAAAAAAATGCTTTTAAAAATATCATCAAAAATATTACCACCAAATAAATAGTACCATCCATAATATTCAAAAAGAAAACTGAATAATACGTTTGTATGGACAATACGCCGCTTGCATTTCTTCGAGATTTACTGACTGGTGGTTTCTATCTTGACGTCTCAAATAGTAGGTACTGTAGCAAAAAAAGGATAATTTGCACACATTCAAGTCAAATGTCGCCCGGGAGTCGAACCCGAGACGACATAGGTCATAAAATATAATAAAACGAAGTATCCAGGTGAAGAACACAAAGTATATTGGAATCTATTTATTAATATATAAAGCTGAAGAATTTGTTTGTTTGCTTGAACGCGCTAATCTCAGGAACTACTGGTCCGATTTGAAAAATTCTTTCAGTGTTAGATAGCCCATTTATCGAGAAAGGCTATATATTAATCATTACGCTAAGACCAATAGGAGCGGAGCACCAAAATAACTATTCCACGCGGACGAAGTCGCGGGCAGAAGCTAATAATTACATAAAAAGAAACAAGTAAAAAATATGCAAGAACTAAAAAATAGCCGTCAGCGTATGTTTTGAAAGCGTATTATCAAAACGTTAGATGAATATTAATTGGTGGTTATATCTTTCTCGGCTGAGTTATCTCGGTTTTTCTTAGCACGACTCGAGCGAACCTACGATGGCCACCGCTTCATAAAGCTCCCGTCTATACCCGCATTAAAATTCGACGCGATGAACCCACGACCCCACAAGGCAAAGAAAACCTAAACTTAACTAATAATTACGACGAAAAACAATTTAGCTGGCGATAATATAACAGTACTACAATATTAAAGAAAAAGTGATATAGAAAAAAGAAAAATAGGTTTATTTGTCACGGAAACACGTGCATACATAAAAGACAAAAGTAATCAGAGAACAACACAAAGTACATAACAAATCACAAGCATAGAACAGAAATTACTTAGGCGGCAGCTGCACGACATGACTGTGACAAGAAGGCTTCCACTCAGCATGATGCAGTGCTATGGGGACCCACAGCACAGCGCTGATTTTCAGGGGTCACCCGATAAAAAAAAGATGTACGGAAATCAAGTCAGGTTCAGTGATTTTTCTATTAAACATGTAACAAAATAAAATAAACAGTGCTTAGAATAAAAGACAACTACACAATAAATTATAAGAAACATAAAAAAAATGTTGACAGGCATCACCGTACGTGCATAAATAATGCAGATACCTAACTATAACATATTACTACTACAGGAGGATATAGAAGTGTTTTGTCTCGCTCCCACCCTCACCCTCGCGTCACCCGCGCGCGCGCTCACTATCTAAAAAGTACCGTTGCATTTCTCTATTGTGGAACCGCTTATGAGTTGCCTGCATCAGAGAGAGACGTCGCGCCACAACTGGAATACTCACATGTTGATACGGAGAATACCTTAAATGGGATGAATATCCCGGATAGGTCCCTGGGAGGGGCCTTAGCTATTACTGCGATAACTGGGTTCACTAGAAAAAAAAAACACACAGGGGAAAATTTTTGTTCATTCTCAAATGACCAAAGGCAGATGACGACTGACCTCAAACAAACGCGCATCTTTTTTTATTTCTGCTTCCACAAGACCGAATTTAAAAATCTGTCAGTCGTGACAAAATATTACAAATAAAACATGTTCGGCCTTTTTCGCATGTAAAGAGGCCTATTTGGCAGCGGAATGCTGCAGTACTTACTATCTACTTAATACATTACTGTTTCAGTATTAGCCTTTGTGGCTTCAGCGATGTCACGATCAAACTTAGACATAGTGAAGGCGAGTAATACTTTTACCTCCAACTTCTTTCAAGTAAGTACAAAATGAAAACTGAAAATAGTTGGTTAACCAAACTCGTATCTTAGAGGTAGCAATCGTTTCATTACTCCAGCATGTAGGTACAACATTTATAAATCACTTGTACCTATGCTTTTATCGAAAACTTACTCAATCCTCTAACTATATATTATTATAAATTCAAAAGTGAATTTGTTTATTTGTTACGCTGAACAGATTTGGATGAAATTTGACAAATGGGTAAACCATGACTTGGTTTAGGACATAGGATACTATTTATTCCAATATTTTCAAGGGATCGAGACTTATGCGGGTGAATCCGCGGGGCGCAGCTAGTACTCAATATTTATTTACATTTCACAATGTGAACTTAGGTGGTAGGTTGTTCAACACCCTGCCCTGGAGTTGCATCAGGGAGGCACTCCAGTATCACCGACCTACCTCTGTCGTGTGGTCGCGACCTATCTGACGGACAGGGCCGTCATCTACCCCGGTCACCAAGGAGAGTGGAACCAGCAAGAGATGTCGTGCGGTGTCCCACAGGGTTCGGTCCTGGGGCCGCATCTGTGGGACATCGGATACGACTACGAGGTGCTGCGCGCTGACCTCCCTAGCGGCGTCAGCGTCGTTTGTTACGCTGACGACACGTTGGTCCTGGCGCAGGGGAGGTCGTACCAGGCGGCGGCCGACTTAGCGACACGCGGGGTTGCGACAATCGTTGACAGGATCCGGCAGCTGGGACTCGAGGTGGCCCTGCACAAGTCCGAGGCCATGGGTTTTCATGGTCCTCGGAATGCGCCACCGTCGGGTTCCCAGGTAATGGCGGGAGGGGTTCACATTGGTGTCGAGTCGATGATGAAGTATCTGGGACTCGTCCTCGACAACCGGTGGAATTTCGTAGAACACTTCCGACGTTTGGCTCCCAGACTGGAGCGGGCCGGGGCTACCTTGAAGCGGCTCCTGCCTAATCTAGGGGATCCAAACGCCTCCTACCGGAGGCTCTATGTGGGGATCGTGCGGTCCATGGCCCTTTACGGGGCACCAGTGTGAGCGCGTTCATTGAGGCTGCGGCCAGCCCGCTGGTTTTCGCGTCCCAGAGGGTCATGGCCATCTGGCTGGCTCGAGGATACCACACGGTCTCCTGCGAGGTGGCGAGCCTCCTTGCCGGATTACCACCATAGGATCTGGAGGCAAAGGTCCTCGCGCATATCTCGGAGTGGCGCGAGGAGGCGAAACGCCGGGGCTTAACTCCGATGCCGCAAGAAATTGCGGCACAGCAGACAGAGCTCCGGAGGAATCTCATGGCGTCATGGAGAGTGCGATTGTGGCAACCCAGCGCTGGGCACGCCACAATTGCGGCGATAAGACCCCTCTTTGAGGAGTGGCTTGAGAGGCGCCACGGCGCCCTCACCTTCCACCTGACGCAGGTCCTCACCGGACACGGCTGCTTCGGGTGGTTCCTGTTCAGGATAAAGCGGAAGGAAACGCCCGGGTGTCACCATTGTGTGGATCGCCCGGAGGACACGGTGGAGCATACAGTGGAGGTCTGCCTGGCTTGAGCGGAGCATCGCCGTGTCTTCGTGGAGGCGATCGGTGGCGGTGATCTCTCGCGTCCGGCCCTGGTTCAGGCCATGGTACGGAGTGAGAGGAAATGGCAGGCCGTCACCTCCTTCTGCGAAGCAGTAATGCTCGCGAAGGAGAAGGCAGAACGCGTGAGGAAGAGGCTAATTTCGCGCCCTCACGCCCCTAACCGCCGCAGGAGGAGACGCCCTGGGCGGGAATCGCGAGCCGATTTCCGGCCACCGAAGGCGCGAGCTTGCGGACGGTGAGCAATGGGTAGCTCGCCGTCCGATAAGGACCAGGCCCGGGTCGACGGCATGTTGTGTTCCACGCGCGCCTCAAAGAGATGTCAGCAGAATTGACGGGGTCCGCTAGGGTCGATGCCTACTGGGGTTGCGAAGAAAACCGAAAGTGAGATCGTGGCCCCCGGCAACATGGCAACTGAAGGAACATGGGTGGGTTTCAGTCAGTAAGAGTCTGACACGCCCTCCCGCTCCGCCCATAGCGGGAGAAGTTATTTCATAATTTCCCAGACAAAAAAAAAAAGGTGGTAGGTTGTACAAATATATGATCATTTTGGACCCATATCCTTTCAACTGTCATTAACGAGACACAATAGAATTTTAATTGTTATCCACCTCAATGAGGCGTCGTAACAGATGATGAGTTAATATTAGTTGGTATACCATGAATTATTTAAGTAATTATCATATAAAATATGTAATTTAGATATTCATTAATAATGTAAATAGCATTTAGAACTTAGTACCTACATAGCATAATTATGGCAATAGGATCGTCCCCTATAACATGGCACAAAACTGGCGAAATATGTGGGTGTCCTAAACACCACTGCTTTTCCATTAGGATAATAAATGTAAGATGATATTATATTATCTATTTATTAGGAAGTGATAAAAGAAAAACCAAACAGAAGTATTGTGATATCGGCATTATCTGCGCTGTTTCCGCTAGCTCATTTGGCTGCAGTTTCACGAGGACCAACCCGTGACGAAATCCTGAAAGCCATTGGATTTCCTAATGACACTTACGTAAGTATTTTGTTGTTATTTAACACGTTCAGTGCCCTCTAGTAGCATTTTAGAATGCCCTCGTCGAGGACTCAATTTAAAACCGGAAGATGGTAGACACTATTTTGACTTGTGTTGACTTAAAAGAGCATGGCAGTGAGAGTATGTAATGCTCACTTAAATGTCTCGCTGATGGTGGCGCGTGTTTTGGATCATTCGGTTCCCTACAAAATGGTTGAGCTGGATGGTGCTGATCCACGCGTCATGTTCGTGAGCGGGCGCCGTCATTTGAGACTGATCATCTCTTATCTTCCAGGGCTTATTAATCTTATATTTCGAATTGTTTTTGATTACTTTTTTAAATTTTTCTCACAAATAGAAGCAACAAGAGTAATGTACCCAGGATTTTGTAATATCTATATTTAAAAGAGTGCCCTTGAAGTTTCTTTCCCGTTCTTCTCCTTAGAGATCTACCTTTGAAATGGGCAATTAGCTTCAAATTTCTGACTAACTGACCGACTCTTTGACAATTCAAAAATACCTATAAAGATGAACACTATTTTTAAATTAATTAACACCATAACTTTCCAGTTTTTAACACAGCTAACTATTTACACTAGGTACTAAATTAAAAGACTAACTAACGATCTGTATAAATAAAAATAAAAACAAAACGACACTTAGGCGTCGAAGTATTCGTCCGCATCGCTGTTAAACGGAAACGTACCTGTAAATGGTTTAATTGAAATAAATGCTTTGACTTTGACTACTTAGCAATCAATTTTCAAAATAGATTCTTTGTTAACTCCCACAGGTGTTAAAAAAGCAGTTTGGCAATGTAAACAAGCAACTACAATTAGTAGAAGGTCTTCATATAGCAAATAAAGTTTATGTCGATAAAGGTGTTGAATTGGATGAAAAATGTGCTGCTGAATCTAGAGATATCTTCAATTCCGAGGTTGAGAATATAGACTTCTCTAAAAATGTCCAGGCTGCGCGGAAAATAAACGCGTGGGTAAGACAAGATTTTGATATTTTATCGTTAAAATTTTAAGGATGTTGTCAAGATGTCCAGAAAATGTACCACCTATTAATATTAATGACGTATCGATTCGTCTCGTACACCAGTTCAAATACCTTGGACATTTCGTTGCTGACAACCTTAAAGACGATGCCGATGTTGAGCGGTAACACGGGGATTGGTGGTGCGGGCGAATATGCTGGCCCGTAGGTTCACGCGATGTACAGATGCGGTCAAAATCATGCTTTTTAAATCCATGACTCCCTGTACTTGAGCGCTCTATGGATCAGCTGCTCAAAATAGTTACAATAATTATTATATAATTATTGAAACTATTTTTACGGGTAAAGGGCAATAACAATAATTAAAAATGACTTATAGATAAACGTTGGCGCTCTTACGCGACCTCATTATAATCTATAGAATTATGTATCGTGTTTCAGCTATTTTGTTTGCAGGGACATTCTTGATCGCCTTTTTTGTAGTTAAACCGTCACGCACAATGTGATGGTTCAGCATATTTAATGCACTTATTCGCCTGATGACCTTGTTGTCTACAATGTCCACACGTATAGCTAGCCTCCCGGCAAGTCTTTGCAGCATGTCCATACTGTTGACATTTAAAGCACTTGGTCACAAGTATGAAATCCCTCACTGGGCAGGATGTCCAGTTAATGAACACTCGATTTTGGTTTATAAGCGCCTTTCTTATGCAAGCAGTTACTTCAAGAATAAATTTGCACGTAGGTCCCTCTTTTTTACCTGATTTGTGACTTTTTATTCATAGAAACCAAATAAGAGTCACGGGACAAACTACGAAGCTTGTCGGCTACATTCTGCTCATAGATGCAATCATAAACTTCTTTGTCACTTAAAACGGTCGGTACTCCTGTAACTACAATTCTTGGTTTTTGGTTATCTCTCTTCTCTTCCACTTTCAGACCGAAACTATTTAGCTGAGACGATTTCTTAAGTTTTTCAATGTCCGCTTTGGACTCCGTGCTGATTATAAGGCCTCCGTTTTTTGTTTTGCGCAATCCGTGCAATTTCATCTGTTCAGGACATATACATTTTTGAACAAGAGATTTAGTGTCATCACTAGATTTTAATTTATCCGTTGGATAGATTGCAATAGAACTAACATTATTAAGATAAGATAATATTTATTTTGTAAATGAGTACAGTAAGATCATATAATTAATATGAGGTGGCTACATGTTTTGTCATTTATGGCATACAAAATTAGTTGCAATATAAAAACAATACAAAAAAAAGAAATAATAAAAAAAGGGCGCAAGTAATTATTTTTATTGGTTTTTACCATTTCAGCGAACGAAACATTTTCTGTCATCGTTGGTTTAGCGCAATTTTCTTGAATGCTAGTTTGAATTGGTTTTCTGGAAATTTTCGAGGCAATCTGTGAGGTCACTTTTTTCTTTCAACGCTAATTTAGAGTTTTGTATTTCTTGGGCCTTTAGCTTCAAATCCTGGTAGTAAATGCCATTTATGATACAAACCTTGATGATGTCCAACCTTGCGCGATAACGAATTGATCCTTAGTTTTTGCTCGGAGTTCAGCTTTCCTTCCTGAGCAATGGTACAGACTTCATTCGGGCATGATTCAATTGAGATCAACCAGTTACTAATGTCACTGGTGTCCACTGCCTGAATTTTTCCTTCACTCGCATGGTAAGGTATCTGAGATTTGCTGGTAGGACTGCTTGGTGGGATACTTCGAGGGCTGTTTTCACTATTTGACACACTTATTTCTTAAATGTTTCTCATATTATTAGTTATTCACTAAAGTAAATCACAAACTCAGCAGAAAAATGCGCGATTCGTTTTCTAGGTCACAGATCACTCGGAAATGTTTTAACGACATATGATAAATAATATTGCTTATACACACGTCCGCTCTACTTGAATGTCAGTAGAGATATTGCTGATGGGCCTGACGAAAGCCCCATAATGAGACATCTTATAAAGACCATCCTACCGGTAGTAGAATTTAAGTACTAACATAGCAAATAAGTTAAATTGTTTACTAACATCTAGAATTGTAAGTATTTTTAGAGTTCCATAGCCAGTGTTTTTAGATTCGTTTTTAGTGTTCGGTCTGAGTCCATTTGGGTATGCCGAAAGAGTACATCAAAACTGGCATGACCCAACCGTTGAAGACACGCACCTTGTTTTCGTCTGAAAGAAGAAGAATACCTTTTTCAGGCGACCAAAGAAGCGCTCCTTCAACGATTGCTTCATGTCAGCAACATTGATGTCTAATGCTTACGAATACAATACGCTAAAGTAGATAGGTAGTTGAGCAAGTGGCGATTGAATGTAAATTATCTGGAATTATGTATTCAAGTATAGATAAACAATTTGTGTGTCGTTCAATTGTCATGTTGTTATTTCAGGTCGAACATAACACAAATCGTCAAATCAAGAACATAGTATCTCCTCGCTCACTGGGTGCCTCTACAGCTGCTGTTCTCGTTAACGGCGTTTATTTCAAGGTATAACTTAAAAAAGAAACACCACATGAAACTGGCGAAATGTGCGAGTACTGTATAGTCACGATTAAAAATACTGGGTGAATTGTTATTTGACGTATTCCTTCCAGGACGTGATAGTGTGACCCATTTACAACGGTTAATCACCCCATAAAGCCTAGGCGAAAATTTACAGGATTCGAGAATACCCAATTTTTATGTATTTTTGAAAATTTCCCAGAATTCGTCACTGAATATCACTTTTCTTTAAACTCTCAAATTGAGTGGCCTTCGTTGAAATTTTATTAGATATCTTATACTTTAATAAACCTTTCAATGTAACCAAATTTTCTTAAGCATCAAACAGTTAAAAGTTAAAGAAAAAAGTTTATTAATCATTTTTAAAGATCATTTACGTACATGAACTTTGACACCAGTTATCTCCAATTTTTTTTATCACATTAAGGGTAACAAATAACGGGTAAAAAAAACATCATTTAACCAGCTGTCTAACGAATCACAACAGTTATAACAATATTTAGAAGTGTCCATGAAACAGTCGAAAATGCTGACAAAGGTCGAAACAAAATTGTGATAGTGGAATTAATTAACTGTTTTATGCCATCCTACTTTCTAATTTCCCAGCAATCCATCACACGTTAGACACCCAGGTCATCATGACATGATCACAAGTCGTCATGACTCAGGGTCTACTCGCTGGTCACGGTTGAGAAAGCTGATGTCAAAGTTCATGTACTTAGAAAATGGTTAAAAACAATCTTCCGATAACTTTTTAATGTTTGATGTTTAAAAAAATTTGGTTACATCAAAAGGTCTGTTAATAGTAGTTTATGAAACTGTTGCATAATGAGGGGTGTGGGGGTGTAAAACATGAGTGTGTGTTTAAAAATCGAGCCGTAGGCGAGGTCTGTAATAGTATCACACGAATGTTTTAATACCTAGTTATGTGCAGTTTCATACACTACTTTATCCACTCTCATACATTGGGATTGAACCAACTAAATAAAAGATCAAAGTTAAAAATCAAGTATAAAAAATTCCCACGAAATTCAGTACAACAAAACATTTGAATGTCGCCTGCACCAGCACATCACCGCACATGCGCTACAGCGGGTGCTGCTGTCCCCGGCTTAAACGTTCCATTACAAAAGTTGATGGAAACTCCTGGGTGATATTAACTTCTTGGATTAGCTCTGTATCGTAATAGAAAAAAAATGTTTTATAGCATTATTTTGTTAGAGGAAAAGTGTTATAATGTGATTATATTTTTAAATTTCGGTATTGTGTTTATAAAGTATGTCAATATAAACTCGTGTTGAAGTTTATAATTCGAATATTACGCTATGAGAGTAGATAAAAAGTATTAGGTACTCAATAGAATAGCATTAAAGACCATTTTTGAGCGTTTGGAGAAAAGTGATATTTATTGATGAATTCTGGGAAGTTTTCAAAAATACATAAAATATGTTTTTCTCAAATTCCATGAATTTTCACCTAGGCTTTATGGGGCTTTATGCTGCTTAATTGTTGCAAATGGGTTACAGTATCATGTCCTGGAAGGAATAAGTCAAATTATAAGTCACCCTGTCCTTCAGGGAATAAGTGTAAGTGTATTAATATATTATAATATCTAGGGCAACTGGTCAAAACCCTTCAATCCACGATCTACCGTAAACGGCAATTTTCATGTGAGCAGAGACGAAAGTATCATATTGCCTTATATGCACCAAAGAAACACTTTCAGATATGGAGAAATTGAGGAACTTAACGCTACGGTATGTTTGAGTACTATCTAAAAAGCACCATAACTGTAATATTCTTCTTTTTGGCAAAAAATTTCGTTTAGCACTCGTAATTATTTAATCTGTGTAATTTAATATACATATCTTTCTCACTTTTGACGAAAACACGAACTGACAAAGCGAACAAACACGTAATTTATAGATAATAATAATTACTAAAAAGTTTCAATTAAAAAGGTGTCGTAAATTATGCAACCCACTTTTTAATAGTAGATTATTCACCAAGGGGATAAGTAGTGTCTTATGTCACGGACGCTATATTTAATCCCGAGCGTAATGAAGGATCCTAGTGCTCCCGAATGCAGTGAGTTCAGACAAGAATCCTGAGTGCAGCAAGGGATTCAACAAGCTCGTCCAGACAAAAACAACTTTATCCCCGAGGAAAATACTCCACGTTTTACACCTCCTGCGAGGTAATAAAAAGCTATTAGATTTTCGATAGCTTTCAAAAAAATTTTTTGTTGAGGTTTCAAATATAAATCGCGTGATTTATCTGCGGTTTATAATGAAATAATACAAGCTACCCGCCCCGGCTTCGCACGGGTAGCACTAAGTGCTTAACTACGGCGCACCTACCTACCCTACCGACCTACCTACCCTACCGACCTACCTACCCTACCGACCTACCTACCCTACCGACCTACCTACCCTACCGACCTACCTACCCTACCGACCTACCTACCCTACCGACCTACCTACCCTACCGACCTACCTACCCTACCGACCTACCTACCCTACCGACCTACCTACCCTACCGACCTACCTACCCTACCGACCTACCTACCCTACCGACCTACCTACCCTACCGACCTACCTACCCTACCGACCTACCTACCCTACCGACCTACCTACCCTACCGACCTACCTACCCTACCGACCTACCTACCCTACCGACCTAATATACGGCAGTAATAACTCACGAATTGTATTTTCCAGATTTTAGAGTTGCCATTTAATGATGATTTCAGTTCGTTACACTTGATACTTCCGTACGAAAATGATGGCATTGATGATCTTGAAGAAAAACTCAACGAGTCTTTAAATCTGTCAAGACTCATAGAAAATTTGCAGTTTCATGAAGTCAGAGCGGTAATCCCAAGGTTCAAAATTGTAACCTCTACGGATCTTAAAAAACCTCTCGAAATGGTAATATGATTTATCTTCAAATTAGTTTGAAATGTTACCGGCAAAGTTTATCATTCAGGCATTGTATAGAATACCTACCTAGTGATTCTATACAATCCCGAGCTTCTCCAGAGATTGTAAAAAATATTTTATCTGTAGTTTGTCATTTTAAACCCTCCCTAGTCAATGTATGCAATGCCTCGGTATTGTATATGTCACCGTAAGATTGTGAGAACCGTAAGTTTATAATCTGTCGGAATTATTTTCGTTAAATTATAAGCTGTCGAAAAATTGTGAACTGGGTGAAATTTTTATTTATTTATTTATTTATTTATTTATTAAAAAACCAACTTATACTAACAGTTTGCACCACACATACAAGTTATAGGTCAATATTTATCAGTAATTATAATTACACTTACAATAATAAAATTAGATTAAATTACATAAAAATAGACAAAATGTATTGAAATTAAATGAAATTAGTCAAGATTCGGCAAAATTAGATTAAATTAGACAAAATTAGATAAGATTAGATAAAATAAGACATAATTGGGATAAAAAAAATATTGGAATAAAATTATTAATAATTATAAACATTAATTTGTTCACTCTGAGATTGTACTGGGAGTGGCTGGAAATGGGTTAGGTTAGGTTAGAACTGTGACCAACCGCGCCCGAGCCGAGCGAGCGAAGCGAGCGGTGCCGCGGTAGCGGCCGGCGAGCGCTAATTCCAAGTTGCTCGCAGCCAGGCAGGCTATTTAAGAATGCGGCGACGCATGAATTGTCCATACAAACGTAGTACATAAATCATTTGCAATTTGAGCATATTTCCACCATATTATGTTGATATTCGGATTGAGACAGTATTTATCTAGGCTCCTACGTCTTTTTATTTCCAAAAACTTACCTTTAAATAAAGTGTAAGCGAATTGCATTTCCTTCATTTTTACAGAGTAAATGACATGTTTTCATATTGTTTTTTCTGTGTTGTAAACAACAATATTTGTAATATTGTTGCCGCAGAAGCATAGTTTATGTTATCAAGTTACAAATTATCGAAAAAAAAAATGGAAATAGTTTTCATTCATAATTTTTTGTATTACGGAACACATCTAAATTTATCATAAATTTTCAAAAGCTAGTGGTACTATCGCGTCAAGCAATAATAGATAGATAGAATATTCTTTATTATGTACACCATAATAATAATAATAATAACCCCACCGCCGTATCTCTACGTTGACGTCGTGGTGGGGCTTGCGTGCTCCGAATTCTTGGTCTGTGCCGGTAGAGTTTACTTTGCCGGAACAGGTCTGGGATGAGGAGCCAGACCAAGAGAGATACAAAAACCCGCAGGGCAGCATGTGGCGAGCTGATGGGCAGTAGCGACCCCACGGACCCTATCTCCCGGGAGAAGTCTTGTTCCTCACCTCTGGCTTGCCTTCATTGGCCGGCTGGAGTGAACACTGACGAGGAACAGAGCTCCCATCTCATTCTTGCCTTAATTGGCCGGCTTGAGTGGAGATTCGCAAGAGCAAACGTGCTCGGAGGAAGGAAGTATTCCAATAAGTGCTCGTAGGGATCTTGACCATCTTCCGGGCTCTGGGATTGTTCTGAAAGCCGTGGAATACCTCTCCACTCCTCAAGCACCTCAGGACATGTTGCCCCCTTGTCGCTACGACACTTTGTGCTAGCGACCGTTTTCGGGGGCCCATTATTGAGTGTGCAAGTCACCCCCTGCCATTTTATCCGTGTGCATTTAAAACATTGATCAGGCAGGGGCCATAGTCTTTCCATAGTTCCAGTTAACCAATCCATTATAGCCACCCAAATCCATAGCCTAATATGTTTTGTTTCCATATTCTGCAATAGTCCTACACCAACCGAGGGTTATCCTTGGGTGCACTCGTATGGTGCATACAGGGATAATCGTCGGTTGGTGCCTCAACACTTATTAATGTCTAAGGGGCCTCTGCGTGTTGGCTTCGGCCCCTCGTACGCCTTCCAAAGGACCGGGATCCATGGTCCCGAGATTTGTTAAAATATAGAATAATAATAATAAGCTGGCAACACCGAAACGTCAACAACAAAAAAAATTTTCTCATCTCATAATTCGCATATTTAATTATTTCCATATAACGAATTAATATAAAAAGCTTAATAATTTTTCCTTGAAATAAACAGTAAATTCATAAATAATAAACCTATTTTACAATGAAAAACCCAAAAAAAATACTACAATCAAAAATGACAATGTCAAACGGACCCCCACAATAAATAAATTATGCAAGATGTAAAGATTATGGAATGTTGACGAGATCAGCAACTCGCCGAGCACGCCCACCACCTCCGGACTCTTCGCTCAGCTCCGCCTCGCCGCCGCCGGTACACAGCCCCACTGTGAGCGCTGTGTCGACACCGGCCGCGGTAGTTGCGTCGAGCTCGAGCGACGAGTATTTTTCCCCGCCGACGTCGCCAACACCTGTACGTCGGCAGGGGAAAAACCGGCCACCGAAGAGCTTGGGACTCAGGGGCCAACCGGCCCCAAGCCGGGTCCCCGCTGCCGGTGATTGTGTGCAGCGCATGAGATGGACTCAGTCTATGAACGAGAACGTCATGCGCGCATATTACGGGTCTACAGAAAATCAAAATCAAAAAAATCAAAATATTTTATTTCACATAAACCTACATGGGCACTTATGAAACGTCAGAAGCTAGGTGCACGGTTCCAATTGGTCGTTTCCTATGGAGAAGAGCCGGCAAGAAACTCCACGGTTACTCTTTTAAAAATAATTGGCTTTTACAATACTTTCATATAACAGTGTTTCTAGGTATGGGAGGACAGAGTAGGTCTTTCAATAAGTACCAAGTACTTAACAAAATAGAAAATGGTCAACAGGTCTACAATCCACTAAGCCTACAGCGTTCTCACATTCACAAAATATGTAGAAAAGAATCTATACAAAAAATAAATAGATTAATAAAAGTAAAAAACCTATTTTAATAAAACGCAATTATATGATTGCTGTTACAACTGTAATCAATCTGAGTAATTATCATGTCCACAAAAGTCACAAAAAAAAAAAACACAGAGGGAGGAACTAACCTCACTGCGTATCGTGTCAGGATGCTGTCTCTGTTCCAGGAACTAGAGCCAACCGTCAACGTCTCGGCCCAACGACTGTCGGATCAGGTGCGTGTGATCCAGCGCAATCATAGGCTGGATGATGCTGCACTTGATAGGCTGCGCTCAGAGGTACTGAGCAACCACATCGACTCAACTCGGGCACAAACCGCGGCACAAACGTCAAATATTGATGCAATCCCGCCGCGGTTCAATCATGGTGTTGAAGAGGAGGATGATAGGGTTGCCACAGTAAGTAGCCAGTGTAACGAACGATTGAGGAACGCACTGGAGGATGCGTTCCGCGAGTATAGGTACACTCCGACCTAACTTAGACCCCGATTACCACGCCTACCCATGCACAAAAAAAATAGGGCGCTGGTGTGTGTCTTGGACTCGCAGCTCACGAATTTTTTCGAGAGCAGCGAGAATCTCATTGACACTCACTCGATCCTGTATTGCGCGGCTGTTGCGGCATGTCGTTTAGCCAACGTCAAGTTTCCAAACTGCGACGGAGCTACTCGACCCAAACCAGCCGTACCAGCCTGGCAGTACAGAATCGAGCGACGTGTCGATGGGGCCAGGGTACTCATCGGCAAACTATACTGCTTCAGGGAGGGAAATACACGACCACGAGTGATGCGCTTTGTAAGGCGGGCATTCTCGGGGACTGGAATCAGTCCTCAAGAATACATGTCCTGTGTCACAGAGCGCATCGACTTCCTGAAGCAGAAAGTTTGTGCATGGGCGAGTCGTATTCGGCGGTATAAGCGGCGGGTTGACCGATACATGCAGAATCGCATGTTCCAGAACGATGAGAGGTGGGTATATAGAGCTTGGGAGCGACCTGAACAAAATGTGACGGACGTGCGCCGCCCGGATGATGCTGCCACGAGTGCATTCTGGCGCAGCATCTGGTCGGTGCCCGTCTGTCACACTGAGGCAGGATGGATGCAGGATGTCGAGCGAGTGTGTGAAAATATACCAGAAATGAACACTGTGCTAATCACGCCATTAGACGTAGCCAGAGCAGTCCGTCCGTTACCGAACTGGAAATCACCGGGGCCGGACGGACTGCACAACTTTTGGTTAAAATGGCTGAGTAGTTCACACACTCGCCTGGCATCTCAATTCCAGTCATCCCTAGAGTCTGGGTCGCTACCACAGTTTCTTACAACAGGCGTTACCCACCTGCTCCATAAGTCAGGTAGTCCAACGGAACCCAAGAATTATAGACCGATCACATGTTTGTCGACGGTCTATAAACTTCTTACATCCATTTTGAGAACGAAAATTAACACACACATTGACAGTAATTCAATTATGTCAGTCTCCCAAAATGGATGTAGGAATGGTCCCGCGGTACTAAGGAGCTTCTCCTCATCGACATGGCCATAAGCCAACAGGTTCGTCGATCCCGCAAGGATCTGTCAACATGCTGGATAGACTTATAAGAAGGCCTACGACTCGGTGCCACATACATGGCTCATGAGGGTGCTGGAGTTGTACAAGATAGATGCAACTCTGCGCACCTTCCTGTTGTCGTGTATGGGGCAATGGAGGACGGTCCTTCGCTACCCAGGATGTCGACAGATCCAGGGGAATGACGAACCTGTATGGGTTAAACGGGGAATATTTCAAGGCGACAGTTTAAGTCCACTTTGGTTTTGCTTAGCCCTGAATCCTCTGAGCACACTGCTGGAGGATTCAGGCCTAGGCTATAGGTTGAGGAGAGGTGGTCAGGCCATATCTCACCTCCTCTACATGGATGACTTGAAACTCTTTGCCCCCAACAAATTGCGACTGATGGAGCTACTGAAGATAACTGAAACATTCAGTGCCATCAGGATGGAATTTGGTGTGGACAAATGTGCAGTCATGCATGTAAAGCGAGGGGAGATTATCGAATCCGAGGGAACCCAACTCTCACACTCCATACACCTCAGATCCCTCTCCTCAGCTGAAAGCTATAAGTATTTGGGTATGTCGGAAGCGTTAGGCATCAACGTTGCTGACATGAAGCAATCGTTGAAGGAGCGCTTTTTTGGTCGCCTGAAGAAGGTATTAATTAGTCTTCTTTCAGGCGGAAACAAGGTGCGCGCCTTCAACGGTTGGGTCATGCCGGTTTTGATGTACTCTTTCGGCATACTCAAATGGACTCAGACCGAACTGGACGCCCTGGACAGGAGGGTCCGTACACTCCTGACCGCGAACCGGATGCATCATCCACGTTCATCGGTGATGAGACTGTACATCCCGCGGAAGTGCGGGGGTCGAGGCTTTTTAAATGCGAAGACCCTCCACAACCGCGAGGTGTGCAGCCTCAGGGAATATTTTTTGAAAACCGATGTGGGTATGCACCGTGATGTGGTCGCAGTGGACAACGGGCTCACCGCGCTCTCCATGGCTAAAGAGAACTGGCGCAAACCTGTAGTACTTACTACAGATGACCGCAAGGAGGTATGGCAAAGCAAGGCGCTTCACGGGCGCTTCTATCGGGCTCTTCATGAGCCCGGTGTAGATTTCTTAGCGTCCGTATCCTGGCTACGTTTCGGTGACCTTTTCGGGGAAACCGAAGGTTTTGTCTGTGCAATTATGGATGAAGTTATCTTGACGAATAACTACCGGAGATATATTATGAAGGACGGTACGGTGGACGTGTGTCGGGCATGCCATCGTCCGGGTGAGTCCATCAGACATATTATCTCCGGTTGTTCGCGTCTAGCTAACGGCGAGTACCTGCACAGACATAACCAAGTGGCTAGGATTATTCACCAGCAACTTGCTTTGAAATATAAACTAGTGGACTCTGAAGTACCGTATTACAAGTATGTGCCCGACCCAGTTCTCGAAAATGACCATGTCACGTTGTACTGGGGTCGGTCTATCATTACTGACAGGACTATTATAGCAAATAAGCCTGATATAGTAGTGATAGATCGATTAGTGCGCCGCGCAATGATAGTCGATGTTACCATTCCACATGACGAGAACCTCGTGAAAGCTGAGAAAGAGAAACAAATGAAATATCTTGACTTAGCACACGAGGTTGTTGACATGTGGAATGTGAGCTCGGCTATCATTGTGCCGATTGTCGTAACGGCAAATGGCCTGATGGCCGAAAGCCTCGACCAACATCTCTCGAGGCTCTCGTTAGGCGGTTGGATCAAGCGCCTGATTCAGAAGGCAGTACTCCTCGATACGGCCCGCATTGTGAGAGGGTTCCTGTCTCTGCAGCCCTAACCACCGGTAGCTTGGACCCTGCTCCCGACACCGGCGGAACTCTATTTTTTTATATTTTTAAATGTTTTTTTATCCTTTATATTTTAAGAAATATTTAAAAATGTAATTGAATAAGAATAGAAATGAATAAACGACAATAATAATAATAACGCAGGGAGGTATGGCAGAGCAAAGAGCTTCACGGGCGCTTTTACCGGGCCTTACATGGGCCCGATGTAGACCTTTTAGCGTCCGTATCCTGGTTGCGATTCGGTGACCTCTTTGGGGAAACCGAAGGTTTTGTCTTTGCGATTATGGACGAAGTTATGATGACGAACAACTACCGGAAATATATTGTGAAGGACGGCACGGTTGACATCTGTCGGGCATGCCACCGTCCCGGAGAATCAATCAGACACATTATTTCTGGCTGTTCTCGTCTGGCTAACGGAGACTACTTGCATAGGCACAACCTTGTAGCCAGGATTATCCACCAGCAACTTGCTCTAAAATACAGTCTTGTGGAACCAGAAGTACCGTACTATAGATATGTGCCCGACCCAGTCCTCGAAAATGGCAATATCACGTTGTATTGGGATCGATCTATCATCACTGACAGGACTATTGTTGCCAATAAGCCAGACATAGTGGTGATAGATCGATTAGAGCGCCGCACAATGATTATTGATATAGCGGTCCCGCATGACGAGAACCTCGTGAAAGCTGAAAAAGATAAACAGATTAAGTATCTTGATCTAGCTCACGAGGTTGTCGACTTATGGGATGTGGATACAGCAATCATTGTGCCGATAGTCGTTACGGCCAATGGCATAATAGCTAAGAGCCTCGACCTACACCTGAGGAGGCTCTCGTTAGGCAGCTGGATCAAGGGCTTGATCCAGAAAGCAGTACTCCTGGACACGGCACGTATTGCTAGGAGGTTCCTCTCTCAGGAGCCCTGACCACCGGTGGCTTGGACCCTGTTTCCGACACCGGTGGGCTACTATTTTTTATATTTTTAAATGTTTATTTAATTATTTTTTATAAAAATATTTAAAAATGTAAAAAGTATGTTTATGAATGAAATAAAAAATAGTAATTGTCAATGTGTGCGTGGTAGTATTGCTCACTGTAGGTGTATATCGCTCCGACAGGCACTCATAACAGCGCAACGTGCTTGGAATTGAATTTTGCAAACATCTCGATTTGTAGTTGCAAGCCGTGTCGCCGGCCTCTTAATATTAGCGCAAGGTGCGTTACGTCGCAAGCAAGTTTGATACCAGTTCACAATTTGTCGGTTTCCCATGGAAAGATTATAAACTAGCGAAAAATAATGCGTTAAATTGTAAATGTTTCGTTGCAGTTCACAAATTTTCGACAGTTTATAATTTAACGGAAATAATACCGATAGATTTTAAACTAACGAAGTTCATAATTATACGGTGACATATATAATGCTACGAGAAGATTAGGTAAAGTATAAAATGAAGGATAAATAAAACAACTTTTGTTAGAATAACATGGTAAATCTCTTAATATTGTGCGTACAAACTTACATTTTCAGTTGGAATGTATGTTTTTCAACTACAACGTTAAGTTTGTTCTTGGGATAACTTTGTCCCACCTACGGAACCCTTCATTATGCGTGGTCCGACACGCACATAATCGGTTTTTATTTTTTCAATAATAGATATTTGAAAAAGTTGTTCGATACCATGCGTACCTAAGTAACACTCCCTTTAGAGATGTCTTTAATTAAATATGTTCTTTTACCTACAATACTGTATACCTTTTTTTTTTTTGGGTGGGTAATTATCAAATAACTTCTCCCGCTCCGGGTGGAGCGGGAGGGCGTGTCAGACTCTTACTGACTAAAACCCACCCGTGTTCCTTCGGTTGCCCTGTTGCCGGGGGCCACGATTTCCCTATCGGTTTTCTTCGAACCCCCGGCAGGCACTGGCCCTAGCCGATCCCGTCAAATACTGTATACCTAACTATGTATAATAAATACAAGGTAATTTTGTAACTTTTAGTCACTTACTACCGTATTCAGCGACGATGCTGACCTGAGCGGAATAACGGGACGGCCAAATATACATATAAATAAGGCTGTACAGATAGCTGAGCTAAACGTGAACGAGAGAGGATCTGGAACAGCCGCTGCTAACGGTAAATGATAAATGATAATTATTTCTGTAAATTGATTTAGAAAAACAAGTTCAAAATGGAACTCATAACGTTAATAAGATTCTATTTAACGTATTTATTTTGATTTTAATCTCTATTAAAATTACAGAATTCACGATAGTCACTGGAGTGAGGCCCCGCAGACAATTGTATCTAAATCGCAAAAATTTCACAGCTAATAGCCCGTTTTATTATGCTCTACAAATAAATAACATGGTCGCTATGAATGGAATCTTCTATAAATAGGTAGGTATATCTGTTTTTCATACAAAAATACATACCGGACGTAAAAAGACCAACGGGTCTTTTTACGTCCTGTAATAAATAATAAGGATCTAGAATTGGTGACGACCAATTCTAGATCCTTATTATTTAACTAAGTAGCGGATAAAGCAGAAATAAATTATGTAAAATGTTTTATTTATACTTACTTTCCTTTTATTTTATGTGAGTAGAATGGGCCCGGGGACGTGAGGGTATTTAAATTTTAGCAAAAAAAAAACGCAAAAAAAAAAATTCCTTCAATATCTTCTTAAACAGTAGGTTACCACTTCTCACGCAAAAAGAAAATATGTATATCGCAATGTCGGGAAGAGTACTTTACTTTCAGCTAGGTGATAGGAACCCATTCGGGTTATGTTTAAAAACCGGACAATACAGGTTAACCTGTATTGTAGGGTTTTTAACCTAACCCGAATAGGTAATCCGATTAAAATCCCTCTAACCTTATCGGTCCCTGTTCTACACCCGTTATTATTTGTCTGTCGAAGAAAATGCTTGGTTATTTCATTATATCATGTTATACACTCAGTAACGTCAATAAACTAATTCAATTCTCATAGTTCCTTCTCATGTTTTTTTTTTTTTTTCAGCAACGTGCGTTGAAGTGTGTCAAATATCAATATTTGGAATCAATAAAATAATTATGTCATATGGTATTCAAATTGTATTATAAGTATTGTTTAATTAAATGAGGTATTCCAATCAGAGTATCAATTTCAGAGGTCACCCACATTTATAGTGTTTTCTTTTAGAAATATGTCAGTCTAAAGCCTCGTGCGCACTTGGGCATATTTGTGGGCTTGTGAAACAATCCATCAAATTAAAAACGAATAGTGCAAGTAAAATATTCGCTTACTATAGTCCGCGCGCGACTACTAGTCACCGCCTGAAGTATATGTGAACGGTGAGGGCGTGTTCCCACACTTTGTCGTGACGATTAATTTATCGTTGGACGACTGTCGTCTCTACCTATTCCTTTTATATCGACTGTTTATCGTCACTGTATCGTCGAAATATTTTATCGTTGAACGACTGTCGTGTCTAGCTGTTCCCATTGGATTGTGACGACATTTCGCAACAAGAGTCCAACTAGTAGTGACACGTACAAAGCGAGCCGAGTATGGGTGCGGGGGGCGTGAGGGGAGAAGAAAACATGTGTAAACGACAGATAGCCGCGATAACGACACATGATTTGCCGTTACGACGTTTATAGTTTTACAACTGTCGTGCTAGCCGTTCCCACCTATTAACTTGACAATCTGTCGTCACTGCAAAAAAAAGTCGTGGACGACAGTTAATCGTGTCGTCCTATATGTGAACACCTCCATTTAAATACACAAGCCACGATGCTTTAAACGACACGATAATTTTTCGTCACGACATAACGGGAACGGGGCCTGAGGCGGGGGAGGTAGTGACTATCAGTCGCGCGCGGACTATAACTAAAATTTACCATAACTACCCCATGACTGGTAAGACAAGTAAATAGTAGCCTCGGTAGTTCCGTTGAGACGCACTTCCATTGTCCAACCGCCTCGCACATTACTCTACCAATTTGTTAAGAAGGAACACGACCGCCACGGAAACTGCCTGATAGACAACGCTTTTGTGCCTTAATGAATACTGTCAGACGAACAAACGTTACACCACGGGAAGACTAATGTGGGCCACCTTCCACCCTTGTTATCTTTATGGCCGTACCTATTGTTTATATTGAGCGATGTCATGATTTACCGCTTGCCCCTTTCAACCAGCTGACTAATAAATGTTTAAATTATGAAACTCCTTGGTTTAGTACAATTTCCACAATGTTTTCATATAATTTTGTGTAGCTTTTTTGAAGTGAAAACTTCTTTAGGCGCGTTGGGCATTTTTGAAATGGAACTAAAACCATTGATTTCGCGACACTGTTACGCAATTTAACGACACCGTGGAGTAAAAGACATCAACGTGTTGATTACCGCGGTGCGTGGAGTAAAAGACATCAACGCGTTGATTACCGTAGTGCCGATATTTTTTTAAGTTTTCACTTCTGTCGGCACTCCCGGAATGGCACTCTTTTTTTTGTCAGTGTACTCAATCAATCTGCCTAGCCTTTTCCCAACTATGTTGGGGTCGGCTTCTAACCGAATGCAGCTGAATATCAATATTTTACATGGACCGACTGCCTATCTGACATCCACAACCCAGTAACTGGGTAATACGACACCCCTTGGTAAAACCTGGTTGTCAGACTTTCGGGCTTCTAACGATCCATAACGACTGTTAAAGATCCACGAATGAAAGCCGGGACCAACGGGTTACTGTGCGTTTCGAGGCGCCAAGGCTAAAGATGGTCACCCATCCACAGACCAACCCCGGCAAGCGTAGCTTAAACTAATGTATCGAACCGTACGGCTGTTATTACTACAGCCACAAGCACCTTTTTGTCAGTATACTATAATTAAAAATTACATTTAATATTATCACACTTTATTTTACATCAAAAATACGTACAATAAAAAGAAATTACTAGTATAATTACTGTTTTAACAGGATATTATGAACTTTTTAATAATTTTTGCTTGTTCCGAAAGTCGAAAGGTGCTAAATTTAAAATTGATTAGTTTGTTCAACACTGAAAACATAGAGCAAACCGCTGCGGTGTACGGAACTGATGGCATTGCACTAGGAACAAGTTCAATTAACGAACAATGCAGAGAAATCTTAACAGCGTTTTCTTGTTCAGCGCTGCATGAAAGAGAATCAATTAGCTCGTAAAGTGAGTGCCGAAGAGACAATGGAGAGTATTGGGTTCCGCGCACCTCTCGTTACGAACACCTCGGTAAAGCAAGCTCAGATCGACAAAGAATGCACAAAATTGTTCTAACCTTTAGTTACCATGTAGAACTTTTGTGCTTAAAGGTACCTAGACTACATACTAGGTTAAAATCATTTAGTTCATTTCAAAATGAAAATTACCTACAAGCAATATGCCAAAATCAACTTACGCAAATAAGCAATAAGAACCACATTTGCACTTCCTATAACTACGTATATACCTACTGTACGTTATGTGTAGGTACGTGGCAAGACAAGCGAAACGAATGGATGGGAGTGAGACAGCAGAAATCTATACTCTACAGGAAGGCAAAAGCAAAAAAGCTGTTGGAAACATCGATGAGCATTGCCTCACCGGCTGGATGGACAAAATAGGCTTTTTCCGTACTTCATTCTCTTATTTGTAAAATTGCTGTTTTGAAACTTCAATTCATCTCGTGGGTTTTTATTTGTATCTTCGTGAGAACACTAAAGAATTGCGAGATATAACACACTCGTACTTTCACTGGGTATCACCATTGACCTCTAATTTTTGGAGCTAACATTAACTAACTAAGTTAATTAGTAATGATAAGTAGGTACTTTGAATCAGCAAAACAAAAGCCTTTCATTACACAAAGTAATTCATTAGGTAAAGATTAATTTACTTAATAGTTGGTATGAAAAGATTTATTATTGTGTCCTGGTGGTCCCTTGACAAGCTAAAAATAAACCATGGGTAACCATCATTTACCGATGTACCTACGGTTAGCAACGAAACTCAGAATTAACTCTAGTATTAAGTGTTGCTAGATTATTTATTTTTCTGGTTCCGTATGCAATAGGTACTACATTAATCATAATGTTTGTAAAGAATAAACTCAAAAACTACTGGACCAATTTAAAAAATTCTTTCACCAGTAGAATGCTATATTAATAACCGACTTCCAAAAAGGAGGAGGTTATCACTGATTAACATAGGCTATCCTTAATATTATAAATGCGAAAGTAAGTTTGTTTGTTACGCCTTCACACTAAAACGGCTGAACGGATTTGGATGAAATTTGGCACATATAGATGATGCCCTGGAAAAGAACATAGGACACTTTTTTTTCCCACGGGATCGAGACTTATGCGGGTGAAACCGCGGGGCGCAGCTAGTAATTCATAAAGATATGACGCGGGCGAAGCCGCTGGCGGAAGTTAGTATTTTATAAAAATAAACTATACCATGATAACATATTTTTAATTTATTTCCCACTTACATCTATCATTACAGGGTAACCCATTGCGATAGCGTATACTTATCATAATCTTATCCTAATTTATTATTATAATTAAATTTTGTAACTTATATCAAGGAATTCTTTGTGAACTCACTCAAAGAACAACATATATTTAGGTATGATAGCCCAGTGGTTAAGGTCTCGCCTCTCATGTACGAGATTGTGGGTCTAAATCCGATCAATTATAACAATGTGACTTTTTCAATTCAGAATATATACTTTCTGAGTTAACTTAGACATTACTGACATCGGTGAAGGAAAACATCGCTGCATCGTAAGGAAACCTGTACCCTAATTGCGTAACTTATTTTTGGAAACGATTACTTATGACAAATTTGTTTCATTTTGACAGTTCAACAACATTAATTGCGTTATTTACGTTGATGAGCAGATTTTTTTCCGACGTATGAAGCAATGGATTAGCAAACAGATTGCTAATCCAAATAAATCGAAGCAAATTTTGATTGATCGTGTATTACGCAATTAGGGTACCGGATTTATATCTAATATAAGCCTGAAATCGCCAACCCGAGCAAAGCGTGGTGAACAATGCTCGTGCCTTCTCTGTATGAGAAGAGGCGTTTGATCTGCGGTGAAACAGAATAATCTGGTATTACTCAAAATTCAAAAAATTCAAAATTCAAAAGTCATTTATTCAAATTAGGCTGAGAATCAGCACTTTTCGAACGTCAAAATTACATAAGACAGTCCCCCAAAAACGCCCACCCTTCACTACTTCCTAGTGCCTTTAGCTGGGAAGAAGAAGTGTACTAATATACTAATGAAGTACTAATATAATATTATTATTATACTTAAACCCATACTGAAGTGAAACGAATCGGCAACATAAATCCATTTGCAATTGTTAGTTGTGAGTGACTGACTAATTTAAAGGCTTGTTAAATATCAAACGTTTCAATTTGAAGTTTGAAAATTTCATTATAACTTTATCTACAAATTCAGTTTAGTAAATTGATAGTGAAGCACCGATGAATTTTAGAAACCCAATTAAAATGTTGTTTTCGCTTGGGAATTGTTCATTTAGTGATCAGCTTTTGGTAAAGGTTGACATGATATAGGTGCCTACCTATCTTATTTTTATATTAAAACTTCATGCAGGTGGGTTTACGATATAGCAGTTCGTCTATTAAATAAACCAACCTCATGTTATTATTTATAAGACAAAAACGCGCATAAAACATGCGCAGGCCGTCACGTACCAAATACTTACATCTGAAACAAAACCACACAGAGCTTACAACGCAAACTTCCATACCACACATTGACTATTAATCCTCTACATGGAAAATGCAATACGTTCTCCCGACTGCCGAGCTATTCGTGAAGGCTGAGAAAGCAATATAAATATACCTTCGTATGTACTGGGTGCCGAACATTGACACAGAGTAACGAGAGGCCTGTGGCATTAAATTTTCAAACCCCGCCGCATCGCCACACGACATGGGCTCAAATTGAAGTAAATCGGACCACGTCTACTCGCTGCCCGAGCCTACATTATGTATGTGTCTGCAGATAAATGACATTATTGATGCGTTTGCCTGCAATCTGAAAACCATCTGTTTTTACCTTAAAACAATAATAAAAATCTTAAGTTCACTGACAGACAACGCTCAGCCTAAACCGCTGTGTCTATAAACATGAAACTTTGCACAAGAGCTTCTTATATACCTAACGAAAATGAACACAAATTAAGAATGTTTCAAAAATTCATACCCCTAAATGTGTTAACACAGCATTTCAACAGGGGATGAACACAGCGTGTAACAAAGAAATTGCTAAAAAGGATAATCTGTAAAAATAACCAACAAATACTGTCTCAATAGACAAGTTAGTTGAAAGTCTAAAGTCAAGAGGTTCTTGTAGCTTAGTATAAAGGGTAACTCAGAGTTCAAATTAGCTCTCACGGTCCACGTCGATGATGCACACAGCGCACGTACGGCGTCTAATCTCGAATGCATTGCCCTGAATCGACGGTTATCTTATATCTCAGGTTTTCTCATACCTTTTAAGATGAGTAAGCGAACCAAGAAATTACGCACATACATTTAATTGGCTAAATATTGGATAGAAATTCACACATTGGCTAATGTAGGATAATAGGTTCGACAAATTGAGCGCATAAATTAAGCAGTCGTTCCAATATTATAAACTGGTGTTAATTCCGGTTAATATGCGAAGTGTAATTTTGAATACAGCGTCGGTGCAGTGCTGGTGGTCTCATGAATAAAGAATCCGATTAAACTGACCTATCGTGGCTCGCCAGCCAGCCGACCGACACGGGAGCTGTGAAAATTTTACTAGTGCCAATCATAACCTGGATTACCATTTTACAGCATGCAACGCAATTGTACTTGACTTCTTTGCCTCTACTACTAGTTTGATGTCGGTGTGGGGTTTTCAGAAACATTTTATAAAATAAACTTTTATTACGATAGGTTGATTTAATAACAGCCGCATGGGTCGATTCATCCAGTTAAGCTACGCTTGCCGGGGTTGGTCTGTGGATGGGTGACCATCTTTACATACCGAGACTCCTCCGTGCCTCGGAAAGCACGTTAAGCCGTTGGTCCCGGCTGTCAATCGTGGATTTTTGACAGTCATTACGGGTCGTCAGAAGCCCGAAAGTCAGACCACCAAGACCAAGGGGTATCGTATTACCCAGTTACTGGGTTGTGTAGGTCAGATAGGCAGTCGCTCCATGTATAATACTAGTATTACGCTGCATCCGGTTAGACTCGAAGCCGACTCCAATATAGTTGGGAAAAGGCTAGACAGATTGATTACGATAGGTTGATTTATTTTTTATACGACGGCGATGCTACATACGTATTTAAAAGTGCTAGTGTAAAAACAAACAAAGGGAAACGCCTATTTTTGGCCATGGTTTGCCCAGCAATGTGGGAAATACAAAAAAAATACCCATTTAGTAACTAAAATATTGCTATTACTTATTTGTAACGAAACCTCCGGAATTAAAAGCCGATTTAATCAAGACACTCAATCGTTTATTTCCTTATCTAACACTTCCGATTGTTAGTCAATCCTGTC
Organism: Agrochola lychnidis; assembly: GCA_963680765.1. Classification (NCBI taxonomy): domain Eukaryota; kingdom Metazoa; phylum Arthropoda; class Insecta; order Lepidoptera; family Noctuidae; genus Agrochola; species Agrochola lychnidis. Next base: position 16,196,348 of record OY796852.1, on the reverse strand, counting down.
AAAGTAGGGATGGCAACTTTTACTGAAAAAAATCGATACACTCAAAACCGGTCACCAAAAATAGATTTTTGGAAAATCGATTTTTTATTATGTAGTTGTTACAATCAACTCAGGCTATCGCAGTCCTCTGCTGGACATAGGCCTCTCTCAGGCTGCGCCACAACACCCTTTCCTCCGCCTTCCGCATCCAGTCCGTCCCAGCCAACTTTTTAAGGCCGTTGGTCCATCTAGCTGAGGGGCGTCCCACACTACGCTTACCGATACGCGGTCTCCACTCTATAACTCGTCTGCTTCACTGGCCATTAGTCCTTCGACGAATATGACCTGCCCACTGTCACTTCAGCTTGCTCACTCTGCAGGCTATGTCGATAACTCCGGTTCTTTTCCGGATAACTTCATTTGTGATCTTAACCTTCAAAGGAACTTCGAGCATAGCCCGCTCCATAGCGTGCTGAGCAACCTTGAATTTGTGGACTAGCCCGACTGTCAGTGTCCACGTTTCGGCACCGTATGTCATAACGGGCAGGACGCACTGGTTGAAGACCCTAGTCTTCAAATACTGCGCGATTGGAGACGACAAGACTTGACGAATTTTTCCAAACGCTGCCCAAACTAGCTGGATCTTTTCTGTCGGCTTCTTTCTCAAAGTTGTGCCTACCGAGCTGGATGAGTTGCCCTAAGTAGACGTACTCCTTCACAACTTCGAGAAGAGACCCTTTGATGTGGATTACATTTGGCAAGACATGCGAATTGTACATACATGACTTTCATCTTGTCTAAATTCATGCCGAGGCCAACCAGCCGAGAAGCTCCATTTAGGCTGTGCAACATCTGGTCTATGTAACTGTCCCAGCGTCTCGTCAGCGTCAGTTGTTACTTCTTTTTTTATTTTCTTTAGAGACAAAAAAAATGTTATTTCATTTTAAACACGATCCATTGAACCGATTCCGTATTTTCAGTTATTTTTTAATATAGATTTTTCGAAAAATCGATGTCATGTCGCATCCCTACGTTAAAAATAATCGTAATTGATAACTGATTGACATTAATATTTCACATTTTGTTTGGTGCTGTGTTTTTTCGACTATGTATTTCTATTTTATTTTCCGACGACTTTGATTACGATTATGGACCCTGTAACCGCTTCCGATGACGACCTTGGCTTTACATTTGATTCTGTACCCGCCTCCTACGACGACACCAGCTTGCCAATGGATACCGTACTTGTTTCTCGCCAAGGACCTGAGACGAATATGGAACTTGAATTACACGAACTTACCAGCTTACCATGGAGCCATCTCTGTGTCAACTGTGGCGTGCATACACGAAGACTTAAGAGACCTTAAGCAATGTGGAAGTTCGGTTTATATTTCAGCAATGAATTGCTCCACAACAAGTAAGTTACTTTATGAACATACAAGGTACATACTCAGCAACTTTTACTGCATTGCTACTTTACGTTAGGTTTGAATTGATTAATTTGCTTAGTGTCACGGAAACCATAGGAATAAATATTTGAAGTTTGTTTTGGCTCAAACCATTGCCACATATTTTATGTGACATAAGTAATGAATTGTATGATCATCAAAAATGGTATCAAAGACCGATGTCATTCAATGTATTTATACATAAAAGACCTTTTGATGCTACAGCATGCTAATAGGTATAAATGATTTTTATGACAGTATGCAATTATGTTTCAGATAATGGTCTGATGTGTGACCAATGTTGGATATTGGCAAGGAATAACAGCCTTCTCACTACAAGAACGAAATGTTGGGCATCCACAAATATGATTGTGTAAACTATGGTCAATCTGTATTAAGAAAGCACTTTCATCATCTATACCAACGCAAAACAGGCACAAGAGACATACAAATAAGAACTATAATTGCAGAATGGATTGTACCAAAACTATAAATATGTTTTTTATTAACCTTTAATTTATAAAAGACCCACCGAGTTCTATGTAAAAAATTTGTTTCTTTATCTATAATGTTAACCCTAATGCCTACAACTTGTTTCTTTCATGGGCGTCACTTGGCCAAAACCTCCTTATCAAATGGACATATCCCTTTCACAACTAAAGTGATACCACATAGTATTACCAAATTATGTAGTATCACACAAACATTAGTACCACATATTATTATATAGTGCGTCTCCCACAATTCGAATGATCTATGGAGCATAGCAACGTCGACTGCGGTCAAGCTTTAGATGGCAGATCATTTGTTGCACATAGAGACCCGAGCACCAGTGAAACTGACGGCCAAATCATGCCAATATCTACGGAAGGATTAACAGACAACCGTTTAGGATAAGCCACATTAAATACAGTTGCAGGTTGTAGTGCGTGACACACTAAACGCACCGCATCGCACCACAAGTACATTGTATTTAGTACTGTGACATCTCTCGTAGACAAGGCTAAATTTAGACACGGCCTTCTGCATAACCGTAAGTATTAGTTACGTGTAAAATATACCCAAACGTAATGACATTAACTGTATCTTATTTAACTGGAAGTCGATGTCAAAACACAAGAGAAAAGCCTATAATGGTGACGATGATGGTATTTGTAACACAATGAGCAGTTATAATCCTATACTTAGAGTAAGACGCCCTTGCGAGTCGGTTTCCATCGACGCGGAAGTAATATGTCACACCATAAGGTTAATTTAACGGAAATTATACGAACGTAATCTGACGCGTTTGTTCCACAGTGTCAGACGTGCACGGTTGGGACCAATGATTGTCTGTGTTTCTTGCAGTGTTCAGAAAATTGGGTGTAGCCATGGGGTTAAAATGGTACTTATTGTGAAATGAAATTAAGTACTTAGTACCAAGAGTAGGTTATAAACAGGTAAAATAACATATCTGTTCCGCCTGTTCCTGCTCCACGTAAATAACTCCAAAAACCTGTTACAAAATAACAGCCTGTTATTTCATACTATGTTGTACTAGACAGACTATTGTGTGTTCTCTGTTATCATAGAAAGTATAAACTTTTAACCTGTTTACTGTAACAATTGTTCTTACGTGGTACATGTATTTACACGGTTTATAATAAGAATCATCCACTTTTTGTACAAGTGTTGATATCGTATTATGTTATCAACACTTATACACGCCTCACTCCTACTTAAAAGGTAAAGAAAGGACTTCTAAACTAATATCTGATAGACAACAAAATAATGCTTCTGTTCGATCCTTGTCTGTTTAAGTAGTCTATTCCAAAAGTATCTGATAAAAGTTTAAACAAACCCTGTTGGGTTTAAATTCTTACGCAATTACTCAATGTAGGGAATTTACCACATTCTTCTTTCTGTATTTAGAAGGGTTCAACTTTATATCTTTTTCCAACAATTAATCTGAATCACGTTATTAAAAAAAAGAAAAATCATGGACCGAATTTGGGATTATAAAATTGACCTCAATTGTCAAATGAAAAATATATTTAAGGTAGGTAATTTAAAATTAGAATTTTGGGTATAAGTATTAAATTCATCAAATCAATGCAATTAGAAGTAGCACTACAAATTGACATGCACAGTTTGAAGTTTTATAATCCATTTGTTTACATTTTTATCAGATCATTTTGGAACAGACTACTTATAATACAGATGTGTGTTTTCAATCTCCATTTATAAATAAAATAAAAATATGTAATTTCATGGCTGCTGTACACTAGTGTCCAGAACTACAATCCCAAATCTAACTTTTCTTCAACTATTGTGATCCTATTAACATCTTCTTTTCGAGTGGTTTGTATCAGAGTTATAAACTTTGATATTAGATTTCATTTCAATGCAGTTCGAATTCGGATAAGCACAGTCCACTACAATTATTCTTAAGGTGCTCCTTCACCGAGAGCATTCACCTGTAACGTTACGTTACAGATTCGATTATGAGCATTAAGGGGACGATAACCGACTTTTAATGATTTTATACTGAAGATGACGTCTAAACGAGTAGTGTTAGTGATTTGGAAAAAATATATGTCAAATTAAAGCATTTTCCTAATATTTTAATATAGGCATATTTTTGATTATGTTTATATTACATAGTGAAACTAATTTATAAATTATGTCTAACGCGGTTAAAAAACTGAGAATGACGCAAAATCTATCGAGCGTATTTTTCTGAAAACTTCACCATTTTAAAGATAATTAAATTATTAATCTTTTAGTATATTGATTTTATTAAAATACTTTTTGTTTTACGTGTAATAAATTAATAATGCGTCTAATTTGGGACAGCGCTCCTTGATGAGCGAGTCCTATTACTGGCTGGACGTACGACGCGTTGCTTGAGCTCAGTACAGAACACGCAAGCTAACCATTCAAGGTCACTGTCATATATCTGCGGCTTAAGTTACAATACTGCATCCCTAAATGACGAGCATTCGCTTGTAATGTAACATTGATGTTACAAGTTGTATCAAAATATTACAGACAATGTGCACTGTAATGCTCGTTTCTCCTCCCTCACTGATGTAATGCTCGATTCTACAAAGTTACATTGCAGGCGAATGTTCTCAGTGAGGGAGCACTTTTAGGCCGCGTTCATACCAATCGTACAGTCGGCGGCCGAATATACGTGCTACAATTTTTTTAAAGGCATACAGCTTCATCAAACCACACCACACTAGTAGATATCTTAGCACAGAGACCGCGTATTTCAAAGAGAAACGTTATCATGACTGTGGATAGTTTGGAACCGTTAGTTCGCGACAGTTTGCTCACATAACTACACACTTCCGACTATCCGGCCGCACCCAGGACACGCAGTGTCCGATGTGTGCGGACACTAACGTTCCAATTGGAAGCTGTTTGTGTACTCTGCCATGTACTTTTATGTCGCTGCCTGCAATCGTTTTGAGCAATCGCGTTTATATGTTTTGTGATTTTGATCTACCTTTGATAGACGATACTATACGTATGAGATATATTAAGGAACAATATTTAGTCCCATCTGCTTGACCTTCTTTGTTTGCTCAAAAATTGTCATTTATCTAATACCTATTACCTCATAGTCAGCCTATAATGTTCCCAATGCTGGGACACAGGCCTCCTCTCGGTGCGAGGGCGTGGGCTCTAATCTACCACGCGGGCCCAATGCGGGTTGGTAGACGTCACATGTCCTCGAATTTTTGCTCCTAGAACATGCCGGTTTCTGCAGGATGTTTTCCTTCACCATTTTGAGAGCAGTGGTGATGAAATAATTTACACAAAGTAAATCGCCTGTCTTGGTTCGAACCTACGACCTGCAACTCGTAAGTCGCGGTCGTTACCACTGGGCCACCACTGCTCTAATAATACCTACCTATCTAATGTAAATTTTCAAACTAGGTATGTATTACTAAAGTTTAACTGAGAAATTACATCAATTATAATTAATTTTAAAAGTGACTATTTAGTAACTCAAACAGAACTGGCAGTGAATGTCAACAAAGACTAACAAAAAGCGGAGTTTCTTCTCAAATCTGGTTTTGCGGAGAAAACTCGTGGAAATTCAATGGGATCTAAGTTACGACGAAAGTGTGCGGTAGCTAATACCCCCCAAGCCTTCAGGGCAAAAGCTACCTGCAACTTACTTCATGTTATATCTTTCAACATAATTTCCTCGGCGTATCTCGCCCGAATCTTGATATTATAACTAGATATACACGCTTACAACGCACCTATTTCTGACGAAAAAGTTAAAAAACATTTAAGCAGAACTTTCATAAAAAGATTGAAAGATTGTTTTTGTTGGATTTCAAAACTCAAATCTAAGTAAACTGCGAAAAGTGTGGAGATATTAATTCTTTTCTCCTGGTTATATTTTTATTATCTTATTAAACTGTCAGAAAGTTAAAGATTGTACCATTTTCGTTCCCTATTCTATTCGTTGGTTAGAAAGATTTACGAGAGAGGGAAAGAACCTTTATTTTATTATCCGGCTCTTTGTGGTGAATGTTCATTTTATTTCTTTAAAAAAATTAGTTCCGTTCCTGGTTTCCTTACTATCGCTGTCCAGACGTACAGGAAATTCTTTTATAGACAATATTTATATGTCACGAACACTCTTGTTGCGAACCGAAAGAATCCACGGAATAGTTTAACAAAACATTTCTGCTACAAAGATTGCGGTTCTGTTCTTTTTATATTAAATTGAAATCTGTTGCAATGAAAAATTTTAGTTCAAGTTTTATATTTTTATAGATACGTTTACATTTTACAGTTTTATACGAAACATGTTTTTATTTAAACGTTGTCCTATCGTGAGCCTAGGTGTTTGTTAGCCTGTATAAGACCCAGACCACAAAACGTCCTGCAGACTAGATTGTTCCATACGGGGCAAAGCCATGACTCGAAGCTCACAAGCCAATCTCTCAACCACTCCACCAAATGTGGATTCAAATTTAATTACTGTTCCTTTTTAGGATTCCGTACCCAAAGAGTGCCAACAGAACCCTCTTACTAGGGATCTGCTGACCGTCCGTCCACCTGTCCATCCGTTTGTCACAAGGCTCTTTTGAACTGTAATAGGTAGACACTAGAAATTAATCACAGAGTGTGTGCTACTACGGCCGCTATAACAACAAATAATAAAAAAGCAGCCAAGTGCATGTCGGACCACGCACAATGAAGGGTTCCGTAGTTGGGATGAATTTATTCCAAAAACAAACTTAACTTTGTAGTTGAAAAATATGTTCTCCCATACGGAATGTATGGGAAAACATGTTTTTGTAACTGCAAAGTTAAGTTGGTCGATTATTACTCGTTAACTTGTAAAGCCTACTTAGCTGTGATAGTTTTCCTTTTAATTTCGTTATATAGACTACTACTGTGATTTTTTTCAAACATCCAAAACCAACCATTTAGCTGGCAGGGGGGGGGGGACACTAACAAAAATTAGCACTTTAAAGCTTAATATTTCGCAAACGGATCCCTGAATCCAAAAAAAAAGGTCCAAAAGGTTTTCTCAAACTCAAAATGTTTTTGAAGGACCTTTCCAATGATATCCCCATGATGGGATAAAAAAAATAAAAAAACATCGCCACTTTACGTGTACGGGAGGTAACTTAAAAAACAAAAACATAATTTTATTTTACCACTTTGTCGGCGTAATTAATATGTATATCTATGCCAAATTACAGCTTTCTAGTACTAAGGGTCTCGGGAGCAAGACCGTGGACAGAAAGACAGACGGACGTGACGAAACTATAAAGGTTCCTTGTTTACTACGGAACCCTAAAAATCAAACTCCCACTCCCCATACTAGAACCGTGTTTTTTTTTAAATGTAGTTTTATATATTAGTACGGTGGTACGGAACCTTTCGTATGCGAGTCCGACTCGAAGTTGGCCACTATTTAATGCTCACTACTACTGCAGTGCATCAGTTTTTAATGAAAATTATTTTAATTAATTTTCAGCATTGAGCAAGCCATGATAAGTCCTTCTTATATGAATACTTAATTCAACTTCCTCCCGGCGCTATATTACTTTCCATCATAATAATTTGCATTCCAACCTTTATGATTAATATCAACTTTATTTTTGCATAGTCTGGGATACATGTGAACTCTTCTCAAGTCCCAGAAGTTATCCGATACCTTGCAAATAGCTATGTAACTTTATGTCAAAGCTGACAAACGTAAAACTCGCACAAATTCTAGTTATTTCCATTTCATTCAAATAAGTCTCGACCGATCCATGTATCAGAGTGAGTCTCCAGTAAAAGCATCATTTGTAAACGTAAGATCGGGAGCCATGAGCCATTTAGCATCCAGTTTCATTTTAAAGAGCTCCCATTTTAATCTTAAGTCATCAGGTCGTTTTTATTGCTGCACGAATTCCCAATTAAATGCTAGAAGTAGTCGTAAATTTTGAAACGCAAACCTGCAGGGCCCTTCGATTCCCCTTTCATTAAATCGATTATTGCTCGAATGTTTGCAGTTCCTTTTATGGAGGTGAGGACTTTGATCGCGAAATTGCTTTAAAAACAAGAGCTTGACCTCGTTTTACGTGTCGATGAACTCTCACAGGATCTTTTCCATTAGCCCGCTCGTCCGTCGACACATTTTAAAAAAGTTTAACAAGTTTCAATCTATTTACTCTGAGCGACAAGTAAGAGCTGTGTACATTGTAAGTACTTGGCCTTTTACACGTGTTTTGTTGTATACCTACTTATACATTTTAGATTTCTATGTTGTGTTCGCCATTTGTATTTTCGTTTCTTCTTTTAAGTCCCTTCAAAGGATGTCCTGTTAAGAGATTGGTAATATCTTACTACCAATCTCTGATTTTGTCCCTCTCTTAGAGACAGAATTCCCAAGTTAACATTCTTGTGTTTGAAATAAGTAGATTTGGCATTGAAACTACTCCTCTATAATCTTTCACTTACCTACATATTTTAGCTGAATAATTAAATCATACAAATCTAGCAATTATACAAGCAACAAGCTCTAATAAATTCCTCGTTAATTAATATAAATAAAGCTCATAAGTCACAGGCATCACTAGGGAAAGGGTCGAGCGAGGTGCCAGGTAAGCTTGTCTTATTGAAATAAACGACTTGTGACCTCCCCAGGCACTGTGGTGTCTCTCCGATATGACCCCACCCCGACATTGTCCCTATAATCATTCATATTTACTTTACACGCCCAGCATACACGCTTGCATTGTTCGCGAAGGAAAGTGAGCGGTGGGTGCGTCGAGTAGCATTTTGTTCGTAAGTGGACTTGCGATTTCTTTTCTAGACTAGTTTTTGTATCTGTTTTTCTATCCTCATAATTATTTTTCATCATACCTACCATTCTTTTGGATATCTTTGAAATCATGTTTAGAAAATGGATAGGATAGGTACGTCCAGCTGATATTCGAGAAGATGGGCTAGGTATGGTATAAAATGCATCTATCTATCTAACCTAGACCATCTTGAATGTCGGCTTCAAGTACACGTAACATCGTAACTTTCTTTGGAATGCGCTCCCTCTGAACATCAGGACGGCAACCAGTCGGTTATCTTTTAAAGTGAAGGCACGTGAATATATTCATAGGAAGTTGGCAGAATCATCCCAGCGCTGATTTGCTGGAGTCGTTTTCTCCTCTACCTATAGTTATTTCTCCTAAGTTTATGTTGTTTATATGTATTTATGTATTAGTATTTATTCTTTTTCGTGTTATCTATCAATTATGTTGCACCTGCCATGTTTTGTCTCTGCATCAGCCTAAGGTTGACTGGTAGAAAATGCCTCAGGCATTAAGTCCGCCTTTGTACAGTATTTTTTTACTTGTGCATAAAGTTTTATTAAATAACATCACGCATGTTTTCCCCGAAGGGTTAGGCAGAGGTGTACCTACACCCAAATTTCGACACTTATGTTTAAGTCCCATGTGACCATGCCATGCGCCATATGCGTGTGTGTGTGTGTGTCCATGTGTGTGTGTCCATGTGTGTGTGTGTTGATGATGAAAAGGGGGCTAGCCTATTGCCATCAACCGGACACAAATCCAGACTCCGGACTGCTACTGAGAAATTTCTGATAGAAAAACCCAATAACACTTTGCCTGACTAGGGAATTAAACCCAGCCTCAGCGTATAACGCTTCAAATAAACTCCAACGAAATAGTGGCAATGACTCTTTATGAACCCTGGAAGAAACTTATAAACAATTTATTCCTCCATGAAAGACCGGTAAATCCTGCGAGCACTAACAAGGAGTGGACTTTATACTTGCAACCACAAACAACAGGTTTTGTTGTACTTTCAGAGTTCAACTTGTAACCCCATTTAACTTAGCCTGTCCAACCTATTATTCTTTCCAAACGGTTTTGTAAAGCTTATCTATGTTTATCGAATCAAAATCATCTGAAAAATGTTTTTTCTGCTTGAAAAGGAAATATTTTTATAGCGGCAATAAGTACATCTACATCTCTTTATATCTACTTTCCTATCGCAGGTATGCTGGAAGAGATTTCTTTAGAAATAATCTTCACCTTTGTACGTATTTTTCTGTTCTTTTCTTCTTGACTATATACCTACTATGTAAATAAATGATTAAATAAATAGGGATTATTTACAAACCAAATAATAGGTGTGTAGTTGTTTCATGTGGAATGATGTCCCAAAATAATTAAATTCAATTTTTTTTTGTCACTTTCTGCTTTTCCTCGAATCATTTTGAGCCGTTCACATTTATCTCAACCAATAGATCTCGTATTACAAAGTGGAACGCTAAATATCATAGTCATCACCTACTCGTAACACATTCAAATCGTTCTCCTTCCATGCGAATATCAAAAGGAGAAATTCTCAACGTTTTAAACATGCAAGTAGATATTTCGTGGAGTAACATTATTCATGGTACATTATTCATGAAGCTATGTCTTGGTAACGAGCCGGATTGAGAGCGAAACCTACTGTCGATAATGAACTAACGTTTTTATTACGATACCAATTCATTTCATTGCTTTCAAATTACGAGGACGATCCGCTCTCGTCTTTATTCTGAGGCATTTTACTGGAAAATACATTAATGTATGCGTCCCTGATGTTTTTTCGCTCGTACATGTTAAACAAAGGTTATTAAAGCTTTTGGCGACCTTAATTGCTGGGTGAGAGCGTCCGCCGTACAGAAAGCATAAGTACATACTCATTACTGTCGTGTATTGTGCCCCGAGGCAAACACATATTTATTTCAAGTACATCTACTCAGTGTTTTCAGAGGATTTTCCCAAAAAATAAGGATTGTTCGGCTATTCGGCCAGCTCGAGTATTCGGCCAGCTCGAGTATTCGGCCGCTCAGGCTGCGTTTCCACTGAGGCGGAGCTGGACGGTGTGAGTGAGCAGTGAGAAGTGGTGAGTGTTTGGGCGGAGTGGAGTGCAGCGGCGTTGAGCGAAGATGCTCCGATGAGTTACACTCAATCTCTTAGACTTAGAGAGATCATACGTCATGTTGTCGTTGAAAAAAAAGAAAGCAGCGGGTTTATATCTTTCTCTACCTTCTAGAAGACGAATATAACGAAGCAGATGAAGTAACATTGACAGCCCCGCTATCCTCCGCTCCGCACCGCACCGCCCTGCTGCCCTCCGCTCAACACCGCTTCGCTCGCCTCCGTTCTATCCCGCTTGATATCGTGTGCTCATATATTTTATGTGAAGTCCGCTCCGCTTCACTCCGTTTACATTGTTCCCACTAAAGCGGAGCGGATATTTCGAGCATTGCGATTGGTTCATTCATACATCGCTAAGTTCAGCTCCGCTCAGTGAAAACGCAGCCTGTGATGATAGGCACTTAACTACTTAATACCACTTAGGTACATAATCATAGCTCATTCAATAGATATTTATGCCGTTTACACGATTCAAGTTTCTTGCCTACAATAAAATTAAAGGACTAGACTTGCATCATTTAAACACTGTTTAGACGATGCAACTTTATTTTTTCAACTTATGACATGCCACAGGCAATTAAATCCCAACGTGTTGGGCTTACACTTTTCATGCCTGAAAAAATTTCCATCGAATCCCGTTCTTTCAAAAAGAATATCGTCAATTAGAACAATTTTTTTTGTTTTTATTTACAGACAATACCGATTTTTTTTTTAAGCAATTGCATAGCTTTTATCGCGGGCTTTGAGCGCGGCGACCGAATCAAGAAATTCCGTAACGTAACGAAAATAAAATCTAACACCCCCCACTCCGCCTACCATGTAATGACGGTTCCCATGACAACGTGATGTTGTCATGGGAACGTTTTTTTTTTTTATTTTATGTCATCACGTCATCATCCCAAGTGTAGCGTTGACAAATAGGAAGTATGGAGGTTACAAATGCTATTCAATAGCCTTACCACGGCAGTCCGCGAGTGCCACACGTTTTTTTATGTCGAAAGAGACGTGAAGCGCGCGTCAATGTCAAACCGCGGGGCTTGACAGTTACAACGTTACTTTAGGGAGGGGGCTCTATCGGTAGTAAACAAAAGCTTTCCGTTATTACAAGAAAGGGCATATAACAATGCCCCGGTTGCACATGACTTCAAAGAAACCACCGAGTCTTTGACGCAAAGGTCTAAAAGTTGAATATTAGCCGAGAGCCGCTCGCCACTATGAAAACGTTATATTGCTTAAATTGTATGCCATTATTTTACTAAACCGCAGTGTGCGGAACCAACCCGTTCATAAAATAAAAAAATTAAATAAACTATCCTAACGTAAAATATATTCGTTTTATTTTTTAGATCATCGATTGAGGTGTTCAAGTTTGCTCTTTGCAGGCTAAATAAGCTTTGTGGAAGCGATTGACGCTGTGTGGCATAGTTGCATCCCTTGCTGTGCAGCTAAGAGAATTTAATTTCCTTCCAAAGACTGGCTTAGTCTGTAATAACTAAACAATTCGTTGGTAATTAGAATAAGAGTCTGCAAGTTTAAATTAAGCCAATTTCTTTTTTTTGTGAGTAAGCTGCCAATTTCATTTTATTTTGCGATAATCACTAAACGTTTAAAATAGTTAATAAAAAAAATAGAACAGTTAAATATTTTATAACAATTAGAAACGCCCTAATAAAATAAAAGGTTAAACATTCTAATAACAAATTGCTTTACAATTTTGTTATACAAACATAAAAGTATTATTCCTAAAAATCTTTGGCATTAAACCGCGCCGTATAGCGAGTAACTCGCTAATTAATTGGAGAATAAACCAAAGGCGAGTCTACAGAGGATCTTGAGGAGCACAACGTTAAGAAGCTTTGCAACGTTTATATGCGAATAATTCAAAGGGTTTGTGCGTAGGGTCTAATTAATCAACCTCCCTCGCGGCGGTGGGTATGCACCTGAGACGACCAGCCTTAACTATGTTCATTACACGGGCCTATTTATTTTATGGCCTAGTTGTAATATTTGTTCATTATCAAGGAATTGCTCTACATCAGTTTATTTAAGCACGAAAAACCAATAATATTAAAGTATCTCATTTCATTTGGCACTACGCCCAGTAACCTACTTTCTGATAATTACATATCTTTTATAATGTGGCTTCTGTATTATTAGGTAAATGCTGAAGAGATCGTTGCAATCTTATTGACTTTTAGAATTTTCCTATTGGTTTTCGAATTCAAGTTTTCATTTCGCATTTATAAGGCTTCGATTGCAAAAGGTGCTGTTTGTAACTAATAAACGTTATGATTCAGATCTATTTATAACAACTATTTTGATTATATAATATATGTAGGTAACAAACAAATACATTGCAAGACAAAGCCTGCGGGAAACACATATGGTTTCCGTAAGACAGGCGAAATAATTGCATGTGGGCGAAACCACACGCTTCGGCTCCAGTATTACCTATTCACAAAAGAACCACTGATTGGATTTAAAATAAAACTGGAACTAATTTACTAGATCTTGGGTAACGTGAAATCAATTTTAATATAGTTTAAAACATGGGAGTGAAATTAAACGGGCGGCCGCTTTAGCAGATAGTTTCAATATAAATTTAATTCCCGACTAAGCGTCTCCTAGTAAGTTAATCGAGTTTCCTCTTGGATTCTTTTCCGCTACATTCTGCTCCGCCGGGTCCCCTTCGGTCTCAGTCATCTAGCACCGTAACAGATACCCGTTACTTGCTCACTGATTGCATTCATAATATGTATTCATGCAAAGTCACACCCTTGTCCTTTGCGAGAGATAAAATTGAGCTATCATGTTAATACGTTTTATTTCTTCAAAGGAGCAATTGTGTATTTATATGAACAGATAATCTGCTACTAATACCTAATAGGTGCATGCAATATAACTTTTCACTATAAAATTTAATCCTTATTATTATTTATTATTCAGAAGTCAAAATTGTTCCTTAAAATATAAGGAAAGATTGTGTTTGATGAAAATAAATGTGCGATCATTTCCGTAAGTTGAAAAGTCGGTTCGACAAAGTGAACAGTTTGTTTTCGACATTCCTTATTAATAATGCAACCTTTATGGCTACTGAAAGAGAGAACTGGAGCATTTTCTGAAGGACTCGTCTTGTTTCACTTATATTTACTTTAAAATATTAAACGCTAATTCCCTCCTTGTATGGCAGAGTATAATAAGACACGTCATTTTCACACTGATAACACCTGCAATGTAATGGAGTTTTAAACACACGCATTTACAGCTAAAAACAAAGATCTAGTCTTTCAGGCTCACTGAAGTACTTCTAATTAACCGTCCTCGACGTAGTTAAAAGTTTTTAAAAACGAATTAGACTTGCGCTAGATAGATGACAAAGAAACTCTAACCGTTTAAAAACTATCCCCCGGTCCAAGGGACCATGAAGCCGACAAGATTAAATTGTCTCACCCGACTCGTGTCTCTTAGTCCACTTAAACTTACAATAGGAAACTTCGGACGCGATTATCTTGTTATCTTTGTAGTTTATTCTCTTTGGTCCAACCAGGTTTACACGTGAGCTCTGCCGTTTTCCCGACACAACCTTAGAAAAATAAGACGGCAGAGACACCAATAAAGGCGATAGGATACACAATAACCTCCAATGTTATCAGACGCGCTTACAATAATAGTTTAGTGAACGGAAAAAAACAATATCAACATGGGGGCAAGCACAATATCCTTTTACTTTCGTAAATACAGAGGGAAAGACTCCATTATCATGTTATAAAGGAAACAAATACATATAAAATGTAACGTTTATTGAACTATGTATTATTGAATATGGAAATATATTATTACCATATTCTAGTATCGTGTACCGGCGAGGTTTCTGCTAATCAAGATTTTGAATCTATTGAATGACAGCGCATGCTGTTTGGCCGCGGAAAAACTAGCAATGTGTCGCTTCGTACAGTTTGAAAGTTGGCTGCAGTTATTTATTAGGGATCGAGGCAGTCGCCGCGATCACTCTGTGTCCTCGGCTACCAGGCCAGGCTATAAATTCTGCCAAGGCCCCGACTGCACTGCAGTCGACTTCCGGCCCAAGCACCCCTGGACATAAATACACGATGACTTTCAAAGGGTTAATAGCAGTGTCGATGTTTACATCAAGCTAATTACAGACTACCGTACGTTCACGTTCGTAGATGGCTCCTCAGATTGGTGAGTAACAAGTTAATTTGTTTTAAAATGTGCTGCACTCAGCTTTAACGAACAAATAATCTTATTTTCGGGTGACATGGAGCTTCATTTTCCAATATTCTTTTTTTGTGCCATGTTTATGCTGCAGGGAAAACTCAATCAAATCCGTTCGGCTGTAGGTGACAAAATGGCCGATGTACCTTCAAAATCGTGCAAAAGAAAGTATTGCCTCTGTGTAATTGAGTTGGTCGTAATAAAACATGTAAGGCTTATCTCCAATTTTTCCTCCATTAACATTAGGGTTTTTCATCGAGAAGTCTCGAAGCGGGAATTCCCGGGAAATTTGGCCTTAGTCGAGACGGGAAAAAAAGGGTTGAGTACCCGGGAAGTCGAGAAATTAAAAAAAAACAAAAAAAATAGCAATTTGATGTTAATTCCTGTGTAATAACAAAAATTATGTCCTCTATCTCCTCTCCCCTTTTACATCCTTTTACTAGGTACCCAATAAGGCACCCACCTCCCGCCCGCCCTACCCCGTGATCTCTCTGTTTGTTTAGTTCAGTCAGTCACTCGCAAACATTTGATTATTTATATTGATTTATGTATGTAACGGAGATGATTATCAAAAGACTGTGATTTAAATGACGTTAGTTATTATTACAAAAGTTTTATATAGGTATATTTCATAAACATCATTATTTATTTTAATGAAACATTTTGACTTTTACATTAGGTATATATATCAAAGTGTTTAATTAAATTTAAAAGAAAATGTCTATGATTGTTATTTTGTTAATTTTGAAGATTTTACTTAAATTTTATTCTAGTTTTTAAACTCTGTGATTATAAATCAAAGTGATCATATTTGTCAGTATCAGCTAATTATAAAAATATATCTGTGATTGATATTTTGTTAATTTTAAAGATTTTACTTAATATTTTATTCTAGTTTTAAAACTCTGTGATTATAAAGGAAATTAAGAAGGCATATTTTTTAGTTAATTGACGAAGACTGATCAAAATGAACATATTGTTGATTACAAAAATGTGAATTTTATTTTAAAACCTTTTTCATACATTTTTATTGAGGTTAATCAAATTCCCGACTTCTCTGGAATTCCCGGGAAATGGTGCTCGAGAAGTCTTGGTATCCGGGAACAAAAAAATGTCGGGAAATGAGAAACCCTAATTAACATAGATAAGAATGCAAAACAAAATTTTCAATAGCATCATCAGTTACTGTTATTTGTTCTCATTTCTATGCACTTCATTGGGCAAGACCCATAAAACTTTTAGGTAATTTCCTCTCGAATGAAAATATTAGCTGAATCTAGAAATCGATATCAGTGTCTAGCACTAATTCAGGTCAATCTTGATAGAGTCCGGACCTCCATTAAACCAAATGGACCTAAGGTGAATGGTAAGGGACATCACATTATTTATTCCTATGAGATCTGATTGTACTGGGACATAATAAATATTTTACTTGCCACGAACCTTACTCCTAATTTATTTATTATATACGTTCTTGCACTTAAGGTAACTTAAGTGATTACTAAGCGACCTATTCACGACCGAAAACATTTGAGAGCAATAAAAAAACGAATAACAAAACATAATGTAGTTTAGAATAGAAAACGGAAAGCGAGAGCCATTGGTGCCGATTCTCTTGTACACCGAACTAAACTAACTAAACTATCACTAAAATTCCTTAGTTTTGACTATGAGAATCTCAAAGCTATTCAGCAAAATAAATTCTCTAAATTTAAAAATAATTTTGACACATCTAAATCGAATTTGACAACCGCGACTCCACACGTGATACCTAACCACGTGAATCTTTTTAGAGCCGGAGGCGCGCAGGGGGGGCAGCCTCGACGTGTTTTATATGGATTTTTCACTTTTTGTGTGGAAAATAAGAAAAAATATTACCTACATGTAGAGTGTTAGGGGTTTAAGGGTTTCATAAAGGGTGTCGAAATTTTCATTATTTTTGCGATTGGACACACCGTTTTCGAGATATAAGCAAAAGAAAAAAAAATATTCAGTACTGTTTTTTCATCTGAAGTCGAGGTGTTTGTGTGAATTTTAGTTCATGACAACCAATTTTATTCCACATGTTTTTAGTCGCGATTAAAAATAGTCATATTTAGTTAGAAAATCTAAATTTTAGGTTAAAAACGTCAAATTCTGAATAGCAAAATTGCCATTTTCACTAAACTAATATCTCAGTGCCATCTTAGTGCTGTCAAACTAAAATATAGTTAAGTTGTGTCACTTTAGTCTATTTCAGAATGGGAAATCGTCGTTTGACAGGAATAAACTAAATTTTGGTGATTTTTAGTTTAGTTTAGAGGCATTTGTGACAAGAGAATCGGCACCATTGAGCCTTTTTTTTTGGTGGGAAATTATATTATCAAATAACTTCTCCCGCTCTGGGCGGAGCGGAAAGGCGTGTCAGACTCTTACTGACTAAAACCCACTCGTGTTCCTTCAGTTGCCCTGTTGCCGGGGGCCACGGTATCCCTTTCAGACTTTCCCGCGACGCCCTACGCCCGACGCCTACGCACGTCCTTCGCTCGTAGCATTTGGGCTATGCTATGACGTAGCACGCTCCGTAGCCAGAGCTTGCTACGTCATAGCTAGTCACCATATCTCCACAAATTTGTGGGGCTTGTGGCTAAGTAACAACAGCTGCACGGGTCGATCGATCAGGTTAAGCTACGCTTGCCGCGGTTGGTCTGTGGATGGGTGACCATGTTTACATACCAAGACCCCTCCATGCCTCGGAAAGCACGTTAAGCCGTTGGTCCCGGCTGTCATTTGTAGATCTTTGACAGTCGTTACGGGTAGTTAGAAGCCCAAAAAGTCTGACAACCAGTCTTACCAACGGGTATCGTGTTACCTAGTAACTAGGTTGTGGAGGTCAGATAGGCAGTCGCTCCATGTAAAATACTGGTATTCAGCTGCATCCGGTTAGACTGGAAGCCGACCCCAACATAGTTGGGAAAAGGCTAGGCAGATGATGCTCTGGGCGGAGCGGAAAGGCGTGTCAGACTCTTACTGACTAAAACCCACCCGTGTTCCTTCAGTTGCCATGTTGCCGGGGGCCACGGTATCCCTTTCAGACTTTCCCGCGACGCCCTACGCCCGACGCCTACGCACGTCCTTCGCTCGTAGCATTTGGGCTATGCTATGACGTAGCACGCTCCGTAGCCAGAGCTTGCTACGTCATAGCTAGTCACCATATCTCCACAAATTTGGAAAGATTGAGCAATTTTTTTTATTGTTATTAATTGAAGCCATAGATTTTTCTTCAGTCATATTTTTATACAATTTCTCTATCGTTTAATTCCAAGTTAAACCCAATATAAACAAATATCTTTCAACTGCTAGTATAGCTCATAATTTGAACAACAACAAAAGATCTGCCACGCGCATATAGCCGTATACCTAGGGAGTGAAAATATAGCGCTCCTGACAACAAAGCCAGCGCATGATTATTTTTAAATTGCTCACAGCATATCGCCCGCCGCATTATGTATCAGAATCATTTGTCAACGGGCTTTCTTCGTCGCGTATTACGGTACGCTTTACACCTGCTCGTAAACGATAAAATATGACGCTGAAGATGGACTCCAACTGTATTAAACTCCTAATACACGAAATACGACGTGTATGGGGGTTTTATACGGATATAACAGAAATTGGGTCAGGTTTGGTTGTTTTTTGGTTGGTCTTAATTTATTATGTGGACCTATTTTTGATGTGTTACATCTTTTCTCTCATCATCATCATCATCATCATTTCAGCCTAAAGACGTCCACTGCTGGACATAGGCTTCCCCCAAGCACCGCCACTTCGACCGATTCTGTGCTTTCCGCATCCAGCGGATTCCTGCGGCCTTCACAAGGTCATCGTTCCATCTTGTGGGAGGCCTTCTAACGCTACGTCTTCCAGTACGTGGTCGCCACTCCAGAACCTTTCGACCCCATCGGCCATCCGTTCGGCGAGCAATGTGCTCTGCCCATTACCACTTATGTTTAGCAATTCGTCGGGCTATGTCGGTTACCTTGGTTCTCCTGCGGATCTCTTCATTTCTGATTCGATCACGTAGGGAAACTCCAAGCATAGCCCTCTCCATTCTTTCCTCTCGCTTTCTTACAATCTGTGGGAGTGATTTCGTGAAAAGGGACGAAAGTGTGTAACAGGAAGCCGGGGAAGCGTGCGCTATTTGATTCGATCAATGAGCGCGCGTGGTGCTAGAGTTGGCCGTCAGATGGTACCAACCCATTTTCAGAGAGTTTGGTACTTGACAGACGCCAAGATGTCAGATGTTACACATTATAATATGTGACTACTGTAAGGATCGTCCTTTTTTTTTTTTAAGGAGTATACGATTTTTTTTTGGTGTATTATATAACGGAAAAGCCTAAAAGTTATTGCCTCATATTTTTATAATACTACCGATAATATATGAAAGCCTTATCTATCTATTCAACCCATACTACTTTAACCTGAAATTCACAAAGAGTAAACGAACCTTTCCCGTGTTTGTCAACATCAGAATTTCAATGTATATCCTCCGGGGAACTCTTTTTATTTAAATCGAGTCCATATCTTTCACTTTATTTCACTGTTAAACGTTTTATACTTAGTGAAGTTTTTAAAACTCGCTTATTATAAAACGTTTTGTAGTTGGTTTTCGCTGTTACGTCAGGGCCGTAATTCGCGATCAATGTGAATAAGCACTAACCTAGGGTTGCTAATGTAACGTAGGTAGGTACTCCACTTTAGCTCGATAACACATTTTTAAACAAAGTTTAACCCTTCACACTATTACAACTTCTAACGGTTAGCACAACATAAAAATAAATCACTGCTAATCGCTCACCGTTTTTCTCTTTTTAACTTATACCAATCTCATATTTTCTGCACATGTGTTCAACTGCATTGCATTCATCATCCAGCAGTCTAAACACAAGTAAGGTTGCTTTTGTTACTGTTGTGTATTGTTGTTGATATAGAGTGCAAGCATGAACACGTAGGCAACACTCTTAACCCTAAAATGTGTTGTGTTCGGAACACAGCAGCCCTGAACTAAGCTGTCGAGCCAGCCAGCTGCATCGCTGCAATTTTAATCCCTGTTTATAGCGCAAGACGGGTCGGGTGAGGCAAGGCGCTGGGCACAACGCTATCATCGATGTTATTGATTATTGATTGTAGAAATATTATGATCCTCTAACAGCAACCGCAGTTTGGGCCATAACTATGATATTCCTAGCTGTGGCAGTATTATATGCTCGATAAATGGGACTTTGAATATAAAAGTTATACAGTGTGAGTCTTTATAATGTGCACATATCGAAATGAGGGAATCTATGCTTAATATTATGGAGAGGGCTATTCTTGGAGTTTCCCTACGTGATCGAATCAGAAATGAAGAGATCCGCAGGAGAACCAAAGTAACCGACATAGCCCGAAGAATTGCCAAACTTAAGTGGCAATGGACAGGGCACATCGCTCGCAGAACGGATGGCCGATGGGGCCGACAGGTTCTGAAGTGGCGACTGCGTACTGGAAGACGTAGCGATGGAAGGCCTCCCACAAGATGGACCGATGACCTTTTAAAGGCCGCCGAACTTCGCTGGAGGCGAGAAGCACAGAATCGGTCGAAGTGGCGGTGCTTGGGGGAGGCCTATGTCCAGCAGTGGACGTCTTTCGGCTGAAATGATAATGTAACTTTTCGTCTGTAGGTAATACCTGAAGGGTTAGTCAGAGGTGTAGTTAAAGTAGGTACACCTACATCTCGCCAGTTATGTTTAAGTCCCATGTAATTACGTGCCAATTTTCATCAACCGGGCACAAATCCAGACTCCGGGCTGCTATTGAAAAAATCTTTATACATTGCCAGCCATTTACTTTGGGAATCGAACACAAGACCCCATGCTAAGCAATAGCACATACGATCACTAGACCAACGACGCAGTCAATGTAACTAATATCATTATAAAACCTTCATAAACTAGTTCCAGCTGATTAACTAAATCACGTTGATTAAATTTAAATTATCAACGCAGTTAGGCTGTTCTACATTTTAATGTCAACGGCATTATTATGCAGATTCGGTTTAGATATGTATGACATTTCCGATTATGAGCTAAACTAATCGTAGTAATTTCAAATTTCACTAAAATATGCTGAAACATTATTATATGAATGTTTAGCGTTATGCTTATATGGGATGAATGAGTAATAACTAAGTTGATATTAAATTAACTAAATTTAAGTATAGTCAAACCTGGGTAAGAGAGAACTGGATAAGCGAGAAAACTCTATAAATGAGAGTAATTGCCAGGTCCTGTCATTTTTACCGTCTAAAACCTCGATAAGTGAGAAACAGAACATCTATAAGAGAAAGTCGTTTTACACTCGTGGACCTCTATAACTGAGACTGCTACTTGCCTGTACCTCTATAAGCGACAGTCGAGTGTAATTTAACATCTGCTATTTATGACTCATTTTTAAATTTCGTGGAATTTTTTTTTTCCTTTATACCTTTCCCATCGAGTCTCAACCTCTATAAGTGACAAAGGCGGCTGCTGGACCTCTATAAGCTAGAAACTCAAGTTGCTGAGAAACCTCCATAAGCGAATAAGAGATCGCGGTCCGTTGAACTCTCGCTTATACAGGTTCGACTGTATATAATAAATACTAACGACCGGCCCCTGCTTCGCCTGGTTTTAGGACTTAAGTCTATAATCCCTAAAATTGCTTAGCATGATCCTCCGTTATTTGGAAAATACTGCAGCATTCATTTTGAAACAAATATATGTTAAAGTTCAGGATTAATGTTAGGAGTACCTATCGAGTTTTATAAAACTCGATAGAAATAAATTACAAACTTTCCTCCAAACCGAACAATAAACCGCTGTTATTAAAAAAATACTTCAAATTAGATCGTGGAACTTTGCATAATAACTGAACTTAATGTAAAACAGATACTAAGTTCTTTTTTTTTCATAATTTTTACCATATAAGGAAATTACCTAAACTATCGGCGCCTTGAAGCCGCCAGCACCCCAATCAGTTTCGTTCTCATTCAGTCCGCGAGCAGTATGGTGCGAGCGAGATAAAAAGTGAATTTAACCTGAGATACTTAATAAAACAAGGAGATTTATTTATAAAATATTAGTTTAATATAAATGTACTAAACACAAACATTCTGGAATGAATTCTCTAAATGATGGTAAAAACCACATCAAAAGTGTTAATTAGTTTAAAAGAACAACGCGGTGACACAGACAGACACGAAAAGTGACTTTAATTCATAATATAATTAATTTATATTTGTTTATTTTTATTTAAGTTATAGTAAATAAATAATATGTGTAGATAAAGTGGATTTGGACGGTAGACGGGTTTTTTTATTAGTTTCTACTCAATTTCACTCAAATTCAAAATATTGTCATATTTCTGATCTAAACTTACTGTGTAAAATGCTCTATGATATTGGCTTTAACTATAAATAAATGTGAAAGCCGCCCACAGCCAACGTAAATATTCTTCCGAGTGAAGAAATAAAGATGGCGCAGGTAAATACGACTTGTATTATGGGTTTAAGGCGGAAACATATTTAGTTTATGTTACGGCATCCAGCCGGACAGCACAAATGTACGGCCGGTTACTGCAGTCCTTGGAATATTTTCCGAATATCAGACAACACTAGTGAATCGCAGAATTGTAATAAACGAAGATAGATAAAGACAAAAAAATAATGACATGTACTTAATTATGAAGTCTGAAGGATTTTTTAAGCTGAATAATAAACACTCTTAAGGTACTTCATGTTGAAATCGCCTCGCTTAGTTTTATCGCGTTATACTACAATATTCTAGAAAACAAACAGTGCCTACAGTTCGTTTTAAATCCCAGAGACTAATTTGACAGGTGCAAATGTCAAACTCCAAATTGAAAAAACAAACAACAATCACGTGAAATCTTAAATTAGTCTCTAGGATTAAAAAACGAACTTCAGAGTAAAAATCACTAGGTATAACAAAGGCTAAAAAGTTGCAAAGCGAAAACAGTATCGAGCGTGACCTAACATAAGCTAAATAGAACACAAACAGAGTAGCCCGCAGAGAGTATTGGTCCTTATCATCCTTTCCATTGGACAGACACCGACACTGGAAGCTGCGGAGATCTCACCAAGCTTTTTTACTGGGATTAAACTGACATAAAACCTCTGACGTACAAATACGTTTGCCGTTCCATATGCAAACATTTTTGCTCGAACCGATTTACCTATGAATATGCGGAACATTCGATTGGCGCGATTATTCGAATTCACGAGCATACTGCTAAGCCACGATTAGTCCGACAGACATTTGGATGAGGGACCTAAATCCTCTAAACTTCGGAGAGTATGTTAAGCTCTCGAGTGTCTAATGTATGTAGGTAGTCTTAGCTGATTGGCTCTTGGATACCCTGAAAATCCTTACATAAGTACAAGATGTCATCATTCGCGTGAGTGAGCTTCTTTCTGTATAGCGGACTCCAAAGCCGTGGTGAGAAAACTGTAGACTTGACGTCGAACAGTAGGTACTAAACTTGTAGTGAATCCTACTAGAATAATATGATAAAGGCGAAAGTTTGTGAGTGTGTGTGTATGTTTGTCTCTTCTTCGCGCTCAAACGGCTGGACATATTTAGATGAAATTTAGCACACAGATAGTTTATAACCTAGATCAACACATATGATACTTTTCATCTCGATATTCCCACGGGATCGAGACTTATGCGGGTGAAACCGCGGGGCGCAGCTAGTTTAACATAAGCCCTATTTCCATCATAACCCTGCGACATTTCACTCTTGAATACGACACTGAATCGCAAAAGAGAAAAATAGTTTTACCTTTTAATTGTAAAAACATTCAGAGTAATTGTACTTTTGTCCGTTTTCAAGAAAATCGATGAATGCAAAAGAAGAAAGCGTCACTAGTGAACTGACGAATTAGTGTTTGAGAACTTGTAGAAATAAAAATGAAATCTGAGAAAATGATTGTCAGTAAAGTTGTTTAGACTAAAGACATTTACAAGTAAGGTATGCTGTCACGCGGACAGCTGGTTAAGGTTCATTCCTAATAATCTTGGATGATTGTATGCAACAGGACCGTTAAGTATTCCTAAAATTAACATACACCGAGCATTTTAATGGCAGCTAATGTATGCATGCTTACCGTGTCCGTATGTGTATTTACTTAAACATGTGTGTGGAAATAATTTATTCATCGGCCGGTATCTCGGACCGAGGCTGCGCGTTGGACGCGAATTTACTGCAAGGACCGCTTTTAAATTTTCAAGAACAGGCAGGAGAACAAAGGACTGTCGGACTTTATCAGACGATAAAGAGAGTAAAATGTGTCCATTGCAGAAGCGCATAGAACACAGTTTATAGCTTACAAGGACACCGCAGCCACCTGTTTTGTAGTGCAGCCGGGAGTAAGCTTTTAAGCAATATCTCACGCCCGTATTACCCGCCTAGTCTATTCAAACCTATCATTAGTTATTAAACATTGTACATCGATACGATTTCAATAAACTTGTTTGTTTTGTGGAGTTGGTTTTATCTTTCATATTCTCTATTGGTTTATAAACTAGCTGTTTTGTGAAGCAAAGCAGTTTTGGTGTTACTTTAAAATATTAATGTGACGACATGTTAGAAAGACTTCACCCGTACAATTTCAACACCTGTTTATCATTATTCTGCCTACGTTAAATAAATTGAAGTCAACTTGGTATTTGTTCATGATAAATCGCTGAGAAAAATACGTGATCTTCTCAGGAATTTAATTGTTTCGAGGCAACCAGAAATGAGTGAATGCTAATCACGTGCCAGATTATCATGGCATTGAAAAGGTGTCAGACCTCTTAACGCCCACGATATTGGTTTAACGACCAGCTGAAACAGGCCAAACTTGGGAACAAAACTCAAATTAACGCCCACCTTGCGTACACGGAATTGGCAAGCGGAACATCAGGATAAATACTTTGTAAACAAACCAAAATATATCCAACTAGCTTCTGCCCGCGGCTTCCCCCGAGTGGTATATCGATAAAACGTAGCTTATGTCCTTCCCTAGCGTTCAAAGTATCCCCATAACAAATTTCATCAAAATCGGTTCAGCCGTTTAGCCGTGAATGCGTAACTAACAAACATACAAAAAATCAAAACTTTTCTCTTTATAATATTAGTTTTAAGTTTAGATATACACAGTGTCTCAATGTAAGGGACATAGAATCATGTACTGAATTTATGGTACCAATTTGCGCGTCGATGTATATGTATATCGTTACGCTGCGCGCTGTATATGCTCTGAAACCACAGAGAATACACAATTGGTAGCATGTTAACAATATAAAAAAGGTTTTAGTCCGTTGATTTGTGATATTTTCCTGCAATTTATTTTGTCCCATTCCCGCTGAAGCTCTGACATTTATCTAACTTGATATCAACTACAAATAATAATATTCACAAAGTTATGCAACATTTAACGACAGGAGAGATGCACAGCTAAACTCTGAAAGCAGATTGTTAAAACTTGTAACGTTGTATCAGTTTGCGTAGCCCACCGCATTAATGAAGAGCAGTACACTGCGTAGTCTTTCGAATTAAACTTCATAATTAGCAAAAAGATTTTATAATTTTAAAGTCCTGGGTAAATGTTACATACATTTTAAAACAAAGTCTGTGTGCATTAAACTCTCAACATTATTATTCCATGTTTTAACATTTTACATATTGCTATGAAATGTTGTGAACTGTTGATACAAAACAGCATTCGGAGTTAAAATAAAATGTTATCAGGGAGCTCGTAGTCCGCATTAAACCCATCAACAATTCAAAGAGCAGGGATAGCCTAGGCCCGGGTCCGGGTCGACAGCGCGTTGTGTTCCACGCGCGCCTCAAAGAGATGTCAGCAGAACTGACGGAGTCCACTAGGGCCGACGCCTGGCGGGGCTGCGAAGAAGTCCGAAAAGGAAATCGTGGCCCCCGGCGACATGGCAACTGAAGTAACACGGGTGGATTTTAGTCAATAAGAGATTGACACGCCCTCCCGCTCCGCCCAGAGCGGGAGAAGTTATTTGATAAGCCTAGTGGTATGACCGTCGGACTGCCAAGTCATAGGTCTCGAGTTCGAACCCATGGTACGCACCTCTGACTTTTCTGATTCATGTGCGTATTGTATAATTATCACTTGCTTCAAAAACGGTGAAGGAAAACATCGTGAGGAAACCGGCGTGCCTGAGAGATATTTCTCGACAGCATGTGAAGCCAAGTCAGAGGCCCATGGGAGGCTTTAAAACTCTTACACCAGGTTAGTCACAAACCAAACCAAAAGAAAAAGATTGAAAGAATCGTTGATCTGATACCCTGGATACGCACTGCATGAACCTATCAATATTGTTATAATAACAATCGAATGCTGAAGACTTTAACTTGATTGCAAATACAAGGGGTTTTTCCAATGAAAAAGAAAACAATGTACTTATATGCAACATAAATGAATACAATACACAAACATATCTAACAAAGGGGTATGATAACTTCATCATCATCTGCCTAGCCTTTTCCCAACTATTTTGGGGTTGGCTTCCAGTCTAACCGGATGCAGTACCACCAGTATTTCAAATGGAGCGACCGCCTATCTAACCTCCACAACCCAGTTATTGGGTAACACGATACCCCTTGGTAAGACTGGTTGTCAGACTTTCGGGCTTCTGACGACCCGTAACAACTGTCAGAGATCTACAAACAGCGGGACCAACGGCTTAACTTGCTTTCCGGAGGGGTGTTGGTATGTAAAGATGGTCACCCATCCATAGACCAACCGTGTCAAACGTAGCTTAACCTGATCGATCGATCCGTGCGGCTGTTATTACGTCACCACAAGCACAATAACTTCATGTAGGTACTAGGTATTTGTTAAAAAAGCCTTACATAATAAAGACGAAGGTCTTCAATCAGTGCGTCCTGCCTGTTATGACTTACGGAGCCGAGCCATGGAGCGGGCTATGCTTGGAGTCTCTCTGAGGGATCGAATCCGGAACGAAGTGATCCGGCAGAGAACCAAAGTTATCGACATAGCTCACAGAATTAGCAAGCTGAAGTGGCAGTGGGCCGGCCATATCAGCCGTAGAACCGATGACCGTTGGGGTAAACGTGTTCTTGAGTGGAGACCGCGAATTGGCAAACGTAAGGTAGGACGCCCTCAGGCTAGGTGGAGTGACGATCTTCGAAGGGTGGCTGGTAGCAGCTGGATGAGAGTTGCCGAGAATCGAGCTGAATGGCGTGCAATTGGAGAGGCCTATGTCCAGCAGTGGACTGCTACAGGCTGATGATGATGATGATGAATACCTACCTACCTAGCAAACATTTATATAAACCCCTGCATACGTACTTATTTCATAAAAGTTTTTCAAACATCGTAAGTATAAGAATTTCTTTTCTGAGAAACCGCAAAGCTGAAAAAGAATGTTTGGCCGGCGGTATAGCAGTAAAGTTTTTTGGTAATTTCAATGAGTTTTGCAAACACAAACTTCCTTCGGCTTATTTAATTTGGTTGAAAAGTTTCAAAAGGATTTTGCTTGTTAACTCTTGACGCACATTATATACGGAATAAAAGTTCATTGACAACCCAAAAGCTATAAAGGCTGGTTCGGACAACAGCACAGTAACTACAATCAGTAGGCTGTAAAGAAAGTTGTAATGTTCTGATAGTAGCCAACGCTAAAAGAAAGTGCTTCTTACGAACTACTTTCGTTAGGCTATCTAAGTTTTGTGAAGTGTCGGCATTCTCCGAAGGTGAACCATCGGGTTAAGTTGAAGGCTTCGACTACACGGCACGGAGTTCCCGCTTATAAAATCAATGCGGGCTTAACAGCTTTGTGCTAGTTAAAATGTCGGAAGTTCGCGTGCCACTGGTAACTTCAGACGCGCTGCTTACTCGTTAGACGCATTTGTAAATGACTTGTTCGAGGGAAAACTCCATGTCAGCTTAGCCTTTTTATAGAAATACGTGCACATATTTTTATTTAAATCTACCAAATTAATTATTCATCCACTGAGTAAGTTCGTGGTAAGTAGGTACATGTACCTACTACCTACTGGATACGTGTCTTATTTCTTAAGATGGCCTCGAAAGAGCATTATTCATATTTAATATTAAATACGTTAACGAACGTCAGTTATAATGATTACTTAATCAGTATCATTAGGTGTCTTCTCCGGAATCACAAATTAACTTGAAACGATTTGTAATGGAGACGCCGAGCAATCTATTTAAGGGGCCAGTGAATAATTTATTTTAATTAACCACGAAAGCCAAGAGTTCCATTTTTCGCTTCCATCTTATTTTGCGAGCTTCATGATGCCGGCGTTCTTAAACTGCGACATTCATTCAAAAAGTTTGAAATCGAATTAAATTCGCCCCTTTAACTAAACTCAATTTTCTTTCACGACTTCATTAAGCGAAGCCATTCCGGTGAGCCTCAGTAATGACCTCAAAGGACGTTAAATCAAGATCGAAAGGGAAAGATAAAAAGTAACTGAAATTTAATACTTTTATCAAATCGCTATTGACGTCAACCTTTGTAGTCTTTTTGTCTTTTTTTCTGAGGAACACAAAACCTTTTACGCTTTTAATTAGATCTCTCGTCGACGACATAATTTTTCCTTTACATTTAATTTAAGTCTTTTCAATCGAAATTCTGTTCTCATCATCGTCTACCATCGACGGAATCGGAAATCGATATTGGCGTGGTTATTCATCTGAATTAATAATTTAGGGCTTCGGTTCTCATAGTCATTTTGTGAGCTTGCATAGCAGTTTCTAAAAATTACTGATGAGTAGTTACCTAAACATATTAATGCGTTCACCAGGGCCATCTACTCTTAGTTTATTGCCACATACGTGAACACGTATCTACAGTCACAGATCTCTTCAACTCACTCGAAAAATAAGAGAACGTTTAAAAGTTGACAATCCTTTTAGCTTCGAGTCCGTTGTATCCGTGCCTCCCGACATTCGCTTTCAATTGGACGAGATAGAACGCCAGTACCAAAATAAAATGCCCAACGCGAAGGTTCCGGAATACGAGAAAGAATGGAAGGAAAAACTTTACTTCATTAAAGCCAACGCGTAACCGTGAAACCTTCAATTTGGGAATTATCCTAAAACGACTACTGAATTATTCAAACCTTGAATTATCGACAAGGATCTTCAGGATACAGTATCCAAAGAGAATTATTTATGGTAATGCGACTTACTGGATATCTCTAATATACCTACTTGAAATTTTAACCACCCACACTCAATGCTGGCTTGTAGATCTAACCTATACTAAAAGTTTAGAGATTACTCTGAAAGATAACAAACACGAAATTACCGGGTTGTTAAAAACTCTTTTACGATTTAGGAGTTACCGAAATCCTGAAAACAAATACCTACCACTTTTTATAAGACGAGAACAAATACCATCCCACGGTCCCGATTTTCTGCATGAAGTTTTCGGCAAATTAGAAATAAAAAAGTTTTTAAAGTTGTTTTCAAAATGTAATAGGCAAGAATTCTAATTATTATTATAATTTATTTATTTCAGAGAAAACTCTATAATAGGTTACAAACAATCATAAAATGTTAGTGTGTTAGTAACAGAATTGTACAAAAAATTATATTAGAACAGTCGAAACGGGCAGCAATAGCATTTAGGATGCTGTTGCTGCTACTTCGTAGACGGTTCAGCAAGGAGTTTGCTTTCTTGCGCATGATGGCTGGAAAGCCATCCGTACGCGCTTCAGCAAACATAGCAGACGCGCTGCAGCGCCACGGCAGCTCCGACAGCATCCTAAAAGCGTTATTATACTGGGTGCGCAGGGCTCTGTAGGTTTGCTGTGTATGTTTCAACCACAGGCCGCTCGAGTAGAACGACTGGCAGAATGCCTTAAAAAGTGTTGTTTTCAGTGTGTTTTCTTAATGATACTCTCACACTGATATTGAATACAACGTTGTATAACATATGGTGTGTGAAATTTTGGAGTTCCGTATAACTAAATGATAAGTGTAACGCCGCCGGTAGCCCACCTCCGCCGCGAAACCATAACAGCGAAACCGCAGCAGTTCAATAAATTGAACTAGCTCTTTCCGCTACTCGAATCGGATGCGAGTAGCGAAACATGACTCGAGTCAGTTCAATTGAACAAGTGCGGTTTCGCTGCTATGGTTTCGCGGCGGAGGTGTGCTACCTGCCTAAAGGTGTAAAAAAGTGTAAATGTGCAGGGTTATACTGAAAAATAAACTGTCTCCCTTTTAATTTAGTTAAACGTTTGTTAAGTTACGCTTCGAATACGCCAGCTTGCCACTGATATAGCTTCTTTCGTGTACCAATAAATTCGATCACAGAAAATTGCCTCGGTGCATCGTTCCGTATCACCCTGTGAGATGTGTGAATTTTAAAGACTCCATCGGGACTCGGGAGCTGTTGGTACAGATTACATTTGAAAATATTTCTGTATTTCTTATACTCGTACTAATGTGATTACAAATCACTCAAACTGAAAGCGGATATGTAGTACCTATTGGTAAGAGAACAGAGAAAGATTGATTAAAAAGGAACATTGTTAGATAAATACCTACAGTAAAAAATATAACACAGATTTCTCTCAAGTCGATATAAATTGTAGTAAACCTACATTCAAAAACCAAAAAATATAGCCAACTATTTATGTCTTAATTACCAAACTAAAATAAAAAAAACGTGTGGCACTCAGGGACTGCCGAAGTAAAGCTATTGCATAGCATTTGTAACCTCCACACTTCCTATTTGTCAACGCTACACTTGGGATGATGACGTGATGACATAAAACAAAAATTACGTTCCCGTGACAACATCACGCTGTCATGGGAACCGTCATTACATGGTAGGCGGAGTGGGGGGTGTTAGGTTTTTTTCGTTTCGGAATTTCTTGATTCGGTCGCCGCGCTCAAAGCCCGCGATAAAAGCTATACAATAGCTTAAAAAACCAAAAATTGCGCTTTTGAATTTATTTATTTTTGAGTAGTTCGTTCGCATGTTTTATACTTATCCTAGTTAAACAGGGAAACCTATTATTAGTTTAGTGCTGTTGGTTGCCTAAATAAAGAAAAAAAAAATGGCAATTCATGGCTTTGCAATGCAATTAAATACGGGAAATATTCTAGAGTACTGCCTTGGGAAATATCCGAAGCATCGTCTACGGCTGCATCTCGGCGTTCAATAAAGGAATTAGTTGAACAAACAAAAATACAAGCATCATCAAAGCATTTCACCCCCATACGATGTCACAGTGTAACAAACGTTGGAACAAAGGTGGCCCTTTGAACAGCGACATTATAACGCAACAAATCTGACTCCTTTGTTGTTAAACTATACGGATAAATGTCACTGGCATGCTGTCACCCCTCACCCCGCACGCCGCAACTGTGGCCCGGGGCGAACGTATCCATATCATGTCACAAGTACCAACAGTAATGTTATTGTAGAAAGGATTACAGTTGAATTTCACGCGGATCTTTGAAACAAGATAGGTCACGATGCTCGTTGTTATAATCGTGAACCAAAATGGGCTTGTTTCTGTACAAATTGTTCAGATATGATGTAGGTAGTTACTTAGTTTACTGCGTCATACACGAAAGTATCAAGAAGTTGGTTCTCGTATCGAATCTAAAGTCGTTCTCTAATGTGTTAAAGTAAATCTCCTCTGTGGAGGTATGAGCAACAGGGTATAAAGTTCATTCATCATCCTCTACAAAAAAGGCAGTATCCTCCGACCAGACGGGTGTCGTGGCTGTGGTGGGCTACTGCCCGACGATTGATGTCGGGACATTGTATATATGCTCGTGGCGCAGTAAAATCTGCTTGCGCGATGCAGGATTTTGCGTGACGTCAATATGATGCATGGTTTGCATGCCGCCACACCACCAATATTTACGTTATAAATTACGTACTCAATCTTACAGGATTTTGGGATTAATCTTTTGATCGATAAATGTAACGATGACAAAATATCTCAGCTTAGCGAAAAATTGCCACTCAAACTGACATAAACATTCAATGAAAGAGTGAAATGTTGTCGACCATTCGTTACCAAAGAAGGTGTCTTCCTTGAACTTTTCCATTAAATATCACAAATTAAAAAAAAGACAGTTTAGTTTAGTAAGTCACGTCATAATTAACAGGTTTTAACAAATAAATTGTAGAGCCCTTCTTTTAAGTATGGAGATACCTATGCCAGAAGACCTCCCTCTTCCATAACTGTGTGTATAACATACAAAGCCTGTTAATAACAGAATTTTAACAACGTAGGTACAATAACAAAACTAGAACAAGAGAATTTAAAAATAATTAATAAGGTACTTGAATTCATAATCTGAGACAATAATACTTCATCCCCATACTCAATTATCCATTTCAGCATCAGTTTTTGGTTTTGAAGTGAACGGTTTATGACAAAAAGGTAAAAAAAAAATTGATGCCATGAAATTGGAACCCTGTCGTGTATGACAAAGAGCTTGCTTTTCTAAATTTGATAATTATTTCAGATACACGAGTGAGTAGTGTGTGTGAACAGAAAAAATATGTTATTACAAAACCATGCAAAAACTATCAAATAAAAATATGCGATAACTTATTCTACATTTCTCCAGGGGGTTCCTCTAGGGGTGAGCCCCTTAATACATGAGACTTAAACTTAAACATAACTGGCGAAATGTGGGTGAAGTACACCTTTGCCTAAACCTTCGGGGAAATACAGGCGTAATGTTATGTTATGTGTTCTCTTACTCAACATTTGATCTACACCTAACGCGAGATCTGACACGATATCCTATTACGTAGGTACTGTCCGTAATATTATCCCGGGATAGACCTATTTTACTCTAGAGTTCTTTACTTGTTTGCTATAATAGTGATCACATTAGAGGTACGAATATAAGTAGGTACCTACAGAACGACAACACTTTGATGTAACATGAATTTGAAAATTTGAATTCAAAATTTCAATTTTACAACGTATTTGGTTTTATGACTTTACAAGTCATTGCGTTTGCATAAAGATAATTTTCACCTAAAGTGTATATTGTATGTAATATAGATTGATGATTTTGAAGGCGCACTCAGTTCGGATGGTGATCGGTTTTACGAATTTTGCCGATGTTACATCGTTGTGTCGTACTGTACCTACATAATAGGGTAGTTTCCTAGGTAAAAAAAATAAAAAATCTGTTTAGTCCGTCTTTCAGATAATAAGAAAACATTAGACACGTATTTTTTGCTTTATCTTATTAATCAAAAATAACTTAGAAAACACGCATTAAAGTTGGGGAGTGGGGGCTCGCTACGTCACAACGTCGTATAAAATCTAGCACGGCGTGACGTCATGCCACATTTTAACTCAATGTATCACCGTAATCTTTTGATTACGTCAAAAAATAAAAAATACGTGTCCAATATTTTTTTATTTTCTGAAAGACGGACTAAAAAATAAAAATTTGGACACAGGCCTAACGTATGTGTAGGAACGTATGCAAAAGTAACAAAATCCATTCCCAGTTTAAGACGTCGCGGTTATTTTTGCACATCAACAAAACAAGCTGTTTGGCATTCGATTCCATGCCTCATTCGGAACGCCGAAAGAACAATTTGGGTATTTTATGAGACCGCTACGCTACATCTGTGAATATGTCGACGTGTGATGACGAGCCTGGATTTCGTTTCACAATTACTATAAAACCTGTTTATATCTCTTCTGAAGGATGTCAAAGAATCTACTATGTTATTAAAAAGAATCTGCTATAAATGCGCTGCATGAATTTATAAGCTGAATTTTCGCTACAAAATAACAGGCAGTACACACAGTAAAAATATTTCGTTTGCAGATTTTTCTACATCAATCAATCTGCCTAGCCTGTTCCCTACAATGTTGGTCGTCAGCTTCCAGTCTAACCGGATGCAGCTGAATACCAGTATTTGACATGGAGCGACTGCCTATCTGACCTCCACAACCCAGTAACTGGGTAATACGATACTCCTTGGTAAGACTGGTTGTCAGACTTTCGGGCTTCTGACGACCCGTAACGACTGTCAAAGATCCACGAATGACAGATGGTCACCCATCCACGGACCAACCCCGGCAAGCGTAGCTTAACCTGGTGAATCGACCCGTGCGGCTGTTATTACTTAGCCACGAGCAGATTTTTCTACATAATACTTCTAATTAAAGGACACATCCCTAGCACATCAAAGTGTGTATTACATGTACCTACCTACTTATACCTGACGTCCGCAGTGTTTTTTCTACATAAAAGCGATTAATATGTATGGCTCAGTGCGTTCACAAAGGCGTGTGTAGTACGTAGTCTTTTTATAAAGCTTTCATAGCCGCTACTCTGTTGTCGCTGTATCTACGAGCAGTGATAAAGAAAAATACATGATACAAATTCTAAACCCCGTGGCACACCGAATGGACAAATAGTAAATTTTCCTCTACTATGATAAGTAGCTGCTTACTTTGTGTAAATAATTAAACAGGTAAGCATGGACAGGCAGTCTTAGTCGCTAATCAGGTAAATATTGAAGCTATTTTAAGTCCTAAGCTTAACCACTTCAACCGGCTTTAGTTGCCGAGACATCTTCCGTTTATGTAGGAAATGTTTCTACTTAACTAAGTAACTAATTGGGTAATTTTTTTTGCGTTTTCTTCAAAGCTTTATACGAGTATTTTTCTTGAAAAAAAAACCTTTTTTCAGTAACAAACAGTGTGAAGAGTGAAGATTAAAGATGGTATCGCGGCGAGTATCCCGACATCGCACGCACGCGACCGACGACGACTAACGTTGCCTCTCCACTTTTTGTGTGGACGGATACAAAGGATGAGATACTGCCTAAGTACCTGTCTACTGTGCCCTATAAATCTTATTAGGTCTTTCAGCCGGTTAGCATTAGACGGATATCTATTACCTCCCTTTGTAGGCGTGTATCTAGTTGTACACATACACTTAGATTCTATTCTTGTCAGTTGCCTAGACAAAGAAGCTACTCCTATAATTTATTAAAGACGATTTTATTTAAATTATCTACACGTTATCACCCAACACACGTACATAATATAAAAACCGGCCAAGTGTGAGTCGGACTCGCGCACCGAGAGTTCCGTAAAAAGCGCGTTCATGAGAAAAGAGTTAGTAAGTTTAAAAAATTTAAAATATTTTTATTAATGTAACTAAAAATTTATGCGTTTCGCAATTTTTCCTTCATCTGTGCTGTAAGACTTTGCTTTGTAACAAATTTCAAGATTCTGAGTTCATGCGAAGTAACCTGTAGGTTTTGATTCCCTTGCGAGTGTCGAAAATTTGCAGCATAAACGGCTGTATCTTTTGATTGCGTTGGTTTAGAAGTTTTTTTTTTTTTTTCACAGCTCCAAGAGTCAGTAAACTTGAGTATTTGATATGAATTTCAGCTTGATACCTCCACGCGTTCCTGAGAAAAAGGGTCTTGACAGACAGACAGACGGACAACAAAGTGATCCTATAAGGGTTCCGTTTTTTCCTTTTGAGGTACGGAACCCTAAAAATGTACTATTTTTCCTTAAACTATTGTTGATATTGATTTTGTTTAAATATTTGTATCTATTAGAGAATAGGTACGCCTACCCTTAGTAAAACCACTTAAATACCACCGTGTGTCATTGTTACGTCTAAAACCTACGAAGGGTTTGGCACAGCTGTAGCTCTGTAGGTATTACGGTACTCCCACAAATCCCCGATGATGGCAGGATTAGGACCCATCTGGATCACGAAGGAAAACTTGAGATAGGTTTCTTACTCTTCAACCTGAAAATTGTTGCTGAAACAAGCGAGTACTTTGATCATTTTAAACGTGTGAAATAATTTTGGAACAACATTTCTTATCGCAAGTTATTTCTTTTTTTTCGTGTGTTAGTGACTAACCTGGTGTCAGAGTTTCTATGCCGCCCATGGGGCTGTGACTTGGCTTCCATGCCGTCGAGAAATATTTCAGAGGCATGCGGTTTCCCCACGATGTTTTCCTTCACCGTTTTTGAAGCTAGTGATAATTATACAATATGCACATGAAACAGAAAAGTCAGATGTGCGTGCCTTGGGTTCGAACTCGAGACCTGTGACTTGGCAGTCCGACGGTCAGACCAATAAACTATCACAGCTCAAATCGAACGTTAAACTCTGCACACTTGGCGAATGAGAGCTAGACCGAAAGTTAATATTTTGACTGTCACGACACTTTTACTATTGCATTGCGTGGGCGACGTGGGCCACCGCCTTCGGCCTCGCGGTCCAAGTGGCCTCGCACCTCGAAGGTTTATGCATTACATAAAAGCCGTGAAAGCGTCGAAATAATTTTACTCGTCCTGAAACGATAAATATATTGACATGAGCCCTCCAGGAGGACTCCCGGCACTGAACGTGTTAAAGCTTACATTACGTAGACGGATCCCTGAATAGAAAAATGGTTTGTACAGACCCGCAATATTTTTGAACGGCCTATCCTATAAACTCGACTTATAACTAAAAATTTGACAACTGTTTAACTGTTTGTTTTTTTTTGTCTTCTTGCGCCACCAGAGAGCCTTGCGAAATGTACCTCGCCCACATACAATTTTGATCTTGCCCCGGCACTGACTGCATTATTGTATTATATACAACGTATAACGTTAATTGTTCAAAACCTGAAAATTGTTTGATCAGATTATCGAGCAGAATCAATTGAAC
This sequence comes from Agrochola lychnidis, assembly GCA_963680765.1. Taxonomy (NCBI): domain Eukaryota; kingdom Metazoa; phylum Arthropoda; class Insecta; order Lepidoptera; family Noctuidae; genus Agrochola; species Agrochola lychnidis. The sequence goes on along the minus strand of OY796852.1, from coordinate 16,159,434 downwards.
CACTTTTTAGGGTTCCGTAGTATACAAGGAACCCTTATAGTTTCGTCATGTCCGTCTGTCTGTCTGTCTGTCTGTCCGCGGTCTAGCTCCGAGACCCTTAGTACTAGAAAGCTGTAATTTGACATAAGTATACATATTAATTACGCCAACAAAGTGGTAAAACAAAATTATGAAAAACATTTCTTTTAGGGTACCTCCCATACACGTAAAGTGGTGATGTTTTATTTTTTATTTTTTTATCCCATAGTGTGGGGTATCATTGGAAAGGTCTTACAAAAACATTATGAGTTTGTGAAAACCATTTTTGGATTCAGGGATCCGTTTCCAAAATATTAAGCTTTAAAGTTCAAATTTTTGTTAGAGTCAAGTGCCAGCTAAATGGTTGGTTTTGGATGTGTGAAAAAAATCACAGCAGTAATTTATGTAACGAAATTAAAAGGAAATCTATCACAGCTAAGTAGGCTTTACTAGTTATCGAGTAATAATCGACCAACTTAACTTTGCAGTTGCAAAAACATGTTTTCCCATACATTCCGTATGGGAGAACATGTTTATCAACTACAAAGTTAAGTTTGTTTTTGGGATAAATTCATCCCAACTACGGAACCCTTCATTGTGCGTGGTCCGATACGCACTTGGCCGGTTTTTTAATATAGGTCACATATTTCAAAAAATCTTTAAAAACGTTGCGATGTTTTTTTTTAATACGTCAAGCCATGACATGCGCAAAACACGCCAAAATAGGTAAACAAACACAAATTGTTGTCGATCAATTTAAATTTTCTCATACGCGGGATAATAATAGCTTTTATTTCAATGCAAATACGAATCTTACGAACTAAAACAGCACATAAAACCTTTACAATTTTTTAATGATTTTTTTCTCTCTGAAATAGGTCAATTGAATTAAAAATCAGTTGGGGTGTCTAAGGTTTTGCTCATTTAACGTTACACGTTGTATAATAAAATCATCATCTTTGTGATGCCCTTATCCTAATTTATTTGAGGTCGACGCAATATGTCGTGTAATTATAAAAGTCAGTGTCTTACGTGTCTACTAAGTAAGTTGATACATTATATTCTGTCTGCCTGTTATTTAATACAAAATAAACAGCGAAAGGAATTTCGTTCCAACCGGGTGTCCCACGACAGCACTCGACTGTTTTTTTAATTTTTTTTTAGTTACTCGGGCACAGCTCCTCGCCTCATTCAAACACTTCTTACAATGTTGATACTCATTTCCACATAATCATCATCTGCCTAGCCTTTTCCCAACTATGTTGGGGTCGACTTCCAGTCTAACCGGATGCAGCTGAATACCAGTATTTTACATGGAGCGAGCCTATCTGACCTCCACAACCTAGTTACTAGGTAGCACGATACCCCTTGGTAAGACTGGTTGTCGGACTTTTGGGCTTCTAACTACTGTCAAAGATCTACAAATGATAGTCGGGACCAACGACTTAACGTGCTTTCCGAGGCACGGAGGGGTCTTGGTATGTAAAGATGGTCACTCATTCACGGACCAACCGCGGCAAGCGTAGCTTAACCTGATCGATCAACCCGTGCGGCTGTTATTACTTAGCCACAAGCACATTTCAACATTTTTTATTTTATTTTATTTATTATCACTCTGTCTCTAATTTTAAACTCAATGGATAGATTTATAAAACAATGGTTAGACCTACTGCTGCTATCATGTATGGATCAGAATGTTGGGCCACAAAAGGGATGAATGAAAGGCAATTATTGTATGCAGCTGCGACGAGAATGCTAAGAGGGTTGGTAGTGTTACACGAATCGATAAAATAAGAAATTATACGTAGTATATAAGAGGACTCTGAAAGTAGCACCGGTGATGACTGAAAAGTTGTGTGGAAATCGGTTGGTATGACATATAATGCGGAGGAAGAAAAATGTCGTGGGGAAAGTTTTGAGTATGAATATGGATGGCTACAAGAGTAGGGGAAGACCAAAGAAACGATGGATGGACTGTGTGAACGATGATATGGCTAGAAAGGGGTGCCTACCGAGATGACGACTACTAGAGAAGTATGGAAGAAAAGACATGTTGCGCCAGTATATTCCAGAAATCCCCACCGACAAATCCCTACCAGTGGGGATTGTTATAGTGAAACTTTTATTACATCGTCTCAAACTTTTTCGTCTGTGTGTTGCATGTCGCGTGACGGTCGGCCGCGGAGTAGGGATAAAGTGAAAGGCGCTCGTCAGAGCAGCCACGGCCAATATGGCGGCGCCTATAGAAGTTTTACTTTTACCGTGGTTTCATAAAACCACACATTCACTTTTTTTTTCCAGAAATCCCCACTAGTTAAAAGGTTAGGTTAGGTTAGAACTGTGACCCACTATGCCAAAAACGACTAGATTATTAGAAAAATGATTGTGTGGTTTTATGAAACCACGGTAAAAGTGAAACGTTACACGGTCAGCTGCTGCGAACTATAGGCGGTGTTTTATTTTTTATTTTTTTAAATACATTTCAAGTACGTCATACTAATTCCATGATTTTAGGTGACATTTCACAATCGTTTACCAACAACACAGTGTCAACGTCATTCGAGTGCCAATTAAAGATCCTTGTAGGTGTAGCAGTGTTTTTGCTACGCGCGGCGTAGACAAGGCTACGCGATTCGTTGCAAGCCGAGCTACGCGTGTGTCGGAATTAGTAAAAAAATATATTTATTTAATCACTAGCTTCTGTCTGCGACTTCAACCGCGTGAAATATACTAATATATTAAATTTTTAAATGACATAAATGACGATCTTAAAAATATAATAAATTGGTTAGTTAATAATAATCTAAAAATAAATCTTAACAAGACTAAAATAATGACATTTTATCAAAGAACAAATAAACCGAAACTAAATATAAAATATGGTAACGTAATAATCTCTGAAAGTGACATCACAAAATTTCTGGGCCTTTACATGGATAGTCATCTGACTTGGAAGCATCATATCGACGCTTTGTCAAAGAAGCTTAGTCAATTTGCGTATGCTCTGTACAAACTATCAAAAACGGTTAACCGCATTACAGTACGAATAGCTTATAATGCTTATGTGGCTTCTGGCATTAGGTACGGAATCATTTTCTGGGGTAACTCCACTGACAGAGATATTGCTTTTAAAGCTCAAAAGAAATGCTTGCGATCGTTTACGTTTTTGAAATTAAAAAAAAAAATTAAAAAATAAAAATTACAATCGATTGATAGTTGTAAGCCATTGTTTAAGCAACTTAGTTTGCTGACTTTACCATCTATGTACATTTATGAAATGGGAGTGTTTGTTCGTTGTAACCTGCATTTATTTGAAAAGCTGCGCTCTCGCCGTTATCAGAATACCATTCATGTTACCTCTCATAAAACCGCATTTTTCGGCAAAAGTGTGTTAGGTATGGCCCCAAAAATATATAATAGTATACTAGAAGCTATTAGAAAAGCAGAGTGTCTGGGATCCTTTAAGAAATATTTGTTTAAATTCCTTTTAGATAGATGTTACTACTCCATCACTGAGTTTACTACTGATAAACAGAGGTATGAAGATTCCGACTTGCTAATTAGACACTTATGATTTTATTTACTGACTAAGTATGAATGTGTTTATTTGTCTAAAATTGTATGACCTGTTTACATAACTGACATGTTGTTTTAAATTGATATTATTATTTCTTTTAATGTAATCTATTGACATGCCACCTTAATTGTAATTACTTATTTGTGTTAATTTTGTACGCCATAAATATTGGCAAAACATAGTGCGCATATTTTAGACTATACTATCTGTAACCATACCTATGTTTAACAAAATAAATTATTGATTGATTGATTGATTGATTGAAATTTCTTGTCCCCCCGACCCATCCCGTCGCATCGCATCGCCTGCCCGCGCTATTACTTCGTTTTCGCTTACCCTTCTTTCTATTTTTATTTTTATTTTTGCTCGGCTCCTTAGGGTCCTAGCATGATGTTAAATATTCCTCAAGAATTGGGCTATCAAATGTAAAAAGATTTTAGCGCGTTCAAACAAACAAAAACAAACTCTTTAGCTTTACTATTAGTTTATTTTTATTTTTATGTCTTATTGATATAACACCGAACCATGTCATACAGGTTGAACCAACTTTTCTTCACGAAAATTAGATTTCCAAATAAAAGGAATACTATGTTTTTCTATAATGTAATAATATATTGAATCATTATTTAATATACAAGGTGGCAGGGACATCGACGCGACTACACGCGAAACTGTTACCATGGATTCAGTAGGTACATGATTCAGAACCAATATTTCGCCGGTTATTTAAGAAAAAATCTGCTGTTTCATAGAAAAGTGCAATACCTACGCGGTCAAAATGTATGGACGCAGGGGGTTCTGAATCGTGTATTGAACCCATGGTAACAGTTTTCGCGTCGATGTCCCTGCCACCCTGTATACTTTTAATGTTGTGTTTTATATTATTTAGAGTGATTATTATTTTATACGGTTAGACGACGTTATCGCTCCGATGGATTAGCAATAAGGTCACTATGTAAAAAACTCAGAACCACTTAAAATTTCCTTATCAGTGTAACTAAAAACTCAAAGGTATCATCAGCATATTTAATTTAAAATTAATATTAAATACACTTACACGTAAACCATCAAGTATTTTTTACTGAAACGTTCCCATATTTCTGTAAAATGCATGTCCTAAGTACCGTACGTACCCACTTGGGCACAAGAGCTCATCTCAACTCAGTCATCGCAGACAGCGAGCAAGACACACAGAATTTGTCCCGCCATTACAAAGTATTAAAGGAGCTCGGGGAGGTTTTAGAAAACAAAGGACTAAGCCCCGGGAGAAACAACAAAGTGCTGTGATACTTCTGCGGATTGTAGTCCTCACGGATGACATTTTAGTTTAGAGAGAAATCTCTTTGCGGAACAGCGTTTAAGTATATCCGCCCGGAAAGCACATGTTTATAAATAAATATCTAATAGATTATGGGACAACGTAATCCTACAAAGTTGCATTTTTTTGCTGCTTTGGTACTTAATTATATTTACTGGAACTTTTATTAAGTTTCTTTTTCAAGATAATATTTACATAATTTAAAAACTTAGGTACAGATTTAAAATTATAAGTACCTGTACCCTAATTGCGTAACTTATTTTCGTAAACGATTATGACAAATTTGTTTCATTTTGACAGTTCAACAACATTCATTGCGTTATTTACGGTGATGAGCAGATTTTTTTTCCAACTTTTGCAGCAATGGATTAGCAATCTGTTTCAAATCGAAACAAATTGTGATTGATCGTGTATTACACAATTAGGTTACTGGTCGACCGAACTCTGCTCGGGTGAAAATAGATAAACATGTCGTCCAGCATGTCGATTCTGTAAAAATCTCACCGTGAAAACTCGCGTGAAGTGAGCTGTCAGTGTCATCTCATTGCTGCTAGGGATTGACCAAGCATTATAATAACAATCATAATCGAGATTTAATTGTTTTTTTTAATGCAAATTCTATGGATCATTTTATATTATTTCAAAGCTAGTATTTAAGTGTCTGAACATTACTATTTATGGTGGTTTTAAATAAAATAGCAAAAAGCAAAACAGATATTCAGTCAGAAACTCAATTTTGTTTTATTCAATTTTTTTTCCTCTAAGTACTAGTCCCCTTATTTTAGCCTGAGGCGCGAGCGCGTTACGCATGTACAATAAATAAAATAAAACATACTAGCTACTAAAGGAAATGTGTCGTTTATTTAATCCATTGAATTGATTATTTAAACGACATCCCTTAACCCAATCGCGATGTGTTTTGAAGAAGCGAATCTAGAGTAAAGTCGAGCCGACTGTCCGACGTTGTTATTTACCCAAATCTATTCAATAAGAAGAGATTCAGTGATCGAGTGCTAAAAGTGTGTAATTTAACCCCACACAAACTATGTGGGAACCTACCTAAACGATGTAATCATTTAGATAAAAGACACATAACCTAACATCACGCCTGTAATCCCCGAAGGGTTAGGCAGAGGTGTACCTATTATATAGTACACCCACATTTCGCCAGTTATGTTTAAGTCCCATGTAATAGGGGGTGAGCCTATTGCCATCAACCGGGCACAAAACCAGACTCCGGGCTGCTATTGAAAAATTCCAGATGGAAAACCCGAACCGACCCGGGAATCGAACCCAGGACCTCATACTCAGCAGATAAAAAGACGTGCGGATTAAATGTACCTACCTAATATTTTATTGTAGACAAGACAACCTACCTACGGGTTGCCAATAATAAAATAATATTCATCAAAGGTACAAAATTCAACAGATGACATTCTTGCAGCGCGCGCACCAGCGCACTTCACCACGCTGAAGCGGTAAGAATCTCGTGAAGTGAATAAGTTCACGCCACGCTTGCGCGCTAGGCACTGTCCTCAGACAAAAAAAAAACAAAACAAAGCGCTGTCAACTGTGACGTGAGGCCGGTTTCGTAAACATGTGTGCACATAATGAGGTGTAGTTTGATTGTAGTTAAAATGGTTGTAAATGGGTGCGTGTGAGCGTAACTTATGCCGTGTATGAACAGAGCGGAGGTGCAGTTTTGACACGCCTCACGGTATTGTTCGCAGCGCTCTGTCTTGGTTTTTTATTTGGTCTGAGGCACTGTCATTATCACATTGAGGTGTTTTTGCTTACTAGGTACCTACTTGTATCGCGTCAGGTACCTATGCACACTAAATACCAACGTCCAATAATTACCTACAAATGTTTTATTGTAGATAGCTAGGTACCTACCTCCGTAACTAAACGATGCCAATAATAAAATAATATTCATCTAATCTTCATTTTATTAGGTATCATCATTAGGTACTAAGTTCAACCGACTCACGCGCGAACCGGCTCACTCCACCTCGCCGTGGTGAAGTGTTGTTACCATGGCAACGAGAATCGAGTGGAGTGATCATTCTCACGCCGCCCGCGCGTGAAGTGCTGTTACCATGGTAACGAGAATCGCGTGGAGTGATGTTACTCACCCCGCGCATGCGCGGTTCCATCAATATCAGTCTTTTTTTAATTTTCCCGCGTAGGGGTCATGTCCCTAAGCCTATTCGTATTCAGAGACAATAATTATTAGTAAGTATATAACTAATAATTTCAATGCTTTTAGACATTTCAATGTCTGAATCATAACGTTTTTGTACACTTAAAAAGACAGTTTATTGCCTACATTTTGTTTTCAATAATTAAACATTGTTTATTTTCTGTGTATGTAACGCGTCACTTATGCGCACTCACAACATTATGAAAATGCAATACCAACGTACATTATCTAGGTACAGCTACTACGAAGCGTCTTCTCCAAGGTCTCCTCGTCGTCTGCGCATAGGTACGGTACTTACATTGTTTGTTAAAAATATGAAAGAACCTATTGTCAGCTGATGACTTGAATGCAATTCGAAACCTAGCGTGATGAGATGCACTATTATAGGTACGATTTGTGTAGATAAGATGTGCGGATTATAAATAACTACCTAGTATTTTACTTTACCTACTAAGTAAGACTGACACTTGTAGCCAGTGTTGCCAACAGTTAAACTAGCTCTCCACCAGATTCAACTTCTAAAACCACCAGAAAACCACTAACAAAAATCACCACTACTCTCTAAAATGTCCACTAATTTTTAGTTTTTACAAAAGAAAACAGTAAGTACTTATATTTGTAAAAAAAATATTTATTATTACATAATAAAATATTCAAAATCAGTAAATCAACATACAATATCATGAAAACCAGGAACATACAAATTATTCAATAACAAGAACTGTAAAAATTGAACTGATGTTTTAAAATTCACCTTCTTCAGATGAATTTTTGTCTGCACTATCATCGTCGGTTTCACATTTATATGATTCTTTGGTAAATTAATAAATAATTTAATTATTGTTAAAATTTTAATTAATATATTTAAATTAAATATATTACATAATATTTAAATTAATTATTATTTAAATAGTTATTAGTTGGTAGAATTATTAGTAGAATAATTAAAAGTTATGTTAAAAACTGTAAAGTTATGTTAAGAATTATTGAAAAGAAATCAATAAAACGTTTATTATGTGTAGTAAAAATAATATATTTCGTAACGTTTTAGTGGCTTAGTGGTTGAGTGATAGCATTTACAGTAATTTAAACTGAATTTTACTAAGCCACTAGAAAAACCATCAGCCACTAGAAAAACCATCAGCCACTAGAAAAACCATCAGCCACTAAAAGCAAAATTTCGCCACCAAAAGGGGGTTCGAAACCACCAGTTTTAGTGGAAAATCCACTAAGTTGGTAACACTGCTTGTAGCGCGCGCACAGACTGGTGCTCACTCCACCCGAGTGCTGTTGCCAAGGCAACCACCGCGTGGTTTCCATGGAAACCACTAGAATCGGGTGAAGTGTTCACGCCGCGCTTTTATATTGTTTTTTTTTTTAATTTTCCCTCATTGAATCCCCATGTTCATAAGCTTATTCGTATTCGAGTTCAGACACAATAATTATTTACCTACCTATTTATTTCAATGTTTTCAATATCTAAATCCAACCGTTTTTTTACATGTTATTTAAAAAGTCAGTTTAGTAAATATAGTCTTCAGCAAGTAGGTATTCAGTGATTGGTTTATTGTTCGTTTACCTAAATACATAATAGGTAAAAAGCACATAGGTAGTAAAATCCCATCATATAGATTGGTAGATAAACCACAGTAAGTAGTTACTTACAAGATACAAACCGTATAACATAAATATTACTAATATACACAAATTGCCAACCACTCTTGCAAACAAGAAAATTTTAAATAAATAATTCATGTATTTTTTTCTAAATTACTTGAGTATGTATTTTAAAGTGTTAAAATTATGTATGTTTAGGTTACTGTAGTCTAATTTAACTTTTCCAAGCTGTTTCACACTATGCGTAGGTATGTCTCATAGATGTAAATGGTGCTATGTCTGTCATTCAACAGACTCTCCTGTCGCAGGTCTGCTGGAAAAAATGTCTAATGATATTTTTTTCTTAATCTTTTTAAATATATTTTACTTTATTAAAGTGTTTAGTGTCTACATAGTTAAATAAATAGAATTTATTCATTTGTATCACATCAAAAACTTTGCAAATACATTTTTGCTACTGAGCCAGCGGCTTCCCAAAGTTCTGCTTCTTGATGGAACAGAGGAACGGAGTGGTGTCAGATGTGTGTGTACTGCAGGCCACCACCGCTGGAATCAATGGTAAGCATTTATTACTATTTGATTTATTTCATTCCTCAACTCATCCAAGTACATTTTGTAATAAATTTTTTTGAACCACTTAAAAATTAATTTGTCATTATCATCAGTATAGTAATGTAGTACTTACATTAAGTATGTATAGCAATATGATTTATTTATAATACTCATTTCAATCAATCATTTTGAATGTAAAAGTTTATCAAAAATAGTGTGTGAAATAATGAATAAGTACCTACATACCAGCATTGATGTGATCAAATCAAGTAGAGGCGGTGTTCCTTTAATGTCTTCAGTTCTTAAGGCATTATTTAGCAACTGCAGGGTCGAATGGGCTCATCTGCTGAGAGGTAGAATATTTTTCAGATTAATAATATTCACTTGTTTTGAATGTGTGCCTATTCTTTTTTTTAGTTAAGTAACTTATTTTGTCCTACTGCTAGGCAAAGGTCTCCCCATACTATTCCAGTTTTCCATAAGTTGTGCGTTCGCCGGCCAATCGGTCAGGAACGAGTCCAAATTGTCACGCCGTCGCCAGCTTTTCTTAGACCTGTCTCGGTGACGACGCTCGTCTTCGAACGAGCACCCACTGTGTGACGATCGTAGCCTATACTTTTACCTTAAATTTTTTATTATCACCAAGTTAACTAGATGGGTACTATTTTGGCATACTTACCTGACTGACCACCACTCGTTCTTGCAAAGCTAACCATCAGATTAATGATCTAGTGCACAGAACTGTAACACAGGAATATTGTGGAGTTGAGGAATTCATTTCTTCATCATCATTTCAGTCGAAAAACGACCACTGTTGGACATAGGCCGCCTCCCCAAGGACTGCCACGACGTGGCGCCACAATCCGCGCCAAAATGTAGTTTTAATTTTTTTTAGAAAAACTTTTACCAGTAAGTACATGTCAACATTATGACATAATACTTTCACGAGTTTCACGATTACACTTTAGTTTATTAGAGCTGACAAACTAATTCAAAGTAGCTACCTACTAAATTAAGACTTTCATTTGTTTATTTCCAGCTTAACCCTTTAACTGGTAGAGGAAACTAGCCATGCAATTTTAATGAAACTCAGATATATTAGGTAAATATGTATCACAAAATCGAAACAGTTTTTTTTTTTTTTTTCCTTTTTTTAAATCTATGATGGCTATATAATTGCCACTACTGGTCAGCACACATGTGAAATTGTTTAAAACAAGGAACAGCACAGAGAGGCACTTCACATTTGCCACATTGTATGTTGGATCTTTTATTATTAGTTGCGCTGCTGCATAGTCTGCAGCGCCTGTATGTTTCTATACCTTCTGGTAAATGCTCACCAACATTGGTGAAACGAATGTCTTCAGGTACACCAAAAAGTTTCTTCTGGCGAGTGACTGCCTCTGCACTAGCCTTCCTTTTCTTTGCTAAGTATTTGGGAGCAGTTGAAAATTTTCGTTTCCGAAATGTCAAATTGTTTACCAGTTCTCTGGCAAGAGTAAGCCTGAATGTTTTTTGGTTCATGGGGTTGTGCACTCTTGAATTCTTTGAGTACAATATATGCGCATTTGTGATTGCCACATCGAACAAGAAATAAAACAACCGCTTCCACCATTTTTTGCTTCTACGAGCGACATCATAAGTGGCTTTTTGCTGGTCAAATCTATCGACCCCGCCCATTCGCTTCGAGTACTCTACAACTGCGCGTGGACAGGGAAAGGGTCTTTTATTTCCATCCTTTTGTGTACGTTGACATGTAGCCCCTTCTTTCGGGTGAAAGGCTGTACTCAAAATGGTCACTAATTTTGTGTCCTTCCAGATGGAAAACCCTACGTTGTTCCGAACTCGCCATTTGTACTGCCCTTTTTGTAGTTGCTTCAGTTTTCTATTTTGCCTCTTCATGATTTCCTCGAAATTTCTTAGACCTGTAGGTTTCTTTACTAAAACAGGCATTCCCAATCTATCATTTCTCGCTGTTGCTGTACTGTATATGCCGTGGTCATATAAATACTGAAGAAGGTCATAACTACTAAAAAAGTTGTCAAAGCTAATATGTGCTAAGCAACCTTCATCAATAAGTGGTTGGGCAAGAGCTTTTACCACACTACTTCCTAGACCAGTTTCCACATTGTCACCTTTACCAGTATAGACCTGGAAGTGAAACAAATAACCAGTCTTGCTATCTGCTCTAGCCCAAATTTTGTAACCGCGCTTGATAGGCTTGAGAGGCATATACTGTTTTAGCGCACTGCGTCCCTTGAACTTTACCATTGATTCATCAATGGACTGAGATTTTGTATTTCTGGCATTTTTTTGACATCTCTGGTTTATTTGATCTAGTAGTGGGCGAATTTTATAAAGTTTGTCGAAACCTGTTTCACCTCTTCTGGGCATCTGTTCGTTGTCATTTACATGTAGACATCTAGATATCTTTTGAAATCTTTGGAGTGTCATGGTTTCAGCAATCTCAGGGACACATAATGCTGGATTGCTAGACCAGTAATCTTCAATTGACGGTAGTTTGTGTATCCCCATTTGTATTAGCATTCCAAGATATGCTTTGAGTTCGTCTTTAGTAATTTGAGTAAAATTTCTAACATTTGATTGACTAGCAAACAAGTTTGATTGAACAAGTAGGTTTTCAATCACTTCATTATCAAAAAATACTTCAAAATAAGCGATTGGTCTAGACCTACTTGGAAAATGGTTCTGCGATTGAAGTTCGCTTTCATCAAAGGACGGCACATTCGGATCATTTATCCAATCAACTTTCTTCCATTCTACTTCATCTTCATCAGAATCTAATTCTTCTGAAACAAAAGAGGTGGGTGCAGTCACCTCTGCATCTCGTGTCACCACATTAGATGTAGAATCAACGGGACGTCCAATGGTGGCGCTAGATGTTGAAGCACGGAGTACTCTAGCGTTTCCTTCTCCTTCCACTTCATTATCACTTTCACAATCTGTAGTCCCTTCACTTGTCTCATTCAGAATATTAATCTCTCTTCTGTTGGTGCTTCCTGTACCTACTTCGTCTTCACTATCATTCCGTATAATATCATTCTGCATTCTTCTATTGTTGCTTCCTGTACCTACTTCGTCTTCACTATCATTCCGTATAATATCATTCTGCATTCTTCTATTGTTGCTTCCTGTACCTATTTCGTCTTCACTCTCATTCCGTATATTTTCAATCTCTATTCTTCTGCTGTTGCTTTCTGTACATATTTCGTCTTCACTCTCATGGTCGACATCTTCTTCCCATTCATCTGTTGCCTGTTCTGGCCCATGTTTTCCGTGTCTCCTACTACTTCTAGCTGTCAGCAACGAGTCTGCAAAGTCTGGTTCGACGCAAGGTTGAAAAGAGGAATCGTTAGCCGAAAGCAATTGTACAAGATCATCAGTATCGGAACCTTCCAAACTGTCTTCTGAATCTGTACCATCTGGAAGGCCAAACATGGCTTCCAACTGCAGTTCAATTTCGCGATCATTTATCGACTTACGACGGTGCTCCATTTTTTATTCTGTAAATAAAAACAAATCTCACTGGTACTGGCATATATATTGCCAACAACAGGTAATGTACTAACTGGTAGTGGCAAATATATTGCCGACGTGATTTTTACAGATTTCTCTAATAATATTATATATTCATCTAAAATAATTATCTAAGGTGGTCATAAAAACACAAATCTAACGATCATAAAAAAAGACTTACCAAAGTAACGGTGTTTTGTCGAGATTTACCCGGATTTCTCTAGAGAATAGAAAAAGCCGCAAATTCAAACTAACTTGACATTTATTTGACAGATGTCAGATGAATGTTACCAATTTTTTTATTTTTTTTCATTGTACTAGTTTGTTCTCTACTTCCCGAAATGATAAAACGTTTCGTTATTACAATTCTTCTTTTTTTGGAGCAACGAAATCATGTTGGCAAATATATTGCCTCTACTAGACAAAGGGTTAAGGTGTAGATTTTGGAATTTTAGAACTTCCCCTTGAACGATCTGTCGACTCATTGAGTCGATACGTCACGGGTCGAATTTAATGCGAAATATTACCTGTAAAGTATACCTTTCTTGCTTTAACTTACACACAGTGTAGGAAAAAGATGAGGAAAGGCATATCATCTTATGATAATGATCTAACAACATTTCGCTTCAGAATATTGTATGTATGTAAAGCAACCGATTAAGGCTGGGATAACACGTCTGATTTTTTTCATCAGACAGTCGGATCCGATAGTCTGATCCGGCTATCGGAAGGCGTTGGAGCCATTAAGGTTCCTTCAAACAGGCGCGACACGTGACGTGACACAAAGGCACCGCTCGTAGCGTGACGAGCGGTGTCTTTCTGTCGCGTCGCGTGTCGCGCCTGTTTAAAGGAGCCTTTATTTGAACATTCAACAAAATTAAATTATAATAACACCAATCGTTACTGGATGATGTCAAACATCTGTCAAATCCAGTATTCATTTCATGTAGTTCCATAATTCGCCACGTACTTGTGGTCTTTACAAGCTGTAGATGTAATTTATTTTATTTGATTGCTCCACCTTTTTAAATATAGCTACGCAATCGTAGTCGTGAATAAGGCTACAAATCTAATCTAAGTTTCATGGAAACAAAATACCAATGATATGAAAAGGCGAGAAATCTCAACAACGTCAAAGTAATTTATAATTCTTGTTGGCAACACTGGTAACTCGCGCCGCGACGTTCCAAGTTTCAAAAATAACTGCAGTTTTTCACTTTTACAAATTAATTCTTGATTAAAGTAGGTACCTAGGTACATACTTTGAATTAGTTTGTTAGAATTATTGTGAGTAGTCTGTGGTACACAAGGCTACATAACAAGCTATAAATTTCCAATGTATGATGATCTCGTATTGTATAGGATTTCCGTACAATGAGAGGTCAGCTTATATTGGTAAATTATAACTTGTTATGTAGCCGTGTGTACTAACCACAAACTTACCATAGACATTACCACCACAGATTATAAAGCTTTGATGAAGTTTAGTCATATAAAGATATTTTAATAAATATAATTTATTAATTGTCATCATATCATTAAGCGTGTGAATTGAGCGAAAAAAAAAAACGTTGTAAAAACAAGAAATTCATTCATATTTTTTTTAAAATCCGCGTTTTTGAAGCAACACTGCCGCATTTTCAATTTCCTCATCTGGCAAGTGGCAACACTGATGCTACGTCCAACAACGGAGCCTTGGCGAGACGTACCTACCTACAGCAACTTGTTGTATTGTGTTGCTGTAATTTGGAGTTCCAAAACTAACAACAAAACAAATGAAAGTTAGAATCTAGTAGCTACTTTGAATTAGTTTGTCAGCGATGTTAGTTATTAATGTGTAATCGTGAAAGTGATAGTATTATGATATAATGTTGACATGTACTAGTCAAAGTTTTTCTAAAAAATTTCAAAACTACGTTTTGGCGCGGATTGTGACGCCGCGCCGTGGCGGTCCTTGGGGTGGCGACCTATGGGCTATGTCCAGCTGTGGAAGTTTTTCGGCTGAAATGATGATGAAGAAATGAGTTCCTCAACTCCATAATATTAATTCCTGTGTTACAGTTCTGTACACTAGATCATCAGTCTGATGGTTAGCTTTGCAAGAACGAGTGGTGGTCAGTCAGGTAAGTATGCAAAATAGTACCTACCTATCTAGTTAACTTGGTGATAATAATAATTTTAAGGTAAAAGTATACATACAGTGGGTGCTCGCTCGAAGACGGGCGTCGTCACCGAGGCAGGTCTAAGAAAGGCAGGCGACGGCGTGACAATTTGGACTCGTTCGTCAGGAACGATTGACCGGCGAACACACAACTTATGGAAAACTGGAGTAGTATAGGGGAGACCTTTGCCCAGCAGTAGGACAAAATAAGTTAACTAAAAAAAAAGAATAGGCACACATTCAAAACAAGTGAATGTTATTAATCAGATAAATATTCTACCTCTCAGCAGATGAGCCCATTCAACCTGCAGTTGCTAAGTAATGCCTGAAGAACTGAAGACATTAAAGGAACACCGCCTCTACTTGATTTGATCACATCAATGCTGGTACGTAGGTATTCATTATTTCACACACTATTTTTGATAAACATTTACATAAGCATGGAGCATGGAACTAAGAAATGTTGCAACTCATTGTACTCAAAATGATTGATTGAAATGAGTATTATAAATAAATCATACCACTATACATACTTATGATAATAACAATTTGATTTTAAGTAGTTTAATGAAAATGATTTAAAAAAAAGGAATTCGGATGAGTAGAGGCATTAAATAAATCAAATAGTAATAAATGCTTACCATTATTTCCAGCGGTGGTGGCCTGCAGTACACACACATCCGACGCCACTCCGTTCCTCTGTTCCATCAAGAAACATAACCTTGGAAGGCCGCTGGCTCAGTAGCAAAAATGTATTCATAAAAGTTTTTGATGTGATACAAATGAATAAATTCTATTTATTTATATATGTACACACTAAACACTAATAAAGTAAAATACATAAATCATTAGACATTTTATCCAGCAGACCTGCAATAGGAGAGTCTGTTGAATGACAGACATAGCGATAGCACCATTTACATCTATGAAACATAGACATAATGTGAAACAGCTAGGAAAAGTTAAATTAGATTACAGCAACAAATGTAATTTTAACACCTTAAAATACATACATACAAGTTATATAGAAATAAATACATGAATTATTAAAATAATTTAAAATTTTCTTGTTTGCAAGAGTGGTTGGCAATTTGTGTGTGTACCTATTAGTAATATTTATGTTAGGTATATACGGTTTGTATCTTGTAAGTACTGTGGTTTATCTACCAATCTAGATGATGGGATTTTACTACCTATGTGGTTTTTACCTATTATGTATTTAGGTAAACGAACAATAAACCAATCACTGAATACCTACTTGCTTAGTAGGTACAAATTTTCTGAAGTTGATCAATCTCACATCTCAAGTAAAAACCATTTGTTGAAAACAAAATGAAGGTATATATAAAAAAAACGGTTGGATTTAGACATAGAAATATCTATAGGCATTGAAATAAATAGGTACTTACTAATAATTTTATTATTGTGTCTGAACTCGAATACGAATAGGCTTATGAACATGGCCGTCAATGAGGGAAAATTATAAACGTGAACACTTCACCTGATTCTGGTGGTTACCATGGAAACCATGCGATGGTTACCTTTGCAACAGCACTCCGGTGGAGTGAGCACCGGTCTGTGCGCGCGCTACAAGTGTCAGTCTTACTTAGTAGGTACTTAATAATACGATGATGATTAAGATTTGATGAATATTATTTTGTTATTGGCAACGTTTAGTAGGTAAAGTAAAATACTAGGTAGTTATTTATAATCCGCACATCTTACCTACACAAATCGTACCTATAATAGTGCATCTCATCACGCTAGGTTTCGAATTGCATTCAAGTCATCAGCTGACAATAGGTTCTTTCATATTTTTAACAAATAATGTAAGTACCTATGCGCAGACGACGAGGAGACCTTGGAGAAGACGCTTCGTAGTAGCTGTACCTACATAATGTACGTTGGTATTGCATTTTCATAATGTTGTGAGTGCGCATAAGTGACGCGTTACATACACAGAAAATAAACAATGTTTAATTATTGAAAACAAAATGTAGGCAATAAACTGTCTTTTTAAGTGTACTAAAACGTTATGATTCAGACATTGAAATGTCTAAAAGCATTGAAATTATTAGTTATCTACTTACTAATAATTATTGTCTCTGAATACGAATAGGCTGGGGGACATGACCCCTACGCGGGAAAATTAAAAAAAAGACTGTGATATTGATGGAACCGCGCATGCGCGGGGTGAGTAACATCACTCCACGCGATTCTCGTTACCATGGTAACAGCACTTCACGCGCGGGCGGCGTGAGAATGATCACTCCACTCGATTCTCGTTGCCATGGTAACAACACTTCACCACGGCGAGGTGGAGTGAGCCGGTTCGCGCGTGAGTCGGTTGAACTTAGTACCTAATGATGATACCTAATAAAATGAAGATTAGATGAATATTATTTTATTATTGGCATCGTTTAGTTACGGAGGTAGGTACCTAGCTATCTACAATAAAACATTTGTAGGTAATTATTGGACGTTGGTATTTAGTGTGCATAGGTACCTGACGCGATACAAGTAGGTACCTAGTAAGCAAAAACACCTCAATGTGATAATGACAGTGCCTCAGACCAAATAAAAAACCAAGACAGAGCGCTGCGAACAATACCGTGAGGCGTGTCAAAACTGCACCTCCGCTCTGTTCATACACGGCATAAGTTACGCTCACACGCACCCATTTACAACCATTTTAACTACAATCAAACTACACCTCATTGTGTGCACACATGTTTACGAAACCGGCCTCACGTCACAGTCGACAGCGCTTTGTTTTGTTTTTTTTTTTTCTGAGGACAGTGCCTAGCGCGCAAGCGTGGCGTGAACTTATTCACTTCACGAGATTCTTACCGCTTCAGCGTAGTGAAGTGAGCTGGTGCGTGCGCTGCAAGAATGTCATCTGTTGAATTTTGTACCTTTGATGAATATTATTTTATTATTGGCAACCCGTAGGTAGGTTGTCTTGTCTACAATAAAATATTAGGTAGGTACATTTAATCCGCACGTCTTTTTATCTGCTGAGTACGAGGTCCTGGGTTCGATTCCCGGGTCGGTTCGGGTTTTCCATCTGGAATTTTTTAATAGCAGCCCGGAGTCTGGTTTTGTGCCCGGTTGATGGCAATAGGCTCACCCCCTATTACATGGGACTTAAACATAACTGGCGAAATGTAGGTGTACTATATAATAGGTACACCTCTGCCTAACCCTTCGGGGATTACAGGCGTGATGTTATGTTATGTGTCTTTTATCTAAATGATTACATCGTTTACATAGTTTGTGTGGGGTTAAATTACACACTTTTAGCACTCGATCACTGAATCTTCTTATTGAATAGATTTGGGTAAATAACAACGTCGGACAGTCGGCTCGACTTTAGATTCGCTTCTTCAAAACACATCGCGATTGGGTTAAGGGATGTCGTTTATTAATCAATTAAATGGATTAAATAAACGACACATTTCCTTTAGTAGCTAATGGTGCCGATTCTCTTGTACACCGAACTAAACTAACTAAACTATCACTAAAATTCCTTACTTTTGACTATGAGGATCTCAAAGCTATTCTGCAAAATAAATTCTCTAAATTTAAAAATAATTTTGACACATCTAAATCGAATTTGACAGTCGCGACTCCACACGTGATACCTAACCACGTGAATCTTTTTAGAGCCGGAGGCGCGCAGGGTGGGCAGCCTCGACGTGTTTTATATGGATTTTTCACTTTTTGTATGGAAAATAAGAAAAAATATTACCTACATGTAGAGTATAAGATGTTTAAGAGTTTTATAAAGGGAGTCGAAATTTTCATTATTTTTGCGATTGGACACACCGTTTTCGAGATATGAGCAAAAGAAAAAAAAAAAATTCAGTACTATTTTTTCATCTGAAGTCGAGGTGTTGGTGTGAATTTTAGTTCATGACAACCAATTTTATTCCACATGTTTTTAGTCGCGATTAAAAATAGTCATATTTAGTTAGAAAATCTAAATTTTAGGTTAAAAACGTCAAATTCAGAATAGCAAAATTGCCATTTTCACTAAACTAATATCTCAGTGCCATCTTAGTGCTGTCAAACTAAAATATAGTTAATTTGTGTCACTTTAGTCTATTTCAGAATGGGAAATCGTCGTTTGACAGGAATAAACTAAATTTTGGTGATTTTTAGTTTAGTTTAGAGGCATTTGTGACAAGAGAATCGGCACCAGTGTGTTTTATTTTATTTATTGTACAGACTCCAGCACATCAAGCTACCCGAAACTGTCAAATTTTCCCAATCAACTTTGAACCTTATTTTTCAACGATAAAGTTGAAAATCTTTTAAATAAATTTGACAGATTGTAGTGGCTTGAAGTGCTGGTATGTACAGACGCCAGCACATCAAGCTACCCAAAACTGTCAAATTTTCCCAATCAACTTTGAACCTTAAAAATCAGCGATAAAGTTGAAAATCTATTAAATAAATTTGACAGATTGTAGTAGCTTGATGTGCTGGCGTCTGTACGTGCGTAACGCGCTCGCACCTCAGCCTGAAATAAGGGGACTAGTAGCTGACCTCGCATTATTCGGAAATCCTTTAGAATGCGAGATCAGCATAAACTGGATATATATAGCTTGATGTGTAGCCGTGTGTACATAGAGGTTTTTTTTTTAATAAAACAATATTGAGTTTCTGACTGAATTTCTGTTTTACTATTTGCTATTTTATTTAAAACCACCATAAATAGTCATGTTCAGACACTTAAATATTAGCTTTGAAATAATATCGCGGGTCTCAAACCATAGGGGCGTACATGCAAAAATGCGATTTTTTGTTTTTAATGCCATTGGATTCTACTACATGCGATACGTAACCTCAATTTTTCTTGTAATTTAATATTAATTACTTTGGAATTAATTACAAAACATTATTTATCGTAAGCTAGACAATCTGCAATTATTTTTAGGCCATATAGCCGTATAGTAGACGTAAGAGCAATAATTATTACTCTTTGGGGCAGTTTTAACGTGCCACAAAGACGTATGCACGTACGACCTTCAATTTTATTATGATCTAAGAGAATTGTGTCGGGCCATAGGGACTTATGCGCATCGCCTGTCCATTTCAACATGATCCTGAAGATATTTAGTCATCACTTGCAGACGTATGTACACACATCTACACATTTTAGTATTGCTGTCTCAAGATTTCGTCGAAATGTGGACGTATAGTCATATCAAGAATACCCAACACGGTCATTCTGCAATGAGCTGCCATATGGAGTAGACGTCAATTTTAATGCTGAATTAATTATCTTTCGTTGGTCCTATTGGCCTTCTGTTCTGCGCGCAATATAGGCCTGCCCACTGCCACTTAAGTTTGGCAATTTTGCAGGCTATGTCGGTTACCTTGGTTCTCCTACAGATCTCTTCATTTCTGATTCGATCACGTAGGGAAACTCCAAGCATAGCTTACTCCTTTGCTCTTAGGATGATTTTCAGCCTTCTATTGAGGCCCATTTTGAGCATCACGTTTCAGTGCCATAGGTCATTAATGGCAACACGCACTGGTCTAAGACTTTTGTCTTAAGACACTGTGGTATGTGAAACGAGAAGATATAACGCAGCTTCCCGAACGCTCTCCAGCCGAGTCGGACAACGGAGTCGGAGTCGACGATTGACCTCTTTCTCGAAGATCTTCATGAGCTGGCTCTCCCTAATATACAGATCTCTTGCAAAGAACTTGAAGCTCTTGTTCCGCTCTTTATCGCGTCTTTTATACGGTCAGTATTAAAGCACCAAAAGTCGCTTTTTAAGAACTTACAGATCCGTCCATTGAGCTACCGGTAGATGCACGCAACGTCTGAAGACTGCAGGATCATCTCACGTCTCTCCTCCATGAGCTGTAAAGTAGATTCAGAGAGCTTCTTGTTTCTATTTTTACGACGGGTTTTGAAAATCTTAGACCCAACCATATGAACAGTTTTCACGAACCCATCGTTATAATCGTCCATGGAGCTCCCTAAGCACTTGAAATGATTCTGAAGTTTGAGCTGAAAGCTCTCGGGGTTTTGGATTTGGATCGGTGCTGGGCGGATCGTAGACTTCATCAGTCGAGATCTTTCCAGCTTGATATTTAGATTTAATGTACTATTTGCAATTCTTACTATGCGGTGATCACTTCCGGTTTTCAGCGCATTGATGACAGAAACATTATAAAATGTTTGCTTCTTCGTTGACATAATGATGTATCTGTCTTCTTTTTTCTTTAGTTGGATCATACTTTCTGAAGAAGGAGTTTCTTATAAAGAGGCTTTCATTCTCCATAAAATTGGCCAGTAGGTGACCCCGGTGGTTCCGATGTCCAACTCCAAATTGACCCATTCGTAGTTCATAATTGTCTCGTTTGCCCAGTTTCGCATTGAAGTCCCCCATAACAACGGTGAAGTGAGTTTTAGAAGCAAACATGGCTCTGAAAATTTTCTCATACATGGTCTCCACCTCATCGCCGGGGCGTGACGAGGTCGGTGCTAAAACCTGTATTTCCTTCAACGAATATCTTGCTAATATTCTGAGTATAAAGTACGCCACCCTGGTCGACACACTCCCTATCTTCAGCACGTTGCTTACAAAGGACTTATGAATGATAAACCCGATATCACCTTGAGACTGCTGATCGCCCCTCCCGAAAATAGAGATGGTTCCCAGATTTGAGGATTTTCGAGTCCTCCCCCTCTCTTCGGACTTCAGATAACCCAAATACCCAATCGTAACCTGCTTCGAGGTTTACGCGTTTTGTGTGTTGCCACGGCCAATTTTCGGTGACTGTGAATTATCACAATCACCGAAAATTGGCCATGGCAACACTTTTTACATTAATTGATACATTAGTATCAATTAATAATGAGCTCAATTTTGTATGTTTGTGTTTTATATCATTTAATATAATTTTGTTCAGACTTATGATTTTTACATTTTTATATGCATATTTTTTGTTCTTATTTTTGTTCACACCGAAAATATTGTAATTACTACCATTTGTTCTTTTTTTTCTACTCTAGAGAGCAGTGGTGGCCCAGTAGAGAGCAGTGGTGGCCCAGTGGTAACGGCCGCGACTTACGAGCTGTAGGTCGTAGGTTCGAACCCAGGCAGGCGCTTTACTTTGTGTAAATTATTTCATCACCACTGCTCTCAAAACGGTGAAGGAAAACATCGTGAGGAAACCGGCATGTCCTAGAACTGAAAATTCGAAGACATGTGACATCTACCAACCCGCACTGGGCCCGCGTGGTGGATTACGGCCCACTCCCTCTCACAGAGAGGAGGCCTGTGTCCCAGCAGTGGGAACATTTATAGGCTGATGATGATGATGATGATGTTCTTTTTTTTCTACATTGTAGAACAAAAATGATCTATACTTCCACTTAGAATTCAAACACCTCTCAGTATTAATGACAAGCCAGACAGGCGTACAAATTATTAAAATCACAGAAATAACATTAATTTTGATGGTTTCTCATTCCTAAATTGCAATATTTTAAATCACCAACTAAGTTCAAATAAATATTGGTATAATTATTAATAATTTAAAGAAAAAAGTTTTACGTCCATAAATTCCAAGCATTTTTGGGGGAATTTTGATGGAGTTTTACCGTATTTCCGTCATGCCAAATACGAAAAACTGGTGTTATAGAGGAAATACCTTAAAATCAAGCATCCCATATGAACTGAACTGTAAATATATGGCCACATGCAAAAACACAATAAGCTGGCTCAATCACAAAAAAAGTTATTCAGTTTTTTGTCTCTCCTGAAAAGTAACGGTTTTGTGGATACGCCCCTATGGTTTGAGACCCGCGATATAAAATGATCAAAAGAATTTGCATAAAAATGTTTTGAAAATCTCGATTATGATTTTTAATGGAACGCTTGGTCATCCCTAGCATGAGATGGGATGACACTGACAGTTCACTCCACGCTCACTTCACTTAAGATAACACGGTGAGATGGTTACAGAATAGCAATGCAGGTATTCCAACGTTGTATCACATTCCCGAGGCTGTGAAAATAGAGAAAACTAATTTTCCCAGATATGAGACCTAGCTAGATCGATTTTTCGCCCCCGTAAACCCCTATATTGCAACTTTCATCGAAATCGTTAGAGCCGATTTCGAGAACGTGAGTAGAAATCTAGGTATATACAAACTAATATATTTATACAAATATTGCTCGTTTAATTAAATTTACCTGCAATCCTGTCACTATAGCATCCATTGAATACCATTGTAAAATGCTCATTTAGTCTTATCCGATCACAAAATCAAAACTTTTAACCATATGTTATAGAAGGCGCGTTCTACTACTAAGTTACCTAGGTACAAACAGCTCCGCAAGCCCCCCCCCCCCCCCAAAGACATGTGCGTTCAAATCCGTAATAGGCCCAAGTTACTTTTAGTATTTTGCAAAAGCGTTTTATTTCAATAATGTATCATTTTAGGGAATAGGGTTATCTATCATTTACGTGAAGTTATTTAATGTTTAAGTAGCCTGGAGATTTCAAGACCGTTTGCCGTGCATAAGATTGGAGGTTTAAATCCTAGTCACGAAATGTTCTTTGTGTCATGCATTATTTATTTTTTAATATAAAGTATTTTTCTATTTTGTTTTAGTAATATTTCATAAGAATTTAAAAATAAAGAAAAATAAAATACTTTAATAATCATTTAATAATATTTATTATTGCTATTATTTAACAAAACTTTGATCTTATTTTACTACAAAGATTTATATTTTACAATTTGATTTGATAATTTACAGTTATCATATTCATAATATACATAATTTTGCCAGCTGACACAAACGGGGCCCTAGACAAGTGACATCCTATTAAAACGCAAACGATAAATTAGGTAGCGCTAGAAATAATCAATAGGTAGTTTTAAGTGAACGTTTACATCAAACATTGTTATCATTGTTTTCATGCTGTATGGCTCCAATTATTTACAATAAATTACCAAATGGTTGGAAAGACTTGACAACAGTGCTGTTTAAGAGTAGACTACGTAATTTTTTAAAGGATAAGGCGTACTACAGTATGACTGAGTTTTTATCACAGAAATTCTTTTGCTGAAATGTTGCTCCCATATGGTAATATTCTAATAATTATTTCATATTGACATTTTTATTCTTTTTATTTAATTTATTATTTTAGACGAGAATGTGACTAAATACCTATCTGTTTATGTGCCGTCTTAATTTATTGACATTTTATTATTATTGGCATGAAATTGTGACATGTAGGTACCTTGACTTTTTATTTTTCATTTTGTTAATGTTACATTTGATTACCTATCCATTTACCTAAACAATTTTGTATGCCTTCTGGCGGGTCTTAGTATGGACCGATATTTATTTGTAACAGCTGTATAATCTTATACCCTATGTTCACAAAATTTATAAATGAATTTGAATTTGAAAGTATGGATTAATTTTAAAAAGAAAACGTTAATGGATACCCTCAAATGATAACATCTACCGATTAGACAGAGACTTTCAGTATAGTATAAAGTACTCTGTGACAGAGATCTAAAGATAAAGTGACACGGACGATAGTACATAACAATTTCATCGCAAATCATGTAGACTCGCTGGCTAGTTCGTCAAATGGGGTATGAGTATGACGACGTTCAGTGGTGCGATGGTTCGAATCTAAGTCGAAACAATGAATTCTTTTGAAGTATTCTTTAGATTATTCGTATCGAATTCAATGTTGTAGCAGTGTAACATTTTAAAACTTGAGGGGTTAGAACATACTGACGCTGTGTGTACATACATACCATAGGAAAGTATTTCACCAAAATACTTTAGTAAGTATAGTCAGCAACAAAACTCGATTAAAACTTATGTTATCTAAATCGATATAAAATAATTCGATACATTTCATGGTTTTATGCTCCACGCAAACGAGCCACCGACTACAGCCACCGGTGGCTGTCGCACGCCACGTCCTTTGGTACCGCGCAAACGAAGGTGGTCGGTGGCCGCCACTAGTACCCGGTGGCCGCTACAATTTGTAACACCCCTGCTGTACAATCTCACAAATTCGTGTGTGGACACCACTCACTACACGTATGCAGCGATTCCATACAAAACGTGTTAAAAATCATGTAAACAGCTTGTCGCCAGCCACCGGTGCCTGTGGTCGGTAGGTAGCCCGTTTGCACGGAGCCTAAGAGTTAATACTACTACGATGTCTTAAATATTATCATTTTCGTGCTCTCTCTGCGATTGCACCAGCACAATGGAAGGTGAGACATCCGCGACGCGACACCGCTAAAACAATTTCCATCAAATTTCCACAGAAATTGTTCCACCAGAGTCGCCTGGCAACGTCACATCGCGCCTGTCTGCGACAGCGTTAACGCTGTCGCAGTGGCCGAATTCTAGGCGAAGCATATTTAAAATAGACGAATAAATGAAATCATCGACACGAAGAAGATAGGAATTCTTGAAAATGTATTCCAAAACTCTTTAAAGACTCAAACCACACGAGAGTCAATACTTACTAGACAAAGGTAAAGATATTCTTTGCTGCTCATGCGGATTGCTAAGGCCCAAAATAATCTACCAAATAAAGGCATGGTGAAGGATAAACAAAACCTAAAACCTTCTTTAATTTTAAATTCCTTGAATGTAACCCGCATAGTTAGTCTCGAGATAATCGCAACCCGCATCATGAAAAAAAAGAAGTCTCACAATACGCAGCGTTTATTCAAAAGAGCTTGTCTTTGAAGTGGTGGCAGCGTGACATGTAAAACGCACTTGTAACTGATACAATCTTTAATCTTCGCACCTTTTGGTGTGGTCCGGGGCTAGCCAAGCAGTTTATAAATAGGGGGCAGAGTCCGCTTTGTGAGCTGAAATGAGACTAGCGAGAGATAAGAATCTTGAAAGTGCTCCAAGACTGCGGTGAGCGGCACGACGCGACGTCAAGGGCACTATGATCTATTGCGCTTTTCATTACGTCACACTTCCATATTTGTGATTCTCTTGGCGAATTTCTTTGTTTACTTTTTATAAGTTTATTCAAATAATTTTCTGTAGATTTTTGTGGCTATAAATGATACGTTAATCATTGTACCTACCTAGCGGTATTCTGGTGGTATTGCAAGTAGGTGTACGTTACCCCAGCAAGAAAGTATCTCCTAGAGTTATATGAGTAGAACGTATAGTTGGTGCCTTATCTGCTGTAAATTATCCACATAAAAAATGTGTGCCCCCTGTCGTTTTGGAAAAAAAACGGAAAAACGATTCTTGCTGGGGTAACGTTTTTCTAGCAGGAAAATTCTAAACGAATGATCGGAGAGAGAAAAATTGTGCATGGCCAGAGAGCTTATATGTGTGCCAAAATGTGCCCCCAAAATTAAAATCTGTGCCCCTTCAGATTTTCGAGATATTACATTTTCTGCTGGAGTAACGTTTTGATGAATCGTATATCTCTAAAACCACAGCATGTGTCCCTGTAGAATAAACATACACGATTAGCTCTTAATGTGTGCCCCTTAGTGCCCCAATTAGATTTAAGAAAATATTTATAGTTTTCAAGTTATCGCGGTTTTATGAAAACCCGAAAAAACATCGCAGCGCCTAAATGAGACAAAGCATAAGTTCACTGAAAACTGTATTCGGTCCTTCTTGACACTAATAATAACCATACAAAGTTTCAAAACTGTTCATGCATGCGTTTTTGAATAATCTTGCTAAAGTCAAAACGATGGTGTCATAACTTTGACGGCAAAATACAAGGAACTGGCTCAATCCCAGATGTGTAGGTGTAAACCAAAATCTTGTGCCTTTAGTTAAAAATATATGGTGAAAATATTGAGCTTGGAATGTTTCGCATTAAGTAAATATAAACAAAAAAATAAAATATGTAAACAACGGCTGGTTATCCGACCAAATTCCAATGACTACTAAAAAGCGACGGATTCATACATATCGATGACCTTCTTTATTGGACGTATTATACCTAAACTGTTGTCCGTACAGTCACGTTCAAAAGTTTTGGGAGCTAATTAAAAATATTAAAACAATATTTAAATATTTAAATCACAGATCAGTTTTTCATCTAAGTCTAACATATAATTAGTAATTTCGCATCACAAAAAATCACAGATCAGTATTAAGTATAAGTATAATATTGTGTAAAAAAATATTAAATTTGAAATCACAGATAAATAATTTACTTACGAGTAATTTGCTTATTCATAGATTCAGGTAAAGTGTGTTAGTATAGTAAACCGCATAAAGATATAACTGTAAACATCGAATGTGCACAAATTATCTGATGGTATTTGGCTATAAATAAACATATTTATCCCATATACGTAACAACATTATCACATTCGCAGTCGCTCCATGTAAAATACTGGTATTCAGCTGCATCCGGTTAGACTGGAAGCCGACCCCAACATAGTTGGGAAAAGGCTAGGCAGATGATGACGTAACAACATTATCACCTGACTGTGGAATGACACTTATAAATCTAAAACGCCATCAAATCAAAATTATGTGACACTACATATAATCGTTGGTTAATAATTATAAATCCCTCATAGGTACGTAATACGACATACAAAATGGAATTTTCTACTTCAGTGTACTCAGGCACAACACGTGTGAACCGGTTAGTGAGTAAAGTAAAGAAGGTCATCGATATGTATGAATCCGTCGCTTTTTAGTAGTCATTCAAATTTGGTCGGATAAACGGCCGTTGCTTATATATTTTGGTTTTTTGGTAATATTTACTTAATGCGAAACATACAAAGCTGAATATTTTCACCATATATTTTTGACTAAAGGCACAAGATTTTGGTTTACACCTACACATCTGGGATTGAGCTTGTTCCTTGTATTTTGCCGTCAAAGTTATGACACCATCGTTTTGACTTTTAGCAAGATTATTCAAAAACGCATGCATGAACAGTTTTGAAATTTTGTATGGTTATTATTAGTGTCAAGAAGGACCGAATAGTTTTCAGCGAACTTATGCCTTGTCTCATTTAGGCGCTGCGATGTTTTTTCGGGTTTTCATAAAACCGCGATAACTTGAAAACTATAAATATTTTCTTAAATCTAATTGGGGCACTAAGGGGCACACATTAAGAGCTAATCGTGTATGTTTATTCTAAAGGGGCATATGTAATGGTTTTAGAGATATACGATTCATCAAAACGTTACTCCAGCAGGAAATGCAATATCTCGAAAATCTGAAGGGGCACAGATTTTAATTTTGGGGGTACATTTTGGCACACATATAAGCTCTCTGGCCATGCACAATTTTTCTCTCTCCGATCATTCGTTTAGAATTTTCCTGCTAGAAAAACGTTACCCCAGCAAGAATCGTTTTTCCGTTTTTTTTCCAAAACGACAGGGGCACACATTTTTTATCTGGGGGCACATTTACAGCAGATAAGGCACCAACTATACGTTCTACTCATATAACTCTAGGAGATACTTTCTTGCTGGGGTAACGTAAACTGCAAGTAGTAAGTACATAAACATCTATTATTCGTAAAAGCGATTGTGAGCAAGCTTTTTATACGAATATGAATCTTATTGTGTACCTACATATTACACAATTTGCATGTAGAAAGAAAGATATGTGTACGGATATAGTTGCTAAATATTTGGATATTTCTACTGTGTTATTTAGTTTTCATAAAGCTTTCACAGAGATTTCTATTCTACAGTTAGAATATAAAATTGTTTGACAGTGTGTAGATGTTGTATGTGAGTATTGTAGGATTGTACCAAATAATTCTAGCACTACTTGTAAGAAAAACAACGTTGTTCAATTAATAGTATATTTATTTGTAAATAACTAAATCAAAACTAACATTTAGCAATAAATTGACTCAGGGTAGTACTTGCCAGAAGAATACCTATCATTCAATCTTTGAAATTCCCCAGCGGCGTCCTGAGCCCATAATAAATCGAGAATACGTGAACATCAAAATATGTTAATTTCAACAATAAAACAATGCACCTACACATGCGAATAGTGTTAGAAAGCTAAACCGCATTAAAAGTTAAGATTGAATGTCACATACATAATACTAGGATTTTGAATAAAGCTTAGTTTTACACGTGGCGGTCACAATAGTGAGATATTTAGGATTTTATTTAATTCTACATACATATTAGGTAACGACATACATACATTCGAAGATTGACTACAGACAAGAAAAGGTATGCGTCGGTTTATACAAAGCATTGGATGTTGGTGTTATTCCTTACATTGTGCCGTTCACAACGGCGGTAACTACAAGCCAACTAAACCTATGCGCAGGGGCCGGAAGGTTGCAAACCAAAACGACCTGATGACGATTACAATTTATTACATACATTTTATGTACTAAGGTGCAATTTACTTTAAATCAGGTGCCTAGTTACTAGACATTTACTCACTAACTAATAATATCTCATGTACAGTATCGATAAGCGAAACTATTGTAATGGTAACAACCGCACTTGCAAGCGAACAATTGTATGGAAGTGTTACGGCCAGTGAAAAATACAAATAGGACAAAATTACTGGAAATTAATCATGGAAAACAACCAGCATTTACTGGTACATAACTGTATTATTAATTTAAATTTTTTGTATGTGTTACAGAAATACTTAACACATTTATAAGCTTTTGTGTTTTTTTTTTTTGTCAATAATTTTAATCAATAAATCTCATTAATAATAAATTCGGCTCAGAATTAAACAACTATACAATCATCTCTGTACAATTAATCAAAATCGCTATTTTATTTGTATATAGCCCGTTATAAAATCTTCCGTCAGAACCTGTTAATCACATTAACTAATTGCTGCGGTAATAATGAATAAGTTCCAATTATATTATTGACACATTAAATACGCTGGCCTTAACAGATTCGTTATACATTTGTTAAGTGAATTCGATATAAGTATGATTAAGTGGCAAAACACTACAGTATCACAAACGTAGGCGTAGCGAACTATTGGCATCAACGCCATACATTCCGTTGTTCAAATATATCTAACAAACTTCCATCAAAGATTCCCTCATCACCTCTTCATGTAACCAGCTACGCCCATAGACAATAAATATTATTATCTAATATATCTATCGCCCGCGGAGTGCGATTACAGCTCTACGTAATAAGATTACCAATTCTATGTACGTATCCGAGACTAGCAAAAGAAACGTTTTAACTTCAAATCCGTTAACAACAAAAATATCGAATAAAGAATAGTAAAAAAATAAAACATCAATTTATGTACATGAAAATAATACAACCAGCGCATTGCCGCTACTTTGAACTAATGTACCATTTTGTTTCTGAAGTAATTATTATTATCTAGTACGCAACATCTTATAGTGGAGACTACGTGACACTATATTACGTGTTATATTGCTTTTACAATAAAAATAAATTATGTAGGTTCTACAGATCACGTATGCTACATTAAATAAATAAATAATAATTTATCTAACTAATCTACCTAAACATGAAGAGAATTACAACAAATACTGAGAGTAAGGAGAAAAATAATATTTTTTAATATTATACAAAAATAAATTTCGTTCGACAAAAATAAATGATCATGTCAAAGATACAAGACATTACGTTTCGAGATAGTTTTACGTAGTTATTTAGATTCTATTACATGTGTTTTATTTAATATGGCATAAATTTTATTGTGTCTACTTTATTTCAACAGTATGTCAGTTTACATTTTGTGTGTACGTTGACGGTGTTGATTCATGAATGGCTCCTATTTGAATTGTATCTATGATTAGACGGTGTGTTGGAGCATAAGCTAGCCATTCAGGATTGCCATCGCGTATGTTCGTGTCTAGATAAGGTCGTTTATAGTGCGATGAACTCTTCGAGAAGATTCCTGAGCTCCTTGTTGTGAGCTGCCTTGGAGCCGGTGGCCGGGGCGGCGGCAGTCGCACGGCCGTGGTAGCTGGAACAAAACAAAACATTATATAATTTGAGGTCAGTTGATCACGTGTTATACTAGCAAAAAATATAAAATAACACAAAGTTTATTCAATAGTAATTATCAGCCCACGTTCGCAGGGACGTAAAAATATCGCGGCGGGATTTTTTCGCAAACTGGATTTTCAACGCTCTGCTTAGCGCCAAGAGTTGAAAATCCAACAGTGTTTTTTTCGACGCGTTGGGATACTATGTTGAATTCTCAACGCTCGGCTCAACACCGAGAATTGAAAATCCAGTGCGCGATAAAATACCGGCGCTATATTTTTACGTCCGTGCGTACATGGGCTTATTATTGTTTCGTGCGCCCTGCAGCTTGAGTTCCGCGAGTTAAAATAACATTAAATATTTATAAGCATGAAAGCTGAGCTTCATCATTTCTTCGCATGTGTTCTGATACGCCGCGTAGACGCTGCGCGAACATGACGCTAATGCTACGTAAATGTGACATAGTTTCGATTCAATCACGTCTCCGCAAAGCAAGCGCAACGTTAAGATGCCTTTCCATCAGAGATGTGCAATGCTACGTTGTTATGCATGCGTTCGATATCCAGCAATCATATTAATTGGTCCACATAGCATTGGAAACCGGTTCAACAAAACCATGTTTTTATATGGAAGCATGCGTGCTATGAATGCGTGCTATGGATGCGCGAGTGCGAGTGCGAATGGTGTGGTGTGTGTGTGTGTGTGTGTGGTGTAGAGCAGCCGCAGCCGCTCCCCGTGCCTTCCCTACTGTCGATGCATCATGCATCTTCATAGCACATCTCACTCACTCCGCTACACAGCTTGGAATTAGTGGAAACGGTCACATCGTTTCGCAGCGTAGATTGTGATCTACGCTGCGAAACGATGTGACCGTTTCCACCAGAGATGTGTCTCTGGTGGAAAGGCACCCTTATGCCTTTACGTAGCGTCTGCGTGGAGTCAACGCGACGTGAATGTTTACGCAAGGCATGCGCTCAGTACGTGGACATAATTAATTAATACTATGCCAAAGTTAAAGCTAGATAAAAATCGGATCGTATTCCAGTAACTCCTAATCTTTACCAAGGTTTTTCAGTACATAGGAACCCTGTATAATTTGGGTAAAAAAGATTTTAAACACAATCTAAGCTCCCATAAAGCAGTTACCAACACGTTAAAAAGCAAAAGATTTTTGAGATTTAGAAGAAAACATGCATATTAGTTATAATTTTATTTGATTAATTCAATTATTTTAACCAAACTCAAGTCGAGTATTAAGACTCCTTTAGTCATCGTTAGATTGAGACTGCACTATCACAGTACACACTGAGTTTTTGTTCTACCGACTTGAATTTAGCATTATAGTGAAGCCAACATTCAAGGTGTTTGACTACTATTAAAATGTGGAAAAATATGTTATCTTTTTTTTTTAAATGAACAGAATACGATGTCATGCTTTTATCGATAGAAAAGACCATCACTATTGCATGCGATATGACGTTACTGTCTTCAATTTTGTGTTGCCCTTTACAAAATACAACACCCATGGATAAATAAGTATTTAGAGTCTGGCCACGCTAAGTCTGCATAAGTAAAAAAACGGTGGAATTTGAAAATCTATAGACGGCAACACCATCCTGTCCTAAGAAAAAGAATTTGATACTTTGTTTGTCTTTTTGTTTCTGATAGGTTATTTTTGTTTATATTCTGATTTATTATTCCTGTTAAAGAATAGTCACTTTAGTACGATGCAGTGTGGATTTGATACAGTTTTGTCATCGTATGGAGATAGAGCATAGGTACGACATAGTCTATTACACATAATCTATTATGCAAAAATGAAAAGGCAAAATATCAAAATCATTAGATCTACTTACAACCCCGAAACTGACATAACTGACTGATGTAAAAAATATACCATATATAAAACTTTTTGGGGTTGCCCATTTATTCCATTGCAGACTTAGCGTGGCCAGACTCTATCTTAGTCAAATTTATTCAAAAATAGTCAAATACCCTATTATAATTGCTTTTATTTAGGAATGAAATGATTCAGGCAGGATTTTGTGATAGCAAGCAATATAGGATTTAAAAGGTTCGTGAAGCGAAGAACACAGGCGGAAAGGTACGGGAAGGAGAGGGACGCCATATGCCGTTATCTCACCTAATGGTGCGCGGCACTGTTTCATCGTCACCTGACACAGGCTTCTCTTCCCGCCCGAAAAGCTGGGAGAACCAGTTACCCTTTTGAGGCTTAACACTGCAACCAATAGCCAGTTAGATTATGGCGGTACCGCACCGTGTTAAGGAAATATCACCATTATTTTTGAATTGCGCGAAAATGAATAAAATAGGGATCGGAAATGTTACCGAATGAACAGCCACACATGCAAATTTGAAAACCATGCAAGCCGAATTTGATAGCCTAACCGAAACTCAAGCTGCATTTTTTCGAACTAATACAGAATAGTTAAAAAAATATTATTTAAGAAAATACATTTCATGATTTTTCTATTCTGAGAATGAATAGAACAAATACAGATTTATAAAAAAAATCTTCAGAATGTACTTTTTTATTGCTTAGTTTCGGAGTAAAATAATAATAAAAACAGAACAGCGTGCGATGACATCACTAAAACGCCCAAAATAGTCTGTCCATAGTAGTAGTAAGGCATATGACATCGGAATGTCTGAAGTCAAGATTATGGATTCAAATGTTCATAGTTTACAATAGAACGGATTTCAAAGATGTTTATAAATGATGTCTTATTTCTATATGTAATTATAATTAAGATTATAATAGAAGCACGTTGAAATGTTGCCAATTAAAGTTCCTAATTGACAACATTTAACATTATAATATGTCACCCAGCCAGCATGGCAAACGTGCTCTGCTTGCAACTTCAGATAATTATTTTGTATGTCTTCGAATTGAAGCTCTGGCCAAACTCAAGCAAATCTCGCGCGTTATGCGGGACGACATTTGCTCGCGTCGATTGTGTCTAACTTACTTGTATGGACATGGCGCAAATAGGCGCATTACTTCCTAATCATTCAAACAAGTCGCGCGCAGCGTCCTGCGTGATATTCATCTCAGTGTGGCCAGAGCTCGAAAGCGACAGTATTTCGTTTTGCCAGTCACTTCACAAAGTGTTTATTAGAAAAGCTCTAATATTTATTGAATAAGTGAACCTTCAAATAAGACCTATTTATAAATACGACCCCAAATCCAGAAACAAACTATCTGTAAAATAAAAACTACTTCAAAGTTGATACATACGCAACGGTCTTCTGGTTCTGCAATAAGGTGCGGAACCTGGGCTCGACGTACTGCCAGTATCCGGAGTTCTTGTGTTCCTCCTGGCTCCACACGATGGTCGCGTTCGGGTACTTGTCAACCTCGGCCTTGATCTGATCGTATGGGAACGGCGAGATTTGCTCCACTCTGGGGAAAGAATCACGGAATGAATGTATGATATAGTGAAGGGTTGCTGAAATCGACACGTGTTTCACCTTTCAACGAGGCATCCTCAGGATGACGATTGACTTGTCGCGAACCCGAACATGGCGTGTTGCCACACCGAGCGCTGAACGCAGAAAACGCTGAGCGCTCGGTATGGCAACACGCCATGTCAATTTCTTTCAAGGTTTTTTATAGCTCTTTAGAAATAGCTAAGCGGAACAGGTTACTAAATATATCCACGTGTATTGTATTTTATATTTTTTTAGTAAACATGCCATTTTTTTCATAGCATCTTAGTCAAAGTGTCACAAATAATAATAAAATTCCAAATGTGTATTTTATTTTTCAGATGCACTTACCTGACAATAGCAATCTCCTTCTCGAGTCCCTTCTCGCGCCTGTGCTTGAGCAGGTCGTAGTACACGCGGCCGGAACAGAACGAGATCTTGCGCACTCCTTCGGGATTCTGAGCAGCAGGGCCATCCTCGGGAATCACTCTGATTGAGAAAAAAGGAAGGTAAATAAAAAACAAGGATAGTGAACTTTAGACCTAGATTAAAATTATTTCTGATAAACTTCTACACTGTGCAAGTTGTATGGCCTATTAATGAATTATTTGAAGTGGTGTTTTGAATGTGGCTTGTGGCTAAGTGACAACAGCTGCACAGGTCGATCGATCAGGTTAAGCTACGCTTGCCGCGGTTGGTCTGTGGATGGGTGACCATCTTTACATAGCAAGACCCCTCCGTGCCTCGGAAAGCACGTTAAGCCGTTGGTCCCGGCTGTCATTTGACAGTCATTACGGGTAGTTAGAAGCCCGAAAAGTCTGACAACCAGTCTTACCAAGGGGTATCGTGTTACCTAGTAACTAGGTTGTGGAGGTCAGATAGGCAGTCGCTCCATGTAAAATACTGGTATTCAGCTGCATCCGGTTAAACTGGAAGCCGACCCCGACATAGCTGGGAAAAGGCTAGGCAGATGATGATGAAGTAGGTAACCAAAAACATGTAAAGAATCTAGCTAATCCTTGCCTTTAACTGTGTCATAATCCTGAATCTAAATATAATCAAGGATTGAAGCCTGTTAACTACGAAAGTTATCAGTTATCACACATCATACGTAAATAATGTATAGCAACTCGTATTCATGGTAAACCAAAATTGCGGACTCTTGTTGCAACAACATGTGTATCTGTATTGGCAGCAACATACAGAAAATGTGTCACATGTTTTCTTTCTTGTTTAAGTTAACCTATGTTGTCCCACTGCTGCAAAAAGGTTGTTAACCAATGTTGTCCCACTGCTGCACAAAGGTTATAGTTAACCTTTGTTGTCCCACTGCTGCACAAAGGTTATAGTTAACCTATGTTGTTCCACTGCTGCACAAAGGTTATAGTTAACCTATGTTGTCCCACAGCTGAGCAAAGGTTATTATAGTTAACCTTTGCTGTCCCACTGCTGCACAAAGGTTATAGTTAACCTATGTTGTTCCACTGCTGCACAAAGGTTATAGTTAACCTATGTTGTCCCAGTACTGAGCAAAGGTTATAGTTAACCTATGTTGTCCCACTACTGAGCAAAAGTTATAGTAAACCTTTGTGGTCCCACTGCGACATAAAGGTTATAGTTGTTAACCTATGTTGTCCCACTGCTGAGCAAAGGTCTCCCCTATACTTTTTCAATTTTCTTTGTATTTGGTCTTCTTGGGCCACTCAGTCAGGAATGAGTCCAATGGTCTATGCATGTATAAGGAATAGAAGCGTGATATTATGTTACCTTTTCCGAAGGGTTCGGCTGAGGTGTACCTACATAAAAGATGGTAAGTAATAGTTCTATTAATTCCAGTTCTTACCTCTGGAAGCACGATCCGGCCTTCATGTCATCGAAAGAGGACTTGGCCTCTGGGTGACGCAGCAGCGACTTGGGCGTCATGAGGATGAGCGGCTTGCGGAAGGGCAGCGCGATCTGTCGGCGCAGGATGTGGAAGTACGACGCGGGGTTCGAGCAGTTGGCCACGATCCAGTTGCAGTCGTGCAGTTGACGGACTGTGGGTAAATATAGAGTTAGATTTTTGAACTTATGGTTACCGTTTTTCACAAATTGTTTAACGGTCGTCGATCTAACGCCTCCAGATTAAGATGCTGGTCCGCCCTGCCCCAAAAATACAAATCTGAACAATTTTCATAAAAAGGTTCTGAAAAACTGATCTGATTTCAAAGCTACACTACTGCAGAGTGCCAAAGGATATGTTTTATGTTAGAACACGCGGACGCTGTTTTAAATTAAACAGCGTATTCGTCAATCCATCTACGACAGATACACGACTACCTTGAATCGTCAAGCACAAGTGATTTAAAATATGGGTATCCTTTTACTTACTGGGATCACCACCCACCAAACTAATCGTACGCCTACCTGCTGGTACCTGCGGGTAGGCGTACGTTTGGTTTTGATACAGAAATAATAGAAAATTAAGCAAGCCTAATGTAAGGGTCGTCCGGGCAAGTACCAATGTGACTGTTTTCAATTCATAGGTACTTTCCGAGTTTATCTTGAACTTTACCGACATCGTGAGGAAACCCGGACCATAGTTAATATAAGTCTGAAATCGCCAACCCGTATTGAGCAAGTGTGGTGATTACAGCTCGTGCCTTCTCTGTATGAGAAGAGGGCTTTGGCTTGCAGTGGGACAATAATGGACTGGTGTTTCGTTTATTAAATTTTTTAACATAAAAAATACATTGTTAAATATATTTTTTTAATCTTTAAAAAATTTAAAACATAGTGTTCCGCTGGTGTCGGGAGCAGCTATTATTATACTATTATTATTATAATGTAAAGGTAAACTGACCTTCATAGTCGGGGCTCTCGGGCGGCATGTAGTCGGGATCGTCGGCGCACATCTGCAGGAACCTCTCGGGCCGGGCGGACGAGTGCTCGGGGCCCTGTGAGTTATTTTATTATTTTTAGAATCAATATAATTTTATAAAGTATGATGTTAATAATTGCAAAAGTCCTGTACATTCTATGTATGTAGAACTATTTACAATATTCTAAAGACATTCGATTTAAATAAAAACTACTAAAAATAGACACTGTTTTGATATTTGGTGATTATTGAAAATGATTTACCGTGGAGGAAAACGCGGTGCTTGTCACCTTTTTCATATCATATGTATTAGAGCTAGCACGCACAGCGAATAAAAAATTAAAAATGGATTTGTATGCAGGTTGCGGGATAACATCAGACAGAAAAAAAATCCGTACATATTTTATTCGCAGTACTCGCTACCTCTACGTCGTTGATCGTCATTCTTGACTCACCATTCATATCATAATAATACGACAAAGTTCTAAGATCTTGACATCAAAATATGTTTTGTTTTATTTTTAAATTAGTTCCTTGTAGGTATTTCCTTAATATTCATGTAATTTGTAATTATTTAATTGTGCTTTTACATCAAATAAACCATTTATCTATCTATCTACTTTTCACAGGCCAACACAGAAGTGCATATGGCCCATTATAAGGTCGACTATTCAAAACTGAACACTTTAGCATCTCGGATGAGATCAACGTGTCGTATAACTCAACGTGTTGTATAGCTCTACGGGTCGTGTCGTATAGCTCAGTGTGGTATAGCTCAGTGTGGTATAGCTCAGTGTGGTATAGCTCAAAGTGTGGTCTAGCTCAACGGGTCGTATAGCTTAACGTGTGGTATAGCTCAACGTGTGGTATAGCTCAACGTGTCGTATAGCTCAGTGTCGTATAGCTCAACGTGTCGTATAGCTCAATGTGTGGTATAGCTCAACGGGTCGTATAGCTCAACGTGTCGTATACTTAGCGCGCGGTATATCTCACCATGCCCTCCATGCCGTGCGGCAGCAGCAGCACGAGGCCGGACTGGCGCACCCACTTGGCCTGTCCGCTGGCGATGTATAGTATATCTCACCATGTATAGTATATCTCACCATGCCCTCCATGCCGTGCGGCAGCAGCAGCACGAGGCCGGACTGGCGCACCCACTTGGCCTGTCCGCTGGCGATGTATAGTATATCTCACCATGTATAGTATATCTCACCATGCCCTCCATGCCGTGCGGCAGCAGCAGCACGAGGCCGGACTGGCGCACCCACTTGGCCTGTCCGCTGGCGATGTATAGTATATCTCACCATGTATAGTATATCTCACCATGCCCTCCATGCCGTGCGGCAGCAGCAGCACGAGGCCGGACTGGCGCACCCACTTGGCCTGTCCGCTGGCGATGTATAGTATATCTCACCATGTATAGTATATCTCACCATGCCCTCCATGCCGTGCGGCAGCAGCAGCACGAGGCCGGACTGGCGCACCCACTTGGCCTGTCCGCTGGCGATGTATAGTATATCTCACCATGTATAGTATATCTCACCATGCCCTCCATGCCGTGCGGCAGCAGCAGCACGAGGCCGGACTGGCGCACCCACTTGGCCTGTCCGCTGGCGATGTATAGTATATCTCACCATGTATAGTATATCTCACCATGCCCTCCATGCCGTGCGGCAGCAGCAGCACGAGGCCGGACTGGCGCACCCACTTGGCCTGTCCGCTGGCGATGTATAGTATATCTCACCATGTATAGTATATCTCACCATGCCCTCCATGCCGTGCGGCAGCAGCAGCACGAGGCCGGACTGGCGCACCCACTTGGCCTGTCCGCTGGCGATGTATAGTATATCTCACCATGTATAGTATATCTCACCATGCCCTCCATGCCGTGCGGCAGCAGCAGCACGAGGCCGGACTGGCGCACCCACTTGGCCTGTCCGCTGGCGATGTATAGTATATCTCACCATGTATAGTATATCTCACCATGCCCTCCATGCCGTGCGGCAGCAGCAGCACGAGGCCGGACTGGCGCACCCACTTGGCCTGTCCGCTGGCGATGTATAGTATATCTCACCATGTATAGTATATCTCACCATGCCCTCCATGCCGTGCGGCAGCAGCAGCACGAGGCCGGACTGGCGCACCCACTTGGCCTGTCCGCTGGCGATGTATAGTATATCTCACCATGTATAGTATATCTCACCATGCCCTCCATGCCGTGCGGCAGCAGCAGCACGAGGCCGGACTGGCGCACCCACTTGGCCTGTCCGCTGGCGATGTATAGTATATCTCACCATGTATAGTATATCTCACCATGCCCTCCATGCCGTGCGGCAGCAGCAGCACGAGGCCGGACTGGCGCACCCACTTGGCCTGTCCGCTGGCGATGTATAGTATATCTCACCATGTATAGTATATCTCACCATGCCCTCCATGCCGTGCGGCAGCAGCAGCACGAGGCCGGACTGGCGCACCCACTTGGCCTGTCCGCTGGCGATGTATAGTATATCTCACCATGTATAGTATATCTCACCATGCCCTCCATGCCGTGCGGCAGCAGCAGCACGAGGCCGGACTGGCGCACCCACTTGGCCTGTCCGCTGGCGATGTATAGTATATCTCACCATGTATAGTATATCTCACCATGCCCTCCATGCCGTGCGGCAGCAGCAGCACGAGGCCGGACTGGCGCACCCACTTGGCCTGTCCGCTGGCGATGTATAGTATATCTCACCATGTATAGTATATCTCACCATGCCCTCCATGCCGTGCGGCAGCAGCAGCACGAGGCCGGACTGGCGCACCCACTTGGCCTGTCCGCTGGCGATGTATAGTATATCTCACCATGTATAGTATATCTCACCATGCCCTCCATGCCGTGCGGCAGCAGCAGCACGAGGCCGGACTGGCGCACCCACTTGGCCTGTCCGCTGGCGATGTATAGTATATCTCACCATGTATAGTATATCTCACCATGCCCTCCATGCCGTGCGGCAGCAGCAGCACGAGGCCGGACTGGCGCACCCACTTGGCCTGTCCGCTGGCGATGTATAGTATATCTCACCATGTATAGTATATCTCACCATGCCCTCCATGCCGTGCGGCAGCAGCAGCACGAGGCCGGACTGGCGCACCCACTTGGCCTGTCCGCTGGCGATGTATAGTATATCTCACCATGTATAGTATATCTCACCATGCCCTCCATGCCGTGCGGCAGCAGCAGCACGAGGCCGGACTGGCGCACCCACTTGGCCTGTCCGCTGGCGATGAACTGGTCGATGATGCACTGCGCGCAGTTGTTGAAGTCGCCGAACTGCGCCTCCCACAGGACCAGCGCGTTCGGGTTCGTGACGGAGTAGCCCACCTCGAAGCCGAGAACACCTGGGTTACAAATAAAAGCGGTCTCAAATTTGATCTTGCACTTCAACTATACTTGGCGTATTTGCCTACTACTATTATAAACTTGAAAGCTTGTAAGGATGTTTTGTTACTCTTTCATGCAAAAGCAACTATCGATGAAACTTGATTATTTTGATAAAACTTCAATTATATAGCTTATACATCAGAATAACACATAGTCTATAATTTTTAAACTCCACGCGAGCTAAGCTGCGGGCAAAAGCTAGTACAAAATATACCCTATCTCTATTCAAATAAAGTTAATGTTGTATTTATATGGACATTGACTCTCGGCGCATGCTCGCTCGTAGAAATCGATAGATCCGGCACGAAACATGAAATCACGCGCAGTGGGAAGCCGGCAGTAGCAGAGAACTTACCGTACTCCGACAGTGAGCTGTTGCACACGGTGTAGGGCGCCTGGTCGGGGTACAGGTGGCACAGCGAGCAGTATGTCGCCTTGTCCACCTTCTGGTGATGGAGCACGTGATGCCTGCACATACAACACATAAGTTAATACTAAACTTATTTTCCTATTTATTGTCAGGTAAGTGCATTCCCAAGCCGTCAATAAGGCACATCAAGTTTAAAGGTGTATTCATGTAGAACGCTGGTAACCGGCGCCGATATGCCTGCGCTTGTTGGCGCCAACTAATCAAATAGGAACTTGTCGATGCTTATCGGCGATGGTTCGCGCTGATTTAGCAAAAAGTTTGAAAACTGCCTGCGCCGATCAGCGTTGGCAACCAACGCTTATCAGTGCCGGTTACCAGTGTTTTACATGAATACATCCTTAGAATAAGTCCGGCTTTGCAAAGCATTTTTGTCACTCATACCTGTTTGACATTCGTACTTTATAAACCTCGATAATATGTCATATTAACACTAGGGTATCGCAGCCATATTGAGGATTACACGGATACATAATAAACTTGACAAGATTTAAACAGAATGGATTTGGCGGCATCGTACGCGCCGCACGTGCAGTACACTCTATTGGAAAGAACAATGTTGCTAAAATACTGCACGTACGGAGCGGCTGAAATGTGCGAGGTTCCATAGATTTAATACAAAAAAAAAACTAAAATGCGTAGGGCGCGTTACTGACAAATGTGCATTCAACTTAAGAGAGCATCCGGTAAGGAAGTGTCTAGCACTGGACTCCCACACTGTACGCCGCGGGGCCCTGCTGCGCCGTAAAGAGGAGCGTCGGCAGGCGATCCTGTTTACGCTAATTATAGGCTAGACTCTAGCCTATAATTATTGAGACTAGACGTTTTTCGAACATAAACACAAGGCCAGGTTTTTTTTATATAGTTACTTCTACGTGACACTAGCTCATTGTATCGAATTACGTAGTGTCTGCAAGACGTAAGAGTTCCAGAAGACGAAAAAACGCATACCTGTGTGAGAAAGTTCCTCTCTCCACATCCTCTCCCGACAATCTCACGTGGATGCCTTCCTTCAGCAGTGATCCGAAGGCCATCGCCTCTCCGAGAGCCCAGTCCACCTGTCGGTTCTCCACCATGGCCATGCGCGCCTTCAGGATACGAAGCAGACCTTTGTGGATCTCGAACTCAGCCGCGTTGGGGGGAGGGGACGAGAAACGTTTGCCGATGTGTACTAATGTCTCTTCTACTACGCCGGTAGAAGACATCTGTGGAATTTAGAAGGTTGTCAAATATTGTGAGACTGGCTATGACTACAAAGATATGCGATGCGGCACGTTCTACTATCTGGAAAATATACCCTAGAGCTTGCATGTTCTCTAAAGCTTGGAGGTGCTATTACGCTTTGGTTTCCTAAAAATGCGGTGTCGTCGTACAAAGCCGCAAAATGACGGCCGCCCATATCGAAAGCGTCTTTTGAGAGCGTAAAAGCATTTTGCAGTCGCTATATGAAGGCACCGCTTTCTTAGTAAACCCAATCTTTACGCAGAATTTTGTGTTTTTTGGGTTTTTTATTATAGTTTTATGATTTTTTATTTATTTCATTCACAAGTAAAAATAACCGTACAAAGGCGGACTAAGAGCGTTAATCACACTGATGATTTGCCAGCGTATTACCAGCGAAGCTACTTTTGGGCATGCTCTCCGTGGGTGCAAAGCGAAGTAGCTGCGACTACGCGACGTGTTCTCAGCGTTTTCACAATATTGTTCGCTCTCTCTTGTACACTAACGTCAATCGCTCTCGTTACGCAAACGCGGGGAACACGTTGCGCATACTTGGCGTGCTCGCTACGCACACGCAGTGAGCGCGCTAAGCAATCGCCTCGCTAGAAACACGCTCGCAAATCGCCAGTGTGTGATCTGACCCTTAATGTCTAAGG
Source organism: Agrochola lychnidis (assembly GCA_963680765.1). Lineage (NCBI taxonomy): Eukaryota > Metazoa > Arthropoda > Insecta > Lepidoptera > Noctuidae > Agrochola > Agrochola lychnidis. Next base: position 16,116,409 of record OY796852.1, on the reverse strand, counting down.
CATTTCATACCATTCTACCTGAGGGTGATGCAGAGGCAAAACATAGTAGAAAATTGACTTGAAATTAATTCACATCACATTTTACTATAGTCTTTGACATACACCACCCATTCTTTTTCAATTATCCATATCAATAATTTACCTTAAGCGGGTCCTTGCCCTCAAAGAATCCGGACCAGGGCGAGTCGAGCCAGTCCTTGTACTTAATGTGGGTCTCTGCCTTAGCCTGGGTGTACGCGTCTTCGCAAATCTTTTCGTATTTGTCCTTTACGTCTTTCGCTTCGGAGGCGGTAACTACGCCCTCGGAAATCAGCTGTTCAGCGTACTTTTCGAGTACTGTAGGTAGAAAGGTTAATTATTAATAGTAAATAAATAAAAATGAAATATTTTAGCTTAGTTGTTTGACTGCAAGTTATAATACGGTAAGTTGGAATAGAAAGTACAATTTAACGGTTAATCATTGTAAAGCAAAGTACAGTACTCTGAAATTAATTTTGAGACATCAAGCTTTAGTGTTACTATAAAAAAGTCTTACAGATCCAGGGTCTTTACAGTTCCTGCCGGGGTTGCGGAAAAGTCCGAAAGGGATACTGTGGCCCCGGCAGCATGACAATTGAAGGAACACGGGTGGGTTTTAGTCAGTAAGAGTCTGACACGCCCCGCTCCCCCCAGAGCGGGAGAAGTTATTTGAAAAAAGTGTTACTATAAATACTTCGGTATTTTTTTGTTTTGTAACGTTAAATACTAGGAATTTATCTTTCTTTTTTCTCACCAGGCTTGGTCTTGTGAATCTTCTGGTACATGAGCGGCTGCGTGAACATGGGCTCGTCGATCTCGTTGTGGCCGTTGCGGCGGTAGCTGACGATGTCGATGACGACGTCCTTGTGGAAGGTGGCGCGCCACTCGGCCGCCACGTTGCACACGTGCATGACGGCCTCCGGGTTGTCGCCGTTCACGTGGAAGATCGGCGCGTTCACCACGCGCGCTACGTCTGCAACGTTCATTAAAACAACTTGTATAACATCACGGTCTCATTGTCTTTGAAGGGTTAGTCGAGATAAATATTAAACACTTCTCCAATTAGAGTCCCAAGTCACATAATACTGCGTTCAGGTGAACTGGGCATATGATACGCCCGAAGCTGTAAGCTATTAGTGCTATATTCGTCGCGTTCGAAGTAAATGATACATTCAAGTTGTCAGGTTGTACCCGCAAAAAAACTATAGAGGAGAGAAATATAGAGGTGTGAGGAGTAGGGTGTAGAGTTTACTCATCCTCTATAGAAAAGGGAGGATCCTCCGACCAGACGAGTGTCGTGTCTGGCGAGCAACTGCCCAACGATTCATGTCAAGTTATATATGTTACACGTTTTAAATTCCCTAATTTTGTAAAATAATCCTAGCGAACGAATGGATGGCCCTTATAACACAGGATTTTCATAGCATCGGGGTTATTATTCACAAAAATTGAGCACAAATGTAATATAATAATAATGTAACATGCATTGTATTGCTTCTTTTTGCTAAATAATTTTTTTATTTTTTCTGGATATGCTGATCGCGCAGTAAACTCTGTGCGTGCATCGCACAGAGTTTACTGCGGATTTTGTGTGACGTCAGATCTTTAATGCGTAGTTCGCATGTGGCAACATAGATGCCGCCACAAGACTTAACCAGTCTTGTAAATAATCATACGCTCCGAAACAGTACATAGCCACTTCTTCCTCGCATAAATGAAAAAAAAAAATATCGGTAGGAAATTAGACTGTTTAGTCCTTTAAGTGCAATTTTCAACGCGTTTGGAGCAGTTGTTATGTTTCAATATATTTTAAATATTATTTACTTTATAGAATAGAATAGAATAGAATAGAATAGGTCTTTATTTGCTTAGAATGTAGGTACATAAAAATAAGTTGTTAAATCATACATATAGGGAATCATATCTATAGTATTCTATATATCACAAACCTGTGCAGTAAGCAGAAGAGCGCGAGTGTCGCGGGTCGGTGGTGAAGCCGATCTGGTTGTTGACGACGATGTGGATGGTGCCGTGCGTCGTGTAGGCGGGTAGGTCCGACAAGTGCATCGTCTCGAATACTACGCCCTGGCCGGCGAACGCTGCGTCTCCGTGGAGGAGCAGGGACATTACCTGCCAATTGTTAATACAAGATAAATAAATAGCATTAAAGCCTATGGTCCCTAAAGGAATAGGCAGTGGTATATTGTAATTATACCAACATTTCGTTTTGCTTAGGTTCCATGTAATAGGCACGAATTAATTACAAATAACCGGACACGGATTCAAGCCACGGAGCTGCTTCTAAGAATTTCGTAATTGGAAAACCTACTAACTCTTTTGCCCAGCTCTGAGGTCGAACCCAGAACACTATACTAACGAGGCAGTGAATACATGATTTCTATAATAGTTGATAAGTCGAACGCCTGTATTCTTATTACAGCACCCAACTGTAATACATACATAACAGTAAACTTAATATAGCCTCTAAGTCCTATACAGCAGTTCAAGTTTTAGGAGAAATATCACCCTATAGAGCGTCGTCTCTCCCTCATACCCGTCTGAAAATCTCTATCAAAAGCTTGTAACGTCATATTTATTTACGTCCACAAACAACTTGTTTTTGTAAAACGTCTTCGACCGTATCGTATCACAAGTTAAGATAGCTATGTGCGTATCATACCTTCTTGCCCTCGTTATCACCGCGGTAGAACTGCTCAGCGCGACACTTGCCCTGCACGATGGCGTCGACAGCTTCTAAGTGAGACGGGTTGGCGCACACGGCCAGACGAATGTTCTTGTTTGTGACGCGGTTCAGACGCTCGATATATGTACCCAAGTGGTACTTGACATCGCCGGAGCCCTGTAGGGTTAAAACATATTTTTAATACCATGTTTAATAACATAGATAATTATTACATACCCAACAAGGCCGCTGCAAATAAGACTTGGCGAAATATATGATTACAGACCCATCCGACACCAAATGTACTAACATTTGGTGTCGGATGGGTCTGTAATCATATATTTCTTCTTCATTCTTTCTTTTTTTTTTTTTTTTTATTAATAAGTATTGGTGCAGTTTTGGTCTTAATTAAAGATAGAAATTAAGTTCCTAATACATAGTCAGACATTTGACATGCAAAACATAACAATGTATTTATTACTAGAGTATACCATTACAATGTATTTATGTCCAATGACATATTTTAATTGTTTCTATTATTAATTAATTTTACAATATATTCAATATTAATTATTGTCACATTAATTTAAAACAGATTATCTAATATTATTTATAAATTGATAGAGCAGCTGATATTGATCGTTGAAAAGAGGTGTTAAAAAACTGGCCAAGGGTTCCGTAGTTCCGTAGAAACTGCACTAGCAGTGCTGTCCAAATCATGACCCACTGGAATGTCCCAAGTGTCCGTACATCTGCACTTTGAGGATCTAATAAACGCCACTGAGACTGCTATTAGCATGGCCACTACTAGGCCCAACTAATTTAAAAAGCTCCATCGACTCAAAAGAAGAAGATAAATAATGCCTAACTACCCTTATCGTCCTGTCGGCTGAATGTGGGTGTACGATTAGGACAGACCTATACGCCCGGATTACATTTTCTCGTAACTCTATCTCTTTCTGTCGTTCAAAAACATGCATCAATAGAGCGAGAGAGAAGTGGTCACGGAATCGGCCTGCCTATACAGAAGAGCGCGGGCGCTTGCAAGCAATCTTATCTTTATTGATACCATTGTATCAAGTATTGAAAATAAATACTTACATCATCTTCGGCTTCGAGTGCAGCGAACTGAGTGAACAGCTGGTGCAGAGGTTTGCGGCAAACGTTGGCGACCACGTTCAGACGACCTGTGGAATAAAATATACATTTATAGAAGTTAATGTTGGGCAGAGATCTGCCTTCGCTCCTACTTGTCCCTATCTACTACATATATATACTATAACAAAAAACAATGAGAACCTTTAAAAACTAAAGGTTATAAAGAAAACATTCATGAATATTTTTCAAACATTTTTACAACATACAATATTTAATTATGTAAATACAGCGTGCAATAATTTTTACAATGACTTTGTTTTATTTATGACCGTAACTGAATGTGCATAAAATATTTTTTATAAGGCCTTGGTGAGGAAAGTACAAGTAGTAACAGTTTTTATTTATTTTGTACTAGCACAAAACATCGAGATTTCTTGATTTTATGTACATAAGTGTAATATAAATGTTTTATGAATCTTCTTCAATCATCATCATCATCAGCCTATAATGTTCCCACTGCTGGGACACAGGCCTCCTCTCTGTGAGAGGGAGTGGGCCGTAATCCACCACGCGGGCCCAGTGCGGGTTGGTAGATGTCACATGTCTTCGAATTTTCGGTTCTAGGACATGCCGGTTTCCTCACGATGTTTTCCTTCACCGTTTTGAGAGCAGTGGTGATGAAATAATTTACACAAAGTAAATCAAAAGTAATCAAAGTAATCTTCTTCAATAAATTCTCTAAATCATGGTGAAAACTGCATCAAAACCCGTTGCGAAGTTCAGAAAAACAACGCGGTCACACGGCGAAAAGCGACTTTAATTTATAATATGTATAGATATCGATTTTCACTGTAAGTTGGAACTGGGTTTTGCAGTTTTTTATTATCTGTAGATCATAAGCATAAGATTAGCAGCATAAAAGAAAATAACCCCAGCATTTAAGTAAGTGTTTTTTTATAAAGCCTAGGTCAAGAATGGTGCAAGTAGTAACGGTTTTTATTTATTTTGATTTTCTCTGTAAATTGGAACTGAGTGTGCGAAAGGCGTCATTTTAAGGCTAACGCAAATTAGGGCCAGCCATCTCCCAACGCAATGCTTTCGAAAAATTCTCCATCATCACTTTCATACATCTTCTATGAACCAGCGCACACTACAGGCGAGCGCTTACCGTACTACCGCGCCGCACTTTTTAGTATGAAAACCCGTTGCGATGCGGCCCGTTACGGCTGTAATGTGCGCTTGGCTTAATAGGAAATAAGTTACCTCTGTGAGGCATGCCCATGATGATAGACTCGACGCCGAGGCGCGTGGACACGTCGATGACCTGCTTCATAGCCGGGATCAGGATCTCGCAGCCTTCCAGACCGAAACGCTTCTCGGATGACCATTTCTTTGCCAGGAAGTTCTCGAAACTAAACATAATTAAATGGTAATTGAGTTCGTTGGAAAAGTATTACATTACATAGACAAGTTTACGTAAAAATTAAAAAAAAATCGCCTTTGAAATCGATACAGGGTCATCTTAAAAGAGATCTTCGAAATCTAGAGGAAAAAGCTATGCGAAGAATACGATCATTAGAAAAGGAATGATAAAAACGTTAAATGAAAAAATAAAGGTTAGATTTGTATGAAATTGCGATTTTATTGCGCCATATTTGGCATAAATGATCATAAAAATTTAATGTCGATTTTGCATTATACTCTGGTATAGTGCATACAATTTCTAAGGCCTCTCTTATCTAAACCTATTTACTATGTGCATTGTCGTCAGGTAGCGCATAAGTGACTCCTTTAACGCCATTTTCCAACGCACAAAGAAGTCAATCTTGATGTAATTACACGTATATGATGCATTTGCAATCATTGACAGCTATGCGTAGAATATACCACTTATTTTTATAGTTATTTAATATCACGACCCCATCTATCATAGCAATTTAAACCTTATGTCAATGACATAAAAGATAAATGACACACGCTCGTGATTTGGAACGACTATAAACGGTTAACCACTCCACAGAAGTGCATAATAACTATAACCATTAATGAATATGTGCTCTGATTGCGGAAGGGAGATAACTGTCTGAGTAATCAGTATTGTATGTAGCCTTATCAACGTGTCTTTTGTTACTAACTGATTATTATAAACCTCACAAGTAACTATAATTATATATATTAATAATATTTGAAGGACCATCTCTCTCTGACTGTCTACAACAGACTGCAAATCTATAAATTAACTACGTACTATAACTCTAATATTCGAGCAAACTTGTCTTTTTTTTTATACACATGTTTCTGTGACTCAAACATTAGACTCAATCACAACCTCTTCTTCAAAAATGTTATAGAAGAAATCTCGGAAAGGACAAAAGCGTACAAGAAGCGAATCACTAATCATCCAAATATGCTGGCAGTCAATCTAATTAACACCCAAACAGTTGCTCGTAGACTAAAAAGAAAGATTCCTTAAGACCTTCTCTGAGAGGCACAAGAATAAACGGAGCAGTCACTGGACGGCTTTCGTGCAAGCCCTTTAATTATATAAAATCTTAGACATATTGCTGAATATCTGCAAGATTGATAGATTGCAATAAAAAAAAAAAAAAAAAAATCTGTGACAAAAATAAGCATGTTCTTCTTTCTTGATATAATTTCACGTAGGTTAGCAACTAAGCAACAGAACCCTGTTCGGTATATCTGTTAATGAACCAGAAAATAATTAAAAAGGTGTGTCTCTATCTTTCGTATCATTATTATGCCATAGAACAGAACCAGTCATGATGATTGACGATTTTTGTATGACAGTATAAACGAGATAAGATTATTATTACCAAGCATAAAAATATTGTTTTAATATCCACCGTGCTATAAATGACAAGCCCTTTTTCAACAATTTCATACATAGGATTTTGTAGTATTGTCAATAAAATCATAACCAACCTTTGGCTTTAGCGTAGTCGGTAAAAAATGGGGTTGTCATACCAAGCGTTTTACACAATCATAGGGTGCAGACACATTTAGAGGAGGCTCCCTAAATTGTACGTTAATTTGCATTAATATTCTAAAAAAGTCACGCATACAATCAAAATGGAACTTTAGTATATGATTTATTGGATTTTTTTTTAAACATTTTCGGTCGATTCATTTTTTATTCGAAAATCATGTCTTTTTGAAAGATTATTTGGAACAAAAACAAGATTAGTCGGGTTTTATAACTAAAATAATTATTGACAGTAAGAAAATATAGTTTATCTAGATCTCTAGATCAATTATTACTTTAGTTATAAACGAAATAAGAATTAATTGCGTTCTCGAACACGTCCAAAGAGCGCACGCGATATTGAACTTTCTTACTGATATGTTAGCGTTTAACACATAGTGGAGTAGTGTGGTGCATGGGGGCCGAATTTTCTTAAAAAGGAAGAAGTGGCAAATAGAGCATGTTATGATCGAAGCATTGGCATCCTGTAGTTTCTGCTTACTCCATGGGAAACAGAGATTATATTATGCATCCTTCATAAATAAAACCTCATAATTCTCTTGCCCTTGTCTCAATTTATTTGGGACGGTATAGCGTGTCTCCTTCTTCCATACGTCATCATTCTTACGTCATCTTCATTCTTACGTCATCTTCATTATTACGTCATCTCAGTAGTCATCCCCTTTCTAGCCATATCATCTTTTACACAGTCCATTTATCATTACTTTGGTCTCCCCCCACTCTTATAGCCACAGACATAAAACCTACAGTAAGTTAAATCTGAGTATCACTTACCCAGCAGATCTGGTAAGACGAGCGAGGATCAATCTCTTCTGGTCGGGGCTCATCTTGCCAACATTGGGCGGCTCGATGCGCTGTCTGATCCAGTTGCATTGCTCCAGAGAGTTGATGAACATGAACTCAATGCCGATGTTGTTGCAGTACGCTTGCTCTAGACGGTTCAGGATCTCCCTAGAATATTAAATATATATAGTACTCAAAGTACCTACACAGAGTGTAATCGGCGCTCAAATCGTTCAAATTGCGCAATCGCATATGAATTCAGTACATGACTCTAGACGACTTAGCGTCAAAAAAAACATCTTTTTTTCTGTTCAATACATTTTGACCGTGTAGATTACAGTTTTATATGAAACAGCAGAAGTGAAAACTTCTTTAGGCGCGTTGAACATTTTTGATATGGGACTAAACCATTGATTTCACGACACTGTGACGGAATTTACAGATACCGTGGATTAAAAGACATCAACGCGTTGATTACCGCGGTGAGTGGGGTAAAAGACATCAACGCGTTGATTACCGTGGTACAGATTTTTTTTCAAGTTTTCACTTCTGTCGGCATCCGGAGAGCGAGTTTTTTTTAAATGTTATGGTCTGGTATAAATATTTGGGCCAACCTGCACTGTCACGCGTGGCGGATTATGGCCCGTTCTCTCTCACAGAGAGGCCCGAGTCCCAGCTGTGGGAACATTATAGGCTAATTTTAAATGTTATGTAAAACAAAGCATACATAGCAATGTATCCGGTCATTGAGGGATTTAACATGTAGCCGTTCAGATAAGCAGCCACTTCACACATCTAAGATTCATAGCATAGCGTCAACTGGCTTCAAAAGCAATTAGGTGGGTATTATACTATATCTAGGATCTATGAGTCATATTTATATGATAATTTAATACAAACGTATGAATCAAATCGTCTTTGATCAAAGAAATTTGACATTTGTTGTTAGATAGGATCATAGAAACAGGTCTTGCCATACTGAATATTATTTATTAAGTTTTCACATTTATTTTCATAATTTTTTGATACAAAATCCGTCCATTTAATGATGTGATTTTGCCTTTTCAGTTTTGCTACTGCTATATTCAAATTGACGGTTTTATTGACGGATAAAAAGTAAGTACAACGAAATTTTGGCGTAAGTTCACAATATGCTTAGTGGAATTCTTAAATTATTGTTGGCAACACTGCTGTACAAAAAAAAAGCAAACTGCTGCCGGGCGGCCAGGACACATTGTTTTGGCTTCATTGGTGTTCTCTAAAGTTCTATTTGTTATATTTTGTACCGAAAAGCTTCAGTATTTCATTTTAATAGACAATTGCAACCACATATGACATAAAAATTGGATCCTAGATATATGATAGTGTAATACCCTTAGAAGAATATGTAAGTACTAGCGAACCCGACAGACGTTGTCCTGTCAAAACATTGTCCAGCGGACAAAATTGTGAATCTAAACCATTCCCAGATCCCGTTGAACACACACAAAAAATTTCATCAAAATCGGTCCAGTCGTTTGAGAGAAGTTCAGTGACATACACACTCACAGAAGAATTATATATATAAAGATATTAGTAGATTACATAATTTTCTATTGCATACGTCGACACGCCTGCAGCAAATAGTTTACATCAGACGCGGAACAAATCAGTGGAACTAATTTCAGAGCAATTAAAATAGTGTAAGTATGTAAATCCTAAACCTATAGTAAATCTTGTTTCTGAAAAATCTGCGTAAAAAATAACCTTTGTATTCTTTTATTTACACGGATAATAATCCAATCAGCTGTGGCAGTCGTTATCAAGAAGCGATAAACTTTAAACGTCCTAACTTATAGGCGCGTACGAAAAGAAAGGTGAAGGTTACACAATAACACTGATACCGTTTTTTTATCAGAATCAACGACACCTGATTAACTGCGACTGGGACAAATAGAAATATTAGATCTTACCGAAATATTAGTACAAAAATTGGTTGATGAATAAAGTATTATTATAAGCCTATACATTCCTATTGCAGGATACCGGATATCGGAATATCGGATATCAGAATATCGGAATATTAGATATTAAAATATCGGATATCCGCCTCATAAACATAATGGTTTAAAAACTTACCTTAACGGTAACGCTTTCTCTTTTTCACCAATAAAAGTAGTGGATGGTAGTTTGAATACTCTGTCCATATCAGCTTCATCTAAAAGATATAAGGCGCAATCAGAGTAGGAACGTTAAAAAAGTAAATGTTTTGCTTAAATACCCAAGTAAGAGATGCAACATTACATTATGAATAATTATATTCTACCCTTTCGATAAAGCACAAATTAAAGCAAATAGTTTATCATATCCCTTTACTAGGATTTTTACATATTTCCAAACAACATTACATGATCCCACAATTTTACGCTCTTACAGAAATGACAACTTTACATTTACAAATACACATTACATTGAATATTTATATAGTTATGCGGTGCATCAATATAGAAATGAAAAGAAACATTGAAGTGCAACAAAGTGTTCTTGAATTTAACGTAGCTATATATTTTATTTAGAATTGTTGAGCAATTCTCTGGCGATTATCCAACCCCGATCAAGAAAAAGTAGTGCATCTTTCAATGCCAAATAATAATAATAATATACTTTTCTATTCGTATAAACCATCGCCAATATATTTTTATAATCTTAAATACATTTACAATGCAATATAGTAAATAGATATTAAATACATAATAATATGTACTACAGTTACATGCATAGGTACATGCTAATGCTCATACAATCTAGTAAATACAGGCATGCAATTAATATAATAATAAATAAACCATATTTATGGATAATCGTGCAGATCATGAATACTTAAATAGGTAAGTACTGAAATGAGCAAGTGTGCGTGCGAACCGAGGACCTTGTGCGTTACATCCACATTTCATATGAACTTGTAGTTATGGCTACCAGCTTCCGAATCGATTTACGAACAGACATATATTAAAATAAAAAATAAACGCAAATAAAAATAAACACGGCTATTTGACACTGTCTTAACTTTGCTGATAAATTCTGTTCATAAAAAGTCCAAATAATCCGACTGCAACAACAAAATAATAAAACCTAATTAATGGTTTTGTGCCAATCCGCATTAATACTAAATTGCCGCCTAAGTATGAACTGATAGGGGAAATCCACCTGAAATTGCGTCATGTCAATTAGTAAGCTGTAGATATAGTTTTTGAACGTGTTGCAAATGGAAAATTGTTAAGGAATATTGCTTCGCCGCCATAACTACCTACTTATAAAACAACGAGCGACCACGGTGCTTTCAGTATTTCAGGTTCTCGTGTGTTCTTACCAAACCTGTAGCTGTTGTGTATCACCTCCCGTTTGTTTTTACCGACCAAAGCGCTGTTCATTATTTCCAAGGGGTCGAGATTGGCTATGTGATGTCCTCGAATCTGTTTTTTAGTGCACAACATTCTCATTTAGCGTGTATTAAGTAACCGGCGATACTTCGATTAGTCATAGTTTAAAACAAAAAATAAGAAGCAAAAATATAATAAATATTCATGTCTTTGACTATACAGATATAGTTTGAGGTTTATTTCCTTCATTAAGAATATTGAAGGTTTTAGGGGATTAGTCAGTTATTTTGCAGAGCTTATCAGCAGCTGGTTAAAATACAATACATACATACAGTGCTTATCAGGGAGCAACACAAAATTTCCCCGTGGATAAGCCAGCGTCGTATAAAATGTAAAGTAAGCAGTTAAGATAGTTGTTAAATTCCTACGTCAAAAACTCAAAACCTGTTAATTGATTAAAACTAGAAAAAAATTCGCGCTGTATACCCTGAATACCCCTCCTTATCCGACAAGATTTTTTTTAACCTAAAGTTGTTAACTTATTCAATTATATTAGAAATATAAATAAAAAATATATCTGTAGTCTTATATTATACGAAAATTGTGCATTACATAAATATAAAAAAAAATATTTGATTCAATAAATTATTATAAAACGTTATCAGTCAATGAATATTTACAATGTAAAGAACATTCATTAATCACATAACAAGTATTACACTTTTGGAAACAGGAATTATAAAAGTTAACGACAGTTATTTAGTAGGATGCAATACAATTAACTAGAATTCTTAACAATCTCCTAGTTTCTAAGTATATATACCTACTTCTAATGACAATATATATTACCTGTTGTCATGTACAACATCGTTTTTGTGTATTTGCGTATGTGCAAGGTTAAAGTGGTCAAACCTATTCGCATTATTACATATTAAAAATACCGTCTTATATTCATTTTCTTAACTTAAAACACATGTCCTAAATATTATCATTCTTATGATGCATTTAATTCTTTATTTACAATGAATCTTCTGGTATATACAAACTCTAGTAAAGGAATATGACGATTAAGCGATTAGTCTGATGCAGTTCCTCCATACCTCAACCTCAATTAGTTATCAATAATAATCATTATTATTATTGCTCATCTACATTGTAACATACAATGGTAGATCAAACAGTCATATTCAATGAATTAGTAACATTTTAGTAAGTATTATAATTTATATGACCGATAATTTCAAAAAGCTAGTCTCAATTATTTACATTCCAATTAAAACTTGTACCAATTGACTCATGTGTTCTGTATAAAATATTTGCTAAAATTAGTTCTAGATAAAATGAATATACGGGGTTATTGGTTAAAAATTCAAAATTACATAAGACAGTCCCCCAAAAACGCCCACCCTTCACCACTTCCTAGTGCCTTTAGTTGGAAAGAAGTGGCGCAACAAACTCCCCAGCAGTACAGCTGTCTGTTCAAGTTAGAAAAAAATGATTCCATACAATAGTATGCAAAATAATTTACATTACGCAACACAAAACATAACGTTATAGTCGGCAATCCATTAAGGAGATGTAGAGGAGAGGTCATTTACAACCAAATTACCCTTTTTGATTCCTATGCAAATGTCAACAATTTTCAGAGTCATTTGACATTTCATATTTTTAATTCATACATTTTACAAAAAAAACTTCATACAAAATAATAAAAAATCAAATTACTCGAAAATGGTTGACATTGGCATAGGGTTCATAAAGGGTCGTTTGGTTGCAAATGACCTCTCCTACATCCCCTTAATGCTTAATCCCAATAACCCTGTATATTTCAAAAACATCTCCTTTAAAGCTAGAGGTCAAAGTTCTACAAACCAAGCACCACAAAGCATCTAACTACATACGATACAAGAAAAGTAGGTGTAAAAGTACGCGTGTGTACGCAAGGACAATCCGCAAACAGCCGGTGCCAGGAGTGAGACCGAAACTAACCCCCCTACTATACCCAAGAACAAGTTACGAGTAACGTATTACTCAGCACTTGAACTGTGTTGATGTCAATTGGATCGACATTTTACTACGTAGAAAACTAATTAATTATTTGTTTGGGTTTACAATTCACACATCCATTATCTTATCACATACTACTAATGATGTATAATTGCGAAGTCCATTTGACATCAGTGGCGCCCAACCGAATACGTGATAGATTTTAGTCGTCCATACCGAATCTGACGTGTTCTCTAATGACTGCCTCGTTAGCGAAGGCTCGCAAGCCGCCGTGCCATTCGCCGCTCGATATCGGGTCCCCGGTGGCGATGCCCAGCGGGTCTAAGTGCGCCACTAGGTGACCACGTGACTACATCCAACGTAAAACAAAATCTTCGTACAAAACAATCAAGTGACTGCCCCATCATACATCCCTTCTTCAGATATATAACATATAAAGCGGTAATACATAAGTAGGTATCTGTTGCATATATTTTCATTCATAGAGAAATATATACAAAATATTAATTGTATATAGGTAATTTGAGAAACTGGAAATTTTATAAGATTGTTACGCAGCATACTTATGGTTGAGAAAAGATAAAATTATATAATGTTAACCTCAATATTCCCATAAACGTGCATAATAAATTGTCAGTACCACATCGAAAAATGTGTTAAATACGACATAGAGAAGAAAAACAAGGCAGTAAATTGTTACTTTTAGTTTAGACTTTTGCATTTTTGTATCATTTGAGACTAGCATTTTATGTCGGTCTGGTTATTTTGCATGAACTAAATGTTTGATGATATGAATAACGATACTATTTGCATTCACATGTAATAAATAATCTTCCTGTAAAATTCCGGTAAAATAATCTTATCTTTTATAGATTGATTATAATTGTTAGGATTATTTGGGTGACTAAAACTGCTTCAAATGAAAAACTACAGCAAACAAAATCTTTGGTAGTAATCGACAGCGAATATTATCACACACATGCATATGCAAGAACAATTTCCTAACATAAATTTCTATTACACAAGCAGTGTAGTTGGAACAAAATGTGTTATCTACAGTCTGATACACAATAAATCAAACAATTCAAGTTTGAGGACAACACTATTACTGTGATATATTAAAGATGATGCATCATAAGTATATGTTAAGTGGTTTGCGTGATGTACAAGCTACGACTATCCACAAACAAGGTCACTTATCAGCACTCGTGACCTTTCTCCCATAAGCATGACTAGTTAAAAATATGTATGTGTGTTATAAAATCGCTTACGAAACACAACAATCAGTGACACGCAATGCAATGTTGAAATAAATAACGAAACGATATACGACTGTAGTTGCGTCCATAATTACGACAGCGACATTTCTCCTGTCTCCTGCGTACCAAAATTGAAATATTTCCTCATGATGAGCTCGGAGCTTGGCCCGCGCATGCCTAGTTGAGGCAGGTTCGCCGTGATGATGCCGAGCGGGTCCACATCGGCCGCCAGGTGACCGCGAGCCTGTCACGCACCCGCCACCACATCACATTTTAGCCCAAATTGCAAACATCCACGACCAAGCGACTACAACTACATATTGTACTCAATACAAAGCTATTAACAGCATCTAATATGATGCCCACTAAACAGTGATCCAAGGAGTTATATTATGTAGGTAGATGTTTTTGTCGCTAGGTCGTGTAACAGAATTTAGACTAGTTGAACGAATAGTCTTGAAACCGCTATGCCAATTGTTCCACACGCAGTAACAATGACTGTTTCTTGCATAATAGACTTTTTTTCATAAAACAACATACTTATGAGAATTCCTAATTAGCTAGTCTTATAAAAATAAAAAAACAAAATAACTTAACATAACATTTATAAAAAATGTCATAATTAATTCTATGTTTAAATAAATAAATAAAAATTACGGACTAGTCTATTCTGCCTATCTTGATTAATCATTATGAGCGCGACCTACAATCATAATGCTAGAAAGCTGCTTTTGTAGAAATAATAGAAAAAATGTGTAAAATAATAAACACTACCTAGACCTGACATAAACATTTCTTTAGTCAACATGTTTCTAACTGGGAATAAAACAAAAAGGGGAAACACGTTTAGTATTGGAGCTGAAGACGAGGATAATAAATCATTTCATAATTCAAACAAAAGGATGTGGATGCTGGCATTTGTACTGCGAGCAATTAAAGATTTTAGTTAAGTTTGAAAAATGTTCTGAAAAAACAGATGATTTATTTTTCCCGTACATGAGCTCCCAAACCATTGGGCAAGTCACGAGTAGGGGACAAAAAAGTGCAAACAATAATTAATGTAGAACATGAATCATAACACCGATAACATAGGAACATTCGTCACCTGGTAACTCCTGATGATGGCCTGCACAGCCAAATGGTCGTCGATTATCTTCTCATTAATTGGAGATCCTGTGGAACAGCACAATGATTACGGTTCAAACATCGTCAAACGACAGCCAAGTAATCCTGTAGATTCCAACGATTGTTTAAAAATATCGCGAACACCATTTCGTGCTTACTAATCTTTTGTTATTGAGAAGATACTCCTTGTAAATAATTAAGGCTACTCCTTCTGAAGTAATATTTATGCAAACATACAATATTTTGTTCTTACGCGGCTCGTTTAAATGTCCAAACCTGGCAGATTGAAAAATATCTGAAAAAGAACCTTACTCCGAGATATTTAGTTTAGGGCCAAGACATTTAGGTGAACAACGTAAGTTTGAAATGTAAGGAGAACGTTTTTTTGTGATTTCTTACTGTTCTAGTACTCAAATCTCTATTGGTTCAACGGAGTTTTGATCCTTTTAAATAACAGGATCGATTGGCATCAAAAAAGGTTATGTGAAATTTGACAATTTTCTTGCTAACTGTACCTTTTTTTTTTATCTGTTAATTCTGATCAAAATGTTATGTACAGTCTCTTAAGACCGAATTCCCGTAGCAAAACGGCTAAGGTACTTACAGCCTCGTCTCAAAAATCTACTCTGGACACCACGATTTTGTTTTAGCGAAAAAAACGATTTTGTTTTGTTGATTTTGATTTTGTTCTCAAGTGAATCTACAAACCTGCAGCAATGGAGGGCATGCCGGCGCTGGCCGGTACCAGCGATGTGAGAGGTACTTCGTTCTTGTTGTAAGGCGACAGGTTCGGCGGCGACGTGTAGGCTGTACCGGGCTGGGCGCCAGCCGTCGCATTGCGGAAAAACGCATCCCACGACTAGAAAAAACACAACTTCTTTAGTTATTGGATCACCTCAAAGCAAATGCAACGAGTTATTCATATAAAGTTAATTAAGAAAGAAATCTTTAAATACCAACAGCTTAAATAAAAACTTGTACTTTCTATTGGTTTTTGTTAAAACTAAAGACATAAATGCATGATAAAATACTACGGTTTTTGGCCCCACAAAACTACTAGAATCGACGATCAGGCAGGGAAAAACCCAGACCATGAAAATCGATTACACTTTGCATGCATAAATAGGTAACCGCAAAGCTAAACCTTCTTAAGAACATATACCAGCATTATTTTCCTGTTCTTTCGTCATTGTTTTATTTATGTAATTTTGGCCAGTGTTTTGTATAGATAGAAAGAATTTGCTTTATTGTACACCAAAATCAACAAGCAACTATCTATCTAGATATTATCGAAGAGGATTTATTATGTTGAAGCATTTAAATGCAACAACACAAATATGACTGTGGGTGACGTATAATCAAAGAAAAAACTTAATAAATTAGATAATATGACGCCAATAGATTACCTAATGTAAAAATCATTGCTTTGTTTGTTGCTATTACCATGCGATTTTCATGATAACACAACACTTTTTCCATATCTTATATACATTCTGAACATGATTGCATTGAAAAGTGATTGAGAAGTGCTTTGATTATGAATGATCATCATTGTGATCAATCAAAGTAAAATCTGATAATGTTCACACATTATCAGCTAAGCCTATCTTAACTGTCATCATTTCTATTTATTTTTAAGGTTGAATCATTCTTAAGAGCGTTTATCCTGAAAGTAGGCAACGTCGCAAATAGATATCAAATGTTTCACTGTTTTGATTAATTTGGCAATATTACTGTATGGAAATAAGAAATGTGGCTGACTAATTACCTAGAATATTAATAATGAATTGCAATTATAACACTAAATTTAATGTTGTAACAATTTTAGGTGTAAAAAAGGCATATGGAAAGTTTCCAAATACTTTTTTTGTATCTAAAACTAAATATTCGGTATTACGATATTAATTACTAGCTGCGCCCCGCGGTTTCACCCGCATAAGTCTCGATCCCGTGGGAAGAAAACAAAAAAAGTATCCTATGTTCTTTTCCAGGGCATCATCTATATATGTGCCAAATTTCATCCAAATCCGTTCAGCCGTTTTAGCGTGAAGGCGTAACAAACAAACTTACTTTCGTATTTATAATATTAAGGATTGCATTTCTTAATCAATGTTTTAGTTCCCTAGTTAGCCACATTTCTTAATTCCATACTAGTAATATTGCAAAATTAATCAAAACAAGTAAATATTTGACAGCTATTTACGACGTTGCCAACTTTTAGGATAAACCCTCTTAATATTTATTTGTTTGGAGGCTGATATAATCGCTCAAGGAAAAATATTATCGTATACCTTCATTTAATGTGCGGGTTTGTAAGTACTACCTATTCAGTTTTTTTGCTAATGCGGGTTTTCACAGTTCAAACCCGATGGCACTGTTATAGGGATCCGTAGAACAGATTACCAAACAGTCGCTGCATACATTTAGTACAAAACACAGACAGAACTCTTGACCTTAATTCAAATACAAAAAATAAAATATGCATTTTAAATTTCCATTATAATGAAGAAATTTTCGCTAGAATAACGCTGTTGTAACAATAATAAATGACTGCATGATAATTTTCACATTAAGCTGTAGGCGGAATGTTCGCTCTTTAAGCGATTCAGTTCTACTCGGAATTTTTCAGATCAAAGCAGATAACTGTAAATGTATTCCTATTAATTATTTGAGTTGACATTAACTATTTCATTTAATTATATTTAATTTTTTATTTTTTTTTATCATTTTCTATTCCTAATCTTGAATTCTTAATGAGTTGACGTTGAATTTTTTTTTTTTATTGTAACTAATTTTTATATTTATCATATGAATGTATTTTTTTTTTTTTTTGTGTCTTTAGACTATTTCAAACACAATGTAAATTGTTTGTGAATAAATGAATTGAATTGAATTGAATTGAATTGAACTCCATGCGAGGTACATCTGACTCCATTTAGTAATCACTAGCTAACTGGCATTGCACGAATTGTCAATTCACACTCGTGAACATCTCTTTTCCTTCTGTGTTACGTAGACTATTTCGTTGGTGCCCTTGAGGCGTGACTTTCATTTATAAATCTGTAGGAAAATGTTTCCAAGCAATAATTAGTTTTCAAGCTTCCCTGAATTATTCTTACTCAGATTTTCTAACGACCGAACGAAGTTATAATTAACTGTGCCAAAAGCTGTTAATGTGACCATTTCAATGTCTGTTTATATGTCACTAAAGGGTGAGACAGACAATAAAGCCACAAACAGTGTGATTCTTCATAATGTGCATATATCGAAATGAGGGAATCTATGCTTAATTTTACCGAAAGATTAAATATTTAAAAAAATCTAAATTATTTTTTTAATACTTTTTATGGAATTATAAAAAAATTGTAACAAAACTGTGTTAACTTTTAAACTGAATCAGCAATCGCGATGAAACAAACTCCATAATGATTGGAAGTAAGTAGGCGTCCACATAAAATTAAAATTGAGAAAAAAAACTACCCTCAATTGAAAATAAACATGTTTTTTTTGCAAAAATCTGTATTTTTTCATCAATTTTTACAATAATTGTAAGATTTATAAATAAGATGCCCAATAGAAATTTAAAAAAAAAAATTTGATACAAAAAAATAAAAATAAAAAACAAAAATTTTTGACCATTTCTTCCGTCGATAAAATTAAGCATAGATTCCCTCATTTCGATATGTGCACATTATACACGATGCAAGTTTCTTGCCTGTGGCACAATAAAATGAAACAACATATAACTAGTATCATCTAAACATCATTTAGATTGCAACTGTTATGGTTGGTTTAAGGGGTATGCGCTCAGGTAGCCAGCCCACGAAATACAAATTTTCTTTTGTTTTTTGCAATTTGTAGGTCAATGTCAAGTTGTATGTTAATTAAAATATGATTCGCGACCGTAACAAATATGGCTTTACAGAATTATAATCATAAGAATCAGCAATACAACTTAAGCAAGATACAAGCCTTAAGTTAGCATAATCCTCAAATGTGATGATTTCATGAAATAGTCATTCATTAGGATAACGTGAACTTAGAGTTGTATTGATGATTTTTATGGTTATAATTCTAAAAATAAACATTTGATACGGCCGCGAATTATATTTAGATCAACATACAACCCGACACTGACCTGCAAATTGCAAAAAACCTAAGAAAATTTGAATTTCGCGGGCTACCTTGACGGTTTCGCCTTAACTTATGGTATCCCACAGGCAATTTAATCGCAGCGTGTAAAACAGGCTTAAGTCATTAATAGTATAGTTTTCAAAGTTCCCATTTTACAGCTGACGTTAATTGACGTAATCAAACTAAGAAATAAATTGTCTGGGCCTCGTCTAGACACAGCGAACCAATTCACCTTTCCGTAATTGGAAGCACATATTGGTTAGCACGCTTATCACTCAAGTGGTTATGTCAACAACTGCAACGTTTTTTTTTTTTATGAACAACGTCATAAGGTTCTTGTTCTTTCATCATTGATCACCTATCTGTCATATGAACAATCGTCACATAAAGCGGTTATTTATTTGTCAATTTGTCCTTATGACGATTGGTCTCAAAGTCTGCGCGTGTGAATTTAAGATCTATTAAAATTGTGTGATGTGACATAGTTATTAGAGAGATTCCGAACATTGCTACAAAGTACTTCAGTTGAATATTATTAGTAATAATCCCACAATGAATTTACTTCAATTGCAGCCAACATCCATCGTGACATTTCCGTCACGATGGACCGTTTCCGGAACAAATAGATTTTTGGCATTGTAGCGTGTTTCCAAATGACGCATTACATTGATCTAATACGATACTCTTTTGATTGTTTGATAGCCGTGGTAAACTAAGATAATATGTACGTGGAAACTTGGTAAAAATAATGTTATCTTATCTGGGACGCCGGTAAAGTAATGTCCGCAGTGCTATCATCAAAATAAAATATAGTGGTAGACACGAAAAATAAAATTTACAAGCGCATCTAAATCCGCTTTTAATTCCACAAGATACTTAGATGTTTATAGTAAACATACATATCATGGAAACCCAGATATTGTTATGAAAAAAAAACTTGAGATAAGAATGTTAGGATTCAAGGCTTAATTGTTGAATTTCTCACGTTTGTTGTGTTGAATCTAAGCCATTCATTAATAAATAAGAAATATAAACAATACACGGATATATACAGGGTTATTGGATATATATCGGTAAATATAAAATGTCAAATTACTCGAAAATGATTGACATTTGCATAGGAGTCATAAGGGGTCAATTGGTTGTAAATGACCTCTCCTACATCCCCTTAATGAATTGCCGACATTTAACCAATAATCCTGTATATTATTGTTATCATCTAACTACACCCTGTGTAAA
The DNA here is from genome assembly GCA_963680765.1 of Agrochola lychnidis. Classification (NCBI taxonomy): domain Eukaryota; kingdom Metazoa; phylum Arthropoda; class Insecta; order Lepidoptera; family Noctuidae; genus Agrochola; species Agrochola lychnidis. Next base: position 16,095,700 of record OY796852.1, on the reverse strand, counting down.
TGAGCAAAGAACTGTGTTACAATGTTGGTGTAGAATAAAGTATATTGTAGGTAAGTATATATATATTATACACGTGCACCTTTTTATATCAATAGGCCTGTGTCCAAAAAATTTTTTGTCCATCTTTTAGATTATTAAAAAATATTAAACACGTTTTTTTTTTCTTTTTTGACGTAATGAAACGATTACGGCGATACGTTGAGTTAAAATGTGGCATGACGTCACGCCTTGCTAGATTTAATCTGCGTTGTGACGTAGAGAGCCCCCATTCCTCATATTTATTGCGTGTCTTCAAAGTTATTAAAGCAAAAAATACGTGTCTAATATTTTTTTATTGTCTGAAAGACGGACTACATAGAATTTTTTTTTTTTTTACCTTGGCAACTACCCTATTGAATTGCTCTATATTCTAGAATCTCGATTATTATTTATGACCAATTGAATTCTGTATAGCAATGATTTTCTCCGGTTATTAATTTTGATGTCAAGGCATTATGTAGAGACACAATAGATGTCTAGAGCTATTGTTACAAAAGTTTATAAAACTATTTATGTATTATACTTTGTTAACCAAGTATATTACACGTGTCCTTCCTTCACTTTTACATCCACCATATAGCGTGGTGCATTCGTTAGAACATTAGCTTTCATTATGACATTTCAATAAAATCCATTGCGCCGTATGATCTAGAAATCTGTGTTCACGGTAACCAGCTCAACGCAATGAATATTGTAGAACTGTCATCAACTATTTACAAAATGTTCTATTATGATAACAAGTTCCTGAATCAATAAGTGTTTTAATTCTCTTAATTCTCCTTATCAGAGTAGTTTTAATCATTCCTAACAACTGGAGGATTCAAATAGCTATATGATTCATTGACCTGGATGCATGATGTTTCTGAAGATATTTTATTAATGTTAATTAATAGTGTGCTTTAACTTGTGCCATTTCCTCATTACATTAGCAATCTAGCTATCTAGCATCAAAAAACTCTTTATCAATCAATCTGCCTAGCCATTTCCCAACTATGCTCGGGTCGGCTTCCAGTCTAACCGGATGCAGCTGAATACCAGTATTTTACATAGAACGACTGCCTATCTGACCTCCACAACCCAGTACCTGGGTAATACGATACCCCTTGGTAAGACTAGTTGTCAGAATTCGGGCTTCTGACGACTCGTTACGACTGTCTGAAAGATCCACGAATGACAGCTGGGACCAACAGCTTAACGTGCTTTTCGAGGCACGGAGGAGTCTCGGTATGTAAAGATGGTCACCCATCCACAGACCAATCCTGGCAAGCGTAGCTTAACCTGATGGATCGACCGTGCGGCTGTTATAACTTAGCCACGAGCTCCTCCAAAAAACTCTTATATTGTCATAATTATAATATTAAGGCTACAGCAGACGTCATTAAACGTTATGAAAACTTACCGCATGTACAGAACTGGAGTCTGCCAGCCATGTGTTGTACATGGTCTCCACGTAGGCGGAGCTGGAGCCATTGAGGAACGGTTCAGCGGCTGCCGAGCTTTTATGCCTATAGCCACTCGCTAGTCCAGCAGAGATCTGTACAAACAAAACGAAGATTCAATAAACATCATGTCTGTATTAGGGCTGTAGGTCGTTTTTTGACAGTTATTTTTAAGTCACATAGGGGGTCATCCATAAATTACGTCACACGAATTTCATGATTTTTTGCCCCTCCCCCCGTCCTTGTCACATTTGTGAGACTCCCCCCTCCCTGGTGTGACGTCACATATTTTGCAAATTTACATTTAGAAATTATTGAATGAAAACAGCGGTTCCGAAATCAGTTTTATTTCCATAAATTTTTTTTTTAAATAAAATTAACATCAAATCCAACAATTAACATCAAATCAAACAATTAACAAAACTAAAAACGATTGACTACGTTAATTAAAGAAATTATCAAAACAAAAAATGTTAGTAGAATTATTTTAATTAAAGATACAAACTTAATAATCTTGAGTCCATGGACTTTGACTTGTTCGTGTTTTAACACTTAGATATAATAGATTTTGAAATGTGACGTTACGAAATTTAGGATCCCTCCCACCCCCTTGTCACACAATGTCACACTTCGTCGACCCCCTCCCTCCCCCTTAACGTGTGACGTAATTTATGGATGGCTCCATTTTGTCAAAGCGGAAATAGGCTTCCCCCTTCAAAATCATTGCACGGTGTATAAATCAAGACTCCGGACTATTACGGAGAAATTCATGAGGGAAAACCCAATAAGTTTGCCTGACCTGGGAATCGAACCGAGGATCTCACGCTCAACATTAGACCAACGAGGAACAAAGGTTGCAATAAAAGGAGCACAACATAAGTTCTTTTTTTTTTATGTGAGTCACTATCAGTTCAGCAGTACGACAAGGTCTCCCATCAACTCGTGTATAAATATTTAGTTGGTTAATTAAACTGATAATATTACGATAATTTCTCCATCACCAAACGAATCGTTAAATGAATCAAATTAGATAGCAATCACGCCCGCCCGTCATGGCCGTATCCATCCTGACGCAACGGCTAAAAAGCGTGACTTTTTATTAATTTAATTTAACATACAATTTACTGACATAGGTACTATAATACCGCTAAAGGTGGTTACGTCACATGACGTCAACATGTACAGAATACCACCGTTTGTTTTTAAGACAAATTTCCAACATGAAAATATCTTTTTCCGCCGGCATACACATTTCGTTTGGCTAACCTCCAATTGTCTTTGTAAGCGAGAATCTTTTAGATACGCATTAGCGTAGATAATAAACTCATTATTTAATTATTGTTACCTATATTGTACTCTCACCAATTATTATATCATGTAATAATTTGAAAGATTCGAGCAATTGCGGGTTAAAAAAACAAGTAGAGCTAAGATAACGATGTGGAACAAAGTTTATCAAAGTACCAAAGGGGCTCGGCCGTCTAGTCATAATATATACCAGATACAGCAACTTGGAGGCGCGACTAACACACCGGTTTTACAACAGACAGTGTTTATAACACGTACGAACTACGAACAGATCGATTGTGCGCTAGAAATAGACGTTAATAGGGATGATGGCTGGGCAAAAAAAAAAGAAATTCTATTCAGTTCGTCAGTCAGATAATAAAAAAATATTAGACACGTATTTTTTGCTTTATCATATTATAAAAAATGACTTAGATAAAACGCATTAAAGTCGGGGAGTAGGGGCTCACCACGTCACAAGTATAAAATCTACATACAAATGTCGTCATGCCATATTCTAACTCAATGTATCGCCGTAATCTTTTGATTACGTAAAAAAAGAAAAACACGTGTCCAATATAATTTAATAACCTACCTGAAGGACAAAAAAAATTATTAGTCATCATCCCTATTGTTACTTGACAGGCACTTCATAATTCTCACAATTTATCCACGATGAGTCGATGAGATAAGTTTCGTAGAAAAGTAGAAAACAGTGCAATAAACATGTATTTCGTACTTCCCATTAGTGAGTTTTCTTTTGAACATGTTACCACCTTGGAATTTCTCGATACAGATAAAAATATCGACTAACATCAATCAGACATATCTCTGTTAATTTTATCCGCAACAATTTTTTTTTTTTTGGGTGAGAATTGATCAAATAACTTCTCCCGCTCTGGGCGAAGTGGGCGGGCGTGTCACTCTTACTGACTAAAACCCACCCGTGTTCCTTCAGATGCCTGTATGTTGCCAATTTGCCAGGGGCCACGATATCCCTTTCGGACTTTCCCGCGACCCCGACAGGCATCGGCCCTAGCGGACCGCGTCAGTTGTGCTGACATCTCTTTGAGGTGCGCGTGGAACACAACGCGCCGTCGACCCGGGCCTGGTCCTTATCGGCCGGCGAGCTACCCATTGCTCACCATCCGCAAGCCCGCGCCTACGGTGGCCGGGAATCGGCCTGGGATTCCCGAAGCCCAGGGCGTCTCCTGCGGCGGCTAGGGCAGTGAGGAGGCGAAATTTCCCTCTCCCTCACGCGTTCCACCTCCTCCTTCGCGAGCATTACAGCTTCGCAAAAGGAGGTGACGGTTTCCCATACCCTATGGACCGCGTTCGGCCCTGGTCCATACCAGAGCTGAACGCGAGAGATAACCGCCGCCGATCGCCTCCACGAGGACACGCGGTGCCCCCGCCCAAGCCGGGCAGACCTCCACCGTATGCCCCACCGTGTCCTCCGGGAGATCCACACAATGGTGACACCCGGGCGTTTTCTCCCGCCTTATCCGGAACAGGAACCTCCCGAAACAACCGTATCCGGTGAGGACCTGCGTCAGGCGGAAAGTGAGGACGCCGTAGCGCCTCTCTAGCCACTCCTCAAAGAGGGGACTTATCGCCACAATTGTGGCGTGCCCAATTATTAGCAACACTGAAGTAACGAAACAGTTGGAAATGTAGTTTTAAAAGAATAATGATGCAGGTAGGTAGGTAATGAGAAAAAGCCATAACAGCTGTTTAAATAAACCTGCTTATAAACAATAGGGTTTAATAAAAATAATATTACGACATACAGGCTGGTCACACTGGTCACCTTAATTTTTACATTTATAATTCATAAAAACATTACTTTTGTCACTTGCTTGCAAAGTAAGCAATCCTCTCCAGGCTCCAGCCCTCTCCTACTTTAATTCATTATTAATATTCTTTCGCTAGTTAGCCACATTTCTTAATTCCATACAATAATATTGCCAAATTAATCAAAACAGGTAAATATTTGACAGCTTTTTACGACGTTGCCACCTTTTAGGATAAACCCTCTTAACAAAACCAGTTTTATCAAACTAACTGCTAAATTCCACGCAAAGGCAAAGGGCACAGCAATAGTCTTACTGAATGTTAACTTATGACTTTAACAGTGAAAAATAAATTGTTGTGAAAGATGTATCGGATCGGGTTCACCATACTGTTTTTTTAATATTTTTTAAGTAATTATGAGATTAAAATATTGTTCTGCAAATGCGTCATATACCTTATACCTATGTCTGATAGTATGCCCTTTGAACTCTGCAAAAACAAATAATCAGTAGCCAATTAACGGAAAAAAAATGCTGGTGAACTGCGACATATTTTCTAAGGGTTGCCAACTTGATTCTGTTCAAGAGACTAATAAAACAGGGTCCTGTTGAGCCTTGCGACTAAAATACCTTAGTCCACCTTTTTGGCCAAGGTCCACTAAAACTTTTATATGACTGTTGCTTATATAAAGCACTTATTTTAACTAGTGGAAACGAGTATGCAGTACCGGTCACGGGACACGTGATAGTGACTCATACACTGTCGTTGACGCCTCACCATGATAGTGCGTTCAATCCGTCACCTTCAACTGACTCCCATCACTACCTAAAATACATCTTAGACCTGTTTTATCTGCACAGGTTAACACACATTTAAATGATAAAAACATTGATTTTATTTATATTTATTTTTAAATATTTTTTTTGTATTTAAACGACACTTCGAACAACTTGTTTATTGGACAAGGTCGTAAGTTACCGTTTAGTGACCATGGCCGTTCAGAGCCTTGAACTTATTGTTTAATAGCCTGTGAACATTTTACGCGTACCTTTTTTGTCGCAAGATCACAGAATAGACAGGTAACAGCACTACAATACCGACATGCGCCTTTTTTGTGAACTCTATTTCTATTTTTAAAGGAAGAAACTGTTAAAACTGAAAGTTATGGTTTTACTTTTGTGAATAATGCTGCTTTTTCCTCGAAAAAAATGTTTGTTAGCCTGGGTCACACCCACTTCGGAAAGAACAAAAGCATGGCCATGTCTCATAAATATTTGTTCCGTGGAGAATGGAACCCACAACCCATTACCGCCAGCCCCTAATGTAGATGTAATGTTTCTTTGAATAATTAAAAATTATTTTACTTTTAATTATTGCATTATCTTTAAGATTTGATTTTCAATTGAAAAAATAATAACCAAATGTATGCATCCTTTTTTTTGGGTGGGAAATTATCAAATAAGTTCTCCCGCTCTGGGCAGACTCTCACTGACTAAAACTCACCCGTGTTCCTTCAGTTGCCATGTTGCGTGGAACACAACGCGCCGTCGACCCGGGCCTGGTCCTTATTTATCGGACGGCGAGCTACCCATTGCTCACTGTCCGCAAGCCCGCGCCTACGGTGGCCGGAAATTGGCCTGCGATTCCCGACGCCCAGAGCGTCTCCTGCTGTGGTAAGAGGCGTGAGGGCGCGAAATTTGCCTCTCCCTCACGCATTCCGCCTCCTCCTTCGCGAGCATTACTGCTTCGCAGGAGGTGACGGCCTCCCATGCCCTCTCGCTCCGTACCATGGCTTGAACCAGGGCCGGACGCGAGAGATCACCGCCGCCGGTCGCCTCCACGAGGACACGGCGATACTCCGCCCAAGCCGGGCAGACCTCCACCGTATGCATCACCATGTCCTCCGGGCGATCCACACAATGGTGACACCCGGGCGTTTCCCGCCTTATCCTGAACAGGAACCTCCCAAAACATCCGTGTCCGGTGAGGACTTGCGTCAGGCGGAAGGTAAGGACGCCGTGGCGCCTCTCTAGCCACTCCTCAAAGAGGGGACTTATCGCCCAAATATATGCATCCTGAGACCTGACTAACAAAATGGTTTTTTGCTTGTTTGTAAATTAAAATAGATCACTTACCTGTGGTTTGTTAAGAAGCCATGAGGCAAATCTGTCGTTACTCCCAACTTTATTTGAGAGTTGAAATATTACTCTTGCGCGATGCATGATTGTCGCAGTCTAGTGTCAGATCTGTAAACAAGAAAAATTTCAATAAATTGCCAGTCATTATAATTATATTAAACACATACATAACATCACGCCTGTATTCCCCGAAGGGTTTCGTAGAGGTATACCTATAGGTATAATGATATTATCTCACCACAAAATACCATTTTAAAATTATGTAAACATTTAAAAGATCAATTAGTTATTTTCGTAGCCATGTTTCACATGGGAAAATCCACACCACAGCTTCAATTCACTTTTTATCTCGCTCGCACCATACTACTCGCGGACTGAGTAGGGAGCTCGCGGCTGCAAGGCGCAATAGTTTAGGTAATTTCTTTTCACAGCGAAAATAATGGTAATTTAAAAAAACATAGTTTCTAATTTTAATTCAGTTCAGTTATTATGCAAGTTTCATGATCTAATTTGAAGTAAATTTTTTTTTAATACCAGCCGTTTATTGTTCAGTTTTGAAGAAACTTTTTGTTTTTATTCTAGAGTAAATGTTATGGAATCATGTTTTCGTCAAACACTTAATATTAATCCTCAACTTAAACATATATTTATTTAAAAATGAATGCTCCATTATTTTCGATACAACGGTTTGTGCTAAGCGATTAGAGGTAGTAGTATAGTATAGACCCTTAACAGTATTAATTTTTATTCACTGATTGTTGTTAAATCATCAAAAAATTAAAACTTTTGTGATCCTGAATATGTTACAAAATGAAGGTGCTGTTTCCTAAACAACATACCACCTTACAGGTTTAAAAAAAAAATTGTAAGTACTGATCAATTAATTTTATATCGACACCGGAAATTTCCATTGTCGTAAAGGACAGGGAATACAATGTCCTTTACGACAATTGAAATTTCCGGTATCAATATTTTTACAAGCAGTCACTGAAAGTCATAGGTTTTTCACTGTAATAACTTGGATACTAAATTCTATCACTAATTCTTCAGAGCCATAAAAACTTATATTTTCAAGCTTGTATTGTCCTGTAGAGAGAGCACTAAGATCTTTTCAGTAAACTACTACATTTATGGGCATAAATGAAATAATTAGCAATATACAATTAGTATTCATATATTGCAAACTTACAGATGTAATAATTAGACACATGACTGTTATAAAAACACTTGATTTTAGACTGTAGCACAGATGTTAATAAACAAGATAAATTTAATCAAATATACTCCACATGCGTTGGAACAAACAGAATGATAATATGCCCACTTAAGAATTTAGGACACAACATTGTCAATGTCAGAGTAACTGGCACATTGAAATCTTCATTATATATTTGTTTATTCTTTTTACCTAATGTGTAGGTAAAACAGAGAATATTTTTGATCCAGAAGAAAGTCAAAAAATGTGAATAAAGGATTCTCTTCTTAAACCATTTACTTTATGTAATTACTGCAACATTATAATTATAGTTTTGTTTCACTGATAGTCAAGAAATATTTATAAATGTAGATGTAATATAGATAAGAGAACAATTAAATAACTATATTTCCTATCTACTTTCTATTATATAAAAAATTGGCAGGCAGTCAAAACTGTTATATAGATGCACTGCACATGCTTTAAAATTATTTATAGACCTGATTAAATAGTTCAAGGCCATCGGAGAAATTACTAGTGTTTACATGAGCCAAACTTGGTGTTTTTATGAACACCTAGATCCTGGAACATTAAACTGATAACTAGGAAGGTATGGATTTCCAATAAGTACCATTGCAAAAATAATGTCAAATCAGTTTTCTTTTCCATGTGATATAAAAACATAAATAAATAAAAATAGGAGCCTATATGGGTATATGTTTCAGCTTTGATTTTTGACAATCTATAACCACATAAACCCTATAGAAATCTGTATGAAATGTCCTTCATGAATCAAATACAGTGTTTCAGCAGCTGTGTATAAGACATAAGTAATTGTGTCACCTCTCATTAAAGTAAGTCATTAGTAAGAATGAAAACATATGTCAGATTAGATAGGAATAGAAAGGAGCTAGGTAATTCTGCAATAGTGTTACGGTACCCCAAAGTACACTGGCTACTTTCTAAATGCATGGTTTAAATAGAAGACAAGATTATATAATCATCAATTCGGTAACAATTATTGTTTTACTGTATTGTTGATCTAGCACTACATGGTATCAATGGTACTCCAGTTTTCCTAACCTCTTTTTCACTCGTTGCGTCATTTAATGCGGATTTGCGTTTATGTTACAAAAATTATAATTTCATACCTGATATATTTTACCCTCACTTGTTCACAAAAATTAAACTGATCAATACTGAAGTCTCGTGATTCAAGGTTATATAACTCACTCTTTTCACGTACCAATTTGCGATAGGTAATGAAACGAGAAGCTGCTGAATAAAATGTATATCCGTTCTTATTGCATCCCACTCGTTTAGCTATTGTTCCCTAAGTTTATTCTATCTTGTTAAATTTACCTTCGACACTATTCGAACGTGTAGTAAATTGTCTTGTCTGGCAAGCACAGTCAAATTTGATTGAAAGAATAATTCAAAAATTCATGCTTTTCGCTGATTCGCTGTCGCCGTCAGATGCCTGTTCTCGAAAGCCGTGGACTGTCAAAATTGAAGTTGAAGTTCACTGTTCACAGATTATTGCTAACCAGATAAAAGCAGGCTATCGATTATTTTGACGGCACGGTTGTTATTCTCAGTTGTTGTAATGATATCAACACCTCCCAGATTAGCTGCGATATTTCCAAGCAAACGTCGTCGTTGCGTCTACAAAAATTGCCATTTGTGCTTTATTTTTTGTTTTGATGGAATTTTCATCCTTATTTCTATATGTAGAAACTATAAAATCAATATTATGTACGAAGTTATAAAATGTAGCCATGTGATAAGAGCGCTCATTCAAAAAGCTAGCAACTTGGCAAAAAACTGTCAAATATTTACCTGTTTTGAATAATTTAGCAATTATATTTGAAACCAGCGGATCCGACAGACGTTGTCCTGTTCGAACAGCGCCACCTACCGGGTCCATTTTCAAACCATCCAAGGTAGTGATGTTCAAATCCGCTAGAAACTCTATAGTTTCTAGCGGATTTGCTTTGATTACGTGACTATAAAATATATTTTTCTAACGCGTTATTTTGTAGGCTATCATTAAAACACATTGTTACAATACTCGGCCACAGTCTCAAAGCGGAGACGTTATCATTTTATTTGCCAACACGCTTATGAATGTTATCTCTCAACGCGCTGTACACGAAAGAATATAATATTTTTCTCATGACGAGTTAGAAATCAATGAACTTTTAGGTGAAAAGTGTTAAAATTTTGATTGTCTCTTTCTAATCGCGATTAAAAATGTGTGGAATAAAATTGGTTGTCATGAACTTAAAAATTCTTTTTCCATACAAAAAGTGAAAAATTCCATATAAAACACGTCGACGCTGACCCCCAGTGCGCCTCCGGCTCTAAAAAAAATTCACAGGTCAGGGCAAACATCAAGTACCACGTGGAGTCGCGATTGTTAATTCGATTTACCAGTGTCAATTTTTTTTTTATTATTCTCATAACCTAAAGTAAGGAATTTTTGTGGTAGTTTAGTTCGGTGTACGCCGAACTAGACTCTCTCTCTTGTACTCTTGTACAGACGCCAGCACATCAAGCTACCCAAAACTGTCAATTTTTCCCAATCAACTTTGAACCTTACAGTTCAGGGATAAAATTGAAAATCTATTAAATAAATTTGACAGATTGTAGTAGCCTGATGTGCTGGCGTCTGTGCAAGAGAATCGGCACCAATTATTATTTTTATAGGCGTATTTAAAAGTATTTTTAAGTAAGTGTGTAGTATATTTAAGGGGGAAGCGTCAAGGTAGCCCGCGAAATTCAAATTTTCTCAGGTTTTTTGTATTTTGCAGGTCCGTGTCAGGCTTTATGTTGATTAAAATATGATTCGCGGTCGTAACAAATATGGCTTTACTCAATTGTAATCATTACAATCAGCAATACAACTCCATAAGTTAGCAAAGGTGTCAAATGTCATGATTTCATGAAATCATGACCTTTGACACCTTTATCTTCCTCTTAATCACTATTGCTGATTGGAATGATTACAATTGAGTAAAGCCATATTTGTTACTACCGTGAATCATATTTATTCAACCTAAAACCTTACACCGAATTGCAAAATGCAAAAAACGCAAGAAAATTAGAATTTCGCGGGCTACCCTGACGCTTCCCCCTTAAGTAAGTATATTTAATGCTGACTCCACACGTTTGGCAAACTTCGCCAAGTCATCACAAATTCAAACGTGTGGATAGAGCGTTTGCCTAGGCTTGTGTAAACTTGCAAGCGCTTGCGACTGATCTGATAGAGTGTCGGTTTTTGATGCCTAAATCAAAGAACTTTGCGGCAAGCGCTTGGGATCCATCTATATGTTTGTGCGTTGTTAGTATTGCTTGCGCCTTGCGCACTGGCTACGAGTAGACGTGCGCGCGTACCGTCCTTTAGTGCTAGCTTATCAAAACGAGTACCTAACTGGTCTATATGGAGATTTTACACTTCCAGGAATGTTACCAACAAGAACCATGACATGTATCTGAAATCCGGAACAAAGACAACGAAGATTAAAAAAAAATTGGCGATACATGGCATTGGTTAGGTATGTGAAATTCGAAAGCATCCAGTTGCGGAAATCAAAAACAAGAAAGAAATAGTTATAGTCACATTTCACAAACATCAAACGTTATAGCCGATAAACTAGCACACTCGCAAGCGTGTGGATATCGCTGTTTGCATCACCTTATTTATCCAAGTGTTTGTATAGGTTTGTAGTTTGTGGCAAGTGACAAACATGTGGAGCCAGCATAAGATTTATAGTAAAAAGTAGAAACAGTGCTGCATTCCGAGTTACGCTGTAATCGATTTGAACGTGTTAACACCCGTTCCGAGTTAGCGTGAGCACGATAAAGATGTCCCATGAATCGCCATAAATGACGTCATGACATGCGCCATCTTGCGATAACGCCGACCATGCCCTAAATTAATATCACAGCGAGTGCCATCAAAAATGACAGTTGTGCTGTTTTGTTTTAAGTCGCATCTTATCTTTAACTAACGTGGCATTTTTTAAATTGTGCTTCAGGCTACCGTCGTCAGTTAACCAAAGAAGAAGAAGAAATTTGTGGTTTAAACACATAGAAATATGATGCAACTGATGAAATGATTGATTGATTGATGGAACTTTTGACGTTGAGCGAGCACTGTGAGCGCGTTAACGAGCGTTCCGAATTATTGACAGCCTTCAGCTGTCGTAATCGTGATATATAATGCGGGTATTATACTAAACTGAATCAGAGTCCCTAAACCCTTAAGCAATTGATCAAAAGACAAGTTATTTAATCGTATATTAATAACTACCTGTTCGTGCCCGGCGTCGCCTGAGTGTATTTCCGACTTTTCCGGCGGATTTTCCAAAATTTTCTTTCATGCCGGCCGACCTTGTCTAGACAATTACGAATAGGTACAGACGCCAGCACATCAAGCTACCCGAAACTGTCAAATTTTCCCAATCAACTTTGAACCTTAATCTTCAGCGATAAAGTTGAAAATCTATTAAATAAATTTGACAGATTGTAGTAGCTTGATGTGCTGGCGTCTGTACAACAAAAATAAATGAGCTAAATTGGTCGAGCCATTCTCTTGTGATGATCTTGCATACATGCGGCAATAGATTTTTATTTATACGGGGTGGCAGGGACATCGACGCAAAAACTGAAACCATACAAAGGATTCCAATAAAAGTCAAGTTCCTGCTGTATTGGTATGTATAAAATTTGTTAGGATTCAGTACATGATTCTGATCAACCCTGCATTGAAATTTTTCGTCGGTTATTAACAAAAAAAACTACTGTTCCATACATTTTACATTATTTTTTCTATGAAATAGCAGATTTTTTTTTATAACTTACGAAAAATTTCAACGCATGGTTTTCAGAATCATGTACTAAATCCATGGTTTCAGTTTTCGTGTCGATGTCCCTGACACTCTATAGTTTATAGCATTTTTAATGTAGGTACTCGAAATAAACCAAACGCGAATGCATGCAAGCCTAGTACTTTTTGTTAGTTATAAACTATTTTTGTGCCTCACCTAATCCAAATTGTACTATCGTGATAATCATACTAATGATTGTAATACTATCTTGAATTCATGCAAGCCTAGTACTTTTGGTTAGGTGTCTCTCAGAAATTGTGCACAACGTGTCGTGAACACAATAACGTCTTGTTTGATGATAACTTTTTTTTGCAACTTTCGATTTTGATGAAACAGAGCTTATATTCTGCTCCAAATTAATCTCTATCTGTAAAAACTACATGAAAATCCGTTCAGTAGTTCCGGAGATGTGCGCGAACAAACAAACAGACAGACAGACACCGGATTCTACTGTTATATTATATGTATAGATAGATATATACTCCATTTGAAATAAGATTCGACATTTTAACAAACCTTTTTTACAGTTCGTTCAACCGATTTTCACTTCTATACCGTAGGCATAAGGATGGTATTAAAAGCAAAAAAGTAGTTACAATACCAACTGTATATTGCAGCTGCCATTTGCCATGCTGTCAATGTAATAGAAGTCAAAATCGGTAGAACGGACTGTAAAAAAGGTTTATTTAAATGTCTAATCTTATTTCAAATGGAGTATAGATTGTATCAATAACATTTAATTAAGATAGGTTTAATAAGAGTAAGGCAGTGGACCCGCTATCTTTTTTGTTTTTTTTTTTATTGTTTATTAATTAAAGGAACAAAACAAAATATAAACAGAAACATCACAAAAACCTCAATAGGTTTGTCCGGATGTTGAAACACTTTAAAGCAATCTTAATGCTAACGAAATATACAATTTATGGTTAAAACATAGTTTATAAAATATTGTAAGGTAGTTTGAACAATAACGAAAAAAGTACAAAAACGACGACGGCGCGGGTCAGGCAGTCCGTCGATGCTAATTACTAATTGAATGAAACTTAAACAGGATGATGCATTTTCAAAGAGAATCAAAGAATTTTTTGTATTTATTTTTATAATTATTATTTGTTATTTCCGATTGAATTTTTGTTGGAACGTCATTAATTAGAGTAGGTATTAAATAAGCGTTCGTTCGTTTCCCGTAATAGTTTTTGTATCTCGGTACTATCAGTTTTGGTTGGGCTGCCATTCTTGTTGCTATGCTATGATGGAATTTAATTTGCAGTTCTTTGTTGGTGAACTGTTCTAACAATAACCACTTTCGTATTTTAGTGTGTATTGGCAAGATTTTACAATATCTAAAGAAACCTGTTACGTCATCACCATCATAAAGTGTTTTTTTAATTTTATATGGTATTATTATTTTTAATAAACGAAGTTGTAGGTTGTATATTTTGTCTAGGTAAGTTTTAAATGTTCTGCCATAGCTAGTAACTCCATATGAAATTATTGACTCTGCGAGTGCATTATAAAGGTTTAGTAATATTTTAAAAGGTACTTTGTGTTTAATTATTGCAAATTTGGCTAGCATTGCTCGCAGTTTATCACAAATGGAGTCTATGTGATAGCCCCAATTAAATCTGTCATCAACAACTAAACCCAAATATTTATAGTTGGTAACCTGCTCCAGTGGTTTACATTTGCAAAAAAGCCTAGATGATTGTACTTCATGTAAACATTGGTGATTGTGCGCAATTATTTTAACTGCCTTATCAGAGTTGAGTAAGTGATTGGACCTAACGTGGATGGTCTTAGTTTTACCAGCATTAAGCACCAGTCCAGCATCATGAGACCACTTGCATACATTATCAAAATCAATTTGAATCGATTGCTCAGCCTTAGATAAGTCTCTGTCAGCTGCTACAAGACAGGTGTCGTCCGCGTACTGATAGACTGAGCAATTGCTTATAACATTCTCCATGTCATTGACATAGGCTAAATAATGCAAGGGTCCTATAACTGAGCCTTGTGCTGTTCCCGTATCCACTACAACTTCGTCACTAAGTTCATTGCTGATTTTTACACGGCATGTTCTGTTTTTTAAATAATCTTTGCACCAGTTTAATATCGGGCCTCGAACCCCCGTATTATCGAGCTTGTTAATAAGTGTATCATGCCTGAGAGTATCAAAGGCTTTGCTAAAATCAATGAATAACAGGATGACATGTTTTTTATCATTGAGGTGTTGGTTTATTTCATCTGTGAATTTAGAAAGCAGAATTGAAGTAGATTTATTAGGTTGAAAGCCAAACTGAGAATCCGATAAGACATCGTTTTTAATGTAAAAATTCTGAATTTGTTGACACACGTATTTTTCTACTACCTTATCTATGACTGGTAATATTGTAATGGGCCTGTAGCTGTCATAGTTACTATGTGATCCATTTTTATAAATTGGTCGCACGATACCTGCTTTTAATTCTTGAGGATATGCCCCAACTTTTATACTAGTGCTTATTAGCTTAACAATGACCTTAACTATCTTATCACTTAAAACTTTCACGTCTATACATCGAATGCCATCTATACCAGGTGATTTATTAATATTAAGATTTTTTATAATAGTTGATATATTACGAACGGTAGGTTTTTTAAATAACATTGACTTGTTAACTGGAAATATGTATTCTGATTCAGGGATTAGTTTTATGTTGCATTTAGGTAATATTTTCTTTACGTTTTCGCTAAATCCTTTACTGAAATTGTTGGTTATTTTACTTATAGTTAAATCATTTTTCTTGAATGCTTTGATTATTGCTTCGTCTACTGACTTACAAATTCGACCAGATAGTTTATTTAGTATTTCCCACATTTTCTTTTTATTCATTTTATTATCATTAATTAGGTTGAAGTAATGTTGATTTCTGGATTTCTCTATTACTTTTTTAGTCTTATTTCTTTGTTTATTAAATTGTAATCTTAGTATTTTATTATTTATATCCTGTTTCCACTGACTGAAAAGTAAATCTCTTTTATGACACATATTATTAATTTTACTTGTTATCCACAACTCTTTATTCCTCTTACTGTTTGTATTAATTGTTTTTGAATACTTGCATTGCTCATAACAACACTCAAAGCTACTTTTAATATAGTTATATATCTCTAAAGGGCATTGCATATTATCAACTACATTCCAATCTATGGCGTCCAACTTTGGTTTTAATTTATTATAATCAATTAATTCTTTTACTTTTGCAACATCCTGTGTAGCGTCTTTAGCTCCGCCTCCAATGCAAGATAACACGATCATGCGATGGTCTGCCATAACCGTACCGAGCGCCGCCGAGTAGAGGTCTAACGAGCGCGATCTTACAAAAATATGATCAATACAACTTCGAGTGATAATATCATTTCGTTTTTCGATTCTGGTGTAATCAGAAATTGCGCTCGTCAGGCCACACTCAGCCAAACAGCTCGTGTAGTAATCCCGAAAATTGTCATTTAATTTTAAATCAATGTTGATATCCCCTAACAAGTATAAATCTGTGTGTTTGAAGGTGTCCTTACATAATAGCTCCTTTAATTCTCTGATAAACAAGTGCTTACTATCTTTGGGGGGTCTATATACTGTGCAGATTGATGTCGTGTAGTGATAGGATGTGGTCAAATGTCCAATTATGTATTCGCAGTGTTTTAGTGATACATTATTTATGATTTGAAAGTTGTTGGTACGTTTAACAAACATTACAATGCCACCACCCCTACGCTGCTCCCGCAGCGTATGATACATTTCATAGCCGTTTATATTAAAGACTTGAATGAGATTACTGTTTTTAGAAATACCTACCTCTGTTAAAATAATAACGTCAATATTAATTTTAGAAGAATCAATGAATTGAAGGACTAAAGAAAAGTTTTTGACAATCGAGCGAATATTAATATGGACAATATTTAGTTTTTGTTTACTATTTGGAAGGTGGTTACTAAACTCGTTGATGGTTGAACACTCAAGGAATTCTGATATTTGCGGTGAAGAGACTGACGTGATCACTGAGTCTAACTACTATCGACAATTATTTTTCTGAACCGCCATTTTATCAATATCACTAGTGTTCCTAATGACAATCGGTTTGTCGTTTTCGATTTTACGAACCAATATTTTGCCATTCTGGAACCAGATGTATTTGTGCGTTTCCGTCAATGTTTGTTTAGCTTGCCATAGTAGTGATTTATTTGCTTTGGTAAGAGCGTATCGAAACAATACTTTTGACTTGGCTAAGTAAGGACTGACCTCAGGGACTACATCTTGAACAACAATTGGTTCCTTCCGCGCTGTACGTATCCACTGATCCACCTGCTCCTCTTGTTGCAACGTCACCTGAATAACTCCTTCTTTACCATTCCTGCCTTTAAGTCTTTTGACCATTGTAACTTCGCGTTTCTCAATTTTAAGCTTCGAAGCTATTTTAGTTGATAGAATTTCCAGGTTCTCGTTCTCATTTTCAGGAATACCAGTGATCTCCAGTACATTCCCCAGTTGTTCTTGCTCAACGTTTCTGATGTGTTGTTCCAATGCATCAATTTTTAATTCCAAGTGTGTGTTTTGATTTGTGAGGTATGTGTTTTTCTTCTCCATGTCTTTAACTTTCTCCGTAAGAATTTCCAGTGTAGAATTTATTGTATTCATTCTTATGCAACAAGTGCTAAGCGATTCATTGACAGATGCCAGTTCTTTCTTCACTGCTTTCTTAACCTCGAGTGAAATATCTCGTAGCAATTTATTCACCGCAGCACTGTTGCCATCCAGCTCGCTAACATTATCATCCTCATTTTCATCATCTTCCGGAATTACAAAGGACTTGCGATGAGGAGACTCCTTGTGAAATTCGTCGCAGGTCCATTCTAGGTTTTCTGCATTCCGCAAGGCTGACAGCTGCTTAGAGGATAAGCCTGTGCATAATTGGTTTGCGTGAACAATTTTGCCACATTTGTTACACTCAAGCCCAGGTGATTTTTTTGTAATAGTTTTTTCACAATTATCGCATTTAGGCATTTTCCCGTTAGAATATTAGCTTTGGGGGTAGATATTTAAATAATAGATACTTGACTACTCCGTACGACCGCTAGCCAGTGAGTGATTCAATTGATCTAATTGCGTAACACATTTTCATAATCGATTAAGACTGATCTGTTTCATTTTGACAATTCATCATTATTCATTGCGTTATTTACGTTGTTGACACGGTTCCCAACTTAGGGGTTTTCCCCCAGATTTAGGGGATAAAAAAGGAAAATGGGATTTTTTTAGGGGTGACTTATTGTTAGGGGTATTTTTAGGGATTTTTTAACTATTATTTATTTATTTTATTGAAAATATAGGCTCTAGTATTACTCAATCTTAATTATTCTTGAAGTAGCGGCTTAGCGACATCTAGTACTGTTGCTTGTTACTAAGAATGCAATGTTTAGTTGAAATCAAATGTCACTATACTGTTTACCATAAATATAAACATACATTGAGATGATTGGTGGCCGCGTAGGTATTAAGGTACTTACTCTTTTATTTAAAAAAAAAACAAGTATGCGTTTTATTTTATGAGTTACGAACGATTTGGGCAGTTGCGCGCAATTTTTTTTTAAATTTACATTTGGGATTTTTTAGGGGAATTTAAGAAAAACTTGGGGGAAAATTTTGGTAGGGGTTGGCAACACTGGTTGTTGAGCAGATTTTTTTTCCAACTCATGTAGCTATAGATTAGCAATTTGTTTCAAAACGATTCAGATTGTGATTAATCGTGTATTACGCAATTAGGGTACCGGTCCGCCTTACTCTCTTAGTGCTCCCTTAATTTAGGGCCCTGATTCTGTGTAGTATAAAACCCATATAAATCGAAACGCAAATTATTGATATCAGCGCTGTGAGCGAGTATGTTATAATTTGGAAAGCGGCCAAAGCTTCATGACGTTGTAAAAATGTCAATGTCATTGTCAATGTCAGTAAGAACTAAGAAATTGGGGAACCTGTCAAAAATGCTAAAATACCTGTAAAAGTTATTTTTAAAAGCGAAAAACCTGATTGTTTTTCAGTTTATCTATTTAATTAATATCAAAATGTGTAGTCTTTCTTCGCGTCTGCTAAAATTTCCAGCCGAAATAGCTACGATACGTAAAGTAACGTGTATTCGTACAACATCTAGGATACTTGCATCACCATCAAACCAAACATTCGACTTACAGCGAAATTATAGTACCAATAGAAACTATGATAAGCACTGGAAAGGATATTCATATAAAAATTTATGTTACTCTGTCTTATTTGGTGCAGCCGCCTATACTTCATATAAATTCTGGTGAGTGTTACTTGATATTTACTTAAGACGAAAACCAAAATTAGTTTAGCTGAGGTCCACTACTGCTGAGAACTCCTACACCAACCGGTTTTGTAAGTTCAAAATAGAATATGTACATAATAAAAATAACAACTGCACATTTTGTTTTACAGTACTGTAAAATAAATCTGGAGAGTAAAGGTTATCAATTTTTTCCACAGTACAAAAAAAATTCCATTGTCAGGTATATCCAAAAATCCAGGACTAGACTGTGGTGTCCATTGTATGGTTGATACATTTAAATTCACCTACTGTTAGATAGAGAGTGCTCTATCTAACTGCAATAAGTAGGTGAAATCAAACTGATTGGTATATATGTAGTACTGATTCAACTTTTATACAGTGCTATAAATAAATTATACTAACCTTTCAACTGTCATTCACGAGACACAATAGAATTTTAATTGTTATCCACCTCAATGAGGCGTCGTAACAGATGATGAGCTAATTGATTTTGTAACTATTTTAGGGCACAGCACCAGTTATTGCCCTCCATTAATGCTGCAGAAGAAATTTCTGAAACTGACTCAGATAGTGAAATTGACACCAAGAAGAAGAGATACAGAAAAGAAAAAATTGGTTTTCGAGACAGGAAGGTGCGTTGATACTACTTTATCAAAACATTTATAAAAAATGATTATTTTAGTTCTTTTAATTATTTTGTTTTTGAAATAGTAGAGTGTAATTTTATTTTTATTTATTTACTACAGATTATTGAATATGAAAATCGTATGAGATCATATTCAACACCAGACAAAATATTCAGATATTTTGCCACAGTGAAATTGTCATTTGGTGAACACACAGAGATTTTCATGACACCTGATGATTTCTTGCGAGCTATCACTCCTGGCATGAAACAGCCTGATGGTATTTTTTTTATTTTATTTTAGTTTTAAGGCTCCTCTATACAGATGCAATAAGACTTTATTGAAAAAATTTTAATTATCAAAATTTGAGTTGTACCTGTGCACAGCAGCAACTTGTTACAGCAACTAATCTATTACTGTTTCTCGGGGTCTACGATTGCGCCTGTTTAGAGTAGTTTTTTCAAGTTTTATTTTTTCTACATTTAACACACCCAATAATTACAACATAAAAGTACAGAAATAGTATAATTTTGATTTAGCATTAAAACAATGTTTTTTTTATCCTGGATGCTGCTGGATAGATTATTGAGTATGAAAACCGTATGCGTCAGTATTCCACACCGGATAAGGTATTTCGGTACTTTGCTACCCTCCAAGCACAGCATCATGACCAGCATGAGATATTCATGACCCCTGATGACTTCCTGCGCTCCATGACACCTGGTGTCAAGCAACCTGATGGTAAAATTATGTACAACAGCAATTTTCCCCATCATCATCATCAGCCTGTAGCAGTCCACTGCTTGACAAATGTCTCTGCAATTGCACATCCTCGGCTACTCTCATCCAGCTGTATTTTACCATATCATTTATAGACCTTGTTGATCTTTTACCTGCTCGCGAGACTGCTGAACATGGAGTCCTGGGTTCAATCCCCAGGTGAGACATACTGGTGGATTCTGAATATACAGGGTTATTGGTTACTCGTATTTGTCGGCAATCCGTTAACGGGATGTAGGAGAGATCATTTGCAACCAAATTACCCCAGATGTCCCCTACGCCAATGTCAAGCATTTTCGAGTCATTTGACACTTTCTATCTTAAAATGTATGAAGTAAAAGTATAAAATATCAAATTACGCGAATATTGTTGACATTTTCATAGGAGTCAATCGGCGTCATTTGGTTGTAAATGACGCCTCCTACATCCCCTTAATGTATTGCCGACGTATAACCATTAACCCTGTGTTATTGGTTACATTTTACATTTTTATTTCATACACTAGCTTCTGCCCGCGACTTCGTCCGCGTGGAGTAGCTACTTTGGGCTAACGCTATCTTTAATCCGCGACTTCGTTTAAATAAAGGTGTATTTTTTTTTTAATAATGCGTACCTATGTTAAGGAGCTATTTTAGGTACCTCATCACGCTTTAATCAGTAAGCCGACGTTCGCACGGACGTAATAAAATCGCAGCGGGATTTTATCGCGCACTGAATTTTCAACTCTCGGTATTAAGCCGAACGTTGAGAATCCAACGCGCTGGAACGCACTCTCGTCCCAGCGGATTTTCAACTCTCGGCGCTAAACAGATCGTTGAAAATCAAGAGCACGAAAAAAAGAACCAGATCTCGATAGGGCAACATATAGTTGCCCGTGCGAAAAACACTCTTGGCGTAAATCTATTCCTACGTGCTTAAATGTTTGCCCCTGGGCCTTATTAATTGTTACCCCAAACGATACCTTCACCGGAAATCGCGCGCAGTATTTGATCATTATTTTGCTGCGATGTTATTTTAAAACTGCGATATCTCCTAAGATATTTATTGAAATCGAATGATGTAAACGGCAATTTTGTTTTAAATTAAATACTTGTGATGAATAACGTATTTATTTGGATAAGGATTAATGTTATGTTTATAAAAACACCTTCGTAAATAACGCATTACTTTTGAACAAATTTGGTTAGCATAAAAAAGGTTAGAGTGAGCCAACCTTAAAAGATAGACATATGCTGTCGCGGACTTTTTTTTAGAACTTTTAAAGGGGAACAATTCTGTTATACATGATTTTTGCGAAACTTTAATTTTTTACGCAGCGCACGCAGCGGAAGCTCTCAAAAGGAAAAAAATTAAAAAAAAAAAAAAAAAACCCGATTTTGAAACATTCTTCATTGGTGCTCCGCTCCTATTGGTCTTAGCGTGATGATATATAACCTATAGCCTTCCTCGATAAATGGGCTATCTAACACTGAAAGAATTTTTCAAATCGGATCTGTAGTTTCTGAGATTAGCGCGTTCAAGCAAACAAACAAACAAACTCTTCAGCTTTATATATTATTTCATACATTTTAAAATATAAAATATTAAATTACTTGAAAATGGTTACATTTAACTATTAACCCTGTATACTAGGGTTATTGGGTACTTTTTTTGTGTATGAAGCATACACTCCTGTTGACTCCTATGCAAATGTGAACAATATTCGCGTAATTTGACATAATATATTATACTTTTACTTCATACATTTTAAGATATAAAGTGTCAAATGACTCGAAAATGGTTGACATTGGCATATTGGTCATCAGGGGTAATTTGGTTGCAAATGACCTCTCCTACATCCCCTTAACGGATTGTCGACGAATAACCAATAACCCTGTATACCTGGTTGATAGCAATAGCCTTTTATTAAATGGGACTACTAACTGGCGAGATGCGGATTCTGTATACTGCCTACCATCTACTGGCTAAAAATTCATAGTCCTGATGAAGGCATTATTTAACCATACCATTTTATAAGTACTAAATTAATAATTGTTAAATTAATGTGTTTTGTTTCTTTTATCAGGTTTGGGATTAGACCAGTATAGAAGATATGACCCTAAGGTATGTTTCACTTCATAAAAAATTAATGATGTTATAATACAATACATAGGATGTCCATAAACTATCATGTGACTAATACTATATCGATTTTAATTAATAATACAGTAAAGTATATTAATTTTATAATTGTGTGCAACAAAATTGATGTGTTATGTGTACTTGCACTAATGTTACTTAATCTTCACTGCTGTTTTAAGATATGATTCCCACTTTACATTTCGAATTAAAAAAAAGAATAATATAAATAAGTATATAATTTTGAATAAAATGTTCCAGTTGAACTATGACTGTACATACAATAATATTAAAGTTATAAATAGCACTTTAACAGAAGATTTCTTTATATTATAGAGGGAGCAGATAATCTTCAAGAAGAATAAAGAAAGTTTACAAAAAGTATTTCACTTATTTTCCATATTAATGTTTTCACATATCCAATCTTTAGGAACACATTACCCAATCACAGATGTTGTTTAGTCTACCTATTGCTTTATAGCAACCTAAACTGTCACTGGACACTTGCACAGTTAGCACCATCTCTTCAGCCACTCACATCACTTTCTTGTCTTTTCAGAACGTCGATGAGGTACTGTCTTTCTCCTCTTCTTATTTCTCTACTCTCGACTTCGTAATATTTTTATTTATTTCAAGTGCACTTCTTTGACTTGGTTATGTCCCTGTCAATGTTCATGTCATCGCCGTTGGCCACTTTGTGCCTCAATCTAGTCTAGATCACTTTATAGATTTTAGGAGGATCTTATTTTTTCACAATGTTATACTCTGCTACAGACCTAAGCTCTGCGCTGTTAAGCTACTTCAGGCGTAAAGGGTCTTAGATCCCGCAAAACAGTTGCATACACAACCATTCTCTCCATAGCATGCCGTGATTTTATCATATTTATTACATTTTAATTAATAGATTTTTATTTGTTAGCATTAGCGCCACCTTATTGTAGCTGATTTTCAATACTTTGTTTTAGTAGAATGTTTTTTTCTATTTATATGTATTTAAGTCCTAGTAATAGGATTTATCCTAATAAAATTTGATTAATCTCTAAATAATAATTGGTAATATAATTACTTTGCAATTAGTTTACTCCATTAGTTTTATGTTTTTGTGCATATAGAGAAATTTTATAATTAGCTTATCATTTTCATTTTTTACTGTTGCATTGCTAACTACTGTGTTTTCTCGCAGAGCATCAGTCAACGTCTGAACCTCGATCTCGACGAAGATTCCATTTTCTATAAACTCGGCTCTTCGGGACTCATCACATTCAGCGACTACATATTTCTTCTGACTGTACTGTCAAGTAAGTACCAATTTATCATGAATCTTTTTTAAACAGTGCTGTACGGGCAAGGGTTCAGTAGCAGCCCGGAGTCATTATCGGCATCATCATCAAGCAAACAACAATTGGCTTGAGGATGATGGCATTTTTAAAACGTTTGCTTGTCGGCATTTCGGAAAACATACGTCCATCTTAATAGTGATAAAGCAATTTTGCCAAAGCAGGACAGCACCATCTCCAGTTTGCTATAAAGAACATATTTCATTTACGATAACCGTTTTGTTTACGAGGAGCAGTAAAGTCATGTTAATATTGTATCACCCCGTTTTAAACTTTTAATTGTAGCTATCTGAAAAGGCCCTTAATTTGAAGTTAACAGGGTAACTGCCTTTTTGTTCGCCTGGATAGCGTCGCTGGCGCGATTACTGAGCATGAGATCCTGGGTGCGATCCCCATTGGGAAGCCCGACTTGGGAATTCCACAAGTCAGGCAAATTGTTATTAGGGTTTAATTCGGTTGGAATTTTTCAGTATCAGCCCTGAGTCTGGTTTTGTGCCCACTATGCTGACAATGGATCGCCCCCTATTAGATGAATGACTCAAATAAAACTGATGTCATATGAGTCTACTCTACTGTACACTTAAAGCAGTATACTAGCGTGAAGTTATGTGAACGGTTTCACATAGTTTTTGTTTTAGTTTTCACACAGTTCACTTACTTACCTACAACTCTATTCACAATCATTTTCCTTGCACAAGATTGATTAAAACGGTTATGGATTCGTCTACAATAACTCGTATACTATTTTCCAGCCATTCTTGTGAATCATCTAAAACCTCCACTGCTCTCTTTTGACTTGTTGTTCTTCACTTACTTTGCCAAAAATAATATTTTTGTTAATATACTAATGTCAAGAAAGTTTTTAAGTGAATAAAGAAACTAATTTAGATAAACGTCAGAGGCGTAGCGTGCCTTGGCGGGGCTCCGTATAAAAATTTGTTTGGGGGCCCTTATGAAGGGTAAATATTTCTTACAAAAGAAAAAAAAATGATTGCATAAAATTAAAAGAAATATTTATTCATCATAATTATCTATCTATCACTCTTTCCAAAATTTTACAAACAATTCAAATTGAATATACACTCTCCTTGCTTTTTTTTCGGCAAACTGATTTATTAAATCATTTATAGCTGATGATGAATTTGGGAAGTTTTTATTAATTTTTGCTTACGCACGTCGTGGGCCCCGTATAATTGATACGGCAGATACGGCGGTAGCTACGCCCCTGATATACGTAATAATTAAAACAATAGTTTAAATCGATAAACATTTTATTTTTTAACATAATTTTTATAAACAGTTGCATCATAACCGAACATTTCAAAATCAACACCATATATTTCCAACAATTCATTTAGCAAATTTTCATCAAGTTGACTAAAATAATGCTTTAACAAGGTAGTCGTGTTCCTTCCATCACGAGATTGATTCATTACAGAACGTAGTTGTTTCCTCCTACGTTCACCAACTTTTATGCTTAACAAATGGCCAAGTCCTAATTGTTGTATTACATACATTGAATCTTTTGCCAATGTTTCGACTTTCGCTATTACGCTGAAATACACTGCACAAGGTGAACAAAATGTATGATACGGAGCCCAGTGTTCATTGAACACGTGTCGTGGAGAATAATGTTGATCTATCAAATACTGAACGAATTCGGGGAATGTAGGTCCAAATGCTTTAGGCGCCCCGGTAAGAGTTTTTGTTTTTTTCCTATATTTTGAGATTATCGTTCGCGCTAATTTTCTATAGTATGGTTTTATTAGAATCTCCAGCTTATCGCGATAAGCTGATAGTAACCTCGCAAAAGGATCCCGCACTACTAAAAGTGATATTACACCTGGTGTATTCAATGCTTCTTTAAGTTCTTTCACACTGGGCCGAGGAAACTTTTGTCTGGCCAAAGTCAAGGGTTGTACCTTAGTTCTTTCCAAAAACTTTTTGTTGTATCCTCCTGAAAAATAAATGAATTACTTAATATTTTACGTAGGTAGGTATACTATTACTCCCTAAAGTTTATCGTCACCGTCCTCAAAATTAAACACAACCATTGAATAGGGATGATGCCTGGGTAAGAAAAAATAAATTCTATTTAGTCCGTCAGACAGATAATAAAAAAATATTAGACACGTATTTTTTGCTTTAATATATTAATACAAAATGACTTTGATAAAACGCATTAAAGTTGGGGAGTGAGGGTCGCTGTGTCACAAGTAAGTATAAAATCTACATACTCGTGACATCATGCCACTTTTTAACTAAATATATCACCGTAATCTTTTGATTGCGTAAAAAAGAAAAAATGCGTGTCCAATATTTTTAGGGTTCCGTACCCAAAGGGTAAAACGGGACCCTATTACTAAGACTTCGCTGTCCGTCTGTCGTCTATATCTCATGAACCGTGATAGTTAGACAGTTGAAATTTCCACAGATGATGATATTTCTGTTGCCGCTATAACAACAAATACTAAAAAACAGAATAAAATAAATATTTAAGGGGGCTCCCATACAACAGACATGATTTTTTGCCGTTTTTATAGATAATGGTACGGAACCCTTCGTGTGCGAGTCCGACTCGCACTTGGCCGGTTTTCTAATAATCTACCGGACGGACAAAAAATATATTTTTAGTTATGGGATGATAACTAAAAATATATTTTTAGTTATCATCCCTATTATAAATCGTTGAATCTGAGACTTCCAAAGTCGAAACAAAAACTGCACTGAAACTCTTACCCAAAATATTAAAATAGTACATCCAAGAAGAACTAGCAGCTTTGAAAATATTGCACCATACTAGTTTATGTTTGTGGTCCACAAAGAACTCTTTGTTATTAATTGGTTGTGTGAGGAGTTTTCTCTTGTGACACACTTTATAAACTGTTTCTGTGCGTTTCTCCAGCTCTAAAAGCGTATCGTTGTCTGGCTCCGACCATACAACATTGCTGTCCGATTCCGACCATACAACATTGCTGTCCGATTCCGACTCATCTTTTCCTGTCTCCGCACTCTGCAACTGTTATAATGACACTGTTAACACTCACCACACTAAACAACTTGTTTGTAAAACTACTAGAAAATTGCACATTACCATCCACCTGCTGTAATTGTCAGATACTATGGACCAGTCCTTCACTGGGGTGTTCACACTGCTTTTAAATATTGTCATTTTCATAACAACCATGTAAAGTGTCGCCCAAAACAGAAAGGCTGCTGTCTTAGCACCGCATCTCAAATACACAAATGCTTTTGCTTTCATCCTCGACCGAAAACGTTTAATTGAGAATAACATTTTGCCGTGTTCAGTAAATTACAATTTTCAGTTAAACTTAACGTTTATGTGATTCCGGTAGTAAACATTTTTACAAAAGTGTGGTTAGTTCGTGTTCGCGTACGTATCGGCTGCTAGATATCTATTTACGCAGCATCCAAGGGGTTGGGGGATCGTACGGAGCATGAGCGAATCTAATGATTTTCTGTTCGTGCGGGCGCGAGATTTAACAGCGTAGGTGCCTACTGAAACTTTCAATTTATCGCGTAATAAAAACTGAATGTTGTCTAGGAGATTAGGTACCTGGCATTTAAACCGTCAAATAAATATTTTATGATTGATTTACAACTCTGAAATTGCAACTTCGAACACAGTCAATGAGGATTTGATAAAACGATTTAAAACCATATTAGAGGCTGGACTAATGGACGACACGCGAAGTGTCAAGATGACCACCGAGACGTGAAATATTCTTCTAATTTATTATTAATCCAATTGATTTTTATTTGCCATATTTTCACCACGCCGAAACAACTTTTTACGGAATATTATTTGGTCACAAATATGTGGCCGGTTATCTGGTAGTATTTTCAATATTAAATTAAAATGTGAATAAAAAAGAGAAGTCAAAAAAAGTCAATATGATGTGCTACAAAATTTAGTGACAGAAACGAATCGCTGCAAAACTGACTTCACGCAGTCTTGTCTGCCCTACCCCTAGAGTGCAATTTAAGAACGCGGCGACGCGTACGCATGAATTGTCTATACAAACGTAATACCTAAATAATTTGCAATTTGAGCATATTTCCACTATATTATTTTGTTATTCGGATTTAGACAGTGTTTATCTAGGCTCCTACGTCTTTTTTTTTTTTCCAAAAAGTTTTCTAAAATGAAGTTTAAACGAATTAAATTTCGCACATTTTTACAGCGTAAATGTCTTCATATTGTTTTTTCGGTATTATAAACAACAATATTCATAAAATTGTTTCTGCAGAAGCATAGCTTATATTATCAAGTCACAAATTAACGAACAAAAAAGGAAAAGTTTTCATTAATCATTTTTGGTATTACGGAACACATCCAAATTTATCATAAATCTATATAGCTATAAAGCTATCGCGTCAAGCAATATTTGTCAATGTGTGCGTGGTAGTGTTGCTCACTGTAGGTGTATATCAGGGTTGTAACGGATGTCATATAACGGATGAGGATGCGGATGAGGATATCGAGATAATCGGATTTGAGGATGCGGATGAGGATACGGATATTGGAAAATTCCTTATTGAGGATGTGGGTGCGGGTGCAGATGTCGTACAAAAAATTACCATTGTTTTATATAGTGTATATATTTGTATTATAGGTTGTAGGTAATCATTTGGTAGGTTATCGTAGCGTAATTCGCCTGCAAAAAAACTTTACTTCTACGGGTAAAAAATAGCACGCCATTCAGTAACTCAAATTGTGACATGTGACACCACAGTCGTGCCACCACTGCCACGTGCGGCCGATCGTCTGTCATAGGACAAGGACATTTCGAATTCAACCAATAGGAACAACTCACTTATCGGCCAGCCCATTTAGCTCGGCGTGAATTTACAAAAAAACACAATTTGTGAAACAACGTAGTCACATCCCCATAGAAATTATGAGAATGCGGATGCGGAGCTTTTAAAATCAAAAGTTGAGAATGCGGATGTTTTGCGGATGCTCCGCAGTTGCGAATGCGGATACGGATATCCGTTCCATCCCTGGTGTATATCGCTCCGACAGGCAATCACACTAGCGCAACGTGCTTGGAATTTAATTTTGCAAACCTCTCGATTTGTAGTTGCGAGCCGTGTTCGCAGGCCTCTTAAGCCCGCGTAGGCGCGGCCCGCGAGCTGAGGAGCAGGTGGTTTAAAGGCCCGCCGCCGCGGATGAGGCTGGCTGGCGAAGCCAGCGTGACTGCGCCGCTGTCATCTAGCTTTAAGTCGAATTGAAAGTCAACACTCAAGCTGTCAATTCTTTTATAAATGTCATTTTGATTATTTCAATTTTATTTTAGATTCAAAAGTGTTTGTGTAGTGTGTGTATTTATAAGGAAAAATCGTGTAAGTAGTATTTTTTATTTATGTTAAACAATGACGACAGTAGTGATGCCATACGAAGCGCCAGTGAACCTGCCACATCGCTGGATGTCCTAGTGAGATGCCCTCATTGTCCCCAAGCACGCTTTTTTAAGGGTGAACGAAGCCTGAAGGTACATTTGGGTAAGAAACAAACCCCACAATGTGCCTTCATCCTGCCCGTCAATTCCCACTCCCCTAACACCTGATTTACCCACTCAACCCTTTTGGAACACCCTTGCAAAATTAAAAACTTCAACTCCCGTTTTAAAGAGAGTTCCTCGTGGCGCGAGACCATCCGTGGCTTCGCTCGTTGTATCCGTCTCGCCGCCAGAAAGATTTCTCTCAGTGCTTGGGAGCAATTACTCACCTTCCCGTTTAGAATTTACATGTGCAAAAAATTATAATAGAAATTTATCTTCCCCAAACGACTGACAGACAGACTACTTGAGACTACCATAGCAAAATTGAATAGCACCAAATATCAAAATTACGGAAAGAAACTCTTTACCTCCTGGGGTCCCCAATTTTTAACCGACTTCCAAAAAGGAGGAGGTTATATGTTCGTCGCGTATGTTTGTTTTTTTTTTTTATGTATGTCCACCGATTTCTCCGTCAATTGTGGACCGATTTTGAAAATTCTTTTTTTGTTTGAAAGGGTGTGCTCTCGAATTGGTCCCATATAAATTTTATTAACTTTGCTTGGATAGTTTTTGAGTTAGCTACAAAATACGTATTTTTTCCCACTTAGTATGTAGATGATATGATAAGTTTCTGTCACTGGTAGCAGGTAGTGGTATTCGAATATGTGTGGTGTACGTACCACAACTAAAAAGTGAAAAATAAAAACTTTTTACAAAAAAAAAAACAACCGACCTCCAAAAAAAAACACTACAAAGTGAAAAATAACTTTAATTTCGGAAGTCGGTGGCAAAAAACGAAAATACAAAACCCAAGACACCGACTTCCGAAATTAAAGTTATTTTTCACTTTGTAGTGTTTTTTTTTGGAGGTCGGTTGTTTTTTTTTTGTAAAAAGTTTTTTGATGAATCCTTTCCAACGTTCATTGAGGAGAAAATACAAAATTTTCCACGATGTCTCGGAAAGATTTCAAAATTAATATCCATTCGGCCTTCACACTCATTCGATACTGCTGCTTTGGACCAAAATTTACTTATAGCCTCCGTTCCTCCCACCTATGGAAGCATCCACAACTTTTAGAAAAAGTAGACCAAATTATTAGAAACTCTAACTTCAATCCTAAATGTGGCCCTGGACGACCGAGCGTGGCAACAAGCCACACTTCCCATTCGCCTAGGTGGTCTAGGTATCCGCAAAATTTCAAGTATAAGTTTACCGGCGTTCCTCTCCTCGGTCAACAGTACCAATAAATTAACCAGGAATATTTTATCTTCCTCACTGACCGATTCGTTGAACGCTTGGAAAATGGCTTGACCCAATACGGATCTGCCCAACAACCCTTCTTCCCAGAGACGATGGTACGTCTGCAGTATTATACGGAATACCCTGTTAAACACGTCACCTAATACTGTTGAGCGCGCCCTTCTGCTGGCCTTGAGAGAATGAGAGTCAGGCTTGTGGCTTCAGGCGCTCCCGTCATCCACCATAGGCACTATGATGGAAGAATCATCGTTTCGGCTCGCTACGTGTCTCCGCTTGGGTGTACCTTGTGTTGCTCCGCATCGGTGTCACTGCGGTGAAGCTGTCGACGGTCTCGGGCACCATGGCCTGTCCTGCTGCAGGAGCGCAGGTAGCATAGCACGGCACGCCAGCATCAAAGACAAAATTTGTTGAGCTCTTGTCACCGCCGGGTACCAGTGGTACGAGTATTAGAACCAAACGGCTTGGTACGTGACGGATGGAAGAGACCAGACGGGATGACGTTGTTGCCTTGGAAGGTGGGCAGGCCTCTGGTGTGGGATGCAACCTGTGTCGACACCCTTGCGCCATCTCATGTTCCTAGCACGGCGGGCTATGCTGGCGCCGCTGCTGCGGCTGCTGAGACCCTCAAGCGGCGCAAATACTATAACCTTAAAGGTAACTACAGTTTTGAGCCGTTTGAGGTCTAAACGCTCGGATCATGAGGCCCGAGTGCGCGTCTCCTTTTTAAGGAAATTTCTCGTCGACTGGTCGACACTTCACGTGACCAGAGGGCTGGCTCGTTATTTGGCCAAAGAGTTAGCATTGCCATTCAACGTGGCAATGCTGCCAGTCTTCTGGGCACGTTTCCGGATGACAGCGATGCGGACGAATACTTCGACGCCTAATTGTCGTTTTGTTTTTATTTTTATTTATACAGATAGTTAGTCAGTCTTTTAATTTAGTACCTAGTGTAAATAGTTAGCGTTGTTAAAAACTGTAAAGTTATGGTGTTAATTCATTTTAATATAATGTATGAATGGTTAAAATTAAAATCGATATTAGAAGCAATTTCTTTAGGTCATCCTGTAGATGCAATTAAGTTTAAAGACTACCACCGATACCCCCATGAAATTGTACGGTGATTTGTATAATTAGTATTAGATGCCTGCAAGTGTAGGTAGGTACATAAAGTTCTTGCTCACGGCGGAGCAGCTATCATTGAAAATTAATTTGTGTGTAGTGCGGATCGGAAAATTATCCGAAAAAGCTACTGAAGCTCGAAATAAAGACTTCAAGAAATATCGTGCACATCATTCGAGAAAATTCTGTAGAAAGGCTACGAATGGAGAATTGAAGATATTATGAATAATTAATTAGCTCAGACCCACATAATCCAAAAAATACATCACAAACTATTGCGAAAACACAAATTCCTCTCAGAAGAGGCATAATTAAATTTAGTACAACATTATAACACTCGTTTGGATGATGTAATGGTTACTATGACACTGGCTGTTATAATGTTGCCAATAAGCTAACTGTTTCAGAAACTTTTATAGAGGTTTTATAGCATGGGTGTAGATAAAATTTCATTAGCAACTCAAATTTCAAAAAAAGAATATTGTCATGCACGTGCGTTTCACTACCACAGCGCCGTTATTTAAAAAATGAAAACTTATAGGTTATTCGAATTCACGTCGTATCCCGCCATTTTTGTTCGATAATAGTATTGCAAAATTTTATTACTTTGTTGTTTAAAAACATTAGTGATACAAGCTTTGATAACACACCACCAGATATTTCTAAAGCAGCAAAGGACATTTCTAACCAATATTACCAGAAAAGTAGAGAAAATAATATTGTACAACACCCTATATGGTTTCAGAAACTTTTATAGAGGATTCATATCATGGGTGTAGATAAAATCTTGTATGCAACTAGCAACTGTACATAATTAGGTATTAAAACACTCATGTGAATCCACATTCGTGTTTTAATACCCCTTATTATACGACAGTTGCATAAATAACTATTCGAGTACCTCGGCAGTCAAACCGAGTTATTCAGCCTACAACGAGTATTAACAAAATGGCCGTGTATGCCGAGTACTGAATAATAAACGAGTACTCGGCGCATCTCTAATAAAAACCGGCCAAGTGCGTGTCGGACCACGCACAATGAAGGGTTCCGTAGTTGGGATGAATTTATCCCTAAAACAAACTTAACGTTGTAGTTGATAAACATGTTCTCCCATACGGAATGTATGGGAAAACATGTTTTTGCAACTGCAAAGTTAAGTTGGTCGATTATTACTCGATAACTAGTAAAGCCTACGTAGCTGTGATAGTTTTCCTTTTAATTTCGTTATATAAACTACTACTGTGATTTTTTTCACATATCCAAAACCAACCATTTAGCTGGCAGGGGGGGGGGGACACTTGACTCTAACAAAAATTAGCACTTTAAAGCTTAATATTTTGCAAACGGATTCCTGAATCCAAAAATGGTTTTCACAAACTCTTAATGTTTTTGTAAGACCTTTCCAATGATACCCCACACTATGGGATAAAAAATAAAACATCATCACTTTACGTGTATGGGAGGTACCCTAAAAAAAAATGTTTTTCATAATTTAGTTTTACCACTTTGTCGGCGTAATTAATATGTATACCTATGTCAAATTACAGCTTTCTAGTACTAAGGGTCTCGGAGCTAGACCGCGGACAGACAGACAGACAGACGGACATGACGAAACTATAAGGGTTCCTTGTTTACTACGGAACCCTAAAAACCATACAAAAACAACAATAAAACTGCACGCGTTCAGAAAAGGCTTCCATCATATAGTAGGTTGATTTATCCAAGTTGTTATCCAAAGAAAAAAATACATTTTTGTGATTTTGTGTGATAGTCTAATAATTTCAAAATGACGATTAATTTTTTGACCTAACTTAATTAAGGGTCTTATAATAAGGCTTGTAATCTCTTATCTTCTTATCACCTCTCACGGGTTGCACGTGGAAAACATCACGATACTTCACATCGAGAATTATTATTTCTCTATCTATTTTCAGCTTCTCGTCGCCATTTCGAGATTGCTTTCCGAATGTTCGACCTGAACGGTGACGGTGACGTCGACTGCGAGGAGTTTGAGAAGGTGGCACTCCTCATTCGACAGCAGAGTAGCATCGGGTCTAGGCACCGAGACCACGCCAACACTGGCAACACTTTTAAGGTAAAATACCGTTGGCCCAAAATTAATTCCGGTTCCTGTTGATGGTATTTGCCAGAGACATGAATAACAGCGAGAAGATATTCCTGCAATGATATTGATAATGTCCCTTATTTTTATTTTTTTCTAATACCTAAGCAGTAGTTTACTAACAAGAGTGATAGCCTAGTGGTGTGACCGTCAGACTGCCAAGTCATAGGTCTCGAGTTCGAACCCAAGCCACGCACCTCTTGACTTTTCGGATTCATGTGCGTATTGTTTAATTATCACTTACTTCAAAACCGGTGAAGGAAAACATCGTGAGGAAACTACTTGAGAGATATTTCTCGACGGCATATGAAGCCAAGTCAGAGGCCTATGGGCAGCATAAAAACTTTGACACCAAGTTAGTCACTAACCACACGAAAAATAAAGAAGTATTTTACTGTTTCTAGAATTTGCTGATAATCTATACATATTATAAATTAAAGTAGCTTTTCGTTTCTGTCTGTGTGACCGCGTTGTTATCCTAAACTACTCAACCGATCTAGATTCGGTTTTCACCATAATTTAGATAATTTATTCTGGAAGGTTTATGTGTACCTCTAGCTTCCGCCAGCGCCTTGGCCCGCGTGATATCTTTATAAATTATAACCTATGTTACTCAGTGATTGTATAGCATTCTACTGGTGAAAGAATTTTTCATACAAAAAAATCTAATAGAAACGGGACAACGAATGTGTCAGATGATTTGGAAAGTGTTAAGAAGAAATACTCGGAAATGAAAATTAAAGTGAAAGAGATGGTAAAAATTAAGAAGGATGAAAAGAAAGAAAAGTATAACAGGAAGTTCTCTGATAACTTCAGGGTCAATGTTAAGCTGTTCTGGAAACAGGTAAGATTGGCTCGCGGAGTGACAGGAACATCTAGTATGAATGTTATAAGAGCAGAAGATGGATGTTTACTAAGCGAAGAATGTAAGGTCTTGGAACGCTGGAAGGGATACTTTGAAAGTTTATTTAGCTGTCAGGATAGTGTGCAAGGAGTGGGTAAATGGGCAGACGCCAGTTTTGAAGACCCAAACTCAGATGTAGATGACGAAAATGCGATAGAAATAGATGAGATTGTAAGAAAGCTGAAAGGGATGAAAGTTGGGAAAGCTGCAGGATACGACAGAGTGTCTGCTGAAATGCTGAAGGGCGGTGATGGGGTGGTAGCAAGCCTGTTGTGCCGAATCTTTAATATGTGTTGGAGATATGGCCGTGTGCCGGATGATTGGTGCAAGAATGTAATCGTACCACTATATAAGGGAAAAGGCACACAGTAGGAGTGTAAAAACTACCGCGGCATTAGTCTTTTGAGCGTTGTCGGCAAACTGTATGCGAAGGTTTTAATAAATAGAGTGATAAGAGTGACAGATGAGAAAATATGGGATGTACAGGCAGGATTTAGAGAGGGAATGGGCTGTATGGATCAGATCTTCTCCCTAAGATGCATAACCGAAAAACATCTAGCAAAGCACAAGAACGTCTATTGTGCTTTCGTTGATTTGGAGAAAGCCTATGATAGTGTGTGGAGGGAAGAACTGTGGTCGACACTATCCAAGTACTGTGTGGACTGGTGCTTGGTACGGGCACTGAAATCTTTATACAAGGATTCCAGTGCTTGTGTTAGAATAAATGGGGCATACACGAACTGGTTCTGCATCACGAAGGGGTGTTAGCGTCACCGTGGCTGTTCAACTTGTACATGGATAGTTGTCTGATAGATTTGAAAGAGGTGAGTGCGGATTGAGGATGAATGAGTTGCCTGTCAAATGCCTTATCTACGCAGATGATCAAGTTCTACTTGCTTCATCCACAGAACAGTTGCAAGACATGGTGACTGTGATGGATGAAGCATATAAGTTGAAAGGGATGAATATAAATGTGAATAAGACGAAGGTCATGGTGTTTGAAAGAGGAGAAGATGTATCGTTGTGTGATGTAAAAATAAATGATAAGAGTGTGGAGCAAGTAAGTGAGTTTATATATTTGGGGAGTCTGTTTACAAGGGATGGGAAGATTGATGTGAGAAGAAGAGATGTGGAAAGGAGAGTAAACGCGGGAAACAAAGTGAATGGTGCTATACATGCGATTGTGACCAACCAGTCGATGTCTAAAAAGGCTCGACTGGCTGTTCACAATGGTGTGCTGGTGCCCACGCTTA
Organism: Agrochola lychnidis; assembly: GCA_963680765.1. NCBI lineage: Eukaryota > Metazoa > Arthropoda > Insecta > Lepidoptera > Noctuidae > Agrochola > Agrochola lychnidis. The sequence goes on along the minus strand of OY796852.1, from coordinate 16,059,530 downwards.
TGTATGGAAGTGAATGTTGGGTGTGGCAAAAACAACATGAACGTAGAATAAATGCTGTGGAAATGCGTTCCTTGCGAAGCATGTGTGGTCTGACTATGAATGATAGGCTGAGGAATGATGTAATAAGACAGCGGTGTGATTTAAAAGAAGATGTAGTGACAAAAATTGAAAAGGGTATGCTGAGATGGTTTGGGCATGTTAAAAGGATGAATGAAAGGCGACTAACAAAATGTATTTACAAGGCTGATGTAAAGGGAAAGGCCAGGTGGGGACGCCCTAGGAGGACATATACTGACCTTATTGGTGATGTTCTTCAGAAAGGCCAGGTGCGTAGTACTCGCAACCGGCGTGCGTGTATGATCAGATGTATGAACGTAAACGAGGCAAAAGGACTATGTAAGGATCGTAGCAGGTGGTGTTCTGTAGTTTCTGCCTACCCCCATGGGAAAAAGGCGTGAGTTTATGTATGTATGTAAAATCTAATATTTTGCTCTTTACTTATAATATTAGATTAGATTATTATTAAACTTACGTATAATAAAGAAATCTCGATGCACAGGCGGGTCGCTATTTATGTTTTGAAATCTTACAGGGTATCAACTCAGCGCTGACGACGTACTTCTTCGGACCCCATCTCAACCAGAAGCTGACGATTGAAAAATTCTTAGACTTTCAACATCAACTTCAGAGGGAAATATTATCTCTTGAATTTCAAAGAAAACAGCCGGGTAAGTTGGTATTGTGATTAATTACGGGTTTAATTTTTATAAGGAATTAGCTTCCGCCAGCGGCTTCGCCCGCTTGATATCTTTATAAATTATAGCCTATGTTACTCAGTGATAATACTTCTAATAATTCTACTTGTGATAGAATTTTTTAAATCGGTCCAGTAGGTTTTGAGTTTATCCATTACAAACAAACATATAAAAAAACATTTTTTTTTTCTCTTTATAATATTAGTTTAGATAAAGCACAAAGTGAATTTGTCTTTTTTGCAAATGGTATCTTAAACCACAGTAGTAGTCTATTATTTGGGCTTTCACTGATGCAGACGCCTCAATAATACTCTCCTTATATTTTTCCATCTATTAATCTGGGTATTGATATTTAATGAAACGCTCTTTTTACCCGACTGTCTCAGAAGGAGGGTAATGTTTTTCGGGAGTATATATGTATGTATGTCTATTTCTTTGGCACGCTCTGTAGCCTAAATGGCTTGATGGATTTTAACATATATTATGAGGTGTCGTTAGATTCCTCTTAATAGTGGGAGTGACATAGGCTATATAATATTTATATATAGAATCTGCAAATACAAAAAAAGGAGGGGTAGGTTTAAAAAAAACACATTATGGGTATACATATTTATAAAACTAAAAAGTTTGAAATAAAACAAATTATTAAAAAAAAACACATTATGGGTATCAAATAAAAGTTAGTAATGAGTCAATTCCAAATATATATATATACATATTTATAAAACTAAAAAGTTTGAAATAAAACAAATTATTTAAAAAAAACAAAAACCCGACTGCAGAAACTCACAACTGAAAAGAGAAAAACAAGCATTATAAATCTATAGGATTTTGGTATTGCAGGCGGAGACAAACCAATAACCTGAAATTTTGGTGAAACTTTTGTTTGTCCCCGCCTGCAATACCAAAATCTTATAGATTTAAAATGCTTGTTTTTTCTTTTCAGTTATGAGTTTCTGCAGACGGGTTTTTTTTTTAATAATTTGTTTTATTTATTACACACATACTCATGATTATGCTATCACTACATATTATAAAACAATGTCCCCCGCCGCGTCTATCAGTCTGTCTGAACGCGATAAACTCAAGAACTACCGAACGGATTTTCATATGGTTTTCACCAATGGACGGAGTGGTTCATGATGAAAGTTTAGGTTTATAATTCATTAAATTTTTTGTATAAATTGGCTGAAATATGACGATTTAAAATATTCCAAGTAGAATAAACATCAGTCACATTTTAATCTAACCAACATGCTCGACGCAGCAGGCTGATACGACACTACGACAGAAAAAAGATGTAGGCAAATATTGCTTTGCTACCCGCGTGAAGCCGTGGCGGGTTGCTAGTTCTAAATAAAGGAGAATTATCTAAACATTGTCTTAGTGTTACTAATAAATGTTAATAAATTGCAATCTAACTTAGTTTTTTGACCAAACTATTTCAGATGAAAATGGTCGCATCACTGAAGCGGACTTTGCCGAACTTCTGTTGGCGTACGCAGGTTACCCAGCCAAGAAAAAGGCGCGTATGCTGAAACGTGTTAAGAAAACGTAAGTTTTCATTTTTATTTAATAATGCATTCAGACTGTATATTTTTTTAGACATCATTTCCATTAATTAATTGATTCAGGCGTGACCTTCCGGAAATCCATTATTAAATACAATAGACGTGGATATATTTAGTAACCTGTTCCGCTTAACTAAAGAGCCATAAAAAACCCTGTATGAAATCGACACGTGTTTCGCCTCTCAACGAGGCATCCTCAGGATGACGATTGACTTGTAGTGAACCCGAACACGGCATGTTGCCACACCGAGCGCTGGACGCAGACTAGCGCTCGGTCGATGTCGATTTCTTACAAGGTTTTTTATGGCTCTTTAGGAATAGTTAGTCCTTTCCATTTTCCTTTACTATTTACTACCAGCCTCCTTCATCCCAATGCTGGGCAAAGGGCTACATGATAACTTCCAGCTATTTTGGTTTAAAGCTAATGTGGACCGCTGTTTGTTGGTATAGTCCAGCTCTTTCCACCATCCGCCCCCTTCGACATGGTCTACTGCGACGCTTTCTGACTTTGTCAGGCTCCACATATAAATTACTTAGACCCACAGCTCATTTAATTAATAGTTAAAAAGTTGAAGTGATTTGAAATTAACCCGTTGATTTAAAATATACATAAATAGTAGGAGTAATAATTTTATTCTTATTAATAACAACGGCATTTATAATATGTTTTAAGTCAGTTCTCTTGTCTTTCCTTAGTTAGGTTAAATGATTGTAACCAACAACGCCCAGTTGTTCCTTGCATAAACCATTCAATATTGTTTATTTTTACAATTCCAGGTTCCGCGACCACGGCGTGGGTATAACAAAAGACGATTACCTGAAGTTCTTCCACTTTCTGAACAACATCAACGACGTGGACACGGCGCTGACGTTCTACCACATTGCGGGCGCGTCCATCGACCAGCCCACACTTAGACACGTGGCTCGGACAGTAGCGCACGTTGATTTGGATCCTCATGTCATCAATGTCGTCTTCACTATTTTTGATGAAAACAGTATGTATTATTTTGTCCTTATTTGTACATTTTATTTAGTACTAGCTTTTGCCCGCGGTTTAGCCCGCGTGGAGTTCTGAAATTATCCCATGGGAGCTCATTACCGGGATAAAATAGGGGAAATAATAAAGCTTCCGAAAAACCAATTAACTTCCGAAAATCTGTGGTTGACTGTAATACTAAATTTCCATAAAAATACTAAACTTCCGAAAAAAATAATAAGTTTCCGAAAAGTCAATATGTTGTGCTACAAAAGTTAGTGACAGAAACGAATTGCTGCAAAACCGACTTCACGTAGTCTTCTCTACCCTATCCCTAGAGTGTAATTTAAGCCCGCGTAGGCGCGGCCCGCGAGCTGAGGAGCAGGTGATTTTATAATGCTCGCCGCCCGCGGCTGAGGCTGCAGCAAGCCGAAGCAGTGGTGGTGAGCGTTAAAACCATCTGCGACGATAAGCTCTCGTGGGGCCGCCTGAGCCGTGACAGAAACCATGCCTGCTGCATATTGCATGCTCGCTTGCATGTTGCATGGTGTATGCTTGTTTAAAAATATTACGTCAAAATGCTGTATTGATTTTTCGGAATTTTCACTATTTTATTCGGTCGTTTCTTTATTTGTATTCGCTTATAAGCTGTCGAAAAAATTGTATATATAGCAGTAAATTTCATGTTTTGGGTATGCTCATATTTTAATATTTTTTTCGGAGCTTTTATTACTACCCATAAAAAAGTATCAATATGTATTAGAGTATCTTGTGACCCAGGCGATGGTCTACCTGTGTGAAAAATGTCAGCGTAATCCGATCAGCCGTTAAGGCGTGAAAAGATGACAGACAAAGTTATTTTCGCATTTATACTATTAATATTAATGAGTATTAAGGCAAAAAAATCGCGCTTTTTCACGATGAGATTTTTTTCCGTACCGCATGCGGGCGCTATTCCGTAAGCTCTTAGCCTCAAGCGATCTATTTACTCTTTTCTTCATAAAATTTAGTATTTCTCAAATCTCTTATTACTCATTTTTAATGATATGTTATTGTATTTAGCGTACATGACTATAAAACTCATTAAAAAAAGAAAAACATAAGTGAAACAACAAATATCTGTGTGCTGGGATTTTTCGAAAAGTATTTTGTATGGATGAGTTTCAAGGATTTAGCAATGTTTTAAAATAATAGATAGTCGAAATTACTTTATTTTTAGGGTTCCGTACCAAAAGGGTCAGAAGGAATATTGGTGAGACTTTGTTGCGCGTTTCATTTGTATTACACGTTATAAAACTAATTATCCCTTCTCCATTTGATTAGTTTAAAAATACAAGGTGTAAAATGTACGCTTTAGAAAGTTTTTTCCTGTATTTTTACATCAAAACAATATCCAATCTCATCATCCGACATAGTTTATTAGCAAGCGTACATAATCACAACATTCAATATTTATAATTAATCTCACTAAGCCGACGTTCGCATGGACGTAATAAAATCGCGGCGATTTTTTTTCGTGCACTTGATTTTCAACGCTCTGCTTAGCGCCGAGAGATGAAAATTCAACAGTGTGTTTTTTCAACGGGCTGAGACGAGAGTGCGTCCCAGCGCATTGGATTCTCAACGCTCGGCTTAATACCGAGAGTTGAAAATCCAGTGCGGATAAAATCCCGTCGATAGTTTACTGATGCTACTACTGATGTAAATACTACGTGTACTTAATATGAATATCCTGTTTCATATCGCCTCGTCTTTCGTTCAATGAAATCCTTCAACCTAACTATATAAATACAAGTCTTTTTAATTTGTAACTTATAAAACATCCCACCTTTATATAGCTAGAAAAATGTTAACAATAAGAACGTCGCCTACTAACTTTCACTGACCCAAGCACGATAATATTAGATTCTAATATAATTAACGTATTTTCGCAGTGGACGGTCAACTCAGCAACCGCGAATTTGTCGCAGTTATGAAGAACAGACTTCTTCGCGGACTTGAAAAACCGAAGGACACAGGTTTTGTCAAACTTATGTATTCGTTAATCAAATGCGCGAAAGACACCAAACCAGCCATATTAGACTTTTAAATATTATTTGTTAATAACGACCCTGTTCGATTGGACGATGATGACAAGTTTTTGTTTCAACTAAAAGTCACTATACACCTAGGTTTAACCAGAGATAATAATCATTATAATTAGCCCATGTTGTCCCTTTCCTTTTTCCACTCAACTCGATCCTGAGCCAATATGTACCAATCCCTCCTATAAGCGTCAAGTTCGTCTCGCCATCTACGCCTGGGTCTTCCGCGATGCCGTTAGACATTTTCAGGAACCCATCTTGGGGTGGTCTTGGCCCACAATGCATCCGATAATAAATTAGAAGGGGAAAAAATAATATAAATGCGTCTCCCTGGGCGTTGCCTGTCCCTCCCGCCCTCCACACGCTATCGATGTACAGTCTGGCAAACGGATTCTTTTCTAAAGAAGGCCTACACGACTAACCATTAAACCTAGGTTGTATTTGACGTTAAGCTGTAAAGTGCTCAATCAAAAGACAACAATACCTACAGTATTTCTTTTTTCTTAATGTCCCTCGGGAATCATCGCATTTCCGAATACACACGAATGCTAATTTCCATGTCCATCAATTATTAGATTTATCTTGTATAATAATTTGAATTCAGAACTATGTACTTTATTGTTGTTTTGTTTTGATTTTCGTGTGAACTGTGTGTGTGTTTTTGTGTATAGAGCTGTAAAACTATTTTCCTATCTGTCGTACCTGCGACTTAAGCAGCTTTTCTACTAGTTTTTAAATAAATTACATTAAGTTAATAGAGTATTAACAACTCTATATACTTCCAAGTCGATTGAAAGCGTCCGGTCTGCACGAAGTGTAAAGGGCAACTGATAGAAATCCGACGACTGACGAAACACGAGGTTTGCTGAGGGACATTAAGAACATATTTATCCTGTACCTACTTTAGGTATATTGTAAAAAATACCAAATATTTAAAAGACCTTCATGAAATGATACGACGCCAAATATTTAGCTCAACAATCGAAAAATAACGATATACATCTGATAATTATTTATCCTAAATAATTAAACCAATCGAACGAGTATAAACCTATTATATAAAGACATCGGCAAAATGTCTGAAGTATGTTAACAACAAGATTTACTATCGGGTGAATGTCCCTTTGATCAGACGTCCTATAAAGTCTTGCCACTGTGCCCGCACAGACTCTTTAGACGTAATTTATTTGCGTTTATTTATGTATTTTACCGATTTAATGAAACGATACGTCAGGCATGTATTTTTCGTGACGTGTTTTAGTAAAGTTTTCGTCTAGGAAATTCACTAAAATACAGACAATGCACAGTTTTATAGAGGGATCAATAGTATGTAGATTTTACGTAAACATCAGGACTTGTAAACATTTTTGGGTTTTTTAAAGTTCTTAAAGTTTCTTACTTATAATTTTATTAATTGTATGACAATTCCACTACAATACGAATGACAGTTCCATAATCTCTTACCATTTATTTTACCTAAACCGTTTATAGGTAGTGCCATCCACGAAGACGCGCCCCACGTTCTTCCTAAACGCGATTATTATACTGTAAGTAATTAGGAAGAAGAGTGGGGCGCGTCTTCATGGATGGCTCTATCTACACGTAGGCACTTTTAAAAAAATTGCAAAGAAAAATACAATAGACGTGGATATATTTAGTAACCTGTTCCGCTTAGCTATTTCTAAAGAACCATAAAAAACTCCTGATACAAATCGACACGTGTTTCACCTCTCAACGACGCATCCTCAGGATGACGATTGGCTTGTCACTCTTGTCACTCTCTGTTCGCGACAAGTCAATCGTCATCCTAAGGATGCCTCGTTGAGAGGTGAAACACGTGTCGATTTCTTTCAGGAGTTTTTTTATGGCTCTTTAGAAATAGCTAAGCGGAACAGATTACTAAATATATCCACGTCTATTGTATTTTATAATGGATTTTCGCAAGGTCACGCCTGAATCAATTAACTATCTTAAATTGCAAAAAGTCAGAGTGTTAAAGTTAGTTGCCCGTTCGAAAGCGTAGTTTTTTTATAAAGACCGGGCAAGAAACTCCATGGTTGCTCTTTAAATATATAAACTACCCTCTTATATTGTATCTTTCATGAATCGGTAAAATAATATCTAAGTTATATTGTTTTTAAGCTCTCTATTCTGGTCATATTTTAGTTATTTTTATTAATTAATATGGACTTCAAATTTGACTGAACTGTTTTCAAACTTAAGTTTTTATTGTGTTCATCATGCAGTTTTTAGTCAAATTAGTCATATGTTAAAAATTATTTCGTTTAAGTATAAATACATATATTTTGTAAGTAATAGTTAACTTTGAAATGTTTAAAATAATGAAATAGTTATAACCATAGTTATAGACATTTTAGTTATATTTCATAAGTGTAATATTGTTACAAATTCTACACTACTCAGTATTTATGATCTTTTTCTTTAATCTCAATCAAATAAGTAATTTATGCAAACGTCACAATTTTTAATACAATCGCGAATTTTTATAACTCATGTTTTCACTGCTTAAATAATTATATTTTCTCAAATCACTAACGAAACTTCTAAATACATTAAAATAATCTCTTGAGGGTAATGGTTAAATTGTATATTACTTATTATGCATTAATAAAAATAAATACGTATTATTATTTTAATAACTTTTTTCACACATATTTATCGCTTATCGCAACTAAATGGAAAGTTATTGGTATAGAACGCATCTCTTGCATTTTTCTCTTATCTATTTATTTGTAAACCATCACATATTTTGTAACAACGATTTAAGTATTTCCTGTACCTACTGTTATGTGATTTCTAAGAATAAATTCGTTTTTTGACAGTATTGTTTATTTTTAACAGTCAATTTAAAACATAATATAACCGTTAATATAGTTCCGAGTTTAAGAATTGCTTTTTAGAATGGTTAATAAGTAAGTAATAAATTTTTACATGATAATTAATATATGTAACTCCAGAGCAATTTTTTTACAGAAAAAAAATTTTTTTTTTTTGTATTTTATTGGATTTTTCTTACGAATGATTTAAAAAAAAAACATAGTACTGATGCGGATACAATATTTTTTGTGTCAACACAAATACTTTGAGTTCAACGTTCTAAAACTCATTAGCGAGCCCACTGTCTGGTTACAAGTGCTGGGTCTCCTAGAAACGTCGCGAGATCTGACACAGACGGACTCGGGAGCATTGAACCGGTGTCGAGTGTTCCCGACTTCTCGCCTCAGTTGCCGCAGTGTTGCGGATCTCTGTATTGGCCCAGAAACAGCTCGAGTAAGCTCCGGCTTGTAAATCACTCGAAGCAAGAGCCGTCGAACCGACGCCCGCCGCCACGCGAAAAATAGATATAGTTTGATGTTGCTCCGGAATTATTCGAGATAATAGAAAACGGCACTGACCGAACGACTCCGCGCAAGCAACCACGCCCCGCGCCCTCTGGTGAGTTAGCCCTTATATTCTATTTCTTCCCCCACTCTGCTGCGCCCACGTGGCGTCTAACGTGTAATTTTTCCCGTGCGCGGCCGTCCTTGTCCATAGAACAGGTGATTTATGCATAGAAATGTTGCCAAACACCTACGTTTATGCATTATGAAATGCAACTGACGGCCGATTATACAGAGATTGTTATAGTATGCACTATCACTGCATGTGTAGTGCTTTTGAACTGCAGTTGTTGTAATACGAATATTTTTGTGTCAGTTTTGCCTGGAACCGATTCGGAGACGTGACGATGCCGGTGTACGAGCGTCCACCGTTTTGGCGAGTGCCCCACCAGCGCATGGATCCTGGAAATGAGCCCAGAGATTTCGGACAGAGGCGAAAAGTAAGAATATTTTGCATTATTATTATAATACCGATGTAGTAGAATGCAACTGGAATGAGGGTTTAAAATAATTGTAAGCCCTGATTGTGTAACGACACCGAGTTATTTGTGGTGCTAAACCTTACACTATTGAATTGGTTCATGACGATTTAGAATTTGGGTTATTTTGTTTTATAGGCAGTGATTGCCTAGATGTAAACTAATTGCCGGCTAATATTGGGTCGTGCAAAAACTCACGTTTAATTCGTAAATATACGTTCTTGAGACTAAATGAAAAGTGAAACTAATGAATAGTTTTTGGCATATGAGTTATTTATTATTTATACACAAAACTTTTGTTAATCAATATCACTTCACTTGTAAAACACAAAATTAAAAAGCGTATTTTGACTTCAATTTATCAAAATCTTTAAAAATATTATATTCAGAATCACGTGCTTTACTTGCAGTGTGTAGATGGGAAATATAATATTTTGTAATGACATATCACACTAGTTTAGAAGTCACATGCAAATTCAGTCTATGTTTTGATTATTACTAATCATGATCAATGGGCTTAATATACGTCCATAACTTTATATGATGCCAATACAAAGTGATTAGGTGCCTATTTATAGTAAAACTTTGACGTAGGAAATAGTGATCAGTAATTGATGACCTTTATTGCATACCTTTCTGGTGAATTACCCTTAGAGAGCTAGGTTTTTATTATTAGATGAACTTTGTATTTATTTCTAAGAAAGTATGACTTGGTGATGATAGTGTTATTATTTGATAGTAGCAACATGATGAAATATTAATGTGAGAAAATAATTTGAAAATGTGGGTCATGTCCAATGCGTCGATATATTGAGAGTAAACAAACAAGTCGAAGACTTGCCGGAATAGCTGGATAATCAAGCATCGATACATCCCAGAGTTTCCGTAAATCGAATTAGGTCGATTGCGAAGGCAGGGTTACATGCAGTGCAGATCTCGGGGGGCAGGGGGCGGTGCGGGTTTGCGGTGAGGCTAATTTAGAGCGCACTACGTCGCGTGTTCCCGCCGCGCACACACCGCGTCTCGTGCACCGTGCAGTGACACCGTGCGACACTGTGCCACACTGTGCCACACTCAGCAGCATGGGGCGGCTGCACACCTTCGTGGTGACGCTGCGCCGCGACTCCCGCGATGTCAACTGGGGCCTGCGCCTGGTCGGAGGCGCCGACCTGGCCACGCCGCTCATCGTTACCAGGGTATAGCTCACGTACTGCTCGCTAGCACAGACCGCGTCACTCGCGCGCCGGTGTAAACACGCCGGCGCTCCAGTCACCGCTCTGTTTGTAAATAAGACGCTATCCAGGTTAATCATCAATGCACATCAACCGTCCTAAACTACACGTTTCAGATAATTATCTCGAGAAACATTAAACATCGAATAATTGTCTCCTTCAAAAATATCAGAAGAGCCGACTTGGATTATTTTATCATTTAAATCCGGGACACAAAAATATTTATAGCGTTGTCAGTCAGTCTGGGATTTTACCCGCAAGCCGACAATTTGAAACACTTCAGCTATTTTTGTAATTCAAGTATCTGCTGAGCCGTTTTAAAATATCGGGAAACGGCCGTTGTTTAGACATTATCTAGAACATCATTAAAATACATGTAGAGCGTGGACGAACTCTCTTTATAACTGATATATTCTTGGATGTATCGTGTCGTTCGACAGCTGCCGACGACGATGCGACATGGCCCCGTTATCTTAATCTCTTTCATTTAATATTTTTAGCTAGAGCCCAAAACTAAATTAACAATTTGTTAGTATAATGCACAGCCCGAAAATTGTGCATACTATCTGTATACTATGTTTCGCATACCAACCAACCTCGGCCGACTTACCAATGACCTTCGTAGCGCGAAGTATGCACAAATGCAGCTTTTGTAAACCTAACACAGGAACCAAAAGCTATCAACTTTGATTTGTGTTCATAACATATACAATGTAGGAGTAACCTTGCTTCAATAACAAACTTTTGAAGCAAAAGTAAACTTGCTGCTGACGTTATTATAAGTAAACCGCGAATAGGCACTGAAAACTTGTAACATTGTAATGATTTAATCAAATTTTGTTTTAGGTCTTACAAATTTTCAAACTTTCAAAGTAAAACGACTGTCCATTCACTAGGAAGTAATTTTGCACATTTGGACAACCTAAGACAACCGTAGCTGACACGCACTTCCAAAGCACTACTAGTCTTCCTATCAACCAGGCCATCCTAGGTTATGTCCGAATAGCTTACATGTAGAGTTCTTTAACGCGCATCAAATTTTTAACCCCTCCACTATTTTCATCATCATCCACAGCCCGACTTCACCCACTGTTGGGCATAGACCTCTCTTTTCTTGTGTCAACCCCCACACTTCTGTGCCAACCTCATCCAGCTGCAACGCGGCAGCAAACAAAATGCACAATCATGTTTTTAGATGACAATAAGCTCTTTCCATTATGCAATTTGTCATCTCCCAATGACGAGATATCCTGTACTTTAGTCGTTGATCTTTACGGTCGTTTTTACCGCTATCAAGGGTCCAGTCTGACACATTTTCATAAACTGTTTCTTTTTTATATTCTTGGGCACTATAATAGCCCTCAGTATAGTGCCCTATAGTGGATGAATCTCTTCGTTTACGTTGATTTCTTTTTGTGAGATCGGTCAAATATATCCTTCTTCTGTTTACGATGCATCTTCCAACCAAGAATTATATAACTCATCATTTCATATTTCAAAATGCAAAAAAATAGAGCAGGATGCTTGGAACTATTTTTACCTATCGCATGCTCAAATTATGTATGTATGTACTTACGTAGGAGTGTAAGAAAGAATGCATTACAGCTCACTTCGAGTAAGATGTAGGAGGCTACTGAGTCATAGATCTTGGGACTGCATTCTGGACAGATTGCCAGGTAGATATCTAATTAGTATACCAAACAGGTAATATTTGTATTTGTTCAAGAACTACTCTTACACACTGAAGCTATGCGGATCCGGGAGAGCAGTTATGCTACTTGTTCATAGCTATTAGTGAAAGCATGGGCCTTAAGTGAGAGAACCTCGAAAAGTAATTCAAACTGTTTTGTACATAGTAAGGGCCCAGGACCACGTTAATCGTGGTATTAGAGGCGTTTTTAGGTCCTCGAAAGTGCAAGTGTACCTATGGTCACTTTCAAAATCCCTTGAAACTAACTCTCATTAAAAAATCTAGGCAATGATTTATCAATGGCTAATGCTTAAATTGAAAGTGATATTGATAAACATTAATAAAATTGTTAAATGTTTTATCATTAACTGTGCATGATAAAACATTTATGACTCATAGCATAGTGGAAATATTCTACACGAATATAACTGCATTGCGTTTATTTTTACATTATAGTATGTGAGGTGTAATATTTTTCTTATGAATCAGGCACACGTACTGTAGCCAGGAGTACTCGCGTTGATTTGCTGTTTTTTATAACGAAAAGTCTGCTAGGCATTCTCATTATTTACGTCGCAAACAGACAAACAAAATCGTAAAATATTATTTATTTATTTATTTGCTAACATGTAAAACGCTCGTAAGGCATGCATTAAAATTTCATGACACAGTATTAACACATGCACCCTGTGGGCACTGCAAATGTTTCATATCAAAATGATTAAATTACATAATATAATATTGATTCTAATTATTAAGATATAAGCTAGAGATATAATATAAAAAGGGAAATTCCTTAGACCGTAAATTAAACGGACACCTGGCTAATCTAATTCATCCCCATGGAAATAAATTATTTTAGTTTATTTACAGCTTAGGTTTACTAGATCCTCTACGGTACAAATGCTCAAAATAGGGAGAATTCAGTCAGTTTAGCCAGAACCTATTGGGCTTTTTAATAATTTCTAAGAACTCGAAGATCTCGTGGCTAAATAATAACAGCCGCATGGGTCGATCCATCAGGCTAAGCTACGCTTGCCGGGGTTGGTCAGTGGATGGGTGACCATCTTTACTTATCGAGACTCCTCCGTGCCTCGGAAAGCACGTTAAGCCGTTGATCCCGGCTATCATTCGTGGATCTTTGATAGGTCGTCAGAAGTCCGAAAGTCTGACAATCAGTCTTACCAAGAGATATCGTATTACCCAGTTGCTGGGTTGTGGAGGTCAGATAGGCAGTCGCTCTATGTAAAATACTCGTATTCAGCTGCATCCGGTTAGACTAGAAGCCGACCCCAACATGTTGGAAAAGGCTAGACAGATTGATTGAATCATTTCTAATGTCACGATATTATAGGAAGTAAAATGTATGGAAATATATGAAGACGCTTTTAAATTTCCGTCTAAATAACGTTATAACGTGCACGTATTTCCATACATTTTATGGACGTGGACGTCTACGATAATATTGTCAATTTAGAAATGACAAAAGCGCACAATAGTAGTCGATGTCATTGGCATTGTACATAAAAAAGAAAGTAGAATACTTGACCACTTTCGTTGCTTTTATTATTTTTGTACTTATCAATCGATAATCTTCAGTATCTGTATTTTAGTAGCATGGTTTTGATGAAAGCCAAAAGTCTTGTCATTCTGGCGATTTGCGAACGTGTTTACAGTGAGGCGATTTTTCATCGGTCTCGCTGCGTGTGCGTAGCGTGCACGCCACGTATGCGCAACGTGTTCGCCGCGTTTGTGTAACGAGAGGGATTGACGTGAGTGTACAAGAGCGAGTGAGACAAGCCAGTGTACAATTTTGTGAAAACGCGGAGAACGCTTCGCGTAACAGGCGCGGCTAGCTCGCTTCTCACCCGCGGAGAGCACGCTCACAAATCGCCTCGCTGAAAACACGCTGGCAAATCATCAGTGTGATAACAGTGCTAACGCTCTAAAACAGGATTTGAGCACCTTATCAGGTAGATGAACGGCATTTACATGAGAACTTTGATGTCATAAGACTGCAAGAGCTATAATGATTCCTCTTAACTCCGAAGGCAAGGTCGTATCTTCCTTAATTAGTAGAATTTTGAAGGGGGAGGGGAGGGGGTTTCTGTATTGGAAGGCAACAATAGTCGCGTCTAATCAAACAGCTTTACAAAAACGAGTCGCAACATTCTTGGTATTTTAGTCAATCTAGGCAGGAGTTATAATGATCCTTGCAGCAACCGAAAGGCTGCTGTTCTTTTTACTGGCAAGTAGCAACCCAACGCAGCCATATGATCAAATATGATCCAGTCAATCAATGTATATTTTATTATACCAGCAAGTTTTTGCACTCACTTCTATGTATAGCTAGTATCTTCGCTACAAAATTCATATTTTATTATAAATCTGTTGATATATTATGTTCAATTTTATATCGAGTGAATCTTGACACTGTTTATTCTAGACTGGACGTCATATTTGGCTTACATAATATTTAAGCTGGCCACATAACATCTCACATCTGTTTCCCGCCTTTAAACCGCTGATCGAGAAATGCACTTACCAAATAATCTCCCGGTTGACCTTGGCTGTCATAAATCTTTCAATCGCAAACAGCCTTGAGCTCGTTCTTTTATTTAACGGAGCCATTAAAATGCCTTCATTACTTCCTCTCCATATGGCTAGGATGAGTCAATCGGTTCGATACATTTCAATACAAAATTACACTACAGAAAAAGAAGGTAGGTACACTTTTTTTAAATAAAAAAGGAGCATTTAAACATTTGAGTAATTAGCAACTTCAAAACACATGTCACTTCTTGGCAAAGCGAACCAGCATCTGTTGATTTATGTGATTTCAACGATATGTAATAATTTAGCAATTTTATTTAACGTCTATGTCGTATTCGATATAATGTCGAGGCCTTCCTAAACATCATTGAGACGATATGAGAGACATACGCCAACTGAGGTATTTGGATGGCAATACTAAACGTATTTTATAACGTCTTTAAGGGCTGATGTGTCAATCGTGAGAAAACTTTTATTCCTGGAATAAAATTGACGTCCAAGTTTTTATTTGGAAAAACTGTCTTAAATCCAAAATTATTCCTCGATTAAAGATATCTGGTGTTGGAATAATCATACCTAAATCTCTCCGTATCGATAATTGCTTCTGAATTCGGTTTATTTTAATTGTGGGCCAAATAAAATAACAATACATCATGTAAACTTTGGCTCTAAAAAGGAAATATTTAGTCATAGTGACTTTAATTAATGCAGAGGCTTTTAATTAGAGCATTTGGCAACATAGACTTAATAAAACTTCTATGAAATGTTGAATTGGGTATGTTAAAACAAGTAATGAAAATTTTAAGGGTTTCTAAGAATATTTGTCACCATAATGCATCTTCTTCAACCTGGATAGTTTTGTGACGCAAGCGCGTAACGCGTCACTTGCGTATGAGTGTAATGCGCATGGACGTTAGCCAGCTGTAACATTTAAAAAAATCCGTCAAACACAAAGAACTAGAACGTTTGACGTCGTCAGAAAAATTTCACCACGACCCACGGTGATGGATAAGAGTAAATATAGATGTATGTCCTCGCCATTGACTCGAGGAAGTGTGATGGATTTGCGCAGGTCGAGCTGTCGATGTGACGCGGCCTCCATCCGATCCGTCGGTTGTTTTCAATAAAAAATGTCAGGTTGGCGCGGCGTCGCCGGCGGACGCATTTAGCCTGGCTATCAGCCAAACTCAGTGCATACGTCCCGCGCCTCCCCTCCTCTACCCCAGCTACAAGGTCGACCTAGTATATTCTATGCAATATACTACACCCTTCATTATGAGCCCTCCAAAATGATACATCAGCTGGATCTCATTTTTGCGTTTGTTAACGGTTGCCTGAACTACTGAAATGTGTTCAGCGAGTATTTGGTTGGTTTAGTAATATAAGATTAGTTGGTATTTAATTCCTTTCTTCTTCTTCGTCGTTCGTGTCGTCTGTGGACGACACATCTCCAAGCAATACGGCCTTCCGAAGTGTGGACCACTCGGTCAACCAGGTTAATTCCTTTACAGTTAAATTCCTAACAAGAACAAACATAAGTATTTGGAAAAATATCGTAGAGTATGTTCTGGAAAAGTAAACAAGGTGGCTAAAAACATGTTGGCGACTTACCCTTGAAGGTGACCGAACCGAATGGACGCTTGGGTCACACTTCAGAATGTCACGGCCCGTCTGCTAGCCAGAAGGCTAGCACACACATATAGAAATATGTGTCGCATAACCTGTAAACATTGTATTATAAAACACGGGCAACACCTATGCCTACGTCACTAACTATAGATTCTTTGTATTTTTTTAACACTAGTCAAATGGTTGCCATTAGTAAAGAATGTGCTCGTTACGAAGTTGTAAAGTAAGCCCGTAAAATCAAACAAACCTTTGATGTCCGATGGTTTTTCCATAGAATCCCAGTGGTTGAAACTTCAAACACCTCCATATTTTCAGTTTGGATAAATATTAACGCGTTGAGATTGACGCTCTTTGAACTATATTATAGGTATAGAATGTAGAACTGAACCGCAACTCTCCGAGTAAACTTAAGTGCACAACATACGGCAGGACAGAACACGACAGTAGCAAACAAGAGATTTTGAGATCCTGGATTATATTTGCAAATGGTGCAAAATGTATTTCCACACAAAAATCTAGCTTGTTACAAGATCTTTTTGAGAACTACAGGATGAAATTGAAAACATGCGACAAATTGAAATGAGAGATTCAGTAACTGTTACCCACCGAAACAACCTGTTACCTGTTATTTCCGAAAAATAAATTGTGAAAAAAAAATCGCGCGCGACTATCGGTGCCTTTGTGTCGCGTCGCGTGTCGCGCTGGTCTAAACGAGCCTTAAATTGATACTTGAATTTTTTTGTTTGTTTTAAATTTATTTAATTTTACTGGAACGCCATAAAGTCGTGTCTACGTCAAGACAATAATTTAGTTTGCACTATCTAAGACGATAATTATACGATTTTTTTTCACAATTTATATTTCGGAGATAACAATTTATAATGATTAGGTAACAGTTACTGAATCTCTCATTTTAATTGGTCGCATGTTTTCAATTTCATCCTGTATATAAATATAGTTAATCTAGGTGATAAACCTGATTGATTACTTAACAAGCATCCAAACTCATAGTCTTAAACTTCCACACTTTCATTTATAGCATTAGTAGGATATTTCTGTCACTAAAACTTACTCATCTCATAATTCGCAGCAACATATTAAACGTACGTTTTAATTTCCAGGTGACACCAGGCACTCCCGCGGGTAGGGACTTGGTCCGAGGAGACATCATCGCTAAAATCGACGATTATGACACACGCGACGTGCGACACGAAGACGCGCAGAATCTCTTCAGGAATGCGTCCCAACAGATCAAGTTGGTAGTACAGAGGTAATAAGTCCTATGCACTAAAAGGTTTTGGTTTAATCATTGATTTTTTGCCAGTGATGGACCATAACATAATCAGCCTATAATGTTCCCACTGGCCTCCTCTTGGTGAGAGGGAGTGGGCCGTAATCTACCACGCGGGCCCAGTGCGGTTTGGTAGATGTCACATGTCTTCGAAGTTTTGGTTCTACGACAACTCCGACTCACGATATTTTCCTTCACTGTTTTGAGAGCAGTGGTGATGAAATAACTTACACAAAGCAAAGCGCCTGAACCTACGACCTACAACTTGTAAACTCAAACTCAAAGCATTTATTTCAATTAAACCATTTACAGGCACTTTTGAATTGTCAAGGAATCGATCAGTCAGAAATATGAAGCTAGTTGCCCATTCCAAAGGGTAGTAGGTAGGTACCTATGGAGAAGAACGGGCAAGAAACTCCACGGACACTCTTTTAAATAAAAATTGTTACAAAATATTGTCTACATTATTCATGTTGAAATTATACATGTGAGAACAATGTAGAAAGACGTGCACGTTAGAAGTGTCTGTAATAAAAATATAAAACAGAGAACAATTTAAAAAATAAGCCATGGCAGCTAAGGGATGACCAGTCCCAACTGACGGCGCCCGTTCACGAAGATGACGCATGGATTAGCACCATTCAGCTCAACCATTTTGAAGGGAGCTAAATGATCGTAAGTCGCGCCCGTTACCACTGGGCCACCACTGCTCTCTCACCGGTGATAGACCACACCTGGAAGTTGATCTGGCACATCAAGCTTTAGAAAGAGACAGTCACGTAGATATGAGTGACGGAGACGACGTTCTCCAACTCTAATTATTTTTATAGCCGATGTGCCATATTTATGACCGGATATCGGTATCCAGTGTGAGGAATGATATGACGGTTGACAGGGGAGAATGGAAAAAAAACGTGTTGCGCCGACCCCACGTAACATTATGGGACAAGCGCAGGAAGATGATAATCGGTACTATCACTCGCACCAAATGAATTGGTAAACCTGATTTCATGAAAAGTTTTGTTGATCAAAATGATGCTAAAATCAAAACAGAAGTAAAGGAATATTTAAATAAGTTATCTCAAACATCAGTAGATAAACCTTACCTAAAAATCAAACTCGTGTTATTGAGGAGGACCAAACCTCGTATGTTTTTATTTACACTATTGTAATCCCCTTGAGCCGTTCAAGGGTTGACTAAACCGACTATTTTCATCTACACCATTGTAATCCGCCGTCTTCCGAAGAGGGTAGTAATTCTTGATAAAATACAAGCAAGGTGTAACCACAGGGGCGGCGCAAGCGCACACCTATACTCGTTGCCTCGCTCTCCGGGCAGCTTTGTAGGCCGCGTGCCCACGCCTACCTTCTATCACGAGCTCGCTGAGTAAGAGTTGCACTAGGTGTCATCCATGTTGCCCTTCACCTACTTGTTGATTTATGTTACTGGTGATACTGAATATTCTGGATTTATATTAGAACCTCATTTTTGAAATGAGAGAGATGTAAGGCAGTACAGATGTTACATGTCATGAACGCGCGTCAATAATTCCAATTTATATTATACCGTCTTACATGAGTTACAAGACGCGCTCATGAAAAGCATTATCTATCATAAATTATTGAAAAAACCTTTCACTGTTTTTTATAAAGGTTATGCAAATGAACTATACTCCGTTTGAAATAAGATTAGACATTTAACTAAACCTTTTTTACAGTCCGTTCAACCGATTTTGACTTCTATTGCGATAGCGGCATGACAAATGACAGCTGCAGTAAACAGTTGGTTTGTAACCACTTTTTTTGCTTTTAATGCCATCCTTATGCCTACGGTATAGACGTCAAAATCGGTTGAACGGACTGTAAAAAAGGTTTGTTTAAACGTCTAATCTAATTTCAAACGGAGTATAATTGCGTACGATTTCAGAGACCTTATGCTCTTATTGTATAAAAATGTTAAATCAAACATTTTGAATATATTACAGACAGCATTCAGTATCACATTGCATTTTGAAAGAATTCGTCGTAAAACTTTATAAATGTATGCCTGTTATATTTAGCCCTCTTCTATCTAAATCTATATCCAAAAATATTTAAGCATGGGTAATTTATCGATGTTGTAAACACTCTTTGCAAATAACTATAATATTTATACACCTTGAAAAACTATTTGTTGTTGAAACAGACGTTCATTTTTAGTTTCAGTTCTGTCAATACATACGTAACATCCTGTATGCTGTCGTCAATATTACTTGCATGAACTGTTCCTATGTTATGGTTTCTTTTCTATTCATGTATCGAGGAAAGTTTATTTTATATGTGTCTAGGTTACCAATTTGTACTAAATGCATTGCATCCTTCCTTAAATGTTCACATACACACTACATTACAAACCTCTGGACAGATTCGAAAGCTGCATCTACACCGAAGTTACTTTTTGTGAAGCAACGTTTGCAAGTGCTAGTAGGCAACAACGGATAACCATTTATTTAGTAAACTTCCTAAAAGTTACTTAATGTTAATGGTGCCGATTCCCTTGTTCACAAACTAAACTAAATTTAAGTTCAGTGCATCTCTTTCTTTCTATTTCATTAAGAAAAGGACAGAAGATAAATTTTAGTTCAGTCCTGTCAAATTAATCATCGCCTGTCACTCTCCATACAAGTTTAGACGTGATTAAAAACTTGCCGACTAAAATTCTAAAATTAATCTTCTGTCCTTTTCTTAATGAAATAGAAAGAAAAAGATGCACTGAACTTAAATTTAGTTTAGTTTGTGAACAAGAGAATCGGCACCATTATGTTTCAAAATGTTGCTCTATAATAAAAACTTCACTTCACTTTGTAGTGTTTTTTTTTTGGTAGTCGGTTTTTTTTTTGTAAAAAGTTTTTTAAATTTCACTTTTTAGTTATGGTACCACCCCACACAAATTCGAATACCACTACCTGCTATTTAATTATCAGTGACAGAATATTATCATATCATCCACATACGAAGTGAGAAAAAAATATGTATTATTGAAGCTAACTCAAAAACTATCCAAGCAAAGTTAATAAAATTTATATGGGACCACCTCAAGAGGCATACCCTTTCAAAAAAAAATTTCAACATCTGTCCACAATTGACGGAGAAATCGGTGGACATACATTAAAAAAAAACATACGCTACGAACATATAACCTCCTCCTTTTTGGAAGTCGGTTAAAAAGTAACTTCAGCGTGTATGCACCAGAAGATTTTATAAGTTGAGCCATGAACTATTTGTTGGTTATTTTCGAATCAGCCCAGTGGTGATAATTTGATATTTGATGCCGTCAATACATCATAACGTTGGCACTGCACCGTATTGACGTAATTCCATGTTCCAGTCATATTCATGTTGCACGCTGTGTAGGGACGTGGATCGCGACGCGCCGCGCGACTCGGCCGCTGCGCGGGCGCCGCGCTCGCCCATACCCTTCGCTACAGCACCATACAGGTATCATTCACATTACATTTTATTATATTTGGTAAAGTTAAGAGCAACTGACCACAAGACCCCATCAGAGTTCACTATTTATCCAGCCTAGCCAAGAATCGTTGGTGATCTACAAATAAAAAATCGGATACTGTTTTACCATTCATTTGTTATCACTCACATCTGTTCAAATGTGACTGTCTTTAGTATAGAATGTCAACTTATCATTAAACTCAACAGCTGGTGCATAAATAAAGTTATATATATACTGCAATTAAAGCCAAAATAAATTATGATGCATTGCAACTAGAGCTGCCAAAAATATAAAGTCAATGACACGACCTGTCTGAAAGAGTTAAAATTCCACGATAAACTTGATGTGTCCTCGACAACTAAAACTTAAATTAGATCTCATTAAATGTATGAAAACATCAAAGAAAACAAAACTTTCCAGTGAAATAAAATGCCAAACGCAGTGACGGCATACCTAGCTGAGAGATTGAGCCAAAGGTCAGTCTCTCATTGATTCTATTAAAAGCAGAGTATACAAAACATTAAAGTCGGCACTAAGACTTAACTAGATAGAATTTGGAATGGATGTTAATTATATAATTATGAACTTGCACTTGCGTGAGGGTCCCTAACTCTAAAGCCCCATTTACACGATGCAACATTTTTACATGTGGCATACAATAAAACTAAAGCAATAAATGACTTGCATCGTCTAAAAATAATTGGAAATATATATGTATGAATATCTTTATATTTAAATAAATATTAATTCCTCAATTCTCGCTATTGCACCTACCACTGTTTGTCTCTGCATCACCCAAAGGTTGACTGGTAGAAAATGCCTTTGTAATTAAGTCCGCCTCTGTACATTTGTGTGCTTGAAGTATTAAATAAATAATAATAAATAAACAATGTTTAGACGGTGTAACTTTTATTGTTGCTTCAAGTTATGGTATGCCACAGGTAAATTAATCGCTACGTGTAAATCAGGCTTTAGGCTGTTTTTGCGCTTTCTGCAATAGTCTTCTGTCTCGAAACAGTCCACACGCCAGTGATAATTAAGGACACCGGTATCAGGACCAATCTGCTATAAGAGTAGCAGAGTTGGTCTTTCACATTCTCAATAATCACAGATTCCTTAGTGACCTTTGAGAGTATTCTATCTTATCTATAGTTTAACTTCAAAGAGTGCAGAAGTTCTATCACAGTATTTTACGTTACTCTATCTTGAAGCTTTATCTGGTGATAGGTAGCATGTAGTGGTCACGTGTTGATGTATACCGTGTGTTTCCCCGAAGACCTGTCATAGGCATAGCACAGAAAGGAGGTACCGAAAAGTTAATTGGAATACTCGGAGACCGTTTCGTATGTGCTGACGATGGTCACCAAGAGGTTTTAGTCGGTAGAAGTCCCAACATAATCCTCCGCCTTACTGAGACGGAGCGTATCCGCGAGAGTTTCCACACGACATAAAACAATGAAGAAATCTTATAAAGGTTCCGTTTTTCCTGCTTAGGTCGGAATCTTTAAAAGGTTTCCCGTCAACTCTGGCTATTCTGTTTAGGCGATGTAGATAACAGTCCACATTTCCTGGCCTGTTCTTACAGAAACCAGCACATTTTTACTTTAAACACTCAGGATTTACTCTTGTTACATTTTTCTCAGGACACCAAGCCCGCAGCAAGGCTGGCGTGGTCAAGAGTCGCAGCAGAGCGGGCGTGGTCAAGAGTCGCAGCAAAGCTGGCGTGGGCCGGAGTCCCTCCCGCGCACGCCAATCCCCGGCTCGCACGGCCCCGCGGGCCCCGCCGGCCTGCCGTACTATAACTCCTACCCGCCGCAGATCGAAGGAGATTACAGGACGCTACTGCTCACGCCGTCTTCTATACGCACCGATGATACCTTTGACGAGTCCATTCAGAGCCAGGTGAGTACTACGACGAGAAAGGACGCCTTCAAATTAGATGCAAACAATCACGCGACAGCAACGCATTGTACGAGCACAGTGGTGGACATCTAATTTGAAGGCACATTATAATAGTGTTAGAATGTAAGCCAGAAAGCGTAGCGTGGGTACGCCTAAAAAGATATGAGGATCAGGATGTAAAGTTCACTCATCATCTATAGAAAAGGGAGGATCCTCCGACCAGACGGGTATCGTGACTGGTGAGCGACTGCCCAACTATTGATATTGGAGAAGTTATATATATGCTGGTCGCGCGGTATACCCTGTTTGTGCGATGCAGAATTTTATGTGACGTCAGTTCTTTGATGCGTAGTTCGCATGTGGCGATGTAGATGTCGCCACAGGCCCCCATAAGGTGGACCGTTGACCTGAAGATCGCGGGAATCCGTTGGATGCTTGAAGCACAGGACCGGCCGTTGTGGCGATGCTTAGGATATGCCAATGTCCAGCAGCGTCTGTGAGCTGAACGATGACGATGTGTATATGCTTTGCGCATCTACCACTACTTTACTCCGAATTACCAAAGGGACTAAGAAATTCAATGCACACTATACACAAACACCTGCTGTCATTTTATGGAAAGTGTCAAAAGAAAAAAAATCCTTTTGGTTTTTAGGCTCACACATCCGCATTAAAACATTATACTTTTCTAAGCCTTACGCTCGATGGCACGAACGATACACACTTATGCTTAATAGTTTCTTATAGTAACAGCGTTTTACTGATTACAATACAGAACACTGAAACATAGCTGGCATAAATAAAAATAAAAATATTTTATTGTCAGGCATCAAGGCCCATAGGGTGTTAGTATTACATTTGACTTAAAAAACTATATTAGTAGATATTAGATAACATGCAGGAACACAAAAAGAAGAAAGAAAAATAAAAATCATAATATCAGGAAGGTTCAACAAGCCTTGTTGCCAACATGAAGCTTGGTAAATCTCCCCATTGTAGGC
Source organism: Agrochola lychnidis (assembly GCA_963680765.1). Taxonomy (NCBI): domain Eukaryota; kingdom Metazoa; phylum Arthropoda; class Insecta; order Lepidoptera; family Noctuidae; genus Agrochola; species Agrochola lychnidis. The sequence goes on along the minus strand of OY796852.1, from coordinate 16,035,476 downwards.
CCGTCCAGCCTTTCTGCAAAAACCCTCAGAACGCTGTTGCTGCTCCCCCTCACCCGGAATAAAAAACGAAATAAAAAACAACAACCATATCTAGATTGCGGTTGATCGACGACAACTATGCGTTATGGATCGTCTATTAATGGTTGTCTGACCATTGATCGAACAACGTTCAGCTATCGATCTGATCGATAAGCACAATTCACTATATGGATTTAGAAATTGAGACGGCAACACTATATGCTTGTAATTACAGCTTTTGATCATATTTCGAAAAAAAAAAGAATTAAATGCACATGTTTCTGTAACAATAAAACAAATTTTCTTTCTTTTTTTCAAAGTTTGATCAAGCCTACATTGTCGACGGCGATTGTTCAGAACCTCAACCTACTTGCCATGATAGTGCATAGACTAGATCGGAACAAACGTTGGATGTCATCGATCAATCCCTATTTAGTTGCACCTTTATAATAATTTTTTTTTCGCCACGGAAGTTTTTTTTAAGTTAAATTTTTACTCTTTTTTTAGACTTCGACTTTCTACTTCAATTCAGGATCGTAAACTCAGATATGCGAAGGGTACATAATTATTTTAATACGAGATCGTAAGATTTTATCACAGCATTTAAAAATTGATAAGCATACTTCATCATTCGCATTTTGATGCTTTGCCAAATGGTATTCAGTTTTCTATTAAATTTCATCGCGTTGCTAACGCCGAGTCTTGTATATTGGAATGCTTTGCATTTTTATTAGGTAGGTACTCGAATAACTACTCAACCAGCACCGTGAAAATTCTTTGTTTAATCAGTTGTTAATATTGTTAATATTTTTCTACCGCATATGTGTCGACGTTACATATGTATCCTTGATTTTCAACAAATAGGTTAACAGTGTTATGCTAAACCAAACGCGTGACGTACCTTGGAGACCCGCCAAAATGTTATCGTCTAATGATGTTAACTTATTAATTAGAACCACTCGGATTAGAACACCGGACAACATTGCCTATACACAACTTTACAGCTACAGTGAAATGAAGTTACTGAAATGTAGCTATAATTCATCGAAGTTTTAGAACGTTCCCGAGCCAGGCTAAATCGGTTTTCTGAATCATGAATCACAATAATAGACGATCGTTGCGGTCGTATTTCTTATACAATTTGCAATGGAAGTAGGCACTGACTTCATCGTCATTGAACTCTTTTATATCGGAAAAACACATTAACGAAATCAGTTAGAATGTGTTTTATTCCAGTGGGCGCTGAGGCATGGCTCGACGAAACTTTGCTGCTGAAACTATAACACACTCCAAGTTTAACATAGACACACTCAGCAACTATATATCATAGCCCTATTATTATTGCTTATAAAAATATTTGGGAAAAACATATAAATTATGTATATTTTATATAGCGCAAGGCTCTGCTGCCGCTCGGGAGGTTTTCGCCCACGCTGACGCCTAATTTCCCGCCATATTTCCAAAATAGAATGCATTGAAATCGCGTTGTTTACTCGGGAGAGGACGACTGGAGCGGCAGTCCGCGATCATACTCTGCACGAAACACGTCCGCGCAACTGAGTGCTACCACGATGGCCGTCAATCCAAATTTCTTCCCCAACGGGTACCAGGATCCCATGCACCCTGAGGACGAGGTCACCACCAACTGGGTGCGTGCGACAATTACAAATAACATTAGAGCCTCCTAACTACTAAAATCTTCATAAATCATCGTAACCAAAATGTGTTGTGGTATAACAGTTGATATTAATTGCAAATCATGTGAAACGTCAGCGCTTCTGCCGTAACATGGGATGTTGAAGCATAATCTAAATTGGGAGCACTTGAGACGCGCGTTGTGTTACAAAATATGTGATGTAATAACTGAAACGAAAGCTTTACGATGTAATTTTCCGGAAAAATCGTAAGTGATTTCACAACAGGATATGCGTTTTATGATGTTATGAAATATTATATCAACAAAAGCTAGAAGCGTGCTTTTGAATAAGTTTTTGATAAAAGTAACTTTTTGTTTTAATAGGCCTCTGAAAGATTGCCAGATATTCAGCGGTAATATACTGTCCATTCTGTGTTTAAATTGCTTCCCAAAACGCGGCACGGCTCTCTTATCACATGTTCTGTTGATCTTCATTTGCACGTCAAAAACTAACGATGTTTCCATGTCATTACAACTAATTATAACTAAGTTACTAAAGAACCTTTTACCTTGTACTTGATTTAGTTGTAATATTCAAATAAGCAGTTTTAAGCAGATAAGACATATTTGTAAGGAAAATCTATTAAAAAATCCTTTATAAAATATGTACTTTCCTAATTTTCCAAAATTATGTTTTGGTCGGATTTTTATCCTCTAAGATTCGACGACCCCCTTCGTCTATCCTTTTGATATTAAATAACCAGCTGTGAAGTTATTTTGGCATCAATATCGCGTCACATTTTTACACCCACTTGATCTTTCAACACGAATATGTGACGTGATTGTTACCATATGCAATGTTGACGAAGATTAGTCTCCATGCCAAGATACAAAATTCGATACTAAAACTGAATGTAAAATGAGTGTAACTCTGTGTGTTGAATCAAATGAGAATTCAGAGGAAACTTTACCTGAATACACTAGCAGTATTAACCTTTGCTTCGTCATCATCGACAAACGGTTTAACTGTTATACGTAGTCGTTAGCTGCTTGATTGCAACACAACACTGGACCCTTCTTCTTCTATACCATTATTCTCTTGCTAACTCAACTTCTACTTAATCTTCTTTCTTCCGTATGACCACAGATTAATACAGATGGGACACTCCGTAAAATCATTTAATTAAAAAGCGACTCTTGCTACGACACAATAAAGTGCACATTCAGGTCGCACAGCGCTAATCACCTACTGTTATATTCGCCTAGAAGTTGCCTCTCTTTCTATCGCATGACTCTTAGATCTTCTGACTACGTTACACTCACTGAATTGGCCCAGCAAAACGGGCCCGCCGCGTACTTTTAGCTTCATACCTAAACTGCGGAATGTCCCATCTGTATTCATCTTTGCTATGACACGGTTAATTTTTACAAGCTAAACTACAAAATCCCTATTTATATAATAATCTTTAAATCGCGTCAGTAAAATTAAGCTTCTATCCATAATACTTGGACAGTTATTGTGTTGTAGGGGTGTCCATTTAATTCCAACCACTCATGTTGGCACTTACAAATCTGTTCTCGATAAATATACTGAAGAAATACATTTATGGGCCATGAACGGGCTATCTATTTGAAATTATTGGTCTTGGTAATGAATGGAAATCATTACTAAAATATTAGCATTTTAGTCAAACCAACCAAACGTATTCGACCAACATAGAACGTTGCGTCAGTGGCGAAAGCCCCCGCTTTTGTAAACATCGCCGCAAATAAACGAAGCTTGTTGTTTGCTCATTGGCACATATATGATACTAACGAATGCTTCGTTGAAGTATGGACTATTCCAAAAAAATATTACTCCAAACATGTTTCGTCAAGTCATTCATCCAGATTTTTCCCCCTTATGTTACTGCTGGGTCCACGTGGCATCATAGGTCATCACCGGTCTGAAGAGAAATATAGCTGGCCGGAAACTAACCATGATGTCAGATGCTACCGTAACAGGATTTAATTAGCCATATTTATATCAATCTGGTTACGAAGAGTTTGAAAGATGACCACGGCCCAAATATCACAGACCCGTATAAATATAACGAAATTGTGTCAGAAGTCATATTATAACCCACATGGAATAACCTCGTGTTATAATTAGACGCGACGCCAAGTACGCCACGGAGTTTAGCGGTTAATCTTTGCGGAGATATCCAACATATTTTAGAGAAATAGCGTCTGATTTCTGTCAGACCCTGACTGATGTATGCACGTGCCGTTTGAAGGAAAACGTTGGTATTTTGATTGCTTCGTCTGCGGCCTTCTAAAAGGTCACTCATATGTGACAAACATATGAGTTTATTTGAATATGCCTAACCTCAGTTAGCCGAAGCAGTAAACAAAATTACAATTTATGTTTAACGCCGTTTGTTTTACGCTGTTGTGAAGTTTATGTGCCTACTACGTGAACTATTATTAGCGTGTGATGTGAGCCAACTATTCTAGATCATGGTTGTATATTTGATACAAACATCATTCGACTTTTCCATTAACAATCGTATTACAAGACTGGATATAAATTGACTGCCTTAAAATATCTAACGTATTACGGCATTGTATGGTATGTAGGTTAGAGAGTCTAATGTAAATAAGTATGTAACCATGTGTACGTGCTGAAATTATGTTTCAGTATGCGTAATATTTATTCGATATGAAAAATCCCAACTCTCTCAAAAGTATAAGGTGTTAGGTGGTAGGTTTCTAGTGAACTCCTACGTCAGTATGTTCCTGTCAGAAAAGACTTTTGCTACTACGCATAATAATTCACATAAAAAACTACATAATTAATTGAACTTAAACCATGACTGAATCAAATAATAAGTTTCGAAGAAAAAAGGAAATTCCAGGGCTTATCCCTGCTGTGTTAAAAAAAGTTTTCGACTATGATGATGATAATGACGAAGGTTAACTCACGGATGATATTAAAAAGTTTGTACCAAAATCGTTTATTCTTTATTTTTTGGACAATGCCACGTGGAAGTTGCGGATTCTCCCACTATAAGCAATTCCTCGCTTAAAAGGTGACTCCAAACGTTGTAAAAACACACTTTTGTTTATGGAAATAAACATTTGTATTTATTTTATTTTCTAGCCGTACCGCACGACGCCCCTCGTGCTTCCCGGCGCGAAGGTCCGCCGCGAGCCCGGCCCCACGGAGAGCTACCTGCGCCACCACCCCAACCCTGCCATGCGCGCGCCGCCCAGCCACGACTACCGCGACACCCTCATGAGACAGAAGGTAACATCTTCAAGCATATACGTCTTTTAAACATACAATACTTGGAATCAAGGGAATGTGACTAAGGCTTTTGACACAGTAGCACAGACTACGTTGCAATCTTGTTTCAGATGTATTTGTAATAAATCGGTTTTAATCTCATTTTTACGAAATTACTTGAATGCACACTCCCGTGGTTTTACGTCTTGTTGGTTTTCTAAGCCAAAAATAGTTTTATGGTTCAATTAAAATAAGGAATGCCACTAGGAACCATTTTCGGTCACACTTTAGTTTTGTAAAAATTTAAGGAATCATTAAGGGATTTGTGGTTTAAATGTGAATTTAAGTTGTTGGCATTGTTTCAAAACTCCAATGTAAATTCGACGTTCAAACCATTTTCGTAAAAGTTCACTGTAAATGATTCAAGCACAACCCGATAAACACAGAAACCTAGTACACAAATGAACACGCGTTCAACATGAAGTGCCGTTCATCTTGAGAGCTTTTCAAAAAATTTCTTCCTAAATAATAAAAAAGTATAGTGAATTTTGAAAGCATTTGAACTCTTTCTTACTAGACATGCGGAAATATTTTGACGTTATAAATGGAATCCCACTTGGTATAGGATTAGACTGCTGAATCAAATTATATTTTTACACGACGCATTGCTGAAAATAAATGTTACGTACTACTTGTGGGCTATATTTATTTCTCATTTAATTGCTATTTGTACACACGGCTACACATCAAGCTATACATTTCTAGTATAAGCTGACCTTGCGTTATACGGAAATCCATACAATGCGAGATCAGCATAAACTGGAAATGTATAGCTTGATGTGTAGCTGTGTCGGTATGTACTGGTAATGATAAGGACCGTGTTCAGCAGTAATTTACATGTAATTGAACTATTCAAGGTATAATACCAGGATAGTGGAAATAAAGTAATATTGTCCTTTCAGATGGTTCAGTAAATTACAGTTATCGTTGCTTTAGGACCTAAAAAGAAAGAATTTGTAGACTTTTTGTAGATACATTAGATGTTGCACGTCACACGAAACACGCACGAACATTGCACGCACACACACAATTCACTGTAACACACTCACTAAAACTGTACAACGCAGCTTAGAATTGTCCAAATTAAAAAAAAAAGCATAATGCACACTCATCATTGTTATAGTAATAAGGAGGAAACTATTTAGAGAATAAAATTGCTATTAAAGAAATTTCAAAAAATAACTAGGTACATATTTTTAATAAAATGATGCCGTTTTAAATTCCTCCTTATTCCCCACACACATTGGTATAAATGTAACGTAGCGCACGGATTGTATAGTACAATAGTATTTTTCATAACAACTCAGGTGGCAGAGTCGGTGTTGCAGCGAGTGGTTGGCGAAGAAGCGAACAAGGTGGTGCACTAAATGATTGTGTGAACAGTATCAGCTTCAAGCATGACTGCGACAAACTTCTGTTACGAAGCCGGTCGACATAACAAACGATACTCTGCAATTGAATTAGCACATTTTTTTTTTTTGGATGTATTGGTATCCACACACGTTCAAACTTAATTTCCTCATCTCGTAATCTCTTGCAAAGTATCGTCGAACTCATGAATTCATATGTCTATACGTCATCTTGTTTGAGCTTTTATTACTTGAAAGGGTTTATTTTCTGTCACGAATAAATATAAGAGAGTAACTACTTACCCGTTTATTGTATTAAGTGTAGACCGAAATCTTTTGTTCCTTGAGTCAACTGCTTTCGCATGTTTTAATTTGCTCATCTAAAAATAATTCGTCATAGAGGCAGTTGAAATATCCTCGAAATTCAAATGAATTGTTAACTTTGCATTTAAAATCATGCAAGAAAAGTAACCATCCCGTCGATTGTCAATTTGATTTCGGTCTACAATTTTAAGAAATTCTAAAATTTTCGTTGCTAATTCCTTTCCTTTGAGACTTATCTGTTAACTGTAAAACAATTGGTGTTTAACTTTTTTTTGGATGACATCTTTTGTAGCTGCTCTCTCACACATTTATTGTACTGTCAAATAGTCTAAATAAGTATACTATGCTAAAAGATTGTTCATTGTTCGTATCGCTTCAGGTGGTGCACAAGCAGTTCAACTCCCCCATCAATCTATACTCGGAACAAAACATCGCTAACTCTATCAGGCAACAGACCTCGCCGTTGCCGTGAGTATCTGCATAGGCACTGATATTTAAAACAATTAGTTGAATACATCTACACTAAATAAAAAAATACTAAGTTGGTCCACACTGACTCTAGATATAAGAATTTGGAGATAATGGAAGAGGCCTCTGCCCAGCAGTGAGATAATACAGGCTAACAGATAGCTAACGTTAAGTAAATCTAGCATCAGTCATCTCAAACTACATATATCTTGGCAATGAATTTAAACAACCTGGACGAATGCCAAAGCCAGTGTTACATAACAAAATCCACTCGTCAAGTGACGGAATTTCTGTAAATACGTTTTCTTTAATTTAATATGATATGAAACAAAATATCCCCTGCTTTAGCGCAACACAATGCAGTCAAACAAGACTTGATGACTTCTCCAGGAATAATATTTTCAGTGTGGTTTAATACCCGTTATATGAATACTTGCAAATACAAGAAATACATCGGAGGCATAGCGTAGGTGTTATATTCAAATAATAATCAAGTATTTCTCTGCTTACTTAGCGCTAACGGCCATTACGGGCGGCCGCACGTTGTCAAGAGGCAAGTCTTTTACTAGAACGCCGCCAAAACAACAGTCGACGCCCATCCTCATGATGCATTAATGCTTTATTTTATTTTTATTTGCTCTTTTCGTATCTTGCCAACTTGGTCTCTTTCACTCCACGCTCAGTTCTTACCGTCATGCATGGTGCCGACGTCGACATGTTGACAGCTATTCTTCGTGCAGGAGTGCCGAACATACATGAATGCGCCTCCTCATGCGCCCACGTTCACGCGACAACATTGTGACCACAGTGTGGCGATCACTATTACACAAAGTAGTTGTTAAGTTATTTATACTTTATTTATATACTGGAACTAAATTATATAATTAAGGTAGAGGACTTATTCTACATAATTAATGTTAGTATTTTTATCGACCTTTCCTTCCTGAAAAACAAACAAAACTAAACTTCCGTTCATACTAACCGCTTCTGCGTCCCTCTAACGTTGTACGAGTCGTATCTAATGTATTTTCTCTCTATTATTGTGTTGCGCCCGCTAACTGACTAAACCCTAACGCCCCACCTGCCGGCCCGCCTCGACCGACAGTCACAAGCCCACGATGGTCTACGACCCCGCCAAGTCCGAGACGTTCCGCGCGCTGCAGGAGGACGGGCTGGGCGACGTCGTGCAGGAGGTGCCCACGCCTGTCACCACCAAGGTGTTCACCGCGCCGCTCAACAAGGTGCGTCTAATAATCCAGGCATTGCTATATTAAAAACCTTAAGATACAAATTGAGCTACTCAAAAACGCGGAAAAAGAGTGCCAGAGTCAAAATCGAGCGCTCATTTCTATTTTATGCTGGGTTATAAAGATTGGTAAAACGTAACACACGTTGAAACAAATTCGCCTATAGTTTGACCGACACCGCTGTACCACGCCTTAGGCATGTGCGCAGCGAGATGGGGGGGGCAATACAGGCCGCTCATTCGTCAACGCTCACGGCGGCTCGCCTCGCCTCGCCGCGCATTCCTGAGGCGCGGTACAGCGGTGTCGATCAAACTATAGTTGTTACATTTCATGTTACGTTTCACCAATCCGTACCCGGCATTAGATTTTGTTCGAATTTGAGTTTATAAAATCAAAATTTGTGATTTTTAGGTTTTGTTTTGGTCATCGAAGACACTTTTCAATGACAGAATTTGAAAGAATTTGTTGATGAAATCATTTATAAAATATCTTTTAAAATCCAATTGTTTGACATGCTATGAGAAAACAATGTTTAACGTTTGGGCTGCTAACGCTCGCCACTAGTAGTGAAACTTGACTTCAAAAATGATTCCTACACTCATAAAATTAATTATTTCAGAGGCCAGCGCCGATTCCGAGACCGAAGCCTGAAGAGAAACCGAAAGGAAAACAATCGACCTTCGTAAGTGTACCATGCGTATAACCTAATATGTGTAGTATAAATTAATAATGTGATCTATAAGTTGCTTTATGACATTTATATAATTGTTGGTCTCAAACATCAGTCAGTTTTTTTCTATCAAATAGATACTGATTATATCAGTGTTATGGACTATAGACATTCAACCGAAAGAGTTATTTTTTTAAATTTTTAAAACTTTTTTTCGTGATTATTAGTTTTATATTATCTAGGCTAGAAACCAATCTTCCAGCTATAGTCTATAAAAAAAATTGTAGTACATAATTGTTGTAAAGTTCTTACTATTGTGTTGTTTCAGGTGAACTCATTACACGAAGAGCATATCCAACAGTCGAACTCGTTCAAGCGCCTCATGTACCACGTGCTCGGTGACACTGATTTCTAGCGGCGCACTCTCTAGACATACTACCTGCCGTCATAGTGCCCATCCGAACCATTATGACAAACAATCTACGAAACATACCCCCAATGTGTGAATAACTTAGTCATAACTAAAATCATGACAATTTCGACAACATCCACAGTCACACTACGCAATCATATCTTGCGTTCCGTGTAGACTTTGATATCAAAATTTCAGTTTGTCACATCAACAATGGACTGATTTTTAGAACGGTTTTACGGCGGTTAGCTCCAGGCGCCAAATAATAATAGACGTAATGACTTGTTGGGTTAGCAACGAATAAGACTAACAAAATTAATTTTAGGAAGCTATTATAATAATGCTCCTGGCAGTGTGTAATATTATTTTTCGGTGGATTTAATTATTCTAATACTCGAGTATTAGTGATATAATTTATATTTACATTAAGTAGAAATGTAATGTTTATTACTAAGTGTTGATTTTCTGTTTGAACAGAAATATATTGTTTATGAATACTTATGAGAAATGTTGAGTGTACAGTCTAGTCACTGCGACCCGAGCTCCGGTCGTACCTACGAGAATGAAATTCGATCAACCTTAAATAAATAATTTATTTTTATTTATTTACTTGTTTTATTTTATTGTAAATACAGTCAGGGTCAATTAATAGTTTAGCAGATTGACACACTTTCTCAATTTGCCGTTTTATATAGCAATTACGTACGTACTGTGAAATAATGATATTTGAATTTTATGGACAATTTAAGTTGATAGTCAATTTGCTAAGCACTCATTTTCCCTGACTTTACATACACAAGTTAAAAGGTAAATAACAACAAAATTAATTTCAAAATAACTATATTCGTAACCCGAAGTTTACTAACGATGTTTACACAACAAAATAAAATACAGTCTTACAAATTTCATGAACCATAAGTACACAGATCGAAAGGAGAAAGTAATTTTGAGCAAACAAATAACACTAATAACTTATATCACAAATCACATTATACAGACAAGGGTGACGTCTCGTGCTATGTTAATTAAATCTAATTAAATAAATTGTGTTAACATCGGTCATCGTGGGCGCAACACCGCGCACACAGCTATAAATAGTGATGGCTCCAAAGAATAAAACAAACATTCAAGTAGCCGTTAAATAATGTTTCACAGTTCTAAGTCGTTATTAAACATAACAAAAGTTTTAATGAACATCAAAGGCACTACTTTATTTTAATTTTGAAACAAATTCTTTGGAATCAGCATACGTAGCACGTGAGACTCATGGAGATGAATACATGTTACAAGCTTTGAGATCGTATATTTATAATTTCCAAGCGAATATTTACATGAGCGTTAGTCCTTAATCTTCGATTTTATAATTTGTGATATGTAAACACAACGTAAGTACACGAAATTAAGTGCATAACTTGCATGTAACATTATGAAACATCTCCAAGCACCCTTTAAAACATCACTTATTATTTTTACTTACCACAGACTGACCGGTCATCATCATATTTTAGCCATTATACAATTAATTTACAATATACAACGTGAAGAATAATTAATGAGTAAAGTAGCTAATAAAAGAGACAATTTGCATTTAAATATTAACAGAAACAGGAAAGTATAGAACTGCAGTGTATATACAAATATATTATATAAATGAAAACGACTAGTTTGTAGATTTGTATCGAAAAGTCATACGTAAATCAAGGTATTTTCAATGTTGATACTAAGAGAATTAAAATAAGTGAAATGCATAGTTATGGCACAATAGTATGCCGTAAATGTAAACGGTCTGGTTTTTGTGTTGAGAGCATCATATAAAAATAATGTCACGCTCGTTCACTGCAACTCTAATGAAAGTGAGCGCATGGGTGTTAAAATCTGGGAATGCACACGTCGTCATAAAATACGGACAACGGAAAATACGACTTTATGACATTTCACCAACTATTTTCGGCGTACTAAAATATTATGTTACCTAAATTTGGACTGATATTCATTTTTTATTTAGCACCAAAGTCCGAACTATTATATTTAAACACTATCTATCTAAAATTCAATTAGCGATGTTTACTTTTTAATTAATGTATTCACTAAAAGACTGTAGTTTGATTTTAAACTCGTTAAATATAAGGCAGTAACGATGTCCAACATAATCGAACGCAAATAAATAATAATGGATACTCAGCTAACTATAATAATAGTAATTAGTATTAACTTCGTCAATTATGTATGACTAACAAAATGTTGTTTTGGTTATTTTAGGATCTTATCTTAGTGATTATGACAACGATAAGCCATTTATGACTTCGTTATGATACTAATAAAAAACTTTTATAGTGAAAAAAGAGATGCTTTTATGAAAAAAGAAAAGAAAACAGATGATACATGGCACCATTTTAAACCTCAAGATATATTTTAGTGACTTGAAAACAACATGATATTCGTATGTGTACATATATCAATTTACATTAGTCAAAGAAACACGAAGCCTAAGACCAAAATAATAGTCAATAATTTAAAATTACAATAATGCTAGCATGTGTGTATTGTTTGAGATTGACACCTTGGGACAGACTAATAACACAATCAGATCATCAGATCGATCGGTGTCATGGTTGTGTTTATCATTAATTATATTTTTCCTTTCTGTGGAGTGGAATTAAAAATAAGTCAACATTTAAATTAATTCCTTAACTAAACGCACAGGCAGTGCAGAATATACAATATTGTCAATAAAATGTATTAACTATAAAACCGAAATGAACATTATTTTATGATGACTGTTCACAAAACGGTTCATATTTTAAGTTATTTTTCCTATTTATCGGGCCACTATAAGTTCTTTCAATAATATGAGCCTCTTTAAAACGACTCGCTCGTATAAATAGCGAATATTGCACTTTGATTTTTAAACTAAAACAAATCAAAACCATCGAGTCTCGTGTGACAGCAATTACTGTTCTTTTTTTTTTTCAAATAAATCTACTGTTGTATTTACATATCGGCGGGAAATAGACAAACACGAATTGAAATCTTAAGGCCTGATACACCTCCTTATTCGTTCCGGTTAACTTTTCTGAGAGAGATAATTTCATACAGATTCATCTGGTTGATAGTGGGTATCCGGATACTGTAAAACAGGCCCTTATGTATCCATATGGTAAAAATCGATGAACTTATAACATGATTTAATAATGCGATTATGAAAATCCGCTCGGAAGCTATGCAAGAAAACCAATGTATACTTTATTTACCTAATGAATATTCTGCGTTAGTTTAAACATTCCACAAAAACCAATGACCAAAAATGGTGCAATTTTTTTTTTTCGTGGCTGTCAACCAAACATTATTAATTCGATGTAGATTAATACCACGAACAAAACTTAATATGCGGTAACAACCTAACATCAGTCTGACTGAACCGAGTTATATAGAAGAGTTACCGAGTTACATAAAAATTCAAGTTCAAATATAATATCATCTCGAACTGCATTTGAAAAAAAATCGTTTATCAATTCATTTTTGTGATAGGTTTTTCTAAAACCGACTAAGGTTTCAACGATGGCCGCGATATAAAACCAAATGCGCACACTTCCCATAGTGATTTGGTTATTGTCCTTTGTCTTTGGCTCAGTAGTGGCAGTGGACAAAGTAAAGGTTTTTTTAAGAGATCGATGAACCTATCCATAGGCTGATGAAACTTTTAATATTGTTCTCACAAACGCCATTCTTATCAATGACCAGAGAAATCAAAAAAAGTTTTACAACATCTCTGGTCTTCTTTCTTGGGGGATATATGATATATGCACGCAGCATATGTCTTCGCCGGCTAAGCAACATTGCAATGTGATATCTACGTGACAGTAGTTTGTCATCAAACACGAACTTCCAAAACAAATTTATTTTAAAAGAGAGCTTAGGACGTTTGGTTTAAAGTTTATTGAGATTCTATATTAGAAAACATGAATATTTTTCTAGACAATCCAAGTCGCTCCGATTTTCGCGGTGACAAATAAAAAGGTTTGTAGTCGACTGTAGTCTTAACAAGCATTGTTGTAAATGTTAATATTGCCTTGATTTTTAAATCTATGGATGACAGTGAATTATTCTACTCAACATTTGTTAAGGGATGTATTCACTAACAAAGCTGGTAACCGGCGCCAATATGCCAGCGTTTGTAGGCGCTGACAAGCGCTGGTTGTCAACGCTGGTCGGCGCAGGTAGTTTTCATACTTTTTGCCAAATCAGCGCGAACCAGTGCGAACCGGCGCCGTCTAATCGGATAGAAACTTGTCGGCGCTTATCGGCGATGGTTCGCTCTGATTTTACAAAAAGTATGAAACCTGCCTGCGCCGAGAAGCGTTGACAACCAGCGCTTCTCAGCGCCTATAAACGCTGGCATATTGGCGCTGGTTACCAGCTTTGTAAGTGAATACATCCCTTAACTAATGTTGAGTAGAATAATTCAGTCATCCACTAGCATATCGGCACCGGTTACCAGCGTTCTTCATGAATAAGTACACCGTTTCGGATAATGACGGGTTGGACTTTCTAATAAACACAATGAAGACAATAATGAATAATCTTGGAAGCATATAAATTCGTGGTCGACATTAGGTACTCATTAGACCCTATCAACAACTTCACTCTATCTAAACCAATATTATAAAGAGAAAAGATTTGATTTTTTGTGTTTGTTACGCTTTCACGCTAAAACGGCTGAACGGATTTGTATGATTTGGCACATGGGTAGACCATGACCTGGGCTAGGACATAGGATACTTTTTATCCTGATATTTCTACGGGATCGAGACTTATTCGGGTGAAACCGCGGGGCACAGCTAGTATTAAATAAAAACATAAATGTATTGAAGTACCTTTTGTTAATTTTCCTTGATAAAACCCGACAGATGATAAGCTATCACCAATTGGGTTTGGGTTATCACGATAACCTACAATAAGTGTCAGCGCAGAAGTGCGTTAGCCGTGAAGTCGAGGGAGACTATTATACTGTAGCGGACTCTTGATGTGAAATACGGCCTGATTCTCAAATTTAATTCACTTTTAAGTCGCCGTTTAGCCTCTGATCGCTCTGTCTATGACACTTGAAAGGGTATTAAAGCGACAGAAATACTATTAAGAATGTCTTAAACATGAGACCGAGTTTAAATTACTTAGCACATGTTTTGGCTTAGACATGTCCCGCCTCTATCTCACACTTTTAGTTTGACAGTAGTGTGACAGTGACAGGATATTATAGTACTTAGATAAAGCATGTTCTAAATAAAGTTTATTAATCTCGGCCTCGTCACTCACTGGTCGTCTGAAGGAGGCCAACGCCGTCGAGGTAGACCGCGGCGAAGGAGGTGTGACGATCTAGTTATGTTTGCGGGGCCAACATGGCCTGAAATCGCACAAAGCAGAGAGATTTGGAAGGAAAAAGGGGAGGCCTTTGCCCAGCAGTGGGACACAATATAGTGTAACAAAAAAAATAATCTCGGCCTATGTATCGTTTGAGAATTCGGGGGAGAGTAACACTTTAATTGATTGTTTCGTCTTTCGAGCACCCGTTTTACAATATAATTGTTCTCATTCTTGTAACAGCACTCTCGAAATGTCGTTTACTGCAGATAAAGAGAGGAGTACAGTTGTATAAATTACGGGCAATCCTGAAAGCTCAACTGCAAATAAATATCTTCGTAATTTTCTTCAATGCATTTAGCATATCGACTATGGTATTTTTTATTCACTTTGTAAAACTGACTTACAAAGTGACCCTGGCCATACATATTCCGAATTTACAATTAATTGTATTTGTCTTTGATCTGAGCTGGAAACACGTTTTCTTTGCAGGAACCCGACGTCGGTCCATAAGGATAAGCGTCTAATTATCGACTGTTCTTAAATTCCTTTTTTTGGTTGTAGCAATATTAGTATCTCTGGCAGCCAGTCATGCGTTCCAACAATATAACATTAATTCTGTCCGATTCCCATAGCTTTTGCAAATATTTAGACGGCTCGTTCGAGATACCTCTAATCTACGACGATTATTATGTATAATAAATAATAAAAGGTTGGACAAGAAAAAAAAAACGCAATGACAGAACTTCATACTCGTAATAAACGTATTGATTTTATTGTGTGAGTTGCTTCATTTAAAAACAAACGCACTTATAACTCAGGTAATTTTATTGGGAATTGTTGAAACCTTGGAAATGCACTTTGACAGTACCGTCAGTCCAGCATCTAATTTGGTTACTCTATCAGATTTATTAAGATCCTTAAGAATTTTATCTTAGTATTATAATGTTTGCATAATAAACGATTAACGCGAAGCATATGGCTAGAATGCCTTGAATCATGTAAATACGTGAGGTACAGTCACAGTCAAAATACGTTCGTCACCTTAACGGAAATTTTTGTCTGCTCATTGCACAATAGAATCTGCTTTATCGACTCAGCATGAAGAATGGCATATATTTAATCGAACCCCTAATAATACCCATTTTGAGGACCGAAAAATACTATTGTACAATCTATTATAATACTTGCGCTTCTTTTTGTAGACATAAAAAAAATCCAAAATCACTTTTGATCAACTGTTTAATTGATTAAAATACGTCTGAAAAACCGGTCGTCTACAGGTGAACATTTATAAAATCAGAAGCGATCTGCAATTAAATGGAATTTGGTAAACACAAAACCTATTTTGGTCCACTGGAAATATGAAATGTGCATTATACTATGTCACCCTTTTAAATCTATTTTGATCCATGAAAATAAGAAAGAGCTATTTGTTCACAAAACAACCCTTTTTATTTTGACATTACTATGGGGTCTGGTGTTGATGGCGGCTACGATTTGCAAATTTTTCGTCATGGCTGTCGTTTTCATGGTATTCGAAGCTGCTTTCGAAGATGGCGACAGCGGCCATCTTGAATATAGATTTGGACCCCATTCTCGTTGTCAGCAATCTCGAAAACCATGACAATGGCACCCATGACGGAAAATTCTCGTTTTCAGGGTTCTCGAAAACAATGAAAATTGCACCCATAGCGGAATACTTGCTTTTCGTAGCCGCTATCTTGGATTCTATTTTAGAGGAGGTAAAACAAGACATTGTAGTTAACAAATACTTTTATAGACCATACAAACCGTGAACCATTTGGCAATTATTAGAAGATATATTTAAGAAGACAAATTAGATATAAAGAGGTAAAAGTTGTTATTATAATATCAATAATTGATTGAAAATCGGAAAGATAATTTAGATTTAAATTAGCACCGTAATAAAAAGATCACAATGGGAATTTTCCGCAAACCAACTTTAGAAGTACAGATAGTTTTTAAAAAGACCGAAAATGAAAAATTTGCGCAATAATTTAAAAAGGTGTTCATCATTTGATGTTCAAAAATTTTGTTGACACAGAATAAATATTTCCCATTAAGAATGACTTACAGCCACTTTCTTTACATGTCAGACCGAATTAAAAACGTGATACTGACAGACTGTGACAATTAAATATAAATAAAAACGATTTATATTTCATAAAATGGGAGACTATTAAAAACGTTTTAGGTTGTTGTCAACTCGACACTTTTCAGAGGTGTCTGCTATTTTGATCTTTGTTATCAAGTAGTTAATTATAGTTTTCTATGAGTCTGCTCAGTGCCGTAGTTTCAAAATATTTTCTAACTTGATAAAGGAAAAAAATTGAAAACTGACGAAGGTATAAACGACTTGACTGTACGTGAGGTTATGAAAATCTCGCGGCACATGCTTCGCTATATTTGGACATTGTCTGACATTTGAGTCATCAACTCAGACTTGTTATTTTGATGCTGAACTTCAGAAGCATTGAGGTCAAAATATGAAATTGTTTTTGGAAGGCTGCAGTATCTATGCAATGTTAAATATGGTTGGGATTAAAGTATATGGATAATTTTCTACTAGGCATAATAATTACCTCTGGCAACAGTATTATACCCTATTTTGCAAGCTGCCTACTATCATCAAATCTTAATTTAGGTACTTATGTTGCTATTACGAAAAAAACACGGAGTAAAATTTGTTTACGCTATGTACACATATGGACGTAACGGTACAAAATGCAAAGATAAGGAATAAGTATCTAACGGGCGGTCATACGGTGGCTTTAAACGAGCGACGCCTGAACTATTATTATGATAATTACTATTTACATTATCCACGTCACTATGTACACGCAACACCGTCGCATAACGCACAGCACCGATCACTTGGAGCGCGGCCGCTAGTACACCGTGTCGTCCGGGTACAGCAGCAGCGGGCCTCAGGAGGCGGCGGGCGCGGCCGGCGGCAGCAGCGACTCACGCGACGCGCGCAGCTCGGGCAGGTCGGGCAGGTCCGGCAGGTTGGGCAGGTCGGGCAGGTTGGGCAGCGAGCGCGCCGCCCGCGCCGCGCGCCGCGCCTCCAGCGCCAGCAGCGAGCGGATGTCGGCCTCCAGCGGGTCCACGCTGATGTGGTACACGCCGCCCTGCGGACACGGGAGCGTCAGAGCGCGCGGCGGGGCGGCGGCCGGGGCTCACCGGGCACTCACCTCGGGCGGCAGGCGCGTGTCGGACGAGCGGCGCGCGTCGTCGTGCTCGCGCACGAGCTCGTCGGCCAGCGCGGACAGGCGGCGGTGCGGGTTGCCGCGGTAGGTCTCGAAGCCGCCGCTCTCGTCCTCCTCGTGGTAGGCGGCGGGCGGCGGCGGCGGCTCGATGTTGGCCACGACCTGGCCGCGCGCGCTGCGCTCGCGCCGCTTCACGCGCACCGGCGGGGACCCGCCGCCGATCGGAATCTTCTCTGGCGCATTTTGAATTAACAATATTCTAAAAAAAATAAGTAATTTAGAGAAAAACATTTCAATAGAATTTAAAAATATATAGTCATATAAAGAAATGTAGCGACAGAAATACCTGTTGTGAGCACGCCAACGGTTACAAAGATGCAGATATTGCCGGCATTGTATATACATAAAAACGGCGCCGCCAGTGAATCCCACAGCTACTACTACCAATTTTGTCCAAAAAGGCCATGCTGAAACACGTCATCGTTTTATTATAAATTAGTCAACATGAAAAATTGTTTCTTTCATACATTCAGGCGGTAATATTCAGGTTAATACTCGTATTCCATTGGGACTGTCCAAATGTCACACTTGTTTGGACCTAAAAAGCAAATTACTGTGTTTTCGCCTAAATTTTAAATTGTTTGAGAATGCTAAATGTTATTTAGTCTTCCCAATAGTCGAGTCCAATTAAACCAGTTACAAATGATGACAGCTGGGTCGATAATCTTAAATAGAATATTCCACGTATATTAACCGACCGTGACCTTTATGTAAATAAAGTAATCATTATGGTATTACATTTCGTCTCGTTTCTAAATACATTATTTATGCATATTAATATACATATATCTGAATATTGATTGGGCTGTGATTGTTTGATTCTATAATATTAAACACAGTTTGAACACTATATATTTTTATGCAATCCTATGAAACTGTTGACACCCAAAGCTATTTACAAACGGAGCTCTCGCGTATGTCAAGGCTAAACCTACTGTTGATGTATTTCATAGCTATAAATGTACCTCTTTTTTGTACCATAACCAAAAGTATATCCAAGTCCATGTGTAAACAGTCACGTCATTATTGAGTAACACATATTTGCCTTCATTTATAAACGTTGCTTAAGGATGAGAAACGTTTAAACGTCAATAAACGTCATTACTTAATTTTAAGCAACGTTATCACAACACGATAAAACAGATTTGAACTCCTACTTCAAGTAACAAAACAAACCAGCGGTCAATGAAACAAAAAAAAAACATTTCTTTTTTTGTCGTGTCTAGATATCGAAATCCATCACGTCTGCGCAGTTTCGCTAGATAATTATATTTGAACCTGTATATGAATATACCCCAGTGAATAACTTAATACTGTATCTCAAAAAACCGTAATGAGTACGTAACTGCTGTATGAAAGAGAGAATAAAGAAAGAAAATAAATTTATTTGACACAGGTTTAGGCACACAGTTTCCAAAAACAAAAAAAAAAAACAAAGAAAGCTTAAAACTGTATTGTGTACCTCACGGCTGCGACAAATATGTATGGAACTTGTATTAACCTTTATCTACACCCATGCTATAAAACCTCTATAAAAGTTTCTGGAACAGTTAGCTTATTGGCTACATTATAACAGCCAGTGTCATAGTAACCATTACATCATCCAAACGAGTATTATAATGTTGTACTAAATTTACATTACGCAACTCGTTTCAAAGTTGAAACGAGTTGCTGTCCCCCGTTTGAACGTTCAAACGGGGGACAGCAGCACCCGCTGCACGCATGTGTGTGTGATGTGCTACTACAGGCGACATTCATTTGTTTTGTTGTACTGAATTTCGTGGGATTTTAAATTTATTCTTGATCTTGAATTACAAACACCCAATAGTTTCAGAAACTTTTATAGAGGATTCATATCATGGGTGTAGACAAAGTATTGCATGCAACTGTTATAATTAGGTATTAAAACACTCATGTGATACTATTATTAACCCACATTCGTGTTTTAATACCCCTTCTTATACAACAGTTGCATAAATAACTATTTCAACACTATTAAATTCGTGTAGAAACGAGTACTTCTACTTTGCCCCAACAAATAATACTTACCTAAACAAAAATTACCAAACAATTATGTTTGTACTTTTATTTAAATACACTACCTACTACTACGTCTAACGTTACCAGTCCTAGTTACATTATTAATTGATGTACATTTCTTTCTTTTCCAAACAAATATAAAATACAAGCACCTACACAAATTCTAAGGTGTCAACCCTAGTGGGGCAGAAGGTTCACTAATGTTTCACCAAAACACCATTGACAAATTTTTAGTTTACAACCAACGTTTCGTATACTATTTGTTTCACAAACAACTTATTCCGCGAATGTTTTAGTTTATAATCACTCGTTTTACAAACATTTATTTAACAAATGCTTCTCTTTACAAATGTTTCGCATGATATTTAATCATTTATACATTTTTCATTTAGATTCTTTTGGAAAAATCACGTTTAATCACTTTCTGTTTTTTTAAACCAATCACAAAGTGATCATGGTTGCAATTTCTATTTGGGTCAAATAATTTATAGGCAAGTAATGAAGTTCTTTAAACCTAATAAAGTATTTTTTTCTATATATTCTAGTCGTTTTTGGTCACACGTTTTTGGTCGTAGGGGGTCACAGTTCTAACCTAATCTAACTACATACTTCGGTTCCGGGTAGCTTTTTTTTCTGTTAGCTCAAGTCGTTTCTGGCATTTAATTTTTATTGTTGATTTTTTAATTAAAATTACCCTTTTGATGAGTAATATTATTAAATGATTTTCATTTTTAGGAAATTGCGTAATGCAATATGTAAAACGTTTTTATTCCAAACGTTGTTTTATGAGATAACATGAATAAAAAATTAATTGTTTGTCAAGTAGTACGTTATTAAAACAAAGTTTATCGGATAATTAATTTCTTAAGTGAATTATTTGGCGAACTTGTTGTTGTATAATGATGAAATAACAAATCATATTTTTGCCAATCATTATTTGTCAAGTGAAAATTTGTAAATTAAGTTTTTGTGAAATGACTGGACACCGGAGCAGAATCAACAAGATTTAAATCTAGTGGAATCTGCCCCACCAAGTCGAACCAGTGGGGCGGCTTGGTGGAACAAAATGGGAGTACTCGTAGACACGTACAATGTACAATACGGCCGATGAATCATAGCCGGTCTGAACATAGCCTCTCCGAACTTTCGCGCATGTACTCACACTCGCCTCATGTCACAATTTGGTTCCTAAAAATGTTATTGCCCAGCCTTCCGCGCAAAGTTCGGACCAGCCATGATTCATCGGCCGTATTGTACTTAATAAAAATCTTTAATTCACTGATAGACAACGCAAAGCCTAAACCGCTGGTTCTAGAAGCATGAAATTTTGCACAAGTTCTTTTTATAACGAAGGTGGGCTAGTGTAATAGGAAGGATTTATGAAAATCTTATCACCTAAAGTAACCCCTTTAATAGGCGTAGCGTAGCTAGGCGTGGACTAAACGGCCCTTCGTCCACGGCCTCGCACGAGACCCCCTTGTGGGTGACATAAGGCCGAACGCCATGAAATAGAAATAGTACGATTAGTCTATACTAATATTATAAAGAGGTAACATTTGTTTGTAAGTTTGTAGGTTTGTAAGTTTGTAAGTTTGTATGTAGGGGGTAATCTCCGGAAGTAATGAACCAATTTTAAAAATTGTTTCACTGGTAGAAAGCTACATTATTCGTGAGTGCTATAGGCTATAAATTATAAAGATATCATGCATATTAGCCGAACTATCTCAATTTTTGTCTAGCCAGGCGGAAAAAAATAGCTCTTACAACAGAGTTATTTGCATGCGCTGCCTTAACAGTTGTATATAATTGAAAACAATGTATGGCAACCTGGTCCGCTTTGAATAGTTCTACAAAAAAGTCCGCGACACCATATTTCTATCTTTTATATTTTAGCAGATATAGTAGCTTTTATGTGTTAAAAAAAGTATTTTTCGACGTACTTACCTTTGGACGATTTTTTAAACAACAAACTATTAAACCTTAAAAAAAAATATTATTATGATCACAAGAACATCATAGAAATACGATTTGCCCAAAACAGTATGTCAGTTGGTTAAATAGTTTCGAAGATAATATAAAATTACTAAATCGCAAAATGCCGCCGTCCATTCTCGAACCGCATTAGAACATGCTTTGTACGGACGTTTTATCCATTTACCCATAGATGGCGTTCTACAATTACGTCATTTTTCTGAATCGCGGTGAGACAAGCGCAGCTCGAATACGCCGTACGGAAGAGTCTGCTCTTGAAAATCATCAGCGCCTCTCGAGGAATAGAGAAAATACTTCGCAAGCACGCGCTGGGGAATCTAGCTCCGAGCGTTCACAGCGGCTTACTAACCAAAGCTGGAGAACATCGCAGGTCCGTGCGCGGGAATCTAGCGCTGAACGTGCGCAGCGTCTCAATGATATAAGGTAGCATGTCTCTGCAACAAGGGATAGGGAGTCTAGCGCTGAGCGCTCGCAGAAGCTCGCTAGCCAAAGCGCGAGAACATCGCAGGCCCGTGCTCGGGAATCTAGCGCTGAACGTGCGCAGCGTCTTTCTGATTTATATGCAATAAAAACAAAACCCTCCTTTTGGCAGTCAGGAAATAAATCATAGCACTCAGTTCGGTTACGAACTACACTCATAATTTCATCACAAGTTAAAATGTTTACCGCCCAACGAAGTGGGCACGGGTCAGCTAGTACCTTATAAAACCCTTCTAAATACAACCTTTACCACACATAATTAATTTGATTGATTTTACAATCAGAATAGAACTTGTGTGGTTAAAAGTGAAAATACAAAAATGAGAAACAATTTTTTACCTGTGTGTGCGGTCGCGGTGATCGATAGACGCTAGCTCGCATGATTGAGCGGGATGGAAGACTCAGGGGCTACCCAAGTGAGTACGCAGTACGAAGCGGGAAATCCCGCGAGGGATTCGCGTCGGTTTGATTTGACCAAAGCTAACCCAGATGTTAGAATGAATGAGCGTAAAAGAAAACCCACCAAATACATGTAAAGTGTTGCCAAGACGGGACCTTATGGCTCACACTGTCAAAAAGTTATCAGATCTCATGTAGAGCCAAGCTTCTAACTCTACACGCCCTAACTGTACAAACCCTAACTTCACAAACTCTACACCTTAGTCAAAATATGTGGCTTGGCCGTTTCCGGCCCGATCGTCGTCGGTTTATTGGTGAGTTTTTGGTGGGGGGTTTATTGGGGGTATATGTAGAGTTAGAAGCTTGGCTCTAGATGAGAAATAATTAACAAAATGAATAAATAATTAACGATTGTATAACAGAAAAGTAATGAACAGTGAATACATTTTTCACCTTTCGCCCATGTGACGGTAGCGAAATTTTTGAAATTAGGGCTTGTATGGTCAGGGCGTGTAGAGTTAGAAGCTTGGCTCTACATGAGATGTGATAACTTTTTGACAGCGCCAGCCATATGGTCTTTTTTTGGCAACATTTTACATGAAAATGTTTTTGTTGGGATTTCACTTCTTTTTGTAAGTTGCTTATGACAATATTTTGTTTTTGTTTTGTTCATATTTTCTTTCTTTTTTTGGGGTGTATTTCTCGCAAATCAGAGGTGCCTTTTTTCATACTCTATCTTTGCCTTTTTTTTGAGTTTTTAAGGGAAAACCCATACAAACTTCCATCCCCTAGTTTAAAGGGTTGGAGGGTAAGTTTCAAGTTATAGATATTTTTTTTTTGTTGTTTGTGTACTAATATACTAGCTTACATACCAAATTTCAGCTTTCTAGGACTTCAGGAAGTACCCTAAGAATTCTGATGATCATCAGTGAGTGAGTGAGTCAGTGACGAAATCAGGGTTTTTTTAGATATCAATAAAATCTAAAGTATAAGAGCTATGCAATAGAAACTTTATATGTTTAATAAGTCTACTATTGACATCATATCCCGAGAATTTTGTTTATCTGGTATAATCCAAACAGAAGTTATGAGGGTTCAAAAAAACGACGAAGCGCTTCGAGAAAAGATAGGTAGTGCCCTTGCACTTCGCTTGGCTCGTCTTGACAGAAACTATAATTAATTCAATCTCTCAAATTCATTCACACAGCAATGCAATATTAATAAAATAAGAATTAAATTAAAGAAACCTAGTACCTGCAAGGGTATACAGGGTGTCAGGGACATCGACGCGAAAACTGAAACCATGGATTCAGTATATGATTCTGAGAAAAAAAAAATCTGCTGTTTCATAGAAAAGTGCAATACCTACGCCATCAAAATGTATGGAACAGCTTTTTTTTTTTAATAACCGACGAGAAATTTCAACGCAGGGGCGTTCAGAATCATGTACTGAATTCATGGCTTCAGTTTTCGCGTCGATGTCCTTGCCACCCCGTATTTTGAAAGAAATCAATAAAAACCTTATACCTAAGTTACAATTTTGAACTCATATTTAAAGGATCTTAGACGTTATTCTAGTATTTACTACTATCACTTAACACTTTATCACAACTAAATAAACATTTTTATCTTTAAGAATATATCATTACCTAATCGCCAGGGCGATACCCAAGTTACATTTTACATAGAATAGCTAAGAAATCATCATCTGCCTAGCCTTTTCCCAAGTTGGGATCGGCTTCCAGTCTAACCGGATGCAGCTGAATACCAGTATATTACATGGAGATACTGCCTATCTGACCTCCACAACCCAGTAACTGGGTAGGTAATACGATACCCCTCGGTAAGACTGGTTGTCAGACTTTCGGGCTTCTGAAAACCTGTAACGACGGTGAAAGAATGACAGCCGGGACCAACGGCTTAACGTGCTTTCCGAGGCACGGAGGCAGGCGCGGTCGCTGCCGAAGATTTTGGGGGGGTCACAATGGGTGCCCAGGAATATTTTTGTGCATATATCTCCAGCTCCACATTACTTACTTATTTCAGGGACGCAGTTTTTACATGTGGGGGAGGGGCAAATTATTCGCAGTCGCAGCACTTTTTGATAGATACATAGTAGGTATTACATCAGTAGATTATGAGAAGAGCAAGCAAAGCTAGCTTGACAATTTAAACAACCAGCCTTGGATAGGTTAGGTTGTGTTAGATATTTTCAATTCTAATAACTTTTGAACTGAATGCAGAGCAAGCGAAGTGAGCTCGAAAATTTTGCACACACTCGGATAGGTTAGATTTTCTTTTGATCATTCAAAAAGAACTAGGAATTAGTTGCTTTGTCGACTTATGAAGAAAAGCTCAAGAATTAAGAGAATGTAGAAGGCAAGAGCGAGCGAAGCGAGCCTGAAAATATAACCTGTGGCTGTAGTATACAGTTTTAAAAGTTAGTAATACAAGTAAATCATTCAGGCTGCCGACAGCGTGAAAGATTTTGGGGGGGATCATGACCCCCAGTACCCCCTCCCCCTCGGACCGCGCCTGCACGGAGGAGTCTCGGTATGTAAAGGTGGTTACCCATCCACGGACCAACCCCGGCAAGCGTAGCTTAACCTGTTGGGTCGACCCGTGCGGCTATTATTACTTAGCTACGAGCTCCTCTCTAGAATAGCTAAGAAATATTAAGTTTTAAAGAAAAATTAAATACTAATTTTTATAATTTGCACAGAGCTTCCGCTCACAAGTCGCCTAGTACTATTTTCTAAGTGTGATATCCTTATGTATGTACATGAGGTCCAGCAGTAGCGACGGGAGCTTTTAGGCAACTTTATATGACGGACATAGGACCCTGGTTAGGGTATGTACCGTCTGACGGTTAGCACAGAAAGTCCTTGGATGATTTGGCCAGAGCTTCCGCGTTACAGCGGCAGCGTACTATCTCTCTTTGGCCTAGCAGAGTTTTCGCTTTACAGCGCACTATCTCCTTTTGGCGGTGGATATCTTTAGCAGCTTAATATTACGGCGGACACCAGAGGCTCTTTACCGTTAGACAGTTGCATAAAAAGTCCGTCGAAGTGTTTTTTTAGTCTATGGCATCTCGTTGCTTAACCAGACTATCCGATGGATGCCTTAATAAATGAAGGCCTCCAGCCAGGGCATAAAACTTATAATTTAAGCGACTACACGCTGAGGGCACCCTCTGTGGGGTACGGACCTCGGCTTAGGGCGTCGCTGGGGGGAGGGCAGCAAGGGATAGGCTGGATCACATCGTTCCGCCGAACTGTTGGTTACATCCCTTTTTATAGTCTTCACAAATCTCAAACTTTACCCGCCATTTTCAACCAATCACAGACCTTCATACAGTTTTGGCTAGCTAGTGATTATTTATAATATATATGTAGCTTTAGGAATACTATCAATTGAAACAAAGTTAGCTTCACAACTACAAACCTTTATTACAGGACTTTAGCAAAGCAAAGAGTCGAAGGGCGTTATTTTTTTTAAATATGAGATCATGGTTACAAAATATTTTTTTTAAATAAATATATGCATCTCAATATACTCATATATCTATAATTTGACTATCATGAATTCTTTCTCCCTCGTAATCAAGGTTATTTTTAGGTAACCTGTATTAAAACGGTAGACCTAAATAGAGTTAGCCAGATAACGGTAACCTTAGTCGTAGAAGCAACCAAAATTCTTCGGTACCTGGTACCGTGATTTATAAAGGTTTTCGGTCCCTGTCAATATTTCGCTGAAATATTCATATTTTGAGGAAAACAAACCACAAAGAACATTACTAATCTGTTTCTCAAAAACTGACAACTAGCCTATTTATTTATAAAAATGTAGGTATATTTATGAATCCATACCGATCATGCCGCGGTTCACCTCTTCCACAGCCCGTTCAATAAGCACGAACAGTGACCACATGACGCACAGCGCGGCCACACAGTGGAACAGCACGGCACAGCACAACCGACGACGCTCCACACCCGACATCTCCAGCAGACGCCACTGGAAACAAACAGCACTCATACCATTGTACATGACATAAGATAAAATCACACTAGTATTCTCCAACGAGTTGGGCAGAGATGTGGTAAAACCCACATTTCTTCAGTTATGTTTAAGTCACATGTAGTGAACTGACCTGGAAATCGAATCCAGGACCTCACACTTAGCAGACGCGCTTGCGACCACTACACCAACGAGTCTGTCATAGTTGTACATCAAAGCATTATATAAAAAAACAACAGGTTTTTCGTATATTATTTAATTATACTTCCTCTTCATTTTGTATCGACAGTACAGTCAAACAAAGAAATATGCATACAGACAGCTTAATTGAAACTACTTATAATTAATGTTATGAGTGTACTGAGTAGACAAGTCTTTTACATCACTCTTTTTAGTGTGTTTTAAGCTTAATACACCCACAATAAAACTGAATGCTGGAAAGATGAATATTTTTGCCTGTTTAATAACTTTGGTTGATAGTACAACTTTTATTGTTTCGACTCAATAAGTGGCCATAACTACAATTTTAATTGGTTGAATAAAATGGATGTGAGATCATCTTCACATTCAATAGAATAGATAAAAGGGGCTGGTAAAGTTAAAATCAAAATAGATTGTGTACCTCATTAAATGGCTTTATTTTGGTATGCATGATAAAGTTAAACTTGCAGAGTTCACAAGACCTCGTCTCCGATGCAGTCAACCACTGTTGTAAACAGCTTTGATGAACATATTTCAAACTTCCTGCAACAAAACACATAATTTAATAATAAGTAAACACTTAAGTAACAAGTTATTTTTGTTTCAATGTCATTTCCATCATTATGTATGTAGATCATGTAAAGTATTATTATTATGATTTGAATAGTTTTGAGTAAAGACTCTTTAGTAAGAAGAGATAACACTACAATTTTTAATGTGCAGGTTTTGCAAAGTGTTCTTTGTGCAAACATAACACAATTTAGCAATGCTATTATCAGACCATGTCAATGTCATATGAAGCTTACATTACTACATACGATACAGTATTTTCACAGGCAGTTAAGGGGAGACCTTCAATACAATATATTTTTCCTAATTGGTTGTGGAAATAATGTGCTCAGGCTTCAGAGTTCAGTTCCCTAATTTTTATAGGCTTCGTCCATGAGTTAGAATTTATAATAAACAACTAATCATCCATGTTTTTAATTATCAGCAAAATGTATTATTCTTCTTTGCCACTTGATCCAAATATTCTTTCTGACCCCCAAAGGTCTGAATTTTTAACCGAATTCAAAAAAAGAGGAGGTTCTCAGTTCGTCGGATTTTTTTTTTTTATTTCATTTGGTCACGATCTGATGATGGGATCTTGGAGAAATCGAGGGAACTCTTCAAATATTATAGGCACACCTATAGCGATTTGGGTATTATTTTAATAACAATTCGTGCATTTGCTCTCGGAAAGCAACATTTGGTAAAGTGAAACTGATGATGAAGGACACAGATGGCCTCCGGAACTACTTAATAATATGTATTTCACGGGTTGCGATTCGATTACTTTAATATAGTTGATAAGCAATTGATGATCGTCACAATTCAAACTCAAATTCAAAGCTATTATTTCAAACTAGCTGACCCAGCAAACTTCGTTCCGCCTTACAGTCAATGAATGTGCATGTTTAGGATTTTAAAATTTCTACCCTACCTACCCACCCTACCTACCCTACCTAGATATAAAAAAGCCGATCCACACAAAATGTATGAGAACGCGAATTTTCTTCATAATTTTTTTTCGTTAGTTTTTCCATATTTTCTCACCGTTTAAACCTTCCCTGGACTACCTACGACAAACATTTCAAAACCAAAATCAGCTAAATCGGCCCAGCCGTTCTCGAGTTTTAGCGAGACTAACGAACAGCAATTGATTTTTATATACATAGATAAACCAGTCAGAAACATGAAGCTAGTTGCCCATTCCAAAGCGTAGTAGGTACCTATAGAGAAGAACGGGCAAGAAACTCCACAGACACTCTTTTAAATCAAAATATTGTTACAAAATATTGGTTACATCATTCATGTTGAAATTATAAGAAAAATGTAGAAAGACGTGCAAGTTAAAAGCGTTCGTAACAAAAATATAAAAACAAAAACAATTCAAATATTAAAATAAATTAAAATAAACCGTGGCAGCTAAGAGATGATCAGTCCCTACTGACGGCGCCCGTTCACGAACATGACGCATGGATCAGCACCATTTAGCTCAACCATTTTGAAGAGAACTTAATGATCCAACACACACGCCACCATCAGCGAGACATTTGAGTGAGCATGACATACTCTCAGCCGCCAGGGCACATTCAAGGTAAACTTTAAATACTTTGTACACGATTTAATATCGTTTAAAGATTGTAAAATCTGTTCCGATCCGATGCGATGCGAGCTGTTTGGTGGAAATGATCCTTTACTGTTTTTAACCGATTTCAAGAAAGGAGGAAGTTCTCAGTCGGAACATATTTTTTTTTTAAATGTATTTTCCCCCTTTACTCGAAGACGGCTGGACCGATTTAAAAAAATATTTTTGGAAGGGTGTACTTTCAAGTTGGTCCCATTGTCATTGTGTTGTTGGTCACGATCTGATGATGGGATCTTGGAGAAATCGAGGGAACTCCTCAAATATTATCTGGTTATCCTGTAATTGGCGACTGTATAAGTCCGAGGCTATTGTTAGCTATAGTATTTATAATATATTATATACAGAAGCTGTTGGTGTACCTTTATAAATAAATAAATATTATAGGCACATCTATAGCGATTTGGGTATTTTTGATGAGCAGTTAACATTAGGCTATTGTAACTTAGATTAATTACAAACCAACCCACTAAAAAGTAAAGAAAAAAAAAACATTTTTACAAAAAATACAACCTACTTCCAAACTACAAAGTGAAAAATAACTTTAATTTCGGAAGTCAGTGTCAAAAAACTAAAATACAGATCCAAAGACACCGACTTCCGAAATTAAAGTTTTTTTCACTTTGTAGTTTGGAAGTTGGTTGCGTTTTTGCAATTTTTTTTTTCTTGCTTTGTCCTTCGGCATACCTTGTTGGTATTAATACTTGAATTTATTGATTACTGTGGCATACATAACCAAAATCAGTAGTCTATTAGGTATACCATACAAAACCACCTTTTAGAAGCGGTGACTAGAATAAATTCTATTTTTTTGTAAATTTGACGTTCAAATGTGACTTTTATGTGTCTATTTGAAATAAATAATTTGACTATACATATAATATTAGACTTTTAATCATTATTTTTATTTTGTTGTGATTTAGTAACACAACCTGTCTGAGGGTGACTCATTCAAGTGTCAAGTAACCAGTACTAGGACTTTCTGAATATTTCCCATGGTACTGTAAATGTTTATTCCTACATTTTCCCCTGAATGGTGCAATTATTTCAAAACATTCTCAAAAACGTTCCCAATAAATAAACAATGGACGTAAAATAATAAACAATGCACATTATGTAGGTTGTAACAACATCAGTTATGCGGATGACATGGTGCTGCTAGGTCCGTCGCTGGGGTGGATCGCCGAGATGCTCAAAATACGTGAGACCTATGCTGCTGCACATGGATTGGTCTATAATGACAAAAAATGTGAATACATGGTCTTTGGGGTCTCTTGTAAGTGACGGGAAGATGCCCTCGAACTTGCCATAAACGATGCACCAATTCATAAAGTCACAAAGTTTAAATATCTTGGGCATTTTCTTACCAGTGACCTCAGCGACCATAGTGATATTGAGAGGGAGTATAGAGCTCTAGCGGTCAGGGCTAATATATTGGCACAAAGATTTGCTTGGTGTACTGACCAAGTTAAGATTACACTTTTTAAAGCTTATTGTCAGAGTTTATACACCGGTAATCGTTGGGTCAACTACTCGAAAAGGTCGCTGGATATTCTACGCGTTCAATACAACAATGTATTTAGGGTGCTGTTGTGACTGCCTCATTTTTGCAGTGCATCTGTTTGCGGTAACCCATACCGATGGATTTCATGCCAACATCTGCAAAAAAACGGCCTCAGTCTTGAACAGAATAAGAAGCAGTCACAATAGTATCCTGAAGGCTGTGGCAGCAGATACTTCCTCCACCATTATAAGGCAATTTGTGCGAAGACTTATACCATAGTTAGACCATTACCATTTCTTATTGTGTCTAGATGTTGGGTGGTCTTCTCACAAATTCATCTTTAGTTTTAAGTTACTAACAATAGTAGTTTAAAGTGCATACATGTAACTAACAATTTATGGATCTTTTTGTTATCTGAAATAAAATGATTTTATTTATTTTTAATGTAATTTGCTGAGCAGTGTACAACATATATAACACTGATAGTTTCAGTAACAGCAAACATTGCTAATTGTTGGTATTACTGATATTTTTACTTATTGCACCTATATGTACTTATTATTCAATTTAAAATAAATAAACAAGTTTTAGATAATATTAACGTGATATTTGTGTCACAAGAGGATAATTTATTGTAATTAATTTTATTGCAATGTATGTGTAGGATGCACACAAATGTATTTAATTGAAACCTTGTAAATTATTAATTATTGGAAATATTGTACCTGTATTTGTATTATCATTAGATTTGCCTGTTGGTTTTGAATTATATTCAGAACTATAGTAGGAATTAGCAATTCTCCACAATTTACCTCAAAGGTAGTATCATAATGTTGTAGGTTTTGCTTATTAAATTATTGTAATAAAAAGACTACAAGAGTGTGTATCTTAGGAAGCCTTTTCTTCTTACTATTTAAAAAACCTAAGTAAAAAATATTGCTATCCCTTTTCAAAAATCATATAAATCAGCAAAAGCATATTTATAACAGAATTAAACTTGATTGGTATATTCAACTTATGAATTAATGTTTACAGTAAAATAGTATGTTTTTATTGGTTAGTTTTAGAGATAATATTATCTGCTAAACTTTAAGCACAACCCACTTTGTTTATCTTGCTTATTTTAATACTGTTGATTTTCAATTATTCTTACTAACATCTAAACATTTGCCCTTCACAGTAATTGGCTCTGTTCATGAGTTAAACTTTATATTTAACTGTGTCAAATAACATTATGTAAACAGAGAACAGCTGTGTAATTCGCTTGATCCTCGCTACGTGTAGGATTTCTTGGTGAGGTAGGTATAAATATATTTTCACTGACCTGAACAATAACATGGTGCCAGTAGGGGGTTGTGAGGTTCGCTCTCACAATGACATATGCGGCAAATATCTCCGCTGGAGTTGCTACATGACGTGCGGCTGCTCCCTGACCCCGTCCGTATCACCTCTCGGCCACATCCACCTCCCCATTCCCAACTTTCAATATCCGACGAGTTTTTCACATTAATTTGCTGAACAGGCATTATGGTATACTATATTTTTAATGCTCAATTGGGCCTACATAACATTCACAGATTTTCTTCGGATCACATTGGACATCGACAAAGCAAACATCTAAAAACATGTCAGCTCACATCGCAATCTAATAAGTAACTTCTAATAAGTACGATTTTAATTAGTATGTACACTATTGATGATGACTGGTTATTCACATTCCTTCCTACATAACACACAGCAATTAATAAGATAATATAATATAAACAAAATTCATAAAATAAATCGTCAACCAAAGTTATTGGTGCTGGTGCTGCTACTTGTCATCACATAAATAAAATACACCAGTAGGCAAAGGCACACAGATTCACAAACAAAAAGAATGAGAGTTGAGAGACATACAGTCCCACATGGAACTAAATGGATGTGGCAAAATAGAGAACTAAAGCTCCAACAAAACACACAGAGAACGGGTGCGGGCTGTGCGTGTCAGGTGCGTGCGGGTTGGGTCAGGCAAGAGACATAGAATTTAACACTGAGGAGTACGCGCACGAGTCCTCCAGTTTTTTTATGAGTGACAATTCATAATATAAAAAAATCGTATATGACCATTAAAGAGAATGAGGTGCAAGAGAGAGTTGAAAGCTCAAAACAGGTGGCAGCACAGTTGACGTCTGTTTTATATTTCATAGGTTATATTGTGTTTGTTGACTATATGTTCGTTTTTTGTTAAAGACTGGAAGCGTACGATAGAAATAACCTGTAGTGCTATTCTGTAACCATCTCACCGTGTTATCTTAGGTGAAGTGAGCGTGGAGTGAGCTGTCAGTTGCTAAGGATTGACACAATTGGCAGCTCACTTCACCTAAGTTATCACGGTGAGATTTTTACAGAATAGCACTACAGGATCAGAGTTGAAAACCACCTCGGGCATGATCTTCCTGACTGAAAAACCTCAGAGTTAAAGTGATTGAAAAGTCATCAACTTAGACTGAGGAAAAAATTAAAATTTATTTGTCATATTTCGGGTATAAATAATCGTGTAATTAATTTTGTAAAGTTACGGTTTCTAAGAAGAGCAGTGACCGTAACGTAACGCCGGCGCCGCCCGTAACGTAAGGCCTTCACTTGTTTCTATAGACAACGTCTTAGTGATGTCATTCAACGTTACGTTACGGCCTTATGTTACCGTCACCGCTCTTCTAGGAAACAGTAGCCCTAGTGGCACTGCAATTTGGTACGGTCGACATAAAAGAGTCTGACGTGGTGACATTTGGAACTAAATATATCATCATAGTGCGACCCTATGATGATGGCCCTACTTTGCTGACAAGTACTAGAGTTTTGAGTCACCTACAAGCAGCGTTTTAACAATTTGTTATTAACGATTCTAATGTATTTATTAATTTTAAATTAATTTCTAGTAAAAAATAATAATAAACATAATAAGCCATTGTGCGATAGTGGCGCCCTCATTTTCATTTTACTCTTTTTTACCCGACTGCTCCGGAAACAGGGTAATGTTTTTCAAGAGTATGTATGTATGTATGTCTATTTCTTTGGCACGCTCTGTAGCCTAAACGGTTTCATGAACTTCAGCATATGAGGTGTCGTTAGATTCGTCTAAAAACTGCCACTTGCTCACTTCAGATGGCGCTGATCTCCAGCGTCTTATAATTTGACAGCTAGCCTTACATTTTTTGTAAACAAGTGACTTCTTTTAGCCCAGTTGCGCAGCTGTTTACTGCAAAAAATACGGTTCCCCATGTATTTGCCAAAGATGTTATAAGAAGAAAACTGTGGGAGAAAGCTCTCCGAAAAAAATTGGAATCCGATATTTCGCCGAGACAATGCGCTATCTTTTAGGCCTTTTATAGGAGAAAATTGTTTATAGTTGATGCTCCCAAGAGAACTAAGTCTGTTTTCATTACATACAGGCACTTGTGATTTGATATTACGTAAATTATAGTAAAGTATGTGTGTGTTTATATTATATTACATCAGTGCTAGAAGTGAGGTAGGGGGGCGAGTGAGGTGCTCTGAGGTTTTTCAGGCAGGAAGATCAAGCCAGAGTTGGTTTACAATTCTGATCAGGTTATTTCTATCGTACGCCTCCAGTCTTTAATAAAAAACGAACTTAAAATCAACAAACACAAAATAACCTATAAATTATAAAACATTTATAATTTATTGACTTTTCCACTAAAGCTGCTTTTTTACCAGTTGTAGACGCTTCCTCTGTCCTTACCTCGTTTATTAATAATGCTACACTCCAAGTCTCATACATATTTATCTAATTTTCGTATAATTTGTGATCGACACAAAAGTAAACAAACACAACAATGGCGGTTTATAAAGATGTACAACTGTGCTGCCATCTGCTATGAACATTCAGTTTTTAACCTCATTGTGGGAGTGACATAGGCATAAATACATCTGCAAATACAAAAACGGGAGGGAGGGCACAGATTAAAAGGGAGGGTTTAAAAAAAACTTACTACCTATATTGGTTGCAAAAAAGCTAGTAATGAGTAGCAATTCGAAATACAACATTATATTAATAAAACTAAAATTATTTCAAACTAAAAAGCAAAAAATCCGACTGCAATAACATATACCTGAAAAGAGAAAAACAAGCATTATATATATTGTTTGTTTTTAGAATATAAAAAAGGTTTTAATCTATTTATAATTGACATTAGGTATTTAATGGTTATAAATAAATTATGAACAGAAATGTAATGAGGCCTGCGAACGTGGCTCGCAACTACAAGTCGAGATGTTTGCAAAATTCAATTCCAAGCACGTTGCGCTAGTGTGAGTGCCTGTCGGAGCGATATACACCTACAGTGAGCAATACAACCACGCACACATTGACAATTATTGCTTGACGCGACAGCTTCCGAAAATTTATGATAAATTTGGATGTGTTCCGTAATACCAAAAATGATGAATGAAAACTTAATATTTTTCCCTAAAGAGCTTGAACGGTTAATAACATGGAGTGTCTTTTGCACATAGCATAAAACAAGACGTAAAAACTTGGTCTATCAAAGAAGAAGACAACAAATACGTAATGAAACAGAGGAAGAAATAGATACAAGAGAGATTTCGAGAGGAGTTAGGGCTTCTGATAGATATCGTGAAGCAGGGATCAGGGACAACAAATGACGGAAATACAACATTACAATTCTTCGAATTTCCTGAAAAAACGCCAGCTATTACTGGTTTGGATGAAGAAATAGTGCGCAGATTTTCAGTTATTTTACAAGCAATTACATTAGGTGAAAACATAGATGTCGAAAAATTTCGAGCTTAAATCCGTACGACCGCAGAGAGATACCTACAGTTCTATCATTAGTACTATATGTCAGCAACAGTACATAAATTGTTGATTCACGGAGCTGATATCATGAAAAACTCCATTGTACCGATTGGAAATCTGTCTGAAAAAGCATCTGAATCGCGTAACAAAAACTTTCGCAAATACAGAGAGCACCATTTATGTAAAATAAATAGGACGAGCACGAATGAGGATATGATGAAGATAATGTTTCTGACTTCAGATCCTTACGTTTCTGCAACACGGCCAATAATGCATCGTGCTCAACATAAAACAAAGATGAGGCAAGAAACCTTGGATCTTTTAATTGTTGAGCCGAAGCAACAGATAGATATTGAGTTCTGTGACATAGATGTAATTAATTATGACACAGAGTCTGATGAATCTGATATAGATGTTTAGGATGCTTGCAGCTTGGGGGCAAATCTATGTGCTCTGCGCAAGAAGGATGGCGGCATTCGTCCCATTGCCGTAGGGTCCACCTACCGCCGTATCGCAGCCAAAATTTGTTGTGCTTTCTACAATGCTTTCTAAATTCAACGTAGGGTATTTGGATGATGGAACCCTAGGAGCAGATGTAGACACAATATATTAAAAGATTTAACTTTATTAAAGAAAAAATCAGTTCATTGGCCTGGAACTTTTTCAAAATGTGAAATTTATCTTCCCCAAACGACTGACAGACAGACTATCATAGCAAAATTTTATACTGTAGCACCAAATATCAAAATTACGGAAAGAAACTCTCTTCACCTCCTGGGGTCCCCAGTTTTTGATGAATCCTTTCCAACGTTCATTGAGGAGAAAATACAAAATTTCAACTGTATCTCGGAAAAACTTTTCAAAATTAATATTCATTCGGCCTTCACACTCAATTCGATACTGCTGCTTTGGACCAAAATTTACTTATAGTTTCCGTTCCTCCCATCTATGGAAGCATCCACAACTTTTAGAAAAAGGTAGACATTATTAGAAACACTTTAACATCAATTCTAAATGTGGCTCTGGACGACCGAGCGTGGCAGCAAGCCACACTTCCCATTCGCCTGGGTGGTCTCGGTGTCCAAAAAATTTCAAGTATAAGATTACCGGCGTTCCTCTCCTCGGTCCATCATCATCAGCCTATAAATGTTCCCACTGTTGGGACACAGGCCTCCTCTCTGTGAGAGGGAGTGGGCCGTAATCCACCACGCGGGCCCAGTGCGGGTTGGTAGATGTCACATGTCTTCGAATTTTCGGTTCTAGGACATGCCGGTTTCCTCACGATGTTTTCCTTCACCGTTTTGAGAGCAGTGGTGATGAAATAATTTACACAAAGTAAAGCGCCTGTCTGGGTTCGAACCTACGACCTACAACTCGTAAGTCGCGGCCGTTACCACTTGGCCACCACTGCTCCATACATATTCATCATTCTGACATATAGGGTGATGTATTTTTTTCGCTACGATGCGATGTCGGTCCACAGTACCAATAAATTAACCAGGAAAATTTTATCTTCCTCACTGGCCGATTTTGAGGTACGGTACGTCAAAATCGCCCAGTGGATAAAATTTGCCTTACCAATGCGTTGAACGCTTGGAAAATGGCTTGTCCCAATACGACAACCCGTCTTCCCAGAGACGATGGGACGTGCCGCTCTGCAGTATTATACGGAACACCCTGATAAACACGTCACCTAATACTGTTGAGTGCGCCCGTCTGCTGGCTGTGGGAGAATGGGAATAAGGCTTGTGGCTTCAGGCGCTCCTGTCATCCACCATAGGCACTGTGATGGATGACTCATCGTTTCGGCTCGCTACGTATCTCCGCTTGGGTGCACCTTATGTTGCTCCGCATCGGTGTCTCTGCGGTGAAGCTGTCGATAGTCTCAAGGCACCAAGGCTTGTCCTGCTGCAGGAGCGCAGGTCACATAGCACGGCACACCAGCATCAACGACATCATTTGTCGAGCCCTTGTCACCGCCGGCGTACCAGCGGTATTAGAACCTAACAGCTTGGTACGTGACGATGGGAAGAGACCAGACGGGATGACGTTGTTTGCTTTGGAAGGTGGGTGGGTCTCTAGTGTGGGACGCAACCTGTGTCGACACCCTTGCGTCATCTCATGTTCCTAGCACGGCGGGCTGTGCTGGCGCCACTGCTGCGGCTGTTGAGACCCTCAAGCAGCGCAAATACTGTAACCTTATGGGTAACTACAGCTTTGAGCCGTTTGGGGCGAAACACTCGGATCATGGGGCCCGAGTGCGCGTCTCCTTTTTAAGGAAATTTCTCGTCGATTGATCGACATTTCACGTGACCAGAGGGCTGGCTCATTCTTTGGTCAAAGAATTAGCATTGCCATTCAACGTGGCAATGCTGCCAGTCTTCTGGGCACGTTTTCGAATGACAGCGATGCGGACGAATACTCGAAGCCTAAGTTTTGTTTTTTATTTTTATTTATACAGATAGTTAGTCTTTTATTTAATTTAGTAGGTACCTAGTGTAAATAGTTATGTTAAAAACTGTAAAGTTATGTTAACAATTATTTTTGAAAAGAAATAAATTTAAATCTTGCAGCTTTAATTACGTTTTTTTTATTTGTTTAAATATTTTCCATTTTTTTTTTCATAAAAGCTAGTAATGAGTCAATATGTATTATTTTAATAAAACTAAAAAGCAGGAAATAAAAAAAAAACAAAAACCTCGACTGCAAAAACACATAACTGAAAAAAGAAAAACAAGCATTATAAATCTATAGAATTTTGGTATTGCAGGCGGACAAACAAAATTTACACCATCATTTCAGGTTATTGGTTTGTCCCGCCTGCAATAGGTACCAAAGTTCTATAGATTTATAATGCTTGTTTTTCTCTTTTCAGTTATGTGTTTTTGCAGTCGGGTTTTTTGTTTTTTAAATAATTTTTAATTGTGAGTCCGTCATTCACATTTTTTTTTTTTTGTATTTTAATGCATGTTTTATAAAATAATGCAAGGAAGGGTATCAATATAGGAAGTAATATTAGATACTCAGGGCATTAGATCTCATTATAATTATCTAACTACTCTCACTAAATTACAAAAACCTTTAGAAAATTACCATGTACCTTAAAAATAGTTGATTTCTATTCCATTTATGTTCATATAATTTTATATAGGATCATTTAGTACCTAATGGTGCCGATTCTCTTGACACAAATGCCTCTAAACTAAACTAAAAATCACCAAAATTTGGTTTATTCCTGTCAAACGACGATTTTCCATTCTGAAATAGACTAAAGTGACACAACTTAACTATATTTTAGTTTGACAGCACTAAGATGGCACTGAGATGTTAGTTTAGTGAAAATGGCAATTTTGCTATTCTGAATTTGACGTTTTTAACCTAAAATTTAGATTTTTAATCGCGACTAAAAACATGTGGAATAAAATTGGTTGTCATGAACTAAAATTCACACCAACACCTCGACTTCAGATGAAAAAACAGTACTAAATATTTTTTTTCTTTTGCTTATATCTCGAAAACGGTATGTCCAATCGCCAAAATAATGAAAATTTCGACACCCTTTAAAAAATCCTTAAACCCCTAACACTCTACATGTAGGTAATATTTTTTCTTATTTTCCACACAAAAAGTGAAAAATCCATATAAAACACGTCGAGGCTCCGGCTCTAAAAAGATTCACGTGGTTAGGTATCACGTGTGGAGTCGCGGTTGTCAAATTCGATTTAGATGTGTCAAAATTATTTTTAAATTTAGAGAATTTATTTTGCAGAATAGCTTTGAGATTCTCATAGTCAAAAGTTAGGAATTTTAGTGATAGTTTAGTTCGGTGTACAAGAGAATCGGCACCACTGTCTATTACACAGGACAACAGCATGTCTGTTGCATGAATTTTTTTTCATGAATCTGAGTAGTTTTTCCACGCTGATTTCAAAAATATATACCGTTTTTATGTAGCAGCTCTAGTTTAGCGGCTATGAAGTGAAGGGATTTTTCACTAAAAATGTACTATAAAAATTTATTAAACATATTTATTCTGAATGAAATTTTCTTATAAATGATTTTCTCGCGTGAAGTGTGTTAGAATTACTATTTTAAATGCTCCAACAATAATCAGCCATCATATTTAAGTTCCAATATCCCTGATATCGTTCCTCCATAATGCGAATATCCTGTAAAGGTAGTGAAGCTTAACACATATTGCACTCAAGCTGCTGAAAGTGTATCAGCAATTGTTCAACGTGCTGAATATAGCCATCAAACTTTTTATTTCCCAAAAAATTCGTCACTACACAAACGAACTCTTGCCATGCACATTTCTCGATAGCTGTCATATGGTTGATAAAATTTGTATCATCTATAGACTTGATTTAGTGGTCTGGGATACCCAAAGCAATCAAAATCACTGTCTCCACTACTGTCGTCATTATCGGTTTGTTGACTGCACTCGTCTGGATGTTCCGAAGATGTATATGGCTGCTGAGGTACTGGTGTGTCACTAGTATTCAAGAGTGGTCTTATAGCAGATTTTAAGTTAGGTTATATCCACTTAGAGCAATTTTTATGGTCTATTCCTATGATTTTAGTAACACAGAAATAACAGTCATCGTGATGATTGGATGGTTCACGCCAGATCATAGAAGCTTTGTAATTAAAAGAGGGTGTTTTTTTGTTTGCCCATTATCGCAAAGACTCAACGCAACTTATACATACCAAACTAGGTATCCAGGGATTGGCGTTTGTCAGCAATGGAAACCCAAATTAGTCCAAATATGCTTTTTTCACGAAGTCCGACACGTTCAAACGGAATTTTTGAAGATATTTTCTCCAAAAATAACAAAAAAACAGTCAGGGCTGTTTAAACATGTCCTTCTTGAAGAAGACATAATAAAAGATGTACAGAAACTAGTTCATTTACACCGCTATTGATAGAAATGATCGACTACTTAAGTAAATTCAAGACGGTACCTGTATCTCACTAACTAGAGCTGCTACAAAAAATCTGAGGGTAGATTCAAAATTAGCGCACCCAAATTAGTAAACAACCGTAGAAAAACTTTATGCAACAAAAATAAAGTTCGATTTTGTTGTCCTGTGTTATAAACAGATTAAAACCTTTTTTATATTCTAAAAACACATTTTATTTTCTTCTCCCAAAGTCTAACGCGTGCACGCATTGTACGATATGTCAAAAAACGCAGAAAAATAAGGGATATAAATAAGAAAATTAAGGGCACTTGTACCAAAGTTGAAATATATCCTTTTTACATATTTGTCCATACATCTTTTTCAACCAAGTGCAACAGTGTATCTAAAGTAATCCAATGCTAAGCGAGCGCACACAATGTAAACCTACAGAACGGCAACGCTGCTAAATCAAGGTTAAAATTTACGTTAGTTATCGTTTTTACGTTAACGTTAATTAACGTTATATTACTGGTAACGTTATCAAGTATCGTTACTTTTTTTGTAACGTTAGTAAGGTATCACATTGAAATTAACGTTACATAACGGTTATTATTTTGTTATTTGGTAATGTTAACAAGCCCTGCTTTTTAGAGACGGAGGCGCGCAGGGGGGGCAGCATCGACGTGTTTTATATGGATTTTTCACTTTTTGTGTGGAAAATAAGAAAAAATATTACCTACATGTAGAGTGTTAGGGGTTTAAAGGTTTTATAAAGGGTGTCGAAATTTTCATTATTTTTGCGATTGGACACCGTTTTCGAGATACAAGCAAAAGAAAAAAAAAATCAGTACTGTTTTTTCATCTGAAGTCGAGGTGTTGGTGTGAATTTTAGTTCATGACAACCAATTTTATTCCACATATTTTTAGTCGCGATTAAAAATAGTCATATTTAGTTAGAAAATCTAAATTTTAGGAAAACGTCAAATTCAGAATAGCAAAATTGCCATTTTCACTAAACTAATATCTCAGTGCCATCTTAGTGCTGTCAAACTAAAATATAGTTAAGTTGTGTCACTTTAGTCTATTTCAGAATAGGAAATCGTCGTTTGACAGGAATAAACTAAATTTTGGTGATTTTTAGTTTAGTTTAGAGGCATTTGTGACAAGAGAATCGGCACCACTGCCTCTGTTTGAACATGAACATCACATTTTTTTTTGTAAAATAAATGGTAACACTGTTTGTTGCATTTTCGCATTATAATAATTAACTTGCAACCCCAGTTGCAATATTCTATTTTATTTTTAATCTGTGCGTGCGGTCTGTGACAAACGGTGGCGTTGCGTTGCCGTGCTAATAAGTTTAGATAAAATTGCAAAAATGGGGGTCCCCGCAGAAGTGCAAACTGAAGCTATTTCAATAGTTCATCAATTTCTACAAAATATAGACAAATCGCTAGCTCAAGACTTTTTGAAGAAAACGAAAGCGGTAAGTTCCATCATCAGTCATCACCAAAAAAACCACGTGTGGCCGGTCACCACACGTGCTCGAAAACCTCGCGACAATGTTTTGCCCTAACAGTTGTTTTATTGTTCGGTTCATCTAGTAATTCGATAGCACTTTGGGATGTTTAATCTACGAATATAATAAAAATCAATCGCCACATGACGTCGGACATTTTAATTCTTCGACGCGACATTTTGTAAATTCTAGCTCCTTCGCTCGAAGTACCCTCGCGGTATATTTTGATAATTTAACTGGCAGATAGCGGTAAAAACTTACCTTTTGTATCCTTCATAACCTAAAGGCTAAGGCTAGCCTAATGGCTAATCCAAATAATCCAAGACCTCTTGAGACTTGAAGATTCGTAATAATATTGGACAATGTTTTTCCTTTCTTTTAGAAACCTCGTGTCAAGGGCCTGCCTTCACTTACAGAAATAATCCAAGAATATAATAAAGTCAAGAAGCCAACAAAACCAGCAGCTGAAAGGTGATTAAAATATTTATATATATTTTTAAGGTTATGATCACATTGTTTTGAATTTTAAAGGTTAACAGTATAACCTATCACTGTTGAAATAAAGCGACACACTTCTGTTGGGGAAGTGCTTTCTAGCTTATAAGTTTCAACAAAATTAATCATCTGTCTTATGCATCCAGATTATGGCATTTTGTTGGGTTGAGTTTTCTGTATAAGTAATGTAGTTAACATTTTTCATGAGTCTTAATAAACTAGTATGTACTGTAATTAATTAAGTCCTCTCTTATTAGTTCTGACGACGATTCCAGTGAAGATGAGAAACCACAAAAACAAACAGTTGCACAAGTTAACGGCAAGGCTACCGCTGCAAAAAAAACACAAGAGT
Source organism: Agrochola lychnidis (assembly GCA_963680765.1). NCBI lineage: Eukaryota > Metazoa > Arthropoda > Insecta > Lepidoptera > Noctuidae > Agrochola > Agrochola lychnidis. The sequence continues at coordinate 15,992,459 of OY796852.1, read as the reverse complement.
CTTCAGACTCTGATAGCTCTGAGGATGAAAAACCAAAAACACAAGTAAGTTTGAACTGAATAAATTTTGCCTTGATAATCTAACACTTATAATGATGAGAACTTGTGAATGAATCACTATGATTTTAAACTTATTTATTCGTCACTACCTCTGAATACAATAAAAAATTAAATAAATTAAAAAGTAATTAAATTGAGATCAAATTACAAATATATGTGTATTTTTTAGGTCAAGCCTAAACTAGCAGCCACTCCAGCTAAAAAGGCAGAATCATCAGATGATAGTGACAGCAGTGAAGATAATGCTACATCTAAACCTAAAAAACAACCAGTAAAACCTAGTGTAACTGCACCCAAAATTGTTAAGAAGCAAGAATCATCTGATGATGATGACAGCAGCAGTGAAGATGAGAAACCCAAACCTCAACAGAAGACTCCAGCAAAGGCACCTGCTCCAAAAGTAGCTCCAAAACAAAAGCCAGACTCATCAGATAGCGATGACAGCAGTGAAGATGAAAAACCAAAGGTTGCTGCAAAATCTGCACCTAAACCTCAAGCTAAAGCTACACCAGCCAAGAAACAAGAATCTTCTTCTGATGAAAGTGAGGATGAAGCACCTGCTCCAAAGAAGGCTGCACCTACACCTGCAAAGACTCCAGTCAAACCACCACCAGCTAAGAAACAAGAATCATCTTCTGATGATAGTGATGATAGTGAAGACGAAAAACCTAAGGCTAAACCTACTCCAAAAGCCACCCCAGCTAAACCAGCTGCTAAGGCTGCACCTGTTAAAAAGCAAGAATCCTCAGATGACAGTGATGACAGCGATGAAGATGAAAAAGTACCACAGAAGGCTCTCCAGAAACCTACACCCACACCTGTGAAACCAGCTATCAAGGCTTCAGCTAAAAAAGAGTCTTCATCTGATAGTGATGATAGCAGTGAAGATGAAAAGCCTAAAGCAGTTCAAAAAACGCCAGCTAAAACTCCAACAAAGGCACCAGTTAAAAAGGCATCATCTTCAGATGATAGTGATGACAGCAACGAGGAGCCATCCAAGCCTGCTCCAAAGACACCTGTTAGTGCAGCGAAACCTAAACCTACTGCCAAGAAACAAGAATCCTCAGATGATGATTCAAGTGATGACGATGCACCAAAACAGAAACCAGCACAAAAACCTGCCAAGAAAGCAGAGTCTTCTGAAGACAGTGATGATAGTGATGAAGATGCTCCTCCTGCTAAAGTGGCAAAGAAAGAATCCAATGATCAGGTAAATATGTAGAAAAAACTTGGTAATAAGCAAAATTAAAGGGGTGAGGCCTCGTCAAGGTCGTTTCTGACCAATTGTAGCACCGCGCGCGCTTAGTGGTCAAATCAAATAGTGCGCGCTTCTCCAACTTTCTGTTACACACTTCTGTCCCTTTTCAAGAAATCACTCCCACGTTTATTTAAAGCGGAAAGATGTTACACAACAAAAAAAATAGCATTCAGAATGATGTGGCTTTGAATGGTGTTTAAAGTAATGTAGTTTTAAACACCACTCAATCAGATGCTAGTAATACACAAAAACATTGTCATCATTCTATTAAACTATGTTCCAGGCTGATAATGAATTTCAACCAGGGAAAAAAAGGAAAGCATCAGGAGGAGATTCAGGTGCACCTGCCAAGAAGCCCTACAATAATTTCGTAAAGGTAAACATTCAAATTAAATTTATGGTACCTACAGGCTAGTAGGAGTGACATTTATCACAGGTTGGCTGGTAATGAATGGATAAGTGGCTGAGGATCTCAGATCATGTGACTAGCTGTCAGAGTGGGCTGCTATAGGGTGAGGCAGTTGAAATCATACCCAATTTGTTTTGTATCTTTTGAAATCTGTACCCTAATTACGTAACTCATTTTCGTAAACAATTTCGCGAAATTTGTTTCATTTTGACATTTCAACAACATTCATTGCGTTATTTACGTTGTTGAGCAGATTTTTTTTCTAACTTATGAAGCAATGGATTAGCAATCTGTTTCAAATCGAAACAAATTGTGATTGTGTTGTATTACGCAATTAGGGTACGGGTCTAATAATTTATGAGTATTTATTGTATGAAGGTCGCGACAGGTCTAGCTAGTCTATGGCGGCCATAATAGATTCAAATATTGCCTATAATTTACTTCAAACTACTTTATTTGTATCGAACGTGGATCCACGCGAGACACAATGCTTTCTTAATTGTTTCTATAATTACGACACACGAGAGGTTAATGTCTTAATAAATTTTAGGGTACAGTTAGTGTGTCAACTCCCAACGAAAAAGAGAATGGATCGGGTAAACCAGCTCCCTTCCGCCGAGTGGCATCAAAACCTGTAGAAGTCGATCCTAGACTTAAGGATAACTCATTCGACGCCAAGGTAAATGCCCCAAAGTTTGAGAAGCCAAGGCAACTCCATGTTATGCCTAACTTGGACATTTTCGCCCATGGCTTCATTGCCAGTGGCTTGCTATAACATTTTGGGCATTTACTTTATGGAACAACTTGTTCATCAGCATCACATAGGGTTGTCTTGGTTATAATATAGTGCTTCTCTCTCAATCAGGAGGGTGAAACCCAAGAAGGCGAAGAAAACGACGAGGAAACAGAAGGCAATCAGTCTGGAGGTTGGAACCAGCGTGGACGTGGCGGATTCAATCGGGGTCGGGGTTTCAATGATAGGGGTAGAGGAGGATTCAGAGGCCGTGGAGGAGATCGAGGAGGCCGTGGAGGGTTCAATGATAGAGGCGGACGTGGCGGTAGGGGCGGCCGGGGTGGCTATGACAGGGGTGGCCGCGGAGGCTTTGACAGAGGAGGGCGTGGCGGGTTCGACAGGGGAGGGCGCGGTGGGTTTGACAGGGGAGGGCGCGGAGGTAGAGGAGGCCGCGGAGACCGTCAGTCCTGGGGAGGAGACAGGGGAGGGTTCAACAAAGGAGGTTTCAATGATAGAAAAAGTTTTGAGGGCGGGGATTCTCAAAACAAGAAAATAGTATTTGATTAAATAGGTAAGGCAAAAAAATATTTTCTACTTAATGCTAGACTACTGAATGCACTTGTTTAAACTGTAATTGTGTTATTTGTGTACAGAGAGCGACTAGGTTGCTTTCTGTAAAATCTATTATTGCAAGTAATAATGTTGGAAATTTATTTTCTAGAGTGGTTCACGCGGGTCATGGGGTGAGCGTGCTAATCAAGACTTGAAACACACTCGTGGCAAGTCGTTCAAGCATGAGAAGACTAAGAAAAAAAGGGGCTCATATCGCGGCGGCGCGATCGATACAGGGGTTCACTCTATAAGATTCGAAGACTAGAATATGTAACTCGCGCACGTAAGGTGTGTTCCCCTTGTGTTTTTAAAACATCTATTATGTGACGATTTCTAATGTTCAAATTATTTTTTTTAAATCGAGTGATAGATCGCCGCGCTGCTACGCATTCCAGACCCTTTTCTACGACGGTATCTATTTTATTCCGACATAATTATACGCAAGCTGTATTAATTTATATGTATTGCAGATAATTTTTCAAACTTCGTAACATAACTGATTCAGACTAAGTTAGTAATATACGCTATCCTCTTACCGTCTTGTAAAATCTGTTTGGACCATAGCTTAAGATTTATACTATAATAGCGCTATGTTGTTTTACATCGGTATATTCGTCTGTATTTGTTAATGTAGTGCATGAGTGAGTTTGGCTCCAGTGAATCTGCAATGGACAATAATGGACATGTTTTTTTTTAATATTTTGTGATAATATTGTTTGTGAAATGTTTCCATAATTAACGAAAGTATGATTTTACGCTGACAATATTTATCGACATCAGACGATTGAATTTGAAGATAACCAGCCAGTGTGCTTAATATTTTTAGTGTTCTAGTTATTCTTGATTTATATGCTGACTCAAGTGGTAGAATCTTATCACCCACAATGTTCCTGTTTTATTTTCCCACGATTATTATGGAGTAGCCAATAATTTTGATGATTTTCTAGTTTTCTTTAGTTGGGGCCAATACTTTGATTTTATAAGTTTGTAACATTACCACTGATAACTTGAAATGATTCTGAATATTATTATTTTCTTAAGCGTTGATGTAAATAGGCGTGTATTTTACGTACTTTACTGTGTACATAGGTTTATATAAGATTCTAACTAATTATATCTAGATGTAATACATTAGTAAGTAACGTGAATAGGTATTTATGAGATACAATGTTGTATTTTTTAAATACTCGTTTGTAATAGTTTGTTAAGCCCGCCTTTTATTATAAAGTTGGAGTCATAATTTATTTTGAGTTTTATTGAATCCTAAGTCTTAGGGCTCCCGCAAACATGAAATTTTAGTCGGATCACAGAGTAGGTATACCAATAGGTATAGTGACATTATCTGTCGTGCTTTCCTCACATTTTTTTTAAAATAAATTATAAAGTTAAAAAGAGTTAACAACTGTATACAGGGTGTAAGGGACAGCTCCGCAAACTAACAACATTCAGCTTCTTATTTTGAATCATATTCCACAGAAAATCTCAGGAATATTTTCATTTTTTTATCGTTTTTAGGGTTCCGTTAAAAAACGGAACCCTTATAGATTCGTCATGTCTGTCTGTCTGTCTGTCTGTCCGTCCGTATGTCACAGCCACTTTTTTCCGAAACTATAAGAGCTATGCTGTTGAAAGTTGGTAAGTAGATGTATTCTGTGAACCGCATTAAGATTTTTACACAAAAATAGAAAAAAATCAAATAATTTTGGAGTTCCCCATACTTAGAACTGAAACTCAAAAAAATTTTTTTCATCAATCCCATACGTGTGGGGTATCTATGGATAGGTCTTCAAAAATGATATTGAGGTTTCTAATATCATTTTTGTCTAAACTGAATAGTTTGTGCGAGAGACACTTTCAAAGTGGTAAAATGTGTGTGTCCCCCCCTGTAACTTCTAAAATAAGAGAATGATAAAACTAAAAAAAATATATGATGTACATTACTATATAAACTTCCACCGAAAATTGGTTTGAATGAGATCTAGCAAGTAGTTTTTTTTTAATACGTCATAAATCGTAAACTTATCGTTACTTGCTGTTACGGAACCCTTCATGGGCGAGTACGTCTCGCACTTGGCCGCTTTTTTTCAGTTACCCACTATCATAGATACGCTTAAGTTACTATTTCAAATTACATTCTCTGTACGCAGTACTCCATTAATGTAAGTAAAACAGCAACCAGATGAAGTTTGAGTAGGTATACCTACTAGAAAAGTCAGAAAACGCAAAAAACTTTTCCCATACATTTTGTAGGAACTGAGACTGTTACTTTTTCATGATAGATAGACAGTATAGACACGCTGAGTGCTGACATCGAAAAATCTATATATTAATTCGGTTTTTGGGACCACAGTTTAACGTATTTCATCACCAACTAACAACGCAGGATATAAAAGAAAATGAAAAAGTGAAACTTAGTAAATGTAAACTTTTTTCTCTTTGACACAAAGCATGTTTTCTTCTTATCTAAAAAATACAAATTGTGTCTAAATATGGCCCTAATAGCGATACATTGTGTGTAAGGTAATAAAACAAATCTGTACCCTAATTGCGTAACTTATTTTCGTAAACAATTTCGCGAAATTTGTTTCATTTTGACATTTCAACAACGTTCATTGCGTTATTTACGTTGTTGAATAGATTTTTTTTCCAACTTATGAAGCAATGGATTAGAAATCTGTTTCAAATCGAAACAAATTGTGATTGTGTTGTATTACGCAATTAGGGAATACAACACAATCACAACCACAATTGTTGTATTACCAACCCGCACTGGGCCCGCGTGGTGGATTACGGCCCACTCCCTCTCATAGAGAGGAGGCCTGTGTCCCAGCAGTGGGAACATTTATAGGCTGATGATGATGATGATGACGCAATTAGGGTACAGGTTTATTGGATTCCCGTAACGTTCCTGAAATAATTTCATGTACCGGGCATCTTAGTATGATATACTGAATTCACCCCATAAGTCTGCGGAGGGCTGTCCCGTACACCCTGTATATTTCCAAGTCAATTGAGAGCGTCCGGTCTGCACCAACACCAAGTGCAAAGGGCAACTGATAGAAAATTAGAAATCCGACGACTGACGAAACACGAGGTTTGCCGAGGGACAATAAGAACATTTTTACTGTACAAGATTGGTCCGTTTATTTTGTTTTTTTTCACAGGTTTTTTTTTTTCTACGTTGATAATATTTTTGTACTGACGAACACGTAGACAGAGAATATCGGTCCATGGTCAATCAATCATTCAATATTTTTTTATATTTCTTCCTGTTTGTCACTATCTTATTTACTGTGCGTTCGCACATAGGTCCATGGTTCGCACTGGCGAAACATGTTGGAAGTTGGAATCTCTATTTTCTGTCCATACAAAGTTTGACAGGCACTAGAGATTTCAACATGTTTTGTTGTGATGTTTCACCAGTGCAAACGCATAGTTAGGGCGCATTCCGACTTACGCTAATAGTGATTATATCGCGAATCCAACCAAATTGAATAGTCACAAAATATAAGGGATATTGAGTAATAATTGTGACTTTGGACTTTAGTCGGATTCGCGATATTTTCACTTTTGGCGTAAGTCGGAATGCGGCCTTAGCCATCAACCATCAAGTCAAAAGTCAAGACTAGGGTTGCCAGGTCGCCAAACCTAAAAGCCGGACATACCAGCTGGTTTGGCCGGACATTCGGGTAAAAAGGCCGGACACCCTATATTATTGAGGATTTTGTGTCTCAGTAAAAACGACAAAAAATTGTATGTAAAATCAAGCTTTTTTGATTATTACCATAAATCTTGTTAAATTCTAATGAAATAAAATCGAATGCCAAATTAGTCTAAGTAATGTACTTTATTATTAATCAGTCAAATAAAGTCATCAGTCAAAATTAAATTCTAGATAAACATAATCAACATTCTTAAATTCTAATGAAAGGCAATTGCACAATTAGTCTTATTTACCTGCTATTACTTCTCAAAGTAAAACAAAGAAGCAATCTAAACAAAACAAAACTCCTTCTCTTTAAGTTAAACAATAAAAATAATAGGCCTGTGTCCAAAAATTTATTTTTTTGTCCGTCTTGTAGATTATTAAAAAATATTGAATACGTATTTTTTCTTTTTTGACGTAATCAAAAGATTACAGCGATATATTGACCTAAAATGTGGCATGACGTCACGCCTTGCTAGATTTTATACGACGTTGTGACGTAGCGAGCCCCCACTCCCCAACTTTAATGCATGTTTTCTCAATTATTTTTGATTAATATGATAAAGCAAAAAATACGTGTCTAATATTTTTTTATTATTTGAAAGACGGACTAAATAGAATTTCTTTTTTTTACTTAGGCAACTACCCAACTAGTTATTTTTTTGGTTGGAAGAAACCTGCTTTAAAAGCTCAGTTTCTTTCAAAATGCAGTTGTAAAAATCCTTACACGACAAATTATTGAAATGAAATTCTACAACCAACATTTTAGCTGCAGTGTCAACATTAATCTGTTGCGTTCTTTTGACCATATTGCTGACCTATTAAGGAAAAAACTCTTTCAACATTTGCGTCTTAGATGAATGATTGGTCTCGCTGCGTCGAGCGCAGCGAGACCAATCATTCCTCTGAGGTTTGCATTATGTCCTCATGTCCTGCGATCGAAAAGTATACGTATATAGTAGACTGCAGACTGCGGGAGCGACCAACAGTCGACTCGCCTGCGCTCGGCCATGCTCGGTGCTGGCTCGTTTGCGAAATGTAAAAAGCCTAACAAAAGCCAGACAAGCCGGACACCGTTGATTTTGGCCGGACTCGCAATCAAAAAGCCTATGTCCGGCTTTATCCGGACGCCTGGCAACCCTATTTAACATTCCACTAACTTTTGGCATTCCGAGTTACGCTAAAAGTGATGATATCGCGAATCCGACCAAATTTTATAGTCACAATTATTACTAAATAGCCCTTATATTTTGTGACTATTAAATTTGGTCGGATTCGCGATATTATCACTTTTAGCTTAACTCGGAATGCGGGGCTTTCCGGCTTGTAATGTCAACTTCCATCTGATATTGTCATTTCAATTTGTTTACAAAAATTTAAGTAATAATTTATCTTACTTACTTGAAAAAGACATGTTGCGGCATTTTAAAACTACGACAATAGTTAGTCAAAGGACGTTTAAAAATTTTGGACATAAAAGACAACCTATACCTTTTGTGACCACAATGTGGCATGGTTTCCTAACATTTACATTTATTGGCTTAGGAATTGAATGGAAGAGGTAAACATCTCATTATAATCAACAATTATTTATTTATCAATACTTCCCTCCGAAAAGCAGACCCTTTACTGGACTTTCGTGCAGACCGTAACCATGCAATTTTAAGTATTTTTGAAAATGTTAATCTTGATTTAGGGATTGATTAATTACCTATCCTATAACGATTTCTAACTTAATAGGTACTAGGATATTAGCAGATAAGTTCAATAATATTGTATGTTCTTGTATCCTCATCCACCAGTATGTCCAGTCTTTGGTGGCTTAGCGGAGAACTGACTGAGATTGAAATTGATTATGGAGTTGTTAGCTCCTACTTTTTCGTGCTTACTTGTGGAATGCAGTAGTTTAGTTCATATCTTGATTGTGTTATAATTATTTCTACTAAACGTACACACAACATTATTTTATTTCAGGATTAAAACATTTTTATTTGGTGAAGACGGGGCAGATGTTTTTATCAAACAGGACAATTCTGTCAAAGAAGAAAACAAATGATGCAAGATTTATGCAGCTTAAATAGGTATTAAAATAAATTTATTAAGTAGGTAATGTTTAGTTAAGCATTATAATTACCTCGCTCACAACCCTTTAAGAGTCATATTTTTAAGGGATGGTATGCTTTTAGTTAAGTAGGAAAATTTACTTAATATAATATACCATAAATGCCTACAGTGTTTTACTTTAGTTGTCTACAAAGGCAACCTTATGTTGTACAGGCTGATGTAAATAACTCTGGTTTCAACTGAACATTCAAGCGAATTTGGAATTAATAAAAAAAAACAAGACTATTAAAATAGACGCGTAGAAGAGTGCATGTTTCTTTGAGAAAAGATGAAAAACATTAAATAAATAAATTGACCATCTATTCTTCTATGTCCCCACACAATATTGATGATCTACAAGCCAGCACCCTTCAAGCGCTAGAAAAACAATTGACTATATGTGATATAGAATGCTAATGATTGAGTACAGTTGTAAATATGAGATATTATATACGTAGTTAAATTTTATTATGATTTGAAAGAAAAATGTTCTTAATCTATACTTCTATACTAATATTATAAAGAGGTAACATTTGTTTGTAAGTTTGTATGTAGGGGGTAATCTCCGGAAGTAATGAACCAATTTTAAAAATTGTTTCAATGGTAAAAAGCTACATTATTCGTGAGTGCTATAGGCTATAAATTATAAAGATATCATGCATATTAGCCGAACTATCTCAATTTTTGTCTAGCCAGGCGGAAAAAAATAGCTCTTACAACAGAGTTATTTGCTTGCGCTGCCTTAACAGTTGTATATAATTGAAAACAATGTATGGCAACCTGGTCCGCTTTGAATAGTTCTACAAAAAAGTCCGGGACACCATATTTCTATCTTTTATATTTTAGCAGATATAGTAGTTTTTATGTGTTAAAAAAGTATTTTTCGACGTACTTACCTTTGGACGATTTTTTAAACAACAAAATATTAAACATTGTCGAAAAAAATATTATTATGATCACAAGAACATCATAGAGATACGATTTGCCCAAAACAGTATGTCAATTGGTTAAATAGTTTCGAAGATAATATAAAATTACTAAATCGCAAAATGCCGCCGTCCATTCACGAACCGCATTAGAACATGCTTTGTACGGACGTTTTATCCATTTACCCATAGATAGCGTTGTGCAATTACGTCATTCTTCCCAACGAAGTGGGCACGGGTCAGCTAGTAAAGTATAATTTTGAATAGAACAAATATTACTCATGACTTGAAAGCAATCATTTTATTATTTTGTTTTGCCTGTACTTTTTCCACTGCTGGGCCAAGGCCTCCACCAAATGCTTCCAGAAACGATTTACCTTATTCTATTTAAAAATCATAAATTAACGCTTATGTCTGAATCACAATAAACAAACTCGTGCGTATATTATTTGCTTGGATGCTATAAGTCTACATGGGTATCTTGGTCTCAGATTTCTGAAAAGTCACCATTTTCACGCAGCTTCTTTGCTCTTTCTCTTGAATCTTTATACTCATCTCTGTTCTTCAATAACGTGTTATTTATATGAACTGGAATTTCGTATTTTTGATGTTTTTTTTTATTTTTGTACCAATTCTAAAAAGTCCGTGAGCGCGCCTTCCGCACTTACGAAATGCATTTTAGTTTAATCAATAATAGTCACAACAGATACAATATAAAAACCAACAAATATGCTTTTTGACTAAACTTTCGATAAGGTAAATCACGAGTTGCTGCTAAAAATAATAGAATATACTGGTGTCTGGGGTGATTAGCTGAGCTGATATCCATTTTACGTTGTTAACAGATCACAGAAGGTTGTCATCGAAGGGTAATACTCCTCTACTGTAAGCGTTACATGTGGCGTACCACAAGGAGTGATTCTGAGGTCCCTTTTATTCACCTACTTTTTTTTGTTTGTTACTGTTAGAACCAATGCTGGTATCCGTTCACCCCAGCGTTGTTTAAGAGTTTAAAAAATATTATCTATAACACACAACAAACATAACATCCCGCCTGTTCTCCCCGAAGGGTTAGGCAGAGGTGTACCAAGTGAGAAGGTGTATCTACAGATACAATAAAATAGTAACGAAGAATTTTTGTCCGTTTGAAAAGGAGTATGTAAGGATCGTAGCAGGCTGGTGGTGTTCTGTAGTTTCGTTTATGTACATTACAATGTATGTATCCCGTATCACGCGGGCGGAACCGCGGGCAAAAGCTAGTATATTTGCTATGCCAGCTAAATAAATTTCGTCAATTCTTGACGTTATACAATCAACAATCTCAATAGGTATGGCTTGGTTTTTTTAAATTTTAGTCATGATTACTGATTAGTAGTGATTAGGTAGTTACTTTTACTTGTTATTTCTTTTATTCCAAATTACCATACCTATGTACCTAGTTATAAATAATATGCTTTGGATAATGGAATAACTTCATTTACAAACTGTAGCCGCAGCGTGTGAAATACAATAAAGCCTGTGTAGTTTAACCAATATGGAAGTAGGTATAAGAATTACAAATCTTCGAATAAAATCGTGAATTTTAACCGGCTAAGGAATACCGAGTGACCGATTATATTGCTTTTAGCGATAATGTCGTCGTGTATCGTTATATGCCTGGGGGGATGATACGGACTGTGGTAGTGCCCATTGCGAAAAATAAATCTGGCGATCTTGCTGATAGAAATAACTGTAGGCCTATCTCATTAGCAACTGTTATATCTAAGGTATTTGACAGCATGCTTAATAAACAATTAAATAAGTATATAACACCTCATGATAACCAGTTCGGGTTTAGACCTGGACTGTCAACGGAAAGCGCTGTGTTGTCTTTTAAGCATGCTGTCATATACTACACCGAGTGCAGCACTCCTATTTACGCTTGCTTCCTGGACCTGTCCAAAGCATTTGACCTGGTTTCTTATTATATCCTATGGGATAAACTTGGAAAAGCTCATGTTCCACCAAAAATAATCAACATCTTAAAATTTTGGTACAGAAACCAAGTCAACAGTGTGCGATGGGCAGGGGCTTTGTCTGATCCGTATGGGTTGGAGTGCGGGGTGAGACAGGGGCTTTTGAGCTCATCAACGCACTTTAACCAATATGTCGACGGGATGATTGGTAGGCTCAGCAGCATCAACATCGGTTGTCATATAAATGGAGTCTGCGTTAATAATATCAGCTACGCAGACGACATGGTGCTGCTGAGTGCGTTAGTCTGTGGCCTCAGAAAGCTTGTGGCTATATGTGAGGAGTATGCCGACTCACATGGCTTATTGTACAGTTTGAAAAAAAGTGAATACATGATCTTTGGGGCCAGGGGTAGGTATCCTGTTTATGTACCACCAGTTTACCTTAACGGTATGCCATTAGAGAGGGCATACAAGATTAAATATCTTGGCCATATACTTACTCCTGATCTCAAGGACGATGACGATATAGAACGGGCGCGAAGGGCCCTGTCGGTTAGAGCGAACATGCTGGCTCGTAGGTTTGCTCGTTGTTCAGTAAACGTTAAAATTACTCTATTCAGATCGTACTGTACTTCGTTTTACACGAGCAGCCTATGTCAGGGTACTGTTGAGGTTGCCCCGCTACTGCAGCGCATCAGGGATGTTCACGGACGCACATGTGGACTGTTTCTTTGTCACAATGCGTAAATGCTGTGCGTCCGTGATGCGTGGGGTGTGGGGCGGCAACAACAGTATCCTGTCTCTAATTTCGAGCAGGCTGGACTGTCCGTGCGTGAATTGCTGCTGCGCCATTTCCCATGGAATGGTGCAGCCGCGGTGAAGCGTCGGATAGTACTGCCAATGTGTATAGTGTACAGTAATTTATTTGTTTAGGATGTAGTTTGTCAGAGTTACTAACATAGGATAAGTTTACTAACTTAGTTACTTGAATAAATAAATTGAATTGAATTTCACGATGCGCCTAATCTGAAATCGGACGGATCGCCGAAAGCAACCTATCTATAGATATTCCCAGCTGACCACTGGGCATATCGCATAGTTTTTAGGGTTCCGTACCCAAAGCGTAAAACGGGACCCTATTACTAAGACTCCGCTGTCCGTCCGTCTGTCTGTCTGTCCGTCTGTCACCAGGCTGAATCTCATGAACCGTGATAAACATTTGAAATTTTCACAGATGATGTATTTCTGTTGCCGCTATAACAACAAATACTAAAAAACAGAATCAAATAAATATTTAAGGAGGCTCCAATACAACAGACATGATTTTTTTGCCGTTTTTAGGGTTCCGTAGTAAACAAGGAACCCTTATAGTTTCGCCATGTCTGTCTGTCTGTCTGTCTATCTGTCTGTCTGTCTATCTGTCTGTCTGTCTGTCTGTCTGTCTGTCCGCGGTCTAGCTCCGAGACCCTTAGTACTAAAAAGCTGCAATTTGGCATAGGTATACATATTAATTATGCCGACAAAGTGGTAAAACAAAATTATGAAAAACATTTTTTTTAGGGTACCTCCCATACACGTAAAGTGATGATGTTTTTTTTTTATTTTTTTATCCCACCATGTGTGGTATCATTGGAAAGGTCTTTCAAAAACATTGTATGTTAAAACCATTTTTGAATTCAGAGATCCGTTTGCGAAATATTAAGCTTTAAGTTGAAAATTTTTGTTAGAGTCAAGTGTCCTCCCCCCCTGCCAGCTAAATGGTTGGTTTCACATATGTGAAAAAATTCACAACAGTAGCTTATATAACGAATTTAAAAGGAAAACTATCACAGCTGAGTAGGCTTTACAAGTTAACGAGTAATAATCGACCAACTTAGATTTGCGGTTGTAAAAACATGTTCTCCCATACAGAATGTATCGGAGAACATGTTTCTCAACTACAAAGTTAAGTTTGTTCTTGGGATAAATTCATTCCAACTACGGAACCCTACATTGTGCGTGGTCCGACATGCACTTGGCCGGTTTTTTTATATTTTTACGTAATTCACAAAACTGATGTACAATCACAAATGCAATAAAAAAGTTACAACACAATATTTCTGATTGACATCTACTAAGCATCTACTAGGTGTGAATCTAGCATGCATTTTTTATGTAAAACACTTACTATTTTATTTAAAAAACAAATTGTGAACTTTTCCATAAATAAATGAAAAAGTTTCGGGAAAGAAAAACATAATTTAAAATATTATAAAATTAAGACCCTAAGTTTAGTCCTAACTGAGGCTATAGAACCAGCAAAGACATCTATTTCACCACGAATGGAGTTGGCAAGAGAAAGCATGCGGCAAATGGGTGAAAAATTACCTATATTAGTTCGACTATGAGGCAGGACGAAAGTCCTTCGGTTAATTAAGCGGCTACTACTACGTGGGATACAAAATTTCACTTTTTCTAAAAGCTCAGGAGAATCTATTATACCATTTATTAGTTTAAACAAAATCATGAAATCTAAAGATTTCCTACTTGCGCTTAAAGATTTCATTTTATAATGTCAGCCTGGAGTTATACGAGTTCAGACTACGACATATGTTAGCCGAGAAAATAAGTGGTATAAGTTTTTTTTTTTAATACGCTATCAGAGTGCACCTGATAAACCGGGTTCCACACCGTACTACAATACTCCTGAATACTTCTATAATACTTTATAGATAATATTAATACAATATATATTATAATATAATAATATATAATACTTAATAAAAAAATAATTTCCCTGACGATGAAACCTGACAATTTAGATGCCCGTCTAATCATTTGTTCGTAATGACTCCTAAAACTTAAACTACTATCTACCTAAACACCAAGGTCCCTAATAGTATCAACTTATCGATACCTAGTATAGTATCGGAAATCAAGTATCGAGTACAAAAATACTAGGTATCGAAGAGAAAGTATCGATACTACTCGGGTATCGATACTATTTGCGGATCCCTATGTCAGTCATCGTTTCAAATCGTTTGTGTCCCTAGCATTTGAGAGCGTTTTCGTACTCCTGTCTGTTAATCAACGTTTAGGTCGTGAATCAAAGTTTAGTTTAGGTACTATCCTTTATCATACTCCTTTGAGGGCGGGATCGACATGGTTAGGTTGGGTAAAAGATCTTCGGATGCAAGAGCGAGCGAAGTGAGCTCGGGACTTGGGGCACCCCGACTCGGACAGGTTAGGTTAGAAGGAGATGGCGGGGTCTTTAGACCCCACCATCCCCTTCGTGGTTATTTTTTTATAAACCACCCAGAAATAGGAGTCCCGCTATTCTGACAAGGCCTGACTAAAAAAAATGCGGGGGGATCTTCTACCCCCTCCCTCTTCACAAATATACATACATATGTATCCTTATATAAAAGTCAATTCGAAAGTTAGGTTAGGTTAAAGGGATGGCTTCGCATGTTTTCCTTCATAAGGGGGGTTGTAGACCTCCCCCCACCTCCTTCCACCCCTCAAATCGGGGGATGGTAAACTAAAGTCGTACTCACGACAATCACGGAAAGACTCACCCTTACTTTCTAATTTAGCAATTAGTAAGTCGTGAGCTACCAAATCGAAGGCTTTTTTAAAGTCGGTGTATATTGGATGAACTTCTGTACCGTCATCTAATGACGATAATTTATATGAAACATACTCGACTAGATTAGACAGTGTCGATTTTTTGGGGCGAAAACCGTGCTGGTTATCATCTAGCACATTTTTAAAGTGAAAAAGCATTTTTTTCTGAATAGGGCCAGGCCAATAATTTATTTTGCAAATATGGGTAAGTACAAACATACCACAACATAATACAGGGTGGCAGGGACATCGACGCGAAAACTGTTACCATGGATGGATTCAGTACATGATTCAGAAACCCCCTGCATTGAAATTTTACTTCGGTTTTTTTTTTAATGAAGTTTCATAGAACCTACGCATGAAATATCTACGCGGTCAAAATGTATGGCAGCAGATTTTTTTTAATAACCGACAAAAAATTTCAACGGGTTCAGAATCATGTACTGAATCCATGGTATAGTCCGTGCAATTTACGACGACGCGCCCCACTCTGCGATTACTGTACTGTAAGTTGAACTCTAGTACGGCGCGGAGCGGAGTGGGGCGCGTCTTCGTGGATTGCGCGGACTATAACAGTTTTCACGTCAGTGTCCCTGCCACCCTGTATATTTACTCCATAGATGTTAACGTTTTGCTGTTTTGTTTGTCCTCTTCGTTTAAAATAAAGAATGCACTTTGCAGGGGGATAAAAAAAACACCTACATAAAATAAAATACTTTATTTAAGCTCACATATAACTTATGTGTTATGCTAATTGCAATAAAGTAAGTCTAAATAAATAGTTCTTAAAAATTAAGATTATTACCAACTGTAAATATATAAGATCGCGAAAATTTTATTCATCTACTTTATATTATTACAAATAGCAGGGTAAAAAGTAATTAAACAATCTAATGCATGATAATATTGATAATAACATAACAATTTCGTATAAACATATATGAGTACACATTCATTACATTATTCTAATTATCGTGTATGTTGGTGCACCAATCAAATTATATTTAATTTAATCGGATAATATTTTCTCCGATTAGTACGCTTTGTTGATTTTCAAAGATTAAGGACTACTGTTAATGTTAGTAACAGTTTACTGCAACATTCCGGAAGCTGTATACAAAGCCTTATTTAATATGTGAAATATCACAATACTGCCAGCAATTTATAGAATAAGTAGGTAGTGAAAAGCACCAAATTGTTAATTATAAAGTAGGTATTATTGATACACAAAATACGCAAGATAGACTTGTTACCTGTGACTATTTACAACTTATCAAATTGGTAAATACAAAGAAACAAAATGTCCCTGAACTCAATGACTAGTTTAATTTGCATTTTTTTTTTCGAATTTCTCTCGATTTATTTTATACTACCATGACAGTTTTGTTTTACGTATTGATATATGAGATTGTATATAATTAATAAGAAACACAGAATCGCTGCGTGATAATGTATAGGCATATTATAAATAGCACTCATCACTCCAGGTTGTTTATCACTGCTTAATTTTGTCACATTAGTTAGAGTATTCTCAACAAAATAAGGATCTGATGTTACTTTTTCACGACGATAAAGAGCTTCTTCTTTGCGCTCGCTAGAGCTCTGATTTTTTTCACTTGACCTTTGATCCAATATCGTCGTGAAATGTACTGCTTTTTGTTCATGGCAGTCTTCCACATGGGAAACCTTTTCTGTATTTGCAATCGGGCCCGTTTTATCTCCTTCAATAATAACCGGTATTGGAGAAGACCGATCTTTGACTCCAGAACATACCTCTAAACTCTCTTGCAAATAACTGTCAATTTTAGTTAAGTGCTCTGAAATAAGGAGATTCGCCAGTGGACTTGGGCCTCTCTTTATTGGTTCAAAAATATCAAGTCTGGTTGGAAGTTTGCCCTCAACATTGAACGCCGATTCTAAACTATCTTTTTCTAAATATTTTTCGTTATTTAACGAACTAACAAAAACGTCACGGGTCTCAGACACTCTGCCCTCATTGAACACTGGTTCCAAGTTATCTTTTTCAAATAAATTTTCCTTACAAACCGAACTTACTATTTTATAGCTCTGTAAGTCTTCAAAATTGTCCTTGATGTACTCAACAGGACTTTTTTGTCGGGCTCTGTAGATCTGAGACGGGGTCAGCAATCTCGGAGAATCAAGTTCTGGTGGCACGGGGGTGAATTTCACCGTGATAACATTTTCATTTGTAATCGTTTCTGTTTTAACGATGTCATCAACGTAGTTATTTCCGTCGGTAATCACGCTCGGAGAATCAGTGATGTCATGTCGTGACGACCTTTGAACTCGATCTACGGTCACCTTGCTGAGTAACTTGCCATCTGTACTTCTTATGTCGGAAAACAGTCCTCCATCAAAGTGGAGGGGTGTTTCCAACTTTCTTGTTCTTTGCGGTGAGGGCGTGTTTAGAGAGGGTGTGTTTAGAGGAGGCGTGATGGGAGAAGGAGATACGGGACGAAAAGTGGTAGTCGTGTAAACAGTGTCAGAGTTATACATTATGTGCTGAGGACTTCTAGCGGGCGTGTGTCTTACAAAAAGGTCGACCTCCCTTGGCGAAGAAACTCTGTCCTTCGAGGTTCTTTTTGCACACCTGTAAATAATAATTATAAAATAAATAAATTCACATCTCTTCAGCAACTATTATGAATGTATTTATTGATTCGTATTATTTGTTGTAATCTTAACCTGGCTATTTGAATTACAATAGAAGTATCAATACTTGAATATCTTGATCTAAGTATATCTTACACAAAAAACAACTACAAACAAACACGAGTAATTATCAGTTAAAACATAATTAATTATAGTAATTAAATACATAAAATAGCCAAAACTACTCAAACCGTTTCATGAAAGCATTTCTACAAGCAGATTATGTAAGGTTGATAACTACATGGATCAAAACACGCTATGATGAACTTCCTGAACTTTGGGAAGTAGAGTATATATTATTAAGTAGGTATATATGTACATGTCTCAGTTATAAAACATACAGATATAATAATACAATTTTAATTAACGCACACACAAGGTCATGGTTATTGGTAAAGGGGCAGCAGACTGGCAGCGTATGACGAGCTTTGTATAAAGACGTGGGTAAATCAATTATTATTTGTTATGCTTCAGTAGTTCTTGCTTCATCAGTTTTGGACTTAAAATCTGTTTTTTTGAATATATTTGAATTGAAAAGTCAGTAATATTATAAATACTTTAATGGATATCAAAGTTATAAATTTTTGGATAATTATTTTGATGGAATGATTACAGGGCAAATGCTATGTATAATAAAATGAATCAGGTTACGCGCCTGGTGCAGATCAGCTTCCATAGAGTCAATAGCATCTAATGTAATTTATTAATTAGTGATGTACCTGAATGTCTCATCTTGATATTACATAGTCAGTTGTTTTACATACATTATTATTGCAAGGTAGGTACGCTAAGATAATACTTCAGCGCGTCATGAGAATATTGGACTATTTTATGTATTTAAAGAAGTTCGAAAATAACAAACTCCTATTTCATAATTTTAGAATCGTATTGAAGAATCGTTTTTTTTTTTAAATAATACATATCTAACAAGTAGTCGTTCGTACAGTTTGTGCGTGTTGTGTGTAAGTGTATTTTAGTAGGAGACTCATCATACGCACCGTGCAGTTGAAGCACTGACTGTGGTAGTTATTGTTGAGCGCCTCGACCCACCTGTCGCCTGCCTCCACCGGGAAGCCGCAAGCGAAACATTTTGTCGTAAACAGGTCATTCCAATCTGAGAAATATAGTCACTTTCTAATATCTCCTTTACCAGAAAGAATACAAGTAAATAACAATTTTATAAGAATATATTCTGCATACCAGCTTCGCAATACGGCAAACCGTCTTCTAGGAAGAAGGGATTATTCCCGAACAGCTTTCCACAATAGACGCAGTTGAAGCATTCTGGATGGTAGTGCTTGCCGATAGCGTTTAAGCAATCCTGTAATTGAAATTGTTTGAATGAGAAGAAACATTTTAGTTAGAAACAATACTTATTTAAACATTGAAAAGGTGTGGTACTTACGCCCTTAATTTTGGCGTGGCACTTATCGCAAGCAGGCGCAATGTACTGTTCGAAACAGAATTCACAATAGAGTTGGCCATTTTCTTCAACGAAACCGATGTCCTGAAGCGGACGCCTACACGTGGCGTTTACGCAAATGAAGTGCTCTGGACACCAGATGCGGCCCAATGCCGTAATGAACGGTCCCCTGTTCAAAATACATTATTGTTAGCCTTATATCAATCAGAAATTAGGGTTGAACTTGAGGAAATTGAACTGAACAACCTATTTTTGAAAACAATCGGTTAATTTGTTAAAAAAAAAACAACATCCGTGCTTGGGTTACAAAAATCACAATCGTTTCGATAAACTTACTTGAAGAACCTACAGTTTGTGGAATAATATTGTATGTTTCCATAAAATTACATTACCTCGTTATAGCTTTGTCACATATGTGGCATACAGGATAAAGTCCTTCTGCAACGTCTGCGCATTGTATTGTGCTCAAAGGACGAGCAATTATGTGCGAATCCCTTCTACCATCATCGTCTCTTGAATATTTTTTTTGTCTACGTCTCACCACAACTTCTTCTTCTGTTTTTTGTTTTTGTTGCTTTTCATCGCTATCGGATAGGTTTTTTATTTCTTCATTAAATGCAATGTCCACATAATCGTTACTTTGCTCATTACCATTTGTAGTAGCTTTATTGTTAGAAGTTTTTAATGTATAAAGGGAATTATTATACAATTGATCAGGAAGTTCTTTCTCTTTGATGAGTTCGTCTTCTTGGTGTGTAGTTTGTGTATTCTTTCCGGTCTCAGCCTTTGAACCGTGTTCAAACGTATTAGTTTTGTTCCAAATGTTTGTTTCGCATACATTGGTAACTTTATCGTTGGATTTATTTAGATTGTTCATTGAATGATAGGAACCAGTCTCTGGTTTTTCAAATATTTTTCTTTTGTTTAGAGTATTGGAATAAGTGTTGTCAAATTTCAATTCAGATTTTACATCATGATTTGCATTCGTACCAGTTGAGCCATTCATGCTGTTAAGAAAAGAAGATTTATCTATTCCAGTCTTTCGTAATGTACCCATAAAATTGGTTTCCGTTTTATCTTTATGCAATTCTTCACTACTTGAGTTACCACTACCATTATGAAACTTTTCATTATTATTAATTAAACGCTCGTCCAAAATTAGACTAGCTTTTAAGGTTTTGGGCATAGTATCATATTTCTTTTTGTCACCGTTAGTATTCAGCGAATGACCAATTGGTGTACTGTGGACATTAAATGTGGGTATTGGAGAGTTTGGCAATGGTGGTGGTATCAAGATGTTGGGCTTAGACATGGATTCAATTGTTGTATGGTTGTTTAGTAATGGTGGTGGTATCAAGATGTTGGGCTTAGACATGGATTCAATTGTTGTATGGTTGTTTGGTAATGGTGGTGGTATTAAGATGTTGGGCTTAGACATGGATTCAATTGTTGGATGGTTGTTTGGTAATGGTGGTGGTATCAAGATGTTGGGCTTAGACATGGATTCAATTGTTGGATGGTTGTTTGGCAATGGTGGTGGTATCAGGATGTTGGGCTTAGACATGGAGTCAATTGTTGGATGGTTACTTTTAATAGTGTCCTTGATTTTATCTCCAATGCTCTGAATATTTTCATGTGTCTTATATCCTCTTTCTAAGGTTTTAATCAAATTGTTGTCTACTGAAGGCAAATTATCTGTATTCGTTGGATGTTTGGTAACAACGGTGTCCTGAATTTTATCAGCCATTGACTGAATGTGGTCCGCCGGTTTAATTTTTCTTTGTATGCCAATTTCATAGCCATTCAAAGCCATTTTCGCCATTTTTCTAATAAGCCTCTCTTCTGCTGGACTTTTGTATTCAGTTTTGTGTGGACTGCTTGTAGACAGCGGTTCGTTAGCTGTTAGAAAATCAAAACAAACACATATACAAACAAGTTAAAAGCAGTTTTTATATGATAAGTTAGTGCATAACTAGTTTAAAGTAAGTTTATAATTATGAAACTACGAACACACAAATTAGTATTTAAAAAAATACTGTATTTTTTTTTAAAAAGTCATACAAAAATCACGCTTATTTTAAAACTTCACATTCATGCAACACTCAAAACAGTAACACATTCTTTTACGTTTCAATCACCTAATATTCCCATTACAGGAACCACATAGTGGCACACGGGAGCCGGGCAGCGCAGCTTTATTCAAAACTCCCCTTCCACGTTTTGGGGCAGATGATACACCGAAAGTTTTGCCACGAGCGGCAGCTCCTACACTCGAACCTGTCGATGGGGTAGGATCACACACTGGACCTTGGTTAGCACCAGAAATCGAAGGCTTTGGATCGTAATTGTCTATAGTTCTACTGGCGGAGGCCATATTTTGATTAGTAAGGTTAAGAGATGAACTCTGTTGTGTTGATGGCACACTCATCATAGGAGGTGGAAAAACTTGCTTTGGGTTAATATTAGAAGGCCGAATGTTACAGTCCATATTTTGCTCGTATGACCCTACAATTGATGAACCTCCCTTCCTGATCTCCACAACTTTGGCAGATTGCGTTCTTTCGAATTCTTCAAAAGTTTTTCTGGTAGTTTGAACGGTGGTATTGCCCTGTTCAACAACATTTTGAGACTGCAATTGTCTTTGACCGTAATTTTCTTGGACAACAGAATCTTCTTTATATTTCATATCGCCCTTTGTGTAATTTTCGCTTTTGTATCCGACATTTGAATGCCTTTGCTCTTTGACAACTGACGGTTGAGTTGATCCCCAGTTTTTACTACCACTTGTATTATATATCTCTGCAGCAGTCTGAAAATCTGTTTGATCTCTTTCATGTTGCTTTCGCAAATTTGCAGCGTCTTGTGGAGTAAATGAGTCCATTGAATAATTTTGTGGTGTAAATTCTTTAATACGTGGTGCATGTGCTTTTAAGGGGTTAGGAGGAGGACCTTGAGCAGGAGACCGAGATCGGTTCGGTTTCGGTGTTGGGGACCTGCTAGCTTCGCGACTAGACGGCTCATATAAGTGACTCTCGGGGGCTGTATGCTCTACTGTTACTAAGTTCATCTGGTAATGGGGTATTATGGGTGCTGGTTTGTTAATTAAACTAGGTGTGGTGGGGCGACTGCGTGACGGTGATACTCTCATTAAGTTCTCATCTGCTGTTACTGGTTGAAATGTCATAGTGATTGGAGTATCTTTATGAAATTGTACAGGAGGCTGTTGAACTGGTGTTTTTATTTGTGGAAACTTTGGGGTCGGTACTTGGGGAGTTTGATAAGATGTATAGGATGGATTTGGTTCAAGAGATTTTTCTTTTGACTTTCTTGGTGGACCTGTTGACGGTGTAACTGGTCTTTGCAAAACTGCTGGTGCATTATACATATCTGGAGAAATTCCTCTCTGTGACGGTAGTTGCTCGAAATTTCTCTGGTAGGGTGGAATACTGTCGGGTTTATGTAGTCCAGATTTAGATCTCACTGCAGTTGAAGTAAGACATTCTTTTTTATCTAATTGTTCAAAATAATTTTGTGCAGTTTTAACAGATGAATAACCTTGAGACGCCGTACTGGTTGAAAGCGAAGATTGCTGCATCATCATTGACTCTGAAAATGTGGTCTCTTGCTTTGTTTTGGTAGCCTGTGTGAAACTGGTTTTCAATTCATTGCTGATAGGAGGAAAGTTTGTCAGCTTACAAAATTCTTCCGGTTGTGGTGGTGGGAATACTTGTTTAGGGACAGGTCTAAATGCAGACATTTCTGAAGAGGACTGCAATTTACATGTATTTTGCATTGCTGCAAATTCAGAATGGAGCTGATCATTCATTTGAGTTAATGTTTGTGTGGCAATGGGCTTCATTATATCAGATAAATTTGTTTCAGTTACATGTGTAGTACTTGTCATATATTGGTTTGATTGAGTAGTACTAATAGAGCCAAAAGGACTGTAAGGTCTATCCGGAGCAATAGTTAAAGCATCTCTTAGTGACCCTCTGCTTATTGATTGATTTTGATCGTATGACCCTCTTCCCATTGATTGATTTTGATCATATGATCCTCTTCCCATTGCTTGATTTTGATCATATAACCCTTTTCCCATTGATTGATTTTGATCATATGATCCTCTTCCCATTGATTGACTTTGATCATATGACCCTCTTTGATTTTGATCATATGCCCCACTTCCTATAGATTGATTTTGGTCATATGACCCTCTTCCCATTGATTGATTTTGACCAAATGTCGATACAGGCGTGAACGGCCTATCAGGTGCTATTGTTAAAGCGTCTATTAAAGGTGAGGATGTTACTTCGCGCGGGAGGGGCTCTTTAGGTTCAATAATTATTTTAAAATCAGGTGGGATATACGGTTTTGTTTCTGCAGGCATTGGCACAGGAGGTGCAACTTTTTCAGGAGGATTATACGTCTTAATAGGTGGTATTGGCGAAACGGGGCGCTTTTCTTGTAAGAACATTGGTGACTGTTGTGGTGGTAACTGCATACTCTTTATTTCGGTAGACTCTTTTAATTCGGAAGTTTTTTCAACACTTTGTTGAACAATTTTTTCATCAATAGTTGTTTGCCCAATAATACTAATAAGCGGAGTTGGGCTAGGCAAAGGTGAATATGGGCGATCCGGTGCGGTTGTCAGTGCATCTACCATGGATCCTTTAATATTTTGATTATTTGGGCCGGGATTCGTGCTTGTTTTTAATGTCTCCATTGTCGCAATCTCTGCATTAAGATTTAATTGTTCAGTCAATTTCATTCCTGTTTTTGTTTTAGTCTGAGTGTCAAGTGATACATCTTGTTGCTTTATCATGACTTCCTCGTTTTTCATTTGGATGACTGCCTTATTATCAACTTCATGCTTTTCAGCATCTTTGTTTTTAGGCGCTTGTATAGCATTGCCTTTATCACATTCAATGTTCTTATCGGTTGTTGGAAAGACCTGCGCTTTATCTTGTACTTTTGGAGGTTCCGAAACGTTGATGGATTTTGCTTCTGTAGCTGATTTTGATTGAATATTTTCTTTTGATTGAATCATTTGTACTTTATTTATATTTTCAATGGCATCCGAGGTACTTTCAAATGACTTAGGTGGATATGTTTGTGTTTTATTAACAGTTATACTCTTGCATTCAGAAGATTCCTGAGTTAAAGACTGGATAGTTCGACTAGCTGATTCTTGCATCACTTGTGACTGTTTGCTTTGCACAACCGATTCAGATTTAGACGTTGCTGTTATAGAAGATATAGCAGCAGAAGCATAGGAAACGCTAGAAGAGAATTCATCTTTTTGTTTTGAAGACGATAGAAATTGTTCCATAGATTGTTGTTGAGCTTCCGCAAACTTTGAATCGGGATTGATTTTGTTGACCGCCCGCGTCATTTGTTCTGTGCCACACGCGGGCACCGCGGGTTTCACGCTTGGTTCATATTTTGGCAGTTCATCATCAGAGGGGTTTGCAGGTGGGGGCCACACAACACTTTTTACATTTTGTGCTGTTAATCAGTTACAGTGTTAGAGAGGTTATTGAAGGAGAGAAAATAGATGAAAGTAAATATTAGTACAATTGAAGAAGCCACTTAAAGTAGATTGATGTAAGCTAATCAACTAATAACAAACAGTTTAAAAAAGCCAGAAAGTTAAAGATTGATTTGATAGTACTATTAAATGACGCATTACTCGACAGTGCCAGGGCAGTAGTTATTTTAATGCGGCGGCTGCTATTCATATCGGCTTCCCGCGTAGCGCATTCACACTATGTTTGTATATTATATATTATATTATCAATTAATAGCTAAAAGAAGCTGTACTCCACCTAATTATAAATTACCTTTAAAAAGGGAAACTGGGGTCTCTGTCGAAAATAAATAATTGCCTTAAATTACTTAATCCAAATTGGTTCACAGTATACATAGTCTTTTGAAGTAATACATATTATCGATCAAACTAGTAATAAATTGAATACTATATTCTATATCACGATGAGTTTGAACAACTTTGGTATTTTACTGTAAATGTAACAATAAATAGTAAAATGTCATGTAAATTTCTAATCGTTAATACTTATAATGCTGACTAGATGATGGTATCCATAAAAAATATTATTATAAATGTAGGTATGTCCAAAATTTTTATGCTATCTTTTTGTAAGGTACTCGTAAACACCATCGGCAAGTTTATTTTGTTTTAAGATCTTTGGGACTTTCCTTAATATCTTTTGAAACAAGAAAATCATTGAATAATTGCATTTCTGGTTTTGCATTATTGATTTATGAAATTTTTGTCTACTCGATCAATATAAATCTATAAAAAGTATAAAAAATAAATAATGTAAATATTACATAAAAAATAGCATTTTATCGAAGTTAGGTACATCGTAATATGTTATTATGGATTATCGTGCTTAAGTACTGATATTTTATCCTGTTTTCATACTTAAATCCATAATTAAATATCCAAAACTTTCACAATTAAGTCTCATAAAATTAGTACAATAAATATGTAGTTATTAATTATTTATTGTATTAACTAGTAATATGTATATAAAGCTCTAGCTACAGAATTTGTCAATAAAACTTATCAAGTAATTGAAGCGTTAATTAAAAGAATAATAAAGTGATTAACTTAATTGTGATAGTTTTCGAAGTCGTACTTTTTGTAGTACGGCAAAGATTATATGGCAAAAGTAACTCTCTTACTGGGCGCGTAGGGTGCCGCTTGTTGTGGAGCGGAGATGGGAGCCGGCGCAGGCGCAGTAACTGGCCGCGCTGGTGACATCGGGGCCGAGCGAGGCGACAACGATGGCGAGTATGCCGACCCGATAGACGAGCCGAAGGGCTTCGGACCCGACAGGTTGCTTGATGGCTATCGAAAATATATTCATCGTTAGGATAGCAAAGAATGACGCGTAAATCGTGGTGAGGTTGGTAGAGGACTCTATAATAAGAGGGGATTCAGTAGATGAAAGAAGAAAAATTGCATACAAATTCCACACCGGTCCATATAAACAAATAACACGAACTGAAGAGACTATATTTTGAAATACATAGAGTGACAGACGAGACACAAAATAACTAGTGTTGTGGAAATTGTGGATAGTACTGTTACCAGATTATTGAAACATAGTTGAAATACTTACGCTAAAGAGCGATGACGATCCGTTCGTGTAGTTGTTGGTCGCCAGCGGCGGAAGCGGCGTCGAGTATGTGTTGGTAGGGATCCGGCTACCGCTGAACATGAAAAACGTTGGATGAAAGTTGTACTTATTTTGAAAAGATATGCTGAGCCAAATCCACACAAATTGACATAAGGGCAGGACTGCAGGAGGATGTAATTGTAAAAGGGATAATAATTAGATGAATCGAATGCAGATCTATAAAATATGGAACAAAATCAAAAAGACTCCATGGTGGATGAAAAATAAAAACAAGGTAAACTCACGGAGGCACGGTAACAGGTTCAAGGTTGGGCGCGGGCGGGTTGTTGCGTGCGACGAGCTTAGCGTGGATGTCGCAGTAAAGCTTCCCGTTCAGGTTGTAGTAGCCCTGGTTCTTGAGCGAAGAGCCGCAAGTTGAGCACTTGAAGCACTCCACGTGTAGGTTCTTGTCCTTGATGCGCACGAACACGCCGCTAGTACATAAAAGCACTCGTCAGTCTACAACTGGGCACTAACGCACCAATCATTATGGATGATGCAGTCTAACATAAGCATTAAGATCAAAATGTCATAAACATTCGTTTTAAATCATATTGGAATTCTTATTGGAATATATACAGAAAAAATATACATTGAATTTCTATACTTTGTTACTTGCTACAAACATGCTCACCGACTTGCTCGTGCTTATCCACCAATCTGCCACGCAAAATTACATTGGTGCTCATCTAAATAATATGGACAGCGAAGTGAGGACATGCTGAGTGAAGATATACAGTGGCGTTGACACATTATTTCATTCTGCCTAACTACTAAAGTATGAAAGTAGGTATAGATGAAGACAATTAATAAATGAATGATGACTTGAACTTTTTAGCACAAATATCGTGACGAGAACGAAAAAATGAAATGGAAAATAGTCGTTTCGTTAAAACACGATATGTGTACTAACTTACATGTCACGTCTCCCTGCGATGTCGTTTCAATATTTACAACAAAAAGAAAAGGAGGAGTCGCAACACGAAGGAATCACATCGAATTATTGTAATCTACACGAATAGAGCTAGTGCACAGGTCGACACGGTCGCAAACACGTCAAGACATTCAGTGGGACGTCGCTTACATAATGTAGCGATTACAGTCGGAGCAATAGGGGGTGTCGTTGACGACGGGGAGCGCGTCGCGCGGCTGCGGAAGAGCGGGCGCGCCCAGCGCGATGCGGCCGTCGGGGAGGACCTCGTGGCAGCCCATGGGGATGCTGGGCCGGTGCGGCGGCTCGGGCGTCAGCTGCTCCTGCGGCGTTTGCGTGCCCGTGCACACGCGCGCCACCGGCGGCGGCGGCTGCGGCGTGCCGCCCACGTGCGGCGTGCGCGAGCGCGAGCGGTGCGTGCGGTGCAGGCTGCACGGCGTGCCCGCGCGCGCCACGCTCGCTCGCGAGTAAAAGTGAGAAGGCTCTGCTGGCCCGTAAGATCGGGTTATTTCTATTCGCAACTCGATCATATAACTTACCAGGTTACCCGAGATTTCGGTGTTCGGGAAATTTATCGCGAATCCGAATTAGAACTGCGCACAAGAATATATTTCGTATCATAACCTGACTCCAACACACTACCCTATTAGGTACTGTCAGAACCCTATTCGCAAAATCAAATTTAGCTTGCGATATGTGCTACCGTGTCGGCCCGCGCGCATCATCCGACTTACGTGATGAGTCTTTCGCACTCCTCGCAAATGTTCTGGCCGGGGGGCAAGCCTCCGGTATTGAGCGGCGCGTCGGGGCGCGTGACGGGCGCCGTCACGTGGCGCAGGCCGCTCACCGGCGCGGCCGGGGCGGCTGTCGGACCCACCACTGGTTCGACTACTATGCCAATTCAGAGTTTCATTAATTTCGACATGTTCTACTTTCCATCGTTAAAGTTTGTTGTATTTATGAAACTTTTAATTTTGCTTTTGCAAATTACTAAGACGAATTTGCTTTACCAGTTCTATTTACCGTCGAATTATTTTTTTGAATTATCAAAAATTTATGATGGTATGCTGTCTAATTTATGTATCTCCAAAATATTTTCCCGTGTTACCCGATCAACGTGTTGGTTGGTTCATAATCAGCCTTATACTCAAACGTAACTCAATTTTAAGTCACATTCTGTTCCTGTCCTTTGCAGACGTAGCGACAGAAAAACTATAAAACACGTCTGAAAGTTAAGTATCGTTTGAGAATTTAGAAGCTTTACTAATGTAATGAAGATAATTATTCTTTATACCTGGCTCGGGATCGTTCTGTTCTTCTTGCAGAACCTTGAAAACAGCACTTTTCTCAGCGTCGTATGTCTTCTCATTCTTCTTAAAGTTCACTCTGTCAATCACAGGAAAACTCTTTATTATTCAAATACCGTAACATCATGTTTTAGTACTTAGCTATGCCTAAGTACTCGTTCATTGATCAATTATCAGTTGAGTGAAGGATTAAAACATAAGTTAGCAATGTTATCAAATTCATTCTGCACGTTTCAAAAGTGGGACGGGACATCCCGTTCCGGACATAAAATTCAAATTCTGTGCTTTTAAAACAAAGGTACAAATCTCATTTGAAGCAATTACTCGATTTACGCGTTCATAAGTAGCGAGCTGACTTACTGAATCCTCCTTCTGATTCCTTATATTATTTATGTCTGTGTTAAGTCAATATACTAAAATAGTTTCAGTCATACTAACTTTATGAATAATGTGCCGAAAAGATTTAATAAATAAACAAATAAAATCATTTTGATTAAGATGTCTCTGCATATTATAGGTACAGCATTGAAGAAGTCACTTTAGAATTTGTTCTTGGTTTTGGAGAGTTCATAATATCTGAACTTTAGCAGCATCAGCATATGTGCTGCTAAAGTCGCCATTAAAAAAGTAAAGTCTTACCCGAGCACGCCTCCCGCAAGGACTTCAGTTTGAGCCGAGAGAGTCTCCGCGATCGTTTTGTCACTGTACATGTTGACTGGAGTGTTGTACTGTTTGTTCACTATGCTGCCGTTGCCGTTCATCTACAACCAAAATATTTAGTTCAAAATTATTATCATTAGTAGCAACTAAATATAATGTTGTATTAGTTCGATTTCTGCTCCTGATCATCATTCGTCGTCCTGCTCTTTTCCAATTTTATTTGAGATCAGCGCAGTACCTTTTCTTCTATAAGTACACATACATCTAACATATTATCATCTAACCCATCCATCTTTACTTTGTCTTGTTTTTCTTCTTTCTTATTGCTACAATGCTACGACAAGTGATATTGCAGACATTCGCGTCTAGGCTGATAAGCATCAACTATGGCAGCTCAGTACTACTTTAGAAAGCCACAAAAACATACCCCAAAAAGTATGAACCCCTTTTTGTTCAGCTTCTTTTACGAAGCTTTTATAGTGAAAAAAGCTTTGATAAATTGGAGGTTGTCTTTTTAGAGTCCCGAGTTCTAACTCTGGGTAAATTGTAAGTTGATTATGTGTCAATAGTAGACTGTTGATGATACTTACGTAACCAAAAGGCTTGGCGACATTGTTGTGACCAGAGCCGAAGGCGCGCGAGGGTTGCGGTGTGGCCTTGAGAGAGGTGTTGGTGACGAGGGTCGGGGCGCCACCAATAGATCTCGAGCCAGGTCTTGGCAGGCTACCGGTTGGGGTCACGGCAGGACGCCAAGTGCCGCCGCCACTAGGAAATAAACAAACAAGGATTTATTGAGCGATATTTAAAAAATGTTCAGTAACCAAACCCGGAAACCAAACCCCATAACATAAAACATAGACATAGAACTATATTCTATGTCTATGTTCCATGTTATGGGGTTTGGTTTCCGCACTTGTCCGTCAGGTGGACCATTGTGCGTGGGCCATAGCGACTGTTTAATGGTTATTCCAACTAAACCACCTCCCTCCAGAAGTTAATTAAATCTCCTGGTCTGTTCAGAACATCTGTGAAAAATCTGGGTGACCCGAGGGTTTCTGTTCTAATCTGGGTGACGCCTGTGCATTCAAAGAGCACGTGCTCGACGGTTTCCTCAGCCTCCATGCACGCCCTGCACAGAGGACTGTCTGGTATGCCTATTGCATGGAAGTGTTTGTTAAGCGAGCAGTGTCCCGTGATGGTCCCCGTCACCAGGCGCAGGCCGTTGCTGTCCAGGCGTAATAAACGCTTGGTTAGCCTGCTATCCAAGGATGGCATAGCTTTCTTGGACTGTCTGCAGCCCGGTGTCGAGGTCCACCAGTTCTCCGCTTGTGTGTGGGTGAACTCCTGTAGCCACCTGCGTATTTGGTTGAAGAGTATTGGCACGATAGGCTCGGGTCTATAGACTGCCGTGCTAGATCCTCTTCTAGCAAGTTCTTCAGGTGCGTCGTTACCTAGCGATCTGCTGTGTCCTGTTATCCATTGCAGTGTCACCGTGTTGCGACTAGATACCCTTAGTTGTTCAAGTGCATTGTGACATTCTAGTGTTAACTTCGAAGTAATATATTTTTCTGTAAGGATTGGAGAACTGAGGCGCTGTCGGAGAGTATATATATGGTGTGGACCGCTTGTATGATGCTCACACACAAGCATTCAGTATAAAGTATTAATGACGAGTACTTGACTGGCACCCTCAGGTTAGTAGCTGGATGAGAGAAGCCGAGGATCGAGTTGTATGTCCAGCAGTTAACTGCTAAAGACTAATAATGACAGCTACAAAATTGAAGCTTTACCGTTGTACGGTGAGCTCAAGGTTGCCCCCGGCTGCGCGGATGGCGTCCTGCGCCTCCTGATGTCTTAGCAGATATACTTCGGTGTTGTTGACGCGGATCAGCGCGTCGCCCGCTTGAAGACCAGCGCGCTCGGCTGCGCTGCCACCGTTCACCTGATTGACAAGAGAAAAGCAAAATGAAAAATTCTGCACCTCAAACAACAAGAGCTGAAAATTACGAATATTTCAATACCTACTATTTGCGTAGTAGTAGTACATACCTACTTTTGTATTTATGCACTTACTAAACGCTATTGTCTATACCCTACCTGTATCCTTTAGTAATGTATGGTACATTGAATGCGAGTACGGATCACGGAAGTGGGGGGCAGAGGGGGCCAAATGTCCCTCCTAAAATCAAACGGGGGGGGGGTGTGCCCCTCCCATTTTATTACTTGGTAAAGAAGGTTTCTTTATGCTATCCTTCACAGAGCTTGGTACAGACGCCAGCACATCAAGCTACCCGAAACTGTAAATTTTTCCCAATCAACTTTGAACCTTAGACATCAGCGATAAAGTCGAAAATCTATTAAATAAATTTGACAGATTGTATTAGCTTGATGTGCTGGCGTCTGTACGTAAGAAAAAATTTGCATTTTGTTTTGATGGAATTTAAAGTAAGTATTATAGTACCTACATTAAATCGTTTTTGTAAGGGGGTGACCAAAGAAGTTTGCCCCCCGTCATAAAGAACTTCGTTTTTGGAAGGGGGCGACCAAAGAAGTTTGCCCCCCGTCATGGAGTAGGTACTTCTTTTTTGGAAAGGGGTGGTCAAAGAAGTTTTCCCCCTCCGTCATGGAGTACTTCCGCGGTCCCTGAATGCGGGGCGCGGAAGGAAGCTGTCATGATGACGTCAACATGAGATCAGCGCAAGCGCGGCATGTCTGGATCGTTATGTAAAATAAAATAACTAACAACTTTTTGCCTTCACTTCCACAAAACTGTCGTAACAGGGACTTTGTAGTTAAATGTTACCCATAGATAGGTGGAACTTTATAAAGTTTGTACATTTTTACAAAACAGCTGCTCGATTGAATGCCAAGTGGGCACAATGCCAATTTTAATGAAAACACCATAGTAATTACGTAGGTAGTTTTTTTCACCGAATCACATTTTTACTTTATAAGGCTGGGAATACACGTCCGATTTTTTCATCAGGTAGTCTGATCCGGCTACATTTTGTTTGAACATTCAGTTCTGGTAGTCGGATAGTTTGTATTATTCTCATCGCTGGATCAGACTATCTGATGAAAAAATCGGACGTGTATTCCCAGCTTTAAACGTCTGAGATTATTGAAAGATTGCCTTCCTTTCTAAATGTACCATGTTTAATGTTTACAAAATAAATTGATATGTGATAAAATGTGATTAACCTTAGACCTAAACAAAAAAAATCATATGTATGAAAAATAGCAAACATTGATTTGTTGAATTTCTACGATTGGTAGTTTGGTACTTCGGTACGTCTCGCTTGCGTGCAAAGATTTATTGCTTAGCTGCTTTATATTTATAATATTTAGTTTTGTGAGCCCAATAGCGTGGCACAGTTTGACCAATGTCAAGTGTATAAATAACTGCAACAACTAGGCTAAATTCCAACTCGAATATGTTTATAAATTCCAGAGAAATTGAGTACATATGAGATAACCAATAGCTTTACCTACACCTACGGAACAAATGAACAATATTTATAGTAAGTAAGTATTTACTTACGGAAATATATCAAGCTAAATAGAACTTATTTAAATAAGAATCGTCGTTGTCAGTCGAAGAAAAAATAATGGTATATAGTTACCTACGTACCTATGTATTATCTGCTCACTGCTGACTAGCTGAGTCGTAGAAAACAGATTAATCTTAAGGTGACAATTCGATGAACAAATGAGCACTTTGAAACTTTTAACTACGCTATTAATTATTCACCACTCGAAACAAATGCGTAATTAATGGAACACCGTAGCAGCCGTTAATGTTATTTACTATCTCACGGTACCGATGGCAAACCCTAAATTAGGCAATAGATACTACACCACTTATTCTGTGAGTGTTGATGACGCAGATCGGTTTTGAAACGTAAAAACCGTATGTAATAAATCGGTTGATTATCTAACCATGCATGTATGAGTATGACTCATCAAACTGCAGCACTCACTAGCTTATCTTTTATGAGTATTTTAACTACTAAGGTAGGACCATAAGAAAGGACATCGATGATACTGAGTACCTACTTATGTTCTGTATGAAAGTAGGAAGATACCTCAGGGGCAACTGCTGGACATAGGGCTTCTCAATAGTTTTACGATGAATAGCAAGGAATGTAATTCTAATTCCATAAGAATGCACTAACAAGCATTTTTTCTAGAAGTAGGTACCCAAGAAATACATGATGTTGTGAGAGTCACCCACCCAATCAATATAATTATCATTTTTAGTTTCTTCTATTAAAATAAAGGCGTAAGGTGAGTGTGGGCAAGATCGAACGATTTTTTGATGAGATGAGCAGTGTTGTATTTGAAGTCTTGTAGAACAGTACATATTAGTATATGCAAAAATTTTTTTTATAGTGATTAAAGAGCAAAAAGTGTATTTTTCCATCACATTGATAACATCCTGCTAAATCTGTTAAAAGCAGAAAAAAATAATTAAGTAAAATGTTTTTATCATGAAACTGAAACAGGGGGAAGATGAAAGGGTGATGGGGAAAGATCGAAATAGTTTCTAAAATCGTTCAAATGATTATCAGACGTTGTTGGTGTTCATTAGTCTAAAGTTTGAAGTGCCCTTAAAACTCTCAACTGTCTGTAGTGTCCGAATACCTTTAGTTAACAAAGATAAAACGATTTAAAAAAAAACTATATCTATCTTACCCCACCGGGGGAACATTGAAAGTAGAGGTTCTTAAACTTTCCACTTTAATTGGATAAGGTTATACTGACAATAAAACATCAGTATCAGTCAAGTACCCTTTATCCTACTATGAAGATACAAAACAAAATTTCGCATCTTTCTTTCATCTTTGTCTTTTGAATGTTCATCTTACCCCGTCAAATATTGATGGGTAAAGACGGAAAATTGAAATAAATCCTAAAATAAGAAAAAAAGCCATATTTAGATGTTATAACACAACTAAGAATTACAAATAATAAGTAGATATTCCAATAAAACACTCATACCTACCACGTAATTAAAGTTACAGGACACGGGGTAAGATTAAAAAACTCGATTAACTTGCATAAAAGTCGATGTGCAGACATTTGCATTTTTCACACAAACCACTCACTAAGGTGTGTGTGTGTGACTGAGGTGTGCTTCGTTACAAAATAGCGGTCTTAACAATGTTGCCATCACTGCTAAAACTGCACAGAATCTGGCGCTATGGACGACTTTTTGTGTTACCCCGTTTTTCATCTTGCCCCCACTCACCTTACCTCAAAAATATACGTTTCATAATTTGTACAATATTTTATTTTATAAGTATTTACTTATCTATTATTATGTAGGTACGTAAATCTATTAACACAAACGTTTACCTACCTACCTACCGTTCTTTACGTCGATAATGAGTCAATTAAGTAATCACACAATGCACATGACACGATTTAATACCGACTGATACAATTCACAATCATTCATGTGGAAACCACAACAAGAACTGGCAAAAAGTGACACATCGCAACATATTATTATAAGTTGTCAAGACATTTTACTGATTAACCTTTCCCCTCCCTCCCTCCCCCCTCAAGCGTCAGGCATGTTTCCTTCCGCTTCGTTCACTACCGGTAATTGGTAGCTTGACCCTACCTGCCAAAGAATTAATTTTATAGATCTGCTACATTCATGGCGATGGCCAGACACATGCCTTGTAATAATTTGCACGCGCAAAAACTGGCATTCCGAGAGGGTCGCTAGCCAGGTGGAACTGCATACCACCTTGCCATTGTCCGGCCTATATATTTTTTTGTTTCGTAGTTTCGTAACGTATGTATTTATGTAATCATTATGACAATTTATGTCATCTGAATATTTATCTTATAGATACCTAAGTACCTCTTTGGATATTTTATTTCTTCAAAATCAAAGCAACACCTCGCTTTACATAAACATGCTTAGTAACCTACTTAGGTTACTAAGCATGTTTATGTAAAGCGAGGTGTTGCTTTGATTTTGACTCTTCGGTTTTCCTCGAATAATATAATAATATGTATAAAAAAGGTGCCTGACGCTCGTATTTTGAACTAGCAGCAGCCCGCGTGGTACCTACATAAATCAGCTATCTGCCAGTGTAAGTCACGTCAAAATCAGTCCAGCCGTTTCGGAGATTAACCGGAACAAACAGACAGAGAACATTTTTTTTTATAAACGTTTTTCTGTTATAAGTAGGTACCAACGTTCATATGCATTAAGTAAAAAGCTGTTATTTTGACATTCAAACAGACACTTTAATTTTATTTATTTGTAAGTATGTCGGAAAATCGGATCATCGGTCTATGGAAATTCTCAAGTGGCAAAGCAATTTTAATTTCCTTCATGCTTGGCATGTTGGCTGCAGCAGCTGGTCTTCGTCTTGATAATATCAATATGAAAATTGGTGCAATTCATGAATATGAATATGTCACAATTCTTAGTTTTTGAGCTTTTGTAGCATATATGCACACGTGCAGTGTATGAGTGTCCTTAGATCGGCCGCGGCGCCGCACGCGTGTTTCCCATATACGGCAACAGGAGTATAAGAACAAGAAATTAAATGCAACTCCGCCGCAACGGCCGGGCGGCCGCGCGGCCCCGGTCGAGGCCGCGTCTTATTATGTTTTCTTTATTGTCTTCCATTCTTCTCTCGAAATACGCAGCCGGTGAACACCACGACTTGCACGATTATCATCCTTTCATTTTTTGTTTAGCAAGCTTCTTAGCGGTTCTCATTGAAACTAAAGTTCTATGTTAGAGGTCCTAACCTTTTTTGGTGAAACCGCAATTTGTGAAGGAATAAGGGTTCTTCAATTAGTGCAAGTTTGCGCTCTTTAGCTAACAGATAGACGAAATTAGAGTAGGTATAGGAGTATTTGCTTGCAAAATTTTCTCTCCTGAAAATATTATGATGGCAGATGCCCAAGTTTTAACAACCGACGTGTTAATCTGTCCGTCACCTACTCACCTCTAATATCTTCATTGCACTTGACACTTGAGCATCTAAAATAAGTAGTGTGTCAAGAGACTGTTGCGGCGTACGACGAGGGTGTTATTTATTTATTAGTTGTTGTTATTGAAACTGGCTATATTCATATATCTTTAAGTACTTACATTATTTTATTAGATTTACATTATTGGTAAGGTGTCATCTACTTACTTACGTCTTTGTATTCTTTCTTAGTAGGTACCTATTCAACGTATTATCCATTAGAGTCCTATTTGTACGCATACGGTATTATTTATCGCTAGAAACCAGTGTGGTATGTAATTAGAATAGACAAATAGCGATAATCCACAGAAGGCGTTGTTGTCGTTGGTCGCCGTTCTAATTTCAAAACAAATCCCTGCCAGTACGTGACTCAGATTGTGTTCCATATAAACGACAGAACCCGAATAGTTACGCAACAACCAATGGCCAGCAAGCTCGACGCG
Organism: Agrochola lychnidis; assembly: GCA_963680765.1. Classification (NCBI taxonomy): domain Eukaryota; kingdom Metazoa; phylum Arthropoda; class Insecta; order Lepidoptera; family Noctuidae; genus Agrochola; species Agrochola lychnidis. Next base: position 15,955,446 of record OY796852.1, on the reverse strand, counting down.
ATTCCGGTTAATAAGAGTGAAACTGGTACGTGGCCGTGGACATAAACACATCAGCAAAAAATAGGGATTGCTGCCTTAGAAATAGTCTTCATACATACAGTACAGACAGACGGTGCTCTAGAATGCAGCACGATTTTAAACAATTCAAACATCAAACAAAGCTATCATATTCCAGATTTATGTTCACAGCCGGTCCTAATTAGGTTGAGCATTTAGACAATAGCTTTACGAGCTTTTGTTACAACTATATTAGGCTTATTTATTGAACTATAAAACTACCTAACCAAAATAATTTTAATAAGGTGCAAAGACCTATAAAACCTTAGGCACCGCTTGACTTGACATGCAACTTGTGTCTGAATGGATTATATTTCACAATCCCCTGGAGAAACCTATAAAGTTTATTGCGAAGTACCCACAAAACTTTAATTTAACTGTGCATATCCAATTTCTGCTTTAATACAAGGAGGCCAAAACGGGGATACCCATATAATATTCTTTCTTTGTCTTCAAGCATCAACAAAACACAGGAAAACAAATATTAAACGTTACACGGTTAAACCTTTATGAACGGTTTAAAAGGATGGAGGTCAAGTATTATTTTTAACTTTGCATAAAACGAATATGCACGTATTACAATAACGAGGAAACTGAAAACCGTTTATTGTTTAGAAGCACCCGAAGCACTAACATAATTTTCAACAGTAAAAATGTATAAATTATGGATCGTGAAAGTGTTTTACGAGAGTTCAAAATTACTGCAAACTTGCGAAGAACTATTATAACAATTTCAGAATCCAGACCAAGGCTTGGTCCCTAAAAATAAATAACAATTAACCTAATAATCAGAGTATTATTAACGAACAAGATCACAAATCAACCATAAAAAATTAATGACAAGCATAATATCAAATAATATGGCACTAGTATGGCAAGGCACTCATTAATCATTATATTTGTTCGAACGAAGAGATTATAATTTTAATTCATAATCAAATTGTTAATTGACATATTACAAGTTCAATAAACCGTCGTGGTACATGATTTGCTTGACATCTATTTAGCTAAACACAATCACGGAACATGATGAAAGTAACGCATTAACATGAAGAAGTACCGTTGGTAATGTTGGCATCAGGCAGGCCAATACCATCGTTTGCTATCTACTATTGACATTGCTAAACGTCATACCGATACGGCCAAGCGGTTCATGGCTAAGATAAAAAAAACAACAGCGATCCACTCTTTGCGATAATATAGGTATACATTATTATGTTCTGATGTATGGTACGCATTGATATTTCCCATGCTCTTTTAATTTTGTACTTTTATCCTATCTCCTATGAAAGTTTTTTGTTTTATTTGGATCGTTAATACTAATTCTATCCTCATTGCTTAACAATATGTTTGATAGTCTGTTATCCCCACTGCTTCCCCAAACAATCAGCGTTAAAATTGAGTTTTCCTTTTTTATTAAATAACTAGCTGCTGCTTGCGGCTTCGCCCGCGTGGACCTTAGATAGGCAATTTTTTTCTAAAATAAAAGTAGCCTAATTTACTCCTTAAAATATCAGCTATATGCCAGTGAGTCCGGTCAAAATCGGTCCAGCCATTTCAGAGATAAGCCGGAACAAACAGACAGACCGATAGACAAAAATGTTTAAATTCTTTTTTGTTGTAATTACTTATATACTTTCTACATATGCATTGAGTAAAAAGCTGTTATTTTGACATTACAAACTAACACTTAAATTTTATTTATTTGTATAAATAAACCCAGACATGATGTACAAAACGGCATACCTATCTACATACGTACGGGTTCAATAACATTTAATATTTCACTTCCATGTAGGCTAAGCTAATATTTTAATCGCGATTCTTTAATCTTATGGTTGAATCATTCCATTCGTTTACAGCGCTATTGTTCAATGAATATTACTATAATTATTATTAATCACAGTTCAGTTTCACATAACGGACTTGAATGACTACACTAGCACTTGCTACTGTTGACTGCAATAATTACTATCTCGGTGAAAGAATTATGGCAAGTAAGAATTTTGCACGTTCTTTTGGATTCGACCCATTTCAACTCTCAATGTTATGAAAAACACTTTCAAATAATATTGAAAATATAATGCATGTTTACAAAAGCAATGCATTAGGTACCCACATACACAAAAGTGTATTAGGACTTTCCTAATATTTTTTGTTACTTAGTGACGAGTGTCAAGCAAGCCCCAACGGGGTCAGCTAACAGTTAATGAGTTGGTAAAAGCTCCTTTAGATAACTTATCGTGCATTAACTATGTATCTTGCTTGTACTGACAGATACCTACATAGGAAGGTATTTATGTAGATCTGCTAACCTGGCTACATGGTAACTAACCGGCGCGACACCCTCATTGTGTAACACACTTTCAATCACAATTTGAATGTTTTTGAAGAATATTGCTGATCCTTATGTTTGAAAAAATGTGTCTGCTCAACAACGTAAATAACGCAATTAATGTTGTTGAACTGTCAAAATGAAAGCTATTGCTACTGTTAGTGTGTTACGCAATTACACATTCAAAAATTGGAATCCTAAACCAAAATCTTACCTATTTAATTTTTGATCGCCACGTACGGGTTCTTCACAAAAATCTACTCTCGGTAGTTTTATTGACTCTCTTTATGTAGATGTATGAATCGACCATAAAGACTACATAACAAATATAACGTGTGTTTGAAACTCTGCAATCGTCTCTAAAAATAGGATGAATTCAAATGCACATTTATAATAACAGGAAACCGATGTAGGACAACGCAGATGTGGTTACATAAGGGAATTAAAATCGTTTACCAATTAAAAAGATTATTAAGTCAGTAATTAGTATACTTGTTATTTTTAAGAGCACATGTATAATTTTGTATGTCTATTCTTATAGAAACCGTCGGGTGTCGCCTGGTTATCGTCTTCGTCGGTGCCCGCTGCCCGTCCGACGCGCGCGTGGGCGGACGAGAGCAAATAATATCTCTACTTGTTTGTGGACTTTGCGGTTATAATCTCTTATTGTTATATTAAAACGACATCAAAGATATACTTAATCGTTTCGACTTTCATTGTAGAGCTATTCATTAAATTAATAGTTTCGTGTTCTTTTATTCGTTGTGAATTTAGGACTCATAATCATTTCACATCCCACATAGTTATTATGCACTCGGATCTAGACTAGAGCTGTTTATGATCAATTGTTTAAAGTGAATTGAAGTAGGTAGTAGGTTACATTTACGGGCGCCGGCAGGTTTGTTTTCAGCGGGGTGCATCTTCAGCTCCACGAAGCGAGCTCGATCATTTTTGCAGTTCACCTCGGATATGTTAGGTTATCGTTTGTCCATTCATACAAGGAGTAACTTTGTTCACTTATGCAGAAAACCTTAAAAAAATAAGATATTTTTCCGTCTCACCTCGAATGGGATAGGTTTTATTTTGTCCATTCACGCGGAAAGAGGACTACTTGTGTCGACTTACACAAATAAGCTTAAGAATTAAGAAGAGTAGGATACAAGAGCGAGCGAAGCATTCGCGATAATGTCAGCACCCCGCCTAGAGCCGATTCGATTTTCAAAAATATGAATTCGGTACTTTGTCGACTAATGTACCTACAGAAGCTTAGAATTCAGGGATTGCAGAATCCAAGGCCGAGCGAAGCGAGCTCGAAAATTTTAGGATCTCGCATCGAATAAGTTAAATTCTCTATTATTGTGTTGGCGTTTTCAGATATTTCTTTAGTTCTGAATGTTTTGACACCTATATTTTATTTTGAAGCCAGGGAGGTGCAAGTGCACCTACTTGCACCCTTTACCGGCGCCCATGGGTACATGCGATCTTATTAAATGGACAATGAGCTAGATCTCTTGGTTCGAAGCCTGTTCTTTTCGTCGCGGTTTTTTGCTGCTAGATTAATTTCGCTCATCCAAAATGTAAAAGTGCCTGCCTACCTCTCCTCATCCATTATTATTATATCTACTGCATACCTAATTGATTAATATCTTCATCTCACTATAAAAGCTATTAGCTAAATATTATATTGCTATTTCGTGGTTCAGCTGCAGGCTGTGATTACAGAGCTTTAATTACAAACTTATTGACTAGTTTAATAACTGGATATTGATTCGAATCGTTTTGTTTACTGACCTTCTGAACGACGAGGGGTGTGCCGAAGTCTTTGCCGCCCTGCAGACGGAAGCCCAAGGGCTGCTGGTCGGCTTTGTTCAACCGCACAGTTAACAACTGTGCCATCTGTCAACAAAACACAAACAACACATTAGTCCATGTAAAAAACAAATAAATCCTAATCATCTTAATCCTCATTTGAATGTCCCTAATGATCAAAATGCCGCAGACGATCGGAATGTATAAATATAAATCCTATAAATCCGATGTATGTAGAATAATTTCTTTTCCTCCTTTTTCGTCTGAGCTAAACCAAGTACAAAACACAACTAATATGAGCTGAAACTAATGAACACGCAATTATTTGTCAATTTATTGTGTTGTCAAAGATCCGTTTGTGTTTGAAAACACGACATCTATAAACGTTCGCCAGGTAAAAGTCATTATCATTCCCGAAAGAATGAAATTGGAAAGCGCGTACAAATAATGATTAAGTAATCCGCTGTACCATTAGCCTGGCATTTGATCGACCCAATTGAAGATTTATTTTCTGTCGGGCCCAGCCCAGCCTCACTGACCGCGCACTGTAAGTATGCAGACATCTTGCGATCTATTTTATCTTCGATCAAGATCTAAGTGCAAACCAAAAGACATCAGTGAAAGGAGGCTGAGAGCGAAACTCGTTTATTTATACAAGGAATAAACAATAATCAAATCATTTATCGGTTTTCGGAGGTCTTAGATTTCTCTCAGTGATATTTTAAATTTGATTAAAAAAGTACTGATAGCATCGCAGTTCTCTAATGCTACATTCCTGCTCCATGTTGTGTGAATACCAAACGCGGAACGATACACATCAGCTGTACAGTGTACCGTACTTTTATTGTATGGGAGAATCTTTCGGTACGTAACAATAACAAGATCTACCCACTTACAAGTAATTTATTTTGCATGAATTTTATTAGGAAGAAATAGAACTAAGAGGGTAAAATTAAGCCTAGACTAGATAGTTACCAACATAAAATATATAGGTAGGTATTTATGTAAGTAGGTACCTACCTACCTAATCACAAGTTGTCAATGTTATCATCCTATTTACCAATAATTACCTTTGCCCTCTAGTCGCAACTTAATTAAAAGATAAATGGCGGCGATGCTTTATTATGACTAATATTGGCATAAAATAATTATTCCATAAACCTACCTACTGCAATTCTATTTTAGAGTTAACAACTATGCTACGGCTACGGCCAGCCCAGCCAGCATCCGTAGTTTTACGAGGAAGCTTAAACATCGTCCGAAACGAATCGCCGCCGGTCACGTTCAGCAAAATATCTTGAAAACTGAAATGCCATAAAATTATTTCGAGTGTTTTATATCTATCGCAAAAATGTTTAAAAGTTTGAAAAGTTGGCAATTGAAAAGTATCTGGCGCGATTTGCAAAAACACACGAGTTGAGACCAAAATAAAGTGCAATGCGATTTATGCAATTGTTTTTTTTTTCGTTCTGATTGTTGTGGCATTCCTCAGCCTTGCCCGCTGCAACGGCGCGGCGCCAATCAAAAGGTCGCGACACTCTTCAGCTGACACTTACGTCTTCATCAATTCGCTTCAATTCACAATAAAAACTGGTAAGTAACGAACTGAACAAGCCGTTTGTTGTTAACGAGGTGATATTCAGCCACCGATTTCACAATTGCATAAAATATTTGATATTGCTCATGTTTAGCAAGATTTTATTATCGTTGTTTAGGTTCGCTTCCTTAGGAGGCTTTCGTATCGGTTGAAAAACAATGGAAAATCTGGGCACGATATACTTATAGGCAACTTTTACATATACATTTTTCAGCATCAAAGAACATATACCTAAATAAGAATTTTCGACGTAGCTGCGTAGGCGGTCCGGGATAATTATGCTCATACATGCTACCGTGAGAGAAAATTTAAATAAAACCTACGCATAAAATAAACATTCTTTACTTACCAATAGATACAATAATTAAATTCAATAACATATCTTTTATATCTCTGATGCAGTGATGCATCTCTATTAATTACCATTATAAATGACTAATTTAAATACCTACCTATGTTATGTACTCGATTATAAAATACTATGTAAAATTAAGTATTCAAACCACGTTGTTAATAGAAAGATTATGTTCAGTTAGATATTTCAATAAGATAAAATAAACCTTTAATAGTCCGCGTCTCTCATTATAATTTCAAATAGGTAAGTTTGTTTTGTATCGATTTTCCTGCAATCATCTCGCATCTTCACAGCATTGTTGGCGCTGCGTTTACAATGTCATCTCGAAGCCTTTGTTCGTGATTGAACGTAGTTTACAGGGGACTGCCTTATCTCAAGAATGCTGTGTATGATAATTATTATAGCTTCTTTACGACTCAGACGGGCTTAATGTGTTTTTACATTCAATTTTACTGAGCATTCCAATAGGAATTCAAAATATGAAAGATACTTAATTATGTATTTGGCAAAGGAAAGCTTTTTGAGTTGAAAATATTTTATTTGCTTGTCCTATATCAGCTAATTGTAGTCGTTGGTCTAATTAAGTAAAGACTCCCTCGTTGGTCTAGTGGTCGCTCCCCGGGTTGGGCAGTGTTACTGGGATTTTCTATCTAGGATTTCTCAGTAGCAGCCCGGAGTCTGGATTTGTGGCCGGTTAATGCCAATAGGCTCGTCCCATATTACATGGGACTTAAACATAACTGGCGAAATGTGGGTGTACCTACTACAGGTACATACACCTCTGCCCAACCCTTCGGGGAAACAAGGCGTGATGTTGTGTAAAAAAAAGGTACCTGCACCAACACAATGTAATTAAACATACCTATTAAGTTCTTCCGTTACATTTTTTTAATACATAGCTCATTAGGTAATTGATATTGTAAAACGTTCTACATTTTACATTGCTTTTTTTATATAATAACAGTGTTTGCAGTAAGTAGCTGAAAAAAAAACATGTTATTTGTTAACCGTACCCCAACAAAAGATAACTTGATAGATTTGATAATAAGCGTGGTTTCTGCTATACAGTGTGAGTCTTCATAATGTGCACATATCGAAATGAGGGAGTCTATGCTTAATTTTATCGACGGAAAAAATGGTAATTTTTTTTTTTAGTTTAAAAAAAAAAAAAAAATTTTACAAAAAAATTTTTTTAAAAAAAATTTTTTTTTTCTCTCTTTTTATTATTATCTTATTTATAAATTTTACAATTAAAAATTGAAGAAAAAAATACAGATTTTTACTAAAAAAACATGTTTATCTTCAATTGAGGGTAGTTTTTTTCTCAATTTTAATTTTATGTGGACGGCTACTTACTTTCAATCATTATGGAGTTTGTTTCATCGCGATAGCTGATTCAGTTTAAAAGTTACACAGTTTTGTTACAATTTTTTTTTTAATTTCATAAAAAGTATAAAAAACAATATTTAGATTTTTTAAATATTTTTTCTGTCGTTAAAATTAAGCATAGATTTCCTCATTTCGATATGTGCACATTATGAAGACTCACACTGTATGTGGACAGGGACAACACCACCATACGATTTCCGCTAATACTCTGCAGTACTTCCAAGAATTATGAATGTAAACATATTGTTCAATATATTATTTTTACGTTTGATTTTTCTTCGGATTGTTAGTCACGCGTAAATCGATGACGTCAGCCTCAGTTGTGGCGATGGCGGCGGTGAGTAACCACGAAAGCCCGCGTCCGCTGTCGGTCACAAAAGCGATTACCTCGGTATTTAGGTGAAATGGAGTCTTTAGGATATGTTATGTTATGATTTCATCTCCCTTGAGACTAAGCCGATTGTGTTGGCATTCTTTCCAAAAAATATTTTCTTCCTCTCTGTAGACCAAAATTGAGAACGTCATTCTAGAAATACTACTATCCAAATTATTTACATATTATAATTAAGCCTAAAAGCACTGTCGGTGAAAACATAGAAAGCAAGCAGGCATCGGTCGAACAGTAAATCATTTTCTTTGCCAAATGAACGGAACCAGTTCTTTTAAACTAACCTCGCGAAGATTGAAACCGGTAGTTTAAATCAATAACGTTTATATTATGCTTGCATACAAACAATCGCCTTTAATTGCTATAATGAATACATTTTAAATGACTAATTATAAGTTTAAATGAGCGATTTTAAAGTTTGTAGAAGATGACAGAGCTATGAAAAGTTGAAATAATGTTCTAGCCAACTTTTAGCTTAGTTTTCCATAATAGAATTACCTAGACTACCTACTCATAAACTGAAAGTAAATGTACGGGAATATTAGCCAATAATTACCTAGTAATATTGATTGTTAATTTAACGAGGATGTGACAAGTTATACCTATACATATTAGAACAATGTTCTCATACCTGCGCAAGCGCATGTAGGATAGTGGGAACTAATGTGGGATGCGTGGGAGTCTCATTCCACAATATAAATAGAGTATAAATCTACCGTTACTTGAAACATCCATAGATTACAGATTAAAAAGGAGGTACTAGCTAGAAGGTGAGGTAAGATCATAACTTAGAAACTATTTACTAATCTTGAAAGTGAAATATTTACGATACAGAAGAAGTGATGGCATTCTGTATGTTGTAATTACAAAACACATACGTGTGTTCAACATTGTTTACTCAGCTGTGGCCTTGCGAGGTCGCGCTGTCGACGATGCCTCAAAGGCTAAAAAGTCGATCGATACTGTTAATAAGTGCGAAACGATAATGTCGAGAGCGTGATCAATAAACCGGCGTGGGTGTACAGCGCAGCTTGTGCATTGGGTTGCGTATGAGACAAACGCATATTGCATGCCAGAGCAGAGTCCGGTCAGGCTCAGGCCGTCGAGGTGCCGAGGTGTCGCAACGTACGCTGCTGAACTATTCGAACCAGCTGACGCGACATGGCGCCGTCAAACCGTTCGTGCTGCAACTCGACTCACCGATGAATGATGTTGCATATTTTATTCATTTACAATACACTATTTTTACTCATTACTTTGGCTGACAAACAGCCCTTGTGATCAATTTGGATTGCCAGTGTTTATTTAGAGAAATGTTTTCATCCTTAGTTAGTACCTACTTACGGTGGGTGCATGAAATCGAAAGTGTCGAATCTACCTACAGCTACGCTACGGTCAGACTACAAAGATATATCAGTTTTCTCGTTTGGATACATAGTAGGTACAATTATGTTGATACCTACCTATTTGAATTGATTGGCGTGCCCAGTATAAAGCCTTGTGCAGACTGGCGCGATGCCACTCTAACAATACAACTTCTAAGAAAACTTCACGCTAGAACAATAATTACCAGGTATCGCGTCGCGCCAGTCTGCACGCGGCATAATGATCCACTGCAATCCTACCTATACAAAGGATCTACATTTCTACAACCTTCCTTTTATCGATCATGCGGGTGTCGATACAGAAATCGTTAAATGAATATGGCATAGCACTATAACAGAACATCATACTATTCATTTAGGTTAAAAGGCCATAAAACTGCGAATTTTGCATACCATTTCGGTCACTTTGTTTATATAGTGAAGGTATTAGCATACATTCTTTATCTTTAGCGTTTTGAAAGACTCGCTAAATATTGACAAGCTACGGTAGTTGATCGTAAGCTCTTGGATATAAAGCCCAGTTTGTTTCTTCCCACACAAATAAAAAAATGGCTATAAAATCGGTTATGTAGCAGGATTTTTAGCGTATTTTTCATTTGGTGTTTAAATTTAGTTCAGCCTCACGTTATTTCTGTAAGCGTGGTGTCGATTGCGCCGCTCGCGCAGGCGTAAACTTGGCACTAACACTGCCGGTCGGCTGTCAACGTCGCCGTCGCACGTCGCTCTCTAGGATTTAACGTGATTTAACTTCTTACAGCTAAATATGAGGTAACTTGTTGTAAACTGTATAGGTATTAATGTCAATAACCCCCAAACTGCAATGTAAAAACCTTGGTGCGTAAATATAGAGCGGTTAGGAAAGAGTTGGCGATCTGCCATCGCGTCGTTCGGACGCCTCACTGATAACGTACTTCACAAACATAATAACTATCGTATTTGATTACCTATCCTAAGATAAGCTAACCAGTGCAGAAGCAGTGGTAGTAGCTCAGTTATACTGATAACGGCCCTGACTTACCGACCGAACATTGATGTTTGGGATTTCGGTTAACAAACATGAAACACGTGTTTCAGGATTTATGAAAATTCTTCCCCAAAAGGAGATAAAATAGAAGATGAAAGTTTGAATGGGATATTCCAAATCTACGCGGACGAAGTCGCTGGCAAGTGCTAGTGTAGTCTGGAAATAGTTACAAACAATTGTACCTAAATAAAAATGCGGGAAGTTTTGTTTGAGTTTGTGAAAATTTCATGTTTGCGTTGGATTGTTTTCGCATCCCAGTCCAGTTCCAAAAAATCTAAATTTGTACTTGGCACTCTACGCCTGACGAAAAGTGGGCGTGACAAAAGTTATGTGACAAACATATAATCCACTATTAGGTATATGAGAATTTGGTACAAAGTGATTGCCTAATTAAAGTACCTAGGTAGACGACATCTCATAAATCCAGATTGATGGTATAAATGAAGATTTAACAAGCGTTGGCATCATCGGTTAGAGATCTTTAGTTAGTTGTCTTTCGCGTCACGACACCAAAGGCAAAATATTGGAGTGAACAGCTTGTTTAATTTAGGTTCCTCCTAAATCTCCACATGCTATCTTTTGTAGCGCAAGAAAAAGACTAACTCAAAAGTTAAGAGTTTGACATTTGATTTAAAAAAAAAAATCTGTAGAATTCCATCATTAGTGCCTTTCATAACGTAGACAAAAAAACCAATAAGGTTAACATGTCGCGTCTACTGACGTCTCTCCCAAGTCTCCACTTTAATGACGCGCATTTTCAGATACGTAATAAAATAAAAATAACATTCATTGATGCGAACACCAAGTTCAATGTTATTGTGCTTAAAATACTTTACACACAACATTGCTACGAAATTATTTTTGTCATTGAAAATACTTAGCGTAACAGCCAGGCGAATTTTTAGAATAGCCCCGGCTGTTATGTATGAATATGTAGCATCATATGTGTCAAAGTAAAGAGAAGTTTTGGCAGACCACCAACAATACTATCTCTATCCAAGAATCTACGAAATTAGACGAGACCGTAACCATGAAATTAATTTACCTACGGTCATTACACGTCTACCTAATTCAAGATTTTAATAAGTAAATTATTACTTTGAAATGTGATACAAAATTATTAGAAAAAACCCAATTTAGGATGAGAGACACTCATGGAACTAGATTTCCTTTTTCAGAGTGCTAACAATCTCACACATGATCTTGACACGGCGGCACAGATTCATTGCATTGTATTTGCAGATATCTCCTTACGAGCATTTTGTGGTCATTCCGAGAAGTTACATACAAATATGGGCTGATGTTGACGTCACCTCGTTCGACGCATATGAGTAACGAACGAAATAAATAGCCACGTTATTGTTCTGGACCAATTCATATATCATCAAAGTATGTATGAGTTAAGGCTCCTGGCTGTGAATTCACTCGACAGAGTTTAGGTAAATTCTTGCGATGCTATGTTTGTGTGCACCGTTCACGCACACACGCCTAAACATCGAGCGTAGTGATCGCTTAAACAGTTTTGATCCTATAGACGGTATTTTGTTAAGTTACGTAGGTACGCTTATGAAATAAGTCTGGAATGTTTGTGTATATTCGTTTAGTATATTTATAACAATTCTGTTTTATATGGAATTTTATACTTTTTTTATGGAAAACATGAAAAATTATTACCTACATGTTGAGTTTTATAGGTTTATGGGTTTCATAAAGGGGGTCGAAATTTTCATTATTTTTGCGATAAGACACAATTTTCGAGATATAAGCAAAAGAACAGAAAAAAGATAAAGTACAGTTTTTGCAACTGAATGAGTTATTAATTTAGTGAAAATGAAAAATTCGCTATTCTGAATTTGACTTTTTTCACCTAAAATTTTGATTGGTGCCGATTCTCTTATACACCGAACTAAACTAACTAAACTATCACTAAAATTTCTTACTTTTGACTATGAGAATCTCAAAGCTATTGGTGCCCTTGATCACAAACTAAACTAAATTTAAGTTCAGTGCATCTTTTTCTTACAATTTCATTAAGAAAAGGATAGAAGATAAATTTTAGTTTAGTCCTGTCAAATTAATCACCGCCTATCACTCTCCATACAAGTTTAGACGTGATTAAAAACTTGCCGACTAAAATTACGTCAATTAACGTCAAGCGCTGATTAATTTGACAGGACTAAACTAAAATTTATCTTCTGTCCTTTTCTTAATGAAATAGAAAGAAAAAGATGCACTTAAATTTAGTTTAGTTTGTGAACAAGGGAATCGGCACAATTATGCAAAATAAATTCTCTAAGTTTAAGAAAAATTTTGACACATCTGAATCAAATTTGACAATCGCGATTCCACACGTGATATCTAACCATGTGAATCTTTTTAGAGCCGGAGGCGCGCACGCTCGACGTGTTTTATATGGAACTTTTCACTTTTTGTATGGAAAATAAGAAAAAATATTACCTACATGTAGAGTATAAGGGGTTTAAGGGTTTTATAAAGGGAGTCGAAATTTTCATTATTTTTGCGATTGGACACACCGTTTTCGAGATATAAACAAAAGAAAAAAAAAGATTCAGTACTGTTTTTGCATGTGAAATCGAGGTGTTGGTGTGAATTTAAAGTTCATGACAATCAATTTTATTCCACACGTTTTTAATCGCGAAAAATAGTCAGATTCGGTTAGAAAATCTAAATTTTAAGTGAAAAACGTCAAATTCAGAATAGTAAAATTGCTATTTTCACTAAATGAAAATCTCAGTTCCATCTTAGTGCTGTCAAACTAAAATCTAGTTAAGTTGTGTCACTTTAGTCTATTTCAGAATGGGAAATCGTCGTTTGACAGGAATAAAACAAAATTTTGGTGATTTTTAGTCTAGTTTAGAGGCATTTGTGACAAGAGAATCGGCACCATGTCTAGCTAAATCTGACTATTTTTAATCGCGATTAAAAAGGTGCGGAATAAAATTAGTTATCTTGAACTAAAATTCACACCAACACCTCGCTTCAGGTGCAAAAAACAGTACTGTATCTTTTTTTTTTCTTTTGCATATATCTCGAAAATGGTGCGTCCAATCGCAAAAATAATGAGAATTTCGATCCCCTTTATAAAACCCTTAAACCCCTGACACTCTACATGTAGGTAATATTTTTTCTTATTTTCCTTACAAAAAGTAAAAATTCTATATAAAACGTCAAGGCTGCCCCCTGTGCGCCTCCAGCTCTAAAAAAAATTCACGGGGTAGGGCAAACAAGTACCACATGGACTCGCGATTGTCAAATATAATTTTAGTGTGTCAAAATATATTTAAATTTAGAAAATTTTTGTTGCAGAATAGCTTCAAGATTTTCATAGCCAAAAGTAAGGAATTTTAGTGATAGTTTAGTAAGTTTAGTTCGGTATACAAGAGAATCGGCACCATATTGCCATCTTAGTGCTGTCAAAATAAAATATATTCTATAATTATTTCACGATGGGAAATCATCGTTTGACAGGAATCAACGAAACTTTGGTGATTTTTAGTCTAGTTTTGAGGCATTAATTTGTGACAAGAGAATTGGCACCAGTATCCATAAAGGGATCTGAGACACTTGCGCGAAATACATTTTCGCGAAAGACACTTGCGCGAACCCACTTGCGCGAAAAAGTTGCGGAAATGAGATTTCTTCATAACATCACGCCATCAATTTCAAAGGGCCCAACACTTTGAAATTGATGGCGTGATGTTATGAAGAAATGTGAAAATTTTCGCAGCCGCCATCTTATATTTACGTTTTGACATCAAAATCTGCTTTAGAATCCTCAAAAACTATGAAAAAGACACCCATGACGAAAAATCTGAATATTGTCACAGCCGCCATCTTGGATTTATATTTTGACCTCACTATCAGCTTTAGCATCCTCGAAAACTATGAAAACGATACCCATGACGAAATATTTTTAAATGTTCGCAGCCGCCATCTTTGATCTTTATTTTGACTTAAAGTAGTCTTCAGTAGCGTTAAAGAAACTTCGTTCCAAAAATACTTCACTTATTGCTACAACAGCATATAGGCGCGGGCATATCGGTGACACGAACCCATAACTTTTTCCCCTATCAAAAATCACTCAAAACTATGAAATCTAAAGTCAAAATATAACTAGTGAACCCAGCAGGCAGATGTTGTCCTGCGACAACAGCGCCACGCGAGTCCAACTATAGTTATGAACCATCCAAGTTACACAAAAAGAATTAAAAAAAAAACATCGAAATCAGTCAAGCCGTTTAGGATAAGACGAATTACGAACACACGTACACCGGTATTTTATTTATTGCCAGGCATGCAAAATTTTAATGTTCTTCAAAAACAAGCAAAGTACTTTAAAATAAAATGCGGATCAAAATGTGGTAGTCGACGTACAATTTCTGGAATATGTTAACATCGGACACGTACGTGCGTGTGTGCGTGCTGCGACGCAAAGTGATACGTCCTCACGCTGGGAAGGTCCGTTCGCTACTGACGGAATAGATTTTCCGCGATCGTTTATATAGTTCACTTTGCCATTTATTTACGTAATGAAGTAATTGTTTATTTATAAAATAAAATTTAGATTCTATTAAACAATTAACTTAAAATTAATATATAATTTTTAAAATTTCTTAAAAGTGTTTCTAAGTATTAGAAAAAAATATTTATTTGGCTTGAAGTTTTGAGAAAGTTACATTATTTCAACATTTTTTTTCTGCTATATTTTGTATGAAAGTTGAAAAAAGTGGTTCCCCTATGTACAAGTAGACCATATAATGATGTTGATGGTATTTTTTAATTTTCAACATCAAAAGCAGTTTCTTCTAACGAAACGATCAAACGTCAGTCTCGCGTCATTTTTTGGAAAACTTGTTGCGAATTTTAGTGATTTCCCACGAATCCTTAATTTATTTCAAAAATCCCTTTCCCCTATGTACAAGACGAAGAATTGGACTTTTCAAATCACAAATAATTTTGTTTAAATTCTCGTCCCCTTTCTCACAACGAATAAACAAAATTGATCAAAATCAGTGATTTCGTGCGGTGCGGCGGCACGGAGCCTTAAGCAAAACGGATGTGCACGACTGATCCCGGTGCCATATTGACATCTTTATGAATGACACACAATTCAGTCTGTATCTAACTAGCCGACAACAAAAGTTTTATATCTGCCCACGTCTTCTACTGACCTGATAAGTGATACATACATAATACTGACACATTTATTTTGAGCAATATTAAATAGACTCTGGTAAATCTCTGTAAAATCAGTGTCAGTACCTTATGAGTATGACCTACATATCGCACTATGATATTATGAATACATAATTTACCTATAGTACCTACAGTGTGTCCCTAAATAAAGTGCACAAGCAAAAATGGGTGAAACTATACTCCGTTTGAAATAAGATTAGACATTCAAACAAACCTTTTTTACAGTCCGTTCAACCGATTTTGACTTCTATACCGTAGGCATAAGGATGGCATTAAAAGCAAAAAAAGTGGTTACAAACCAACTGTTTACTGCAGCTGTCATTTGTCATGTCACCAACGCAATAGAAGTCAAAATCGGTTGAACGGACTGTAAAAAAGGTTTAGTTAAATGTCTAATCTTATTTCAAACGGGGTATAGATCATTTTGAATCGACAAAAAATTTGGAAAAAGAACGGTACGATGTAATAATCGAAAATTGAATTGAAATTTCTTCAAAGAATCGTGTTGTTTTATTTGATGACAGTTATTATGTTTTTTTTTTTTGTGCTATATGCAACATCAACTATCAGCCATCATTATTCATTATTTAAAAAAGTTTTTCTAATTTTTTTGTCGATGGATAGGTAATGATCTAGTAATTAAGTTAAAGTGCACAATCAATTTTCGTTTGTGCACTTTAACCAGGGACACTGTACCTATAGTTCAAAAATGTCTTTACAAAAGTTGGCCAGGAGTGCAATATTCTACTATCATACTACCTAGACCCATCTATAGTGAAAGTACCATCAAATTTTATGGTGCAATAGAATCGCAAGCGCACACAAACATCGAAATAAACAACGATCAAAGAAAAAATCTATAAGTTCAAAGGTTAATGGAGGCTAATTGTGAACCGATACGAACGAGTTTTGTTTATGACCCACTTTGAAAAAGGAAGACGCAGTCGCGCATTTTCATTCACAGAGCAGTCGAAGGTGTTCTAAAGTCGCAAAAGTAGGCTGATCGAAAACATCAGAGGAGACATAGAATGGGGCGATCAGCAGTTTAGTAATTTTGCAGAAATATGATTTTTGTAGTAGGTTTCATTGTTACTTACAATCAACAGAGAGTTATCGCCAAATACTTATCGTTTATTGTTTAAATAAACAAGGCAAGCGAATTATCTTATGAAGGGAGAACTAACAAGAGTTAAATCGCAGTTTTTGAAACATATTTCTATGGAGAAGAATCTCCATCGCATCGAACATAACGATGAACAATTGTGGATATTCCACAGTAAATGAATACAATATCAAAAGGCGAATTTTACTTTTGCAAGCACTTGGAGCACCTTACAACCTTTCCTTCACCTCAACCTGAACGATGAGTTCACCACAAATATTTGTATAAAGTATAAAGAACACCTTGGACAACAAGTAAAAATGAAAATATGCGAAATGTAAATATGGTATCATACTTAACAACAACTTATGCGTAAAAGTGCAACAGAATACACAGTGATGTAGAAGAAATAAGGCGCGATCGACTATGAGTAATCTAAACCGTACCCAGACAGACGACCCTTATGATTCACCGCATAAGACCCAAGAATTAAGAAAACATGAAAATAAAAACCGAGGTGAGGAATGTCAGACAAACAAAAAATATTTGAGGATATAAGCGAAATTCCGAATGATCTTCAAAATAATTACCTAACCGCTTGACCTCGATTAATCTGTAGATACAATTTAATTTTAACTCCGAATAACAGTTTAGCTAAATTTTGAGAATGACTTTGGAATTCCTTCCTCCTTGTCAATATAAACAAACCTGCCCAGATAAACACTACTCTTGCCTTGTATTCCTCAGTTACATGATGATAACAAATTACGCCTTAGTCTAAATAGAAAACAAGTTTGCTCTATCGATAAATGAACTTGACATTTGCATGTAAATTGTTATGGAAAAACGTAAACAGGTGTGAAGATTATGAAAACACAAAGAAAATTGTGGAAACATACGGTCATTTAGATAATTCCTCAGACCTATCAAGCTATAGTAGGTAATAAAGTGGCGCCTATGTAGTAGATTACAGTAATGTACACATGTATTAGGTATCAAATCACTGTTGTGGATAAATAATGATAGATTATTAGTAAAGCTCAACGTTAATACCAGCCGTTTTTCTTGGGTATCTTCCATACTTCGCATAGATACTATTTATATTGATGATATCAATAGCTTAATGCTTTGTGCAAAAAATTGGTTATTCTGTGATATTTTGGAGGATGCTATGCACGCGTTTGTAAATAAAGATATAAGTTTTAACTACCTACGTGTGTATAATTTGATCAAATAAACGGAAATATATTAATTAATCATGAGCTATGCACCTTGCACTATTTAAGATGGTACCGTGTCTGCATTTAATTATTCCTACTATAAATTGTCTACTCAAAATCAAGCAAGCATTTATTTTCCTTTGAATTAATTAATGACTCAATGTCTAAGTACGCAAATTAGTTGGAAATTGGTTGATTCGTAACTTGGTCAAGTAGGACTGGTATTAGATATACAGGGTGTTTGGCAGAACGTTGAACATACGAAAATGGTGGATAGGTGGGGTCATCTGCTACTTACTCAGCCCTAATTTATTTGGCCCTGGACCCCGAATATTCAAAAAAAAATTATTTTTTTGCTTTCTTCTTGTTTCACCACTTTCTGAACTTTAAAGTGTAATTTTTATTAAAAATGGGGAAAACCGGCAATATTTTTGTTTTTTTTTAATCTTAAATGTTGGCAAATTCTTATAAAATTATTGCTTTATTCAGATGTTAGCTAGAAAAAAGTTATGAGTCCTCAAACTTACAGAACGATGTAAAAAATACTTAAATCTTAATTTCAACTTGCATTAAAAAAAAAAATATCCAGGGGAGCCAGGGACAAATAAATTAGGTCTGAGTAAGTAGCAGATGACCCCACCTATCCACCATTTTCGTATGTTCAACGTTCTGCCAAACACCCTGTATAACAAACTGGTTAAATGTAACAGGAAAAATATAAATAAGTAGGTACATACGTATATAGACATTTACGTAGTTATTTATTTTCATGACAATAATGCGGGCCGATGATTTCATGCAAAAGCTAATAAAGGAAAAACATCTGGAATTATTTTAATATGTTACATCGAATATTGTTACATTTATGGCTAAATGGCAAAAATCATTTCAGGAATTGGATCTAAAGAGCCTGCATAGTCCTGCCTAATTCCTGAAAGCTCTAATTTCTGTATGTTATTGTTGATGTTTGTGTTTTACTGACTGGATACTTCATTAAGAGTTAAGTAGTACAAGAAATCTGTACATAAAACACCAATTGGTATTATTTGTTATAAGCTTTTATTTATGTACTTAACTATATATACAATAATGCAAATCATCTAAATAATGAACGTCAAACAAGTGAGTTATCCGCAGTGAAAAATCAGAAATACATAAAATAATGATGCAGCAAAGCCTTGCATTATAAAATCAAAGGGCTTGCAAGTATGAACGTTTTAAAATTCCCTTAGTTTGGGCCGTTGCACTCTGGCTGCGGGACTCGTCTAACCGGCCCGCTATCAGTCCGCGGTTCGATTCATCGCGCGCCCGTGCCCAATGTGCTGGGATATCACCAATCGTAACTGCAGGCCATATTCAAACTTACTACCATGGAAACGGCTCTACTGGTAGGTACTTAAACTACCCACTACACCGATAGCTAACGAAGTGGGTACCGAAGGACTCCATGTTAGAAAATGAAACTTATTTTTTATTATTTAGCTAAACTTCGGGGCAAATTGACATATAGGTTTACTGAGAAAGATCGATCCTTCTTTGTTGATAATCAAATCAATCGCCATTCACCATGGTTGCTCAATGCATGATTGTTCCCCCCAGTTTCATCCGGATTTTGTGTTGGTTTTTAATCAGGTTAAAATAGTTCAATGAAATATGTATTTTTTGGATATGTGTACCTCAGATAAACATTTAGAAAATATTCTACTGTTACCAAGCACCCTATTATAATTAATTAGAGTTACACATTGAATATCATTGCAAATACTCAGCTAGACGAGCTCTATAATTCAGTCTCAGCATGAGATGCATACATCGCACTAGACTACTCTTTCTCGGATTCCCAACATAAACTACCCACATACTATCATAGGATAAAATAAACATATTCAAGGCTATCGCATTACCAACGTTACCGAGTTCTTTTTAAATAGATCAATATTTTCTAGCTATTTTCGCAAGAGGATGTTTATCATGAGAAATCAATTGAACCACCTGCTTTCAACCACAACAGCTTGATGGATGGAAAAACGTTTTGAAAATATTTAACAGCATGTTTTATGTAAATATTCGTGAGATCTGATTGTATTTAGATGGGTAGGTAGATTTAATTTAAAGATACATCGAAACTAAATTGCACTTCACGATTGTTGTTAGTATACAGGAAATCGAGTCGTTTGCTGAGATGTAGATAATTACTCTGACAATGAAGCACAAATGCGGTAATATTGTAAGGTCCAGCACCTCATGCGGTCTAGCAATAACTCCAATGTTTCCCGCTTCGACTCTTCAGTGTAATTGGCAATTAGATTTGCAGTACTTGCCAACAACTGTTAGTAAGTTTTTATCGACAATCGCACACTGGACTGACTCACTGGCTGACTGGCCGCGACACCCCGGCCAACAATTGGCGCTTATGCAATTGACCAGGTTCCAACATTGGTACTTTAGTTCGGTTTGGGCCTAGATGTTAAAAGCTTATAAACGTATGCGTAGATTTGGTATTTATTTTAAAATTAAGTCGTTTTGTAGAATGGCTGCGCAAGCCAGCCTAGGCAATACACATCCGGTGCTAATAGGATAATTTTAATTATTATCATATTTTCATAATTAGTGTTGGTTTGGCTAGGCGGTGTTAACGTATGTCGTTTATCCGTCAGTCTGTATAATTTATCCTGAACCTAATTTAGTTTTGTCCGAACTTTGGTCGGTGTCTTCTCAAACCCTGGCCTTACTCTCATCATGTGACAGTAGCTGAAAGTCCTCCTTGAACTTTCACACTAGTTTTAAAAATATCGGACGAGACAATCATCCCTCGACCTGAATATTGGCAGGGTCGACATCCCACAATTTGTTTTATAAGCATCCGTTAGTATCTACGAATATCTCGAATTTCCCACAACCTCCACTGGAAGCGTACTCCCAATTTAGCACATTACTAGCGCTATATTCTGAGAACAGCTGTTTATTTTAAAACCGCGATGCGGTAATACAATATATACAGGGTCGTCTCGTCCTCTAGACTATATCTAAGGGAATAGGTACTCACTTCGGCGGCCGAAAGCTCGACGATCGGGGTAGTATTCTTCACTTAGCACTGTCAATCACTGGTTCAAAACAAGGCGCGCGACTGTTTCTAAATTGGCGATCGCGCTCGCGAGTTATATTTAGAGCGGTAATACGACACCGGGCACAGGCGAGAGTCGTTCGGTCGTGGAGCTGAGGCGAGCGGCGGCGCGCGAGTGAGCCGCGGCCGAGCGCGAGCCGCCCCGCCCCCTCGCCCCGCCGCGCCCGCGCAGCCTCCCGAGGACGATACCCTCGCAAACCAGCTACGCTAACATCCCTTTGTGCAGCTTAACACACAGCGCTACATGTAACACTGTACCGACAGCCGACTTACTCGAGGGCCCACGTATCGTCGAGACCCTTGACTTCGGACTTCACCGTCTTCAAACCGAACTAGGCTTTATATCGGGTGGTGCAAGATGCAATACGTAATGACATTTTCGCGAAGGCTTTATTCCATAATCCTCGAACACTGACGTAAAGTTGTTGGCTGCAGATGTTTTATAAGGATGCGTTTCGGAAAATATGCGCAGACGCAGACTACATCAGATTATATGCCACTTACCCCTTAACACCACCGGATGTCAGATGCAAGGACTCCATACCTCAGTTGTCGATACCCGTCCACGTCTCATCGTTCACTTATAGTACTGTCAGTGAACTCTGTCCTGGGGAAGATGTATGGGGAAAATAAAACTGATGCATACGTTTGGATATAAAACATTATATTCACTCGCTCTCAGACCATACAACAACCGATCCGCAAACACCTCAATAATAAACTCTATAAAAATAACTTAGTTAATCTTCGACTACTCCTCTTCAACCTCGTCATCTGTTGTAAATTCACTTTCGTTGGCTCCCTGTGAAAAAAAAATTGCTCAGTCAGATGTCTTTCCAAAAAAGCAAAAATTTTGTTTTGGAATTCAAACTTATATAATCATAAATCCAAAAAGGTTTCCGTTTTCGTCATTCGGATAAGGATCGTGGAATTGCATAACAACCGAAAACTTTTGTTGTTACTAAAAATTTTCCTTGTTGTGATTTACAAAACAAGGAAGAATAAAAGTTATAAATAAATTCTTTATTGGCATACAAATTGGCGTTATTTTAACGGGTCAACTACACACCTACCATAGATTATTGAAATAATTTTTCGGATTGTTTATAATATGTCACGGGTTTACCCGCGTCAAATAAAAACCGATGGATATACCGTGGTTTTGAAATAAGGAAGCATTAATTTAATAAGCTTAGGGCTGGCACAAACTAACAGTGGCTCAGATAATGAGGACGTAAATTATTGAATGCATAAAAGAAAATAATAAAGATTATAATGAGTTAGCCACTAAACATTCAATCTATTGTTAAGTCAAATCTGATGCCAACTGAATTAATTGGCTGTTGTTATTTCGGTCACCCAATCATAACATGCAAGTCAACCGAGATTTGACAGGTTTACTGATGACAGGTTTTATTAGCCTTTAGAAACCAGGGGATCATTGGTGTGTATTTTTTTTAATGATAGGATTGGAGCTCGGGTGTAGCTAGACAGGGTCGTGGCAGACCGCGGAGACAGATGGAGGCGGGACGTCTGAGAATGATTATCCTCAAGAATTTGCGAAAGAAGGTGCTATATCGAGAGAAGTGGAAGAAATGAGCGCGACTACTGAGCATGAGACCCTAGATGCGGATGGAATGCCCAAGTAGGGTAGTTGGGTTATTTCTTTAGGAAAGTCTTAGTAGCACCCTGGAGCCTAATGTCTGAATTTACGCTTCATTGATGCGTTGATGATGATGACGTTGTGTATATCTACATAATGATAGATGTATTTTTCTTTCATTTCTTTATCAATCATACCTGATCATCTTTATCGGTGTCGGAGTCGCTGAGGTCCCACTGCGGGTGCTCGGCGGGCACGGCGGCCGCCTCCTTCACGTCCAGCTTCATGTCCTGCTGCTGGTCCATGCCGATGTACGAATCTGTGCGATACAATAACAAGTGTAAAAAAAAGCTTAAAGAAGCTAAAAGTCACTTGTTTTCCCGTCATTATAATCATTTGTTTGTACAGGACCAAACCTGGGAACCTTCTAGTTATGAAGATATTGAAGGTCAAACCAACTTTTTTTTACTTTTCAGTTTTAAAGGTTATTACTTAACTTTAAATACCCCCTCAACTCTTGCGCCGTTGTATACGGGGGTAAAAACACTGTTTACGGCAACGCGCAATGGGACATATGGGGATATGATATGCCCCATTGCGCGCTGCCGTAAAGTGTTTTTTTAAAACCAAAAATAAAGGTCGTTTCCCAGCAATAATTTATCCTTATTGTAATCTAGTTTGATGTATAGAATGCGTAGATAACGGCTATGTGACCAGGGTGGCAGGGACATCGACGCGAATTCTGTTACCATGGATTCAGTCAGATAAGACACCTTGTTTTTTGACCACTTGTCATAATGAGTGATTAGTCAGAAAACAAGGTGTCTACCTGACTGGAAGTCAATTGTGAGAGTATCCAGGAACTTCTAAACTACCTAGGATATTTATAGACGTATAACTATGCATAAATTAGGCATTATAGATAATTATCTATTCAATTGTATACAGTAGTATTCTTGAGGCGTTCCTGCAAAAACACTTCATCTACGCCGGCCGAAGTGCGTGATGTGCATTAATTGTGTTAAGAAATGTCACTGTGTTTTATAAATTGTTCTTTTCCATACAAATACTGTCCCGGTCCATGGAGTTTCCGACACTTTATGGGAAACGTAATAATAGGCTACTACACCAAAAATAGATGTTTACATATGGTACTAAATCCTACAAATAAGTATACAAAAAATTCAAGGTCTCTTGGAAGACCTAGAACAGGCTTGAACAAAGCGTGCATTCAGGTACCTGATTTCAACCCACTCTTTCGAACCACTGTTGTTTACTGACTCGACTGGTATGATTTTGCATTATCGGCTCGACTGTTTTTTTTTTACTATGAAACATTGGAAAAGTCTGTTTCCATTTTTGCAAAAAAACGATAAGTTCTTGTTTTCACATATCGGTTAAAAAAGTCAAGGAAATTTCGATTCTGTACGCAAAATACACTCTCGGACGTGGAATTACAGACTAGCCCGTTATACTATACTATACTTATCGGTTATAGCATACCTGATCTAAGGCAGCAGGCGAGGGTGTAGAGGCCGGGCCAGCGCGGCGCCGTGAAGCGCAGCTGCAGCTCGTGCGCGTCCACCAGCGCCGTCACGTGCGCCGGCGCCGTCAGCAGCGTGTGCGACTTGCGGTCGCAGATGTAGCACCACCAGTACTCTTGCTTCTCCTAAGAAAGAATAGGCTTTATTGTAAGTGTATGAAGAGCGAGAGAGGAAGACAATGTTATTTGCTTGGATCGATTTTGGTAAAGCGACCAATGACCATATCAGTAACCCAAAGTTCCCAGTGCCAGGGGTAATATCAATTCTTTATTTTGTTTTTTGTAATATTTGACATTCAAAAGTGAATTGAAATAAATGTTTTGACTTTGACACACTTTCTTTCCTACCTGTCATGCACAACCACCTTACACCCTTTAGTATTTGAACGAGGCAAACAACAGTTGACCTACATGGTAAGACAAATTTGAGAACATTGTCGATTTACACGATAAGAAGAACTATCTCAACTTCCTGAAGTAAAACAGACCCTTTGACTGAAATTGTTATAATCAGAGCAGAGTACCAAATAGGTCTACTACTACACGGGAATCCAATCTTGACGGGCTTGACAAGAATTTTTACTAACAATGTTACTTTTATGATGAAGCACAGAACCCAGATTGGAGGAAGACTTTAGTAATAAGAAAGACTTTCAAAGAAAGGATGTAAAGTGACGCATTTTATATGAAATACATTAAAAGCGCATATGGCTCTTTGAAAGTCCAAAGAAATCGGTATACTTTTACACGGAGCTTACATTAAAAAAACCCATACCAACGCCAATGCGTCATCCAGTTACATAAACACTGTCTACTTGCACCTGACGCACAAATGTCATGCATGTCGTAATTGAGGTCAACAAAATAGCGGAAGCTGAGAACAAGGTCAGGCCAAGGTCAAAGTCACTCGGCACCATTCATAGAAGCTCCTACGGGAAAAGTATTACGTCTGAGAACAATAAATATATCCACTACTATAGCGTACATTTCACGCAGCTGGCGAATGCGATACTTGTCGCATTTAAAAACATCTAAGGTATCTAGTTCTCTTAATAAATCTTATTGATTGGCATTAAGGATGACACTCAACTAAGACAACCTATAAAATATGGCGAGAAAATACCTTGTAGACATACCATGTATAAATAAAGGAAATAAAGTTGGACTATGGAAGCACGGTGAACTGCTTTTGCATAATCCGAAATGATGACTTAGCAGTTTGAATTTTTTAACCAAATATTATCATGAAAAATATTTCCGTGAGGTTAATGTTTTTAAGAAGTTTTCACCTAGGCTAGACCACTAAAAGAAATAAGATAAAAATCTTAACGCGTGCTTCTGTCACAATTAAAGACATTTTGCAACTGCGTCGACGCAGGGTCACGTCTTGTTGATTACACAGTTCAGCCGTAGAATAAAAAACATGTATTTACTTGATTGCATCAAAATCATGCATGCGTCAGATTAGTCAGCAATGTTATGTAAGGAGTCGTTACCTCACGTCGATTGTTATTTAGCATCTAAATGGTTCGATTAGACTAGTTAATCGCGTCACTATCAGTCAATAAATAAACATTAGTGGGTGTAGGCGGAAACTTCGATACAACTGTGCAAAATCTTAAATTGTGGAATTTTAAAATGCAGATTACTTAGAATGTGTTACGAAATCTCAAAGGCAAATCAAATTTCTTTTAATTTAGAATTCATTGAAAGTACAAAGTTTGCTATCCTTGCATATTATAAAACAGAGTGATTCATGCGGAAGGTTTTGATTCAGATTCAAATTTATTTTGCCAACAATGTAGGTAGAGGTACATCACTAAGTTTTTCCGCTACATTCTACCTTACGGCATGCAAAGTCGTAAAAACTATAAAAATACAGTTTTCAAATAAATCATGCAGTTGTAAAAACTAACAATACAATTTTTATCTAAATTAACAATATTAATAATTATGTCATTCTGATATAATATAAATTCTCGTATATGTCATTTATATTTTTTATAGTTATATATTATTTTATTATTTGGTGTATAATTCATTAAAAGTTTTGTGTAAATTGGCTGAAATATGACGATTATTGTCGAAGATGTCGCAAAAAATCATGCCGACTGACCTTTAGAGATACATCAAATTTATGTTCTACAGTTTTGTTTATCTTAAAAAGTTCAACAAAAAAGTCAGCGATGGTATATATCTATCTTCTAAGGATGACCCACAATAACCATTTTTATCTTTCAGAATGTGATAAAAGTTTCATTGTTATTTCCGAAGCTATTTTGACCGGTACTATATTAATCCTTATCCAATAAACTATTTTACTTAAATTGAGCATTTCATTTAGATTAAAATATACCTTGACATCGTTTCATTTAAATTAATGGTTTAAAAGATATTACAGATTCAAAATTACGCGTAACAAGATAATTATGTTTGACGGCAACGCGGGCGCTGCAGTAGGAGTCAATGACCTTTTCCTCGGCTATTAGGTATGTAATTCCGGTACCAGTAGTTCCCGTGGGATATTTTCCGACATCCACGCGGGCGAAGCAGCGGGCAAAAGCTAGTAAGTAATAAGAGGAAATCCGTTCTAAAATGATATTACAATTAAAAAAGTAGTTCAGTACAAGAGTGCAACATTCCGCTAGTGTTTTAGTTTTGTCGCGGTTACTAATTACACATAAATAGGTAATTAGTGTGTATCGACAATACTAAAACACTAGCAGAATGTTGCACTATTGTACTGTAAGCGTGTAGGAAGAAGAGTGGGGCGCGTCTTCGTGGATAGCACTATCTGTAATATTGTCAGTGACGAAGTAGTGGCTGTATAGCTGACATTACTAACACATATCACAGACATAAACATCCGAACTTCAAACAATAACTGCCATAATGCACAAGTTGCAGTTATACCAATTTGTACCTATGCCCACATTTCGCAAGTTATGTTAAAGTCTCATGTAATAAGGGGTGAGCCTAATGTCATCAACCGGACACAAATCCAGACTCCGGACTACTCCTAGAAATTCCTGATGGAAAAACCCAATAACACTTTGTTCCGACCTAGGCTAGAGATTTTGAACCCAGGACGGACCTCACGCTCAGCAGTAGCGATTGCAACCACTAGACCAAGTGTTAAGTGTTCTCGCCAGAACCAGGCCCGGGTCGACGGCGCGTTGTTTCACGCGCGCCTCAAAGAGATGTCAGCAGAACTGACGGGATCCCCTAGGGCCGATGCCTATCGGGGTTGAGAGGAAGTCCGAAAGGGATATCTAGATATGGGTCCCGGTAACATGACAACTGAAGAAACACTGGTGGGTTTTAGTCAGCAAGAGTCTGACACGCCCTCCCGCTCCGCCCAAAGCGGGAGAAGTTATTTGATCATTTCCCACACAAAAAAAAATGTCAAGTGTTAACATCTTACCCTGGGGTATGTGCCTATTATTATGGACCAATTAACATAACATATATGTAGTAAAAACAAAAAACTAACGACGGTAAAAACTGCAAACCCAAAACTTTGCGCTTACAGACAACTTAAATACTATTTAAAAAAAAACAGATTTCAGATGGAAAAGCTGATGAATGTGCATTCATTGTTCTTTCCTTTGTTGTGCCTTGCTGTCACTTAGCACTGATCCCAAGCTAATATTTGAATTACTCATTTTGTGAAGAATTCCTCGGGCCAAAAAACCAACCACAAGCATTATAATGGACAGCAAACATTTACGTGAAACAAACTATTACAAGTATTTAGTTATTACTGGCATCTGCAAGGCCAAGAAAGAATCATTAGCAAAACAAAAGCCACTTCCGCGATAACTCCCGACTAAGAAAAATTGCAAAATAATTTATTTATTATGGTGACGCATCACGCATCCTGGAAGTAAATAACCTCGAATAATTTTCCTCGTCTCAACAATGGATCTTGATTCGATAATTATTTTTCTTCTCTCAACAATACAATTTCAGACATGTGACATGCAGGTTTTTTAAATAAAGTTACTTCTATTTTGATATGTATGTAAGGTGAGTTTTATTACTACTCATCATTCACATCCTCTAAAAACTTTTTACAAAACAAAAAAAAACGGTCAAGAGCGAGTCGGACTCGCGCTCCGAGGGTTCAGTACCTACCCATTATACCGCCATAATAAAATTGGTATAATTTTTATTGGTAAAAAGATATGGGCAAACTTAGATTTTCGCGAAAACTTGTAAGTATCAAAATTTACCTTAATTTTCAACATTTTTTTTCGAAACTGTCCCTTTATTTGAGCTGTAACACCTTGCTTTTTACCAAATTTCGAGATTCTAGGTCAACGGGAACTATCATATAGCTTTTCGACCCAAAACCTATAGGGTACTTCCGGTTGATCTAGAATTGTCAATTTTGGTTAAAAGTAAGGTCTTACGGCAAATCTAAATTTACCCATATCTTTTTATCGTGTTGATTCAGGACCTTGATTTTTATACACCTAATAGGGACTATAGACCTCAGTATCTGATATAAATATCAACTTGCTAGGTCCACCCGTTCTTGTGAAAATCGGTGGTGACACACGGACAGACGAGAGAAGAGAGTGATCTTATACGGATTCCATTTTTTACCTATTGAGGTACGGAATCCTAAAAACAACTGACTTTGAATTTTCGTTTTCTGCCACCGACTTCCGAAATTAAAGTTATTTTCACTTTGTAGTGTTTTTTTTGGAAGTCGGTTGTTTTTTTTTTTTTGTAAAATGTTTTTATTTTTCACTTTTTATTTGTGTTACCTACCCCACACAAATTCGAATACCACTACCTGCTATGTAAGTAATAACAGTGACAGGAACTTATTTTACCGTCATAACATCATCCATATAGACTAAGTGGGAAAAATACTAACTCAAAAAGTTCCCAACCAAAGTTAATAAAATTTATATGGGACCACCTCTGAAGTATGATCTACCAAACAAAAAAGAATCATCAAAATCAATTCATAATTGGCGGAGTAAGCGCGTAACAAACAAAAAAAAACATACAGTCGAATTGAGAACCTCCTCCTTTTTGAAGTCGGTTAAAAAGAGCAGGTATTTTGAGAAAAGACGCATGGGACCCAAAATGTAAATGTACTCAAGTTGCAAATGATGGGCACATCATGCATGATGTGATCAATTCTCGGTTCAGCCCACGATTTAGTCACAAAAATATATACTAGACAAAATTTTAAATTTTTGAAAGTGACAGAGACGACGTTCTACGTACTCGAACTTTTCCTCACTCATATTATCGGAAATCAACATACCTGCGGGTAGTACGGACAATGCACAGGATGTGAGCTCTTGGACCGTCCCTCCAGCCGCTCCCTCTTCTGTATTCTCTTCTGGAATTTCTCCCACTGGTCATCGTCATCTTCTGCCGCCGAGGACTTGTCGCGCGACTCGTCCTCCGACGCGTCGCTGTGGGAGCCTGACTCGTCGGAACTGCCCACTTCGGAATCATCACCTAGATGGGAAAAAAATTATAATTAAATCAAGGTTTTAGGTTCAGGTTTAGGATAAATTAACAATTAAATCAATTAGCCAGTGACAAGAATTGTGCATCAATAGCCAATAGATATTTATCATAATTAAAATGGAAGCGAAGGTTATGATGGCCGACAGTTGTGGCACATTGGAGATCTTTATAAACGAGGGAATGTACTCATGACAGCTTTGACGCCGCTACTTTTCACTAATTGCGTAACACATTATAATCACAATCTCAATGATTTTGAAGGATATTGTTAATCCATTGCTTCATATATGTATTTGTCTGCTCAACAAAGTAAATAACGCAATGAATGTTGTTGAACTGTCAAAATGAAAGCCATGGCTACTGTAATCCGCTGATCATACGTTGTTGAGAACATAATAACAATTATGTTAATCACATAACATCACGCCTTGTTTCCCCGAAGGGTTGGGCAGAGGTGTCCCTGTAGCAGGTACACCCACATTTCGCCAGTTATGTTTAAGTCCCATGTAATAGGGGGCGAGCCTATTGCCATCAACCGGGCACAAATAAAAAAATGTTACCTACCTACTTAAATTATTATAGATGAAACAATAAGGGGGATATTACACTATCATATCTATAATCATAGATCCGAGTCATAAATATAATGAAATTATAAAATAGACATATTATGGGTATATCCCTACACTATCATATACAGTACGATACAACTTAGATGTAAGTAGCATGAATTTTAAATTTAGCATTCATTCATTTCAATTTTACGAATGTATTTGGTTATATGACTTCACAAGTTATTGCGTTTGCGTAAAGATCAGTTTCACTTATAGTAGTAATAAAGATTGATGATTATGAAGGCGCATTCAGTTCGGATGGTGATCGGTTTTACGAATTTTGCCGATGCTACATCTAAGTTGTGTCGTACTGTACCTATCTACGTAGCTCACAAATTACCCAGACTTATTACACACAGAATACATTGCCATTCGGAAATCAAACTCCTAACAAAATTATGAATCCGTCGGATCCCAATCGGAAAACCTTTTCTTCTAAAACATTTTTTTTTTTAATTATGGAATCTAAGCCATATTTCATTAATAATTAGTTATTAAAAGTTTTTATGATTTATAAGGTCGATTTAATAATAATTATTAACGGTTAACAACGTCGATGCAATAATTTACGTCCCACACCCACACGACATAGAGATCAACGGCCGGGCAGTCTAAATCTAGAAGTTTCGTCAAAAAAAAAACTTTAATGCTGTTCTTGGTATTACTATCCCCGATTCCCGAATATTGGCACAGACAGCGGTAAAATTAGCACTAGTGCGTATTTCTATAAATCGTAGTTCTTCCGTTGATTGAATTTTTATCTCAAACGTCTTGTTTTGGATTAATCTCAAATTCGGACAATTTCAAAGATTTGTTTTTTTTTTTATCAACAGATGAAATGAAAACGAAAGATTTTGAAAATATTACTAACCTATTTAAAATAGTCTAAACGATCACTTTACTGACGTGACGGGTCATAATAATTGAGCCATAACTGGATAATTTGTTATTTGGAGAAAAGATGTCGTTTAGACTCTATTTCGCTAAAACTAGTGATATTGGGGTGAAATGCAGAATGGTTGTACATTGTTCTAAAATAAATTGTCTCAATGTTTGAATGAACTTATCTCTATGTTTTTTTAGGTTAAAAAATTGCACTCGGAATTTGATACTGTACTTATTCTAAGTAATACACTATAATTTTATTTTCATTGATACATTCAATTATAAAAAAATACCAAAAAAAACTGAAAGTACAATAATTACTTCCATACAAATTTAAATTGTCTCATGACGTTTGGGATATTTGATGTTCAAAAAAGATATAATTTCGCTCGCATTATGTTGTTAAATCGTTTTCAAAACCATCACCTATACTCTATTTTATAAAATAAAATAGGTGTCATTAAAATGGGGGTCTAATTTAGTATAAGTATTCCCATTTATATAAGTGTCCACGTTTTTGAAAATTTCGTAACTCAGGATTAGTAACGACATTTTTGCGTAGAATGGGACATGAAGGAGCCATAACCACTATTCTGATTGACTGGCAATATTATACCACGACTTGTCAAAGTATAGGTCCCAGTAAGCGCCACTTTGTTTCGCTGTGAAGTTAGTGAGAACGTGACAAGAGAAATTTAGTTAAAAAAATATCAGGGTTAATAACGCGTGTTTCAAGTTTCTAGTAGGTAAGTGTTATTTGTTATTCATATCATTACTTTTCAACGTTCATTAGTTAATTTTGCAATGGAATACAGATTATTGTAAAACTATTATAAATACCGGTGTTATGAATTTTAAAGGTTTTGTTTTCTCAGGATTTATTCTCAGTTTCGTAACATTTCGTTACAGAACGAAACTGAGTTACTGTAAGGCTTAGTTCCCAACTAAAAAATATGTTTTTTTTTTTCTCGATTTAAAATTACATAATTAATATGATAAATATAATAAAAATCATAATAAATAATAATAAAATAAGGAAACAGTATTCTGCAAAATATTACAACAAACAAAAATCAAAAATTTTAAAACATGCAAAAGAAATGGAGACAAAAAGCTCTAAAGATGAAAGAAAAAATATTAGAGCTAACAAATACAATTACAAAGACAAATAAAAAGTAATAGATGTATGAGAAAACAAATAATAAGGCTTAAAATAATAAAAATATAAATGAAATATTTATATAAATAATAATATAAATGAAATATTTCCGAAATTTTAGATTTTTTTATTTATCTTAGTTTTTGCTATATTAATTAATTACTAGTTTTTTTTTTATTTAACCATCGAAGGGCTACCTAAAGTTGCAGGAGTTGTGGGAGTGCAAGTTTAGTATTATGTATAGGTTTTTTTTTAAATAACAAGTGCTTCACAAAAGATTCCATTGTGATACTTATTATAATTTTTTTCATTTAAAAAAAATGCTAAATTACTAAACTTATTTGTTTAGTTCATTCGATAATTAAAATAGGCATTTTTGCCATTTTAAAAATACATTTTAAGATAATTAGAATTACTTAGTTTTATTTAATATAATATAAACCTAAACATCACATTTATAATGTTAGTAGGATACCTTTCTTTATTCAAATTGAATATTATATGTATTTTTTTCTAATCCTTAATTCTTAATTATTGGAACACAATTGTGTTCCCACCCTAACATTGTCAGTTTCGTTACAATTTCTCAGTTTCGTAGCAATCTCAGTATAGTAACGATTTCGTTACGGTACATCTATTCTGCATTTCACCCATTGGTCAATAATGTAAACATTTCTCTTTGTAGCAGATTTGGAAAAGTCGACTAAGGCGTTACATCAAGCAGTTAGACTGTACCCATCATCATACTGTGGGCAAATAAGTGGATAATAATTATATTATGCATCATATTTACCTTCTTCATCTTTCTTCTTTGGTTCTTTAGTTTTCTTGGTATCGTTGCTGGGCGGCGGCGTGGGCGTGGCGGGGGGCGCGGGCGCGGCGGCCTTGGCCTGCGCCTTAGCCGCGACTGGCTTCTTCGACTTCTTAGACTGCGGGTGCTTCTTAGTCTGCTTCATCCAAACGGGCCTCTTGAACGTTTCCTTCTTATCCTTATCATTCTTGTCGTTCTCGGTCTTTTCGCCGTTTTCGCCGCCAGCACCTTCATCGTCGTCTCTGTTTGAAGAAAATTTTTGGTTCGTGAGATCAATGTGCCCATACACACTAAAATACTATGCTTAAACTCTTGCGAACCCTTGCTTTTTCTTGTTTCACATCAAAAAGTGGTAAGCCGCTTCAAGAGAAGTGGTAAGCCGTCGCCTTGGATATATATAGTTATGCAACTTAAGTAGAAACCAAGTTGATAGTTTCGGAGCCAAAAATGTATATCTTTTAATCCTCAAACTACGGAAAATGTAGAGACGAGCCTCATTCGACAAGATAAAAACTCCGATCACAGTGTCAATAGTACCTATGTGTATGTGAGTAGTGCACCAATCATTAATTTGCTTTGCGTCAATAGTAAAGTATTATCAAAGTCAAACAATAGAAACAAGTTTTGACAACAAATACAACGTTATTATTAAAATAATTTCAAATTATAACAAAACAACGTTGAAGTAGATATGAAGGAAAGTACTTAATTATAACCGACAGAATTCATCACGCTAAATTAAGTTCGTAACGCGTCAAGCATCTAAATTAATGTAATGGTGCCATTGATAAATTAATTTGGAACGAAAGTGGCACAATGTACTACAATGTCAATGCCGCGTGTAGGTGTTAGCGGTGACGTGGGTTTAGAGCCTTTAAATTACTTAAGTATTTTGAACACGATTTCTTCCATGATAGTGTCAACTGACGCCACGTGAAATGCTGTGTCGTCAACGAACGAATTTCGTTTTTTTATGCCGAGTGTATTTCTATTCCTTTGGGACGTTTATGCTCTTGTTTGATAGTCGAGGTCCTTACCAAAAAAACGAAAACCGAATAAAACTAACGTTGTATACGACTTGGGAACCAAGCATTGTCAAGTTAATGTTTTTTCCTATTATTGATCGAAGGTTTTTCTTTGCTCTTTATCAGACTGCAGGGACTTTTCATAAATGCAGACTAAATTACTGCCAATTAGATACATTCGTTTCTATTTGGTCGAGCTTGTTGATAAGAGTTTACATTGCCCATGTAAATTTAACATGCTTGCAATTTGTATTTTTCATTTAAAAATACAACTTTACTGCCACATTATTAACACATGTCATGATTTTGATGGCATTTTATAGAACTGAACTTAGAACTAACAATACCATCACATTGCATTTGTTTAAGGGTAGGCCGAAATAAACAAGCATATAAACGACATAGTTTGTTGCTGACACTAACATGGGCGTATCCAGCATTTTTTATGGGTCGTATTTTAGCCGTAAATAAAAAAAGGTTTTTAGTGGGGCAGAAGTAAATAAACTCGATATGTAGGAGAAAATTCTCTCGATAAAACTCTATAACTATGCTTGCGCACTCGATTCATCGATACTGCATTGTTTCGCGCGGTAATTTTGAATTTTACCAAATGAATGATTAATTTTATTGCTTAGATAACCAAATGTCTAGCTTCGAGTCAGGAACTAGGGTGGGGCAGATGCCCCACCTTGCCCCCCCGTGGGTACGCCCATGGACACTAACGTCCCATTTTATGGGGTCTTAGACTAGGCGCAAACGAGCCACCGGCTACAGCTACCGATAGTCCAGTAACAAGCAGCTCACATGCTTATTCATGTGTTTTGTATGAATTCGTCGCACACGTGTAGCCGGTAGCGGCCACTCGCTAGCAACCACCGCTGGTTGTGGCCGGTGGCTCGTTAGCGACTAGCCTTATTGCTATAATATATTCTTTTAAAGAATATCCTGTGGTATTTGAACCACAATGTGTATTTAAATACTTTGGAAATTTTGCGTTGCCATTGGCGAATGCAATTTTTAAAACATGGATTAAATCATTTGGGCAAAAATAGCGATAAGCGAGCGCGATTACATAGTGTGATCGGTTTCCGACACTGACGCTGTTGCCTTTTTAACTATTTTATTTTACTAAAGAACTTTGATAGCTGAATTTTGTTGTTTTTTTTGGGCAAAGATCCCTTTTTGCTAAAGACTAAATTGGTGGAAACGGCGACTAAAAAATTATGCCAAAAGAGCCAGCATAAATTAAGACCAACATTCTGTTATCAAACACTATGACATGTTGTAAGATGTTACTTACTTTTCTTTGATTTCCTTTTCTTTGATAGTCGTGTCTCCGAACAGTTCCCTCATGTTGGTTCGTCGCAAGAACACAGTTACAGTCACTATCGCACCCGCCGTCACCACAGTTGAGTTCTCGTCGTCAATTACTAAAAAGAAAAGAAAAAGAT
The DNA here is from genome assembly GCA_963680765.1 of Agrochola lychnidis. NCBI lineage: Eukaryota > Metazoa > Arthropoda > Insecta > Lepidoptera > Noctuidae > Agrochola > Agrochola lychnidis. Next base: position 15,919,854 of record OY796852.1, on the reverse strand, counting down.
TTTAAGGCACTTATCAAAGAAAGAAAAACATTTATTTGGACACAGTTCGTGAAACGCAAAACACAAATAAAAAAGTTAAAATAAAGATAATGTTTTTTGTTTTTTTTTTTTTATCAGAGAAATATAGGGAAACAAGGGTCTTGACAACCAGACAACAAAGTGATCCTATAAGGGTTCCGTTTTTTCATTATGAAGTATAGAACCCCAAAAATGACATCAAATAATTTGAGTCTACATGTAAAGGTTTTCAAATAACTGTTAAAAGGGAATATCGACTAATTAATTCTTACTATTCTTCTCTTTTCTTAATAACTATGCTATGCTAAATACTTCATCTTGATTCATTTTATATCACCTTCAGTATTAACTTGGAAATGTATGTAAGGCATGTTGCCGAGCACTTTCATGAGGTCATCATACTGCTTGTCATTCAAAAACCTCAGCACTTGTCGCCTCTCTTCGCCGGGCAACTGAGCCAGCTGTAGCAGTGACTTGATGTGCTTCTTCCTGTTTGTGAAATACTTCAGATGATCTTCATTGATGTATGGTAGTTGTAGCAAGGGTGACTTGTACTCCCACAGGCCTTGGACGGTCATTGGGGACAGCTTCATACAATTTTCTATTGTTTCAATAGTCGGTAGGCGCGGTACTGAAACGAAATTAGTCAAAATCAGAAATTGGGTTTCAAAAATAAATATATCCATTATCCATACTATTATACTATTCATATTATAAATGCGAAAGTAACTGTCTGTATGGTACCTTTTCGCATCTTTACTGCTACACAGATTTCGATGAAATTTGGCACACAGTTAGACCATGATCTGGGTTAGGACATAGGATACTTTTATCCTAATAGTGAAGGAAAACATCATGAGGAAACCGGCATGCCTGAGAGATGTTTCGCGACGGCATGTGAAGATAAGTCAGAGGCCCATGGGCGGCTTTAAAACTCTGACACCAGGTTAGTCACTAACTATACGAAAAGAAGATCCTAACAGTACACTCCCGTGGGATCATGTCCGACCTGCATGCGGGTGATGCCGCGGGTTAAAGCTTCAATAAGTTTGGCGTTTATAGAAAAAAAAAAAAAAAACTGTAAACTTACTTCTCCTAGCATAAGCCAGAGCAATGAGTTGGTTCACACAGTTGACCATTTCGACGATAAGGTCGGGGCACCGCGACACAATGTACCTTCGGTCGCACTCGAGTGTTTCCGGCGGCAGGCGCATACGCGACAGGTGCGCGTGGAGTAACGCACGCGCCTTTATACTGTACGGACGACACAGAGGCTGCTCTTTATTCTTCTCACCCAAGTTTGGTAGCTCACGCAGCAACTGGAGTTCAAATTAATAAATCAATACAAAATACCAATGACCATTTAATGTTGGCAGTTCAGAAGCATGATTAAGGGGCAAGGCATGGGGGAACTGTGAGAATATATTTTTTATAAATCATAACAGATAAATTATTATATTTTAGAAAATAATAACAAGCATACATTAACATTTTTACTCAACTCATCATTGTTTATTAATCTAATAATACTTATACATACCATAGGAACTTCCTCATTATCCGTAATTCTCTCAATAATTTCAGAATTATGCCTCTTGTCAAACTCACAAGATGCAGCAAGGATCATGAGAGCTCTCTTCAGTGGCATAGATGGTGTTTTGTGACAGAAATAAAAGTACATCTGAGTAGTATCTAATAACACTTGCTCCCCTGAAAAGCGTATAGACCGGTACCACCAAGTACCAACCTGAAAACAATAATATTATGTTAATTGATCAACTACCAACTTCACAAAACTAGTTTCGCCTTAAGTATTTCGCTTTCATGGTAGGCTGTTATTGCTTCCAAAACTTAAGAATTTCATGGTAGAAAAGAGTTTATAATAACCAATAAACAATCTTATTTACAATAATTATGTGTAAATAAAATCTTCAGTTACTTAAAATGGTTTCATTAACAGTCAATACAAATATTATGAGAGAAATTGTGACATTCGATTTTATTAATTAATTATTGGTGTGTAACATTCTGCAGTAACAAAATGCAAACAGTCTAGCTAGAGTACAGCATCTCTGATTTATAATAGCATTAAATGTAATTTGAAATCTGTGAGCTATCTTACAGCTACCAAAAGATAAGGTATGATAATCTTAATTCTTAAACCAACTTTTCCTCAGTTAAATTAATTAAAATAACAACACTTTTACTAGGAGTATTTAAGTTATTGAGCCAATGTTACACTAGACTAGAAGAGGAAATAAATACTTACAGCAGTTGGCAGTGCTACCATAAACACTAGAGCATAGAGTCCGAGCACCCATACACTGTTCTCTTTCTCTACTATCCAGCTAGGCAGAGCAATACCAAAGCTCATAGCGCCAGGACCATCAGGGTTGCCATACTTTTCCCAGTTTCTGCGAGCCTCATCATCTGTAAGTGCCTGAATAACACATCATTCTTTATTTTTGTGTTTAGTTTTGTAGTCATAAATTAAATAGGTACACCTCTGCCTAACCCTTTGGTAAATACAGGCGTGATTTTGAATCAAGTTAAATAAAGATTCATATAAAATTTTCTCCCAAGTTTTCAATGTTGTTTCTAAAACCTCTGATTTTATCAAAATAATTAGATAGGAAGTATTAATATGGATGTAAAAATTATGAAACCTCACCTGATAAGCTTTCGTAAGCCTCATGAAGGCTTTTTCATCACCAGTCTCTTTATCAGGATGCAGGATGAGTGATTGTTTGCGGTATGATTTTTTAATCTCAGCTTGTGTGGCACCCGGTGGTAGGCCCAGTATATCATAAGGGTCAAAATTAGACATTTCATAGTCAAATTGTGACACTTTGTATGCCAAGAACCCAAGTAGTACCCATCCCGATATTATAGCTAGCTTTATGAAGAAATTTTTTACACCCTTGTAGGGTTGTGATTGTTCTATTATGATCTGTTTGTTTACACAATTTGGACACTGACATAATTCTGCACGTTTCGCTGGATCTAAAAAAATGTTAAGGCTCATTAAGTATTCTTTCCTGTTCGTTTCTATACAGGGTTTTTCTATCGGCGATACTATGCCGCATCGTCATCGGCAAATTACTGACATAACGGTAATTAAGTTATTTGACGAATGTATGGTGATCATGAATTTATAACGAGACAAGTAAAAACAACACAAGGTTAACTATTAATTTACTAAAGAGACAAAATATTATTTTCACACTGTAAAACATGAATGCCTTACCTTCTTTCCTTTTTCTTGGCCAGTAATAAAATGTTGCAGGTACAAGTATCAAAGCAAGGAAAGAAAGAACAAAGTAAAAGAATGTAGATCCACTTTCATCATATTCGAATTTTTGACCACCCATTGTTAATTTTTAATACATTGAAAATGAAAAATCATTACACGCTACACAAGTACGATTGGTAGAAGACGTGTCATTTAGTGATGGGTTGGATGGACCTGACATTGACATTTTTATCATCATTGCACGACATAAAAATACTTTTTTTTTCATAATTTATGCGAATTCAATGCACTTAAGGCCAATTTTTTATGGCTGATGCTTATTTTCAGTGGACTTAAGAACAGATTTATGAATATTCCTTTTATTCCCAGTGATTAAACGCTGAAAGCAAAACTATCGATAAAAATATTCAACACACTGATACAGCACTAACCACTAGCAATCAGAAATGCTACGAAATGTCACATTGTAACCATAGAGCCATCAAATTCGCTGTTTTTTTGTTGATTTAGGCAAAGGTTATTTATTGCCATAATTAAGTCGGTCTCACGAAAGAAGTCTCGCAGATACGGCGCTACAGGCGTGCGACGGAATCATAAGTTTCTATTTATTTATTTATCTCAACATCATAAACATGCACCGGTTAGTAAAATGCACAATTTAATAGAGAAAGGCGTCTGAGATAGGAGGGTTGCTTTACGAATGTTGCTAACTATCTAGCGACTAGCACTAGCACACTGTTCCACTCTACTTTTTGCAGCGGAACTTCTCTCGTGAGACGGACTCTAGTTTAACATAGACTAATTCCATGGCACAGTTCCATGGTTTCACCTCTATTAGGCCGCATTCCGAGTTACGTAAAAGTTATAATATCGCGAATCCGACCAAAATCCAAAGTTACAATTATTACTGAATAACCCTTATATTTTGTGACTATTAAATTTGGTCGGATTCGTGATAAAATCACTTTTAGCGTAACTCGGAATGCGGCCTTAATCTTCTCTTGACATTGGCATTTAAAATTTGATGTTGACATTGACAAAATAAAATACATTGGCAGCCAAAATCGTAGTTATGAAATAGAAATATAATTCAGTGAAACAGAAAAATAATTGCGCGTAATAATAATTACGGTATGTCTTAGAAAAGTCTTTGCTTTGTAGTTCTGTTTGTATCTGAATGGTCTCGCTAAAACTGACGTCTAATTCTATTGATTTCTAAATATTCATAAAACCTTTCATAATATTTAACATTAAATTGTTAATTTCAGATGGCCACTAAAGTTGTTGCAAGTGCTACTGTGAGGGCGGTTAAGAAAAGGTTGTTGCCATTGCGGACTGCACTTGTCTTAACTCCTTCCGCAGTAAACAAAGTCAAAGAGATAATGGCGAAAGAGGAAGCGAAAGGCTTTGTAGGCTTAAAAGTTGGTGTTCGCCAGAGAGGCTGTAATGGTTTATCCTACACACTAGACTATGCAAAAAGCAAAGAAAAACTAGACGAAGAAGTCAAACAGGATGGTGTTACGATAATTATCGATAAAAAGGCACAATTAACATTACTAGGTAAGTCAACAATTAACAACAATGTAGGCCCTAAAACCTGTGCTATAAACATTATATTTGAAAATTGCTTTTACTTTCTAGTTGGTCTAACTAAGGTAGGTATAGGTATAGGGAATGTACTAATAACAAGAGTATGACATGTTATCATGCATAAAAAATAACACATTATTGTGCCTCAAAATGTTATATTTTTTATGTATAAGCAATAACAGGAAAATAAACTTAAGAAATCATTAGGTTCCAACTAATACATTCATCAGTACCTACTTAATAATAAACATAACATTTCAAAATAACATTCTTGTTTGTGTGGCTATTTCGATATCTGTACTGGTTGCCAACTACTGTTAATGTGCATCACAACTATGAATTTCTTTTAGTATTAGGTCATGGAAATTTACCTTATTATAATACTGAACTAATTAATAACTTTTGCTTACGTTTCTATGTAAAACTGCCTCACTGATGCTGAAAAAAATATGTAGTAAGGTGCACCATGAAATATTTAAGCTTAGAAAAAATGCTTTGTGCTGGCTGAGTCAACCACCAGTATGACCATTACTCCTCCTATGTTATTTTTACTACTTATTAATTCTTCTTCTTCATGTCACTGGCACAATTGTAATATTTAACCTAATTAGTAAAAGCTGTGGTATACTATCTGTAGGAGGCAGAAAACCAAACCTCTTGACACATTTTACGAGGTTGATTTGTAAATTGCTATTGTGGAGGTCAGATAGGCTGCATCCGGTTAGACTGGAAGCCAAACCCAACAAAGTTGGGAAAAGGCTAGGTAGATGATGATGTTGTTTAAATTACTGTATGTTAATACTGCCCCGATAGAAAAAAAGACGCATCTAACATTTTTTCCAGATTTGAGTTAAATATCAGACATGCGCCTTTTCTTTCTGATTCCGGCAATGTGTATAACTCAAATCTGGAAAAAATGTTATATGCGTCTTTTTCTTCTATCGGGGGCAGAATAGTGTTACTAATTTACCTATGTTTTATTTTCCATTGCAGGGACAGAAATGGATTTTGTTGAGAACAAACTTTCAGCTGAATTTGTATTCAACAATCCCAACATAAAAGGCACATGCGGCTGTGGAGAATCTTTTAGTATATAAAATTAGTAGTTGTTGACTAGTCTATAATTTAATTTGAACATCTTTGAGGTTGCTACCAACCAGTTCAATGGATATTTAACTTCACATTCACATATTCAGAGCACTTTAAACTAAAATATAGAATAAATTAACTTCTTAATGCACTTGCGCAAATATCAACATACATAACAATGCTTGTGAATAATTATTTTACTATGCGAGAATATTCAATACTTTGTGTAGTGGAAATAATTTATGAAATAGTGTGAAATCTGGCAGCAATCCTATATGTTTAGACGAACCTGGTACCATAGTGTAGATAAATTGAAAATGTATATTACTGTAAATGTTGACTATTATATTAGTGAAAATTATATAAATAGCAATTAGACTGTATAGTTTTGTAAATTATGTATGGCTTCATGTAGTAAAAAAAAGTACATTGGCTATGATTATTTTTTTGTTACTTTTTAGCAATTATAAAAGATTTCAATATCGAGAAATTCAACTTATCTGTTATTTGGTAGAAAATAAACATAGATTAAGAACTAATATTTTTATGGGATTATCATAAATGTATGTACAAGCTTAGTTTTTGTTTATACTAAACCTCTTAAGGGGTCATTGTACTCATCATTATGAACAACTTTCACTATGGGACCAACGCTGAAATCGCGAAAAAAAAATCTGGTGTTCCCTACATTTAAGTTCGCATATCTCGTCAAAATGTAGGGAACAGCTGATTTTTTTTCGCGATATCAGTGTTGGTCCTATAGTGAAAGTTGTTCATAATGATGAGTACAATGACCCCTTAAGAGGTTTAGTATAAACAAAAACGTTATATCTACCTTGATTATATTATAGTTAAATAAAACATTATGATACTTGTCCTAAGTAAAATCAAATTAACACTATACAAAATAATAACAAAAGTAACTAAAAACATTAAACATTGAAACCTGCAAATACACATGCCTGTATAAATTTGCACAAAAGTATGCAAGTAGGTTACGTGCTTTCAGGTGCATTTATATTTTTACCCGACTACGACAAAGCCAAAAGGAAGGGTTATGATTTTAGCAGTCTATGTATGTATGTTTGTAATTACGTACATTCCACCGTAGTGCCAAAACTACTGAACCGATTTTGATAAATGAGATATCAATCGATTCGTAATAATGGTCCGGCTGACAGGTTATTCATATAAATTCTCCCTAAATTTAATATGGCGGACTGGTAAATTTGATTTAAAATAAATAAACATGTTTAAATAGTTAAAAACAAGAAAAAGTGAGTCTATGCTACGTACGGCGCGGCTGTAAAACTAATGCATATTTAAACATAATTTTAGTTGGTGACTGTACCTAAAGCCAAAGTAATGCCGGTCCCTCACAGTTGTACGAAAACGTAAAAGTTCGTGCAGACCAGCGCGATATCGCGGGCGCTATAAGGGTCGCGCCCGCGATATCGCGCTGGTCTGCACGAGCCTTAAATCCACAAGTGTGGGCGTCTAGTGTAGCGCAGACAAAATGTTACAAGAATTCTTGCGCGCATATGAGTTACCGGGATAATACAGGAGCTATCACAATGGAATAGGTAGATAATCAATTTGAAATATAGGATGGTAGAGCAAGGAGCTAATAGTCCTTTTTCTACAAATGCAGACAAGTAGACTTTAGCAAACAAATTAATCGACGACAACGACGAGCAAGTTGCTGGAGCGAGGATGCTGTACTCGGTTGCCATTATACCTACTCTGTTCACCTTTACGACACCCAACAAGAAAAATGAGGTATAGACGCCAGCACTTCAAGCTACTACAATCTGTCAAGTTTATTTAATAGATTTTCAACTTTATCGCTGAAGTGTAGGGTTCAAAGTTGATTGGGCAAATTTAACAGTTTCGGGTAGCTTGATGTGCTGGCGTCTGTACGTACGTGTACGTCACTCATAAACCCAAGTGCTTTTACGCGTATGAGATGAGTTTCAGTCACTTCAGCTCATACCTAAAGTCCCCGTCACGAGAAGCTATAATTTTTGTAAATAAAGAACTTCTACCAAGTTACGTAGCGACAATTTAATCAACAACGAATAATCCCAAATTCAATGAAGTCAAAGTAACGTACGTGTTATACGAAACTAATGAGCAATTTCAGTTGATCGGGTTATATTTTAGCGATATAAAGCGCTGTCGTCTAAGGTTTTGTGGTACTGGAACGCATCTGATTCATGGAACGTAAACATTTGAGCCACGATTTTGAAGTAAGTTCACGCTGACGTTGTCTCTGCTGTCTTTCGAGTTTCGAATGCGTCTGTTTGTGGTGTTTTCGCGGATTAGGTTATATTGTTTGTTTGTAATTAGATGTGTGTGTTAATATAATTATATCCCTGTAAAAAATAGTACAAAAATGTTTTTATTTTATTTTAAGTACCCAAAGATTGCAAACCCCTGAATGTGTGTTTACAAAATTTATAGCTTCTCGTGACGGGGACTTTAGTAGCGGTGACGAGTGAGAGCTGTAGAGTGTAGGTGCCTCTGATGCTGTAGGAAGTATGTACAGACGCCAGCACATCAAGCTACCCGAAACTGTCAAATTTTTCCAATCAACTTTGAACCTTAGAGTTTAGCGATAAAGTTGAAAATCTATTAAATAAATTTGACAGATTGTAGTAGTTTGATGTGCTGGCGTCTGTACCTAATAAAATATTTAATAATTATTATTCTGTAGATTTAAGTATAGAAATAATTTATTTATCAAAAAGAAGAAATACAATGCAGGACCCAAGTATCTACTAATTGGAGTCATAGACCATTTAGTAAATGTTCTAAGATCCAAGAGGTTGGTTAGGTCAAACTCAGCTTTCCATGGGTGTGGTTGGATGACAACACAACACATCCATGGAAGTTCCCTTAGTGGCGAAGTATTCCGCTCCAAACCGGTAATTTTTAAGAAACCGGTATATTATTTTTTACAAAAATAGTATTCGCGTATCGTTATTCATCATCAAACCAATGCATCAAACTCTTTTTACATTCTTCTGTCCGCATATCGAGCAAAATTTTATTAAAAAGTGATCATGTTAATCGAGAATCGATTAACGTAAAAATTACTATCGATATCGATTCATACATATCTGTCCATGGATTTTCTGACTAGAATGAAGACCACACGTTTACCGAATACATACACATAATTATATGCACAAAGTAGATTATATGTAATAATTATAAATAATTTATAATTTTTATCACGTACCTACTAGAAACGCGTCATGATGACGACTACATGATTTCAAGTTTCCAACGCCATGCCATCGTCATGGCCATTTTGTCTAAAAAATCATTATGAAGTAAAATTTACAATGTAAATAATTGAATTATTCGGTGTAAAAATTAATACATTTTCAATAAACGTAATTATTTCAAATGGAAATTTTTTATGTTAGAAATACATTCCGAGTTGAGCTGAAGATTTTTAGGCTGTATAGATTTTTATACTTTTGCCTGACCACAACACAACTATAGTAAAAAAAGCAATCTATCTCCTTCGTTCAAAAGTAACATGGAGGTTGTGCTGTGAAATTAGTAGCGAAGTCTAATTTTCTTTGTTTACGTGTCGAATCTGTAGAGCTAATAAAAAGCATACGAGATTTAGGATTATATTTTGGGGATTTATGGATATAAGTCAGAGAAAACTGTATACAGAGTCGTTGTTGTGTAGTAAGAGTTAAAATGAATAACGGTGAGATCGGTGGGCCAAGAGGCAGAGGCCGTGGATGGCAGCAACCCGATAATCAACCACGGGAGCTCCGTAGGCCGAAGATTGTTGGCGAGGAATCAAAAGGTAACAAGTATAACGTTGAATTAGATTTATTCGACACTTTCACACACCGATCTTATGCTGTGTGACGTCGTCATACTTGGCCAGTTTATAACTGCGTTCTTCGTAATTATAATACTTCAGGTGAAAGTAAGGATTTTCATTTCTAATGACGTTGCTGTAGTTTGACAAAGTCAGCCGCCGTGCTTAGAATTGATTACGAAGCAATAATTTGTTTTTGGGTCAACTAGTTGTAGTATGCAATTATATTTTTTATATAATCGAACATACTTTTACTCATTATAACTCTTTGTTTCAGTTCAAGAACCTCCCAAATCAAATCTGTCGGCCGAAGCTAAGGAATGGTACCCGCCTAACTACACCCCGCATGCAGTACCCACATACAACCCTGATCCTGCACCTTACAGACCTCACCGGTTTTCTGTACAAGATCGGCTTCGTCAAGCTCAAGATCAAAACCCTTACAGCTTAGAAGAAATGTCCTATTCACTGGATGAAGCTGAAAATATGGAATTAAGGGTTTGTATAAAGTTAGATATTTTGCATTTAATATTTTATTTTATCATACAAAATATAGTAACATAATTTTATTCCTCAGTCCGCAGTTCCGCAGGAGAACATAGCCAACTTGATAACAGTGATGTGTGAGATAACATTTGATCCTGGTAAATTCGATACCCTGTGTGGCCCATTGGTTGATGCGTTTGCAACAACCCTGCATGACGTAAGCTACACTAGGCCTCTAGTGGAAGCTATTGTCAATCAGGTAAAAATAGTTATTTTTTAATTCTTTGTTGAATAATAATTATTATTTGTAACTAACTTATCTTTTATAATGTGTTTATTACTAACAAGCATGCAATAATCACATGTTATTGATTTGGTAAAGCTAATAAACTTTGTATAAGCAACAGATTAGATAAACAATTTATTAAAATGTAAAGAAGCTGAGGATGTTTCATCTTCAAAATTAAAATTCTCATTATGTGCCTTTTCTATATCTTCATTTTGAACTTGTTTCAAAATGAAGATTTTTTAATTGACCCTGACTGACTGAGTTTTTGACTTTGATTATTTTTTAATAATCTATATGTATCCCAACTCTCAGTTTTTAGGGAAGGTTGGTTTCATGATTCCAGCTCTATCTAAGACCAGCCTGACAGCTAAATATAATTACAATGACTTTTAGGGGTTAACCATTCAATTACAAACAGTAGTGTCATGTTGCCCACCAACACTCTTACAAAAGTGTAAGCATCAGAACAACATGTATTGAATGACAAGAAACTGATCCACTATGGTTTTCTTTGTCTCAAATCAACTTGGAAATTGCCAAACAACAAAGTTAATTGCTTTCATAGGTACTTATTTAGAGGTCATTCAACTGATTTTTTATGACATACAATGTTGAGGTTATAATTTAAAAAAAAACGTGATTCAAAATTCTAAAGAAAAAAAAAATAACATACTAACCTATTTTGACTAAGATATTTTCCATGCAAAGTGCACTCAATAAACTACAGTTATGACTGGCATGCTATTAAAAATAACGTGCTCAGTTTTTGTAACTTCATGGTGTTGAACATTAAATGTGTAAATAAATAATTAATTACATAAATAATTAATCCATCTGTTTTATCTATTAGTATCTTTCAAAACTTGAAATGCAACATTGAACTACTTATTAAAAATATTCTAAATCAACATCTTCTAAACAAAGTATAAATGTCAGTAATTTTTGCCAACACCACACCTGCATGTTTCAAAGTGTACTAATAAACTTACTATTTTTGTCAGTTTCTTGGAATTCCTAACTTTCTTTTACCAGCACATCTCATATTGGCAGCTAAATTACTACTACTAGTCATGCCTTAGAAAAATGGTGTATGTGTAACTCATGATTTCATGAATGTAGCTAGCTGTCTCTACATAGAATGTTTTTGGTATGAACTTGTTTTCAAAAATGTACACTTTTGTGACAACAGTCGATAGGCGAGCCTAACTTCCGTTACAATGGTGCGCGTCTGTGCTCGATGTACGACTCGGTGTCGCCGCCCGAGGAGTCCACCTTCCGCGCGTGCCTGCTGGAGCGGTGCTCCACGGAGGAGAACAAGATCATCAGCGGCATGGAGTCCTCGGAGGAGAACATGCGCGGCTTCGCCATGTTCCTCGCTGAGATATACACCCAACTGGAGGATAGCCAGGTCAGACATTATTATTATAAGTTAGAATTTAAGTAGAAAAAATGATGTTGTTTATTTGTAGATTTGATGACTGTCTCTATGATTCGCCATTGACCTCGTTTTTTTTTTGTGAAGACAATTTTTTGCTAAAATTTTCATCACCATCTTGCATTTTAGAATATTATAGGTAGTTGTGGTTTTCCAGTTCAAGTTCAAGAATGCATTGTTTTATTCATAGGGAGGAAGAATCAAGACTCTAGGTGAAAGCTTGTGCAAGGTCCTGCTACATCTGCTCGACACTGACAAGGAAACAAACATCAAAGCTGTCTGTCAGCTGCTTAAAGTTAGTACCTTTTCTATTATAACAAATATGTACTACCTATTATGAGTATATTGAGGATTTTATACTTGAGGCGGTGGGCTGGGTTACTTATTCACTCTATTCTTGAGTGATTTCTCTTTCAGACACATTGTATCCACATTAATGCTGTGTTGATTCTAGAATTGTTTTAGTATTCATGACACTCAATTTGAAAGCAATGTTATTAAAGGAAATACCAACTACAATCACTGATTGCTGTCAAAAACTGATGTTCATATAACACGCAATAAAGACAGGCCGCGGTGAAATTAAAACCGCACCTTCTACATTTTATTTATTGACGTTTTTCACGGTTCGTTTCGTGCAAATTAAAACAACAATAAACCAGAATTGTGTGGGTGTTCATGTAAAAACAAAAACAACATTCAAGTGTCGGATTCTTGAAATCACAAGCCAGAATTTCCAAGTCGTAATCTATCTTTGTTAACACTGACATTTATTACCAAATTTTCAGGAATAGCCGTTGACTATTTTTAATTTTTACTGTAAAACATAATGGAATAATTTATTGATCGGTTGTTATAAAATAATTATTTGACTAATTAAAGTTATCGTAATATTTTCGAGTAGCAACGGTCTTTATGCACTGACGCTCGTCAGTGCCATAATTAACATTTTGTCTCTGTTAAAGCGACATTAGCCCTACAGCTCAGGAGTCGGACTGCCGATCCAGTGGTTGTGAGTTTGAACCCACACACTGCACCCTGGTGAACTCACTTTTGACACGAACATTATTTAGTCTGTTCTGGGGTTTAACAATCTAGAATGCAATTAGTATTACAGTATTTTTCATGTAGATACTGATAGAATACTGTTTATTGTACTCGCCATATAAATTACAATTAGTAACGAATTAGTTCTGGGACAGTTATTAACTCGTGAATCATAGTGATGGGGTTCAATGAACTCTATATCTATAGATATCTACGTGAAAAATACTTTGAAAATGTATGTAACGGATAGCTTCGATTGCTCTTTTTCATGCCTTTCCAATCACATTCTTTGACCTGCGCTAATCGGTTAAGGTTTTCAGCTTTTTTGATCCAGTAGACTATCTTCTGTATCCTGGCATGACGTTTTTACTGTCCCTTTCACTTTCCATCGTTTCTGTCACCATAATTTGCAACTCTTGTCCCAGGTAAGTAAATTCTTTCTCGAAGTGGATTTCACTTAGAGATACACACATTGCAATGCTATGATAACAAAGGTCTAGCTTGTCGAATGTTAGTCAAGATTGGTGTTTGGTTAATCAGTTTACACGCGTTCGTATTTTGGGAATGCGCGTCTCATGCTCTGTAACTAACTCGCCAGCCCGGCGCGTGAAAATTTCACGCTAGACTGGTTGCACTTAAAAATAGTCATGTATTTTCGAAAAACGAACAAGTGTAAATTGTAGATACTAACAACATTCTGTTATATAAAGCTAAGCCGCTACTTTGGTATTGGAGCGTACGGAGCATATGGATTTCCTAGGTTCGTATCGATTCCCAAAGAACTGCGTTCTTAGATCCCAAATCTGGCGTTTTAAACTGAGAAAAACAAATCCGAAACTGATGCCAACGTAGAAGTGTAACTTACAAAAATCATCACATAGGTCGGAACATTTCCGCTAGCAAAATCTGTCGGTAGTAACGTGTAGTTTGACAGCTGTCGGGTATAGCGCTGGACGCAGACTACCCAGCGGGCATGCACGCGGCGTTCGAGCGCTTGAAGCGGCGCGCGTCGCTGGCGTGTGTGCGCGGCGTGGTGGCGCTGCGGGCCGCTCGCTGGGGCACCGCCGAGCCCGAGCCCGCGCCCGCGCCGCCGCCGCAGCTGCAGCTGCAGCTGCAGCAGCAGCAGCAACAGCAACAACAACAAGACACCCGTCGCCGGTACAACTATGGCGGTGAGCTACTTTGTTTTTGTTTTCGGGAGGAAAGGCGCCCGGGCTTTGGGGATAAGACCGGAGAGTGTGGGATTTTTACCTCACTAAAACCATCCTGATGGTCACTATCTGCATATGGAAGGGTGCACCGTTACCTCTCAAAAGACCGATCTGAAACCCCGTCTATGCAACGTCTGTTAGGGCATGTTCTCGGGGAGACTAAAGCGGTCTCCCTGAACCGTAACTGTACGGCAGTGAGCAACTACACGTCATTATTTCTTATAACTACCTGGGGTCTAGAGGCCGTCAAAACAATACAGCTTTTCGCTATACAGGAGAGTCATTCAATAGTCTTTAGCAGGGTCGTTGCAGAATCGTATATCTACCGTCTACTAAAATGTAAGCTTGGGTTTCCTTATGTAGCGTTGGCGACTATCATGAAAATGGCAGCCTGGCTATGCAGTCGTCTTTTAAATTGAGCAGCTATGTGGCGACACCGTTTACATGGGAACCCCAAACTTTAGCTTCGCGATTAAGTAGAACTATTTAATTTACTTATTTACTACTGTAACCAAGTTTACAGTCCTGTACCCTAATTGCGTAGGTAACTTATTTTCGTAAACAATTATGCCTAATTTGTTTCATTTTGACAGTTCAACAACATTCATTGCGTTATTTACGTTGTTGAGCAGATTTTTTTTCTAACTTATGAAGCAATGGATTAGCAATCTGTTTCAAGTCGAAACAGATTGTAATTGTGTTGTATTACGCAATTAGGGTACTGCTTAATCGGTGTATGATTGCAGCATAAAATCACAAACACGAGATTCACAGTTCAAAATATATGCCAGTCTTATAGAAACTGGATGTATTCCTACATATTCAAACTTCTAAGATTGCTACGACTACAGCCCATTAAGCACTAGAAACCTTTAAAGCAACGTTACTTTATATTAATCTCCGTCATAACTGTAGTACAACATCAATATCCCTCCAAAACCTAGGATTTAATAATTAATTGCGTGGATCGAGTTCACGTTTTCAGTGAGTACGGCTTTAGTCACGTTCCTGCTCTCGCTTCGATTATAACAAGCCACGTGATTCGCTCCCGTCGGACTTGCTTGACACCCGCGCCCCAAACTATGCACGTGTCGAGCGAAGCCGTTCGCTCAATAAACAATAGACTGGGGGGGAAAGCGATTAGAAAAAAGTCCACACGAATTAGGTTTATTCTTATTAAAATCTGAAAACAGATCAGTTTTTTTTTTTTTTTTCAATTTAATTGTTCCGTACCCCGAGGTGTACCAAAACTATTGCTAAGCCTCCGCTGTCCGTCCGTCTATCTGTCAGCTCTGGTATCTCATGAACCGTAATACGTAGACAGTTGAAATTTTCACAGATTATGTATTTCTTTTGCCACTATAACAACAAATCACTACATATTATAAAACAAAGTCGCTTTCTCTGTCCCTATATCCCTATGTATGCTTAAATCTTTAAAACTACGCAACGGATTTTGATGCGGTTTTTTTTAATAGATAGAGGGATTGAAGAGGAAGGTTTATATGTATAATAACCCGGTTTATACCCGTGTGAAGCCGGGGCGGGTCGCTAGTAATAAAATAAAGTAAAAAATTAAAGGGGGTTCGTACAAGAAACGTTATTTTCGCCGTTTTCTTGCTAAATATTGTAGTGGTACGGAACCCTTCGTGTGCGAATCCGACTTGCACACGGCCGGTTTAAAAAAAAAAAACAACGTTTAGTAATAGACTGAAATACCAAACAGTCATAGTTAAATGTGTAATTTTGGTAAAACAAACTAACGCGTGTGATGCTGAATCATTATAATCAGGATCAAATTATTTATTACTTGGCTGTTGACAGTAGGTACTACAAATACTTTCACCTTTAAATTGTCTGTCCGTAACAGGAAAAATAAACAATTATCTGTACAATTTCTCTGTCTTTGAGATTAGGTTATGTATGTCAAGATTTAGATTATGTTTTTTCCATAATAACTTTCTGAGAGTTTACGAATGTTAACGGTTTTACTCGCGTATTAATTTCAGGTTTGACGACTAGTTTTGGACTCATGAGCTCTGTTTGAATCCGAAAGTAGTTGAGCAAACCCGAATTATTCCGGCTGACTTTGAAACCATTAGTCATCCTTCCAAGGGGTGAAAGTTCTGATAAATATGAACATCTGGCACCAACTCTGAATTGAACTCTCTTTTATTTCGCTATCAATTGTTTACATTCACAAGTACTTTCACCTGAAAGGATGCTAATAAGTTTTTAGCATAATGATTCACGAAATGCATCAATTAAGTGTGAAAAGTTGATTTGTAACAGCAATGAACGGCGAGGTGGAGAGCGGGCCTAGCGACGGCGGGTACCTGGCTGACGGGCACACCCTCACCGCCGAGGAGCGCGCCTTCCTGCAAAGCAACCTGCCGCCCGGCAAGAACGTCGCGCTCGATGAGGATATACTGTGAGTCGATTTTCTTTTCATCCGACTTCGCGAAATTAAATACGGTTATGTTTTTCATGCGTACTTATATATCTTTGTATGTGGAATGCTTTATACCCTCGAACTCGAATCATCCTTACGGCTGGATTGATTTTAATACAGGTGTTTATCTACTTGTCTAGGTTGCGCGATGGTTATATAGGTTGAGTCTTCAAAGTGAAGTCTTCAATTATTATTTTTTTTCGTATTATTATTACCTTATGGGGTACCTATTATTGAGGAGAGGATCAAAAAAAAAATAACACGATAAAAGGTTGAAAATAATCCGACTGCAACCAAAAAGTTCAAAACAAACTCACTTTTCCAGCAGTCTGATGCAGTTGATGGGTTCAAATCTGAGATTGAACTAAACTAACTTTCACTTTGTTTTTACCCAAATCCTACCAGTGCGCGTTAACTTTAGTGCCTAGTAATAACTTGTAGCCTGGCTATTTGGATTGTTATTAATTTCATCCTTTTAAAATCAGAAACACACAGGTTCGCCCCCCTGATTTCCCCATTTTATTTATCATAATATGTATATGTGTACAAGTATATTACAATATTGATAATATATTATAGCGAGGAGCTGGAGAACGACGCGTGGGACACCGGCATGGATGCCGAAATGCAGGCCGGCTTCTTGGAGTTCCTCAAGATGTCCAATCAAATCAAACGATAACCGCACGTTGCGACGCGCCCCTTCCCTCGCGGGGCACAGACCAAACTGCGTCTACTATGCTAGGACAATGGTGAAAACTATAAAAAAAATATAAAATATATAAAACTATAAAAAAGATTTAATGGGAGCGATCAACCTCGTAGCCATCCTATCAACGATTTAGATATGAGTTTGATGTAAGACCTTGGCGTATCACCGCACCGAGGCGCGCGTCGCCGGTGCCACGTCGCGAGAGAATACGCCGACTGTTAACTATAGCATCCTACTAACAGTTTTCCACCTTACCTACTTAAAGGGCAACAACAACTTTACTTTTAGGTGCTCCAACGTAGTGATTTAAGTATCAGGATTATATACCGACTTAAAGCTTTTTAATTTTAGATTTGATATGCCTTTATGTATGACCAAACTAGAATATTTTCAGTAAAAAAGTCTTATAATTTTTAGTGTAATATTTAATCTTTTGGTCTGTTGTTCCGGAGGGTCTTAACTGTGTTTACGTGTAAGAAAATACAATGTTTAAAATTAATTAATTATTGATTTGTTAAGTCATAAATTGCCCAGTAATTATTTTTCAATGTTATACGTAAACACATCCGACTTACAATCACATGGACTAAATGTAAACAAGTGTTGGTAAACTAAGTGTTTTATTTAATGAAAAAAGTACTGTTGTTTTCTTGTATTGTTAAGCTGCTAATATATTTTATTAGTTCCCACCACTAAATTTGACGGCCATATGTTAGAGCCATTTTCTTGTTTACATTTCGTCTATAATCTAATGTTTAGTGATCTCATAATTTCTTCATTTTTTTTTTCTATTTTATGATAGAAAAAAACATTGCATTAATTTTGGGGTTTCTTCACATTTCCTCAAACAATTAGAAAATGTTGAAATAAACCTAAGTAAAATAAATATACCTTCTGTATGCAAAAATAAGGCTAATTACTTCCATTCCATTGTAAACAATGCCCACTGGAGAAAAATGTTACATAATAATATTGCATAAGTTAGAAGGCTGAAAATTTTTTTATTTACTTAAATGACATTTTGTCCATTTTACTGATGAATTAATTATTATAATTATTGTATGTAATTTTTAATTGATTGAACTACTTTGGTGGGAAGCCGTAAGGAATACAATCAAGATACATTTTAATTGCGTAATACATTTTTTTGGCACAAATTTCTTTAGTTTAGTGCAATAATTTACAATTCAGTCCAAGTACTAAGTCATTTAAAACATTTGACATTGTTTGCATTTTACACAACTTTGCGTAATTTTTACCCTTTACAGTAAACTGATCTTTATAAGGAGGATTTTATAGATTACAACAACTTCTAGAGCATATAGAGTTGTTCTATCGATACTTCCAGTTGCATTTTCTCATAACTTTTAAATGGTTTGTCGATGTGAAGTAGAACAATATGTTTTGCCAAATTCGTTACACTTGTGTCGTGTGTTGTTGTAATTATATTTGCCTATTTGAAATGAGTGAGAGGTGTGACAGATGCCTTGTGTGTGTAATGGATTTAAAGCCCAATAACCCTAATTGCTGATCGATAGACTACAGTGATCTAAGAGAGTTTAACAATTTACAAAGCAATAAATAAGCTACCTGCTAAACTAAGCCATTTGTGCTGATTATTGAAGTAATGATACCTTTTTCGAATATATTTATGGAATACAACATTTATTTATTTGAAGCAATTAGGAAAATGTTTATAATATTCCATTGTATTTTTGTTGCAGTGATATTATGAATGTTATAAGAATAAATGGATATTTTAATAAAAGTCATTTAAATAAATTGTTTTTCATTTATTTTATCTCATTGCTCCCGTTATCAGTGCAACTTACAAGTGTCTTATGGCATATGACGCAACTCCACTATCTACATTGTTATTGTCTCGATATTATGTCATATGTACTTGAATAGCGACAACAAATAGTATTATAAAAATAGTATACTAATAAATTACAGGTATGCAATGTAATCTTATCTTATGCCTCATCAGGTAAGACCTTGTAAGGGTTAAGGATTCCATTAGGATCCATCAGCTGTTTAAGATCTTTCATAAGTTGTAATGCAGATGGATCCTTGCTGTAGTGTATGTACATCGGTTTCCTGAAGCCGATGCCGTGCTCTGCACTAATGGAACCATTCAGTTTGCTCACTTCTTCAAAGATGTACGGCTCCAGAAGGGATGAGACCTCTTTGGTGTATTGTGGAACTGTGACATTGATGTGGATGTTACCGTCTCCTGTAATATTGATACAATAAAAATGTTTAGTAATGATATTGTTAATTGATTGTATAATTAATACATGTTAATCTATGCAAATACATTGAGGAAAATGAGTTTTTGGGTGGTGACTAGTCTTTATTGTGTCGCCAGTCTCCACCTACAAATATCTTGTTATGTACTAACCAACATGTCCGTATCCGAAAACTTTAATGGCTTTGTCGCCGAGTTTCTTTCTCAAAATCGGCACCAGATCGTAATAGTTTTTCAGCGGTATGGAGACATCATACTTGAATACGTAGCCCCCTACCAAACCCGCTCCTGCGATGCTTTCGCGAAGGTTCCAAATTGTCTGTAATTAGAATAAAATATTGATGTCATAATGGTTTTATTTTTTATTCAGCTGTTAGCCGACCTCAACATAGTTGAGAAAATGCTAGGCAGATGATGATGATTGGTTTTATTATTTTTATCAATCAATTGAATTGGTATTTAGCTTGTCAAAACGTTCTAAACTACTCGATACCCTTTGTTTTATCATTATCACCTGCATTTTAGCGGGCTCTGATGCCACAGTTCCGTCAACAATAAGTCCTGTCTCCATTTCACTGGTCAGGAACCTTGTCAGCTTCTCACTGTCATGAGCCTCGTCACTTCCGTGTGTTTCTACCAACACGTAGAACGGATATTCTGAGATTGGGTTCCTGTTGAAAATGTAAAAACTCACTGGTTGCTATTTAGATGCCAATAATATAATGCATTGCAGATACTTACGGCAGTTTAAGATTCTTTACAGTGCAGTCTATCGAATCAAAATCAGCCATTTCAAAAGCCGATAGAATCTCACCTAGGCTTGATTTGGCGCTTTTGTACAGTTTCAGAACATTTTCAAAGTTTTTGACACCTGCAAGATTAAAAAATCGTTAGGTACTTTACTAGAGCCCCGTATGCCCGATATACTTAACGATCATGTGTAATGAAATATGTCCGTGCCATGGATGGATGGAGATAAACAATAGCATCCACACCACAGGTGTTCCAGTAACTGATAGATACCTGTGGATAGGATTCGGTAACAGTAAAACAATAATAGTACAAGAAAAAGCTCAATGCTTACCAAAGAAACCCAAATTCACGGCCTTCGGTAACACCGGGCAGTGTATAGCGACTTTGGTGACAAATCCTAGCGTTCCTTCAGATCCTATAAAGAGATGCTTCAAGTGATACCCTGTGTTGTCCTTCTTTAGTGCTCTGAGACAGTCTATGATAGTGCCATCGGCCTTTACCTTGAATACGAAGAAAGATTAGATGGTGCAGTATGTAGGAACGAGAAAAAGTCATACCGACGGTATCGGTATAAATTGCATGGTGGCTTAGTTTTGGGTTTGCCGTTAGATTCCCTCATGGCCACATATTTTTCAGACGGTCGAACCCAAAATGTTTGAGAATATTGTGTGTCATGTCCGTCGATACGAGATCATAAAGCTGGCGTGGTTTTATGAAACCGGTTTCGCACGGGCACCTCCCACGAATTTGTCAACTGATACGAATTTTATCCGAGTTAGTGGAAAAGAACGGGGACTCGTTAGGTAACTGTTTCCAATCTTTAATTATACCTACCTACCTAATTAGTACCTATTTCCTAATGACAAATATCCAACATAGTTGTTATACTTATTTAAAACATACATCAGTATTTTATCAATATAAACAACTATGTAGGTAAGTATTATTATTTAAGTGCATAACGTCACTCCTATTTACTTGGTTTAGTAAATTTCCGTACAGTATTTACAAAACAGCATAGTTTAGTTTATTCATGTTTTTTGCCCTATCTGGGCAATGAAAACACGACAGATCTCTTGCTCACATTTGGAGAAAACAGGTTATGTGTGGGGCTTGTAGACAAAGCACTAAACCCGTTATGAAAGTACGGCTATCTATAATATATGTACTTTATTCACAGGTAGGTAGGTAACGGTTTCTCGACACAGTCCTCCAAACAATGGCCTGACTGATGCTAGACGTGCGATGCACAAATCACGTTTAAAACTTTAAACGGATAGAATAGGAGGAAAAGCAACATAGGTACCTATGTATTAGGAATAGATTGAGCAGTGCAATGACAGAGTCACTTGGTAGGCAGAGCGTGCGTGTTGTTTAGGGTCACGGGTTCATCCAAACTATTTATCACTGTTATCTTATACCAACAAAGAAAATCTTAAGAAAATATTGCGATACGTTATAATCAATGTTTATTTATAAACTTACTGCCTCAATTCCTAGCACGGATCCGTGCAGGTTGCCATACCGTAGTAACCTCAGTCCCCCTGCATTAGTACTGGTGTTACCACCAATGTGACAGGTCCCCTTGGCACCAAGGTCCAAGGGCATAATGAGACCACGCTCGCGTACATAGTTGTCCAGAGTCTCCAGAATACAACCAGCTTCACAAACTAAGGCCCCTGCAAGTGATTGTCACATTGTAGAAAATAATACAATCGAGATCCTTGTCAACAAGTACTTGACTGTACACCGAAAAAAAATGGCTACAGCAGGTGATTTATTGTTACGCAGGGTCGCAGGTTTTATATAGGTTCAACGTGCATACAGTGCAGCGATATAGTACGAGTACGACTGCGAATAACCGTTACGTGTGGATTAGGTAACCAAGTAAAATCAATTGAGTAACGCGTAGGTAGTTGTTGTATAATACCTACCTCGTTTGGTTAGGACCATAGTATAAAGAGAGGTAGTACTTTACGTTAAGCTAACGTTGATTTAGCCACACCAAGTCATCGGTCAACTTGATTTTATACAGTAGGTATCGTTGGAATGAAATAGGTATCAATCTTACTTGCATAAACCGATCTGCAACCGATCGTGCTCGAGACCAAAAGAGCATAGAGTAGAAATATTTATTCCACACGGGAATCGAACCCGCGATCCTATAAAAGTCGGACGAAATTCTTATCACAGTAGATAAACTGTGAGTGTGAATTGTGATGTCATACTCATTAGGTAAGTAAGTACTTACAGTTTAGATAATATTATGAGATCTTTACGAATAATCTTTGTTTCTATTAGTTCCTAAATATTAACCTGAGAGCTCATCAAGGGTGATTATTTTGTTCATGAGTGCAAAGCTGATGACGATCTCGTCGAACACCGGCACGGAGCCGCCGACAAGGCCGGTGTTGCCGCCCTGAGGACATACCGCCAGTCGCCTTTCGTTACAATACTTCAGGATTGTGGACACCTCTTCTGTACTACGTGGTTTTAATACAACCCTCGATTGTCCTGAAAATTTTATCAATTATGTAACTCGTTGTATTGTAAGTATAACTGTATATTATGCACTTTATCATGCTAACCGTATCAGTGCAAAACAATACGTGTGGGTAACGTAAATGGCATAAACTATTATATAAACTTCGTAACTTTATACCTTTAAAAGGTTACAGTACCTACCTCTACAATTTTTTATCCAGTCGATGTTATATGGTAACACATCACTTTCGTCAGTCAACACTCGTTCTTCTCCAAGTATAGACTGAAAGTAACCAACATCTAATGGCTCTATCGTGCCGAATAATTTTCTTTTTATGTTATATTTTTCCTGAAAGAGCAACTAAAGTAAATGGTCCATTTATCAGGCAGCACCATATCTCCTGCATTTTGGACGATCCGAAAAACGGCTCTTACGCCACTGTTAACGTGGCACTGATGGCCATATTATGGTACAGACGCCAGCACATCAGGCTACTACAATCTATCAAATTTATTTAATAGATTTTCGACTTTATCATTGAAGTGTAAGGTTCAAAGTTGATGGGGAAAATTTGACAGTTTCGGGTAGCTTGATGTGCTGGCGTCTGTACATGGGCTAATGCCTACTAGGTGTATACGTAAAAGAAGGGACCGGAACAGCATGGAAAATAAAAATATCAAATCTAGCTACATTTGCGAAATATTATTAAGTAGTTACTCAGTAAATATTTTGGTTGCATAAATCATTTATGATGTTGATGTATTCATTTAACATAACATAACATAGGTAACGCCTGTAATCCTCGAAAGGCTAGGCACAGGTGTACCTGTGGGGTGGGGTGGCGGTAGTCCCGGTGTTAAATTTTCATTTCAAGGTTTCCCTATTAAAAACTCTGTGATTTCTTCCCAAATTTATACAAAAATTCCTGCTGAAGGGAGCGTGACTACCGCCGGACCACCTTCAAAGTCGAGTTTCTCGAAAACTACTTAGGTACCAATTTTGTCGTTCGAGCACTAATTAGTACCAATTGGGTACTATTATTTACTAAATATGGAAGCGATTGGCGTTGGTGGTCCTGCGGTAGTCACGGACATGGTTCATGGGCAGAAGGATGATGATGACAAGCCTTATAATTGTATAGCTCACATTAGATAAAATAATTCAGAGTGCAATAGGAATGTACACACGGCTATACATTTCCAGATTATGCTGATCACGCATTGCATAGGATTTCCGTACAATGCGAGCTCAGTTTATACTGGAAATGTATAGCTTGATGTGTAGCCGTGTGTTTCTACTCAAAGGGTTACCCTATACAGACCTACCCCTTAAATAGCAATCGTTTATGTGTGAATAGCCTTAGTACGAGGTGCATTCAATAAGTACCTAGCCTCATCGCCAGAGGGCGCTGTACTTTCAAAAGAGTTTTACCACAGTGTAGCACATTCTTTTTTAATTCTTTTTTCAAATTTTCATTCCAATCCCTTCATTTGTTTTAATTTGACAACTTATGGAAGCGAACGTGTCGATCGGTTTTACAAAAATGGAAAAAGAGTAATATCGTTCGGTGATTCGATTCCTATTTTTGGAAGGGAAAACGCGCATCGAAATCAAAGAGCGCTTGGATGCTGTGTACGGTGACTCTTCTCCATCGATGGCCACCGTCAAGAATTGGTTCAACGAGTTTGCACGTGGCCGTACGTCGGTTTTTGATGAACCACGTCCAGGTGCACCGAAAACAGCTGCTACGGAGGAAAACATTTAAAAAATCCATGATCTCGTATTGGCAGATCGCCGATTAAAGGTTCGGGAGCTAGCTGAGACTGTAGGCATTTCAGAAGGAACAGTGCATCATATTCTTCACGAGGAACTCGGCATGAGAAAGCTGTCGGCGCGATGGGTGCCGCGTTTACTCACACCAGAAAACAAGCGCAACCGTGAGACCACATCGGAGACGTGTTTGGCGCTGTTTAAGCGGAATCCAGCGGAGTTTTTGCGTCGTTTTGTGACCGTCGATGAAACCTGGATCCACTGGTAGAGACCAAGGAGCAATCAAAACAATGGATCCAGACCGGGGAACGTGCTCCAAAGAAGGCGAAAACTGTAAAATCGGCCGGAAAAGTTATGGCCACCGTTTTCTGGGATTCACAAGGTGTGATCTACATCGATTACCTCGAGAAGGGTAAAACAATTACAGGGCTTTACTATGCCGATTTATTGGGCCGATTCGACGCCGAATTAAAGAAAAAACGACCCCATCTGGCGAAGAAAAAAGTGCTGTTTCACCACGACAACGCACCGGTTCACACGTCTGCCGTTGCCATGGCCAAATTGGTCGAATTACGCTACGAATTGCTGCCCCATCCACCGTATTCTCCAGATTTGGCCCCTTGTGACTTCTTTCTGTTTCCTAATCTGAAAAAATCACTCGCCGGGAATAGATATGGATCGAATGAGGAGGTCATCGCCGCCACGGAGGCCTATTTTGCAGAGTTTGACAAAAACTATTTTTCGGACGGGTTAAAAAAGTTGGAGCATCGCTGGGCTAAGTGTATCGAACTAAAAGGAGACTATGTTGAAAAATAAATTGCCACTTTTCCAAAATTTTCGTTTACTTTTTGTAGGCTAAGTATTTATTGAATGACCCTCGTAAATAGGTAGGTAGGTACCTATCTACTCCTATGTGACACCACTATCTAAACGTTATACCCATCGATGTTATTTATACCCGACATATTTTGATGTCCACAAAATATATTCAAGAATTAACAAACACTACGCTTCCGCTGCAGATGTCCCTCTTGCTGAAAAGGGCGTAATGATAACAAGATTTTTTTTCATCAGGAACATAAATTATGAATTACGTCGTTTGAAACGGATAGTGAGTAGGTACTGAGTTTCATGAAAACAATTAACGGCACACGTAATGCGGAAAGTTTTTCAATCTTACCGAAGACAGCTGTGGTAGTGCTTGTGACGCATATCTAACTTGTTCCAAAACATTATTCTTACTAATTAACTTCACAAACAACGTTAATGATTTAATCATTTTAAATATTTTTCGACGTCTTTATTTAAACACACAGCGACAGTAGCGTCTTACACTAAATAAAAAATATTACTGATAGATAGCGAACAAAATCTAGGCCCAGTCATGATGTTAGAATGCTGCAAACCTATTAGGTAGGTACTTATTAATAATTAACTCCCAACTTAATTTCCCAATGCAATTTAAAGCTTTAGCATATTTGGTAGAGAATAAATAATTATAGAAGTTCAACAGAACGTGTTAAATCTCAAGTTTATACATTATTCGTTAGTGTCGAGGTCGATTCCATCCGATAACAATTATTACGTAACTGTGGGTAAACACAGTTGAGTGAGAACTTTGCCAAAGGATATAAACATACTAATGAGACATGAACATCAATTTACAGCTTGATTTTGTATTTAGCAAGTCAGCAGGAGGAAGAAGTAATGATGATCATCAGAAACGATTTCGTGAAATCACCATCTATCACACCATTCCTGTCGTCGAATTATTCTGTACTATTCATCCAATAAAGTGCGGTTATTTATCATCAGAAATGTTTTCTCCTTGTCCAGTAGGACATAATTTATTTAGATTTATAACATTCAAGGAAAATGGAGTACTGAGAAAGAAATTATTAGTCGATTTTTGTATTGATGTCGATTAAAAATGTACATATTTCAGTGTTGACTACGGATAAATATAGAATTGTCAACTTGACAGTGGTTGACAGATCAACACTTGACTGACATTGACAATGTGATTGACAACACATACATCGCACGCGCTCGCGCACACAGAGTACATTTTTATATCGCGCACCGCACGCATGGTGTTTGAGGTTGAGGTGTTTCTTTCGTTCGTGTTATTAAGTTATACACGTGTTTGTAATCTAGTAAAATGGTGAAATTGAAGTCAAAAAGTGGAAAGAAGAAAGTACCTGTAGTGCTTCAAAATAAGAAAGATGACCAAAATGAAGTGACTTTGCCGCCTGTTCGAATGTCTGATGATCCGGCACCAAGACAGGTTATAATTTTATATTGCTTTTATTTACGAATGGACAGTACAGTTGCTAGTTTTGTTTAAATACATAATTAATAAATTGTCTTATTATTACACATGCCATGTAAACATAACCTTAAACATAACTTTTCATTTCAGGTAAAATGGATTAATAGGCAGAGAGTTTTAGTCTTCGCCGCTCGTGGGATTAATCACCGTCATCGGCATTTGATGGAGGACATAAAGAAAATAATGCCACATCATAAGACAGAATCAAAGATGGAAAGAAGTAAAAACTTGTATGTAGTCAATGAGATCAGTGAAATGAAGAATTGCAACAAATGCATACTCTTTGAAGGCAGAAAGATGAGAGATCTCTACATGTGGATGGCTAACATACCAAACGGACCAAGTGTCAAATTCCTGGTTGAAAATAGTATGTTGTTTCCTATTTGAAAATGTCTAACACTGGTATATTACTGCATCATGTTTTACATTCATATTTCATTTTATTCTTTTCAGTCTACACAATGGGTGAACTAAAAATGACTGGAAACTGTCTGAGAGGATCCCGGCCTCTTTTATCATTTGACCCACAATTTACAAAAGATCCACATTATTCTCTGCTAAAGGAGTTACTCATACAGACATTTGGTGTTCCATATCACCATCCCAAGAGTCAACCATTCTTTGACCACGTGTACACCTTCATGATCCTAGATAACAGGATTTGGTTCAGAAACTATCAAATTCTGTCTGAAGATGGAGCTTTGGCTGAAATTGGACCAAGATTTGTGTTGAACCCTGTATGTATACAAAGATTGAATTTACACACATATCTGCCAGATTTAACATTTTGACCGCCACGGATGTCTATGGATGTCAAATTAAAACATGCTCAAGATGCCTGGGACGGCATGGCACATTGAAAATAACACGTTTTTACTTTGTCGCTTGGCATATAGAACACAGAATTTTGTTATTGATGTGGCAATCAAAGGCCGCATTCCGAGTTACGATAAAAGTGATTATATCGCGTATCCGACCAAATTGAATAGTCACAAAATATAAGGGTTATTGAGTAATAATTGTAACTTTGGACTTTGGTCGGATTCGCGATATTTTCGATTTTAACGTAACACGGAATGCGGCCAAAAGGTTAAAACTGTGTCTAATACAAAATTTGCCATCTTTTCAGGTTAAAATATTTTCTGGCTCTTTTGGAGGTGCAACATTATGGGAAAATGCTAAATATATTAGCCCTGCAAAATTGAGACAAGCTGTATCCAAGAAAGCTGGCAGCAAATATGAAAGAAGAATCGAGAAGAAAGCTGTTTATGAAGCTACCAAGCCCGAGACTGGGTATCCTGATATTGAGGGAGCTGACTTCTTCAAAGGTGATCCCATGGAAAAGGCTCAAGAATTTGTAGTTAAAGGTAAATTAAGATCATTTATGTATTGGGTGAAGTTGAAAAAATACATTTTCACAACAATTCATAATTTTTTTGTGGTTGGTATATTTATTTTCATTTTATTGCTTTACAGAAGAGATAAAAGAACAAGAAAATACAATGGAGGAAGAAAGTGACCATGAAGTTGCCAAACCAGCATTCAGCATGTTGATGAAGAAACCTAAAACAAATCCAGATAAAACAATCAGGCGCAAGCAACTCAAGGCTAAGAGTAAGGCAATATCTGATCAAATCAAGAAGAGGAAGCAATTTAAAAAGAAAAAACCTGGTAAATCGTAATAATAAAATTTATTTTTCACACAGTTGTTTTTTATTTCATATAATTTTTATGGATGCTATTATGGAAGAGCGAAGTTGAGGTAAGAAACACTTAACAAAATGCATAAAGTGTTTAATAAAACATTGCATATTTTTAATATTATTTGCAAATGTTTTTTTTTGCCAGTTTTCCTGCATGTGTTTTTACACAAAAACATCGCAACAAAGAGGCATGGCCACACACATTTGTCTATACAAATACGATGATTTGTGTATGAAAATAAATGTTTATGTGTAAGCTTTTTTATGTAATATTTTGAAAAAACACGCGCAGGAGACTCAGCTTTATACAAGAAAATGTAAGAAACAACAGAAATATTGTAAAAATAACTTTCTAAATACATAATAGGCTGTGCCATTATTATGCAGTTCTCTCAGTATTATGCATTGTTATGCAGTTATGCAGTTCTTAAACCAGAATGGAGAACAAAATTTTATTATTATTAGTTTAGCCCCACTCAAAGATCATGTTAGAGATTTCAAATATGTATGATTGATTGATTAGATATAAAGCTATAAGTCCTATTTTAAAATATGGACGGTCAAGATTACGTTTATGATTATATAAATTAATACTTTAATCAAATTAAGCTACAATATTATGCATTATGATTAAAAGATTCACGTTTACGACAAATGATGCCGTCTTGTTTAAAACATTGATTAAAAAATGTTTACATTAGATTAAAAAAATTGAGCACCCTATATGAAATTCTGGTAAAATTGGAATGATAAAAATCTGTGCATTTAACACTTGTGCCAGAATATAAAATTGAAACATCTGTTACTGTTATCATAATTGTAGTTAAAAAAAAAACGGATATTTATCTTACTTACTATATACTTACTAAAAATGTAGTGTAAAATAATTAAAAATAATGTACTTGAAATTAACCTTAAAGTAAAGCTTTTAGTTCATTTGCGATCGAGATTACTTAATTTATTAAGCTTACGTCAAAATAATGAAAATATTATGCAATTCATATTCAGATTTTATGGAAAATATTTTAGTATCTATTCTATTTAGCAACATACTACTTTCCAACTACAAACTGCATATCCGTAACTGTAGACGAGAGTGGGTCATCACAACAGTTCCACAAGCTGCCTTGCTTGTTAATTGTTGAGACAAATGCATGCTCATTAACTCATCCTAAATTCATTTGTGCAATACAATTTACAGTTGAAATGCAGTCTACCTGTATGTTTACATACTAATTGCATCAAGCATTAGGGGTTACAATAAGTATGAGATTTCTATGAAGGAAGAATTACTGGACAATTTCTTTTCCACACCAATCACACCCAGAGTTCCTGTGTTCACAACATGATTAAAAAGACATACACTGATATTTAAAATATTACGAAACACGTATCTAGTTTGCAAAATTACACAAAAATAAGATTTCTAGTGCATATCATAAACATTTCTAAAATTCATGTAAACATTCATAAAACATACATAGTAATTATTATAATTTAATATTAGCATCGAGATTTTTTATTAGATAAATATTATAAAAACACGGAAAACCATGACTCCTTATATCTACCAACATTGCACCATCGTCGATTAGAGTTAAAAGTCACAAAAAGTAGTGATTCACACGGGACATGCTTAAATCTGGTGTCAATGTGCTTATATCAATAACTAAATTAAAAAATGCATTACTGAGTCTGAGTAAAAGCGTAAGATTCTTCTTAATTCTAAAAGCTGCCAGTTTCACCTGAAAATAAAATAGATGATTTATTCAATTAATATTGTTCATTAAACAAAAACCTGTCAAGTACGTGTCAGACCACGCACAATGAAGGGTTCCGTAGATGGGATGAATTTATCCCAAGAAGAAACTTAACATTGTAGTTGAAAAACATGTTCTCCTATACATTCCAACTGCAAATGTAAGTTTGTACGCACAATATTGAGAGATTTACCATGTTATTTTAAGACCATAGACTTCTTATAGATTTTCCTGTAATCTATGAGTAAAGAACCATTATCTGTATTTAAAAAAAAAAAAATTGGTTCAGTAGTTTTGGAGATAAGGGAGGGAATGGTCAATTTTCTTATATATATTTGAAATCCTCATAACAAGCCCTTTCATTTGATAAATCACATGGTACAGTTTGCAAAACTTTTTATTTTTTCAATAGTTGTCTACTTTGCCACCCATATTCAAAATTCATTTATTTACGTTACACGTCACGTTTCCAATTAATCGGTCCATTAGATTCGGAGCAAAGTGGCTGTGACAGACACACGATGTTCCTATGAGGGTTAGTTTTTTTCCTTTTGAGGTACGGAACCCTAAAATTCTATGTTTGAAGGCTCATTTTCTGTCGATAATGGAGTAATCAATAGTTCAGTCGCTTGTGGCGGTCGATCAATAACCAAACCAAGGCGACCTTTTCGAAAAGGTCACTTCATCACATGACAATGGCTCATAGCTCGTATAAAGCTGTAATTTGTCACTCAAAATGAAGGTCTGACATAGCATTTGTTTTATACAAGCACCATTCTTATATCAAGCATAGACAAATTATTATAGGGATAGACTAATTATAATAAGTATTATGAACATTCTTGATACTGGATAGAAGAAAGTAAAAAGAAGAAAGCTACCACCACATATCCATTCTATATTCTACACACGGATCAAAGCTTCTCTTTTTTAGTATCATACACAATGATCTGTTAGCACTTGCAGCTGGCCAGCTCTGCCGCAACCACATAGGGTTGCTTGCGACACATTGCACATGCTGATGCAGTACCAAGGGATGTGTTAAGAGCGTGCATTCTGAAAGTGGGCAACGTCGCAAATAGATGTCAAATATTTCGCTGTTTTCATTAAGACCAGGCACTCCAAAGCCAATTTCTACGAAAACTCCGCCCTCATGCACCCACCACTCCACTATGTGCTAAACGCTAACCCATCAGTAATAAAGTTGAATATCGCGTGCGCTCTTTGGTCGTGTTCGAGCAAAGAACTAAATGTCGTAAGTCTCAATTCTTATTTCGTTTATAATTAGAGTAATAATTGATCTAAAGAAAAAATATCTTATATTTGGATAATAAACTATCATCTTACTTTCAATAATTATTTTAGACATAAAAGCCGAGTAATCTTGTTTTTGTTTCAAATAATCTTTAAAAAAGGCATGATTTTCGAATAAAAAATTAATCGAGCGAAAATGTTCTAATTTTGTAACTGTCTTATATTTGGAAAGAAAAAGATCCAATAAATCATATAGGTACTAAAGTTCCGTTTTGATTGCATGCGTGACTTTTTCAAAATATTAATGCAAATTAACATACAATTTAGAGAGCCTCCTCTTAATTTGGCAATATTATTGTATGGAAATATGGCTAACTGGTGAACTAACATATCGATTACTAGCTGCGCCTCGCGGTTTCACCCGCATAAGTCTCGATCCCGTGGGAATACCGATAATTCCTGTGGGAGTATCTTTTGGATAAAAGTATCCTATGTCCTAATCCAGGTTATTGTCTACCCATGTGGCAAATTTCATCTAAATCTGTTGAGCCGTTTTAGCTTAAACGCGAAACAAACAAAGTATTTGGAAACTTTCCAAATGCCTTTTTTACACCTAAAACGGTTACAACATTAAATTTAGTGTTATAATTTCAATTTATTATTAATATTCTAGTTCACTAGTTAGCGATATTTGTTTTTTCCATATAGTAATCAAAACAGGTAAATATTTGACTGCTATTTGCGACGTTACCAAGTTTTAGAATCAACGCTCTTAGGCCCGTATTACAGAACATCACTGAAGACTCAAGCATTACTTAAAGCTAGTTTCAACCAATCAAAAGGCTTTAAACGAGTTTTAAGTAGGTAATGGTTGACTTTGAGTGAGGTGCTGTAATACGGGCCTTAAAGTCATCGTCATTCCAGTGCGAGAAAGAGATGGAGCTATTCCGAACGAATAGCGGCATCTTTTTTTTCGCAACGGTACAATGTTGGCAGTTACACTTTCATAAACAGCCCCACAGCAGACTATCGTCTAGCTGGAAAAGAGAGTATCCAAGTGCGTATAGATCTTTACAACACCAAATAAAGCAATAATAAATTACATAGGAATAATCTGCAGCCTGTAACCACTATAAGGCACTGAACGGACATGCAAAAGCCCCAAACACAACAGGCTTCGAGCTTCAGTACTTGTCTGGCACATCCTGCAACTCAGCGCCATCTTGGTCGTCATATTTATCTTGTTTATGGCCACCCAGTTCCGCTAGACGCGTATTCTTCCACCGGCCATCATTGCCGTTCATATTGCGGTCTTCGCATACGCAGAGGAAGAGGGAATCAACCACCATCTAGGGAGGAAAATAGTAAGTTTTAAACGTAGATTTATAATTATCGTCACTAATTTGAGGTTTTTTTTGTGCGTTTACTTATTGGACAACACACAGATAAAAAGAAAAAGGTAAAATAAACAAAAATAGAAACGAACCTCATAAAGAGAAAGTATACAGTGTGCAATGAAGAAGGAGAAGATGCATATCACTAGTGTTGGGACGGCAAAGAAGTGCAGATCAGTGTTGCGTTTGAGGAGTAGGAGACCAATGATGCCAGTCACTGCCGTCACTATGCACTTGCCCAGGAACAGAATGAAGTCACCCACGCTGTTTATTGTTGCCACTTGAAGTGCGTTGTTCACGATTGTACTAAATGCCTGAAATATTTATTGAACATTAAATAAAAATCACAATTAAGGCTCGTACAGACCAGCGAGATATCGCGGGCGCAATAGACAGCGCGACCCGTGTCGCGCCCGCGATATCGCGCTGGTCTGTACGAGCCTTTAGAGGTGGCTTGATTATTTGGAGCTCAGCAGTAGGTACTAAGACTTGAGTTGACAGTCGAACTTTTTCAAGTAAAATTCTTGTTGGTTACAAAGCGTTTAGGTATATCAATTAGACCATTTACAGATATTGTTGTCAAGGAGTCCGACAAAATATTAATTGCCAAGCTTTCGCTTGTGAAATTTTATGTGCCTAAACTATGGTAGTTTTTGGGAGCCACAAAATGGACATGACTATCTAGAGTATGTCCCCTTTATGACTCACTATATCGACTCCGATACTAACACTTTCTACAATTTGAACACAGCACAGTTTGCAGATCTTTGTATAATGAATTTTAATTGTATTTCAATGGAAATGGAAAACACAAAACTATTACAGGCATAAATGTATATGTTACGCTTTACTGCATAATAGTAGCAGAATGAGGTCATATATGAAGTGTAAACATTGATTGCATACTTTGTTTAATTTATACATAATCGCGGAAATTCTGGTTCAAACAATAAAAGATAAAAGTACTAATTAGTTATTCCAGTATTTTTTCCTTCGGTAAGTGGCCTCTGTTTAACAATAGCATAATGAACTAATAGGTGTAAACATTCTCACGCCTGGTGATCGAGAACAAAACAGCTTGCAAAATGTATACGATAAATAAACCTATACATACTTACTTCTGAATCATAGTCTAATAAAAACTGCCGAGTAATCGTTGTAGTTACTTAGTAAGACTATTTACCTAACAAAAAGGTATGTAGTAAAACTAAATGTGGCCTTCTTTCTTTAGAATGACCTACAAGCCGTCAGCGAGGAGTACTACTACTGCAGTACATCAACGCAAAGAAATTTAAAAAAAAATTGACCTTAAAAATCTTATGGAGGAAATCGTTTATATATCATCAATCGCGTCAATGCAGTCCATGAGATGGTTAATAAGAACTTCATCTCGAAAAGCTGTATACCCTTTTATGCTACATTTGTGACAAACTCACAACTCTTGCCCATAAGGTCCGTGTCTGGTGTAAGGGTTGTGGTCATATGATGCGTATCAGAACCTTACATAAAAATATAAGAAAATTTATAAAAACATTACACCAACCTTCCCAGCAGCCTTGCAAAAGTGGCATCTCTCAATGGTAATGATAGTGTAGGCATTATGATTCAAATAGCGAATGAACTTCTCAAGGCAATAAAAGCAACATATACCACATTTCAGGCCACACTTCGCGCATTCCGATCCTTTTTCTGCTCTAGATGATAGCCTGAAAGAGAGGTCAATATTTATTAGCAGAAGAACTGATTACGAGAACTGGAATTTAACCCAATAGAATTAAAAATAACTTACCTGGCATGTAAATACGTCAAAATGAGGCGAGGTACCTTGAACAGCGTAATCAAGAACGAACCTTTGGCCACTGAACCTAAATGGTATTTTATCAGTTTGCCGATCGAATATAGAACAGGCGAGTGTGCATTAGGTCCTCTGAAATAAATTCAACATAATTAAAAAAATTAGTTTATGATTAGGTCTAGTTACCAACTTACCATCAAAGTAGAGAGGAGTATAGTGTGCGTTATTTTCACATCTGTCTGCGTACACGCCTTACAATTATAGCAAAACGAGACATATCTCTTCTCCGCTTTGGAGGTACGGCTCCGACTAAATGCGTCGTCATGTCGTGTGTACTTACCTAAAATACCAATGTGATACGGCCCCAGCGATAGTCATCTGTTGACATCCAAGAATGAACTCGCTGCCCCAAACCAAACAGATCAGACATATCCACCACATACTCTTTACCCACATGGGGTCAAACTCTATATTGTCCAGGGTAAAAGCTGTAACGAAAAATCGAATTGGAAAATGTAAAAAGGTTTTATTTGAATTGATTCAGAAAAATTCGCCAGTTATGTTTAAGTCCCATGTAATAGGGGGCAAAGAAAATGTATCGCGCATTGATGTCTTTTTAATGATCAAAAGCTGGTGTCGGTAACAGTGTCGCGAGTTCAATTGTTTTTTCCCATCTCTAAAGAAGTTTTCACTTCAATGATCAACAAAATGTCATTAAATGCAATGATATGAAGGTGATTGCATTGGTAAGAAGTAGTCATGTGATTATTATACATTAATAACTTACTTTTGAGACTTGAGTTGTTATTGCCATTTTGTGCTTCCATTGCTGCTTTATTAATTGTCTCAAACCCTGTACTAGTAGATCCATTGATTAGGAAGTTGGTTTGAAGTGGTATACCAGGGTAATTTGCTGTTGCTAAACATACCTGAACAAATATTTTCAATTAGCATAATGCTTCGCAGTAAGGCGATTCGCACACTGCCCCGCATCACGCAGCGTAGCGCGGGGCGGCCATAGCAAACAATCTGCGCGCGGGTGCGCGTCGCGCGCGCATATTGTGTTTTCTATACAAACTGGTACAATGTTAAACCTGCTGCCGCGCGCTACGCTGCGTGATGCGGGGCAGTGTGCGAATCGCCTAAGATAACAGAATTTAATCTAAATAAAACTGAGACTTACCACAACTATGGACCAAAATGCTAAAAATAGCACAAGGAAGACAAATGTTATAATAGGTTGTAAGAAAAGGGCGGGAATGGAACCGAGGCAGTGAGCAGTTTCTCTGAACAAAGCTGCCAAGAAAGATACGCGGGAACGCATCACAAATACCAGCAGCAGCAGAATCACCTGAAATTTAAGTGTTAAGTTAATTAAACTTTAAAAGCTGGTGCATTTGTTATAGCTAGTTATTCGACTTTATCTAGAAAGACAATTTAGTTTTATTTTGTTTTTGTAAGTCTTTTCACTTTTTTAATAATCTTTATTTTCTGTTCCCTTTTATATGTACAAACAAAGAAAAAGTTCATCTAATTTAGGACAACATAACTAGCTAGTTAATTTAAAAGTACAATCACCCCAAAAATATTGAATATCAACAAGTTAAAATAACAACAATGCTTACCGTTATTACAGTGGCGATAATTGAATACCACAAAAACGCACTTTCATTCTTCAGTGACTCCTAAAAAAATAATTAATTTAATTAAATATCTGGGTCGACACACAACATACATTTAATTTTGTAACAAGATTAATTGTATTACATCACGCCAGTAGTAACTCCCGTTTCATTGCTACGATTTTTTTACACCCTTACTTAAATATTATTATTTTTGTTGGGCAAAACACTTTGTCTGACCAGTACCCTAATTGCGTAACTTATTTTCGTAAACAATTTTGCCTATTTTTTTTTAATTCTGACAGTTCACCAACATTCATTGCGCTATTTACGTTGTTGAGCAGATTATTTTTTTGCAACTTATGAAGCAATGGATTACTTAACAATCTGTTTCAAATCGAAACAGATTCTGTTTGTGTTGCATTATGCAATTAGGGTACTGGGAATTGAACCCCACAACTTGCTACTTAGCTGCCGGGCATCCAATCACTAGATTTTAATAGATTAAAAAAAAACGGCGGCAGGTGGCGTTCTGTAGTTTCTGCCTACCCCCATGGGAAGAAGGCATGAGTTTATGTATGTATGTAAAAAAAAAAGTATATATATTTATATCAAGAATGACAAAAGATAGTACTCACAGACAAATATGCAGTGTCAATTGTCTTGTGCTTAGTCCTCAATTCATGATATGTGTACC
This sequence comes from Agrochola lychnidis, assembly GCA_963680765.1. Classification (NCBI taxonomy): domain Eukaryota; kingdom Metazoa; phylum Arthropoda; class Insecta; order Lepidoptera; family Noctuidae; genus Agrochola; species Agrochola lychnidis. The sequence goes on along the minus strand of OY796852.1, from coordinate 15,882,609 downwards.
ATAAAAGTGCTGTGCCAGCCACGCTGGCTACTGACACCAATATCATAAATATCCATGATACCAGAGTAGCCAGTAAATGCAATATTGAGACCATAACAAGAGAACATACTGAAAATATAAAAAAATAAAATAATCTGGAATACATGAGGTAGGCATCAAACATTAAACTGGAAATATATTTGTAGCAAAACTAATATATTAGAAATATGCTACAAAAAATAATGTGGTATGTGTATTTGTCTATATATATTTAGGTACATTACATCGTATAGCATGATACATAAATACATTACTAATAAGTTCCTCAGTTAACTCTAACTAATGCTAACTACAACTCCAATATAATTAGCTAAGTAATGCTAAGAATTAGAATATAATGAAAACATCCATATTAACTGAATATCAGAAGCATTTTGAACATAATCTTATGAGTTATGAACAATCTTCACAAAACAACCAAAATAATTTACTTTTTAGCCAGCTTTGTTGCAAAAATATTAAGCAAGCTGCTTACTTTACAGCTAATTTATTTGGTGCTTAGTATGCTTGTGCCTAGAAATAAACAAAAAGTTAAAATATTTGATGTAACTCTAATACTGATAAAACATTATCTATTGTTCAATAACAATGGATAATGTATAATGGGTTTAAAAAACTACAAAACCCACCTACTTAGGCTATACATAGGTATAGCCTAAGCTTATTGGAGTTTGTAGATTTCCACATGTTGTCCTTGTCAATGACCCACTTATTGTTATGGAGGGGGAGCAGCCCCCAAGCCCCTCCCAAATGTAATTTAGATTATTCCTTCACCCTATGTGGCCACTAATGTATTAGTTCAGAGACAAACAAGGATGTTTGTAATTGATTTAAAAATATATACTGACATTTTAACTAAGGCAATGAATTTAATAATTACGGATTTATACAGGAAAATCACAGGATAATTTTAGATATTATGAATTTTTCCTCAACATGATTTTATTTAACATGTTGGCTGAAAGTGACCAATTTGTACATGACCTTCTATCATATCTAAAATATTATTATATGAATGTATTTTCTATTTTAAGTATTTTATTTAATAATTGAGGAATTTATTTAATTAAATATATGTTTAATTCATATTTATTACTGAAGGAATAACATAGCATTATCTGCTCCACTATCTATTATATAAATCAATTATTATGTTATTATAAAGTTGATTATACAACTGAAACTGAATTCAAAAATATTGTTAATACTCAAGAAGTGAGATGGAGAACAACATGTAATTACAAAAGGTCAACTGACAATAATTGGTGTAATTATTGATGACCTTACATCCTTGTAATCTTTTTAAACTGCATAATCAGAAGAGTCGTAGTCAATCAGAATCTGCATAAAGAGTTAGACCATATTATTCATAGAAACTGCAACTGTGTCAAGCAATACCTAGGTGACATCATCCGTTAAAGTGAGTCAGTGTCTTTATTACTTGGCTCCCACATAATGCTTATTTATAACACAATGACCCAACTAGTGCAAGCGCAAATTGAACTAAACTGTTAAAAATCTACTTCATTCAAGGCCATGCATATTAATTTTTTTATTTTATTAATAGAAGCATGCTTCCCCCTTTTGCAGTGCTATAATTTTTTCAACTTATAATGAAAGAGACCCTATACTAGTTTTTTTTTTTAAATTAATGATTTCTGAAAACGTCTGTACTGTCGCACAACTGGCCTTCGCCTAGCAGTGGGACAGTATGGGCAAATAATAAAGTCGTAATATAATTATACTTACTAAATGCTATAATAACACATATTATCATCTCTTTCCAAGAAGAGTAGAGATCTGAAAGCATCTGCTCAATAGTATCCCAGCTGTTCAGTAAATCATAGAAGTCATTGAACACTTTTTTAGTGAGCTCCTTTGCTGACTTAGGGAAGCATCTATTAAGGAGGGGAAATGTCTCATACACTGGCAGTGTAGGACATGGTCCAATGTAACTGTTTCCAATAACTTGGTTACTAGCAAGTGTATTCAAATTTATGTCATAGCGGCAAATATTAGATCCAGTTTCTTTGTAAAAGTTTTGTATATCAGCCATTGACTCCAGCTTCTTATTAGGACACTCCTTCACACATATTTTAAGAGATCTTTGTAGTTCTTTTACATCCATGAAGAACAAAAATTTTTTATCCACAGTACTAATTCCTGACACAGGAGCTGGTGTGAGTTTGTGATTGCTCTTCACTCCACATGTATTACCAAAAGAATCAAATCCATTAATAACTCTTAGAGGATTTCCATACACAAAAGATATAGCAGCCACAATTATCTGAGGAATAAATACATAATCAGATAAGTGACAATAAAAAATTGCACATAAATTACATTATTTAAAATAATTCGAAATAGAATACAACAAGTATTGAATTTATCTTACCATTAATATCCAAAACAAAATATAAATAATAAGCCACAACACATCAGTGCATCCTTTTCTTGGAGTCTCATTTTGAGGAGATATTTCACTTTGAGTGCAACCCATTATGCGTTTAGTTTAGATGTTACTTATGCGCTTTATCAAAACTTCATTTCCACTTTCGGACTAATTTTTATTATTTTAGCAATTATTTATAAGTAGCCAACAACAAACTCAAACAAACCAACGCCAAGCCGGCCTAGAGATCAGTGTTACCAACTTTATTGTTTAGATGATTTTACCAGACGCTAGGAAAAATCGTAAGTTACCAAGAAGTTTTGAAAAAAAGTACGCATGAAAATTTTAATAAAACAACAGTAAATGATTTATTTGCGAAATATAATTATAAGTTTTAATTAACATTTAATATTTGGCATGTAGATAATCTATTTATAATAGATTAGCAAGGATAACCATTAGAATTTTTAACCTTGGTTATTATAACAACTCTTCTAAAGTATAGGAAAATACCTGTGACATGTGCTGTCCCAGATATTTTACAAGATTATACGTTTTAAGTAAGTTTTTTAAATTAAAAAATAAACAAATGACTGGAGAATTCAATGCAGCCAACATAAGTACAAAAATTAGAAACTAAGATGATATAGGTACTAAAAACTGTATTAACAATATAATTATTATCATAGTATACAAAAAACATCACCTAGAAGTAAGGCGTTAGATAGCGCTGGGAATTCTCGTACAAAGATAAAATATTTTCAAAGTGCAAGTGGGCTGAAGTTTCAAAATTATTGGATACATTCATAAAAATACAAAGACGTTGCTCGTTCAAATCGGTTGGTGGCCATTTGATTTTTTATAAGGAAAAATGAATTTATTTTGATTTTTTTTCGTATGAGTATTAAAAGATTTGAAAAGGTCGTATATTTGCGTACGATTTCTAATTAACGATCGTACATATATCACATCAAAGCCAAAAAGGTCGTATGAATACGTAAATTGTATGTAATAAATAAATTGTACGGTTGGCAACGCTGCTAGAGACAGGTAGCTAGTCAAATAGCGGCTATTCAAAAAATAACCACGGCTATGATATCTGTCAACACGATAACTAGCTAATGGTGCCGATTCCCTTGTTCACAAACTAAACTAAATTTAAGTTTAATGCATCTTTTTCTTTCTATTTCATTAAGAAAAGGACAGAAGATAAATTTTAGTTTCGTCCTGTCAAATTAATCAGCGCTTGTCACTACTCCATATAAGTTTAGACGTGATTAAAAACTTGCCGACTAAAATTACGTCAATTTACGTCAGGCGCTGATCTTCTGTCCTTTTTTTAATGAAATAGAAAGAAAAAGATGCACTGAACTTAAAAGGAGATGTTTCATTTTCGGCCATAAAGTGTACGTTAATGTAAAAAAAGGAAAAAATTCCACGAATTGAGGAAAAAATATTCTTTCCTGTTATATTCCCCTGATTACTTCGGCACAAAAATAACAGTTTAACAAATTATTGCCATATTCTATTCATCATGGCGTCGTTTTACTTGCATACTGCTTTCGTCCAAAAATCATGTTACATTTTTAACCGACTTCCAAAAGGAGGAGGTTATATGTTCATCGCGTATGTTTGTTTTTTTTTCTTTTATGTATGTCCACCGATTTCTCCGTCAATTGTGGACCGATATTGAAATATTTTTTTTTTGTTTGAAAGGGTGTGCTCTCGAATTGGTCCCATATAAATTTTATTAACTTTGCTTAGATAGTTTTTGAGTTAGCTACAAAATACCTATTTTTTTCCCACTTAGTATGTAGATGATATGATAAGTTTCTGTCACTGGTAGCAGGTAGTGGTATTCGAATGTGTGAAAAATAAAAACTTTTTACAAAAAAAAACAACCGACCTCCAAAAAAAACACTACAAAGTGACAAATAATTTTAATTTCGGAAGTCGGTGGCAAAAAACGAAAATACAAAACACAACACACCGACTTCCGAAATTAAAGTTATTTTTCACTTTGTAGTGTTTTTTTTGGAGGTCGGTTGTTTTTTTTTGTAACATAATAATATCACGTAGACGACCATTTAAATAAATATGAAAGGCTTGTATTTCTGTACTATATTAAGATAGCTATCTTAATGTGCGTTTGCACTGGCGAAACATTTACAACGAAACATGTTGGAATCTCTATTTTATTTCCACATGTTTTGTTGTGATGTTTCGCCAGTGCGAACGCATAGTTATACAACTTTTTGATTAATTAGAAAGTGGTGCCGATTCTCTTGTCACAAATGCCTCTAAACTAAACTAAAAATCACCAAAATTTAGTTTATTCCTGTCAAACGACGATTTCCCATTCTGAAATAGACAAAGTGACACAACTTAACTATATTTTAGTTTGACAGCACTAAGATGGCACTGAGATATTAGTTTAGTGAAAATGGCAATTTTGCTATTCTGAATTTGACCTTTTTAACCTAAAATTTAGATTTTCTAGCTAAATATAATCGCGACTAAAAACATGTGGAATAAAATTGGTTGTCATGAACTAAAATTCACAACAACACCTCGACTTCAGATGAAAAAACAGTACTGAATATTTTTTTTCTTTTGCTTATATCTCGAAAACGGTGTGTCCAATCGCAAAAATAATGAAAATTTCGACACCCTTTATAAAACTCTTAAACCCCTAACACTCTACATGTAGGTAATATTTTTTCTTATTTTCCACACAAAAAGTGAAAAATCCATATAAAACACGTCGAGGCTGCCCCCCCTGCGCGCCTCCGGATCTAAAAAGATTCACGTGGTTAGGTATCACGTGTGGAGTCGCGGTTGTCAAATTCGATTTAGATGTGTCAAAATTATTTTTAAATTTAGAGAATTTATTTTGCAGAATAGCTTTGAGATTCTCATAGTCAAAATTAAGGAATTTTAGTGATAGTTTAGTTAGTTTAGTTCGGTGTACAAGAGAATCGGCACCATTGTGATTCATCATAAAAATAAAAAACTGTTTTTGTGGATTGTAGATTTGTAGGTACAGACGCCAGCACATCAAGCTACCCGAAACTGTCAAATTTTACCAATCAACTTTGAACCTTACACTTCAGCGATAAAGTTGAAAATCTATTAAATAAATTTGACAGATTGTAGTAGCTTGATGTGCTGGCGTCTGTACTTCTGGACGAAAATGGCTAGCCGTCGATGGTCGTATTTCTCCTGACAAACGTCAAACATTTTCGGTTTTTATTTTGTGCCCAAAAAGTATTAGATATTATGGAAAAAAACAGTCTTTATTGTATTTAGGGGTTCGTTTCCCAGGTTTACTAAAGTGTACATGTTATGGCCGGAGTCCCATACAAAAATGAAACGTCTCCTTTAAGTTCAGTGCATCTTTTTCTTTCTATTCTATTAAGAAAAGGACAGAAGATAAATTTTAGTTTAGTCCTGTCAAATTAATCAGCGCTTGACGTAAATTGATGTAATTTTAGTCGGCAAGTTTTTAATCACGTCTAAACTTGTATGGAGAGTTACAGACGCTGATTAATTTGACAGGACTAAACTAAAATTTATCCTCTGTCCTTTAATGAAATAGAAAGAAAAAGATGCACTGAACTTAAATTTAGTTTAGTTTGTAAACCAGGGAATCGGCACCAGTGTTGGGTTTTATGTTAAATAAAATATGATTCGCGTCCGTAACAAATACGGCTTTTCATAATTATAATCATTCATTACAATCAGCAATATGACTTCTTATGTTAGCATAACTGTCAAATGTCATGATTTCATGAAATCACCTTAGCGCATTGCATCCCCTTAAGGCGATTAACGCAACGCTGTCACGCACCACGCAGCGTAGCGTGTGAATGCGTGTTTTAACGTTGCTTGTACAGACGCCAGCACATCAAGCTACCCGAAACTGTCAAATTTTCCCAATCAACTTTGAACCTTACTCTTCAGCGATAAAGTTGAAAATCTATTAAATAAATTTGACAGATTGTAGTAGCCTGATGTGCTGGCGTCTGTACGTATCTCCGTTTGTATAGAAAACACGCACAGTCTAACACACAGAAAATGCAACCACGCGCGTTCATTCGGATCGTTGACACGCACGCAACATGCAGCGTGATAATGCGCATACGGAATTACGCTCTAATCGCTCACAGCACTCACATTGATATTTCGCGTTGCTATTTAGATATCACGATTATGACAGCTCAGAATGAGGTTAAAAACTGAAAGCTCAAAACAGGTGGCAGCACAATTGTACGTCTTTAAACCGCCATTTTAGCCGCCACCGCACTATTAAAACACGACCTAAGGACAGGGAATGCGTCTACCTCTGGTAAAAAAGCAGTTTTAGTGGAAAAATCAATAAATTATGAACGTTTTATATTTTACTAGCTTTTGCCCGCGGCTTCGCCCGCGTGGTTTAAACGGACTTTTAAGTTCGTTTTTGTTAAAGACTGGAGGCGTACGATAGAAATAACCTGATCAGAGTTTAAAACCAACTCGGGCATGATCTTCCTGACTGAAAAATCTCAGAGATAGCACTTCTAACTCTGATCTAATATGATAAACATAAACACACACTCTTTACTATAATTTCATCACAAGTACATATATGTAATGAAAACATTAGTTCTCTTGGGAGCGTCACCTATAAACTACTTTCTCCCATAAAAGGCTTAAAGGATAGTACATCATCTCGACTGCCTCGTTGGTCTAGTGGTCGCAAGCGCTACTGCTGAGCATGAGGTCCTGGGTTCGATTCCCGGGTCGGGCAAAGTGTTATTGGGTTTTTCTATCTGAAATTTCTCAGTAGCAGCTCGGAGTCTGGATTTGTGCCCGGTTGATGGCAATAGGCTCGCCCCCTATTACATGGGACTTGAACATAACTGGCGAAATGTGGGTGTACCTGCTACAGGGACACCTCTGCCCAACCCTTCGGGGAAACAAGGCGTGATGTTATGTTATGTTATCATCTCGACGAAATAACGGTTTCCAAATTTTTACCGAGAGCTTTCTTCCACAGTTTTCTTCTTATAACATCTTTGGCAAATACATGGATCCCCGTATTTTTGCAGTAAACAGCTGCGCAACTGGGCTCAATAATTAATTATGCGTAAAAGAAGTCGCTTCCTTTCAAAAAATGTATGGCTAGCTGTCAAATTATAAGACGCTGGAGATCAGCGCTATCTGAAGTGAGTAAGTAGCAGTTTTTATCCCCATTCGGGATGCTTGTGAACGCGCTCACACTGCTCACAGTGGTCGCTTAACGTCAAAACTTATAACATGACCCCAAAACTTGCACAGGATGGTTGGATTACAGTATTCCTTTGAGTATACACCACAAATTTCTTCTTCTTCTTTGGTTAGGTGGCGACTGTAGCCAGAAGCACAATTTCGAAAATGCCACGTTAGTTAAAGTTATGATGCAACTCAAAACAAAACAGCACAACTGTCATTTTTGACAGCGCTTACGGTGATATTAATTTAGGGCATGGTCGGTGTTATCGCAAGATGGTGCAAGTCATGCATGACGTCATCTATGACGATTCACGTAACATCGTTATCGCGATCATGCTTAGTTGGTACGGGTGTTAGATAGCACCACAGACATATAAAGAGTAGCAGACAAAACATTAATCCATAGTTGTATTTATATAGCTGGACATGATTCTCTATCCTTTTTTTGCTAAGCGACAAGTCGTAAATTGTATCTCGTTCTGTCACCTGTTGTCACACTGACTTACACATAGATAAAATTTGACACGTAGCTTGTTTAGGCCACTCCGCTATATTGATAAGCAACATCATTTGCATCGCGTTCTATGTTTCAACCGCGTTATTTAGTCAGGGACCGATTTAGCAACAAAGATGAAAAGTTTTTGTAAAACATTTATAAAACATTAACATGAATTATCAAACAGAGCCTCAGTTTACTTACTCTACGATTTATTTATTTTTTTGGTGACATTGTTCCAGAATACTGCAGAGTGCTTATTGTCAGTGTAAACACACTTGCTATTGTAATTAATCAATTATAAAATTAATTATGTTACCCTGTATCTGTCTGATGGATAACAAAAACATAGGCATAGGTGTAGGTACATAAATAGGGATAGGCTACTCACATAACTTTGAAATTTCGTTTGGCTGGTAATAATTGATCTACACTTCTTTTATCAATTTTCGCGGATTTTCAGTAAGTATATTGGTTGTTTCAATATCGTAAGATACCGGACCGTAAAATACCGGCAACCGGCCTAATTATGGCCGATTGCCGGTATTATCTTTCTCAGTCTGGCCCTGTATTTTTTTTTTCCCTTGTCCTAAGGTTCAACAATAGGATGAACCCTAATCTTATTACAATCTAGCCTTATAAATAGACTAATAAGTAATTTAATTATAACCTAAACTACTAAATTGCCTTTAGTAAGAATGTGTCCAATAGCACTTTTCTTATTATCTCTATTAAGCGAATACACTTCGTTCTTGTGTTTGTTTGGCACTTTTGTACTTTACACTATTCACTAACACTAAACACTAACTCGAACGGTTTTGTTCTTTTTAGTCTTCTAACTATGTTTGTGTGGTCGAGAAGCTGGATTGCCTCGACGTCACATGCTGATGAAGTCTCTTTTCGTGAGCTTCTGCAAGTTTCTGGATCACTTTTTCGATGAACTCAACTTTTAGGTCCCGATGGAGGTCATCATTTCGTATGTACCAAGGTGCATTTACAATTTCCCTTAGCACTTTGTTCTGGAATCGTTGTATTATTAATATATTCGTCTGTTTGGTGCAGCCTCATAGCTGAATACCATAAGTCCAAACTGGCATCAGGACTTGTTTGTATAGCAACAATTTGTTTTGCACGGACAGCGTGGAGTTTCTACCAAGCAGCCAATGCATTCTTTTGAATCGGAGGTCGAGTTCATCTTTTTTCTTCTTGACGTGGGCTTTCCAGCGTAGCTTTGCGTCAAGGGTCATGCCGAGATACTTGGCTGTATTCTCGTATGGGACTTGTTTATTATTTATGTAAACTGGGGAATACTGTTGTTTTTTGTTGGTAAAATCTATGTGAACAGATTTGGATTCATTAAGTTTAATCCTCCATTTTTTGGTCCAGTCATAAACTTGATTTACAGCCATTTGAACCTTTTCTACTGCTTCTTCGTGGCTGTTTCCTACAGCCATTATGGCTGTATCATCAGCAAAGGTCCCAATTGTGTTTTGCTCTAATTCAGGAATATCGCAGGTGTATAGTAGGTACAGGACCGGACCTAAAACACTTCCTTGCGGTACGCCAGCTTTGATTTCTTTCAGTTCTGAGTAAGTGTCTTCTTGTCTTATTCTAAAGATTCTGTTCAGAATGTAGGATTCTAATATATCTGCAAACTGCTTTGGTAGGAGGCTCTGTATTGACAACACTCCCTGTGTGTGCGTAATGGTTACGCAATTTTTTGCGAATGTTTGGTCTGCTATTCTTTATATCTGTGGATAGCACGCTCAAATCGATTACAGTGTTACTCGGAACGCAGCCATAGTCATACTGGTTGATGGTCCCTATCATGACATTGACATATTTGAATTTGACATAATCGGTCTATGGCCGCATTCCGACTTACGCCAAAAGTGATAATATCGCGAATCCGACCAAAGTCCAAAGTCACAATTAATACTCAATAACCCTAATATTTTGTGACTATTAAATTTGGTTGGATTTGCGATATTATCACTTTTAACGTAACTCGGAATGCGGCCTTCTTTGTCTGTCAATCTGTCATCTGTTTTTTTAGGTTAGCTTTACGTTTACGAGTCGTGAAAATCATAAAACTTGCGAAAAATGAATGTAAAGATCCTTTTAAACTTAAAATCTTCGCTAGTAAACCATTGTTTCAGAAGTTACTTACATAATAATGTAGCTCTCGTTACAAAGATACACAGAGACCTGTATTCTAGAATGTATCCTACTAAAGTTGTTTTACCGGACGGAGCTTCAATCAATATTAGATACCATGAACCCAGGAAATTAATAAAGGTAAAAAAATAAACTAGTAGACAATGGGCAACCTTCTTTGCAAGTTATTTTTCAATATACTCAGCATGTCTCACACTACTGGTAGGAGAATGAGTGTGGTTTACATAATTGTAAACTTCCGTCACTGTCTAGTACTTAAAAACTGATTCAACCAAATACGATAAGCCCTAAATCGAAAGCTCTAAATGGGCCATAATATCTCTGAGTTTGTGTAAACTGTACCACCAATAGTAACAGCAAAAAAACAAGTATTGTGTATTTTTGTGTTACAGTTACCTCTAGATCTATCCCAGTTGACTGAAGAAGAACGGAAAATGAGATTAGAAAAGAGGAAGCCAAAGAAGAAGATTAAAATTACTGATGATATTGAAGATGACTTTAATGCCAAGAAATATTTAAAATATATTAAGAAAAAGTAAACTTTAGTGTAGTAAATAGTTTTGTTGGTATTGAAAACATTAGATTAACACACCTAGCTAACTAAACATTATCTTTTATTTCCAATAACTTACTATACACTGCTATAAATAAACTTGGTAGAAATAATCTAATGTGGTTGTTATAATCCAGCCCTCTTGCAAGAAATGGTCAGTAATATTGATCAAGAAATTTTGCAATGGGATTCTTTGCTGCAATCCGTTAGGATAATAGTGTTCTGTGGCTGCAATCCTGAGATTGAATTGAACTACTTACTTAGTCTGTTTTGATTGAGCTTGATCAGACAGATTTAAAGAAAAGTATCACTCCTATGGTCTTATGGTAATTTAATGTTGTGTCATGCAACCAGGGGCGGATCTTGAATTTGTGGGGCCGTGGGCTAATACTGCTTAGGGGCCCTACCTAATTACCCAACTAATTGCCATTTTGACAAGAAACTGTTTTCTGTAGTGATGTAGGTATATGTAATGTAATATATATTACTAGCGACCCGCCCCGGCTTCGCGCGGGTATAAACCGTGTTATTATACATATAAACCTTCCTCTTCAATCACTCTATCTATTAAAAAAACCGCATCCAAATCCGTTGCGTAGTTTTAAAGATTTAAGCATACATAGGGATATAGGGACAGAGAAAGAGACTTTGTTTTATACTATGTAGTGAAGTACAGGAAGAAAGTAGGAAAACAAAATATTTTATTCATTTATTAAAAATTATTTATTGCAAAATAAATTGACAGGTTATAAATGGTTATGTTATATAAATTATAAAGCAACCTTTCTGCATTTTTGTGCTGCAAATTCTTTTATTTGGTCATCGCACTGTAGGTCCTTTGTTAAATCGCAATTTATCAAAAGAACTGATAAATGATTTAGTCGATAGTTCAACATTGTTGTCCTGTATTTGTTTTCTATATACGACATCCTGGAGAAAGAACGCTCCGCTTCACTGCTAGTGATCGGCATCGTTAAAAAAATCTTTAAGATGGTATAGCAGTTTGGGAAAACATCAACAATTTTTTTTCATAAATTAGCCAAAAAATGTCACTGCAAGAGAATTTTTTTATTATTGACAATATCGTCTATTGGTTTCAGTTCGGTTGGGGGCCCTCTGTATTCGCGGGGCCCTGGGCTGCAGCTCAAAAAGTCTTTAAGTAGATCTGCCCCTGCATGCAACAGTTTAGGTTTAGTGGAATGGCCAAGCCATACATTTTGACCAAGATGCACAGACTAAGCCAAGACCTTATAGATCTGTAGATATAAGGACTTGACTACCAGTATTATTGTAGTGCTCTGTGGACTTTACTCTTCATTTAGTTAATAGATAGAATTCTAGCATTCATAAGAAATTTTGGCTTTGGTGATTTGGTCTAGTACTGTGGTCTTCAGGATTGGTCTGGTCTGGTGTAGTATAAATTACAAATTTTGTAAAACAGCTGGACTAGTTACCGTTAATTAGTTTGATTTTTGATTCAGCTGATCACAGAGCATGAGGTGGAACTAACTATGCGTTCGCACTGGTGAAATATCACAACAAAACATGTTGAAATCTCTAGTGCCTGTCAAACTTTGTATGGAAAATTGACAGAAAATAGAGATTCCAACATGTTTCGTTGTAAATTCGCCAGTGCAAACGGACTAGAGGTGGGTAACTCCGGAGGTACTGATACAAAGGTGCCGGTTCCGAACGCGGATACGTAAACCTTATTTATTCCTCACAATCCTTACCGGCACCGCGGTTCCAAATGATTCCGAGTTCCGAGTTCCCAATCTATTACTATACTCTATGGTTCCGAGAATGCGCCGCCGCCGTGCCGGAGCCGTAGAGCGCGGGTTCGCACTCGTTCACTCGCTCACTCGGTGCGTCGTGTCATTCATAATACCTACGTACCTATCGTTTCGTTTGGTTTGGTTGGTAGACACGACACAGACGCGAAGCAACAGGCCTTGGAACCATGAAATTAGAGTTCAAAATTGTTTTGGTTCTTCCAAGAGAGCGATATGTTGACGATTTGACGATCATAATAACGTACGGTGCGCTCTTATTTCTATAGAGTTAGAGTTTAATATAGATTGACTGGCATGCATAAAATGTGATTTTTGTGTCATTGTAGTCGCCTAAAAGATGGACCACGCTTTTAGTATAATCCTTTTTATTTTATTAGATATTCATTAGATTATTCTTCTGCACTTTAACACTGTCCGAAATTTAAATCATATGAATAAAATGACCTACTGTAAAGTCTGTAAACTGTTCAATTCAAAATGTGCCAAATGATCCAACGAACCGAATGAATAAAATTTTCTGGGGGAACCGGGGAACCAAAATGATCGAGTGAATGCCGGTGCCAAACGGTGCCAAAGGAATAATTAAGGTGAACCGGTACCGGACTCGGAGTCGGAATAAGTGAATCAATTCCCTTTCCGGAATAAAGATTACCCACGCCTAAAACGGACAGTTATAACATTAAGTTTTTGATTTGTTACCTTTTTTAGCCAACCACGTAAAAAAAACAACTACCAACATGAAAATTGTAGCCAGTGTTGTTATCGTAAAAATTTCAGCTGCCGTGTCAGTCCGCTTTGCCGTATTTTTAAGGCAAAAATACTAAATTGCCGCATTTATTTAAAAAATGTCTATTCCTCGTTTGTTTCTTCTCCATAAAGGTTTCTTATCGTTTCTATTATTTTAGATTCATGTTGATGTAATATGTACTTATCCTCATGATTTCCTCGACTCGACTCAACCTCACTTAGGTAATTTGATATTCATAGTTGCAATTTTACTCCTCATCTTTAACAGTTTCCTCAGTCGAGGTGAGTTTGAGTTGAGGCACCAACCACAGAGTACATTCTAATTGGAACCAACTGTCAAATATAAGGTACGTCGGCATCTACCTTGAGGAAGTTTTTAACCAAACCAAAGCGTATTTTATCCGATTTTCGTAATGTCGTTGAAGAGTTTATTGAATATTTGTACGATAATCCATACAAATGACGTATCGCGACGCTATTTACAAGATGCAGAAAGTCCAATTGAAGTTTTATGATGAAAATTAATTAAAATGAGATTTCGTTTTCCTAAATATACGTATTGTGGTGTGCTTTTTGTTACCACAATTGTTTCAAGATATTGGTGGTGGTAACTGTGCAAAACATTCGTCTAACTGTGCGTTCGCACTGGCGAAATATTTACAACGAAACATGTTGGAATCTCTATTTTCTGTCAATTTTCCATACAAAGTTTGACAGGCACTAGAGATTTCAACATGTTTTGTTGTGATGTTTCGCCAGTGTGAACGCATAGTAATAACACGTTGAAATCTTTATTTCCTGTCAAACAAATTATCGAAGACTGACAAAAAAAAAAAAATTTCAACATCAAATACAAAAAAGACCAAATAAAAAACCAGACAGAGCGCTGTCAACAGTGACGTGAAGCCAGTTTCTTAAACATTTGTACACAGTGAGGTGTAGTTTGATTGTAAATGTGTGCATGTCAGCGTGTATGCACAGAGCGGAGGTGTAGTTTAGGCATGTTTCACTTTATTGTTCGCAGCGCGTGCTCTGTCTTGGTTTTTTATTTGGTCTGAGGTTTTTATGTAAATGTTTCACGAGTGCAAACACACAGTTATAGACGTTGATTGGACTTATATTTTAGAAAACACTATTATACAAGTAAGTATTTTTATGTTCCCAAGTCATCCAATTTTCAAGTACCACCTTATTTTTTACTCAGGACTTGGGTTTTTGATTCAAGTGGATAAAATAATCCACTTGAATCAAAAACCCAAGTCCTATTATTTTATAGTGCTTTTTTATCGCTCTACTTTCATTTGACAAATGTGAGATTTTAACCGTTGAAAACCACAGGTAACGCACTCAAAGACTTCTAAAAATACGTTTAGCCAACATAATAAACGGAATATTCCTTCAAATAGTGACGTTTTCGTGACGTATCACCTCGACTCACACTCATTCAACGAACCTCATAATTTCCTTAGTCTTACGTCTATGAACACCGATTTTGAGGATCGTTCGAGGCACGCTTTGAGGTCTCCTCGACCGAGGTGTGAGTCGAGGAGCTTTCGAGGTTACGACTTAAAATAATATTTTAAGTCGTAACCTCGAAAGCTCCTTATGGGTATAATTCTTGTTACTCGTACATGTCCTTGATTTTGAATAGGTCATTTTCAGTTTTGACAATTCGTGGTAGTTTCTGGTTTAGTGGCAAAATTAACGAAAATAATTCTCTAGAAATGTGGCGCACAGCCTTTTCATGTAACAAATATTTGAATTTCATTTATTACACTAGTGAAAAAACGTTTTGTATAAACTACTTATAGCCAATTGCCATATTTTGTGATACGGCAATGAGAGGCTATGCCGTATTTTCCGAAAAAAAATCGTGGCATGCCGTATAATACGGCAATTATTATTGCCGTATCAATAACAACGCTGATTGTGGCATTGACAACACAGACTAAGGCCGCATTCCGAGTTACGCCTTAATCGCTTTCAGCGTTCACATCGATACTTCGCGTTCCTATTTAGATAAAGATACTATGATTTATGACAGCTCAGAGCTGTCATCAATTCGGAACGCTCGTGAACGCGCTCACACTGCTTACAGTGCACTGTGAGCAGTGTGAGCGCGTTCACGAGCGACCACTGCAGTGGTCGCTCAACGTCAAAACTTATAACATAATCCCAAAACTTGCACAAGATAATTGGATTACAGTATTTGGTTAGGTGGCAACTGTAGCCAGTAGCACAATTTTGAAAATGCCACGTTAGTTTAAAGTTATGATGCAACTCAAAACAAAACACCCTGGTACGTTAAGAACGAGAGTCTCCCGTCTCGACCTAAAGGTTCCCACTATCCACCAATTCCTAAAACGCCTTGCAAAGCGTTACTTTGAGTCCGCGGTCAAACATCGCAACCCTCTGGTTGTCGAGGCCGCCAGTTATGTTCCAAGAAAGATTAGTCCTTCTCACCGTCCAAGGCACAACCTTCCGCCAGGAGAGCAATAGGGAAACAAGTACAGTTTACAAAACACAGATGCCTCCTGTCATTCCGACCTCGACGCCGAGGTCTTTTAGCGATCGCGACCGCAACCCCGAGTAAATGATACTCTCCCCCGACCCTTGCTCGAAAACGAGGTGCCAGCAGTTGTTGCAGCTGTGCACCTAGCTTTAAATTCCCCGACTAATAATTATGATCAAAACTTTGATCCAGCCCGTCCCATCTTTGATGTCTTCCATCCGGTGAACGCCCTAAGCCGAGGTTCGTACCGCACAGGGGGTGCCCTTAGCGAGCGTTAACCTAGCTTTTTAGCTAAAAATTGTATGCCCCTGGCTGGAGGTTTTGAGTTTAGCAGCTTAAGGCAATCATAGGATTGACCAGTTAAATAGTCATGACCTCAGAGGTCGGCTATGAGAAGCACCACAGAAAATTGAAAACAGCGCAGCTGTAATTTTTGACAGCCCTCACAGTGATATTATTTAAGGCATGGTGTTATTGCAAGATGGCGTATGTCATGACGTCATCTATGACGATTCACGGGACATCGTTATCGCGATTACGCCAGTTTGGTACGGGCACAGAACATTATATACTCTACGAGGGTACGGGTGTTAGCACGCTTAACGTTTATATCGTTACTTGGAACGCAGCCTTAGTTCTAATTCGAAAAGCGGCCGGTGTGTAAAGTGTCAATGTCAACTACTGAACTGAACTGTCAATGTAAAATTTTGAAGGGCATGGTACCTAGTACTTGTGGTGTGGTACTGTGATACGAAATACGAATAGTAAAAGTCAATTTTTCAACAGTTCAAAGAAATTAATTGCTGTGTTTGTTAGTTATAAATTGATAATTAATTACAGTAAAATCAACCATCTGTTACTGTAGTCCTAGAGAAGGACATAATAAATATGCTCATGTTCTGCTAACCTATCTAGTTATATGTAATTTCATTCATCTTACGTAAGACAAACGGTAAAATGGGAAACTCGGTGTCAGCTGAGGCTGGTGTTAACTTGCCGAACATTGGAAGTAATTCCAATCCACCGCCAGAATGTCCAATGCACAAGAAAGCAGACGCAAAACCTGAAGAAACCAAAAAACCATCAGAATGTCCTGTGCAACAAGGGAATGATGTCAACCCTTATAATATGGTAAGTGGCAAGGCCAGACCTAGCTCGTAATTTATACACTATATTATATGCCTAAATGATCATGATCACTTTCGTTATTGCCCAAGAAATGATATCTAAAAATACTATCTGGACCAAGTATCAAAATAATATAACCTTCAAAGGCATTACACAATCTTATGTTCCACATGCCTTAGTGAAGATATGATTATTATTGTAGATAAATATTATGTTTACCACAAAATTACATAAGTGATGGTCACTTTAACTACATTGCAATTAAACAATAATCTTACATTTCTGAAATAAAGAATATTAATGTGAGGTTGCAATGAATATGCCAAAATATTATGTGAATACAGCATGGATGACCTACTCATAACATAGATAGGTAGCCAAGACATTCGATGGGAGAATGGATTCTGACTGAGCACCACTTTGGTGGATTAATAGCAACAACTTTGTGATCACAAATCTTTTAAGCTTATTTACTCTAAATGCATGTTTGTGCATAACATGCATAGTGAAAATGATACTGCTAACATATAAACAGCCACCATTAGTTGCAAATATGTGCAAGTAACATTCTACTACCAAAGAAGACTCTCTTAGAAGATAAATAAATGTTGATGTGACTTCAAAAAAAGGAATGCCTATGCTATCTTTTACACATGTATATTTTTTAAATATTAATATTCATGATCTGTAATATATCTTATTTTGGTTTAGATGCCACCTGCCAACCAGCAACCTGCACCTGACCAGCCATTTGAACTTCCTACTCAACGTCAAGTGTCCTCAATACCGCGAGCCATGCCAGATGGATCCACTGAGTTCTGGGTGTACCCTAGTCAACAAATGTTCTGGAATGCCATGTTACGTAAAGGCTGGCGCTGGAAGAATGAAGACATCAAACAGAAAGATATGGATGACATCATCAAAATACACAATGCCAACAATGAACAGGTATTTTTGATAAACAAAAATAATTTTCCTTGTTAGTCAGTTCTAATTTGTCCTGATTATAGTAAATATAATATTAATAAATTTGTTGTTGTAATGGTTATAGTAATTGTTAGGTCTCAGGAGTCCTGATCACTGGTAGCTTGGACCCTGTTCCCGATACCAGTGGTGTAGTATTATATTATCTGTGCTGGTGGGCTTTTACATTTTTCAATGTTTTTATAAAAATATTTAAAAATCTAAATGAAATAATAACATTTTATTTTTATTTTATAAAACAAACAGTTCAAAATGTTTTAAACAACTGTTTTTTAATTATTTTTTTCATTGAGCGATTTATCAAATTTATTATCAACACAAATAGATCAGGCCTAATATAATTTATTTCTAGACAATTTAAAATTTACCTGAGGAATTACAAATATAAAAAAAACGATCAGAATAACATAATCACAATATAGTTATAGTTAGAAGAAGAAAAATATAATTAAATAAGACTAAGGCCGCATTCCGAGTTACGCCAAAAGTGATTATATCGCAAATCCGACCAAAGTCCAAATTTAAGGGTTATTACTCAATAACCCTTAAATTTTGTGTCTATTAAATTTGGTTGAATTCGCGATAATGGTGCCGATTCTCTTGTCACAAATGCCTCTAAACTAAACTAAAAATCACCAAAATTTAGTTTATTCCTGTCAAACGACGATTTCGCATTCTGAAATAGACTAAAACGACACAACTTAACTAAATTTTAGTTTGACAGCACTAAGATGGCACTGAGATATTAGTTTAGTGAAAATGGCAATTTTGCTATTCTAAATTTGACGTTTTTAACCTAAAATTTAGATTTTCTAACTAAATATGACTATTTTTAATCGCGACTAAAAACATGTGGAATAAAATTGGTTGTCATGAACTAAAATTCACACCAACACCTCGACTTCAGATGAAAAAACAGTACTAAATATTTTTTTTTCTTTTGCTTATATCTCGAAAACGGTGTGTCCAATCGCAAAAATAATGAAAATTTCGACACCCTTTATGAAACCCTTAAACCCCCAACACTCTACATGTGGGTAATATTTTTTCTTATTTTCCATACAAAAAGTGAAAAATCCATATAAAACACGTCGAGGCTGCCCCCCCTGCGCGCCTCCGGATCTAAAAAGATTCACGTGGTTAGGTATCACGTGTGGAGTCGCGATTGTCAAATTCGATTTAGATGTGTCAAAATTATTTTTAAATTTAGAGAATTTATTTTGCAGAATAGCTTTGAGATTCTCATAGTCAAAAGTAAGGAATTTTAGTGATAGTTTAGTTAGTTTAGTTCGGTGTACAAGAGAATCGGCACCATTATCACTTTTAACGTAAGTCGGAATGCGGTCGAGCTAATCTAATCTTTTATTTGTTATGAATCTAAGTAGGTATGTAACACACATACTGAACGGGGAATTACCTCTTTTCGACAAGTGACGAAGTATAGATATAGGTAGGATGGATTATATTCAAATAAGGGGAATCCCTAAAATAGTTGCAGGGAATTTACTTCATTTTGACGGGCAACGACGTGTATAAAACTATCTAATCTTTTTAAAAAAAAATTGAGCTCTTTCTAGTCCTAAAAATGTATAAATTAACATTTATTTCCATTCATTCGCGATTTAAAACCATGTTTTTTTTTTCTTAACGTTTAAAACATTATTTTAAACTCGTTTTGTACTATGATTTTAAACACTTTTTAAAGCACGTGTTTTAAAACAACTTGCTTGTTTAACTATACGTTCGCACTGGCGAAACATTACAACAAAACATGTTGAAATCTCTAGTGCCTGTCAAACTTTGTATGGAAAATTGACAGAAGATAGAGATTCCAACATGTTTCGTTGTAAATGTTTTGCCAGTGCGAACGCACAGTTATGCCAACCCTTTTCCCAACTATGTTGGGGTCGACGTCAGTTTTGCTGTGTAACTTATGCGTTCGCACTGGCGAAACATTCACAACGAAACATGTTGGAATCTCTATTTTCTGTCAATTTTCCATACAAAGTTTGACAGGCACTAGAGATTTCAACATGTTTTGTTGTGATGTTTCGCCAGTGCGAACGCATAGTTATGGCTACTTATTGCAAACAATAATTATTAGGTACAGACGCCAGCACATCAAGCTACCCGAAACTGTCAAATTTTCCCAATCAACTTTGAACCTTAAACCTCAGCGACAAAGTTGAAAATCTATTAAATAAATTTGACAGATTGTAGTAGCTTGATGTGCTGGCGTCTGTACTATGAAAATTTAATAAAATACCTATTGCTCCTTAGGCATGGCAGGAAGTATTGAAATGGGAAGCATTGCATGCAAAGGAGTGCGGACACCCAAGACTCAAGAGTTTTGGCGGCAAGGCTTCAGACTACAGCCCTAGGGCTCGCATACGAAATTGGCTTGGGTATGTATTTAAATCTGGTTGCAGTTGAAGATATTCCAATGTTCCATTAAAAAATGTTAAAATATTTGAATCTTGTTTATTCTTTGCCCTCACACAACTATTTTTAATAGTGTTTTATCTTTTGTTTTCAGGTATGAGCTGCCATTTGATAGACACGATTGGATTGTCGATAGATGTGGACAAGATGTCCGCTACGTTATTGACTACTATGATGGTGGTGAAGTTGACAACAAATACGAATTTGCTCTGCTTGACGTCAGGCCTGCCCTTGATTCGTTTGATAATGCATGGGACAGGATGAAAGTGATGTATATGAGATATCGCTACGAGCTTATTGGCTCCAAGGAAAGCAATAAGTTGACTAATTAGATCTAGCGTACGATCATGCGTGTTGCATGAAGTTACGAATAATGAAGTATTTATTTTATTGTGGGGTTCTTCTGTCGGCAAGAGTTTGTCACTGTAGAAACTCTTTGTGATTATGCTTTCTTTTAGTTATTATTCACAAAGTTATAGTACCTGTTGTCTTGATACAGACTTCATAATTTTGTTATTGTTGGTTTGTTCCTAAATAATATTGTATAGTTAAAAATTTTGAGCATATATTATATCACCGTAAGATTGTGAGAACCGTTAGTTTATAATCTATCGGTATTATTTCCGTTAGATTATAAACTGTCAAAAAATTGTGAACTGGATGAAATGGGTTAGGTTAGAACTGCGTCCAAACGCGCGCGAGCCGAGCGAGCGGTGCTGCGGCAGTGGTCGGCGAGCGCTACTTCCAAGTTGCTCGCATCTAGGCTGGCTATTTAGTATAAGCGCAAGATGCGTTACGTCGCAAGCAAGTTTGATACCAGTTCACAATTTGCCGTTTTCCCATGGAAAGATTATAAACTAGCGAAAAATAATGCGTTAAATTGTAAATGGTTTGTTGCAGTTCACAATTTTTCGACAGTTTATAATTTAACGGAAATAATACCGATAGATTATAAACTAACGAAGTTCATAATTATACGGTGACATATACAAGTATTAGGTACTTATTTATGTCTGTTGAACCCACATTTCAGTAACTAATTAATTATTGTATTTTATTATGGGGTGAATAATACCCACAGAAAACTATGACTTAATGTAAAAGCTAAAGTTCCAAAGTTGATTCTGTAAGAAATATTAATTACGTTGTTAAATAATATGTATGGATTCTCACATACCTTACACTTACATTAATCCTTGTAGAACATCATGAATAAGGTTGTACACACAAAATAAAATATGTTAATTATTATAAAGTTCTTTTATTTATACTTAGGGACCGTTCAAGTATTACGTAAGCACTATTGGGGGGCGGGGGGGTCATGCTTTGCTTATTTTTGATGACATGAGGGATGGGGGGGTCTAGATGGTAATTACGTCCTTACTTTTTTACACATATGGCAACCCACACATTGTCTATGCTTGAAAACGAAACGTATATTCGGGGATTCCCACAAATAATGAATACGTTTAGGTACTCGCTTAGAACCGAGTAAGGGAATTACCGCGTGCTATTCACTTGTCTAAAACACTTGTTAGACTTATAACTGCTGCTCACGAATCAATAAAAAAAACAGAATACTTACATTAAAAAAAAATGCATATAGGTACCAATGTTTACGTAAGCATGGGAGGGGGGTAAGAGCTTTGCTTACTTTTGCTGACAAGGGGGAGGCGGGGGTAAATAATTCTAATAAATCTGCTTACGTAATACTTGAACGGCCCCTTAACACATAATATTCACAAATGTCAAAGAAAAATATAACTTATTAGCTAGGTACTTCTAAAACATTATAATGGTGCCGATTCCCTTGTTCACAAACTAAACTAAATTTAAGTTCAGTGCATCTTTTTCTTTCTATTTCATTATGAAAAGCACAGAAGATAAATTTTAGTTTAGTCCTGTCAAATAAAGTAAAACTTGCCTACTAAAATTACGTCAATTTACGTCAAGCGCTGATTAATTTGACAGGACTAAACTAAAATTTATCTTCTGTCCTTTTCTTAATGAAATAGAAAGAAAAAGATGTACTGAACTTAAAGGAGATGTTTCATTGTTTCTTTTGTTTCAATGAAAAAAAAGGAAAAAATTCCACGAATTGAGGAAAAATATTCTTTCCTGTTTATTCCTCTGATTACTTCGGCACAAAAAATAACAGTTTAACAAATTATTGCCATATTTTATTCATCATGGCGTCGTTTTACTTGCATACTGCTTTCGTCCAGAAATCATGTTACATTTAAACAAAATAATATCATGTAGACGTTATTCAAATAAATATGAAAGGCGTATATTTCTGTACTACAAAAAGATAGCTATCTTATACAACTTTTTTGATTAATTAGAAAGTATGATTCATCATAAAAATAAAAAACTGCTTTTGTGGATTGTAGATTTGTAGGTACTTCTGGACGAAAATGGCTAGCTGTCGATAATCGTATTTCTCCTGACAAACGTCAAACATTTTCGGTTTTTATTTTGTGCCCAAAAAGTATTAGATATTATGGAAAAAAACAGTCTTCATTGTATTTAGGAGTTTGTTTCCCAGGTTTTCTGAAGTGTACATGTTATGGCCGGAGTCCCATACAAAAATGAAACGTCTCCTTTAGTTTAGTTTGTGAACAAGGGAATCGGCACCATTATGCACTTCAATTTAGTTTTCCAGAGTCACAAATTGATGCGATTCTTTGGTTGGTGGTAGGCCCATACATTCATTTTTGAAAAGTTCAACTTGCTGTTCAATGTAGCCTTCAAAATTATTGTATGGACAGCCTGAGAGTATTTTATACATTGGTTTTCCTTTATTGCAGTGATAAATTGATCTTAGAGTTAATACTGGAGGCTTATCTGGGAACTTGGCACCTGTAATTTGAATTTAATCATACACTACCATAGAAGTTTTTCAAAAGTTTAAATTGAGTTCTATTAGTATTTGACTTAACATGGAAAATAAAAACGTAACTGAAACTGTTATAATATTTAATGTCACCAGGTTTTTCTTGTCCACTGTGTAATTAACCTATTCTGCCCTGCTAAGCCCAAAGGCGGTATCTCAACCGGAGTAAGTTTTGAGAAAATTGACTTTTTGTAAATTGTAATGTATGGAAAAATGGAGATATAAAAATCTTCTTAGTGGTTTTTTTAAATGTTTTAAGTTAGATAGCGCTATTTCGCTTATACCATTAGATGGGAAATTGTTAAAGCTATTGAATGGTACAAAAAAAACGAAAAGGGCGTATCTCAGAGATACCGCCTTTGGGCTTAGCAGGGCAGTATTGCAGATAAGAGAATACAAACATAAGAGTATACAAACCAATATCTATCTGTAAGATCCAATGGTAGCTGCTCATTTCAAATAAGAAGGCTGCATTATTAGCATCATGTTCTAGGACAGCACCTTCATACTTCACAATCAGTTGTGCCAGCAAATCTCGCTTTAACCTTTCGTTGTTCAGCAAATCATTAATCTGAAAAACAATATTTTTTCAGTAATAAAATATAACAAGCTTTTTTAGATAATGTATTATTTCATAATTCTTTTAAATGTTATCAAAATCTCATGCGCTAGTGCAGTAAAAAATTGCTTGTAATGCTCAGAATAATGCTTTAAAAACACTAAAGCAGCCCAATTAACAACAAGAAGAAATGTATGGTACAATACCTTATTGTTCAATAATTCTGTCACCATTGGGACATAATCCATTAAAACTCCTGACTGATGCATCCTGGAAGACAAATATTTGAAGTACAATTTACATGTACAACTTGCTGTCTATTCTACTAATTGGCAAATCTGATAAACACCTTGAGGGACACTAAACGCCCATAGGCAGAACAATAAAACTTCTATAGTGTCTCATTCAGTGTCCTCCAACCTGTTAAAAATTTAGTTTTAATAATACTTCAGAATCATTGATAAATCAATGTTCAGAATATATTATGTGTACTTAAATAGGTACATAAACATGTAGTGAATAGAAAACACAAGTTTGTATTTTTTTACCTGACTGCAGCAAAGCTAAAGGAGGCTTTTCTATAATAGGGAATGAGGCAGAATATCTTTCATCTGGTCCTGCTCTACTGGGGATTTGAGAGAAGATATGTGAATAAGTACTTACAAGGGTAATGATATATTTCCAAGTGACTTTGTGAGTATTGGTGAAAGGATTAATTCAGCATTTGTTGAATTTGGATATCTGACCAATAATAATGCAGTATCTATTCCAGGGTTCTTTTCAATACTGAAAATGAAAATAAATACTTTGAAACTCCTGCCTGAACCCATAAAATTATAATGTATGTGATATTAATATTTATTTATTTAGGATTTTCAAATACATCCATGTTGTTGTTATATATAGAATGTTACAACAATTTGGTGTGTTTAAAGACTTTTCAACTAGGTTATTTGTTGTAATGCTTACCCATCACTATACAATTCTGGTAATCTGGATGTATCAACATTAAGTCTGATCAGGAACTCAACTACATGGCTACCGACCCACACTTCAATATCTTGCTCAGATGTTAGAGCATCACCGAGTAGAGCACTGTATTCAAAGTAGGCTCGAGAACTTTCATCTTCATTTAACTTTTTTATCTGTAACAGCAGTAAGTGTTAGAACAGAATGAAGTAGCTTTCATATTTTTTTTTCCAACTAAATATATCTTATTGGTAGGATATAATAGACCTGCTTTATTTTTGTTATTTGCTATGTTACAATTTGGGTGAATAGAGTGCCTACTACAAAGCCTTTTTCTTGTTCATCTACTGCATTTTCCACTTGTGCCATTTAAAGCACTTTCAAGCAAGGATGTAGTGTAAGTTAATTTGCTTACCTGATGAAGTTTGTATAGATTTATCAATTCTGAAATAACATCACTAAGTGCTTTTGGATCATTTTCGTTCCACTTTGATAGACTTGGCACTTTTTCTTCCAAAAACTGTTCATCAACACTCATAAGAAAACTGTCGTCATCGAATCTGAAGTCTGGAGCAAACCAAGGTGCTGTGCCATCAAATATTATTTCCCATTTTAGTTTCTTCGAACAATAGGGTAAGACAATCCGAATTTGGCATTCACCTCCCTCGGAATTCCCGGATACTCTTTCAAAGTCAACTTTAGTCTTACATAAACCTGGAAATTTCGTTATTAAACTATAAATTCAAGGTTTATATTCAACAGAATGTGCTAGCATCACACAACTTACCAAGTTTCAAATCTTGATACACATTTTGAATGTAAGGACGAAAAACTGGAGCTAAGTCATTTACTACTCCAAAACTTTCCGACGACATCGTTAAACTCTTCGCAAAAAACCGTAGCAGTTAAAATGTTTACATGTAAAGAGAAGCAAATCATACAATAATAAACGAACTACGAATCCTGAACTCCGGCCGAGTTGACAATGTCAATCATTTTTTTTTTCTTGGCAATTTCGACTATTCTGCCTTTTTTTTTTTTTTTTTTTTTCCTGGGTGGGAAATTATCATATAACTTCTCCCGCTCTGGGTGGAGCGGGAGGGCGTGTCAGACTCCTACTGACTAAAACCCACCCGTGTTCCTTCGGTTGCCCTGTTGCCGGGGGCCACGATTTCCCTGTCGGTTTTCTTCGAACCCCCGGCAGGCACTGGCCCTAGCGGACCCCGTCAATTCTGCTGACATCTCTTTGAGGCGCGCGTGGAACACAACGCGCCGTCGACCCGGGCTTGGTCCTTATCGGACGGCGAGCTACCCATTGCTCACCGTCCGCAAGCCCGCGCCTACGGTGGCCGGAAATCGGCTCGCGATTCCCGACCCGGGCGTCTCCTCCTATTGCGGCGGTTTGGGGCGTGAGGGCGCGAAGTTAGCCTCTCCCTCACGCGTTCCGCCTCCTCCTTCGCGAGCATTACCGCTTCGCAGTCGACTATTCTGCCTGCGTGCATCAATCATTGTTCGATTGTTTGCTTACATTTCTTGACATTGGCCGCTTTCCGAATTAGAACATAAACTTTTCTACATTAGTCGACAAAGTAACTCCTATTTCAGTATGTTCAGTATATAAATGGTCAATATCAATAGGAAATTAGGAAGCCTGGACTATCCAAGGTGCAGAAATTTGAGCACGCTACAATCGCTCTTGTAATCAAGGCTCTTTTAAGTGCTTGCTACACCAAGCTGGCTGCCAACCGCAAACTTACATGCTCTGTGCCAACCGCGTCTACGCGGTCTACGACACAGGTGACCTTTAGCATTGATTGAAAAAAGTCATTTGGTTGAAGTACAGACGCCAGCACATCAAGCTACTACAATCTGTCAAATTTATTTAATAAATTTTCAACTTTATCGCTATAAAATAAGGTTCAAAGTTGATTGGGAAAATTTGACAGTTTCGGGTAGCTTGATGTGCTGGCGTCTGTACCTACTTGACTGTTGATTCTGTACCTACTTGATGTGCTGGCGTCTGTACCTACTTGACAGTAGCAATAATGCACACGAGGCAAATTGCAATGAGTCCCGCGCGAACGGTCGAGCGGGGCTCATTGCAATTTGCCTCGTGTGCATTATTGCTACTGTAGTTCCTACAATCTCAAACTTTAGAACTTAAAATAAACCAAATTCTACCATAGGGGGCCCCTAGGTAGAATTTGCTACAGGCCCCGCGCTGGCTTAATCCAGCACTGGGTTTGGTGGTCTACTTTCCATTCACCGTGACTGTATTTTGTGGAATAGAACCATGTAAATCAGGCATTACACTAACCTAACGTTATCATTTAAGTTTTTGGTACTATTCACATCCCTACAGCTGTCATTTGTTTTGTCTATATTCGTCAGTGAGTGACAGACGGACATTGTGGAATTTGCTGAACAAGGACAGGACAATACTTTAGCGTTTTTCGTCTAACGACTAACGACCGACTCACAGTCCTCTCATTGCTGATAATTTATTTTTTAGGTTCAAATAGAAACATTCGGTACTTATAGATTGTATGAAACCTGTATGGAACAGTAATATGAAAAATATGTACTCGTCTGCACAGAACAACATTTCCGATCTACTCAAATTAGCCAAAAAATTCAACTGTTTTTATCTATCAGGTACGTGATTCAATTTGTGCATAGCTTAGACTAAAGGTGCATAGTTTGCCAGTAACAGGCAATTAAGTATTAGTTTAGAAATACACGAGTGACTGTTTAGGCAGCCTACATAGTGTTTGTAATAACAAGCTATCAAAGAAGCAACTCGTACTGTTTGCTTACATATTTTGCATTGTTCAAGGCTTGCATCAGGGAGTATGCAAACCGTTTATAGTAGCCGGATATCAAGTGGGTTTGATTCGCCCTGATGTTATGAAGTACTTGATTAAATTCCCAGAGGTAAGTAAGCCTTTACTTAAATATTTTTTAGACACAGTTTTAGTTTCCCTAGAAGCATAAACTTTTCGATATAGTGTTTTGGAATATTGATTAATTAAGTTTTATGTTCTCATAATAGTATGATATAGACAGAATCATCAATCAGTATTGGGTCAGAGGGTTGTCACTTGCCATTAGAACAATACTGCATTGTAAAACTTAATTTCTCTATGAATTTATGAAGTAATTCATAATAATTCTAAACATAACCTAAAATAATAAGTTATCAATAATTATAATAAATTAGTTGACTACAGTCAGTAATATCTAGTTTTATAATTGCTATGTACTATGTATTCCAACTTGAAAATAGATTAAGAAAATTGTATTACATTTGCAAATATTTTCAATACCTATATCATAAATGTATTTTTGAAAAACAATATGCAAATTTACAATTACAGGTATTTCGGATCACCGGCAAGTGTGTAGAATTAAATCCAGCATTTAGAGATTATAAGGAGAGGACAACAAAGATAGCTGATGTTTTGCAGAATTTGAGAAAAGAAAATGAGATATGCGCTTTAAAAGGATGGAGAGATGAGGTATAATGTGATTTCCATATTTGAAAACACTGCCATTAATGATTACATTATTAAAAACAATAATTTTTAATGAAATGTTCATGAAAATGTTATCAAGTTTGAATTAGATTATTTATTGGCAAGCAGTAGATAAGCATAAAATGATGAGCTTGAAATACTATAACAGGATGACAAGAATTTCATGTTAGTTGTATTACAATGGGTGATGCATCATACATGTATGAGTTTCCTTATTTATTTATCAAAAGTTCTATTTGCCATAATCCAAACTAATATTATAAATTCGTAAGTAGCTCTGTCTGTGTCACTTTATCATGCCTAAACCACTGAACGGATTTCAATAAAATTTGGCGAGGAGATAGATTGCATCCTGGGGAAGGACAGGCTACTTTTTCTCACAAAAATATCCCTTAAGAGGGTGAAATAGGGAATGAAAGTTTGTATAAGAAACCCAGCATTTGTGAAGTTAGGGATATGAAAATTCAAATTTATGTTTTTGGTAAGAAATAAAGAATTATGTGTTTCAGTATGAGTTTAATGAAAAATTCACATTGTACATGTGCCTGATTCAAACTTTATGGCGGCTCGGAACATGAGGCGAGTCGCTGCGCAGTAACAAATTCGTGTGTTAGCAGGGGTGATGGGTGGGGTACTACGTAGCGTGTAGCGCACTTCAGACTCTCCATAACATTTATCGTGTACTATAATATTGAAAAAGATGATGAGTCCCTGGGGGAAGCTAGTGCTCAGTATGAGTTGATTTTCTGTTTAACTAGACAAAACTTGAATCTAGAATTTACATGGAGTCCTGGCCAATAAAGTGTGCACTAAATTCCAATTTTTAAATTAAATTGAAATCTTAATTTCAAATCTATATTTTATTCAGTTTTTGGGCTTCTGAGATTTCATTGTCAGTGGGTGGAATACTGTACTGTACTCTAATTGCGTAATGCACGATCAATCACAATTTTTTCATGATTTGAAACAGATTGCTAATCCATTGCTTCACATGTTGGAAAATAAATCTGCTCAACAACATAAATAACGCAATGAATGTTGTTGAACTGTCAAAATTAAACAAATTAGTCATAATCGTTTACGAAAATAAGTTACGCAATTAGGGCACTGTACTCCTAGATATTGTACGCAAAATACGCGCTTTGACGTGAAGTTGCGGATACTAGCACATATTACCTCCTAGATAATTTGTGTTCAGGAAGATATAGTTTGACAAAATAGTTATGATTGCAGTGTTTTGGGGTCACTACACCATGCTACCCAGAGAGCCTGTTGGAAATGGACAGAAGCGCTATGTGTCTGTTTGGCATCAGGAACTATGGAGTCAGTGTCTCTGGCTATGTGAACCACCCAACAAAAGGTCTTTGCATCTGGTTACAGCAGAGAAGTTTCACTAAACAAACCTGGCCCGGTAAGCAACATTTTAATATGTATTTTTTAGAGTTGTGCAATATTCTTACCAGTTCAATCAAGTTTTAGTTTATTTTGCAGCATTGACATATTATTTTTATTTTGTAACCTTTATAATTTTTTTATTTGAATTTTTTGCTATGACAGTTTATTTTTAACCGACTTCAAAAAAAGGATGAGGTTCTCAGTTTTTATTATTTTTATTTATGTTCCCTGATTACTAGAAGACTTTGAAAGGGTTTATTTTTATACTGACTATTCTGTTGTAATATTGTGAAATTGGTTTTGACTGAATAACTTTAGTTTTTTTTTTTTTTCGTATAACTTTACAATATTTGCAGTGTGAGAGTGATTTTATTCATTTGTAATTTTTTAGGCAAGTGGGATTGCTTTGTTAGTGGTGGGCTGGCTGTTGGCTATGGAATTCTGGAGACAACTATAAAAGAGGCGGCCGAGGAGGCCTCTGTTGAAGGGGAACTAGTGAAAAAACTGGTGCCAGCTGGCTGTGTTAGGTATAATATACTTGTTGACTTAGTAGGAAATAAAATAAAAATACTTCATTATAAATTACTAGCTGTTGCTCACCACATCCAGGATGAAAAGTAGCCTATGTCCTTCTCCAAGTCTCAGGCTACTTATCAGTCAAATACATAACATTCAATTCAGTGATTTAGGCATGAAAAGTACTGGACAGACAGGCACTTACTTTCACATTTATAATTTTGAGTATGGATGTGTTACATTAATATTTTTTAGAGGAGTTATGTTATATGTTATTATGTTTTCAGTTTCTATTTCGAAAGTGAAAGGGGCTTATTTCCTAACACAGAATATGTATACGATCTTGAGTTGCCACTGGACTTCATGCCCCAGAATGCTGATGGTGAGGTTGAGAATTTTGAATTGTTAACTGCTGAGGAGTGTGTTCAAAGAGCCCTCACGCCCGAGTTCAAGACAACGAGTGCCCCAGTGCTCCTAGACTTCTTGATACGCAGAGGATATATTAATCCTGAAAATGGTGAGTTAATTATGTTCATATTATTGTCCTAAAAGTGATGGTGATGTATGTATAGGCATTTAGCTGTTTTGCTCATTTCTTAATGACACGTTGACCGGTAAATCAATAAAATTGTTATTATTACCTAGCAGTCACAACTAAAACTGAATATTGTGACAGCAGATTTAACTGGACTGATATATTTTATTTTTCAACTGAAAATGATAACTTCGCCCTTAGAGTTAAGTTATGAAGTTTGTCTATTAATGACAATTAATGTTTCAGAGCCAAACTACAGAAACTTGGTGGAGTTACTCCATGTTCCTCTGCAGTCCATCTACACCTGGCCGTGCAACTCTGCACTCGTCCCAGTCGCCTCGATGGCCACTAATGGTGATGGCGCCGATCTACATCTAGCTAACTAAAGAAGTCATCTCAATTACTTTTTAATTCTCACTTATTTTACTAATTATACTCTTCGTAGAACTTGAGTACTAAAACATGTTTTGTGTATGAAGTTTCTAGTCTTCCTATATTGCAATGTCGAAGAGAAATTATGATAAATGCTTGTACTATTTGGGGGTATTACGCTATAACTGTGTTAGTAGTATGGGGTTTGTAGCAATAAAATAAATGTTCATAATCTTTTCATTAAATTAGCTTCCATTCCAATTTTCAGTAGATAATTGAATAAGTTGTCATGCAGTGAGTAAAGTATGATTTCCACCAAACGGCTCGCATCGCATCGGATCGGAACGGATTTTACAATCTCTAAACGATATTAAATCGTGTACACAATATTTAAAGTCTTATATTACCAAGCCGCGCACAGCAGCTTGACCGCGGGCGTCTTCCGCGATACGCGATCGTAGCCGAAAGTATGCTGCGACGCGCGGTCGGGTCGGTTTTGCCATAAATCATCAATCCATATTTATTTTTTGCTTTACTGTGTTTGGTCGTAGGTTCGAACCCAGATAGGTGCTTTACTTTGTGTAAATTATTTTATCACCACTGCTCTCAAAACGGTGAAGGAAAACATCGTGAGGAAACCGGCATGTCCTAGAACCGAAAATTCGAACACGTTACATCTACCAACCCGCACTGGGCCCGCGTGGTGGATTATGGCTCACTCCCTCTCACAGAGAGGAGGCCTGTGTCCCAGCAGTGGGAACATTTATAGGCTGATGATGATGATTACTGTGTTTTATTATTATTTTCTTCTTCTAATACAATAGTCAACAACATAGGTTGAACTTGACGTAAGTTCAACCATTTTCAAAATTTAGAACACGTCAACACGGTAGGAATTAAACTATTTGACTAGGCGCAGAAACGGATACGTTCGCAAGCGACGGTACGGAGCTGATCGTATGCGTCGACATCCTGCCGGACGCGATCGGCTGTCGCCGCATCCGTTCGTATCCTTTCCGATCGGATGCAATGCGAACCGTTTGGTGGAAATCATCCTTAACAAGTTTAATAGATGCAACTATCATGGTTTTTCTTAGATAGTGTTTAAGTAGGTTTAGACGTTTTCCAGTGATGGCTGAACCATTACCAGTGCTTATTATTTGATGAAATTGTAAATATTTTTTCTAGTTTATTAAAATTAAATATTTCAAGGCCTAATCATAATTCATTTTAATTGGCCTCGTATTCAATACACTTTGGTAAGCTTTGAGTGTTACCTAAGTCTATCTATTTAATTATAATTTGTTTGTATCTTGGCACTTGTGACTAGTATATGCATTGTCGTAATATTTTAGTATACATTGACCAAATCTTGATGTGTTTCGTAATATTTCGTGATGTGTATTATTGAGGACATCATAGTTTAGCTAGGTATGGTTAATTTCTGTGATACTTTACCGATTTGGTATAAGGCAATATTATATTATCAGTTTGTTTTCCTGGTTATCGTAATGAAACCAACAGGATCGCATAGATTGAAAGTTAACTTGTAGCGTGTTCTGAATGCTGGTTTATAAAATGTCTGAACATTACGTATTATTAATATTATTATTTATGTGACTTTTTTATGTAGATTAAATATTTTGTAAAAGTAAATTTATCGAAAGTAATAAAACTACCTATTGAATTAATGTAATATTTATTAATCATATAAATTATAGCATATTTGTATCTAGGTGCTACTTGCAGATGTAGTACGAAAAGTTAAATTGAAATTCGTTAGTCTAGTCATTCTACGTCAGATATGGCGAATATTTAACATTAATATCATATACGTACTTACTTTAGTGCCTGTTTATAATTATATGGATTCTTTTGTCTTAATATTTAACATACACATTCAGCTGAAATTAATTTGTCACATGGAAGACTCCATCTTATAATATGGCTTCTCAGCTTTTAAAACTCAGTCTTCTAGCTTATTTACTTTGTACTTCGGGCTGTGTCGGTTACCTTGGTTCTCCTGCGGATCTCTTCATTTCTGATTCGATCACGGAGAGAATTTCGCTCCTAGCCCTCCTTTAAAAGGCAGGAATTATATTTAAGTATGGGAGTCTCATTTAAAAAAAAATACGTAGGTTGTCAAGAGTTTTTTTTGCTGTTTGTGTATGTTGAAGTCCCTTCGGCGTAAGCTAATTAATGCTATAATTTACATGAAACATACCAGAAGATCACAGTCTGGCAACAGGCTGAGATAACGCAAGATTATTATTATTATTTATTAATTATATTATTCACTAGTTATATTGTGGCATATGTACTCCAATTTTTAAATGATAGTAGTTAAATTTATAATTGCCATACTTCCCAATAACGCGTACTTATCACAAATTGAAGATTCGCACTAATGAGATCATGTATTACCGGCACGTACCTAATTAGTAAACGATTAAGAGGCCTTTCAAGTGTTTGTATAGCATTTGAAAATAATGTAGACAGATTAGAAGAGACTGAATGTTGATTTCTTTTTTGCCTTTGTTACAGTAAGCAATATTACAGCAGGACTTTGTTTAGAGGTATTAAGTATTCTCAAATGTTAGAAAGGAGTAGATGTTTGTAGTGATTGACAAGTTAATATTGGGTAAATGCTAGTGATATTCAGTTGTCATTACATTTTATACATTTTTATAAATCCGCTATTGGCGAAAGATTTTGTATCGATATTATGTAATACATACTTAAATTATGAATGTAATCGTTTATATTTGCGATAGTAATAAATTAGCGTTTTCCTAAAAAATAAAGTTTTGAAACATAACGTAACTTTAATTTAAAAGTATCAAATTATTCCACCTTATTAGCTCGATTCGATTCCTATATTACGAGTATATTAGTGAACCTTTTTTAACGAGAATAAGTACAAAAACTTTTTAGTTGTGGTATCTACCACACAAAATTCAAAAGTCATTTATTCAAATTAGGCTGAGAATCAGCACTTTTCGAACGTCAAAATTACATAAGACAGTCCCCCAAAAACGCTCACCCTTCACACACAAATACGAATACCACTACTTGCTATTTAAACAACAGTGACAGGAAGTTTATAACATCATCCACATAGACTAATTGGGAAAATACTATATATAGTACTAGCTGACCCGGCAAACGTTGTTTTGCCATATAAATGTTTGGGGTGGACCATCTTTATCTCTTACTACCCTACCTATCCTATCTTTCAAGTTGGATCAAACTGCACACGGTGTGCAAATTAGATTAAAATTGGTTAAGGAGTCCATCGCGGACAAACAACGTGACACGTCATCTGCCTAGCCTTTTCCCAACTATGTTGGGGTCGGCTTCCAGTCTAACCGGATGCAGCTGAATACCAGTATTTTACATGGAGCGACTGTCTATCTGACCTCCACAACCTAGTGACTAGGTAACACGATACCCCTTCGTAAGACTGGTTGTCAGACTTTTTGGGCTTCTAACTACCCGTAACGACTGTCAAAGATCTACAAATGACAGCCGGGACCAACGGCTTAACGTGCTTTCCGAGGCACGGAGGGGGTCTTGGTATGTAAAGATGGTCACCCATCCACAGACCAACCGCGGCAAGCGTGGCTTAACCTGATCGATCGACCCGTGCAGCTGTTGTTACTTAGCCACAAGCCCCTCTAAACACGTAATTTATATATATTAAGATAAGATTATTGCAGATAACTGAAAAAATACCCAAATAAAGTCAGTAAAATTTATATAGGACCACCGCGCAAGCTTCTTCTACCAAAAGAATTTTCAAAATTGTCCACAATTGTCGATTTTTAAGAAGTCTGTTAAAAAAAGAAATATTTCCGATTGCGGCGAAGCAAAAAAAGGAGGGTTATGTGTTTGATATGCATGTATGTCTGTCCCTAGGTTCCCTCGTAACTACTAAACGGCTGAACCGATTTTGATGAATTATATATTATGTCGTTATTCGTCTTTATTGCGAGAGTTACACTGGTTACATATTAAAAATTATAAAAAATCATTCCATTTAGATTTTTGACGCCAAAACGTGTTACAAAAAAAAACAACTCCCAGACCTATCGAATGGGTTATCTATCAAAATGAAGGGTTTTAAAAGGTGAATACAAAAATAAATAAAAATTATATGTTCAAATGTAGTTTGGAACTTTGGAATAAGAAATAAAAGAAACAAATCCTAACTAAAAAGTGTGAAATAACAAACAATCTCAGTCGGAGGCATTTTCTTTTTAACAATAAAGACCGATTGCCACCGACTGCATGAGATTGTTTATAGTATAAGTGGGATTGGAGACAGAAGTAGGTCATCTTGTTTCCATCTTTTTTAAGATAAAATAATATTTCTTTATTCATAAACATCGTTGAACTACCGTTGACAAAGAATAGCTAATGAACACCTTTGGACCTAGTTTATCCAAATCTAACATTTTATAAGTGAAAACTTCTTTAGACGCGTTGAGAGATTTTTGGTAGAAGATAAACCTATGGATTCGCGTCACCGACATGCTTGCCTCGTAGTGCTGTACTATAGAATATAGATGGCGCCAATACCAATTTTTTTTATTACCTAACATTTTAGATTCTAAGTAACAAGTAGCCGCCATTGCGAAATTTTTAGTTACTGAACCGATTGCTATCAAAATCGATATTATAAGTTCCGCGCGCATTCCAAATAGAATGCCGCAGTCAGAACTGAGAAAAATGGCCAGCATTTTGAACTAGCAGCAGACATCATGTTTGGGCTCATTCAATTGGTCTCGATGATTAGTTGACTTAAGATGGTGAACAAGTAAGCGAGCATAGCTTGATGATGGAGAAGCAGGAACGTGTTCACCAAGTTTAGACCCTCTGGTCTAGCTAGATGAATAGTTAGTAGATAATAGTGTGGTAACTTTGGCCTGAAGCTACAGCCTAACTCCTCGGCAACTACAGCTGACGTACCGTGTTTGGAGTCATTCAAGTGGTCTCGATGCGTAGTTGACTTAGGCCCAGCGTACACCTACGGAGGACCGACGAAGCGCGGTTCTTGGTCGCGGAGCACCACCAAGAGCTATCAAGGCGCGTGTCGATTCCGAGCGTCGCCGAGAGCGCTTGTGCGACTCATCAACTGAGCTAGTTTAAACTAGTCAACACTCCTCCGAGCATCTGGCAACCTAGCTGGGCCGTTGGCGCCAGCACCATGACAGACACGTGACGGCGGGCCGGCGGGGAGTGGCGTAGCGCGGCGCCTCACTGTGGAAAACAGGCTCTCGAAGACATAGGAGATTCATATAACGAAATATTGTGCGGCTTTTTTTGAAAAAAATCGCACTAAATCTCGAAAATATCAAGTATGTCAGAAAATCATAAATAAATAGTAACATCACCGTGTGCAAGGATATTATGGCTATTCTCTTCGTTCCGGAGATTTATGCATTAGATCCACGCGTTTTTTTGTA
Source organism: Agrochola lychnidis (assembly GCA_963680765.1). Classification (NCBI taxonomy): domain Eukaryota; kingdom Metazoa; phylum Arthropoda; class Insecta; order Lepidoptera; family Noctuidae; genus Agrochola; species Agrochola lychnidis. Next base: position 15,845,846 of record OY796852.1, on the reverse strand, counting down.
AAAAAAAAAATAAGTTGGCGCTTTGTCTACTAGATTGTATCCTATATATATTTATGCGTAATATTGGCTATTAGAAGCAATTTCAAGCACAAAACCGACACTTTAAAATTTCAGCTCTTATGTCTTCGAGAGCCTTTTTTCTATCCACAGTGCGCCGTCCGGAGCAGTTGCGTGCCGGTTCTTTGCCGGCTCTCATGGCAGCTCGACAGATAATCGAAGCTGTAATTTGTCTTTGGCATGCCATTTTCAACCGTATGTCACAAAAATTAAGGTTTAGTTTAAATTGTTATCTTCTGTCTCCGCCGCACCTCGCCAGGTACCTATGCGATGGGCCTTAGAGATGGTGAATATAATAATCTAAAGACGGAGCAGGAAGATGGTCACAGTAACTCGGCCTCACTCATTGTAGACTAGAGATGCAACGAATAGTGATTTGGCCGAATACCGAATATTCGGCGGCGATCTCAGCCGAATACCGAATATTCGGCGAGAGATCCAGTACACTTCACGCGAACAAGTTACGACACGTTTTGGTGCAGTGCGTGCAGCGGTGACGAGGCGGGGAGTATTTGGCTCAGTAGCCGGCAAGTCGTGTCACAACTTGCTGTATTTTATGATATCGCATTTAAAAAATAATGTATATTGTCTAAAATGGCTTCGCTTTAGGAGCTATATTATTTGTTAAAAAATAACTATCGTCACCGTGCAGTAAGTGTTTATAGTGAGAGACTATTCTCAGAAGCAGGTATTGTGTATGAAGAAAAGCACAATCGTCTCTTACCAACAAATGCTGAAAAACTTGTTTTTATTCATCACAATTTGCCTTTAATTAATTTTAAAAATTAAAAAAAACATCAATACTCTTGTTTTCACAATTAATGATTATTTGATAAATAAATGTTTTGATTAAATTGCTTTTTTATTTCCTTTTATAAGATATTCGGTATTCGGCCGAATAGTAAGTAGTATTCGGCTGAATACCGAATACTGGAAAAAATGGCCGAATACCGAATAGTTGCTGAATATTCGTTGCATCTCTATTGTAGACCCACCGAGTTTAGACTCGTTGGATTGATGTATATGAGGAGTTGGTAGACAGACAGTGTAAAGGATCGGCAAGGCATGTGGCGTGTTTTGCCCGGCTATGTATGAATAACTAGGAATGTTGGTTTATGTGCGTTTTACTTACCAGCTTGACGCTCTGGTCTCGTCTTAGCTCTTAGTAAAACACTTGTTGTTCGGGGCGGATGATTCGGCACCACGGTACAGCCGAGCGGCGAAATTTACGTGATTTTGCCGTGAACAAGGGTGTAGCATCCGATAAACTTCATTCCATACATTTTGTATTTTTACTGGGTCATTCCTCAATAGGGTATTATTAAATGAATTACTGCCTCCAATACAAGTAGAACTTTATTTCAAATACGTTTATATCGACACAATTGCTATGAATACAAGTGTATGAAAAATACGAATTAACGTATAATTAGTAAAGAAATAACAATGTTACAACAAAAAGTTTATCGTCGCTGTAGACGAACATTATAGCCTAAAAAGGACAACTTATAAAGCAACAAATATTTCATCAAACACTGCTTATGCTGACATTATGCAATGCTTGTTTTTACAAATATTGGTTTTAAATTGTATTTATTATGTTTGTCAGCAACTATTTAAATCGTAAATAAACATAAATCTGAGGTGATTTGAAGTTATTTACTTAATTAAAAATCCTTAAGTGAACAAGCTGGCTGCGACATGCAACCAAAGCGACTAACTGTCGCTAGTAGTCATCTCCGCGTGATATAATTTCTTTGCAAGTAGGTCTTAGAAGGATTGTGTGCTCGAACTGTGCCGTATAGCAGCCCTTGATGTCGCACAGCGGAGGGTAAGCGTCCACCACGCCTTTGTCGCACAAGTCCTTGAGCGCCATGGCATAACGAGATGCGCCCGCGCGTTCCAGCCACCGCTTGCAAAATGCGAGAGTTCCGAAATTTTTGTTGATTAAATTCAGCAGCTGTTTTGAAGACTGCAGCCTGTAATTTACACATATATTGTTGATTATTAGGAACGAGAAAAGAATGCAGAATGAAAATATTGATCAATTTTAAAGTTGATTATGAACACATAATTACCTCAGCGGAACAAATTGTTGGTCAAAGTTTTTCATATAATGAGAGCATTCCATATCGTCATGAACTTGGCCACGTCCGGTTGAACCAAATGTTTCAATAGCATAAAACTCATTTTCTTCCATGCGTGTTGTTTCTCCGCCCTTCACAATAGGAACCGTTTTTCCAGCATGAATCCCTAAAGGCAAGAAGTGTATGATTAGAAACTATACTAATACTAGCTGACCCTGCAAACGTTGTTTTGCCATATAAATGTTTGAGGTGGACCATCTTTATCACTTACTACCCTACCTACCCTACCATAATTTATAAAAACACAATTTTTCTTCATATCTTTTTTTTTTTTCCTAAATTAAGATGTAAGCTATCCTATCTTTTAAGTTGGATCAAACTGCACACGGTGTGCAAATTTGATTAAAATCGGTTAAGTAGTTTAGGAGTCCATCGCGGACAAACAACGTGACACGCAATTTATATATATTAAGAAGAAGAAGATAAGAAGATTAAGATAATAAAGCTGAAGAGTTTTGTTTGTTTTTGGTTTGGACCCGCTAATCTCTAGAATCACCAGTCGGAATTGAAAAAAAAAATCTTTTTGCATTTGACAGCCCAATTTTAGAGGAGGATTATAGAATATTTAACATCACGCTACGACCTTAGGAGCCGAGCAAAAAGAAAAAAGTCGGAAAGAACGTAATAGTGCGGGCGGGTAATGTGTCTGTTATTTAATACTAGGCTTTTGTTCGCGGCGTACTACCGGGATTTCATACCTAATAGCCGATTAAAAGGTCATTGACTCCTACCGCTGCGCTCGCGTTGTCGTCTACCATAATTACTTTGATACGCGTAATTTTGAATCTGTGATATCTTTTTAAACTATTCATTTAAATTATATGATGTCAAGGCATTATTTTAATCTAAATTAAATGCCCAATTTATATAAAATGTATTGTATTGGATAATTATTAATATAATACCGGTCAAAATAGCTTCGGAAATAACAATTAAATTTTTATCAAATTCTGAAAGATTGATGAATGAGAAGAATGGTTATTGTGGGTCATCCTTAGAAGATAAACATATGCCATCGCGGACTTTTTTGTTGAACTTTTTAAGATATACAATCCTGTAGAACATACATTTTATTTATCTCTCACGGTTTATGCGGCGCACGCCAGTAAAGCTCCCAGTCGGCATGATTTTTTCCGACATCTTCAACAATAATCGTCATATTTCAGCCAATTTACACCACACTAATGAATTATACACTAACCTTCCTTATGAATCATTCTGTTTATTGGTGAAAACCGTTTGAAAATCCGTTCGGCAGTTTTTGAGTTTATCGCGGTCACACAGACAAACAGACAGACGTGGCGGGGGACTTTGTTTTATAATATGTAAGGAAGTTGTGGTGCGACTTCCACGCGAACGAATTCTATGAAGCACGAAATGTATGTGTAAACATTTACATAATTACTGTTATACTTACTGTAGGGTCCAATAGAATGTCCATTGAGGTTGCGTATAGGTTTCACCTGATACACTTGACCATCAATTTCCACTTCATGTGATTCCATAACCTGGAACAAAGATAAATTATTTGTAGCATTATGATTAGAAATTACACAAGGTCAAATTAAATTAGCGGGTAAAACTTAACACACTACGTGATTTGTGATAAAATAATTTTCTTAACTCATAAATTCAAGTAACTAAACTACCAGGCATATGTATAGCAGTAGAAAAAATCTATTGTGTAAAATCTGTTGTACACACGGCTACACATCAAGCTATACATTTCCAGTTAATGCTGATTTCGCATTGCGTAGGATTTCCGTACAATGCGAGGTCAGCTTATACTGGAAATGTATACCTTGATGTGTAGTCGTGTGTACCATATTCTAGCAAATAAATATATTTGATTTGATTTCCGATTTTCCGTAGTTAATTGATACATACAGGGTTATTGGTTAAGTGTCGGCAATTCATTAAAGGGATGTTGAAGAGGTCATTTACAACCAAATAACTTCTTTTGACTCCTATGTAAATTTCAACAATTTTATTTAAAGTCATTTGACATAACATAACATCACGCCTTGTTTCCCTGAAGGGTTGGGCAGAGGTGTACCTGTAGTAGGTACACCCACATTTCGCCAGTTATGTTTAAGTCCCATGCAATAGGGGGCGAGCCTATTGCCTTCAACCGGGCACAAATCTAGACTCCACATTTTACACTTTTATTTAATTCATTTTAAAATATAAAATGTCAAATTGCTCGAAAATGGTTGACATTGGCATAGGGGTCATCAGGAGTAATTCGGTTGCAAATGACCTCTCCTACATCCACTTAACGGATTGCCGTCATATAACCAATAACCCTGTATATTTTTATCGACATTCGACATTGTTTCGGAAATTTGTATAATTTGACCTTGTTGAACTAGTTTTCAAAGAGCTTCTATGTTTCAGTACATTTGATTGCTGTTATATTATTATAATTTAGGGGCGGTATTTTAAGAATGTGTAAGTACCTCTTGTACAGCTGCACCGACATCACACAGCCTGACATCGACCCCGGAAGCCTTGATCCCGGCCTCAGTGGCCTCCTGCACTCCTTTGACCAGAGGATCGTAACGCGGGTTGAAGCTCAAAGTGAACGCACAGTCGATGATGCGCCCATTGATGTGAGTACCAAAGTCTATCTTAACGACATCGTCATATTCCAAGACTGTCGTGTCACCTATATTAAAACATCGAAATTGTTAGGAAATTATTATGCACAAATGGTTGAGATTTAGCTATTAGAAACTAGAAAGTTACTGAGGAATTATTAGAAGATAGTAAAGTCGGCTTTTTATTTATCAGTTGCAAATTGTATAGATTTGTGCTACAACTTAAAGCTTAGCTTGTAAAGCCATAAGAATTCTTACCAGTATTTGGTGTGTAGTGAGCAGCACATTGATTACGGCTGCAGCCAGTGGGGAAAGCCAGCCCTGCTTTAAGTCCATCTTCACCAATCAAACGTCTTGCAGTTGATTCCAGTTCTTCACAGATTTGAATCATAGTCATGCCTGGTTTGATCCAGTCACGCATGTATTTACGTGTCTGAAATTACAATTGATATACAGATTGGTCAAATGATTTGTTTTGCAATAAAATTCAATGAAGACCAAGGACAATAAGATGAAACATTGTCATTGTGATTTATTTGCTGTTTGGCACTAAATTCCTTAATGACACATCAAAAGATAACTTAATCAATTATACTGTGGCACTGAGACAGTAAAGAGAAATAATAAAATTTCTTTCTCTAAGTATTTTGAACTGGATTTCCTAAAGCATCCTTTACAACTTCAAAGTAATATACAGGGTGGCAGGGACATCGACGCGAAAACTGTTACCATGGATTCAGTACATGATTCTGAACCCCACTGCATTGAAATTTTTCGTCGGTTATGAAAAAAATTCTGTTGTTTCATAGAAAAGTACAATACCTATGCGTCGATGTCCCTGCCACCCTGTATTATTCTTATATGAATAATAATTAGTAGTAAGGTATTCAATAATTTACTTGTCTGTGTGCCTCAGCGGCATGTCTTATTTCCTGATAGATGTCCTGGTGCATTCTATCCAAAGCCCTCTTCTCTTCGCTGGAGAAGCGCTGCTTAGCTGTTCTTTCATCAATTCCTTCAGCCGGACCATGCTCTGCTATCTCACCCTCAGGGAAGTTTCCTAAACAATTAATTTGGAATGTTAGCTGAGTTGTTAACTTTATTGTGCATGCTACTGTAGTCTCCTATATGTGAAGGAGTTCATCTATTGTGTATTTTTATTGTTTTGTTGGAGATTCAAAATAAATAAATAAAATAAAAGGCTTATCCATTAACATGTAGTAACATGTTTACTAAAAGATGTGGACTAGTAAAGAATGAGATGAGGTCATCTACTCATCTCATTCTTTACATGAATTGTTATTTTTTTTGCATTGTAGATGATTATTGTTGTTGCTTGGGATAGGTATTCTTTTCATATAAAATTATACACTGGGAATATGATAAGATATTGAGTAAGCTTGGATATTCTTTCTTGCCTTCAAAAAATTTTTTTTTTTTTTGTATCACTACTTACCATCAGGATACAGCTCAGCAATGGGGATGGTTGGTGGATTAGTTTGTTCCTTAGATGGCCCTTTGCCAGATTTGCTTTTGTTCTTTTTTTTCTTCTTCTTTTTCTCATCACCCTCTGCACCTCCATTTTCAACAGCTGTTTCTATTTTTTCTGAAGCATTTATCACTTCAGTCATTTCATTTTCAGCATTTGCTCCATTTTCTAAAGGAAAAACAGAAAATTAAATATTTATTCAGTAACTAATGTGGCCCAAGTTGTTTAGTTGTTTTTGATAGCTGTAACGTGATAAATAAGGTGTCAGTTTTTGTTAATTGCATTGGCTACATCAGCACTGTCTCATTCTATTGTAAGGTCATTTAGTATTTTAATAAATAATTGTATTACAAATGTTAGTCGATTGATGTGTCAGGAAGTCATGCACTCATGACTTTATTGGTTTTCAATGTTTCTATTGATATATTTGTTAATTCATTTAAATAATCTTGTAATATGAATTCAGTAATTGACTTGTTTGTTAAAGTATTTTAGTTGATATAGTTATTCTTATTGGTCAGCAATTTCATTAAAACTACTATGAGTGGTGGGATAAATTGACAAACTAACGTTTTTATCCAGCCGTCCGCCATTGGATAATGGATGAGGCACATAGATATAAAATGTAACAGTTATACTGTGGTGAAGAATAGGAAAATATAAGTTTATTTATTGTTGCATTACACGTTTCATTCCTGGCCAAAACTATGCACTGCACGCGCAGAGTAAGGACAACAGAGTACCACAGCAGCTTCTACCTCCATTTTGAATGTGGTTAATGCATTAACTTTTGGAGCTGAATCTCATTAATGTATTCACTCGTTAAATATGCTAAATTTAACACTATAGTTAAGGCGTAATTTGGATCAGATGTTAGCATTAATGCAGGTGTAGCAGGAGCATTAGACAACTAAAACAATATAATCAATATTATAGCTTACCAGTAGGAATGGACAATAAATTATGTAAAGCATCAGCTTGACCTGACCAATCCGATTCTTGTGATTCATAGTAGAAAAAAATACCTAGATACATTTATGCTAAGTACTTACCATGTCAAAAGCGATAAATCATGAATGTGCATTTTATCATTCGTTAATTCACAGTACATTGTTTCAATACGAATATTTATATTATTAACTAAAGTATAAGTAAGCCAAACACCTAACAAATTAGGTAAAAACGGCGCAATATTATCAGCGTAGGCGCCTCGTTACTATGCGCTCGAAAGATAAAAATAGACATTTAGAGGGTAATGTACGTTCGCAAGCGATGAGTATGTTTGAATTAATATAATTAATATTACTCGCTCTAACCTGCCTTCTTCTTCTTTTTTTTCTTTTTCTTCTTCTTAGCGGGATCTTTAGTTTCACCCTCTTCCACTGCATCTAGTTCCTCTTCCTCACAGTTTTCAACATCATCAGCATCATTTGTAATTAATTCCTCATCCTTTTTCACGGCGGCCATTGCATCTGTTGTAGGACTCGAAAACAAAAATAAGATTGTAAAGTGGACACTAAACTTCCATGCGACTTTGCGGTTTTTAACCTCTCGATTCTCTTCTGTTTCACAAACTAAAGATAGACATTTTGATGGTGACAGCAGGATAGCATATCGGTATTTACCCTATATAAGAAAGAGACAAAAGTAGAAACCATGTTTTGGAAGTGTTACCCGATGAAATAAACAATGACACGAATTATTTTGGAACAGATTATAAATAGTGCAAAATCTTCTTTCCATAGATTAGGTAGAAAAATAAAGGAAGTGCCTCGTCTCGCATCGCGATTACTATTGCAAAATGGTGATGAAAGAGTATAACAACTACAGGGTTACTGGTAACTCGACGTATTCCTTGCAGGACGTCATAGTAGGGTTAAAATGAAACAAATTAAGCCACCAAATGTTCTACCGAAATTCAGTAGTTTTTGAATTAGTTAAGAGTTTTCGTTTTTTTATGAAAAATCCAAGATTAAATCATTTGAAACCAATTTAAAAATGATTTACGGCGCGACTATACTGAAATTTAAGTTATTATCATAGTTGACGCCGTAGCAGACCTTAGTTAATAATTAAAAGTTCAATAATGCCTAAAACTTTGGCAAATATCACAAACCAAACATTTAATTTTTTGTAATTTTTGCTATTACTTCATAAAAAATGTAGTCTAGTGCAAAAAAAAATGCTACACCTGGTGTACAAATTACTAAGAAAATATCCTTGTCTTATCAGCTATCCAAAAAGGTATGAAAGTTAATACAAAATCATGGACTACATTATGAAAATCGTTTTTGATTTAGTACAGGCGTGCGTTTCACAAAAAGGTGATTATTCGAAAAATCAAAAACAAAATCGTGAACATTATTATTCTTTTTAATCAATATTAAAAACTTTAATTACACACATTTCACACGTCTTGTTCGATGTGCTGCCCTCGGTTTCGAATACATGTTCTTATTCGCTTCCTTACTTCGGTTTTTGTTATTCTTGATGTGATTGTTGCCCTCATTTGGTCCGCCGCATTTGTAATTCTCTCCCTTAGTTCTTCAATTGAATTTACTGGGGTCACATAAACTAGATCTTTCATATGACCCCAGACGTAAAAGTCTAGCGGCGTCAGATCAGGGCTTCGTGCAGGCCACGGAATCGGCCCACCGCGCCCTATCCATCAGTTTGGATAGTTTTCATCCAGCAATTGTCGAATTGTGATTCGGAAGTGGGCTGGACATCCGTCATGTTGGTAAATCATGTTTGCTCTTCTTTCTTCCGGTACATCCGTGAGCAGTGCTGATAAATGATTTTTGAGGAAATCTTCATAAAGTTCCCCATTTAGTGTTCGGGGTAAAAAATGTGGGCCAATTAATTTGTCGTCAATAATACCCATCCAAACATTAAGCAAGAACCTTCTGCTTTCGGTGCCCAGTAATGTAAGTTGTGGTAATTTGTGATACCATCACGATCAAAACATGACTCATCGGTCCACAGAATGTTTTTTAAAAAGTTTTCGCTGTCGGCGTTGGCTTAGCATAAAACGACAAAATTCAAGCCGTCTCGCGGATCTCCTTCTTCTAATGACTGGACTGGTTGGTAATGGTATGGATGTCGGCCTGACAAGTGAACTACAGACCAGACTTTCCACTGTGACATACCAAGCTCACGCGCTACGATGTTTGTCGATGTGTTAGGATCGTCAATAAAACGTTGAAGAATAAGCTCCTCGTCCTCAGCCGTGTATCTCCGGGAACGACCAGTGTCAACTTGCCTGCTTCTTTGGACGCTGCCAGTTTCAGATATTCGCCAATAAGTCGATCCGAAGACACTAACGTGGGGGAGTCGGCGGTTGGGAAAGCGAAGTTGATATTCTCGCCGCGCCTCAGCAGCGTTACCGTTACAAAGTCCGTAACAGTACATTATGTCAGCGTATTCAGGATTAGAATATGCAGCCATAGTCAGCGCTTATGAAGGCACAGCACAGCACAAGAGCAAGATACGCAGCAACAGTTAGGGAAATAGCCAGTAACAAAACACGAGCTTGCGCAACGTAGAGTTGAAACTAACTAACGCTGACGACCAAATTTTGCAAAATCGCACACCTCTCATGCCATCGGCATCTGTCATGCCGAGAGAACAATAGCGACCAATCACAAAGCTCCCCGAGTGTTTGGAGTTCAAGCGCAGGTAAAAACTACGAATAATACGAATACGAAACAACAGGTTGACCGTCTCGCAATTTTACCTGCCCCCCATAAAACTCTTCTCTTCCCTGGCACACATGCAAAAGTATTGACAATCATACCTTTCTGAATAACTGATAAGACAAGGATATTTTCCTAGTAATTTGTACACCAGGTGTAGTATTTTTTTTTTGCAGTAGACTACATTTTTTATGAAGTAATAGCAAAAATTACAAAAAATTAAGTGTTTGGTTAGTGATATTTGCCAAAGTTTTAGGCATTATTGAACTTTTAATTATTAACAAAGGTCTGCTACGGCGTCAACTATGATAATAACTTAAATTTCAGTACAGTCGCGCCGTAAATCATTTTTAAATTGGTTTCAAATGATTTAATCTGGGATTTTTCATAAAAAAACTAAAACTCTTAACTAATTCAAAAACTACTGAATTTCGGTAGAACATTTGGTGGCTTAATTTGTTGCATTTTAACCCTACTATGACGTCCTGCAAGGAATACGTCGAGTTACCAGTAACCCTGTATACAGTAAACGATGATTTTGATTTTATTTCGCCTAACAAAATATACTGGGCTTTCTGTAGCAGGAGAAGCCCAGACATATAAATGGACGTAGTTATGCAAACTAGAACCAACCCACAAAAAGTCATTTTCGAGATTATTAGGTTTTTGTTAAAAAGGTGTGTAGAAACAAATGGGTAAGTTATTTGTGATAAATAACAACGTTATGTACTTTATTGACGAAGACATAGGAAAACTAGATAATTATAATTTTTTTACTGTTTAGTATTTGTTTATGATCAAAAACCTGATGGTTCCTTATTGCAAAACTGCTGTTTTGTGGGTTAGTCCTTTTTAGTAAAATGTTTTAGTTTTTCAGGTAGATAGAAAATTTAATAACTTTAAGATAGGTACTTAAGTTTTAATAATATTTTTATTGTGACTTGAACAACAACTTGAAGAATACTATAAAACGAAGGATACAAACACAAAAAATAGCGGGAGATTCAACCGTTGAAGTGATGAACAAGTGTGTAAGTACACACGCAAATCATTGTTCATCATCATAAAGAAGAAGTAAATCAACTACACCAGAAAACCCGTCTATGTCATCTTCAACTGTTGAATCTCCAGTAAATTTTTGTATAAGTCTTGGGCATCGTTCGGTATGAGATGCATCAAACTTTTCAAATCATTTAGCTTTGGTTCGGGAATGGGTTTTCCGTTAGGCCAAAGCGGGTTCATCAGTTTTAGTTTTTGGCAGCTTTAGGTAATGGGGTTGTATTTCCCCGTAAATTTTTCTTTAAATTTAATTTAATTGTACATGTTCATCATCTAGGTTTGAGCGCATTAAAATCGAAAACTTATTATCTTTTTGATCATTATCTCTTTTGTAAGAGATTCTTTCAAAAGAGATAATGATCAAAAAGATCGATTCTTTCGATCCATCAGTAGCTTTCTTTCTGTTAGTTATTTTTTTTTTCTAGGTTAGCATTGGACAAAAATTCTTCTCTTTTCATTCTGTGAACTTGCGAAAAAAAAAACTTGTGAAAAGAATCAAACCTACAGTGTAAAAAAAAAACACAAACATAATTTGTCGTTTTTATTTTTTAGTGAGAACCATGTAGCTTGGTTCTATTTTGCGTACTTAATAAAAATGCTAAAAATCTACAAGTACCATGCCACATGAGTCCATTTAGCTTTTAAAAAGTGACTCTAACTCGGGTTGGTACCTTAGGCGGCTGTTAATATTATGACCATTGCTTCGTATATTGGCCAGGATCTTTTCTGAGGAGACACAAAACACCATTGGATCTCTACCTAACATGTTATTCAATTTTCACCCGATATGTGGGTTGGTTCTAGTTTGCATAACTACGTCCAAATATGTCTGTGGATAGACGTAACTATTTTAGTAATCATGTACTCACGAAATAAATGTCTATTCTAGCGGTTAGACTTGAGAGAGAGAAAAGGCTGACTAATTATCTGTGAGGTACCATTTCGTACTCGCAGTTCCCTCCTGCGGTCGGGTACGGAATGGTAGGTACCTAAAGAAAGAAAATACATTGATTCAGCACATACTGAAATGTACAAAACTTGAGTGGTTTTGGATTCAATCCTCGTTTTTTTTATTTGTGCCCGGTTTATGGCAATAGGCTCACCCCCATAATGTGGGTTTGTTACCTTATCAGCTCTGCCCCTCGGGGAATAGGTAGGTACACCCGTGATGATATGTAACGTTTTGAAGCCTGCTGTTACGTAACCGTATTGTCAACGAAATTCTAAATCTTATTCATGTGTGTGTAGCTAGTATTCGTTATTGAATGTAAAGGCTTTAGCACTGTAGAACATATTCATAGGCTGCAGCAGGTTATAAAGAAGACCGAAGAGTATAAGCTGGACCTGCCTGTCTGCTTAGCTCTGTGGACTACAAGAAAGCCTGCGATTCGATCGAGACATGCGCTGTACTGCAGTCTCTTCAACGGTGCCCTGATCGATTATCGATATATCGAGGTTTGAAGTGTCTGTACGAAAACGCCACTATTTCAGTCTGGCTCCAGGACTAGACCTCGAAACCTATGTTTCTGCAGCGAGGTGTGTGAGAGGGAGACGTTATCTCTCCGTAACTGTTCACTGCTGCCCTGGAGGATGTCTTAAAAATTCTGGACTGGAAAGGGCTAGGCATCAACATCAATGGCGAGTACATCACTCGCCTTCGGTTTGCCAACGATATTTTAGTCATGGCTGAGACAAACTGTCCAGTTAGGTAGGTCCAATTGCGAGAAAGAGGTCAGTCGTCGAATCCAACTCGGCTGGGCTGGGCAGCGTTCGGGAAGCTACGCAATATCTTCTCGACCCATACCACCGTGTCTCAAGACGAAAGTCTTTGACCAGTGCATGTTCCCAGTGATGACCTATGGCACTGAAACGTGGTCGCTCACAATGGGCTTTATTAGAAGGCTAAAAGTCACCCAAAGGGCAATTGCGAGGGCTATGCTTGGAGTTTCCCTACATCATCAGAAATAAAGAGATCCGCAGGAGAACCAAGATAACCGACATAGCCCGAAGAATTGCCAAACTATAATTGTTAGTGGCACATTGCTCGCAGAACAGCCGATGGGGCCGAAAGGTTCTGGAGTGGCAACCGCGTACCGGAAGATGTAGCGTTGGCAGGCCTCCCACAAGGTGGACCGATGTCCAATGACCTTGTGAAGGCCGCTGGATGCGAGAAGTACAGAACCGGTCCGTTTTTTAAATAGTTTGAAGTACACACTGCGCAACTAAAAAGTACTCCAAGCTCCAATCATTGGATATAAAAGAAGTGACAAGCTGCTGTAGGTATAAGTTATATTTAATAGCTTACATCTATAGGTATCTAACGAGCAATTCTTGTATATAAATAATCTGAATCTTGGAAACGGGTCCAACGATTTTCATGAAATTTAGTATGCAGGGGGTTTCGGGTGCGATAAATCGATCTAACTAGGTTGCATTTTTAGAAAACGTTGTTAAAAAAAACTGAGCTAAGCCGGTCATCCAGATTCCAGATATTCGTAACTAATACGAGTAAATTTAATTATTTGAAAATTTTTAGTGCATGACAAAAGTATGTTTTCTAGTTTTTTTCCATTTTGGAACGTAATAATATTGGGTGAAATAGGTACTATTACACCCTAAGTCTAGGGTTGCAAAATTACGTAATTTTACGGAAAACGCTGGTAAAATACGGGGATTTTACGGTCATTTATATAAATTACGGTAAAATTGCCGGCGACTTATGAAGTTTAAAATTTTAATTGGTGCTGTCCTTTTTAATTTTCCACTGTGGCGCGGCCAGGTAGTATTACACTTCAAATTCAAAATTCAAAAGTCATTTATTCAAACTAGGCTGAGAATCAGCACTTTTCGAACGTCAAAATTACATAAGACAGTCCCCCAAAAACGCTCACCCTTCACCACTTCCTAGTGCCTTTAGCTGGGAAGAAGAAGCTCTGCCTCTGCACATAGATGATATTATTATAATCCACTAGCTTTTGCCCGCGTGTATGTCAAAAATATCCCACGGGAACGTACTACCGGGATTACCTAATAGCCGAGGAAAAAGGTCATTGACTAATACCACTGCGCCTGCGTTTCCGTCAACCATAATTTTGAATCTGTGATATCTTTTAATAAACTATTCATTTAAATGATATGATGTCAAGGCATATTTGAATCAAAATGAAATGCCTAATTTAAACAACATATTTTATTCGATAAGGATTAATATAATACCGGTCAAAATAGCTTCGGAAATAGCAATGAAATTTTTTTGAAATTCTGAAAGATAGTACTGTGGGTCTTCCTTAGAAGATAGACATGCCATCGCGGAATTTTTGTTGAACTTTTTAAGATGAACAATACTGAACAACATAAATTTTATGTAACTTTTACGATTTCCGCGGCGCACGCCAATAAAGTTGCCAGTCGGCATGATTTTTTCTAACATCTTCAACAATAATCATCAAATTTCAGCCAATTTACACAAAACCGTAATTAATTATATACAAAAACTTTCCGCATGAATCACTCCATTCATTGGTGAAAACCGTTTGAAAATCCGTACGTATGAGTACGTTTAAAACGTTTTTTACCGAAAATTACCACATTTTACCGTAAAATACCGTAAATTACATAAAATATTTTTTTTACCGTATTATACCAGGGTAATTTTACCGTTTTACATTCCTACCTAAGTCTAAAAGTAGTACACAAAATACGCGCTTTGACGTGGAGTTTCGGATACCAGCCCGCATTACCTATTAAGTCTAAAAGTATAAATCGCATTTGCGTAGTGACGAAAAAATATGGGTTTGTGATTTCGCACATTCGTTATAGGTATACTTTACTTTTACATACACAGCCCCGGATCTAGAATTTTTTCGAGGCGGGACCTGTCTCTTGCCCCCCCCCCCCGGAGTGTAGCACTATTAAAAGGTGAGTTATGGACAGGGGAAGCGTCTACCACTGGTAAAAAAGTATCTTTAGTGGAAAAGCCAATAACTTATGAACGTTTTATATTTTATAGTTTGTTTTGTGTTTGTTGACTTTAAGTTCGTTTCTGTTAAAGTCTGGAAGCTACGATAGAAATAACTTGGTCAAAGTTGAAAACCAACTCAGGCATGATCTTTCTGACTGAAAAACCTCAGAGATAGCACTTTATGTTAATATAAACACACACATACTTTATTATAGTAATTTATAATATCACATCACAAGTGCCTGTATGTAATGAAAAAAGACTTAGTTCTCTTGGGAGCATCACCTATAAACCACTTTCTCCCACAAAAGGGTTAAAGAATAGCACATCATCTCGACGAAATATCGGATTCCCATTTTTTTCGGAGAGCTTTCTCCCACCGTTTTCTTCTTAGGTAGGTATAAGCTCTTTGGCAAATACATGCAGTAAACAGCTGCGTAACTGAGCTCAATAATTAATTACGCGTAAAAGAAGTCGCTTGTTTACAAAAAATGTATGGCTAGCTGTTAAATTATAAGACGCTGGAGATCAGCGCCATCTGAAGTGAGTAAGTGGCAGTTTTTATCCCCATTAGCTGTTTCTAGGCTGCAAGAGTGAATCAAATTTTATCGATCGAAAATGCGCCAATCCAACAGGGGCGCCAAAAGTGTGGTAAAAATTGAAGGAAATCCTGTCGCGTTTGCACATACAGGTATCGGCAAGTGCGGGACGCCCGGCACCCCCACTACACAAATTAAAACTTAAGAAATAGACCACAGAGGCGCTCATCGAGTTCCTGGTAGAATTCAATTGCGCCCGCTCACGACCCGCTCACACCGTTTGACGACCTGTACCTACGCTAATTAGCGATTTCCTCAGTGCACCACCCACAAAGAAAGATTATAAGTGCTGCACGTCTTATCGCAAAGTTGCGCTGTGTTGGGTGGCGCACTTGTCTGCCACGTTTGAATTTATCGCTCCCTGACATTGGCGCCCGGGGCCGGTGCCCCAGTTTGCCCTACCCCTAGATCCTGGGCTTTACATACATTTATTATGCAAGCACAAACGTGTGTGTGTGCGCTTTGCATTTGCGTTACGTTCGCAGAGACACAAGGTTTGGGTTTTCCAATAGTCAACGTGAGTCTCGATCGGACTCACATTATATGAAAGGGGGCAAGCCTTACTGCCAATAATGCCATCAACCGGACACAATAACTGACTCAGGTCAGCTACTGCGAAACCATCATTCTCTTGCCCTTATCCTACCTGCTACTGAGAAATATAATGCCTAATAGAAAAACTCAATGAAACTTCCTCGACCTGAGAATCGAATCCAGTATCTAATGTTGAACGTGGCAGTTTATTTTAAAATTACAGTTTTAACTAGGTAGAGCGTTTATTCTGAAAGTGGGCAACTTTGCAATAGATGTCAAATATTACGCTATTTGGCAATATTACTGTACGGAAATAAGAAATGTGGCTAACTAGTGAACTAGAATATAATTGACAATTTTATTTTTTATACTGATTCTTACCGACTCAGTTTCATTTATGAACCATTTAATTGTAGTGGAGGAACAAAATATGGAGAGCAGAAGTGGGAGAAAAATTGACCTTTTTTAACCGACTTTTAAAAGGAGGAGGTTATCAATTCAACTGTATGTTTTTTTAGGGTTCCGTACCTCAAAAGGAGAAAATGAAACCCATATAGGATCGCTCGTGTGTCTGTCTGTCTGTCCGTCTTTCACAGCCAATTTGCTCCGAATCGAATGGACCCATTAAGTTGAAATTTTGTACACCATCATATGTTTTTATGTGACCCAAACACGGACGTGTAACGGAAATAAATGAATTTTGAATATGAAATATACTTTTGAGGGCAAATAAGAAAAAAAAAAAGTTTGCAAACTGTACCGTGTGACATATCAAATGAAAGGGCTTGTTGCGAGGATTTCAAATATATTTTTTTATAATAAAAAAATAAAGATATTTAAGAAAATAGATGGAAATTGACCATTCGTCTTATCTCCGAAACTACTACGCAAAAATTTTGAAAAAAATCCAGAGATTGGTTCTTTACTCATAGATTATAGGAAAACCTATAAGACGTCTTAAAATAACATGGTGAATCTTATAATATTGTGCGAAAAAACTTATATTTGTAGTTGGAATGTATGGATAACATGTTTTTCAACTACAATGTTAAGTTTGTTCTTGGGATAAATTCATCCCAACTACGGAACCTTGCATTGTGCGTGGTCCGACACGCACTTGGCCGGTTTTTTTAACCATAACATCAAGCTCTTAGCCTTCATTTCACCTGATGGTAAGTGATGATCAGGCCGAAGGTGGAAGCGAGCTTCACCCGGAATCCTCAACCACAGAGGAACTGGCTATCTTACCTCTAACTGCTGAAACACAACATGCTGTTAACATTGTTGTTATGGCGACAGACTTAGATAAGATGGTGGTAGCTAAGCCAGGCACGAACTTGGTCGGTTTTTTTTGTATGTTTGGATAACTCCGTCAATTATGAATTGATTGAGGATTATTTTTTTGTTTGTTAGGTCTCGAAATGTTACTCATGTACCTTCACTCGTAAACCTAAAGCTATTAAGTATTTACGATTACAAACTAGCCAACACTTCAATAGCTAGAGTTAATACAATTAGAGACTTAGGCGTCACTTTTGACTCGAAACTTCTTTTTGACACACACATCGATAATATTATTAAAAAAGCTTCTAAGGCACTAGGTTTCCTTTTTGAGGATATCAGCCGATTTTAAAAATATCAAAACACTCAAAATTCTTTATTGTGCTTTTGGCACTGGTAGTGGTAGGTACTGTGGTTCATAGCAGAAAATAAAACGAGTATAGAGTTTTCTCCCATATCTTTTTATTCTAAATACATTAATATTCTTTAATTCAACTCAAATATTCATTTAAACTATTACAAGCTATTTTTTTTTATTTTAAACATAAATAATAAGTAATGCAAATGTCCAGCATTGCACACTTTTAACTCGGTATTAATATTTAACTAGGTATTATCCAATCTTAGCGATAGTTCTCCATAGTGACAAAACATATACACAACACTGAAAACCTTTGGTGAAATCAAATATCCTACATGACTATTGAATAATGACATGTCCGAAACGCTACAACAACTCTCGTCACCTTGTTCGTCCCTATCAGAAATTCTTTGGTAGTAAGATCACGAGTGACTTAGCACAGCACATAACAAGGGTTTCATAGCATATCCGACATGTCATGGTGGTTTTATCATATACCATTTTATTGCATTAGGTAGGCAATTAGATAAATCCATTGAAATAAGACAAGACAACGAGTACATTATCTAGATATCTATACATTCTGCTCAATTATCCTGTTTCTTGTACAGTTATTATAAAAGTAGTGATTATGACAATTCGGTAAAGGTACATGCTAATGCTCACATTATGTGAATTACCAAAGATTGGGTACGTACGATTTACACAGATCTACTGCAGTACGAATATCATATTCAACACAATTAGTTACAAATACGTATGTTTTAATTAGAAAATTAATGATTCTAAGCGTAATGTTTCTATTTTATAACACACAAGTAGTTAAGCGTATCCAATTTTTTATGTAGTAGGTATGTATGTATATATACGTTGACGTAGGTACCAAATATCTAAACTATGCAGTTTTAAAATCAGACATTTCGAAGATAGGCGATGCACACATGCTCGTAGTATTTGATCGCCGATAAAATCTTACTTTATCTACGAAAATAATGTACATTGGACCTTCCTTCTTGATGCTGATGAATGACAGAAATGATGACTTAGAAAATACTTTTCATAATAATACTAGGGGACATTATGATAGAAATACAAAACAAGTGAAGTGCGAGGAACTAAAATCATTTAATCAGTTTAAAACAAAATATCTTTTGAGTACATGAAGGAATAGAGACCAGCTCTTAAAATCGTCCATTAAAAATAAAAAAGATGGATGATGAAATGCAAAAATAATACAGGTTCATTAAGTATTATACCCTCCTTATATTATTGTAAATGTACCTACACGAAGTTTATATACGAGTATGTATAGCTGAATGCTCAAGTGGCTATGTGCATGCTAATTGATATAACATTGTCACAAACATGAAAAGGTCGCAACCGACGAACATGAAACTGGATAAAAACTAGATTTTCTATCCAATGTACAATTTTCAGACATCTACTTATTTATATTACATCTTTTACACAGTGGTTGTTATATATATTTAAAAAGTATCAGTTACGCTCTTTTCCTTACAAGAAAAATCTATGTAGGTACACAAATATTGTTATACATAGTTGAAATCAGATCTGCACAGCGATTCTGATATTGTTTGATATGATTATACAGTTAAAGGAGCATATTTGGCATGAAATGGATGAAGTAGAAACAGTTGTGCGAAGTGTTTCAGAACTACCTACTACTATTGCAAGAGCCGGCCCGCGCGCCGATTAGTTTGGACTTAATTCAGCAAATATAGATATTTGAATCCACTCAAAATAAAACTTAGTCGCAAACCACTCATTTGTTAGTACTTAACAATTTAATCAAACACTTCAAGCCGTTAGTTGCGTACACGAAAACTTTAAGATTCATGACTAATTTTTTTGTTTTGTATTTGGGTAAAGAGAACTAGAATAAAATACGTAACATTACAAAAATAATAATACATTACTCTAAAGAGAAAAGTAAACGGATCGCCAGCGATCCTCCATAAGTAATGAGGTGCATTTAGGTTCACAAAAATCAAGTAAAGCTTTCTAATAGGATGAATTTGGTAAAGTGTCTTTTTGACCCCCGACCAAATACGAAGAGAGATCTTAAGTATGAATTCGACCTTCCTATAATACCGAATATCGACACCTGGTCCGTGCCAGGGCTGGTAGTACACGCTACAGTGACTACGATACAAAGTGTTGCCTGTGCGGGTTCTGGAACATCGGTTCGGCCGGGAGCTGTCGCAGTCTCGGCCACTACCGCAAGAGGCTGGCCGAATATTATATATTCAGAAAAGACACAACAACAACTCCGAAAGGCAATTTTTAAAATTTACCTTAAAATAGATTTTATATTTAGGATATTTATCATGTTTAATATATTTTGGTGAATAACATCATTATCGCAAACCCGTATTAAATATGAGAAACGTGGATGATATGACAATATAAATTACCCTTTCATACCAATTAATAAGCGTTTTCAATGTCCTTACTTAGTCGAGCCGATATATATTATGCGGCATCGACGACTATAACTACTTACACGACTCATTAAGAACCGAATACTAACTACTTACAGGGATTATCGAACGTCTCCGTGAACGAAAGAACATTTCATATATCTTTGGTTAGACAAAACGAAACAATAGTAAAAATACTAGACAATCGAACGTTACAGTCATTGGAGGGACATAATTATTTAGTCGTTAGGTATTTTTCTAAACAACATTGCGTTATAATCACATAAAAATAATCATGATCGAAATGTGACGATGCATCGGGATCGTTCCATTTCGAGGGTAAGCGTCAACAAGTATTACTATTATCAACAAGACTCGCCCCGGCCCGGCCGGCGCCGTGCTACTGCCAGAGCTTCCACCACACTTGCATCTTCTCAGTGAGTTTCTTGCAGATTCCCAGTAGTTTCCGTCACATCCCGCCATCACCTTCACCCTCGCAGTCCTCTGAGCCCTCACCCTCCTCTAACGTCACCTGTTAACAAAACACATCATCATTAGTATTTTGTTCTTCTTATCCTTTATTATTAGATTAAAATGAGAAATAGATTTATTTGGGGAAATATTGAAAAATTAATTGAAAGTTTTGGTAGCAAGATTGAATTCTATTATGGAAAATTAACATATGATAGTTCAACTTACTTGAAAGCGAATTTGTTCGGGGCGGTCATCATCGGGCAGTGAGTGCTGAATGGGCGCTGGCGGCGGTGACGGAGGGATCATACTTTGATAATAGTCACGGTTCTCCTCTAGAGTGTCTAATATGTCCTGAGCGTCTGGATGTACTAGATCCGCCCATGTCTCCCACAGCGGGTGGACAATGTAGTCGATAAATCCAACTTGAGATTTTTCTATCGTCGCATTATGCCTATCACACATAGGACTAATATCCATTCCCTGATCCCTCTCGCGGTCTCCTTGTTGGAAAAATTCTTCCATAAGCAACGCTACCCATCGCTTGTAGAGTGGTAGCGGTTTAGTGGGATTACTCAGATCAGCACAATGTACGAGATTCTCCAACACTTGTATTCTGTCTGTATAATTGTCTAGTAATAGCACGCCACTTCCAGCTACCTTCTTTGTTTCCACCATTGTTTTCAGGTCTGCTAATAGACTCATGTGTTTTGACATGTCTGTGGAGAGAACCATGTCTATAACCATCTTTCGTAGCGTCTGCCTCTGTTTCTTTTGAAGGTTGATGAATATGTCGCACCCTTCATTCTGGAGAAGCTTGAACGCTACAGCAAGATGGTGGTTCTCTAAAACTGACTCGTCGTTGTACATCAGGGCGAGCTCTGAGCTTGAGTTGACGAGGAACTGGTTGGTGAGGCCAGGGTGGTCGACGTCGTGCACGCACGCCGCGAACAGAGCGGCGCACGTCTCTATGGGCGTGAACACGGCGTCGAGCGCCGGCGTGTTGAGCAGCACGTGCGTAGACTGCGCCACGTCGGCGGCATGCAGCGAGTTGTGGAAGGGGTTGTCGCGCATGTAGTGCTCCTCCAGCGTGATGGCGAAGGCGAGGAAAGTGCGCGCTGGGATCTGTAGCGTGCCCAGAAGCTCCCGGGACGTGAACGCAGCGTACGCGACGGCAGTCAGTGGTCGTCCACAAGACAAGTCGCCGATGCGGAAGATGTCCACACCCCATCGTTCGATTTCGCCCAGCTGACGACCCAGGTCTTCCTCGTGAGGAGTGTCTACTCCATATCTTGGCACGCGTTCTCCAGTGAAGCTATTGGTGTGCGTCAGTGTCCGCTTAACGCCAGTTATCTGTACAAAAATATTGAATAATTAGCAAAACTGGCAAAAATGTTAATTAAATTGCTGAGTTTTTTCATGTTGAGGGCATAATAAATAACCATTTCAAATAGTGTTGTACTTACTTGTGACATGGTGGTTGCAGGTCCGGTATGACGCGGTTTGTCCTTCTTCTTGGCACGCGCTTCGGCAACCTCGTCCACTTGTAGGGATGGTAAGTCGATATCTTGTTGTTTGTCTGGAATTAAAAAAAAAAACAATTTTAAACATGCTTTAAAAATAACTGTTAAGACGATTTCATAGTCGAGCTATCAACACTTTATTGATGGAAATCAAGTAAAATTGGGTTGATTGGGATATAGACACAGTGAGTGACCTGAATATAATATAAGCAGCACAGCTAGCATCCTACAGTTGGGAGAAGCTGCGTAAATACAGTAAGCTAAACAATATCGACCGATTACAATTTTTATTGCGTTTCTTAACTGTGTTACTAGGTAACGATGCCGAAAAAGTGGGTGAAAATGTGAAGTATCCATTAATACATATTATTATGATTGATACGTTTTCAGGTCAACATGCGAGTTTTGTTATTACCTATAGATAAGTAATCAATCATGCCGATGGGAGGTTTGATATATTTCACATGGTATTGTTCACGTGTCGCTTGGCCTTCATTATCTTATTCAGGACTCACGTTATGGAGTACTATCATGACGTTAGGTGTTACATTGATTTGGGTTAAAATGTGTGATAGTATTATTGAGCTTTACAAAATGTTAATTACAAACTAATCTTCATTATCTTGTCTGAATTAATAGAATGATGAATTAAGGATTAAATAATTAAAATCTCACGTTTCTTGTGTTCTACATAGATCCTGAGTTTGTATTACTACCTATATTCAGATTTTTGAGTTTGATTCTATGCGACTATTGAATTGTAATTAGATTCCAAGATTTTTTATTGTCGACTTCGAGATTATTGTCATGTTTATGGTTAAAATGTAGATGGTATTTGAAAAGTTTAATAATCTCATATTTGTAATTTATTACACAAAATGGCGATGCGTGTAAAGGCGGCCAGCGGACCAACACCATGATGAAAGTTTAATCCGAGCACATTAAACGGATTAACTTGTTATCTACCTATGTGAAATAGTACTACGCGTCGACTGCCTATCTAATCAACAGATAAACATACTCGCAGCTATTTTCTATATTTAGATGAAAGAAAATCCGATCAACCCATCGGAAATAGGAACGTAAATAATGTGTTTACTCTATCCCGAAGGATGAATTAATTTCAGCTGCTAAGGCATAATAAAGTTTGGAATTATTACCACTATAAATGAAGAAGTTGAATAATATTATTGCAATGTGGTAATTACATTTTAAAGATCGTTAACCATTGAAATCACGAATCTTGAATGAAGGTTCATTTTGATAGAGCAGCACTTTGTCAGTATCGCTAACGGTTCCAATGAAAGCTCACTTGAAGTATAAGATCCGATGTTGTAACAATAATGGCAGTAAATAAATCAGAGAAATAATGATTACTATTATTGCCTGATATAGAATAACAAGAAAATACGAAATTATCAATTGATGCGGATATTATTGAAAACAGTGGCCCATTCTTTGGCTGCCGTAATCATTAGTCATGGTCGTTCAGAGCACAAACAACTTAATTTGTACTACGAAATTCCTTCGTCCCCATTTGGCAATTGGTTCAATAACAGCTCGGTGTTTGTCAAATATCTATGTCCCAAATGTTTTCGTCCTCAATAACTTCGCCTTGAATATTTATAATAAAGGGCTCTGGTGTGTTAATAATATTTGGCTTGTTCATATCTGTTGTATTAATTTCAAATGCGAATCATAGGAAGTGATATGGTTGCTTACTTTTTTAAATCAGTATACAACTGTATCAATGATAATTATGACGTAGTTTAGGCGGAATGATGTGCTTTCCGAGAGCTAGCCTTAAGTTCCAGTTGAACGAGGTTTAAAAATCGATATGGATGTTGTCGTAGCGCGAGAAGTGCGCGCGCGTGGCTTGGGGTTATCGGATTTATCGCCAATGATAACGCTTATTTACATTTATTTATCATCCTGTTAGGTTTATTTACCTGTTGATTTCACATATCAAAGCTCCATTTATATACAGTCACTTTGTGACGCGATTTAAAATGATAATGACATGTAATAAATAAGTAGATAATCTTCTGCATTTATGAATTGATGTCAGTAATAATATGGATTTTCTTTACTTTATACGTATTTAGCGCTTTAATCCCGGTTTTCCCAGGGAAAATTATAATACGTACAAAGAAAGTCATTATGCGGAAGGTCACCGTGTCTGTATCCCACTTGATGAATAATGGCTATTACTCATGTTGTGTATGTACTTCGAAAGAATATATTACCATGTATTATGTTTTAAATAATTTAAATTTAATCCAATAATGTATTAAGGTACTTCCACTGTAATAAATCCAACAAACATACTTTTAATTGTTATTCTGATAAATTTTATTGGACCTTTACTGTAACGCTCCTCTTTTCGTGCAGAAGGCTACAGCGCTTTTAGAATATTTATTATGCCGGTCGAAATACTTAATTGTCACACAAGTGGGCGCGGGAGGACGTTCACACCATAAAGTAAGTAGGTCATGTCATGTATTTCAATATATTTTCAGACCACGTACTCCTATATAGGTAGGTACCTTATATTAAATTCTTCAAAGTACCAGAAATAAGCTTGTACTGTTAAATTATGATCAAGTGCAGCATACAATTCTTTAATACGTACAAGTCTTGGAAGTTCTATGATTTCCAAATGACTGAGAATTTTAATTCATAGTAATATACTTCTGACTCTAAACGCAAAATCATCATAAGTAATTGAAGTTTCTACTCTGGAGAAATCATGAGCAGTTTTTGTTGGTCGTTGTACTTAACAAGTAGGTAGGTACCTACTGTAATAAAAAAGGTTACGTTGCGTAACCTCGGTGTCCATGATTGATGACGTACTGTAAGATTTTGACAGATTGAAGTGCGCTCAATCGCATCGACATGACACAACATACGCGTGACTCATATTTCAGGGGGTAAGTTAATCTATGTCTATATCAAAGTTGCAAGTATGTAGCTATTCATAATGCATTTACTATCTGTCGTTCCTATCTTAAAACTTGCGTATTATTTGATAAAATTCCTAGAATATAACTTATTCATCATGTTATATTAAGTTATCAATACATACTTGCTGTGAAAATATTTTAAAATAATGTAGAATTAATAACTTGAATAAATTGCTTAGACCCCTTATTATTTGGTAGTTATTACTTGTTAGTTGTTTGTGATATTTACATCTAAGTAGGTATCTTACCTATAAATAAAATTTTAAAAGTTTATGAACACTCACCCAAAAATGTAGAGCAGATGTACTCCGAGATCTGGTTGCCGGACTTGCTGGACTCGGAGAAGTGGCTCAGCTCCTTGTTCAGCATGCGCTTGAACTGCAAGTGCAACATATCCATAGAGCGGGCCATCGTCACGGCGCGACTCCGCAGCCAACGGGCAGGCGCGAAACGAACGCTTTGTCTCTCGGCGCACACGCGCATTTCACAACACAAAATAATAAAACTTCAAACACAAAAAAAGAAACAACTGCTAAGCTCGTATTCCGAACTTAAATATTTAATCCACGATATTACTTCAGAACGTCTATTATCTATGAGCGCTATCGTCAGACTGAACGGTCGCGGCGACGCGGCCTCGTATTAAGCGTAGCACGACTATCGTCACAGCTCTGCACACTACAGAAATACCGCCTTCCCAGTAATGTGCTTTACATGTAATCTAGATTCAGTCGTTCGCGCTTCCTCTGACATAGTGTAGAGGGAACCGCCTTTCCCACTAAACAATTAGTAAGCAACCTGGCTGCAAGTCCTTCATTATATTTAAGAATTGTTCGGCAGAATCTGACTCAACGGGATTCGGTTTAGTTGTTCTTGTTTGAGTTGCTTTTATCCGGATGCAACCTGTCTCCATTATTTTTAGACAGTTGAAATGTTTCAATTAATTGATTTCAATGGTCCGATTGTATCTGACAATATATAGCAAAAACCGGACAAGAATAACGTGAAACAAAATATATAAGCACGTGATAAGATGTCGATAAAATTTTAAAGTTAAAGATTAGGTACTTCAAAGGCACCTAGTAACATGATAGCGGATAGTGGACAGGGCTTAGCAGAAGGTTGGAACAGATGTCGTTGCTAACTGTTCAATTAAAATGTTTTTCAGCCATGAAATGACATGTAGATCTGGTGACAATTGCCCTTGACATAGTTTCTTATCGGCTTTCAAGACTAATCTTGATCTCTGGTAGTCGGAATGGATCCTAACTTTATATCCCAAATCAGGAAGTTGCCTTCGTGTTACAGCAGATATATTTTTTAGATGAATTCCGAATTTTAAGATAAGAGGTTATCTCGCTTTAACGTAACAGAGAGCGTCTTTGCAGTTCAAGTCGTCATTGACATTTATTGCCGCTGTTCTAACAAAAATAGTGATTTTTTGTGAAAGTATATCGGTTTAGCACTGCTTGGAACAACGCTAGTTTTTAGGTATACAATCAGTCATCGACACTGCAATAGGTTTAAAAAAATGCTATCAATAGATAAATGCCTTGTAGTTTATATAGATTTCTAGCTATATTTGGCTCATAACTAATGTAGCTTATTTTGCTTTGTTATTGATAGTTATTACCTATTGTTATAACAAACTGTTTCTCTTTTATAAACGGTTGTTCTTAACAGCATAACATTTTCATAAGGGCTAGTATGAGATAAATTACAGCCCAAAATGGCCACAGACCCTGACTGGTGTCAACTAACCCAAACTAGTTTTTATTAGCTACATAAACAGCTTCCATACCCATTCATTTCGAGCACGATTGATTCGATGAATGGCTTAAATTGACTGTGTCGGACGTAAGATTCGAGATACGCAAAACCGTTACTTCAGAGAATTTGAAACGTTTTCCAAAAACGTTTTCGTTTTCGTTATCCGCTTTTACGTTACCTTTTAAAAGCCAAATAGATTTCTATTAGTTTAGTCATGAAATGGCACAGATAACTAGCACGAACTGCATGAAAATAGACAGCGTGTATAAATATGAATGTAAATCAAACAATCATACATCATGTCCTGAAAGCGTGAAGGAATTGGAATGGAGCAGCAGGTCACCAAGTGTGGGACCGCGGCATGGAAAAGATAAAGCATTCAAACTACAAACTAGTTCACGTGTCTAGTGATTCACGTAATATGGCAGTTAGCTGGAAAGTTATATTATGCTGTCACCACTCTAGGGAAAGGTTAAAAAAAACTTTTTGTGTCACTGAAATCTGGATCACGCTCTAAATAATTATAATGAAGATCTCTTACACGAGTACCAGCCTGAACTGGTTAATAAATTATCTTTAAAAAGCGAATGGTTCTGTAAACCTATTAGTTAACGGTATTTTATATACAAAGTAAATAAATTGTTAAGTGAACTCATTGTTTTACTTTTTCATTCACGAAAAATGGGAAATCATTTCAAGTGTTCGAAATACAATTTACGGTGTTGTTCATTCTTCGCGTTGGAATGTATTTCAGGAATGAATTCAGTAACTCGACCGTGGTGTTTACTTGTATCAATCTGATATATTTTTTTATGTGAAATCAAAACACTATAATTTATACCTTTCATGATTTATGATGAAAAATGCCATGGCCATTTAACTGTTTTCAGCAAGACCTACAAATCTGGATTCATTTCCTCATGAAAATATTTCATACGGAAATAACTCTGGGTCTCAATTTCATTTCCGTATCTGATCATACTAATCTTTTCTTCAGTGGGTTACTTAGTTCTTTTATTTACTATATTAAGGATCTATAAATTTGACCAAATGCACACATTCACCTTCACTATCTAGGTAGTAAGGTGGCCATCAATTATTTAAATCATCGTATTTCCTGCTTTCAAACCACCACATCCTATCCCTAAGGGTTTTTGTGGAGAAATTAGTCTCTCAATTTCCCTGTGACGTCGACCGTGTGGGCGTGGGTGGATACAAACAATAGAGTAAAATACCTAAATTGATTCCTGGCTAAAACCATGACGTAAAACTAGCGTAAGGTATTGAATGCTGAAATTGGTATACGGGAAATATTAGAGTACATTTACTTGCGTCAGGGTACCTACGCAGCGTCTGTTGCTACGAGTGTAATCTGTAAGAGTTATGTACCCACAATTTTAGGCTGAGATAAATTGCGTCATTCATTGTGCAAGAACAAACTTTTAACATTTGGACGATCACATCGTATGCTTATGTACTTGTCTACTTAGGACATTTCGTCACATAGATGCGTTATTACGTTATTAGAATCAGTTAAACATAACAAGATAAAATTAATAATAACTGTTGAGTTATGCTTTTTTGGGTAAGAATTAATCATTACAGCAGGCCACAGCTCGACATAGTTTTTTTCTGAAAGGCTGATCCCAAGCCAAGATAGTAACCGAAAAGAAAATCCTGAGAAAAAAAGAAACATGATGAAATGTGGACCCACTTCCATTTTTCGGTTCCAAAGCTTCTTTGATCTACCGTAAACAGATGAGGTTGACGTTTGGGAAAGTTGAATTATTTATTCAAATAATGTATGACGTAGAATGACGTAGGTACGAACGGCGCTAATAAAGCTACCTGAAAATCGTTAAAATGACGTTTTTATGTCGCCTACGAACCTAATGGCAACTGAAACTGGCGCGTTATGGTTTGGGTGATATTAAGTACTGATAAATGGTTGTAAATGTTGTAATATATGAACATAGTAATTAATATTTATCCTATAGGTCATGATGAGACGTGATTAGGGCGTGGGCGCGGCCATATGACGCGGTGATCGGACGATACTCGATAAATGCGTTTTAATGCTAAATTGTTCATCAAGTGGAATGGGATTAATCATTCCCGATGCGATTGGGTCATCTTTCAATCATATCAGCTAACTTGGCATAGAGTTTCGTAATTTGAATGAATCGTGTGCATCGCGATTCCAATATCATAGTGGACGGACAACGGGTGATAGGTTCACATGACATTTGTAATGAATAACGTGACATGTAACATGTAAGAATTTTCTTTTTTCTTTGTGTTAACTTTCATTGATTTTTATCTAGTTACTGATTACCTGAAAGCCAAGTAATGTACGAATGTAATGTACACTGAGTACACAATATTTAATTAATTCTAGAATTTTATTTACATCATCATTTCGACCTTATTTTTCGAAGTTCATAAAGAAAGATTAACAATGTTATGCCGCTGAAGAATTTCATGAACGAAACATTTTTTGTTATGACTGCCTTGTAGACGTAGTAAAAATTGGAAAGTAAACAATTTGGTGAATAACAATACGTATCAGAGAGCAGTCTATGCAACATGCCCCACAGTATTCTACCTAAATAGTAATTTGGACGTGTTCCCGTGAGTTTCGCGAACTCATTTACTGTAACGATGTAGCAATATAAATGATTTCAGTGTTACACAAAGCAGGCGCCTCGGCCGTGGATTCCAATATTTTTCTTTTCTTCGTTTGAAAGTTTTCATTCGTTCAATGAGTTGCATTCAAACATTGGTATGTGTAATTTTAGAATATTACTAGCTGACCCTGGCAAACGTTGTTTTGCCAATTATTTGTTTGGGGTGGACAACCCTTATCACTTAGGGGTATGAAAAATAAATAGTAGCCGATTCTCAGACCTACTGAATAAGCATATAAAATTTGGTAAAAATCAGTAACGCCGTTTCGGAGGAGTAAGGTAACTAACATTGTGACACGAAAATTTTATATATAAGAAGATATATTTGAATTTACTTTTGTATTTTTAAACACAGCTAAATGAATGAAAATATTTCAGTGGAATACCTAGTTTACATTGCGTATTAGGGTATGAAAACTTTGTAATATTTCTATAGTAAACACTTTAATTATTTGGTTACAGGCTGTGGTTGAACGTAGTGGTTAGATTAAGTACTTGGAAAACATTGCATACGTATTGTGGTTATTATGGAAATTCTTACGGGAACAAAGGTTTATTATTATAAATAACGGAATAAATAAATTATTATGTTTACGAGGGTCATTTGAAACACGTGTAAAATTCCCTGAAATATTGACGTGAAAATGCTGATCTGCAGTGACTTTGCAATTATTTTGGAAAGACAGACTGTCAATTTCTGAGGTCTTTTCTTTGAATTATTTTCATTACCTCGAAAAAATCTAAGTAATGGGTAGTTCTGAATTATGGCTGAATAAATAACAGGGTTGTTGGTATCAGAATTAATTCCTATTCAACACATAAGAAAACTCTAGACTCTACAGGTTTCTTATCGTTAGCTAGAGCGTCTAAGGAAATGAGGTATTGAAGTTTTCAAAAGAAATCGCGATATCTTAATAAACGTTTAGTCACGGAGGTGTGTGCACGCAGTCCAACTGCGTACTTTTGAACTGCGAATAATCTCTAATTGCCAAATAGAACGCGTCGGTAATTCCCGCTCTGAAGCGAATATTTTACCTTATAGGGTAGAGTTTACTTTGCCTACGTACTCCTAGCCTATGACGTAGAAATATTCGAGCATAGTAACGTTACTATCATTCGATTTCATCGCTTTGTTACTCACATCGAAATTTCATTAATAAAGTGCAAGAGATGGCTGGCTAGTGATAAAACTCACCTCAGTCAATGAAAGTGTATTTTAAAACAATAGAAAGTCAGATACTATCTCACTTCCTATATTAAAAAACACAAGTAATTACATAAGATATTGATTTAGATACTGACAATATTTTATTAAACCATTATGATTTGAATCAACACAATAACAATATCCTAACAACGTTGATTAGCAGTGGTACATGCTTTATCAATCCGTCTAATAGTTAAAATTAGTGGCACTCATAGAAATAAGTTGATTGCGCCAAGATAAGATACAGATGTATGATTAAATAGACGTAAACAAGTCAAGTTGTATGCTCAGATGTTTTTAACGATGGGCAGCCCTGGCCTAGATTATAATAATGCGCTTCGAATCATTCAACTTTGAAAATACATATAATATTAATAGTGTTTAGTTACACAGCACTTTAGTTTAGTAGTGATGAGATGACGAGGTTGGTCTCCTTGATTAAACTTTATTACTTACACATATGTTTCAAATTTAAATGTATTGAATCCGTTAACAGCTGTTTCGTGAATTAAAGTATCCTTGTAGGAACATAACATAAGACCACTACCAACATACTATGTACTTCCTTTACGTCATAATTATTTTATTGTTTGCGATATAATGTGACATGAATATAATTTCCATAAAAGAGAAGAATTATTAATATTAAATATCTACAAGGTAATTTAAATAATTAATTCTACGTTAGAAATACTGTGATTTCCGTCTAAGGTTAGCTCACTTCTCAGATTTTTTTATTGTTGTGAATTTGAAAAATATCAACTCATTCTTTCTCAATAAAATGTGCTGTCTATTACCTTCTATTTATAGATATGGATAGTATACAATTATATACAGGGTGACCAGGACATCGACGCGAAAAAAAATCTGCTGTTTCATACATTTTGACTGCGTAGGTAATGCACTGTTCTATGAAACAGCAGATTTTTTTTATAAATCGGCGAAAAATTTAAATGCAGCGCGGTTCAGAATCATGTACTGCATCTAGGATAACAGTTTTCGCGTCGATGTCCCTGCCACCGTGTATAGTATAAAATTAGCTTATTTCGTCTAAACTGCACAATGGTTTTGATGCGGTTTTCATCACCATTTAGAGAATTTATTAAATTAAACTTAAATGTAATAAAGAAATCTCGATATTTAGTCAAGTGACAATCCGTGCGAAGCAGGGACATGACGCTAGTCTGTTTATATTACGTAGCCACATAATTAAATAGATTACGTAACGATGTCTAGCTCACGACAGGGTTGACCGTGACAACTTCTCGAATCTTGACGTTGCATTGACGTTACAGCGATAGGAAATAAATCGGAATGTTTAAATATAGTTCTCAATGATAACGTAACACGTACCTACTCTAATTATATCTAATTAAATAACTGTTTACTGTTCTACAATTTAAAAAAAATCATTTTTTTTTTCAAAATAATAATATCTCGGCTTACGGAGAACTGAATTCAATATTTCCTACCTAAATATTATGTCACTAATTGTGACACATTCACAATAAAAATGACTCGTAGACAACATGGAGACGAAAATTTTATTAGATTATAGAACAATGAATCATAATTAGGCATACGAATGACTCACTATTACTTAACCGCACTTATACTATTTTATCGCGGTTAGTAGTGACGTGTTTCCATAAAATAAAAAAAAATGGGCGATCAAAAGTTAAGAACACGAACGTCTCTTGTGGTTGTGCAAAATTACCCGTAACTGTTGGCATGCCAGATCTTATCAATTTGTGACGTTGTAATTAAGTACGTCACTATTAATTAATAGGTATTTCTCATAAAATAGGCAGCAATTAATTTGCTATCCTTATTTCCTTATTAGGACATGATAATTACAGTAGGTACCTAATGTGTGCAGGCAAATGTGTGAATATACTTATATGTAGATAGGTAACCTACCTATTCAGTATTCAGTGATTTACCTATTCCAGTATTACAGTTTTAGATCTTTTTCTATACCTATTTAAATAAACATCCATTTATGGAATTCACTGGCAGTGACTATTGGACGAAAGAAATGATAAACTTCTGATTTGTATGGTCCTAAGCAGTGCTGTAAGTTTTTTACTTTGGGGGTGGGGAAAATCTAACTGAAATTCAGTTGATTCCGTTGGGATAAAAGGTTGGTAAATTTTTATCATTTAGTCTAGTACACAGAAAGTGTCTTTAATAATGTTCAATTATTCATTTTAATTTTCTTATACTTAAAATGCTATACATACAATACAACAAAACCTTTTTTTTCCTTAAATTGTTTCATGCCTTCAAATTTTTTAATAGAAAAAAGTTATATCTCATAGTTTAAATTATATTATACCCTAATAAAAACTAATATCAATATTAGTTTAGATTAGAGAGATGTTTCATAGAGTGGTGTTTTATTTGCATGAGCAATATCGAGTTCGCTGCGTATATTATCATAATTCTCAAAACATTATCAGATTATTTTTTATTTTGCTATGGGTAAATATATCGAAAATAAACAGTCGCAAAAATATACGCATTTAATATTGTAAGATGATAAAATAATACCATTTTTCCGAAATGATTTAATTTCTTGGCTTGTGTTTTCCGAAATAATTAAAAAGGTCGGAACATGAGGACAAAAATCGATTAAAGTTTTAAATCTAGAACAAGTATTTTCTAATATCGTTTTATTGTGGTGGGAAACTCACGTCAACCTTCGTGGTCGAGGCAACGGCGCCGGGCGCTCAGCCTGAGGTCGGCACAGACGTCACACGCGACCCGGGTCATAGATAGGTAAGTTTTGCCAGATGCCCCATTACTTCATGAAACCTTCATATTTTTACAGGATTTACACATGCAAACATCCTGCACTGAAAACTATTGAAAAGCTTCATTGAAACTAAATATTATGCTACATTACTGTATACTTGGAATTTAGTGTTTTGGTAATTGCGATGCTCTGGCATTACATAGATACGTAATAATCTCATCCACCGGTATAAATAATACATTAATCAGTCTGGTAGTTTAGTATTCATCCAGGTAGGTAGTAATTTAAAAACCAATATTTCTATAAGGACTGTGTGATTGGCAAAACAACTGACGTTGTATATAATTATATTATACTAGCAGACCCGACAGACGTCCTGTCCGAACAGCGCCACCTTTCTTCTTTTGTGTCAGGGTGTGAGTATATAACTCTTGTGCCTAAATGGACCCTGGCACTTACCGGCCGCTGTCGCAGCACCGCTCGCTTCGCTCGCTCGGCTCGTGCGGTGTGTCATTTGGTCACAGTTCTAACCTAACCTAACCAAAATTTAACCAACTGCTATCTGCCGCACCTAGGTGTAGCCGGCTAAAACTAGGTCTAGCCACACTTTGGGTTGTAGCCGTGACATATATATAAAGAAGATGTATTCGTAACGATCACCCTCATTTTGTCAGATGCAGCAACGACAGTGAAAGTTAGGGTTACATTAACAATGGGTCTTAGGAATGTCCATAATTCAACTAATGAATAGCGAATACAGTGACGTAGATTGTTATAAAATAACATGTATTTTCTAGAAACGTAGGTATCTTTCAAGGGCTGTAATCATGTTTACCAATGATAACATGTTCATAACATTGTAATATGTAGGTACCTAGTCATTTAGTTAAATACAGACATGACCATTTCCAATTTTCATATGAAATTTTACAGCGTCAAAAGTAAATAAGATCTGATGTCTCATTCTTGAGGAAATATTAGAACAAACCTAAGCTGTGTGATTATCAAAACCATGGCCGACCAAAACAGATTTTCTTTTGAAGATTGCATTTACATTCAATAATATATTTCAGGTGAAATATACGTTCTGTAACGTGTAGGCGGCTGTTAGCAATTCAGTGAATTTTCATTCTATTTATCGTACGGATCGTGAGAATGGTGAAGGATGTAGACGTTTAATATGATGGAGGAAAACTTTTCAGGTAAACATCAGAATGACAGAGAAAGTAGCGATACCATTGTGACGCCAATCATTGTTAGCTATTGTTAGAAAGATTTTCAAATGAAATGAAATGAAATGAAATGAAATGAAATGAAATGAAATTGTTTATTCTGTAAATAGGATATCGGAATCACTTTTACACGTCATATAAAAAAATATTAAAAATAAGCTAGATGAGTTCGGCTTTTCCTATCTGACTACTCTGAGAAGAAAGGCCGAAAGAAACTCAGAGGTCATAGTCTCTTTTAAAGTCCAGACATAATCTTGGTCAGGCCATATGAGGACCATGTAGATTAGTGTCTGAAAAGGTCTTTTGAGGAAAGAACCACACAGATTTGAGTGGACCTGTCCAGTCAGTGCAAGCATTTGTCAGTAATCGTGGAGCTCAACTTAGAACTTAAGGAGCTCAACTCGACGAGCAATACCAAAGAAAGGACATTTGGGTAGGCCGCAAAAACTACTCAAACTGCCAGACCATCACTAAAACTAGAAGAGAAATGAAAATTCAGGTACTGGTGGTCGAGATAAAAAGTATTATCTTATTTGATTTCAGATTGCAATTGAAGTAGATCTAATATGAAGCGCAGTTCTTTCTGTTCATCGGCAGTTTGACTGGAGATAAGGAATTCGAGATATAAGTGTGCCATGAGACAATTGATCTGGCAAGGCGGGCGGCGTCGACTCAGCTGCGTACGTGACTGTGCGAGCGTAGGGGACACCCGCCGTCCATGGACCTTACTCGCACACGACACACTACACTACTCAACTATTTTATCGCTCGTGATTGCATGATGAAGCTCACTATATAACCTTCCGGAATAGTTGACGCGGATTAATGTTATAGCCGATACACATTCTCTCTCGCAGTCACATTCTATGTGACAACAGGCACGTCATAGTAAACCGCTGTCTGTTTTGTATTTCTTTGTATTTCCCAAGGATGCTAGCTGAGTAATAAAACCAGACAATGTACAGTAGCTGTCGGAAGATTTAAAAATGTAATTTAACGATGCTGGTTTTTCAAATGTTACCTTTGAATCTGAGCTGAATGCTAACCAAGTAAGCTCGTCTTTCATAAATTGACTTGAAGAAAGACGGCACTTTTGTGCTATTAATTTGATATTAAATTAGTTCTCGTTCTTCTCGAAATTTGATTTGTATTTAGAAATGATTCTGTATAAAGTTATTAAGATCCGATTTTCTAACCAAAAACATCTAAGATAAGTGTTCCAGTTTTTCCAGGAAGGTGTGCCCAAATCATACTTTTCAAACAAAGTGGTGAGAGAAAAGAATAAATACCTAAATATCGATCCGTTGAAGTACCTATTTTTATAGTTTTAAAACTACACGGTGTTTATCGAATCCGTATCAATGTCGAATCGATACGTTCGTGCGTATCCGCTGCATCCATAAATAGACGATTTGTCTGTGAAATATTGATTTGTAAATGATACAAGCATTATTTTTCGGACGGGATCTGCGTCATATGCGAGGGTACGACGAGGCTGCCCTTCAGTTTTAATGACACAGCGTCACGCATACATGCTACTAACAGTGCCAACTGCCGGTTACTGTAAACCCTTAGAGGAAGTTATCCAGGGTTTAGTAATCATTGGCACAGTCGTTAAGAAACTCATATACTAGAATTAGTTCGTTACCTAAAGCTCTGAAAGGTCACACAGGATTGACCCTGACATTTACATAGAGGAAAGGATAGGAAACGTACAGCTTGATGGCTAGAAATGAAGTAATCAAAGAGTTCAAATGAATATAAAACCACGCTTTTGATACTACTGAAAATAAATTCATATTAGGTACTGAAGAGCAAGAGAACCTAAGTGAGCAAATGAAACTCATCCATCTGGATATAATCGAAGCAGCACACGTACATTCACTCATGCTTTCGTCAATCGTTACAGTTACGTACGTATGTATCGTATCAAAAGCTCCTTTAACATTAAGTCTAAAATCGTGTAGTCAGGCAAAAAATATTAAAGTGTTCGCGTCATTGTGACGTCAAACGCATCGATCCACTAGGAACTAACTGCCTCTCACTCAATATAAAGCGGTGCAAAGTGGTGCAATGCTAGCCAGCCGCGTCCTATTAAAAGTTAAGGCGCGCCACTAAATAATAATTGAGACAGAACACAATGGCCTCCGTCCAAATACAGTCTCAAGTAACTTGATAGTTGAATGGGATCCTTTAATTAAAATTCATCCCTCAAATATTTGAGGCCTTAATGAATCTACGTATATTTAGAGCTAAAAGGACAACGAAAGTCTTAAATTTTAATTCGAGAATTACCTTTATTCATACAGAGGTGTGAGTACTTGATACTTTACCGCATAGCGTAACGTTTTAATTATGTTGAATTATAGGCCTATGTATTAAATAATATTTAGGTGTATGCTAATTAATTTGTGGAAAATAAATTACCTTGCTAAAAGTTGACCAAAATTCCGTCAATTATGAAAAGTATATATGAATAGCAAGTCTTTTGGCTTCGAAATCATTAAAACTTTTCCGACTCAAAGAGGCTTTGAACGTTGACGTGCGATCGAAGGCGCGGAAATTTATATTTAACTTGAGACGTGATTCAAAATGTAAGCTAACCAACAAAATATATTTGACTTGTAGAATTTCAACAAGTTGTTGTATAGCTGCTACAACATTATATAAAGCTACAGTTATAGACACTAATCTAAAATACTTGTCCTGATAAAACTCTATCTGTATCGAATCACCTGCTCTTCAGCAGTGAACAGGATATTGTTTATAGGTATTATTTTAGCTTATTCATTGCATTATACCTAAAAGGTGTTAAACTAAACGGTTACGCAAACTAAACGGTTAATAAAATAAAATGACGATTAATTTCTTCCTTTCCCTCAGCAGACACCGGTAGAGCATTTTCCGTGAGATTTTAATGAAAATTGTTCCAGTCGCGTTGCGCCTG
Source organism: Agrochola lychnidis (assembly GCA_963680765.1). Taxonomy (NCBI): domain Eukaryota; kingdom Metazoa; phylum Arthropoda; class Insecta; order Lepidoptera; family Noctuidae; genus Agrochola; species Agrochola lychnidis. The sequence continues at coordinate 15,808,064 of OY796852.1, read as the reverse complement.
TCTGCGGGAGCATTCAAACTCGTAATGATGACAGTCACATCTGTGACTAGTCTGGATATATAAATCCCATCAAAAAATAACATGTAAAAAAATGCAAGTCTCGCAACGCAGTTCTTCTACCGCAAAAAGATGTAATGTAAAACCAAGTCTATTATTTTATTCAGTACCTATATATTTGTCATCTTTATTTCATTAATAAATAGAATGACTTGGCCATCACACGGCAACATACTTAATCGCATAAGAATAATCTACTATTTTAAATAGTCCTAATTAAATAAAGCGCAGTGCTAATATTAGGTAGATTTTGTTGTATGTAGAATGTTAGATTCTATTGCCGTGTGCGATGGCCAAGTCATTCGACTTCGAAAAAAGATGGTACGGCTGTGCCTTTATGTTTGTTTTGCTCGACATGGCGGGGGCACTTTCGTGCCCCCCGATTTAATGATGATGACCTATTGTTTTTAATTACATTCATATATTCCCGACTGCTTTAAAAGTATTTAACCAGAATTTAAATAATAAACGATTTAGTCAGTAGATAAATTAATAAAATTGAAAGGTAAACCTTCAAAGTGTTCGCAGAATTCAATTCTTTGCACAAATACTTGAGAATGGGCTTTCCGCTATTTTGATGGCTAACTATTATCTTAGGTCACTTATTAGTAAGTCACGTTGTTTGACACAAAACAGATTCTCTGAAGAGCCTCGTCAGGTAAGTCCCAAAACCGATTACACTGTTTTATGTGGTCATATCAGTTAAGAAATACCGATGCATCATCTTTTAAGGCAATCAATCTGCCTAGCCTTTTCCCAAATACGTTGGTGTCGGCTTCCAGTCTAACCGGATGCAGCTGAAACCAGTATTTTACATGAAGCGACTTCCTATCTGACCTCCACAACCCAGTTGCTGGATAACACGATACCCCTTGGTAAGGCTGCCTGTCCACTGGAGCGGAGCGAGGCAGCGGAGCGGAGAAATGGGCCAATATTAACCAATAGAATCTTAACTCCGCTTCAGAGCTCCACTCCTATTGGTTAATATGGGCCCAGTTCTCCGCTCCCCGCTCCAATGGACAGGCAGCCTAAGACTGGTTGTTATCTTTTAAGGCAATATGAAATTAAAACGTCAATTGGTACAAGTACCTATCGTCAAAGGAAACTAGGATAACATATCACGTCTGTTATCCCCAAAGGGTTAGGGTAGGCTAGGGGTTCCTAAACTTTTAAGATAACGGAACACTCACCAAATACCTTTTGTTTTATGGAACCCCATATCAAATGATAACAAATCAAAGATTTAATTTAAATAAGAACAAAAACGTTTATTAGAAATATATTAAAAGTGAAACACTTTCTTTCTTTACTTTAACTTTTAATGTGAAGAATGAAATTATTTCACTGTTTTATCTATAATTGCACTTTGCGCATATCTGGGGTAGCACCCAATCTCAACCTGAATTTGTTTTCACAACGATACGTTGTGACAAATGGGAGCACAGTTAAGATAGCCTTTTTGACTACTTCAGGGTATTCACTCCTAACACCAACCCAAAACTCATTCAGGGATATAGACTCAAATGTGTGTTTTAATGTGGATAAACTTTGAAGATCTATGAATGCTTCATAATCCAGGTCGGTCAGCATCGCATCAAAATAATATTTGTACTTAACTGTAGTATTATTTAACATTTTTATTTGAATAATTTCGCGGAACCCTGGTGACTTTTATACGGAACTCCCTAGGTCCGCGGAACCCACTTTAGGAATCGCTGGGTTAGGCAGAGGTGTACCTATAGTACACCCAACTGAAACTGGGATGTGCTACATTATTTCCGAAAAGGGATTCATGGTTGAAAACGTTTTATGTTAATATACTTCTACATTGAAATCGAGTCACAATCAGTAGCTTAGCTCTATCATGTAAATTATAAGCCATAAAAGATGTTAAATGTATCTAATGACACATTTCTACACCTAAAATTACGACACACTCAGGCATACAATACCGAGTGACATCTTGACGATATATTTGTAAAACTTATGTGTGTAATTCACAAGTTTCTCTTCTCACAATTCTATCGGTAAGTTTCCATCGTTATTGGATTATCCTCTACACTTATTTATCGTTTTTCATGATAGTATCACGTTTGCGGTGCACTTGCCACACTCGTGGTCCATTCCTAACACTTAATATTTATCTCAGCGCAATAATATGAGTAGGTACGTGAGTGAGGCTTGGCAATCTTAGTAGATTACTTAAATAGATCATACTTATAACCGTAGAACCACAAACTGATCATCTGCCTAGCCTTTTCCCAACTATGTTGAGGTCGGCTTCCAGTCTAACCGGATGCAGCTGAATACCAGTATTTTACATGGAGCGACTGCCTATCTAACCTCCACAACCTAGTAACTAGGTAACACGATACCCCTTGGTAAGACTGGTTGTTAAACTTTTGAGCTTCTAACTACCCGTAACGACTGTCAAAGATCTACAAATGACAGCCGGGACCAACGGCTTAGCGTGCTTTCCGAGGCACGGAGGGGACTTGGTATGTAAAGATGGTCACCCATCCACGGACCAACCGCGGCAAGCATAGCTTAACTTGATCGATCGACCTGTACAGCTGTTATTACTTAGCCACAAGCCAATCGTAGAACCACAAACTAATGAAGTTATAGTACATCGAAGAATTTGTATTACTTAAGATACTCTTTATATTATGTATGATGTTGTTCTTGTCTTAGAGTCAATCAATACTAATATAATAAAGCTGAAGAGTTTGTCTGATTGTTCAGTCGCATTTGTATTTGATAGCCCAATTCTAGAAGAATCTATTTAACATCACGCTACGAACCTTAGGAGCCGAGCAAAAAGAAAAAAAAACGTCAGAAAAAACGCTAAGCGAAAATGAAGTAATGGAGCGAGCGGGCGATTCGATGCGACGCGATAAGTCGGAGGAACAAGAAATTTCACGCTGACGAAGTCGCGGGCTGAAGCTAGTTAGTAATAATTTCCGTGAGTCATTTAAGAAGAAATTAATGGAAATAATTAAAATGACAAAACAGAAACTTTCAACATAAAATCTGTGACAGAGCTTCAGTCTTTTTCAGTGAGACAGTGACCAATACTGTAAGAATGTTTAGAGTTTTCCTCTTAGGCATATTCTACGTAGTGTATTATAAATAGAAACAAAAGACAATTGTTATGTGTTTTGATAAACAATATTCTGAAGAATATAAAATGAGCCAGTACGGATTGGCACGCCTCGGGTATTTCGCCGTCTAAATAAATGGCAGTAATAATTCTCGTGAATTATCATCATAAATCATGATAAGACGTTTGATGAAAGTACATTGTCTCTTAAATTCCAAGGCTATTACTTATATACATAACAATGTGTGATACATTATGTACTCTAGTTTCATAAGGACTATCAGCTTTTACAAGAAACGTTATATTAAATCGTTATCTGTTTTATAACCGTTACTGATTATGATATTTAACGCGTAGCTCGGTAATATTCTAGGCTTCTGTCCTAGTAAATTGCTTTTGTAATAGTAACCTATATACTATTAATAGCAGTAATCTTAGATACATCTAGATAGTTAGTTATCATTGACCTACATTTAATATTTAATGAGAATGCTGCAATTTTTTACTCCTGTTATTTGCAGTTTTATTAATGTAGATAACTCGATGACAAGAAAAACTCATTAAATTTTGATATCATTGGATTTTGGTTGTGAAATGCGCGTGTCCTCGTTTACTTGGTACCCAGTTTAGTAGCTAAATATGTAGACATTCTGGTTCTGAGTACCACAAATATTATTTAAATGTCGATAATTATAAAAATTGCGTTCAATTTTAAAATATCCATTTATTTTAGCTACGAAACTGAGTAGCACCTAGTTTGGAAAATACACATTAAGGCACCACATCCACGACGCTACACAAAAGTAATGTGTTACAAACTGAAAATGACGTAACCAATCACAAACGAGTTACCTAATAAGTCGCGTTGTGTACGGTAAACTCAGCCTATAATGTTCCCATTGCTGGGACACAGGCCTCCTCTCTGTGCCGTAATCCACCACGCGAGCCTAGTGTGGGTTGGTAGATGTCACATGTCTTCAAATTTTTTGATTTTAAGACATGCCAGTTTCCTCAGGATGTTTTCCTTCACCGTTTTGAGAGCAGTGGTGATGAAATGATTTACACAAAGTAAAGCGCCTGTCAGGGTTCGAACCTACGACCTACAATTCGTATGTCGCGGCACTGCAGCTCTTACGGTATCAAAATTACTGTTATAGACGGTCTGCACCACTATTGTATACAGATTAGTATTAAAATATTCGTACTGTGACATTCTGGCTGTACTTACTGGTGATTTGAGTTTGTAACTGTTTACTTTTTAGTAGCATCGTGGACGATAGGCTTAAGAGAGACAAAGTTCAGTTTTCTTACTCATTTCAAGCACAGCTTACATGATAGATTCAGTATTGACAGTGTTGAGTCATAAAACAAATATTGATTTAACAGTTGCTTATCACTGACGTATCAAATATTGAGTAAAGATCAATCACTTGTTTTACCTCAAGTCAATATTATCAGTGCATGTAAGTATATCGTTACAATGTCGTATTTATTGTGAATCTGTACATGTATAGAAAATGCAGTGTTACTGACCTTGAGTGAAGCCATGTCGGACACGGAGCGATGTGTTTGAATGGTCTCGAGCTGGTCGAGGCACCAGTCCAGCTCTTCAACGGTTTCTAAGGCTAGCTTCATGTAGGCTTCGTCTGGAACAAGGAGAATTATATTAGTATATAAAGCTTATTGGAAAGATATATCTGTGTAGGATGCTGTATGTGAGAACAATGGTTCTGTCAAAACGTAACCAGTTAAGTGTATCTAAGTAATCGTTGTCATTTGTTCAAATTTTGATACCGTGATATCTTGAACTTAAGATTGTGATTTTGAATTAGGTATAATCATTATGTACTTTGGTACTATATGAAAACAATGTGATCTCGGAAGTTATAAGTACAGCTGATAAAACGTTAATTTGATTACACTGTCAATGATGTTGATAAAAATGTTCTTCATAATTTATTATCTATACATATAATAAAATCGTAGCGAAGTCAAAACTGTACATTGAATATTTTTGAAAAAAAGTAATTGCTACGAGGTCTAGGATCGATTCTAATGCCGAAAATATTTTTTTTAGAATTTTTGTCTGTTTGTCTGTATGTATGTTCCAGTATCGCGCAAATTCTACCGGACAGATTCTGTTAAAATTTTGCATAGATATTCCCTGTGTATCTGGTCAAACTATAGGGTATAAACTATCACGCTATTTACTATGGGGGACGAGCAATATTACATTATGTTGTATTTTTATGTTCTAGCATGACGCAAATTCTACCGGATAGATTCTGTTAAAATTTTGCATAGGTGTTCCCTATAAGTCTGGTCAAACTATAGGGTATAAACTATCACGCTATTTACTATGGGGGACGAGCAATATTATATTATGTTCGTATTTTTGGAAAAAAACACGCCAAAATTTTAGGATATTGTAGGTGGTTATCGATTAAACTTTTTAAATGATTATCATCACGCTATACCTTTATGGAACTGAGCAGTCAATCATGAAATATATAGGAACGGCTATTTTAGACAAGTTTCAACAAAGCAATTAGCTCAACGGTTGGGCGGTTGCTTTGCAAACATGGGGTTGTAAGTTCGATTCCCACCTACGGTTTTTTTTTCTTTTTTTTCACATTTTGTTATAAGATTTTTTTTTATTTTTTATTATGTACCTATGATCTATAGATATAATAAAATCGTAGCGAAGTTATTTTTTTTAAAGAAAGTTATTGCTACGAGGTATGGGATCGATTCTTACGCGGAAAATAAAGTTTTTAGAATGTTTGTCTGTACCAACTGTAGGGCATAAACTATCACGCTATTTGCTATGGGGGATGAGCAATATTACATCATGTTCGTATTTTTCTCTGCAAATTGTAAAAGGACGCGCCAAAAGGTTGGGATATTGTAGATAGGTAGTTACCGATTTAACTTTTTAAATGATTATCATCACGCTACCTTTTATATAGGAACGGCTATTTTAGCTAACTTTCAACAAAGCGAATAAGTAAGCGGTTGGACGAATGATTTGAAGTCCTGAGGGCCTACCACCAGCTCAAAAGCAGTATTATTTTAATATTACTTTAGTTTACTTCAGTGTGGGAAAGAGATGAAGCTATACAGGATGTATAGCTCCATCTCTTTCTCCCACTGAAGTAACATTAAAATAATACTGCTTTATGAGCTGGTGGTAGGCCGCCCGGGGTAGTAAGTTCGATTTACATCTGTTTTTTTTACTCTTTTTGTAAAACGATTTTTTTTTTGGATTGTGTATGTAATAGTTCACAGAATGTATTAATTCACAAAAAATGGAAAACTTCGTAAGCTATGGGAAACTACTAAGTTACAAGTACTTTACAGTCACAAAACATTCTAGGTTGTATTCTGATCATTTTAGAGCAAAAGACTGTAGGAATAAAATGTTTTTTTTACAGATTTTGACAGCAGATTTGTCCAAGCGATTTTAAAATATGTATGTGTGTGGATCTTCTGGAATCGCTGCCACACTGCTTCCTGGTGGCAAAACAGCGCACGTCATGTTTAAGATTCCCATCGATTTAGAGAGCAACGAAACGCCTGTTTGTGGGGTGTCACGCAACAGTAACAAGGGATGTGTGCTTAGGGGATTGCGCTTCGTCGTATGGGATGAATGCATTATGGCAAAAAGGAAAGCAGTGGAAACTGTAAACAGAACCCTGCAGGACATCCGCAGAAACCAAGATATGATGGGTAGTGTCACAGTTTTGACAAAAAAAGTGAATACTTCGTTGAAAAGGTCGACTCTATGGTCGAGAGTTCATAAACTGCGCTTGACCATCATCATGCGAGCTCGGCTTGGCGGTAATTCAAATGCTCAAGTATTCTCCGATGTTCTTCTAAAAGTTGGTGAAAGCACTCTACCAGAGACTCTTGGTAGAGTAGATCCCACTTTAGAAGATCTTATTCGTCTGATATACGAGGATATCAGTCAAATACCGTACCAAGAGAATTCTTAGGCGTGTTTCCGTTTTAACTCCGAAGATGATCAAGCTGCAGCGATCAACCACAGTATTCTCTCACAAATTGAAGGGAGTGAAGTGATATACACCTCCATTAATACTGATGTGGAGGAAGATGATGCCAAATATCACCCCGTAGAATTTCTCAATTCACAAATGGCAAGTGGACTTCCGGTTGTATATCTGTGTAACGGGAACCAGCTCAAAGTCATGTCTTTGCAGAGAAACGTCATCGAGGTGGAAATTCTAACAGGTTGTGGCGATGGTGAGACAGTGTTTATAGCGCGTATAAAGTACAAATTCCCCATAATTAACAGTTAAAGCGCGTGCAGTTCTCTGGGAGTGTATGCTTTGCGATCAACAAGTCACAGGGGCCGACACTGAAGGCTGAAGGCTGCGGGTGTCGACCTCAGGATAAGCTGCTTCTCACACGGACAACTGTTACGTCGCTTGCTCCCGAGTTACCATTCCTGACTCTCTGTATATTTTGGCTGCTGAGAATAAAACTACAAACGTAGTATACCTACAGGGAAGTTTTATAAAAATATGGCTATTATTGTAGTATATTGTGATGTCTTACGATTTCCATGCGAACGAAGTCGCGGGCAGAAGCTAGTGTTAAAATATTTGCCCGAATTTGTTCTAGACCTTGTAAATATAACAACGATTATTATTTATTTTACTGCAGGATTTGATGTGGACAGATTAACTTCACGCTGTTTACGTGTGCTCAGATTCCGTGCGTCACTTCTTAGTGTCTCATCAGTCATCAGATACTGTGGGGTCTGACTTCAGTTTGACCTATTTGACTGTAAATATACTGATAGTGTGTGGCAGTCTACTGGGCTAGCCGGATCCGTGAAATATGTAGATTAATGTTACCGAGTAATTGCTCGATGACATTAATAAAACTAAACAGTGCCTCGTGTTCGCGTTGTGTGCGATCCAGCTCGTCATAGGTCAGCTAAACACTTCACCTTTTGATAATCAATTTATGACTTTGTTAAAATAACGTAGATCAAAATTCATTCATAAGTATACCAGACAGACGAACAGACAACGACTTGGAAAATTCTGTTTTTTCTTTACTGTTTTAGGACCAACTTCATTTTTTCTAAAGTCTAGCAAAATGCGTGTGCATAGAAGCATACAGATAAATACTATGTGACCTCCACGACACTACTGGGTAGTGCTGATATTCCAAGAATGATTTTTAATGTGTTCCGATGAGTAACAAATGCTTTTCAGAATTACATCAGTTATGATTGTTTAGATTCCATATACATTCTATTTTTTATAAAATTATAGGAACATTTTATGGAAAAATTACAACACAAGTATTTACACCGGGTAGATAATTTCCATTGTATAGCAATTCAATGCATAGAATTTTTTATGCAGTCGGGATAAATGGTTTTGTTTTCCTGTTTCCCGGTAAACAGAGCCATAAAAACTACCTACAAGAGCTCATATTTATACCCCACTGGATAGAATAATTCTGGTTTCTGTATAACATTAAAAGAAGGTTCGTTTTGATAAAAAATATTCAAAATATTGCAGTGGACTACTAACAGCTTTATAACATGACCTCTGCACTACATTCACACGATCACTATTGTTTATAATATCAGTGTTATCAATACATAAACAAAAAAAGTATGACCACGAGGCCGAGAATCTTTTTTGTTTTACATTCGGTGCAAATCCGGAAAAGTAGATACCAAATATACCTACTGAAGTAAACTACTGAACTAAAATAACAACAACGAAGAAATACTTTTCCTACGGGTTTGTTTAGGACGTTTATTAAGGGTTTCTTAAGATACTGTAGGTTTACTACAAGCAGTCGTTACGTGGTCGCCGCAATGAGCCTGGCTTAGACGAATTACCCAAGAGCATTACCACAAATTGTTATGTACGAGGCCATATAGGATGTGAGATTAAAAGGCAAAAGCATTGACCTCTGGACCTACGAGTAACATAAGGTTAATAACCTTTCTATCTTTTCGTTCACGAGACGAGCCGAGAGGCTTCTTTGTCATGCCGGCCGCGGACTCTCGGGTACCATAATGTACTGAACAGATCATAATTAAGATTAAGTACCAGCAATCACGAATTTCTCCCTGCTGCCTTTGTTATCAAAGAAAAGTATTTTTTTTTGTCCCCAGAGAAACATGAAAATAATGAACTATGCAAAAAACGTAATGAAAAATAAGTCTTCGGTTCTAAATCCGTAAAAACCTTGATAACTATTAACAAATGGTGGCGAAGACATACTATTTGTTTGACAATAAGCTCGACAGTCTCAATGATGAGCTGTTACTGTTACAACATGACAAATATTTAACTGACGGAGGAAAAATTGTTTTCTGTACAAATGGCAACATGATGGAGAATGTGAAATATCGCACGGAGTGATATAGCTCATGGTTACGGCCTCCAGCCTCCGGGGAAACTAGAGCATACTAAATTAGCCAGCACTTCGTCAAAGAACTTAAGCGTGCAGAAGATAATCACAAATGAAAAGATATATTTACATTACTTTGCATATTACAAGGACCTACAGTTGAAAATATATATTCATGATCCGTGGTTTCATATTACTTCAGTAGAACTGAAATAGCACTTAAAAAGTGAAATGGGGTAGACTTTTACACACACAAATGGTGTCAAAAGCGTTTGAAAACAACAAAGTTAGATTGTTTAGCGACATAACAATAGCTGGAAGTACCAAAATAGTATATTTATTGGAAGTCAATGGAAATAGGATCAGAGCTCAAACAAAGCTCACAAAAAAACTGACTGGTGTGACATAGTTACAAAAATAAAATCGTTTCCGCGTTATTGGTCACAGCTCGATTGAAATGATCGGCAGCTATTTAAAGTTCAGAGGAGGTTTACAAACAATTTAACTTTTCCCTCTAATCACTTAACTGGTGAATAATCGATTGATCGAATTATGAGCGCGTTGATCCCGGAAAAGATGCCATAAGAGGAAAGATATAAAACCCTATAATATATATAGCAAGTCGATGCAAGGGATGTGTATGATCACCAGTGAGTACAGCGACAGTGGCCTAAATTTGACGTTTTTCCTAGAACCAGTGAGTGGCGAGTGACAGCGCGCGTCCTGAATCCAATCATGACGGGGCCAACATTGGCACTCATTAGTACCTGTCACGCTCTGAATAGAAGCGGCACGTTTTACTCATTTTTAAATTGTGAGAGCTTTGCGAACACTTTGTTTTTATACTGATGTTCATATGTGGACGCGCTCTCAAATTACAATTCAATGGTTATGCTAATATGTGTTGTTGGATGACTGTTAAGGAAATGTAAAGTTCAATCCAAAACATTACTCCAACAAATACAATATGACAGTCACACCCCTCTATTGCAAGAAAAGACGTCAAACTTATGACGACATGATTAATGACGACACAATAGGACCTGCTCATAAAATAGTGACGAAATACCTTATATAGGTCATTTTGCTCAAACTTTCAATGTACGCAGAACTGTTCGGTTCGAATCATCTTTTAATCTAGGTCGGTTGAAAGGGTTTTCCCAAGTATGCGGTAATTAGTATTTTTCCTTTGCGGTGGAAACATTTAATTAGTATTGGACTTAACTAGTAACTACTCACATTAAACGTAAAGCTCTGACCACAACTACGCAAATAATTATACCTAATTAATATCACAGAGACACGAGCCACAGAACATTAGTCAACATAACATCACAGATTTTGCAGTCACATTGTTATTGATTGGAAGCACTTTACCACTGCAAAGGTTTATCTATATCTATGAAAGTGGTTTTAAAACACTGTACTTTCTAAATATGAACACAGACATACACAGTATGAATCCAAAGTGATGGTTGACGAAACACTGCAGCAGTAGTCGAGTTGCCTTCACCACGGTGGCAACTATGTCGAAGGTGACAATTGTCTTATCACGATCTGTGGTCATTTTCCAATCGAAAAAGGGTACTGACAAAAAAACAATCTTGTCGTTGTTTATAACTTTGTGGAGTGCTTGACACAAACGTTTGTGTATATAAAAGGTTAAAGGAGTAATGACTGCGCAGGGCATTGTGAGCTTTATATACTTAAGCGCTGATGCGTCATGAAGCCGCAAGACAAGGTCATATTCTAGACCTCATACCTATCTCAATAATACCTAAATACTTGTATCAACAGTACCTACCAGGACGCAGGGCCGCGCCGACCCTCGGCAGCGCCTGTGTGCAAAACCTATGAAGCACCTCTTTTTTGACGTCCTGTAATTCTGTAACCATCTCACTGTGTTATCTTAGGTGAAGTAAGCATGGAGTGAGCTGTCAGTTGCTAAGGATTGACACTTTTGGCAGCTCACTTCACCTAAGTTATCACGGTGAGATGGTTACAGAATAACACTGCTGTTTCGCCGCATATTTTTTTTTTTGTTTCAATTTTTTCTTGGAGATTTGCGTTTACTCATCGATACTCAACTATGATGAATGTTATGTTATTAATACTCATAATCTAAGCCAAAGCCTCAGGATTTGTGTAAAAAAAAAACAGTAATTGGCGCTGACATTTAATTAAAGTCTTAGGGTCGCCTCCGGCGCCCCTGGTGCCCTGGCGCCTGTGTGCGCCGCACACTTCGCACATACGGGCGGCGCGGCCCTGCCAGGACGGTATTATAGCACATTGAGTTTTAGAAGGACACTGTCACACAAGCCTGATAGGCAGATAAGATGCTCTACAAAGACAACGTTTTTCTAAAACAAGACGTGCCATATTGACGGCTGCGTAACGTGCCTCCCTGAATGTGTGTGATTTTTACCCTATTTGCATGTGTGTCATTTTTGTTATTAATTCACAGCGCAAGGGCTAAAGAGATTTAGGCTGGTATCAGTATTGAGGATGTTCGATAGAATTGATAAAGAAGTTTATTGCATCCTGTGCACAGGGAAAACTGTATACAAATTTTTAAGGTGGTTACATGCAGAGCAAGCAGGTAATTTAACCTTTTTGTATTTTTGTTCCCGAGTAAAACTCGTGCCCATTTTAATGAAATACCCGAATGAGGAGCACTACACACGTGCGACCGAGCAAAGGCAAACGTGAGGATCATACGAAGTTCGCCATACGTACGATTTTATATAAATCAGACATTTACTTGATGTAACAAATTATAAAAATATTATGCTTTTCCCGCATAAATCATATTCACATATATAACGTAGGTAGGTACCAGAAATTTATAATTTATTTTTTATACAAACTCGGACAGAATATAAACTCGTCCAATAGTAATGATTTCAGTCTATACAATAGCTGTATTGGGACGAAAACCGCAATCAAATTGTTTTAACACGTTCAATGGTGAATGGGTTGTGTCAACTTTGCCTTAATTAAATCGACCAAAGCTAGCTTCCCCGGGCCTTTGCTCAAATTTTCTACCTACCTATGTATGCGAACTGTGTGTTTACCTATCTTATTTAACTGTTTATCTATATCTAAATGTGCCAATCATTTATAAAAAAGGAAGCTGTCTGATGTCTTTACAGTTATCAGATTAATAAAGGATTGCTTGTTGACATTATTCAGGCTGTGAGGCTAAGACACGTTTCCGAGAAAAATCGTTTTTTTGCGTAATCAATTCCTCAATATACACAGTTGTAATCTGCAGCGGAAAATAAATGAGGAAAACTTTATTTAATATTGAACATTCATGCAATGACATGAAATTCCTGACAGAACTCGCGGAACTATTCGAGTAAGTTTTACTTTCTCCATTGAATAAAGGAAAAGAAAATTTCGCGGGATTATCGTGTCTGGCTTCTGCTAAAGGCGGCGCACAATCCAATCACGAAGGATTATGGATTCTGTTACGAGGTACGGAATAAATAAATATGTACCAACAGGATAAAAAATCTTTCTGAGAATTTTGTTTGCATACATCGAGGAAGACGAAGAAAGTTATGTGACATTAAAATGTCTGAATGTTTTTCTAATCAAATCGTTACGATTGGATGAGTACTTAGAGCTTAAGATTATAAATCTTTTCCTCGTACGAATATTACTAAGAATGTGACAGGTCTGTTTACCTTGTGACATAATGTTCTTCGTAATCTCTTTATATCGCATCGGGGAATTGATCACGCTACTGATAAAATTGTAAACAAAGCATGTGTAATATCTGCGCCGGTTGTTTACTCTCAGATATAGCTATCTATAGCTCGTAGCTACGCATTGTTTATGGGGGCGTTTCCCAGCCGGACCGGATATGAAGGAAAGTGTTCTGTTTTTCTGTGTCGACCGTAATCTACTTAGGAAAATTAGTTATTTTGTTTTCACAAGTGTTTACTGTTTGCCAATCACTTTACTGTCCTGTTTGATTAACGATTTGTTTACGTTTTCGGCTACATTTTAACCAAAAATCCTTGTTATTGGTTTTGAAATATATTATGAAAATCTTTACGTTCATAAAAAAAACTAATTTGGCTTTTATTTGTATCACAGTCCGAAGACTCGCTTTCTACATTGAGTAAAGCTGCACAGTAAAAAACAACGTGAAATGCAGGTTTTAAGTACAGTAAAATGAACTCTATTTACTATTCTCTGCTCGTCTCGATTTAGCTGCACCGCAGTAAGTACTCTATCGCAATCATTTCATTCAATATTGATCCAAGTACTTGCTTTCAAATGCTATAGCCGTACACTCGCGGCTACAACGCATAAGTATTTTCCATTCGACGAAAGCAATCGTGTCGATTTATATTTAAGATTTAAAAGCTATTACTTGACAGTTCGTGTTCGTAGACACTGCGAGCTTTTCGACATTTTTTAAATAAATAACGGATATTTTGTTGTGGAAAACTTAAGATAGGCTCTTCATGCTAGTTCAATCAATCTGCCTAGCCTTTTCCCAACTATTTTGGTGTTGGCTTTCAGTCTAACTGGATGCAGCTGAATACTAGTATTTTACATGGAGCGACTGTCTATATCTACTTCCATAACCCAGTTACACTATACCCCTTGGTAAGACTGGTTGTCAGACTTTTGGGCTTCTGACTACTCGACTGTTAAATAAATACTGAAAAAAGAAGAAAATGCTGTGGAAAACTTAGGATTAGCTCTTCATACATATTTAATTAGTGTATAACGTTTTATGTCTATGTTTTATGAAGGCTATTAACATGATATCGTGGTAAACAGACTGATAATAACATGCTCACGTAGAATCATAGACATAAGGTGATTTTTTATCAAATGACGCTTTTCACTTTCGATGGTTACGTGATCGGGGTTTTTCCGAGGGAAAGCACTTCTAATCGTTTTTCGTGTGAATTTTGACACCTGTATTTGATATAAGAGTCAGCTTCAAAACTTTCTGGACATGACACGTCGTATAGCAAAGATAGGAAGGTGGAGGACAGGGTGTTGTGGTGCATCCTGGGAGAGGCTTATCTTCATCAGTGGACTGCGATACATTGAGTTGATTGATAGCAAAGATAGCACTGCCACTAAATAAGGGCACAATTTCAGAAATCCAAAATAAATAATCGTAGTCACGAGCGCTAATATTAAGCCACTTACTAAAATTCAAGAGCGATTTTCTCGTGGAATATTGACTGCAACTTTGAGATAAGACCTATTTCATATTAGTACGGGTTCCAAAATACTATGTTCATTACAACATATTACAAGAAAATCACTTTTTAAAGTTGCTAGGTGTATGAATATTATTGTTCGTGACTGTACACAAACTGCAGCCTTAAAGACATGGTAAACCTCAAAAACCCAGGGGACCAATTTAAAAGAGGTTGTACTTATAAAGTTTTACATTTTCATACGACCCGTCAAATTGCTGTCAACCACATGTGATATAAATGAGTCCCCTGTTATTATGACGTGTCGCAATCATATCCTGTCAAATTATAAATGTGCGCATTAGCTTCGATTGCGGTTTACTGATTGGTTATATTTAGATTGCGATATTAAGTCTATTGCGCGTAACACTATTGCCCGTTTTCACTAACACTAGGTGAAACCTAAATGAATGCCTACCTATATAAAAGCGCGCTGTTGGGTTTTCAACTTTCGACACTGAGCCGAGCGTTGAAAATTCAACAGCGTGTTTTTATTTAGGCATTAATTCAGGTTTCGTCTAGTGAAAACGGGTATAGTCCTAGAACTTTAAAATAGACTTGCAAGAATAAAGAATTTTCACCCTCCATTGAGCTAACTTAAACTGAACATTGTATTTTACTAAAATACTTCTCAAAGACGTCATTGCGCTTTGTTTTACTTTCATAGATATTAAGTGGTTTTCTCCTGAAAATAGCAAGTGGTTTAGTTGCTGCAAACAATTCATTAAGCGCTCCACTGATAGAAATTCTAACTTTATTCACTCAAGTGCAGGTTATTACCATCTACCCACGTCTGCAGCTAAGTAAAATAGTATAATTTTAAGACGCTGACAAGAGCTAAAGCGCGGTCACTGACTGACTACATAGAAAATAAAGAGAAGCGCGATAATACAACGCAATGCAAATTTATTGCAAAATATGAAGCAATTATCTATTTACTCAAAAATTTGTTGAGTAATCGAAAACGAAAAACAACCAAGTTCTGCATTCGAATAAGACGTTATTGTTATTAATTACACGTACGTTGATATTTAATACAGATATTTTGCATTGAAACTCAAGGTAAAAGTTAGTTTACCGTTAATTTAGTATCGAGTTTTTTTTTCAAAACGTGTTTTTGTAACAAACAAGTGCTGTATGTTCAGTCAATATGTTCAATATGTTCAACATTAATATATATTTTTTCCGCTTTTTTATATTTTAAGCTGCCTTAGATAATTTTCCTCTTGTCAGCGCCTTAACTTTAGATTTTCTTCAAGAAAAGTGCTTTAACAGCCCGCAATGACAGAGGACGATGATGAAACGTGTGCGGAAAAGGGAAAAGAGGGCTTTGCCCGACAGTGGGACATTACAGCCTAAATAGATAGAAAGGGGATTTACAGCTGCTATAAGCGTTAAAACTTATAAATCTTGGTCGCCATTATCATTGACATTGTACGCACAATATTTCGTAACGACAGTTTGAGAAAACTACTTCTGTGTTGGTATTATTAAGTGCTCAGAAGACGGACGGTAGACCGTTTGTCCCTTTAAATGAGTTTTCCTAAAGCGGAGACTTGGCTAAATCGCTTTCCCGCACTCGAAAAGGGTAGAGAGGGGCCCTCCATCAAAATGCTTAGCTCTATCCAGTATCCACAAACTAAAACTAATGTAGGTATCTATCCTCCCCTTGACAGGGGTTTGTTTGCTAGAAAATTGGTTGAATTCAATGTTATGCCTTACATTTGTTTAACTAATCTATCTTTATACTTTAGGGGATCGGACTGTTTCTCCTTAACACAGGTTTTCATAACCTAGCTAAGAGAGCAGTGCGTGCTCACCCACACGATTGTAGATATAGTATTTATTTTGTAAAAGTTATTCTATTATAAAACAAAGTTCCCCGTCGCGTCTGTCTGTCTGAACGCGATAAATTCAAAAACTGTCGAACAGAATTTCAAACACGATTAAACACCAAAATCTTCCTCATGAATCACTCCGTCCATTGGTGAAAACTCACCAATGGACGGAGTGATTGATGAGGAAGATTTTGGTGTTTAATTCGTTACGGTTTTGTGTAAATTGGCTTAAATATGACGATTATTGTTGAAGATGTCGGAAAAAAATAAAAGCTTTTAAAATCATGCTGACTGGGAGCTTTACTGGCGTGCGCCGCGTAGACAGTAAAATATACATAAAATTTATGTTCTACAGGATTGTTCATCTTAAAAAATTCAACAAAAAAAACTATTTACAAAAATACAACCGACTTCCAAACTACGAAGTGAAAAATAACTTTAATTTCGGAAGTCGATGTCTCGGGATCAGTATTGTAGTTTTTTGACACCGACTTCTGAAATTTAAGTTACTTTTCACTTTGTAGTTTGGAAGTCGGTTTTATTTTTTGTAAAAAAGTTAATTTTTTGTAGGTTGTTTTGTAATTTGTCCAAGTTACAATAGCCTAATGTCAACTGCTCATCAAAAATACCCAAATCGCTATAGATGTGCCTATAATATTTGAACAGTTCCCTCGATTTCTCCAAGAGCCCATTATCAAATCGTGATCCAACTTGAAAGTATACTCTTTCAAACAAAAAAATAATTTTTCAAATCAGTCCAGCCGTCTTCGAGTAATCGGGGAACATAAGTAAAAAAAAAAAACCGACGTACTGAGAACCTCCTGCTTTTTTAAAGTCGGTTGAAAAGTCTGCAATATCATATGTCTATCTTTAAAGCATGATCCACAGTAACCATTATTATCTTTTAGAATTTTATAAAAATTTCATTGTTATTCCGAAGCAATTTTGACTGGTATATTAATCCTTATCCAATAAAATATGTCACTTAAATTAAGAATTTAATTTAGATTAAAATATGCCTTGACATCATATCATTTAAATGAATAGTTTAAAAGATATCACAGATTCAAAATTACGCGTAACAAAATAATTATGGTTGACGGCAACGCGGGCGCAGCAATAGGAGTCAATGACCTTTTTCCTCGGCTATTAGGTACGTAATCCCAGTAGTACGTTCCCTGGGATATTTTGCGACATCCACGCGGGTGAAAAGCATTTTATCACGCTATAGTGAAGTAAAAGATAACTTTAATGTCTTACATGTCATATCTATAACGTCCTAAATAGGGTTTGTCTAGGTTATATTTTGTCATTGACAAACTACGGCTGTTAACCACTGTCGTCGATTTCGAAACTACTTTAATGAATTATATAATAAATTGTTATTAAAAAGGTTAATAAATACATAAGACAGCCCTGACTGTAGATATACTAGCCTTGTTTTTGTGTATTTTGTGATTTCCTTTATAAAAAACAGTGCGTAATAAAAAGACAGTATGATTACAATATAAATCTTACCTCCTGGGTTTAAATTCTTGGGTTGTGGTGTAACAGCAGATGCTGCGCCCGATGACCTTCGTGATCTGAAACGACAACAGCATAATATTACACACTGTACTATAAATTAACACAATAATTTATCAGTCTACAAATATCCCACACTGCTGGGACTAATCATCCACGCGGGATGTCACAAAGGTATTTAAATATTTAATTGTAATAAAGTCAGGGAAACTATTTGATTTACAAATTAATTTTCAACTTAAATTATCCGTACCTATATACAATCACAATTGTAATTTTCTGACAGTTGTATGAAATCACTTTCACACGGCCAATTTTCAATTTGCTAAACAAATACTTCTGACTGTACATGTCGGTTCCCTCACGATGTTTTCCTTCACCGTTTTAAAGGCAGTGAATAAATATATATGTAAAAATTACATAGATGTCGTGTCCTTTTCTGACCCAAACCTAGTGAAACTAATTTGTGATACATGAAGCTAATGACGAATGGACGGACATAGTAATACCTTCGACTGTCGGAGTTGGGCGTGTCTTTAGAAGTAATCAGAACTAAAGCTAACTATAAATGTTAAGAGTTATACCAATTATTTTTCATATCTGATGAAACTTCATTGTTCAATCAGCTGCTTTATTAAGCAAAGTCCATTGTGATTTTGATTCAAAGCAGCTCTGAAAAGCAGAACCTTTAAACATAGATCATTAGACATCTGTAGAAACTAAAGTCTTTCATAGGTAAGTACAGACCTGTTTTCTTTGAGAAAAGGTTCAATAATGATATTAAATTCTGCTTCAGTTCCAAATCGGATTGAAAGGCACAAGTCTTCGAGTTTTTTATGGTTCCGTAACTCAAAAGGAAAAGTGGAAAGGGTCACTCGTGTGTCTGTCTGTCTTTCTATCTGTCTATTTGTCACAGCCAATTTACTCCGAATGTAATGAACCGATAAGTTGAAATTTGGTACACATAATTATGTATTTCTATGACCCAAACACGGACGTGTAACTTTAATAAATGAATTTTGAATATGGGGTCACTTTTCGGGGGCAAAGTAGGAAATTAAAAAAAAGTTTTGCCAATAATTGTACTGGGACTACTAAAATAAAAGGGCTTATTGTGAGGATTTCAAGTATTTATTTTTATAATAATTTTAAAATAAACAATTTTAGAGATATTTAAGAAAATAAATGAAAATTGACCATTCCCCCCTTTTATTCCAAACAAGTGAGCATAAAATTTTGAAAAAAATACAGAGAATTGTTCTTTACCATAGATTACAGGAAAACCTATAAGAAGTCTATGGTCTTAAAATAACATGGTATATCTCTGAATATTGTACGTACAAACTATCATTTACGGTTAGAATGTATGGGAGAACATGTTTTTCAACAACAATGTTAAGTTTGGTCTTGGGATAAATTCATCCCAACTACGGAATCCTTCATTGTGCATAGTCCGACACGCACCTGGCCGGTTTTTTTTTGAAAGTTTTAGTTAGAAGTAAAGTTACACGAGCTTGAAATATGCAGAAATAGTTGCTTTAAACCGGTTTAAACTGAACTATGACTCCATATTGTACGCTCTTTGACTGCTATCATACAAGTCTACTGATTGCGCTACATAACAAGTTCAAATTCCTCAGATCAAACGTGTTGTTGTTATTACTCTTTTAGATTACGATACAACTGGTCTGTTGATAATTCCAACAAGGTTGCCACGTTTAGGCTGCCACCATACCAAATTATAACAGTAATAAAAACTATATAAACACAAATATGTAAATACGATCATTACACTGCTCAAACTAATAAAAAAACAGTTAAAGCTTTATAGTAACTTCAAAATGAAACAGATGAATGATGAAGAATTTAAATGAACGTTATAGCCAACCCTGGTACAGTTGTAAAACCATTGTAGATCGTAAACAGATTATCACAATAACAGACCTATAATTAGAAAAAGCAAGCGTTTAGTGTTGTTTGGTCTGCGATGCTTGTAATCTAAATTTAGCGTCGAGACATGTGTTAGATAACTGTGGAGAGGTCATGTCAAGGCCCGATACAGGACAGATGGGATTTACAACTGTTTATTTCGTTTCCAGAAGTATAAAATCACCTATCTTGCTGTAACTACTCCCTATACATAGGTTTGTGAATGAATAACTGTTTCAAAAGGTAGTTAAAAGGAAAAGCGAGATGTATTAAGAACGGAAAGCTACTAAAGGTAACTTATACAACATTTTTTCCACGAGTTCTTATTACAGAGGCCCGTAATTACAGTAAATGGGTGCTACAACTAATTCAACATGATGTGCCGTCCATCACATTAATTGCCTCTTAGATATGATGTTGACCATTTAATTCATGTAATGTGCAGGACATCCTGGAGTAAATATTTGTCAGGCCAGAGATATTAATAATACTGATGAGTTGTCGCTGTAGGCTTTGTATTTTCAAAAACATTATCCATTATTGTATTTGTAATACAACCACCGACGGATTTAAATAAACAATTTTATTTGACAGGCCTGTTCTTAAGGACGATATGTAAATTAAAGTTAATTTGCGTTTGGCAGCTTAATTTGTTTGTATAATTAAATACGATAGACTGAATACTAAGCCAATGTTATTGCAAAGCCTGTCTAAACGCTCACATAGCGGATAAGTTAAAATACTAACGGCTTCCAGTTAGAATTTTAGCTAAAGCTTTATATTCCGATAAATATTACAAGGAAAATACATACTCCATACTGCGATCAGTTTTACGTATACAAGTTACGCTGAAGTTGTAAGTGTAGGCTAAATTCGATTTATCTTTTGTTATCAGTTATCACAGATTGGAGCCGTCAGTTTAAAATTATAAAGACAATGAATTCTGAAGAGTAGACGATAAATTGTGTGTAATTTTACTCGTAACTGCTCTTTTATATGAGTTATTGATTTGTAAAGGTTAAGGGTCCCGTAGGTGACGTCAGGCGTAACCTTTTAATTAGGCATCATTGTGCGTTGTCTTCATACATTAAAAATTTAAGGGTTGAAAATGATAGCTAAACTAAAATGTTTGCGATATCAATCGATCTAAATAGAAACGGTTGTGATATTGTTTATATAATGTTTATTAAACATCGATTTATCATGAGGCTTGCCATGTGTTGGGCACGCCGCGTGGGTGACGAGGCGAGGACGTCAACCCGCGCAAGCACCTGATTCGTCGGTCGCGTGCCAGCCGACAGCCGAACAGCCGCTGCCGACAGTTTTGTCATCGCGACGACACGGCTACGTCACGGCCTACGTCATCGGAACCAATAATAAATGGAGAAGCCGCGTTTACCGTGACGTTATTTTTGCGTTACTATGTATAAGGATGAGTAATTAGAAACGTCTACCGCACGATCTTGCGGTGAAGTGTGATTTCAGAATGACAAGTGCTTGCACATTTTTTAGCCAAGAGTAATGTTGGGAAAAAAAAACCGGCCAAGTGCGTGTGCGTGTCGGACCACGCACAATGAAGGGTTCCGTATTTGGGATGAATTTATCCCAAAAACAAACTTAACATTGTAGTTGAAAAATATGTACTCCCATACATCGAAATACGTCACGGTCAATTCTCCAACTGCAAATGTAACTTTGTAACAGCAAAATTTAAAATAAAATCTATGATAAATCTACAGATATACGATTTTAGGACTATTTCCTTTACATGTGCTGTGAGACCTTGCTTCCTGGTAAATTTCATGATTCTAGGTCAACGGGAAGTACCCTGTAGGTTTTGATTTATTTGTTTCTCGCAAATAAATTAAAACCATAATCAAAATATGTCGCATAAATGATAAAATAAATGATAATTTTTTATTGCGTTGACTTGGAAGCTTGATTTTTTAGATCTTCAAGAGATCATAGACCTACGTATTTAGTATTAATTTCAACTTGATACCTCCACGCTTTCTTGAGAAAAAGGGTCTTGACTGACTGACGGACGGACAACGAAGTGATTCTACAAGGATTCCGTTTTTTTCCTTTTGAGGTACAGAACCCTAAAAAGTATAAAATATAATGCTAATGCTTAAGGCAAGAGATTGTAATTTATTTGAGCTTTAAATATCAAGATCAATGCTAGTAAGCTCCCGAAGCAGAATTAGCTTGTGTAATAGTTATTTAGCTGTATGCTTTTGATGCAATAACCACGCCTTCTTGCAACAAACATGACTCTTGTGTACAACAACTGCGTTTTCCCACATCATGACACTATCTCTGTCTACCCGTCGAAAGCTTTTAATCACACCTCGAGTGGCGCGATAAGCTAAACTTATCAGTTAATTTACAACAGGTAGTATGTACTTAATGATTATTATTACAACACTTTATTACGGTACTGTGTTTCAAATATTAATATAACGCATTCAATATTTCTGAGCACAGTTACTTTGCGCATCCAAAGCTTCACACATCTTAGTAGGAAGACCTTGTAATTGCTCACGCGCATACGATATCGACATTGATGACGAAGTCGAGACATAATATTATAAGTAACGCTTACTACTCACACGGATATTTATGATAAATGCAAACTCGTGAACGGGTGATCTTTTGTGGTAATCTCGTGACAGATTTTGCATTGTTAAATCAGTTTATGGTCAGTTAAGTAAATGACGACACGAGTTGTTATAAATCAGTGGTATTTCATAGCTTTAGCACTCCGGGAGTGCCGACAAAAGTGAAAACTTGAAAAAAAAGTCGGCACCGCGGTAATCAACGCGTCGATGTCTTTTACTTCACGGTGTCGGTAAATTGCGTAACAGTGTCGCGAAATCAATGGTTTAGTCCCATTTCAAAAATGCCCAACGCGCCCAAAGAATTTTTCACTTCAATAAATAAAATAAAAAAGTACTCTCACAGTACTTTTTTATTTTTTTCGAATAAAAGCGGTCATACTAATGCCAGTGAAATTGTAGGGATATAGGACTTTTCAACATGGTGTTTGACAGGCGTAATAATGCGTAGGGTTGTAGGGTTGTCCCAATTGATGTGACCTATAATATTGTAATTCCTCAAGGTACTGCCTTAATACCTCTTAAAGCAGTTGTTTTAGTCAGAGGATTCAACTTAATAGAAGTTGGGCTAAGGCAGCTGCATGACTCCTGAAAGTATGAGGCTACTCACGTTGTAAGACAATGTTCTAATCTGTTTGCTACTGAGTAAAGTACAAAGTTCGTTAGACTTTGTAAGTAGGTAGATGAAGAAATGATAACGTATCAGTTTAGACTATTTTAAGAAAAGTTTTATGATCACTTTTAAACTTGACCATAATTTTAAATGTAGTCATTTATAAATCGTATTGTTTTGAATGAGTAACTGAATGCGACAAAGGTAATTTTGGTTGACCAAAAATGAATCATAAAATAAACAAAAGTTTGTATTAATCACTAGCTTCTGCCCGCGACTTCGTTCGCATGGAAATCGTAAGACATCACAATATACTACAATAATAGCCACATTTTTATAAAACTTCCCTGTATACTACGTTTGTAGTTTTATTCTCAGCAGCCAAAATATACAGAGAGTCAAGAATGGTGACTCGGGAGCAAGCGACGTAACAGTTGTCCGTGTGAGAAGCAGCTTATCCTGAGGTCGACACCCGCAGCCTTCAGCCTTCAGTGTCGGCCCCTGTAATTTGTTGATCGCAAAGCATACACTCCCAGATAACTGCACGCGCTTTAACTGGTAGTTATGGGGAATTTGTACTTTATACGCGCTATAAACACTGTCTCACCATCGCCACAACCTGTTAGAATTTCCACCTCGATGACGTTTATCTGCAAAGACATGACTTTGAGCTGGTTTCCGTTACACAGATATACAACGGGAAGTCCACTTGCCATTTGTGAATTGAGAAATTCTACGGGGTGGTATTATTATAAATAAATAAATAATAATAATCATCTTCCTCCACATCAGTATTAATGGAGGTGTATATCACTTCACTCCCTTCAATTTGTGAGAGAATACTGTGGTTGATCGCTGCAGCTTGATCATCTTCGGAGTTAAAACGGA
This sequence comes from Agrochola lychnidis, assembly GCA_963680765.1. Classification (NCBI taxonomy): domain Eukaryota; kingdom Metazoa; phylum Arthropoda; class Insecta; order Lepidoptera; family Noctuidae; genus Agrochola; species Agrochola lychnidis. The sequence goes on along the minus strand of OY796852.1, from coordinate 15,783,852 downwards.
AACACGCCTAAGAATTCTCTTGGTACGGTATTTAACTGATATCCTCGTATATCAGACGAATAAGATCTTCTAAAGTGGGATCTACTCTACCAAGAGTCTCTGGTAGAGTGCTTTCACCAACTTTTAGAAGAACATCGGAGAATTCTTGAGCATTTGAATTACCGCCAAGCCGAGCTCGTATGATGATGGTCAAGCGCAGTTTATGAACTCTGGACCATAGAGTCGACCTTTTCAACGAAGTATTCACTTTTTTTGTCAAAACTGTGACACCACCCATCATATCTTGGTTTCTGCGGATGTTCTGCAGGGTTCTGTTTACAGTTTCCACTGCTTTCCTTTTTGCCATAATGCATTCATCCCATACGACGAAGCGCAATCCCCTAAGCACACATCCCTTGTTACTGTTGCGTGACACCCCACAAACAGGCGTTTCGTTGCTCTCTAAATCGATGGGAATCTTAAACATTACGTGCGCTGTTTTGCCACCAGGAAGTAGTGTGGCAGCGATTCCAGAAGATCCACACACATACATATTTTAAAATCGCTAGGACAAATCTGCTGTCAAAATCTGTAAAAAAAAACATTTTATTCCTACAGTCTTTTGCTCTAAAATGATCAGAATACAACCTTGAATGTTTTGTGACTGTAAAGTACTTGTAACTTAGTAGTTTCCCATAGCTTACGAAGTTTTCCATTTTTTGTGAATTAATACGTTCTATGAACTATTACATACACAATCCAAAAAAAAAAAATCGTTTTACAAAAAGAGTTTTAAAAAAACAGATGTAAATCGAACTTACTACCCCGGGCGGCCTACCACCAGCTCATAAAGCAGTATTATTTTAATATTACTTCAGTGGGAGAAAGAGATGGAGCTATACATCCTGTAGAGCTTCATCTCTTTCCCACACTGAAGTAAACTAAAGTAATATTAAAATAATACTGCTTTTGAGCTGGTGGTAGGCCCTCAGGACTTCAAATCATTCGTCCAACCGCTTACTTATTCGCTTTGTTGAAAGTTAGCTAAAATAGCCGTTCCTATATAAAAGGTAGCGTGATGATAATCATTTAAAAAGTTAAATCGGTAACTACCTATCTACATTATCCCAACCTTTTGGCGCGTCCTTTTACAATTTGCAGAGAAAAATACGAACATGATGTAATATTGCTCATCCCCCATAGCAAATAGCGTGATAGTTTATGCCCTACAGTTGGTACAGACAAACATTCTAAAAACTTTATTTTCCGCATAAGAATCGATCCCAGACCTCGTAGCAATAACTTTCTTTAAAAAAAATTAACTTCGCTACGATTTTATTATATCTATAGATTATAGGTACATAATAAAATAAAAAAAATAATCGTATAACAAAATGTGAAAAAAAAGAAAAAAAACCGTAGGTGGGAATCGAACTTACAACCCCATGTTTGCAAAGCAACCGCCCAACCGCTGAGCTAATTGCTTTGTTGAAGCTTGCCTAAAATAGCCGTTCCTATATACTTCATGATTGATTGCTTAGTTCCATAAAGGTATAGCGTGATGATAATCATTTAAAAAGGTTAATCGATAACCATCTACAATATCCTAAAATTTTGGCGCGTTTTTTTCCAAAAATACGAACATAATATAATATTGCTCGTCCCCCATAGTAAATAGCGTGATAGTTTATACCCTATAGTTTGACCAGACTTATAGGGAACACCTATGCAAAATTTTAACAGAATCTATCCGGTAGAATTTGCGTCATGCTAGAACATAAAAATACAACATAATGTAATATTGCTCGTCCCCCATAGTAAATAGCGTGATAGTTTATACCCTATAGTTTGACCAGACACACAGGGAATATCTATGCAAAATTTTAACAGAATCTGTCCGGTAGAATTTGCGCCATGCTGGAACATACATACAGACAAACAGACAAAAATTCTAAAAAAAATATTTTCGGCATTAGAATCGATCCTAGACCTCGTAGCAATTACTTTTTTTCAAAAATATTCAATGTACAGTTTTGACTTCGCTACGATTTTATTATATGTATAGATTAGGTAGGGGTTACGAATGACTAGGAAAGAGAGTATTACAAATATCTTACCTACCAACATATATGAAACCAAACAATTTTAGGAACTAAGTTAAACAGTGTATTTATCTGTCGAATTTACCTTTTTAGGGTTCCGTACCTCAAAAGGAAAAAAAGGGAACCTTTATAGGATCACTCGTGTGTCTGTCTATCTGGCTGTCTTTTTGTCTGTTTGTCCGTCTGTCACAGCCAATTTGCTCCGAATTTAATGGACCGATTAAGTTGAAATTTGGTACACAAATATATTTCTGTGACCCAAATACGGACGTGTAACTTAAATAAATGAATTTTGAATATGGGGGTCACTTTTGGGGGGCAAACAAGAAAGAAAAAAGGTTTGCAAACTATACCGTGTGACATATCAAATGAAAGAACTTGTTAAAAATACATTTGAAGAAGAATAAAAATCTCAAATATATTTTTTCCATAATTTTAAAATAAATACATTTAAAGATATTTAAGAAAATAGATGAAAATTGACCATTCCCTTATCTTCGAAACTACTGAGCCTATAATTTTGAAAAAAAATAATAAGAATGGTTCTTTACCCATAGATTACAGGAAAACCTATAAGAAGTCTATGGTCTTAAAATAACATGGTAAATCTCTCAATATTGTGCATATAATCTTACATTTGCAGTTGGAATGTATGCGGTTTTTTTAGTAGATGAACTATGTACAAAATATGTAGGTATTACTTACTTAAATTAATCCAGTTCATATGATTTGTACAATACAACTTTACTATATTGCACATTAAAAAAAACGGTTTTAATAATGCATCAAAGAAATATTTACCAAAGACGAGATCAACAGTAAGCTTTGTGAAGACTTTTAAGGGGTGTGTTTCTATTGTGACGTACGTAAGTAAAGTTTGTCGAAGAAAAACAAGGGAACGGAAGAAAATTTGGTGGAAAATAACATAAAAAGAAGTTATGCCATCGACTGTTTGTTGATACGATCGCACAAAGCAGATAGCGAAAAAGATATCATATGTATGTAGGGCAAAGTCCTATATATTTCGATGTTTTGTTTTTCCTGTAACTACGCACTTAATTTTTACAGGGGCTTACCAAACTAATTTGTGCTTATCAAAAAGGAAATTATGTTCGTATATCCTGCTATTGTGGTCACAAAAAACCACTTGATAGTTATAACAAAAACTTATTTCTTTGTTTTTGTTGACCACAAAACAGTGACAAAATAATTGGCATATTTCCCAACGTGCGGTGTATAAGGAAGGAGAATGTTAGCTTTCCTAAAATTTCAGTTAGTGTTTCCAATTTACAACACATGCACGTAAGCTGGTTTAAAGCCAGTTCGACGATGTGCAATCTCAAATTGTAATTGTTCAGTAGATTCAATAATCTAAATGGCATGTAATTTGTTGTAGAGCGGAAACGCAGCTGAACTGCGAAACTGATTCGTTATGTTAAAATGAATGTATATTTAGTATCAGTCGTATTACTTGTTTTGACAAACTGTAGTTTATACGAGTCTACACAGAGCGCCTGTCTGTAACGTTAACGCAAATATTTGTATTTTCAGCACTTCAAGCTTGTGAGGTAACAGCGTCTGTTCAGCTTTTCATGTCTTTGTCTCTCAACCTTCCGGTACTTACAATACTATGAAAGAATATGTGTACATTTTTTTACAAATCTACTTCGTTCTTTGACTGAAAGGATCATAAGATTTCATTCCCTCGTGTCAAGTGGAGGCGTGCACAGAAACAAAAGAATGACTTACTTGGATACGGGCACGTTGGTGAGGCTTAAGAAGTTGTTGCGAACACTGCGCAGGCTCGCCAGGACCTGCGCGAAGGGCGTCACGATCAAGTCTTCCCCGTGGCTGCGGACAAAAATAAACCTTGTAAATATACATCCAAGATGCAAATCGCTACAAATAGGTACGCTCAAACAAATCATGAGGCAAATCTATAATGAAAGGAGCTAGAGGCGGCTTACAAAAGGATTCTGTTTTGAGGCTGGAAATTTGATATCACTGCGTACATATTTTCAGCTGATAATGATTCTAGAAAATACCTACAGAATGGAGTTTTTCCTAACAAGTTCCCAAGGTTAAAAATGAGTCGCAGTGTTTAAATATTGTTTCAGTAAAGGGCGACAAGGGCTGAAACATAAAAGTTTACGAGTTGGAAGTTTATAAAATGTTCTTAAATATTTTACACTGTTTTCTGAATAGGATTTCTTGTTATAAGTTAGTACTTAAACGTTGTGGGTCTAAAAGGGGAATACATAATATATTTAGTTCAGAAACAACCTTCTCTGAGAGTGGTACTTAAAGTAATGCGTGTAAGAGTTATATTTATAGTTTTGCGATAGTTTTATGGGATATAATAAAACTTTATAGAAATTTATCTCTTTAATATTAAACAATATGCAAGGTTAAACGTTGAAGTGCCAAATAAAAGATATTGCCGATTTATTTCACCAATAATCGGTTGTTGAGAACCACAATAATGTTCGAGACCATACGTACGTAATAAAATTATAAGTAGGCATCTTTAATTTTCCGGAAAATTGCTTGTAGTACATATTAACAAAATAATTTGTGTTGACACTGCAAGTTTCCAAACTATATATCTGACCATTTTGATACAAGGCAAAGCAGCCGACAAAGCGAAATAATAGCATGGTAATCTAAAAATTAAGTATTTTCAAACAAGTACGCCTATATAGAAAGTGAACATATTATTATAAGCTCATTAATGCGGAAACTGATAAATAAGAAAAAACCTGAAGTACCACCCAGCATTTATTCATAATGGCTGAATAATAAGATGTTTAACTTACCTACTTACATAATAAATGTAATAATAAAAACGTTTTTACTTCATGTTTCGCAACGGTCAAAGTAGCCATAACTTAGTAATAATGTTTGTTTGTTGTATCGATAAAGGTTCGTCAAAAATAGTTGATTAAAGAACCAATGGGACCTGAAAAGGTTTCTAGTCTAGATGTAAACGAAATTATTGTTTCTGAGCCAGCTTACCCCTCAATGTTATTTATAGAAGGGTGTGGCGCAAGACGAGGAAGATAGTTCTACATATTAATACCTGAACTTTGGAAACCCGACAAATTCAGTGGAGCGCAGCTAGGAGGACGTCTTATAGTTTCTATTAGCATTAGTGGGTTGGTATTACTCAAAGGAGGTTCAGAATCAATTTCATGTTTGTTGTTCAATTAATTCAAAGAATCTTGTTGAAAAAAAAAGAGTACCGACTTTTGAATTCTAATTTTAAACTTGAAAATAATTACTTTGCGTAGACGTAGTTAAAAGTTATTCATGATTAGCTTGAAAAGTTTACTGGGGAGCAATCTCAGGTGCATAGAGCAAGTTTCATCATCATTCTTTTGCCCTTTTTCCAATTTATTTAGGCATAGAGCAAGTTTCACTATCATTCTTCTGCCCTTTTCCCAATTTATTTGGGTATAGAGCAAGTTTCACCATCATCCTTCTGCCCTTTTCCCAATTTATTTGGGCATAGAGCAAGTTTCACCATCATCCTTCTGCCCTTTTCCCAATTTATTTGGGCATAGAGCAAGTTTCACTATCATTCTTCTGCCCTTTTCCCAATTTATTTGGGCATAGAGCAAGTTTCACCATCATTCTTCTGCCCCTTTCCCAATTTATTTGGGCATAGAGCAAGTTTCACCATCATTCTTCTATCCTTTTCTCAATTTATTTGGGCACTGAGCAAGTTTCACCATCATTCTTCTGCCCTTTTCTCAATTTATTTGGGCATAGAGCAAGTTTACACTGGTGTAAATATATCTAGATAGACGGGAGAGGGTTGTTTATTTACACAATAATCAATATTGGCTTCATTAGCAATCGAGAGAAATCCGGAGATGAAGATCAAGAATTTCAAAGCTTATGTATTGAATGTACAATGACTCATTGAAGTTTATAGCACTGTACATAATTAACATTTAGAGCGTGATTTACATTCCTATTCACTAGGAAACATAATGTATTATGAAGAGCTGCCTACGCTAAGACGAGTACTAAGCTAGCAAAGGGGCACCTATGAAACGTCAGAAGCTATGTGCACGGTTCCAATTGGTCGTTTCCTATTGAGAATAGCCGACAAGATACGGATACTCTTTTAAAAATAATAGATTTTTACAATGTTTTATAATTACATTGTTAATAGGTATGGGAGGACAGTGTACACCTGTCAACAAGTACCAGGTACTTAATAAAATAGAAAATGGTCTTTACAAGAGCTGCAAGCTAAATCATTATGTAGGTATGCGATAAGGTTATATGAAATTCTAAAGACGTTTCAAGTCGAGGTTCATTCGCGAGACTGATCACCCCACGCAATAAACTGCCCAGATGTTAACCTGAGACTTTCATGAGAAACGAATGTTTAACGTTTATCTACATTTCGTAGCTGCTAACTATTCTAATTGGAGTTCATTTTACGCGTGTTTCGGTCATAAAAGCGGCGTTTGTAAAGTTTTTATGTGAACGAAACAATACCTAGTATACAGTGTGATTCTTCATAATGTGCACATATCGAAATGAGGGAATCTATGATTAATTTTAACGACAGAAAAAATATTTAAAAAAATCTATTAAATATTTTTTATATTTTTTATGGAATTAAAAAAAATGTAACAAAACTGTGTAAATTTTAAACTAAATCATCTATCGCGATGAAACAAACTCCATAATGATTGGAAGTAACTGTCTTTTTTTTCATAAATTTTTACAATAATTGTAATATTTATAAATAAGACGCCAAAGAGAACAAAAAAAAATTGATACAAAATAATAAAAAAAAAACAAAAAAATATTTTTGACCATTTTTTCCGTCGATAAAATTAAGCATAGATTCCCTCATTTCGATATGTGCACATCATGAAGAACACTGTATGTACGGTAGGATAGTTGTAATTTGTATCAATGCTAGCTGCCGTAAATACTAGGTATATTAATATGAAAGCGCTCAGAGCCATCCGCACGACAAAACTAACGTGGCGTAAATGCGACGTTTCATACATCTAAAATAAGGCAGCGAGTGCTGATGCTGATGTAAAATAGAGACTTTTATATTGAATTTAATAGTAGTTGCATTTTTAATTTTATGTTGTCTAATAATTTACTTGGTATATGTGTCGTCCTCAGCAGCAAAGCTTCTATGTAGAGCTATTATATCTACCTATGTGAAGTTTCACAAGCTAATCTCTCTTAAGTTGGTTTACCTTGTACACAAATTACCTTAGCTAATCGAAGTGACTTTATGTTATATGTTAGAACAAGTTACTAACGCTTCGTAAGTGCAATATAATTACCTAATCAAATATTTATAAAACGTTCGTTTGGAATGTAAGCTACTATTTGCTCAGAGAGATAGTGTTAAATTTTTCTGCTTTCGGAAAGTCATCATGACATCATTTTGATATTCTTTTGTTTTCATTTTAATAGGATCGTTAATTTCAAGGGTTGTGTTTATGATATTTTTATAGACGTCGCGGGCGCTCTGCGGTGGGTAGCACTCGACCATAAACAACAGTTCATTGATGTGTAAATTAATGACACCCGCCACTTTTCATGAGCTCCATTTTTTTACACAAACGCCGAAGGAAGGTATCTTTCCACTTCAGTGTTTTCCTCAAGGTTATTCTTAACTTGTACTCCCGTTTCTCGTAAATGCCAATTACCATCATCCAACGTTTATCCTCCGAATTTCATTATTTAAATTACTCTTAAAAGAAAAAACAAAAGTTAAGACTGTCAATAAAACGTTGTCTCGTTTAAAACAATTTTGAATGACTAATAAAATAATAGCTTCGACGCTTTAACATTCAAATATAACTGTGGTAGTAAATTTTATACGGAGAATATAGGATATTTATTCATATGAGCGAAATTTGTATGAAGAGATATTTTCGAGTATTAAAGGGGATGGTGGACAAGAGTTTGTTTTCTTTGGCGAGTATGTTATGATGAGATGTGAGATAAGGAACAACATTTGAGCGTCTCTCGGGCGGATCGTCTAAGAATTAACTCGTATCTGTGTTAACATCGTAAACAAAATGGATATATGGCAAATATTAAATTGCTGAAATTATTTCGATGCGCGATTAAAAACATAGAACTTTATTTGTTTTAATATTCATGTGGGTATATTAGTTTTTATAAGGGATTTAACATTGTCTGTGGACTGAGCAGGTGAGCATAGGTGTTTTTGAGACGTAGCTAAGATGCTCAGCGTGTTCGTGGCTTAGTAGACGCTTCGTAAGCAACGTGTCTCGTAGCCAAACGCATGTAAAATGCATACGCTACGTAAACGCCAAAACGCGTCGTATGCACTACATCCCGTAGCGAAACACATATACGCTGCGTAAACGCTACGCAGGCGCTACGCCTCATAGCAAAACACATGTACGCTACGTAAACGCCTAAAAGCTCCGCTGGCGTTGCGTAGACACTATTCCATTTTGATTTAATGCATTTCGCCTACGAAACATTTATTATTATGCTGGGTTTGTGAAATACAAAATGATTACAGACGAAGAGAGATAAAAGTCATTGTATTATTTCCGGGACTCAAGATATAACAAATCAATTCATAATTTTAATCATAATAATTTATTGACTTTTATGATATACCTACACTTTTATAATATTACTATCAATAAAAGTCTGCTGTAAATAATCGCTTGCCAACAATATAAAACGCAATATCACTAGTAGAGTTTCATTTGTGGATGCGGAAAAGTTTCCCAGTATACTTGGAAGAGCAAATATTATCTACAGGTCCCAGTACATACAGACACTCGCAATATCCTTCTATTACTTTTACTTCAAATTAAATTGCACTTACAAATATTGGCGAAAAACACGCCCTGTAGTTTCAGACCCGTTAGGACGAACATTTCTTATTCTATAATAAGAATTCATATTTTCCGTGCTTCAGGTCAGTTTTATTAGAGGTAACTGAGTGTCAAGGTAGAGGGGAAGGCCAGTATCATAATTCTTTGCAATAATAGCGTCAACCCATTATTATACGCTTTTCATTGTAGCGTCTTTAGGAGACTCAAGCTCAGTAATAGACTGCTGCCGAATTTTGTGACGCATTTACCAGATGGTTTTGTCTGCTATTTTTGTCTTTTTCTATTTTATGATAATTACTGCTATGTGCAATCCACCAAAATAAATAGTGACAAACACCTACATAAGAAGTGATTTAACTGAGTGTTGAATCTATTACAATCGTAGGAATCATGTGAGTTGACAGTCATGTGAAGGTAAGGATGGCGTTGTATTTGGCGGAGCGGTTTGGAAGCATGCCCAGTAGCGTCACGTGCCTGACTTACCGTGGTCTAACGAGCCAGTTGTAGTACGTGAGCACGATATTATTGTATCATCGTGATACACGTTACCGCGGAATGCTTCACTTATCGTGACACACCTTGATATGAATGGACCTTATTCAGAAAATTACGCTACCGTTCACTGTCGGCTGTCGCACGTGCATGTTCTCACATATCCAAGTAGTTGTATTTTATGTATTCATATTTGTGCACTAGTCATGCTTAGATAATTCTTAGTAATAATCTATTTCGTGTTGAATTGGCGATTTGCAAAGCGTGGCGTGTCCTGAATCAAAATGTATCTTTTTTGAGAGAATACAGGAGAGAAATCTACATGTAAATCAGGCCATTGTACTAAAACCCGGGAATACCTCGTTTGTTCTTAGAGACATATAAGACTTAAGCTTAATTTGTATTCGTATTATGCAAGAACACTACTGGTGAATATGCAGAGTAACGATGGAGAGATTACAATTCTGTTTTTAGATAAACTATGTATTTTCATGTTAATTAATAACTAACGGCACATTCTCTCGTTTCGTGTATTTTAGTTTTTTTTGTTTTCCTTATTGACATGAAATGTTATATAAAAATGTTTTATCGTATTTCTACTACGTAGTACGATTAAAATACTATTTTATGTTAACAGTTTACGTTAGTTTAATTAACATTTTGCATTTCCACACTTTCATTTACTGTAAGCTTACATAAAACGCAATTCATGCAGAGTTATCTCGAGTCATTTTCAGGATATACGTACGATAAATAAAGAGCATTTATCACATGGGACCTTTAAAATGTCCCATTTTAGAGCCAGAGGGACTTAATGCGTATGCCATGAATATTAATGTATGTGGCAAGGGAGCCTCGTTTAGACGAGTTCTCAACTCTCCGCTAGTCGTAGCGCCTAGTTGTAGCCGCAGTCTATTAACTTTAACGAACGGCTATGCGAGGGACCACTTTTCTCGTTTACTGCATCCTGTCCACGAGAACTAACTCAATTATATGGGATATAAAATAATAGCAGTGGAACTATTTCATACGGTGCATTTCAGATATGAATGGAAAACGTAAAAGCGAAGTTTAATAAGTTGAAAACCTTTTACTGTGTTCCGAGAAACTGTAGCGAGTATATTAGAGTAAACGTGTGGAAGATCAGATTGTCTTAAATTGTTTTACGCGATAAACAGAGTTGTAGAACTTCTTTCATCGTTTGTTCGAATTGGATTAGCTATAACGAAATAGGGCTCATAACCTCGATTTCTTCAGAGCAACATTGGTATATGTATACAAGAAGGGAATAGTAAGTAGGTAATAATCCGTTATTCACTTAGACGAAGTACCTTCATAAACAAAGCGGAGCATTATTTTTCCTAATAAAGAGGGTAGTGTAATAATGTTTTCATTATATATGTATGAAATGAGAACGCAAAACTTTTTATAGCAGTATCGAGGGGAAAGTTTTCACATTCCTATTTTGCTTGTGTACTGTAAAGGCTTGCGTAAAATATCGTCATAACATTAGCTCAAAATCGCTCTATAGTAGGCAAATATTATATCACAAGCAAAGTTCGCGACCAGAATTTGAATGGAGACGCATATTCTATGTTCCTACTCATAATATTCTAGAAGCAAAAATTTGTTTGACTCTCTGATTTTCACGGCTGAACTGAATATGGCGATATTTTTTAGATAAAAACAATTTATGCTTTTTGTCGCAGAAAATACTAATACGTTTACTTTACGTGCCATTGGCATGAAAATCAACTTTTTGCAAAGCACATCTAGTAAAAAGAATTTTGTAAGAAAACATAATTAATGCATTCTATAAAACTAAACAATCGATAATAACTCTGGATATTTTTTGTTGTGGCTCAACAAAGTGTAGTGAAATAGAAAAGTTCAATAAAAAATCTAAGCTCGTTGCTTAGAACAAACAAATTAAATCCACCCACGTCCCTATTATTTTTGCTCACAACGGGCTACAAAAATCGTAGAGCTCACAGGGGTCATGGACTTCATAGGACATCAAGTTTGTTTCACACTAACACTGCAGTATTATTCTATCAAGTTCTCGACTGCTTACTACAGCTTTATACAGATGTTACTCTATTTGTTAGACATGTAATACCTAGGTATCGATATCAAACGTACTCGTAAGTTTGAACTATCGATTGAAACTAGTATTATTATCTTCTGCGAACTCAGCTCCTACAAAGGCAATGTTTTCTTTGTTTCAGTCTTGGATTCAGTTGCAATCTGTTCAACTAACAGTAACAAATTGGATTTATAACTTTGCTTGGAAAATCCTAGTTATTTTTAGCATCTCAAGTTCTGTTGGAGACTGACATTGTATATTGGTTGCAGGTGCATCTGATACGAGGGTGTATTTATCTTGTACACCCCCGCACCCTATCTACACAAGTTTTCTGCAAATACATCTCCCTTATTAAGTACTTCGCAGAGTATTTATGTTGAGCTTCACAAATACCACAGTATTAATTAAAGCGTCTCGCGTTTATTATACGTTTGGTATTTTTAGCTCCAGCCATATCTTATTGTTAAAGTTATTTTTAGGCGTCTCTAATTGGACAATTGGATCTAATATTACTTCACATACAAAAACTTATAAAAAGTCTATTCATAACAGTGTGAAGTTTTAAATAGAGCGGATAATAGATACGTTTTATGTCTTTTAAATTGACTGATCCGGAATAGAAGTACCAAAAATGTTTCTCTTTTTTGGGAAGTTTCCACTTTAGAAAATAAAAGTAGCAAAGAAGGTAAAAAGGGTTGTTGTAAGTATTCCAAACCAAAATAAATTTATTTGCCGTCATAAGTTTGGGATCCGTGGCATTCATAGTCACAAAACTGGAAATGTTTTATTTAGTTTAGACACCACCGCAGCAGGAAAGGACCGCAAAGTTGTATTCGGCAAGTTTAAATGTCATTTGGCTGGAGCTTTCACAGTCGTTGGAGCTGAACCAAAAGCTCCACTGAAATTCGTAACCGGTACTGTCGATAACAGAATCGAAGTGAATGAAACTAGTAAGGGTTAACTTTCACAACGCTACGATAAAGTAGAAGACATAATATTGATTTACGAGTACCTTCAATGCACGTTATATGCTGTCTCGCTTCTTCATATCAATCATTCAGCTAGAGTCAATTTTTCATAGCTAATCATAGACAATGACTAGAAAGAGAAACACTTTTATCGATTTTTTCTACAATACAGACTTCGTATCGGTTCTAACTCAAAAATAGAATGCGATAATATTAAAAAATGAATTGGAATTTTTCGTAGAATCTTCAGTATTTTATTTTTCTAAACATACATTTAGTGGGTATGTTGAACTCCATTAATTTTGGAATAATCTTGTGCTTTATGTTCACACGATGGTCTTAAAACAGTATTGATCTATAAGGCGTCAGCCATCCGTCAGTCTATTTGTGGAAGCAGATAAAGGCAATTGCCCTCAATTAATAAATTACAACAGTCTAAGCAAATACTTGTCCAGCAATTTTAGGTTCTTTGTCTGTGAGTTATGAGTGATGGAAGTATAGTTTTATATCTTCTTCATAGTTGTTTTATTATTTCATTTCATTACAACTTTTGTTATTGTTTTAGTTAACGGGCAATTTTTTGCTTCTTTAATTTTGTTATGCAATTATCTTACATCTTGATGTTGTTAAATATTGGTAGTAAAGACTTACCTACAACCTACCTACCCAAAACCCCTCTTCTTATATTTTAGTTACAATACCTAGATTTCTTTACGCCTAGTACTTTAAAAAAGTGATTTTAACATCTCCGATATTAGTACTTATCCGCAGATTGGTTTCGATACAATTTCAGTTTTAGTACTATTTCTGTATAGAGGACCTTCGCCAAATCACGTACGGACGGTAAATTGTATAAAACCTCATTTCGAGATTACGATGCCGCTTATTGTGTTACGTACAATTCGACATGTAAACAATTTTATTATTGTTACGTCCATTCGTCAGCACTGAAGGCCGACGCTTTCCCTTTAAAATGGGTTTGTGAAAATTCCGCGTAAATAGATTTACATACTATAGATACTAGCAGCCAGCGTGTGTGCGTGCTCCTCAAATAACAACATGAGTTACGTTTTTTGTAAGTTAATTAAGTCTTAAGTCATTAATGGAGTATTTGTTCACACCACACATAAGTAGATGTTATCCGGCAGTATGTTTAGTTTTATTTTACAAACACCGGCTGACTTTAAAAAGAATTTATCTGAATGTACTAACTAAACCTCAGCAATAGTGCAAGTTTTTTTCCTGTTCATTTTTATAAAAGAATTTAATTGTATATTTGCAGGATATTATTAAAATTTGACCGAGATGTACCTGAATATTGTAGTAAAAACATTGATGATTCAATAATTTAGGTACCATAGTTTGTAAGATCTGAGATAAACAATCCGTGATTTTAAAAGTCAATTCTACTACTTACCTCATAATCATGTATCTTGACTGCAGCTTTAACTCTTGAATCTAGGTTTTGTGGAAAGTGACCACAATTTTTTTAGTATCTTATTATACAAGACTTTGATAGATAATCTCGTTATTCCGTTTGACACTGAACTTAAATTCTGCACTTTTGAGGTTAACTTTTTGACATTTGTCTTGCGGTCATGGGCGACATTCTAATCTATTTAAAACTTAGAACAGAAATAGTTTTATTCAAAATAGGTTGTAATATGTGGCATAGTACCTATTCTAGTTACCTACTTGATCTTTATGGGACTTTTCTACGGGTATACAGAGAGGGAGGAAAGTTAATAAGTAGATCACGGGTTTTTAGTTTGACTTCGATCTTTGTGGTTATTTAATTTTATTCCTCTGACTAAAACGATCACAAAAATATACAGCGCAATTAGAACAATCTTGACACGGCCCGTCGATTTTCATCCGAAAAAGCGAAGCGTTCGATAGATCTAAAATAATACCCGTTGCTATGATTCCTAGCAGGCAGTCGGCAATAAATTAGAACGAAAAATAAACGGGATTGGGCCAATAAACAATTGAATTACACGATAAATCACAAGAGTTGGGTCAGTGAAAAATTAAACACAGTTTTATCACGACTTCCATCTTTTTTTTTTGTGATTTTGTAACAAATTAGGAATTTTGATTTTAAGGCCAGCCCTTTTTTGTTCAATACTTAATAGAGATTATTAAAATGTGAAAATGGTTAAGAATTTGTCAAGCCTAAGAATTTTTATAAATCAAATTTTGTGCGATTCCTATAAGTTTCAAAGGTGACGTTGACTGGAAAGGTCACCTTTGACTCCTTACAAAATAACAAGATTAAGCTTTTATGGACTACTTATTTTGTTATGTATAAAAATATACCAATGGATTAGCGTTCTTTTTCCTGTAAAATGGTAGCCAAACTTGGTACGTTTACATTGTTTTAAATTATAGATATGGTCAGAAAAAAACAACTTAATCGTACCTACCTTATATTATTGATTATAGGCTGGGAGAATTAAATTCCGGACTGAAAACAACATTCATAAATATTTGAGAGTGCCTGAAGCGGTAATTCGGGACATGGTTTATATTTGTTTACTATACAATAACCCGTGTTTTGATTTATTCGCTGAACAGCTCTTAACAGGTTCTCTAGAGGGAGAAAATTGGTTTTACGATTCCAGCCATGGCCGACGGAAAAGGATATAACGTAGACATCCTCTACTCACTGAACTACCTAAATGGAAATAAGTACCATGCTTTCCTATATTACATAGACTACATTTTAAAGTAAGTTGCTTCGACAAATACTAGATATTAGAAGTTGTTTGTAAAGCTAAACACAAAACCAACAACCCGCCGTCATATTTCTCAGCAAATCGATAGCTTTTAGCAAATACATTCGTTCAAAGAGCTGAATTATTGATCGCCCCAAACCAAACTTTTTTCTTAACAGATTTTGTTTTTCTTTTGATCTTTGTACTTCTTAGATATTCACCTTTAACTTAATGAATATTAAAGTAAAATGTAAATGTTCTGGAAAGCTTAGCTTTTTCTCATGTACAGACGAGTGAGCTTTGGTTATAAAAGTTTTACACATTTTACTACAATGCAATAAAACTCAGATTGTACGTTTTGTTTTTACTGCTCCTCATTCTTATTTGTTTTCCTTTGAAGCTTCTTTAAATGTGCGCAGATTCTTGTCTCACTGTCAATGGTTTGTTCACCCCACTTTACAAATCAAAAGTTTAAATTTGAAGGCTCCTATAACTTAGAAAGCAGTAATTATGCAGTCAATAAAACATGAATTACGTACCTCCTACGAGTACCTGCATCGTACAGTACCCTTATCCCGCTAGAGTTGTTTATTTGATCGTTTGTCAATGAGTTTTCAACTTCGTTGGAAACTTTTAATAGGTTCGCCCGGTCCGTTTTGCATCGGACAATTGGGTCGAGCAGGAATTTTCAGCAAATATGTTTGAAATCTGACACATAACTTAATAATGAAAAGTTATTGCAATAATGATAACAATAAACGATGTTGATTAAGAACTTCGATGGATACATCTTAACAACAACGTAAGATTATCGAAGTACGCAATAATATTTCAGCGTACCTACCTGTAAACAATACGATAGTGTATATATTGTTGTATAAATACTCGTAGTAATAAATATATATTTCGTACCTATGATGTTTACTTTATGGCGAATAAATTCATTCATCTGCGTGATCGAAAAAAAGAGAATTCGTTTCATAAAAGTAAAAGCTATGTAGAGACGATTGAACATCGATCCTATTTATTTTCTATACTGCATTAGTCATTCAAAGGATTGCAGATCATCGCTGTCACAGACATATTTTATTTTTATTTTCATAAAAATACTAGCTGCGCCCCGCGGTTTCACCCGCATAAGTCTCGATCCCGTGGGAAAAAAAAAAGTATCCTATGTTCTTTTCCAGGGCATCATCTATATGTGCTAAATTTCATCCAAATCCGTTCAGTCGTTTTAGCGTGAAGGCGTAACAAACAAACTTACTTTCGCATTTATAATATTAAGGATTTATTGGTGCACAACGAAGCATGTCATAAGTGGAATCACTCCCATGTTTCATTTGCAGAATCGATTGACATTCAGCCAGCTGCACACTCGCTGACTATAAACCATATTACGAGTATGCAACATCGAGTGATCGATTTCAAATCGCGATATCTCGTTTATTATTGACGATGGGTCTCGGTATCGGATACCTACCCGTGTTTTCTTATCCTTATATATTACGTTCCGTGCGTTCGGATAACATCTCTACATACAATGGCTGCGAGGGGAAACATGATCGGTATAAAGGAAAGGGCATACGATATCGGCGACTGTCACAGACGTATGTCCCATTCTATTTTTGTACATAAAACAATTTTCTTACAGCATTGTTGTCAGGAAAACAGGAATAAAATATAATATCTTGGTCGTCGGCAAGATACCGAACATCATATTTTTGAGGATATGAACATTTTCCTCAAGTAGGTACTAGGGTTTTTTGTTGTGCAAGATCTATCATTGACGTCAATCTTAAATGCCCGCTCTTCCTGCTGACTTTTTTCTTGACAGCGATATCCTCAAACCATAGATAATACACTTAAATACGGCCTCAAACAAGCTTTGGGGTGCTTTATTTAGGACATTTTAAAGTGAGAATATTTCAGACAGATTATTACCAGAAACCTGCGTAGTTAGTATTTAAACAACTTTAAATTAGTTGAAAACAGATTCAAAGGCCTCGCTTCAAATAAAAGCATGCAGACAAACGACATAGCTAACAATATTGTTTCAAACTCATGGGAAATCCAATGCAGGCAATTATGGAGCGTGAAGTTTCTTTGCAGTCTAGGTACACTGTTTAACATGAAGTTTGAAGGGCGACGATTATTTCCCCTGACATACTTCAGGGCCTTGAGCTCATATTATGTTCGTTATCAGTAAGAGCTTGTTTTCAATGTAGTAGCTATCAACCCCATTAATGCTACCGAAGGATTCTCGTATATTAAACTGAGAAAGTTATGGCACTTCATTTGGGGTTTATCTTCACATAAAGTCCAGGTAAAAGTTAATAATGAAGGAACATTTTTGGCGCCGAGACCACGTTCTCATACAATACGTGATAGATAAAGTTCCCAGATTCCTGTTCTTATGTATAATTGTATACAGTCGTTCAATGGAATAGTTAATACATTTCGTGGTAATTGAATTTAGTAGCACAATAATAAAGTCGACACCAGACACGCTGCAGTTGATTTGTGGTCAGTTGAAGATAAATTCAGATAGAACATAGGGGAACAATTTTGTGCTCCCAGCAAAGTTATGTTTTAACTCAATGACGTATTACGTTATCTCATAATTCTATAATAGTAGATTGTTATACGAGGGGTTAAAATAACCCATTCTATCGAGGTAGTTTTAAAAGAAATAGAAACCGATTTATAATGGGTTTAGCGCCGTGTGTTACACTCTACTTTTTACTACGATTGCGAGATAATAAAATAATTCAATACAATATTAAATAGTTTATTTTATTAAAAAAAATATACAATTTGTTCAATATGAATTTTTAAGAAACTTTTTAGGTATCCTGGTATGCGGTAGTACGTTTCCATA
Source organism: Agrochola lychnidis (assembly GCA_963680765.1). Classification (NCBI taxonomy): domain Eukaryota; kingdom Metazoa; phylum Arthropoda; class Insecta; order Lepidoptera; family Noctuidae; genus Agrochola; species Agrochola lychnidis. The sequence goes on along the minus strand of OY796852.1, from coordinate 15,765,758 downwards.
GGATAATTTCCAAGTTCCACGCGAGCGAAGCCGCGGGAAAAAGCTAGTTTTACATAAGAATAAAGACTTTTTCGTTTTTGTAGGCTTGTTGGTTACAGATAAAAAATGAAAAAAAGAAAACTTTTTTCCCTAGAGCAAGATGTGCTAGTTTTTGCCCGCTCTGGTACGCTACAATGACGGAAATTTTGAGCAAGAGGAGTGAAAAAATTGACATATTTGCGGTCTTCAGTTTACTTTGATGATATCCAAGGTTGTTGGTGACAACATGTCTTTTTTTCTGAAAATTCCGATAGATCTCGGTATTCGTCGTAGAGATAGAGTCATCTCGTTAGCTACAGCAGTTTTGTATAAGTACTTAGGTACTAATATATTTATTGTACCTTCACGTTTCATTGCTTGGCACGGTTGTTATAGAATCTGATGGCGTAGGTTAAAGCTTGCCAATCTTATGGAAATAACATGATATATGTACCTGTTTATCAGCATCTACTGCACATATTCATATAGGAGTATCTTTGTATTTGAGTGGAAACATGGCGAAGTCAGCAGATGTTTATAGTTAAGTCTACAGACATGTTTGGTATTTTGGCGAAATTCCATAAATTCCAATAGTTTATCATTTTGACGTTTTAGTAAATAAGTTTGGTTTTTGAACCTTAGATGCGAAGCTAGAGTATCTCCACTAAATAATCGGATCCCTTCATGTAATGCTTTTGATACGAAAACCGTTCTTTTGTTAGTAGAGTTCAAAAGGCCACTCATCCTCCCGTTAGGTGAACGTATCTGCGGTAAACGCCAAACGATCACAATTTAAATAGCTCCTGAGTTTAACTATAATGAAGTATAAAAATAAACAAAGGTCTGTATGTGAAGTGACGTTTGAACTTTTAGTAAAATGTAGATGAATGCTTTCATCTCTTCTATTCTATTTGGAAGCTAGAGGCTGCTCGTTGCACCGGGCACGTGTTTCCAATTAACGCCCACTCTGTTAACTAGGCAACGCAGCAAAGCTTTTATTTTATAAAAACAATTCAATACCATTCTACGAACGAAGTCTATTTTCAGCCGGCTAAATAGATTTACAGAATTTGCCTACCATACCCAACGAAAAGGGAATAAAAATGAGATTAACCAGAAAGTACCAAGATTAGAGTTAGGCTAAAAGATTCATAAAATATTCAGATACATTACTTGAAGCAGATGGTGACATATTAGAGATACGTTTGATATTTAGCGTGTTATTCATTTATTCAAATTTCAATTCAGACAGAAGACCTTTACAATCAGATTTAAAGCTATATCTAATTTAGAATACGAAGGAAGGTATAAAAAAGTTTTAGTCTTCCTAATTTATATTAATAGCTTTTAGTTTGCGTCTGCATTGCAAACGTTCTTATTATCCTTGTATAATTATACAAGAATTCGTATTTATTTCAAATATCTATTCGGTCAAAACTAGTTTTTGTTATTTATTAAAAGATTTCCTGTTTTCACCGACGTCATTTATGCTATGGTACAGTATTATTTTTACGTACACGTGGAGATATTTATGCTTACTCAAATGTTCAATCTACTGACATTATTGGATTAATTTTCGCCAAAATCGAAGCGACCTTTCAAATCTGCGGTACCAGCCACAGTTCAAAGGACAGCTTTCAGCTCTGTAAATCAAATAACTCGAATCGTAGAATTGACGTACCTTTATTGAAAATTTAAATTGATTTAAAAGGCTAGGTATAGTCATTAGATATTGCTGCATAAAGTTGTGATGTCAAACTGAGCTATATTGTTAAACTTGTTGCTCAAAGATCGTCTATACCTGTACTACATGTGTCTGTAATATTTCCTTGATCATAATCTTAGAATAACTCGTTGATTTACTTACTTATTCAAGTTTATTTCTAAGTTTAGTTGGCAATTATCGGGAAAAGCCCTTCGCAGGTGGGCGTAATCTATACAACGTGACAGGTAGGTGCACGGAGATCCGCTCGAACGCTATTACAGTTAAATACCGCAGTGAAGGTGAATGCAAATTGCTATCGTCTATCCATTTTATATGCATGTTGCATGCGTACCTATGGATTTACCATTTATGCTGACGTCGGTAGGTGTCTACATATAAATTCTACCTACAGTTACAACAATCCTACAATCCCTTTAATTGTCTTATTTCACGCAAGAGTGGTTTCAGGCATTATTGGACCCTCCCTGTAGCCACCCTCCCGTTTATTCGGTTAGTCGAATATTTGATTAGATACAATAGATTTTATAGGTTTTGCAAATACAGTTTGTGAGCCCCACTTGTTGTTGATATATCTACTGTGGACTGCCAAGTAAAATAACAATTTGAATGAAGTCGAGATTTTGTTTACGATACGGTAATTGTTTTCCTGATCGTTCATCTTAATGAAAAATGGTCAGTCGGCAAACTTTATTGTCTGCTCGGAACAACGTCACAGCAGGTAATATTTCATTAATAACTGACTATAGTTTGCATTAATAGCCAAAAAGGCATCCATTTCGCATGTCTACGTAATGGAAAAATGACCGATGCTTTTTTACTCTACAACGAGCACTTAACGTGGAGTACGTTATATATATTGGTCAGCTCGCTTTTTGGAACCCCCGCAACGGACGCTACGCTCGGCTCAATTAATTTACCAAATACCTACGCCATATATTGTAGTTAACTGTTCGCAAACAACGCTCATGTTATTAATTGTTGCGAAGAATAATGTAGATTTGTTTTTACGGTTGTGAGCACGGAGGGACGCGGCTGACGCGGTCGCTCCCTAGAGAGTTTAGATAGTCGGCGCGCAATTACTCTAAACATAAACCCAGATGAATGTACCGAGCGAGCAGCGAGGATCTTGGTGAAAATTCTTATTAAGGTTAATGCCAACGTACTCAGTACACACTCGCTAGAACTAGGTACAACAAAAACAATTACCGCGCAAAGAAAACAATGAGATTTATGAGGCTATTTTCAATGTAACAACAAACGAGTAGGCACGATGTAAACTGCGATTGATTTACAAGTTAACAACGAACTACATTGTAGAGCAATTCTTATGAAGAAGATAGAACTAAATAGTTACAATTCATAACCTCGTGGTCGCGGCTTTTGTTTTTGACAGCGTCTAAAAATATAGCGCTTGTTAAAAGGTAATTCAAACATTTCGTGTCAATACGCTACGTATACAGAATTAGACCGTATGTGGAAGTTCCTCATCAATATTTTTTTGTGACTTATCTAATTTTACGTTATGATTGGCTGATGCTAGGTTAGGTTAGTCGTAATTGAGTAGGTGCCATAGGAATTTTCCTTAAATCACCAAATTGTTACTAATGCGTGAACTATTCGATCATGCCATCTGTTTTCCACATGATAAGCCATATATTGCTATCGCGTAGATTTCAGTTGGTGATATTTTGTGTGCTGATGATGATAAAACAGCTTTTTTACTCACGCATCGCGCCTGGTGCGTTCGTCCCAGAATTTCTCCCAAAACGAGGATCTGTTTTTAATTCTGAGCACGCTGGTGCTGAGCGTGCGAGGCAGCGTGCCGCCGCCGCTGCCGGCCGCCACGCCGGTGGACATGCTGTGCTCCGACGCGGAGCTCTTAGCGATGAACGTGACTCCGGCGCCCGCGCCGCCCAGCCGCTCCGACTGGGACCCTGACCGCTGCATGACTGCCGCACTGTCGCTGTCCACTAGCACTGACTCACTACATAACACGCCGTCACGCACGTACACGCGACTGGTTGACCTATCGCGCCCTGATCGTCATCGCCCTGACGTCGCACGGTCTCCTACGCCGCGCCCGCGCCGCAGCTCACTAATGACTGTTGTTATTGTCGAGCTCAGTAAGATGACACTCTCGCTCGCTATTATATAAACACTCCTAGCTTCCCAGCTATGCAATGTCAATATATAAATAACAAATGTTTCAGCTAATCTCCTATTGGATTGAACACTTCGACATACATATGTTCAGATAACTTTATCACTTTGTCCTTATCGACAACAGTATTTAAGTGAAACCTGTTGTTTATAACATAAAATATATTATCACATAAGCTTCTAATCTTTAACTAGTTAATTGATAGTCGGTTCTCAAAATTAAAGGTATTCATAAACGTTAGGCCTCATCCTTGGCACCGATTAATCAATGTAGTTGGTGAAGCTCGAGCATTGCGTGCAGCACTCAGCGGGGCTAACCTGTCAGATCAGTGAACGACCTCGACAATGTCCAACCGTTCAACCGCGAATCTCAAATACTCGAGTAAATATAATGCACGGTATGTTTTTTGGTGAGAACAATGAGTTAATAGGGGACATCACTTCGCGTTTGGGTAGCACCGATGCTTTAAGTCACATTTTAGTTGGGGTTTGAGTGACGGTAGGGGTTAGTACGGCAGAACAAGAGCTGTGTGCATCGCGTGTCGCTGGGCATGAGGTGGCGTGTCGCCGGCAGCCCGCGCGGACTATCAATGGAGCCGTGAGCCGTGAGCCGCGAGGCGCAGCGGCGTCCCACTCGCTCGCCCGCCGCCGCCCGGCCGCCCGCGCCTCGCCTCGAGCGAGCCCGAGAGCGCGCGACGCCGCCCGACGATAAATTTGGCGCTAATGGAAACTGGCGACGGTGGGCGCCGGTAATCAATGTTCGACTTGGAAATCGAGGGGCAGTAAGGGTATTATCAATATCAAAGACAAATCAGATATACGCGTAGGTACTGTTAAGGTAAGGCTGAAAGATATCAAGCCAAGATGAAAAATATGACAGGTCGGCTACGCCGTACTCTCGGTATCGATTATTTTACATCCAAGGTGCGAGTCGCTTTCAAGCCGAGTGTGTTACATGTCAAGTTACTAGTATATTTGTGAATTATTGGCGATGGCGATGCTACTACTTTAGAGAACTTGTTTATTTTATTTATTTAACAGGTCATGTACACACATATAAACAGACAAGAAGGAAGGAACAGAAAAATACGTACAAAGGTGATGCTTATTTCTAAAGAAATTTCTTCCAGCATACCTGCGATAGGAAACCTGGGTTTAGTAAACTTCTATTATAGTTAACGAGGCAATTCCATAGTTTTTTTAGTCTAATTAAGTAAATTTATAAGTATCTGAATTTGAAGTTTAATATGATATTGTTCTATGATAGAGATTTAGTCAGACTTTTTTATGTGATTGGCTAACTGAATAAAATAACAATAGCCAATGAAATTTCATGTCGTGAGTTAGACAACCTATGAGCGAATTATTATTATGTAAGCCTTTCAAAAACCGAATGTAAGACTTTAATAACATTCTAAACTATCACAAGCTTAGACAGTAAATATCGTCGACGTAGGTGGAGAACTAAATAACTGCGATTTTGGTCAAATTGACTTTTCACCATTTTCGTAACACCCAAATCATGCCGCATAAATAAATCGCAATTTTCTCCAAACAAGATTTTTTTGTTATTTAGTTCTCCACCTCATCATCATCTGCCTAGCCTTTTCCCAACTATGTTGGGGTCGGCTTCCAGTCTAACCGGACACAGCTGAAAACCAGTATTTTACATGGAGCGACTGCCTATCTGACCTCCACAACCCAGTAACTGGGTAATACGATACCCCTTGGTAAGACTGGTTGTCAGACTTTCGGGCTTCCGACGACCCGTAACGACTGTCAAAGATCCACCACCACCACGCCAACGATATATAGCATATTTATAGACAATATTATATCCTACGCCACTTGCCTCCATATAAATTACTAGCTTACGCCCCGCGATTTCACCAGCATAAGTCTCGATCTCGTAGGAATATCGGTATAAAAAGTATCCTATCCTAACCTAGGTCGTGGTCTACCCATGTGCCAAATTTCACCCAAATCCGTTCAGCCGTTTCAGCGTAAAAGCGTAACAAACAAACAATCGACCGACCGAACTTAAAATTAACGATTAGCAGGGCCGTCTTAACCATATTAGGTATTCGTCAGGGTGCGAAAATCAGCCTACGAAATCCTCGCCATTGAAAAAAATATTTTTTGTGTTAAATTTTTTTTAAAGTAATACTTATTCCACAATAAAATGTACCTCATTTTCAAACATCAAATTCATGTTTTCTGGCTTTTAAGTTAACAAACTTTTTAATGAAATTGTGCCATCCGTTTTGAAATCTATGTTCGATTTCAAAACAAATCGAACGACTCGATCAGCTTGCGCCCGGGTACTACGCACCCCATGCACCCCCGGGTAAAGACGGCTCTGACGATTAGGTAAATATTCACACATAAGGTTTCTTCGTGTATTAAAGCAATGAATGAAACCGATGTTATCGGAAAATTTAACAATGTTATTCTATAAATAATCGTTTATTTAGATAATCCCACGTGGAATTCTTCAAGGTTTCCTATTTGTACTCAAAGTTTATACTCGTAGTAAATCATCTTCACATCTACAAATGGTAAAGTCTGTTTGATTCCTTTTTGTGATGGAAATAAATTCAATTTATAAAGCAAACAATGTTACTTTAGGATAAATAATGGATTTGTTTAGATATAAAGATGTGGATAAAGAAGTCTAGTGCTCAGAGAAATCCTCTACTCTATGTGATTGCAAATCAAGTGAGGGCGTTCGTTAACCTATCTCAAAATAAAAATAATATTCGTTTATTAAATTATTTTAAATTAAAAATTATTAGTTTTTTAAATTATTTTCCGAAAAAAATAATTGAATTAATTAATGTCCAAATGCTGCTCATACGTATAAGTTTCAAAAGATAAGTAAATATAAGGTTTTAATTAATGGGATTGAAGTTAAATTCAATTAATGTTTTCTTTAAATTCTCCTAAAACGTAAAAAACATATTTTTACAACGTTTTAATTATGATAATGATTAAGTTAATGACCCTCAAAATATCTGCACCTAATTGAAGCACCTTTGTAAGATAGTCTAGTGATCTTAGTACACGTGTAGGTAAGTATACATAATCCTACAGACAGCTTTAGAAGATTCGGGATCGCTAAACTGTTTTTAACGATGTTCAATTAAGTCTCATTAGGGAGTTGTCAATCGAGTATCTCACTCAACGATCAATTACGTCTCTCTTGGGATCGCTTTATCAAAACCTTTTAGCGTGTTCACCTGTAATATGGATATAGTAGTTAAGGTAAATCAACTTAGAATTTTTCGTAAGTTAGTCGATCTGAATTCTTTAGTTATCTGCAAACAAAATTAAGTTATTAGAAAAATTCCAATTAAATAATCGTAAAGAACAATGGGCATTTCATTTTAGACGGTATTTTCAATACAAACGAGATGGAGGTAGGTGCACCAATGAAAGCCTGTGATGCCAGTTAAATTTTTTTTACGGCTACGACAGCAATCAATTTTACCTCTGCAATCGATGGCTTCAATTATAAGTTTGTTAATAATTAATAACAAGCCGAACCTACTTGTGATTTTCATGAAACCTTTTACCCTATGTATAAAGGGACTTTTAGAAGGAATAAATCTGATAATTACAACCGAGTTTTAGCAGAGTATCGAATATCCCAGCGCAATAACAAAAGTATCATCGATCTTTAAATCCCATCTCTCTGGGAAATTTACGTAAAATTATTTGAACGAAATCTAATACGCATGGCTGAAACGGAGCCGAATCCAATAAAATTCGTGTGAAACATGGCTTAATTTGATTCGTTGGTTTTCAAATAGGTTCATCTTATGTAGAGGCTATCAAGTTAGAAGCATGCAATATTCGAATTTGATAGTGATATCGAAATATATATACAGATGTGGTACGGCATAGATATATCATGTTCTCTGACATGCTTATTTCCTAAAGTATCCGCATGAGAATTTGTTTATTGTATCGGTTTTTATTTATTTACAACTGTCGTTTATTCTGTTTGAATGAGTTTTTTAGCTTATTGAAAATGTTTTGTTCGCCTATTTCTTTGCGGTTTAACGGCCGTAAGTAGCTATTTGTATGAAATAGTTTTTTTATAATGCGAAATTAAATTCCAATAAAAAATGATGCCTAATATAGATGTGGTACCTACTTTAGAAGGTATTTATAAAGTTTACGAAAGTAAAACATTGGTAAATAATACAAAAACAACAAATTGTGGGCAAATGAGGGCCGATTTGCAGCTTAAATTTTCCTTGAATCCAGAATCAACAAAAAGCCACCAATAAAAAACCTTAGCATGAAGGCTAACTCCTGACACCTGTATCAAGAGTTGGAACAAACCATAGCACTACAACACACACCAATAACGAAAGCTCTAAAAACAATGAAAGCGAGAATGGAGAGCAAGCCAAGAGAACTGAGACAGTTTATAAAGCGGTGTGGTGCTATTATATGTGCGTAGGTAAGTATACGTACGCTCTGTCCAGTTGTGCCGCCTCGGCCTCCTTGAATCTGCAAGCAATTAAAAAATAAGGAAAAGAAAGAACGAAGATATCAGAGGACACATATTGTTATGCCACCTAAGCGGGTCAGGTAGCGTTTACAAGTATGCGGGGTCAGCGTCACACCAAGTTTGTGCTAGAGTAGTGTGGTGAGAGGCTCTGTAGAGGTGGCGTAGCATGAAGTGTTCGTTGCTGCTGCTCCTGCGGTGCTGTGCCAGTGTGAGCAACAGGTGACACGTGACGTCACACACGCCGCGAGCTCGCATGCGGGCACCGAACGTGGCGGCTTGTGAGTAAGCTGGCTACTTGTTAGTCGATCACAACATATACGGTTACATTTTACATAGAACATGATTATTTAGCTTACTTTGGTCCTGTGTGCGAAGCTGTGTGGCTTCGTTGATTGTATTGTTTCATGCAATTCAGAATGGCGACAAAACCTACGGTGAGTAACATTTATTGATGACAAGTGTAATGTCTTAGTTACACATCAGATAATATATCGAATAGTATGTCTGAATACTACTGCTGCTACTGTTTCGATATGTTTCAAACAGTTATGGGACGTCATACACAGTCAAGTAAATGAATATGTAAAACATAATGAGAGATTGTTATCTGTTGAACATGACATACTAGGTACTATTTCTAAACAAATTATCTACAATCATCGCAATACTTATTGCGATATGAAAAGATAGCTGACGACGCAACGTATCAAGTATTTTGTTGACAGTGATTATATTAGTAATCTCTGAATATTTTCTCAATGCCCGCTATATTTTGAGATATCAACAATGCTAATGGTCTCACTATCGCTAGCTTTTATGGATATAATTTGTTTTATAATTCTATTTGATTGTCAATTTTATATCGGGGATTATATAGATCTGATCGAAAAACAAGTTGTACGTCGTAAACGTTTTCACAAATAAAAAAAAAGTTAAACATAACCACAGATAAACGTGGCAGATTGTTGACATCTTAGTATGAACTGTTAAAATTCCTTTTAGTTGGCCAAAGAATTTTCATCATGAACGAAATGAAAATCGTAATAGCATATTTTCATAATATTCTAATTGAACTTGAAGGATGAGATCTGCTTTTATTTAGAGCCGTGATGTTTTGGAATGTATGAATCAAAGTATTTACCTTGTGATAAATAAATAAAATTTATTTATTTAATAACATTAATGGTCCAATTAATGTTTGGGGTAAATGTGTGCTCTGATCATGTTTATAATTAAATTATCAAAGTGTTGGCGCATAATTGAACAAAACAAGAATGTATAGAAATATTTTCATTTTAAGTAAGTACCTACGTGAATTTAATAATAATATAATTTTTGTGAGTAATTAATGGAAATAGAATTAGTATTTACAGATATGACTTGTATTATGATAACTTTGTGCTATTTCATAATTTGTGATACTTTTTTCATAGAAGTTTTAGTTTGGGCGATGTTTGGTATTCATGAAAGCTCGACATTGTACTTTTGAAAGATACCGCAGATACAATTTTGTTTATTTACTTTAATCACATACGTTTAATAAAAATGTTGGCATGAATCTGATAAAGAAGAGGTATACCTATAAATAAACTTCCTGTAAAGATATTAGAGGCAAAAAATACAGATTCGGTAGCAAACTGTGATAAGTTTGCCATTTAAATGACCTTTTCATAATAATCAATTAATACAGGTCCTTCCTCGAAATCCAAACATCTATGACAGGAACATCCGACAACGAGGTAAAGAAGTAATTTAAGTTGCGTCTAATTTACAAAATAATTCCGTTCATTAATTTGTCAATCGACTTCGAGTCAGCCCGTTACGAAGGCATAATGAAGTTCCTGCAGTCCCTTTGAGATCGAAACAGTAAAGGGCGAACCTTGTAAGGTTTTTAATATCACCAAAAGGGTAAATCATGAGTCTATAAATTTAATTAAATCTGTAATAAAGTAAAATTCTCTTGACTCACTTCACTCGTACATCACAGAATTGCCCAATCATGTGACTTTTTTGTGCAATGTAAAGCTCTTTTCATTTGCCTGCAGAGTGATGGGTGACGAGGCGAAATATGCATCGTGCTCGCCTGAAATGGTAATCTGATCCGACTATAGTATGTAAGTGTGGCTGTGTGCGGCACAATCCTACTTCAGACTGCTGGGAAAAATGATTCTGTGCGCACCAGCTGTGGAGTGTAAGGCGCTTACTTCGCCAGCAGGATTTGTTGAGAAAGATTTAAGTTATATTGAGTGCATATGTGATATCAAGTCTCGAATATAGCGTTCAATCAGATCATGGATCGTGTGGGCGTGGCGTGTTTGAAACGTTCCGTAGCTCGCATATAGGCTAGGTAGAGGTTTGTCTAGATTTGTGTACTTTAAAAGAATCTTACCTTTCGCTGGCGATCGAGCTGTTCCTCGACATCGACTTGGGTGACATCTCGAAGTCGGAGTCTGAGCGGTAGAGGAAGGACTCGCGGCGCTGCGGCATGGCCTGCAGGACGAGCGCGGTGGAGGGCGAACCCCCCTCCAGGGGGGAGCGCGCACCCCCCGCGCCTCCCGCACCACCCCCATTCTCCACATCGAAGCTGAAACAATAGCACACAGTGATTAATATAACGCAATGTCATGAATAGGTCTTAATCCTGAACATACGAGTACATCGGCAGATAAGCTCAGATAAGACAATCGCCACGCGATTTAAACTCATCGCAGCATACCTCGTGTGCCAGAGATAAATTCTAAAGCACTTAACTGATTTATAAATAGAATTCGTATCTGTCATATCGTAGGTATGATAAAATTTTAAATAAATTGCAAATTACCCCAATAGCACTGGCATTTGTATGCAGCAAAACTCCTATCAGTTCTGATTAAAATTATTTAATAAACCAATATTTTCTACGCATGCTTTTTCTGTCAAATGAACAACGACCGCACAGTAGGAGAAACATACGTGAAATGTACCCACGACGAGTCAAGACGATATCAAGTCGTGATAATTTGTGTTACGTAGTTTGTACATCTATTATTATTATCAAAGAAAACGATAAAGGGTATTATAAAAATATCGTAAATATTGCGGATTTCCCAATAATTTAAATGATTCATTACAAAACGCAATATAAGTTTCAATAATATTGTTTCAGTAAGTAAAATTACTTGGGAAAACCTTTTTCCAAGTGATTTAAGTTTACTGCAGAAGTTTGAGAAAAGTGACGGAGTGTGGCGCTAGTGCCATCTGCAGGAAAATCTGAGCAACAGGCGCTTGGAAAGTTTCATTGTTGTGTCGCTGTCGGTTGTATAGTATGAAATGCCGCCGCCAGAGGTCACTGTATAATACTAAACTTACCACGGTACCACAGAGATTCGCCCCGCCTTAAAATTCCTATAATATGTTGTTCAAAATTTAACTTTTGGAATATGTTTTACATATTAATTGTACAGCACAAATAATATAATAACAAAGGTTTTCCGGGTGGATTAACCGTAACTTTAATGGAACACCAAACGCATTTTTTCATTAAATGTATGAAACGTACCACGTATAACTAAGTACCTAGGTAGTATTTTGAGATGCATAGAATTATTACCCAATTGAATTTATTTGTGAATTTGTAACTAGAAGCGGTTGTTTAATAATTTTAATGAATCGCTCAAAAGATTTTTACTGACTTCCCATGAGGCCATGTCCTTAGTTTACTTGTTTACGAGTATAAAAGCTTTGTTTTAATGAAAATAAAAGGCTGAGTCCCGGGTAATTACGGTAATCTGTCTTAATTATAAAGATTTCACTACCTCAATCAGGAAGATCTATGCTACCTTTTCGGTTTTCTTACGAATGAGGAGTTATTACACCTGCTTTTAAGTAATTGTATATTTAATCGATATAAATAATTAGTATATTTTTACAAATAACTGCACTATTTATATCTATCTATATCTATACATATTATAAATTAAAGTCAGTTTTCGTGTCTGTCTGTGAGACCGCGTTGTTCTTCTAAACTAAGCAACGGATTTGTCTGCCTAGCCTTTTCCAACACGAAATATTTATGTTTATAATAAAATAATATTAAAATTATACATAACAAATAAATCTCCATGTTTTGCCAAGCCGTAAAAACTGTGCGAAGCAGAGGTGGGTCACAAGTTTATGTAATAAAACCGGCCAAGTGCAAGTTGGACTGGCACACCAAGGGTTCCGTACCACCGTACAATATTTAGCAAATAAATTAAAATGCTAAACGAATAATATTATTATTTTACATCTTAAATATTAAAAAACGCAGGCTTATGAATACTTAATCTATTATGTTTATTCCTACACATGGCTGGATAGGATAGGCGTTTGCCCCCTTGATGGTATAAAAAAACTTAGCGCGTCGATGGCGCATGTCGAATAGTGGAAAATTATTCTTAAACTCGATAACCACAACGCCTGGCGCCATCTTTTATCAAACAGCAGAGTTATTTGGTGAAAAATTATCTTTCTTTTTCGGTTTCCAGATCTTTTAGACTCGTGATTTTTTTTATCTGTAAACTATAGAATACAAAAATTTCAAAAATAAAACAATATTTGCTGCACATTGATTTTGACAATTAGGCAGGCGCCCATGGCCCCACTGGTCATGTCCTTTGTATACTATTAATTACAGTTATTTTTTGCAGTTGCAAAAAATGACCCACATTTAAATAAAATACTTTGTGAATCGGCATTTTTAGTATTCGTTGATTATATGCCGTATATGGTACATGATGTACAGAAGTTTCAAATTCCTAACTTGTTTAGTTGTTGAGATAGAGCTCGTACAAAAATGGTCTAAAACTGATAACTTTTATGGCTTCCTATTTCTTTATTTTTAAAGAATAAAAAAAAACAAAAAACTACTCGATGAGTAACTAGACAATGAATTTTTTTTTCAAAATCAAAAGTTTATGGAGATCCCCTTCTAATTTTTTATTTTATTAAATTTTTATTATATTATGTTGTTATAGCGGCAATAGAAATAGATAATCTATGAATTTTTAACTGTCTACCTATTACGGTTCATGAGATATAGCTCGCTGACAGACAGACGGACAGCGGAGGCTTAGTAATAGGGTTCCATTTGGCACCCTTAGTGTACGGAACCCTAAAAAGGGGAAAATAGTAACCTTAAGAGAAAACTAGCGGATACATTTATAAAAATGAATTCTTTAACGCACTTCTAACAACAAGTTCCTCAAATAAAATAATAATAAAGTTACTTTCATATCTTTTAAGTGTTACGCCTACGGTTGTAGGAAAATCTCCGTAGCGGATCCGTAGCAGCTTTGTAGCATCTCGAAATGAAAGGACAATATGTTTACGAAAACTGTTTTAAATCTCAATTGGTTAGGTAATCAAATGGGATTTAATATACTTGGTGATAATTTATTATTTTTGTATATTATGGGAGTGTACAAATGTCTTTTCGTCAAAAATTACAAAAGCACCTTCTCGTCTGTCTATCTATCATGTACAACGGTTGAGTAGTTTGCATATTATTATAATAAAAGTACTTTCTTGGTTACAAAAGCGTAGCACAAAAGTTGTTTGTTATAACGAGGTTATTCACCTTTCAAAGTTTTCCCAGACATGTTTTAAAAATAGTACGAGTAATATTAGACTACCCACTGAACTTGTTTTAGGAGGTACAATGTATTTAATAAAATCGAAAAAACACAAAATGTGTTTTATCGATTAAATAATAAAGGATATTTTCAAAGGCCGTGAGTATCATAAATGGATCGTAAAGTCATTTCAATTAAGGCTGATTTATTCTAGAACACAACGTGTTCTGTCGTATGCATTATGCTACAAACATCTTTGCTCGTCAGTGTCACGGGATTGTACGATGCAGTATGAACATACTATGCGAGCATAAACATCGTTCGTTCTGCCTAGCCTTTTCCCAACTATATTGGGGTCGGCTTCCAGTCTAACCGGATGCAGCTGAATACCAGTATTTTACATGGAACGACTGCCTATCTGACCTCCACAACCCAGTAACTGGGTAACACGATACCCCTTGGTAAGACTGGTTGTCAGACTTTCGGGCTTCTGACGACCCGTAACGACTGTCAAAGATCCACGAATGACAGCCGGGACCAACGGCTTAACGTGCTTTCCGAGGCACGGAGGAGTCTCGGTATGTAGAAATGGTCACCCATCCACGGACCAACCCCGGCAAGCGTAGCTTAACCTGACAGATCGACCCGAGCGGCTGTTAGTACTTAGCCACGAGCTCCTCGAGCATAAACATCTAACCCTTTATTTATAAACGGTGCTTAAAGTTAAGAAATGAATAACGTCTGCTTAACCAGCCCGCAATTTTGACGTTTAGACGTCTCCTAACTTTAAGCAACGTTTTATAAATAAAAAGGGATAGTTATAGTCATACGTGTACACTATTTCTACAAATTCATACAAAATGTTCGCCGATGCTTGCTCATGCCTTGTATTTGTCATGGTTTGGACTCGGCCGGCCGCACCGTCCCTTAATCGTCATAGACCAAGAGGTGTCAGCTGAATCTTGGTATGAAAAACCTGCGCGGTTAAAGCCAAGCCAATGACCTCAACAGATGTGTCCTCTAAGAGTCAACGTACCTGTGCACCTGTTCCTCTTACATCAGCTAATTACGCAGCCTGATGTCATACCAATTAACAGGAAAAGGAATATCTTCCGATGTTGTTTTGTTTTGCACTTTGATGACTTAATAATAATGACATATTTGTGTATGTCATCTTGCTATCCATAGTGTTATATATGATACATTTATGACATACATAATTAAGGAATGTCACGCTGTTAACAGGAAAATAAATATATTTTGTACTTTATGCTTATTCGTTTGCATTTTGACGACTTAATAATAATGACGAATGGAATACTTGGTAGAGGCCTATGTCATTGTTATGACATGATACATTTATGACAGACGTAGTTATGTTTGGCACGTCACTGTTTAGTTACGTTCTAAAAATGCACATTCATGATGATTAGTGTCGTGTTCTCCCAAAGTCTTACTATACAAGCAATTTACGTTAATTAAAGTTGTATTTATGTATATTATTAGGGTAATAATGTGTACTCATTGTAGTTTAAGATATAAGCGAAAAGATTTACAACACATGTTTTTAGGGTTCCGTAGTAAACAAGGAACCCTTATAGTTTTGTCATGTCTGTCTGTCTGTCTGTCCACGATCTAGCTTCGAGACCCTTAGTACTAGAAAGCTGTAATTTGGCATAGGTATACATATTAATTACGGCGAAAAAGTGGTAAAACAAAATTATTTTTAACCTACCCGTTAAGTGGTATTATTTTTAAGGTTACCTACCCGTTAAGTGGTATTATTTTTAAGGTTACCTACCCGTTACCCTACACGTTAAGTGGTGATGTTTTTTTTTCCATCCCATGGCGTGGGGTATCATTGGAAAGGTCCTTCAAAAACATTGTGAGTGTGTGAAAACTATTTTTGGATTCAGGGATCGTTTGCGAAATATTAAGCTTTAAAGTGCTAATTTTCGTTAGAGTCAAGTGTCAGCTAAATGGTTGGTTTTGGATGTGTGAAAACATCACAGCAGTAGTTTATATAACGAAATTAAAACGAAAACTATCACAGCTAAGTGGGCTCTACAAGTTAACGAGTAATAATTGAACAACTTTACTTTGCAGTTGCAAAAACATGTTTTCCCATACACTGCGTATGGGAGAACATGTTTTTCAACTACAAAGTTAAGTTTGTTTTTGGGATAAATTCATTCCAACTACGGAACCCTTCATTGTGTGTGGTCCGACACGCACTTGGCCGGTTGTTTTCTTTGATAATATGGAAACTAAAGGCAAAAAAAAAAATGCGCGAAAGTACTTTAGAGTTATGAGGAACAGGGTGTAAAATTCACTTATCCTCTGTAGAAAAGGGAGGATCCTCCGACCAGACGGGTGTCGTGTCTGGCGGGCAACTGCCCAACGATTGATGTCGGGGAACTTATATAAATATGGAGTTTGCGCGGTAAATTTTAACTGCGCGATGCAGAATTTGTGTGACGTCAGGTCTTTGATGCGTAGTTCGCATGTGGCGGTGTAGATCCACCTTCCGTAAAAAATTCGGTACCACGGATATTCCGTGCCTATCATCCCTTAAGCGGATGCTGACGCCTAAAGCAACAACCACTATATTTTCTTAGGTAACATTTGTTAACGATACAAAAACATAACAAGATTGCAACTGAAGAGCAAATTGTAAAGCGGAAAATTTAACGCATTTCCACATTTCTCATGCATGAGTAGAGCAGATAACATAATAATGTTTTCTTATAATACCTTCAGCTTTTCCATTTAAACGTAAAGAGACTTGCAACTTATCATAATCAGCTTATAATGTTCCCACTGCTGGGACACATGCCTCCTCTCGGTGAGAGGGAGTGGGCTGTAATCTACCACGTGGGCCCAGTGCGGATTGGTAGATGTAACATGTCTTCGAATTTTTGGTTCTAGGACATGCCGGTTTCTTCACGATGTTTTCCTTCACTGTTTTGAGAGCAGTGGTGATGAAATTATTTACACAAAGTAAAGCACCTGCCTGGTTTCGAACAACTCGTAATTTAGGGCTGTTACCACTGCAGGGCCACCACTGCTCTCGCAACTTAAAAGGATTGAAATCCAAACAAATATGCAAACAATTCTAGGTAACCAGCATCCGGGAAAATTTACATAATTTTATCACTAAAAGAAAAATCTGACACAGATCTTAAGTATGTTTGTTGTTTTTACAACGTTTTTTTTCTATAGGTGTTCCATCACTAAAATAACTGATGTCACTCGGAAAGCTGCCACGCTTAAATGGAATTGGGCTGGACACATCTGCCGCATGTCAAACGATCAATGGGCCAAACGTACGACCCAGTGGGTCCCGCTTAATGGCAAACGACATCGCGGCAGGCCCAGACGGAGATAGCGGGATGCGCTGGACTCCTTTAAGAAAGATTGGTCCTTGGAAGCTCTAGACAGAGAGAGGTGGAAAGAGGGTAGGGAGGCCTTTGCCCAGGAGTGGGACAATAACGGCTAAGAAAAAAAAAGGTGTTTATATTTGTCATCTCATCGTATTATCTAGTGATAATTATGACTAAAAACCCATGATAATTTATAACAAATATTTTATTTTGTCGTAAACTAAGGTAAAATTTACCGGAGACTCCTAAAAAAAGAGAACATACAGTAGAAAAATCAATGTTCTATAAATAATACGGGCGCATCACATGAGTACATTCCCCGCTAATATTATACCTGCCGGTGGTACGCCTCCGGACGGACACTGGGGTTCTTCTCAGCGGTCTGCGGGATGCGCCCCTCGCACTCCACCGCCGCGGGGCTTCGCTCCACCTGACCATATGCCTACCCGTCAGATACCACCAGCCAGCCAGACCAACCACCAACACCATACATAAAGTTACCATCAGCCTATTTTACAGGAGCTTCTAGATATCCTTGTCGTAGATAGCGAATATGGCAATCGTTTATGTATATTGGCGTGGTGTAATTTTTTATGATTATGTAGGGTGGTTCGATTGTCAACATCACAATTTATGGCAATTTTATTATGAGTACCATCTGTCACTGGGCAACAGGTTAATAAAATTACCTCCTACTAGATGTTTTTTCCATCACGCTTTGAATGAGATTTTTATCTTAGTTTTTTCCATGCAGCAGTAACATTGTTACAGGAAGCAAAAGGCTTCTTAAAAGCTCTATTTTAAATTGAGTTTTATTTTTCCGTGTGCTGCTATTTCTCGCCGATTTGTTTACTATGTTGGAGCTCTTTCGCGGAGCCCCTGTTTTTCAATAGGCCGAGTGGCTCGGTATTCCCGGTAAATAATTGGAAGAACCTAATTACTGAGCGTAGCAATCGACGATAGAATAATATAATTATGGGTCATTACTTTGTCTATATTTAGAAACAGAAAAAGAAATACCATAGTATCGTATTTGTTGGTTCGGAAGTTGGGACAACAGTGTGTTAGAAAATTAACTATGTCAAATTACCTTGAATATTTTATGGTGTGAATCAAAAAATGTCGTCGTATCGATAAATGGTACTTACTGGATCTATTTTTTTTTTGACATTTGGTATGCCTGATACAATGATATGCTATACATAATCATAGTAGTAATCTAAAATAAGATCAGTGACGGATGTTCGTAGATATTCAAAACATAATACGATAAACACTGACGCATGCCGACTATGCGCATTCACCTTTTTCATCTTCAATATATCGCAGACAGTTGGCATTTTCTATTAGGTATACATATTATGTATGTTATGTACAGCATGTGACACAGATATTAGGTATTTATTCACAACACAACACACACACATGTATGTCACTACAGTATATTTGTTTTTTTTTTTTTTTTTTTTTTTTATATTAACTTATCTTTTATTACATTATATTTTATTCTGATATCTAATTTATTAAAGCGGACACACACTTCCCTGTTTATTATTCTAGCGTATGGCACTCGTGGGTTGCGTCTGAAAATCAGCGTCAGGTGGTACACTTTGTGTTGTCATCTGACATTATGCTGAGCTGAGGCCCTTTTGGCGTTATAATCATTGTTTTTTGTTTTTTATAGTTATAAGGTGTATTTTCTCTGCTGTAATGCCAATAAACGCATTTTTCTTTCTTTCTTTCTAATATCGAACTGTTGCTCATATCATACTTCAACGGGTGTTTACGAAATTTTCTTCAATGTTCGTTTATTATTGGTTTGGAGGCTTGCCAAAATAACTATGCAGATTTAAAACCAAGTGTTTTAATGTTACTGTGCAAAAATATTATTTCTTATCAACGCCGTGCCCAGTGACGAGATCGAAAATTTTCATTCTATGACATATTAATACAGTTATTTAGTTTTATTGATGACTAGACAAGCTGTTTGATAAATATTTGGATGTAGAATAAAGCTGTAGGCTCAAAATTATGAAGTGTTTGTCAGCAGTAAATGGCATACCAATTGAAGGTGGTGGTAAAAGCTAGTAAAAGGTTTAAAGGATCCTTTACACTGTCCGTCAGCCTTGATTTACAATCAGTAAGGTTAATAAATCCGCTGTCGGCCTTTGTCAGGAAGGCCTAAATATTAAATTTTCTCGTGAAAGAAGTGAGACGATAAAATTGTTTGTTCCACGTTCCATTCAAACTTTTTTTTCATGAAAATATTTTCATTTTTCATCATTATCTTTTCAGTTCGTGAACACCTACTATCGTCATTTTCCCATTTACCCAAACAGTTTTTTGATTTAAATACATTATTTAAAATATCATAAATTTATTGTGAGTAGAATAAAATATTAAAGTTATGATTTAATTTCCCTGCTGTATGTTGTTATGTGTATTGGTAAATATGTAATTCTAAGCCAAGTTTCCTTTATATTTAGAACATAATTTATCATTCATTAGTAAATCATTTACTGCTGTCACAAAACCACTATAATTAAATATATTGAGCCGTATGTTGACACACAACAGTCGTAAAAATGCTCATAAAAATATTCAAAGTCTGAGGATTCATGAGGATCTGATGTATTTTATTTTATTAAATATTTATTACGAATATAGAAATATTTGAAGCTGTATACACCGTTTTAAAAATTGCAACGTCTGAAATATCAATGTAATTGAAGTGAAAAACAACAAAAAAAAAAAAAACATTTGATAAGATAGACATCTTGATACATTGATTGATAAAGAGTACAGCTACATAGCTACAGTTGTCAATAGCAATAGTATTAAATTGTTTCAGGTCAAACAGTTAAAAGGAATGTCTTTCATGTCCAAGCTATTCTGGTCTGTTGGCTCTTTTTATACCGAGTGTCACGTATTGAACCTTTCTACTCAGGGCTGGCCTGTGTGCTAGATATTCGAATGAAAAGAATACGGGGTCTATTGTTTAGAGCCTATTTTAATAGTCAGAGGACAATTTTGTAAACAAAGGTAGAGAATGCATGTATTATGAAGGACGAATTCAAATGTAACGTTATTTTCATTATCACAGTTCTGTGTCTGATTCTACGTAGGTAAAAGCTCAACTTTCTCGCTAAGCAAATTTTATTCCGACAGCTGAATGGGGTTGAAAAAGTCCAGGTTTCTCGTCAAATATTGTATTTTAACAAAAGGAACGAAGGTACGGTTGCATCATGCGATGTTGAAAAAACAAGATTCGCGTGAATTGTTATTTCCCTGCTTTTTGAAATAGCTTTTGAAATGTAATTTCCCGACTGTTCTTTACAATATTTCCTTATTATT
Organism: Agrochola lychnidis; assembly: GCA_963680765.1. Lineage (NCBI taxonomy): Eukaryota > Metazoa > Arthropoda > Insecta > Lepidoptera > Noctuidae > Agrochola > Agrochola lychnidis. Next base: position 15,745,004 of record OY796852.1, on the reverse strand, counting down.
TCGCAGTTTCTAGTTTTATAAGTGTCTTATTAAACAAAATTGGTAAAAACCAAATTTTATCAACCGGACTTTATCACCGATCAATGTACCTACAGGTTAATGTACATAAGAATACGTCATGTATAATAAAATAATTATCTCCTATCGTATCTACATTGTGCAGATTTCAATAAGTACCTGTAGATTAAAACCATTGTAATCAACGTCATAGGAGATAATTAAATATATCTCAATTGCATCAACATATCTAAGTCTCATCAAACGATTTTATCGTGTCCCTATGATTAATGTTTTTAAAGTAATGCGATGTTATCTGATAAATGATTTTTTTGTCGATGATGTACATGAAATTCATTGTTTGATAAATTGTTTACGACTGTTGTATATCATTGATTGTCCCTGTTCAGTGAACGTGCGTGGACCTCTTGGGGTGGTCGCCACTACTGGTCTGACTGGAGCTGGTGGTGGTGGTGCTGAGCGTGGACAGGTCGCTGGAGGCGCGCGCCGAGCGCAGGCGAGGCAGCACGGGCGCCTCCTCCGCTTCGGGGGAGGACGCCGGCTCACACGCCCAGCCCAGCGCGCGCGCCGCCGACCACACCGCGAACACGAATGTCAACATCGTCGGCTTATCGAGCCACGCGCCGCCCTCGACCCCTGCCCGCACCCCAACAACACTCCCGTGGAAACCAAAACATCGGTTCGAGTTCACACTTTCATATCTCCGCACAGTCTCAGTCAGAAACAGTCAGTCACTGGTGCTGTTTTGCATGAGTGACAGCGGCAGCATGGTAGCACATGGGTCGCACGTGCACGCGGTGCTGGCGCGCTTCACACGCCCGCGCGGCTCGCACTACACTGGGCTCGCCGCCGAGCCGCCGACACGCGCTCTATACTATGCACTTGTGTTATCGTCATTATTGATAGTTATTAGCTTGACAACTACACGTTCCCATCGTTAAATCGTACAACAAACTGTAATTAAACATTTTCGTGGCAGGGTTAAGTGCGAATTGTTTGCAGTTATTGTCACATTACCGACCTCGCTATAGGTCGTCTTATCATAATAGCACAACAAATCGTGGATGGAGCACACGTTATGAAATGTCACTTATAGTACAAGCGATCGTGCGTGTAGATATTATGATGTGCATCGCGGACGGCGTGACGCGGCCGGCAATGTTGACGTTGCGCGGCGCGGGGAACGTGAGCGGCCGACGTCACTCACTGCTTGGCTCTCCCGCGCCGCCACTCACTGAAAGGGCACGTTCTATATTTATATGTGACCCACAATTACATCACTGCTAGAAAACAATGTCAATGCGTCATTTATTTGTACAGTTTTCGACACGGTATCACTTGTTGCACGCGCGTTCCGAGTCGGCAGCCGTGCCGTGTCGCTGCAGGCGTCGAATCGATCTCGACGGCAGTGTCTGAGCGGATGTGCGTGGCAAGGTGTGCAGCGCGCCGGTAGATCGTGTCGACGTCGTGTCGGACAGGAGCTCCGTCACAGAGCATCCTGCGGCTGCCCGGCGGCCATGTTGGCACCGCCATTTTGCCGGGGGTCGAATGGGGCGAGCCGCATGCGTACGCCGGCACGCAACTCTTGTGTAGGAAATGACGAAAGTCACCAACGCCGCCAAGCAGAAGTGGTGCTTATGCCGCCTACCTAAGAACCACTTTCAAGTACCATGCAAAGTGCGTTCGTTTATAGGTCAAGCGAAAACCTAACGTCTTCACTGAAGCTTGCTACGAATCACAACCACTGAATTCGGTTTAATACATTCGTAAGGCTTCACAGATTACATTTTCAGCGATAAGAGTTACGTTTCACATTGATTTACCTGTCCACGAGGCATTGACACAAATCAACCCCTCAGACGATAACGATTGCCCTGATTTTTAGGATTACAATATTTAACTAAGATTATGATTGGAACTTCATACTTCAATGTTCTACGGAATTAATGAACACTCTACATTTAAAATACTGAAGCATACCTTTACTGTTTTATGAAGAACTGAAAATTATAAATTACACCCCTATATAAAACCATTAAAACTTACAGGACTTTTTCCATTTGAAATGGATTTTTCTTTTAATCTCAAGTTTTCATGATAAAAATTTCGTAAACATGAAGTCATTTTCTAAGCCATCGCGATGACAAACAGTGGAATCATACTAGTTTAGTTTCACTTTCAAAGAGGTCGGTGACTTGTAATGTAATTAAAAGTCGGTAGAGTATAAAGTAGTCATGTTTTATTCGTTTGTCGCGTAGCTCGCCGCCTTGAACTTGACCGCGGTGCCACTGCCCTTCATGCGGGTGCACCCCATCACATCCGGGGGTATATTTGCATTGATCTCGTGCATAATAAGAGAGAAACCTTTTTTGATAGATGTAGAGGAATAATTTTATCGGTCTACGTGATATTGATGCTGTCTTAGACTCCGTAGTTTCGTAGGCTTTTGAGATATACGAGCAATTTATTGTTATAATTATCTTTTGTTTGCGTTTTTGCATTTATTTGTATAGTTAGTTAGTCATTTAATTTAGTACCTAGTGTAAATAGTTGTGTATAATTCTATGTAGGTAAATATTATTAGATCTCAAACGATATACAAAACAAACAACATCACCCACCTGAAGTAGATAATACCGTACCATATACTTTGTAGAACGAGGAAAATACATAATTATTCGAGAAAACAACACGCTATTAGAAAAGACACCTGTAATGGAAATACATGATGGCTTTACTCGTGAATCCAGCTCTAAGATTGACAGTGTATATTTCACGTGAGCCGGCACAATACTGTATTGTACTTGTTACCTTGGCTCGTAATGGCCGGACTGTCTACTATTCTATTACGCTTGTGGCCAAAGATAATTAGTGTGGGCATGCACGTAGATGCAATTACGGCGCAAGTCTGCGGCTGATTGTACTATGTACTCGTATTATGAATGTACTCTACTGCCTACAATTTGCATAATGATTTAATTAGCTGTGAGGAATCTTGGTAAAGCTGATTATATGTAACCGGATTGTTAGTAATTGACTTTAATTTGGAGTGGGCATAGTGCTGTATCATAATATACATTTATTATTATTGAAGAGAAAACATTTTTATGCGCGTTGGGCATTTTTGAAATGGGAAAAAACAATTGATTTCGCGACACCGTTACCGACACCAAATTTTTTTAAACGCGATTGTGCTCTTTATTTACTATTACGTTACGGACCAATTTTCCATGCAAGTATTTTTACTTTTAAGGCTTTGAAGTATATTTTATTGTAAAAGCGATTGTGCTCTTTATTCAGATAACGTTACGGACCAATGTTCTATACAAGTATTTTTCTTCCTCCAAGGCGATGTTGTTCAAGTATTCACTTCTGTCGGCACTCCCGGAGTGCCACTGCCATTTTTAGGGTTCCGTAGTAAACAAGGAAACAAGGAACCCTTATAGTTTCGTCATGTCCGTCTGTGTGTCTGTCTGTCCGCGGTCTAGCTCCGAGACCCTTAATACTAGAAAGTTGTAATTTGGCATAGATATACATATTTATTACGCCGACAAAGAGGTAAAATAAAATTATGAAAAACATTTTTTTTTTAGGGTACCTCTCATACACGTAAAGTGGTAATGTTTATTTTTTTATTTTTTTACCCCATGGTGAGGGGTATCATTGGAAAGTTCCTTCAAAAATATTGTAAGTTTGTGAAAACCATTTTTGGATTCAGGGATTCGTTTGCGAAATATTAAGCTTTAAAGTGCTAATTTTTGTTAGAGTCAAGTGTCCCCCCCCCTGCCGGCTAAATGGTTGGTTTTGGATGTGTGAAAAAAATCACAACAGTAGCTGATATAACAAAATTAAAAGAAAAACTATCACAGCTAAGTAGGCTCTACAGGTAAACGAGTAATAATCGACCAACTTAACTTTGCAGTTGCAAAAACATGTTTTCCCATACATTCCGTATGGGAGAACATATTTTTCAACTACAAAGTTAAGTTTGTTTTTGGGATAAATTCATCCCAACTACGGAACCCTTCATTGTGCGTGGTCCGACACGCACTTGGCCGGTTTTTTTAATTTATTACTAGCTTTTGCCCGCGACGTTTTCGCTTAGCGTTCATTCTGACTTTTTGTCTTTTTGCTCGGCTCCTAAGGGTCTTAGCGTGATGTAACATAGCTTATAACTTTTCTCAAGAATTGGGCTACCCAATGCAAAAAAAAAAACAAATCCGACTGGTAGTTTCGGAGATTACCCCCTACATACAAATAATCAAACAGATTTCTCTCTTTATAACATTATATATTATATTATATAATATATAGATAAAATATAATATAAAATAAATAATAGTAAAATATATAAAAAAATTATTCATATATTTTATATTAATATATAAAATATATGAATACATTTTTATATATTTGTTATTTGATTACATTGTTTAGATTAGTATAGATGTTCCTTGGTACGTAGGTATTATTAAACTGATAATCAAAAATCTAAATATTTTCTCTGTCTGCACTTATAACTTAACTAGCTGTGCCCCGCGGTTTCACCTACATAAGTCTCGATCCCGTGGGAATATCAGGATAAAAATTATCCTATGTCCTAATTCAGATCATGGTCTATCCATGTGCCAAATTTCATCCATATCCACTCAGCCGTTTTAGTGTGAAAGCGTAACAAACAAACTCACTTTCGCATTTATAACATTAGTTAGGATAACCAGTAATCTGTGATTTTGGATTTAATTCAAAGATATAATGTTCTCTGGTCAGGTTATATGAGTCCATTTGAGCGGAGCGGGGGGGTGCACAGCCAGGATATTTTTTTCCCAACGATTCAGATTATGTAGGTTATAATAAAAATGTTTTCATCATTCGAGGAAATCGGTAAGCATAATACCTAAATGTTATAAGTTTTTCCTGTACATTGTCTGCAATCGGAGCTTGGTTTTTACCAGGGTTCAATTAAAGATGCTAGGAAGGAAAATTATTCTTAATAAGTAATAAGTGGCGGTTTGTAGCTTTTCCTTATTATAACAAAGTTACTCATGAATTAAAGATGAAGATAATTAGAATACTAGTTATTTTATATTATGAATGAATTTACCGCGACTTTCCTTTTAAATAAATTATTACAAAAATCCCTGAAGACTCTTACTACATCTTTACCAGTATTCAGGTAAAGATGCTAGGAAGGAAGTATTCCTAATATGTACCTATTAAGTAGCGGTTTTTAACTTTTCCATGATATAATAAAGTGGCACATGAATAAAGATAGGTAAAGATAAAGATAGGTAATTCGCGAATTTCCTTTTAATAAAATCGTCACAAAAATCCCTGAAGACTCAAATAACATCTGTTCAAAACAGATCGTTTATGAAGCGATTTGCACGCGATCGCTGAATAACATCATTATGAAGCGCTGCAGCGAGCTATCATAGTAAGCAGTCATTGTGTATTATGGGAGGTTAGGAGCTAATCGCATTGCCTCCGAAGCCCATTAGGATGCAATTACCCACTTGCCACCAGTGCTCTGTTCATCACACAAGCCACTGGGGAACTCCTTACAACGGTTAGATTGGTTTAGAAACCATGTGTTACTAGGTATCGAATACTGTGGCAATCGATTTCGTATTCATCATATCAGAATGACTAGCTGATGTTTACTAAATTCTTGGATTAAAACAAATGTCATAATGCTCATCGTTATAACCATGAAATTGTTATACTGTCTTATTTATTTGACAATCATGACTTATCAGAATGACTAGCTGATGTTTACTGACTTATTTGACAATCATGACTAAAAGTCAGTGTCATTTTTTTTGTCAGTAAAATGAATTGAATTAATTTTAATTATATTAGTACAACCGTTCTGTATACTGACGCCTATTTTGCAAAGGGGCAGAGGACTATCTTCATATAGTAATCTTGTTTCGCAAGCTATTTTAAGGTTCCATGTAAATATGAATAATTTTATCGCCAATTTTGAGACGCCAGTTGCTACGGAAAAATTCGTAAATATAAACTTTTAAGTTCATAAATTTAAAATCCTATGCAAATAACAATGCCCAAAATAATTCTAGAAACTATTAGAACCTACCTAATATGGAAGAAGAAATGGATGAAGATGAAACCTGTTCGAAATTATGACTACCCACCATATCGTCGCTCGGCATCCAATACCGCGAATGTAACATTTTTGACGAAAATCAGATTTTTGTTTTATTTCATTCTATACGTTTAAATACGTGATCTTGCATAAAAAATTGGCCGAAACTTATCCAGTCATATTGTTTTAATTTAGTATAAAATATATTATTTTAAAATAATAGTATGTGTGTACATTTTGCAAAGTTTTTTTTTGTCTCCTGTATTTGATAAATGTTGCATTCGCGGTATTGGATGCCGAGCGACGATATGTAGGTAGATAGATAGCTATAGGTACTCATGCCTATACCTAAGTGAGATTTACCAAACAGATGTAGGAGTCTAACTTGTTGATAATTTATTTAAATTATGATAAAATCCAGAAACTTATACCCATCCATCAAGATGAAAAATATGCCTATGCTAATTAATGAGGTAGGTGCTTTATCAATTTTCTAGACAACTTGTGTACCAATAGAGATATCTTCAACGACTAATATATTTACAAGGCTATTGGATGTTTCTCTTGCCTTAAAACATATCCCACCTTAAAATTGCTAGCGAATTTACTTCAAAATAAACTCATAATTATCATATGACAAGTGGATTAGGTTGAGTAGTGTCCAGCTAGGTAGGTCCAATTTCGAGAAAGAGGTCAAACGTCGAATCCGATTCGGCTGGGCAGCGTTTGGGAAGCTACGCAATATCTTTTCGGCCCACATACCAGTGTCTCAAGACGAAAGTCTTTGACCAGTGCGTGTTACCAGTGATGACCTATGGTACTGAAACGAGGTCGCTCACAATGGGCCTTATCAGAAGGCTAAAAGTCACCCAAAGGGCAATAGAGAGTGCTATGCTTGGAGTTTCCCTACGTGATAGAATCAGAAATGAAGAGATCCGCAGAAAAACCAAGGTAACCGACATAGCCTGAAGAATTGGCAAACTTAAGTGGCAATGGGCAGAGCACATTGCTCGCAGAACGGATGGCCGATGGGGCCGAAAGGTTCTTTTTTTTTTTGAAATTATCAAATAACTTCTCCCGCTCTGGGAGCGGGAGCGGGAGGGCGTGTCAGACTCTTACTGGCTAAAACCCACCCGTGTTCCTTCGGTTGCCCTGTTGCCGGGGGCCACGATTTCCCTATCGGTTTTATTCGCAAACCCGGCAGGAGGGCCGAAAGGTTCTAGAGTGGCGACCGCGTACCGGAAGACGTAGCGTTGGAAGGCCTGCCACAAGATGGACCGATGACCTTGTAAAGGCCGCAGGAATCCGCTGGATGCGGAAAGCACAGAATCTGTCGAAATGGCGGTGTTTGGGGGAGGCCTATGTCCAGCAGTGGACGTCTTTCGGCTGAAATGATGATGTTGATGAAGTGGAGTAGGCGGAAAGTTTTATTTTTACCTACCATTTAAGTGACAGAAAAACTGGAAGAGGTCTTTAAACGTTGCAGATAACCCCATATTATGGCACCTACCTACTTATCACATATAACTTTTGTTATTATCCCTACCCGATAGTTACCAAGTCTACGTCAACGTAGGTCAAGTTAATAATAGTAGGTAGCTTTAGAAGATAATAAAGACAGTGAAGTGCATACTATTATTATCTTGATGGCATTCAAGCAAGCGATCAAAGGTAACAAGGTTCTATAGGTATCAAAAGTATCTACTACTTTACATATAATAAATTAAAATCGCTTTTCATGTCTGTCTGTGTGACTGCGTTGTTCTTCTAAACTACGCAACTGATTTTGATGTGTTTTTCATTATCGTTTAGAGCAGTGATACCCAAAGTGGTCTATATCGACCCCCAGGGGTCGACGACGACCTGCAAAGCGGGAAAAAAATGGGGGTCCATGAGATGTAAATGGGGGTCCACGATAGTGGATCTCATTTAAGTACATCGTGACTTTAATTATGGGTTTCCATATTAACCTTTCAACTGACGGCTGTCAAACGCACACAGAATAATAGGTACTTATTTACTTCCTTATTACTTTCTTATAAATATGTAAATAAACACAGATGTCTATATATATGTACAAGTTACGTTTTTATTTTCTGCAAGTTTTTATTTTGTAAAAAATATTTTTCTGCGGTAAATTGTAGCCTGTGTCAACTTTTTAGCTGGCTAGACCTCCAACTTTATCTGTGCAAAAGATAACGGAGATTTGTTGCTTAGTTTTTACGTAAAAACAAACAAAAAAAAACAGACCTACTTTACTACTACGGTTTTGTAATACAAACTTATTTTTGGAATTATAGTATTAGTAGTGAAGTAGGGATATTATAGTGCACAGAAAAAACGAAAATTTTGGCTGTAGTATAAATATTCTTGATTCAAGAAAAAAGTTATGAAATTTGAAATTTTCTTGAACGAAGTAGAAATTTTCTTGGCTAAAGAAATTTTTTCACTATACCAGCTGTCAAAAACATATTTGGAATTGATGAATTCTATGTTAGGTTAGCAGGGGGTCTACCCAAAACAAAAAAATCATGCCAAGTAGTCGACAACATAAATAAGTTTGGGGACCTCTGGTTTAGAGAATGTATTCAGCAAGTTTAATGTGATATTAAAAATATGAAGCAAGGACGCGTCGTTAGTGACGTATAAGTGGCATAAGTTTATATAGCACTATTTATAAAGGTGAACTTTGTCAAAATAAATAGGCATAATATTTTAAGTTGTTTTAATCTAATAAGTGTAGAAGGAAGGTTTGAGCCTGGTAAAAAGTCTTTCATCTGGGATTTTATTAAATCTTAGATTATTATAATAAACCCCACGGTTTCACCCGAGTAAGTCTCGATTCTGTGGGAATATTGAGATAAAAAGTATAATATGTGTTAATCCAGGTTGGATGCCAAATTTCATCCAAATTGGTCCAGCCGTTTGACCGTGAAGAAGAAACAAACATACACACTTACAAACTTTCGCCTTTATCACTACATAGTACAAAACAAAGTCGCTTTTTCAGTCCCTATATCCCTATGTATGCTTAAATCTTTAAAACTACGCAATGGATTTTGATGCGGTTTTTTTTAATAGATAGAGTGATTGAAGAGGAAGGTTTATATGTATAATAACTCGGTTTATACCCGTGCGAAGCCGGAGCGGGTCGCTAGTAATATTATATAGTGTGATAAGTTTTTAAACTAGCCTTGTCATAATACAGGTATAAATATAATGAATAGTAATAACAGTGTTTGCGATCTCTTTAACCCACTTTATTACTTAAAATACCCATTGGCTTTTGCGGGAGGCGCGCTGCACATGAGAATATTTTTTAACGTTTCAGGGCAAATAAAACTTCGTAGAAAACTGCACTAAATCCACACCGGTGGTTTCGTTTTTGCTTGCACAGGCAAAACGCAAATACACAGCTTATTAGGAAGATACATAGGTACTTTATAGACTAAACAACGCTTTATGTACGTCCAAATATACGTTTTAGTGTAATAATGAAACGCAAGTTAAATATTTATCTATACTGTACTAATAATATTATAAAGAGGTATTTGTTTGTTTGTAAGTTTGTATGTAGGGGTTATCTCCGTCTTGAAAAAATATTTTTGCATTGGATAGCCCAATTCTTGAGCGAATGAAGTCGCGGGCAGAAACTAGTAAATAATAAAATGTCTTATGTTTAAAAGCAATTGCTGTCACATTTAGATTGTTTGAAATTTGATTCTAAGTTAATCATTTAAAGATAAACTAGCACCGCACGGTTTTACGAGTTGACAAAACATCGAGATTTCTTTATCATTTTGAGTTTACACATAAACCTTTTGGAACACATTTTCTAAATAATGATAAATCTATTGTGTAGTTTAGAAGAAATAAGCGGTTACACACAAAGACACAAACAGTGACTTAGTTTAATACTATTTATAGATTAAGCCAAACCTGAACTGTTGAGAGAGATCGAGAGGTTCTCTGGACAGTTATACACGTCAACAAGTAACCCCGTTACGAATCTGGCAAACAACCCAAGAGCTACATTGACCTGACACTATAGGACCGAAGACATTCTGGATGTCAGCTTGTATGAGATTAGGATGACTCTGAAGCAGCTTTAAAACAATAAGGCGCCGTATGGTGGTGGTGACAGAATTTCTGAAGGCTGGTGAAAAACACGTTCTTAAGGCCCAGCAGAAGCTGTTTGATTCCGTCATACTCGAGGGTAAAACACACAGGCATCAAACAGAGGTCTGGTGATAAGTTTCTTTAAAAGGGCGATAATGCCCTGCTTAAGAATTATAGGCCCATCTCACTTCTGAGCCACGTCTACAAGCTGTTTTCAAGAGTCATCACGAACTGTCTCGCGCGCAGTTTTGATGACTTCCAATCAGAAAGCTGGATTCTGTGAAGGCTTTAGCACCTTAGATCACATTCATACGCTGCGGCAGGTTATACAGAAGACCGAGGAGTATAAATTGCCTCTCTGCTTAGTGTTTGTGGACTACGAGAAAGCTTTCGATGCGATCGAGACTTGGGCTGTACTGCAACGGTGCTAGATCGACTATCGGTACATCGAGGTGCTGAAGTGTTTGTACCAAAACGCCACTATGTCAGTCCAACTCCAGGACCAGACCTCGAAACCTATCTTTCTGCAGCGAGGTGTGAGACAAGGAGACGTTATCTCTCTGAAACGGTACACCGCTGCACTGGAGGAAGTCTTCAAGGTTCTGGACTGGATAGCGCTAGGAATCAACATCAATGGCGAGTACATCACTCACCTTCGATTTGCCGACGATATAGTAGCCAAGGTTGAGACTATGAAGGACCTTAGTGTAGCGGTTTCACCACCACATACGAACTACGCATCAAAGACATGACGTCACACAAATCCTGCATCGCGCAGTTAGAGTTTACCTAGCGATCGACATAGATACAAGATATCAACTTCAAACCGATGGGCAGTTGCCCGCCAGACACAACACCCGTCTGGTCGGAGGATCCTCCCTTTTCTATGGTGGATGAGTGAACTTTACACACTGTTCCTCATACCCCTAAATTGGTGACCCCGAGTATGAACGTCAACGCAGCCTTCGTGCAAATACTTCGGCGTGACGTCATCATCATCATCACTCCCGCAAGCTTTCGTGAGGCGACTCATACAGCCGGCCAACATCCACGGCTTCAACGGGTATCCTGACCACCAGCATGCAGCGAACGCGCATTCCTGGTCATAACCTTCAGCCTCATCACCCCGACTCAGTGGGGAGTCAACGCTGTCAGCCTCATCACCCCGACTCACTGGGGAATCAACGCTGTCAGCCTCATTACCCCGACTCACTGGGGAATCACCGCAATCACCCCGACTCACTGGGGAATCACCACAGACAGTTCCGACTCACCGCGAACTATGTGGCACCCGGTTCCGACTCACTGGAATCACAGCTGCCACCGTGAAGCATCGCAAGATTCAGCCCACTATCGACCTCCGGTCTCCGGAGGGGAGTGATGTAGCGGTTACACCGCCACATACGAACTACGCATCAAAGACATGACGTCTCACAAATCCTGCATCGCGCAGTTAGAGTTTACCTAGCGATCGACATAGATACAAGATTTCAACTTCAAACTGATGGGCAGTTGCCCGCCAGACATAACACCCGTCTGGTTGGAGGATCCTCTCTTTTCTATGGTGGATGAGTGAACTTTACACCCTGTGTCACATACCACTAAATTAGTACAATACTCGATGACCTCAGTAGAGCTTCCGAAAGAGTGGGTCTTAAAACGAATTAACATAGACAAGACAAAAGTCATGTCAAATTCCTATGTAATAGATAGGAGACTACACTCGAAGTTAGATAATTATGTTTATAAATTGTCCAGTTTTGTAGGTCCAACTTTGAGAAACAGGTCAAACGTCAAATTCGACTCGGTTGGGCAGCGTTCAGAAAGCTTTGCAATATCCTCTCGTCCCACATACCGCAGTGTCTCAAGACAAAGTCTTTGACCAATGCCTGTTGCCAGTGATGACCTATGGTATTGAAACGTGGTCTCTCATAATAAGCCTCATTAGAAGGCAAAAAGTCACACAAAGGGCAAAGGAGAGGGTTATGCTTGGAATTTCCTTACGTGATCGAATCAGAAATGAAGAGGTCCGCAGGAGAACCAAGGTAACCGACATAGCCCGAAGAATTGCCAAACTTTAGTGGCAGTGGGCACATTGCTCGCAGAACAAATGGCCGATGGGGCCGAAAGGTTCTGGAGTGGTAACTGTGTTCTGGAAGAAGTAGCGTTGGAAGGCCTCCCACAAGGTGGACCAATGACCTTGTGAAGACCGCAAAAATCCGCTGGAGGCGAGAAGCACAAGACCGGTCGAAATGGCGGTGCTTGGGTGAGGCCTATGTCCAGCAGTGGACGTCTTTCGGCTGAAATTATGATAATGATGATGCTGTGTAGGTATAGGCAGTGATAAAGCTACAAATTTATGAATAGTTTGTATGTAATTTAATGAAACGTTGATTTATGCCAATTAACACGACATGCGATTGTTTACAAATTAGGTTAATGTATATTATTGATATGGCCAGGGCTTTTACATGAACTAACAGATTTAATTATGTAGCTTTCGATTTATCTAGTACTATTTAAATCAAGCAATTGTTTATTCAGAAAAGCTACGTATCAAATAAAAAACTTGTAACGCAAATAAGATAAGAATCAGATCGAAATTAGTGCTTCACTTCCCCTTTAGAAAAATAAATTAGAACTAATTGAAGGAATACTTAAGTTTTTCATAAATATGCAGTTAAAAATCCTTGAACCAAGAGTTTGAGCGCTAAGTAACGCTCTTGACCGTGCCGTTGGAAATAATGGGTCCTTGTGGATTTCGGAACTTTGTTGGATATTTAAAAGGCGGTTGAGAATGACACTAGCTTTCCCCCCGACTTAGATCGTACTGTCAATCAAGGATTATCATTTATCAGTAGATAAACCAGTGTCTTTTTTGGAAACGATTGGGCAAACTATTCTGATCCTGATAAAAGGTGACTGAGAGGTGTCTTAATCACATTGGAGGATTCACCTAAACCAATAGGAGACCCTCCAATGTATCACTAATTACCACTATTAACACTATTTTCCAGACGCAGCGATTGCCAAGACCAGCACTGTAATCAACCGAAAACCGTTGTTTATGTATTTCATTAAATGTGAGAGCTAGGACTTCTTGGTAATTCTTTTAAAGGCAGAGAAATAATTCTATTAGGATTTACAATAATCATTAACTACCTACATAGCCTATCAAATGAAGGTAATTGGCGCTATACAACCTCTGTATATCAAACAAATTATCGATTACACGTTATAACACAATTTACTTATTAACGATATTGACGATGGGATACGAAAATTGCTGCCATAATTCAACAAAAGAGACCATTACTTGTGTACACAAATTATTATCACATAAGCGTTAATATTTTATGCCATTGTTGGGATTTGTATGAGTCTTAATTAAAAGCTTGAATAAACTACAGAAAAATAAATATCCCACCTTCGCAGTTTCGTTTTTTTGGTCAAATATGGACGAACATTTTTGCCGTGGGAAAAGGTTAACAGATCACGTTTGCCTACCAACGCAAAATGAAATATAATCGAACTAAACTAGATACGGGTCGGAGAGATTTCAACATTTTTCGAAAGTTTAATAGGTAGCTTTGGAACTATTCGGAAAAATCGTCTGCGTCACGACTCACATCTATTCTTTAAGTGGGCAGATAAATATAGATACTTTTGGATTCTTATTAAAACCTTTTTATACGGAACTCTAAAATTTATTCATTATTTAACGTCAGATTATACATTCCGCTTCAACTTCGGCCAAATTTAGCTTCGGTCGAACACTTTTATTAGCAAATTTTTATGAACAAAATTACGGTATATTCATCCATATTATTTCTTGATTGAAGTTGGAAATATTTTACCATAATGTCCTTCTGCTTTTCTTTACGTAATTTGATGGAGCTTTTAGAAAAACATTGATATAAAACCTAGTTTTTCTTCAGCAGCAAATTATTATTTGGTAAAAGAGAGGGTAGCAAACGACATCTAGCTACCCTTAACGTAAACCTTACGTTACGCCGCCAGAGAGCACCCTAAGCTACCTGTAACTAAAAGGCGCTTACCACCGACAGATGGCGGTAGAATCGCTCGACATGATAAAATCGAAATTAATACCGCGACGCAGCTTCACTGATGGACCTATCTCGCGGTTTCTGAAGCCATGAACAATTCTTTGATCAGTAAATCTAGAAAATGATTTGATTGGCTATTTCTGTTGTAATGATTTGATTGGCTACCTATAGCTTATTTGTTCAACCAATTACAACAACAAATATGAGATTTGACAGTGGATTTCCTGGTCTTTTAAGTAAACTTATAGAAACCGAAGGGAAGTTGGTAGAAAAACTTAGCCGCTGTAGTACCTAGACATCTACGTTATCGATTTGTGGGAGAAGTTTATACATAAATAAAGTAGGCCTATGCATGTCAACGTTTTTACGTTTGTTTTTGTTGACGATTCGATTCGCCACTTCGTCACGATAAGTTCTCTTCTCTCTTCGACCTTTCCGAAACGCTTGGTAGGTATTTCGAAATAAATACGTGTAAAAAAACAATAAAACCGTACCGATACATAAGGCATAGGTAAACCAGGCGGGCCACCCCAAAACAAGCTATGGCGTGTTCCAAAAGTATCTCACTAAAGGAAAGAGATTAGTAACACATAACACATCTGTATTTAGAAGGTTTCCATTTAATATCTCACCACTTTTTCCAATGATGTTGTTTTGAAAAATCATCGTTTGAGGATACAAAATTAACCTACATTTTTAATTAAAAATATCTAGGTGATTTAAAATTACAATTTCGGGTTCAAAAGTATTTAAATAATCAAATCAAAGTACTCAAATTGTACGTGGCACGACATATTTCGATAGGTACAGGTACGTTTTCTCATCCATTTGTTTACATTTTTATCTGATACTTTTGTAACGGACTATACACTCTGCCGTGTTGCTACAGTTACCGGGTGTGATGCGGGTGGTCCTCCTGACTGCTGCTGCGCTTCCTCTTGCGTCGGAAGCACCAGTCCTGGCCCATCGCATCACAGCGCGCGCGCCGCGAGCCGCCCCCGCCCAGGTCTCGCTCTACGCCGTACCTTCCATACTTAATACTGGACACACAACCTTCGAGTGATACAGGAACACTGTTCGACCATCACATGCTGCTTCTTAAGTACTTATTTCGCTGAGTAGTGTCGTTGTTCGTTCAAACTTTCATTGTTTTAATTGATTTTGGGTTATCGTTGGGATTGCTGTGGTTTTAGATTATTATTAGTTTTGTTAAAACGAGCTTCCGGGTTAATTCTTAATTTAAACGTTATGAACTTTTGAAGGGTACTTTATTTAATAAGTACCCTCTGTGATGAAAGACGTGACGTGACTGCAGATATTGTGCTATGACGTTTGACGTGTGAGTGTTTAAAAAGATTTATGATTATGATTATTATCACAGTCATTGACTAGCATTAAACTATACTGACGATGTATGATGACAGTTTGTTTCGATTAGGAATGAAGAGATAAACAATGGCAATAATGATATGACACTATTTTCCGTATTTGATAAACCAACTTCATGTAATAACTCCGACTTTACCTTCCACGAACAATAAGCGAACCTTCAACGTAAAAGCGCATATAAGTACTAAGTAACCCCGCTGTGCTATCAAGCTGTTCTCTACAGCTAACAACAGTTGTTATTGTTGAGCTGAGTACTAAAGTATGATCGTGAGTTGCTGATTAATGTTCTAGTTAATGTCTAGCTTTCAGAAAGCCAGGAGGAGGTAGCTCCACAGTACTTTACTCCCTACTGTTCCCCTTCTAATATTACAGGGTCGTACCAAGCTTTTCCATTAACTTGCAACACTTCCAAGTACTTCATCTAAAAACAATTTACCCCCAGTTAATGGATAAAAGAAGTTTAGTATTTTGTACCAAAAATAAAAGAGAATTTTCTTGATGCTACCGCGATTGTTGATTGTGAAGTAAGTATTAAATCTTAAATTAAGCAGTTGATCGATTTACTATGAAATGGGGATTAAAAACCCGTGTTTAAAAAGTGTTCAGTTCAGTAAAATTAAATATCTCAATAATATGTTCTTGAGCAAATATTATCATTTGTTGTATAGTCGTCATGTTCGTCAACGAGAACCATCAGTTGAGACTGGTCATCTCTTATCTGCCAGGGCTTATTTTAATCTAATTTTTTTTATGATTATTTTTTGTTCATTGTTCTCACATATAGAAGGAGCAGGAATAATGTGCCCAGGTTTTTGTAATATCTATATTTAAAAGGGTGTCCTTGGAGTTTCTTGCCCGTTTTTCTCCATAGAAATTTGCGTTTTGAAATGGGCAACTAACTTCAACTTTCTGACTAACTGATCGACTTTTTGACAATTTAAAAGTGCCTGTAAATGGTTTAATTGAAACAAATGCTTTGAATTGAGTCTTCTAAAATGTCTTAGATAACATTGATTGATCAAAACAACCAAAACATTTTATATCGAAAAAAATGCTACACGGACTATGAATGTATACCAGCAAAAGAAAATGCGAATCTTTGAAACCAAGTGGCGAAAAATATTCAAAATCAAATCAGAATTTTCCGAGGCTATACTGAAATAAGAAACGTGGAAGCGTTTTGTAATCACAAGTGCTTGGTCAGATTTGGTATTTTTAGCTTTGAGCGATGAGGCGCAAAAACATAAAGCCACACGTGTTTTGTAGGCACTTTGTTTTAAAGCACGTGTGCTTTTTAAAAATGTGTTAGGTCTATGTACAGACACCTGCATCAATTGGTATCCTGGACATATTACCTAGCTTAATACCTTTAGAAAAGCGGTCACCAATGTGTGCAAGCATTTGTACTAGAGTCACCTTGTTGAATCCAGTATGCGTGTGGAACTTGGTACCTCTTACCTACAACATGTTGAATACTAATCGATTCCCTCACGTGCTTGCACGCATATTGTGTTGGTACTGTGAATGCAGTTTCCTTTACTATTTGCACGAGTAGATTGCTCTACTTACAGTTGTACCTATGCGGCCGTTAACATGGCACACTGGCTTCCGCCTGCAGCTTCGCCCGCGTGGTATGTTGATAAAAAGTAGTCTTGTTCTTCCCTAGGGTTCAAAGTATCCCCACACCAAATTTAATCAAAATTGGTTGAGCCGTTTAGCCGTGAAAGCGTAACAAACAAACATTCGCATTTATAATATTAGGATGGACAGGACAGTCCCTTTCTAAAGTTCGATGTGTCATATTTACATCTGGGTTCAGTAAGTAGAGCACTGTGTACCTATTAGGAGAACGTGTAGTGGTTAGTCGGATTAGAACTACGTGGTTTTCTGTAGTTAAAGTTCCCTTAAAGCTGCATTTGTTTGGCTTTCGTCACACATGCATCGTCGTGTTAACTTAGTAAAGTTAACAACGAATGTGCCGCAACAGTTTGCTCGCAATCATTCCCTGGTTTTTTCTACGTATCAAAAACAGTACTAATACTGTGTCATTTATCAAATCATCATTTCAGCCGAAAGACGTTCACTGCTGGTAATGTGCTGGTATATTATTAGCATTCGCACATTAGATAAATAAGGTGTGTTTTTGTAACAGAATGATCAAATTATTGTCATCTATTATGTTGAATTTAAAATGAACAATGCGTTGTTCATAGGGGTTGATGGTATAATATTTTTATAGTGTTGAATAAATAACAAATTTTATTTGTGGGTATCTTATACAATCTGTTTACTATAATATTTTGGTGTTTATCGTGTCAACAAGTAATCTTGATACTCTATTCACTACTGTGTAAATCTGATATACTTGAACACAATAGAGATGTACTGATTTATCGTGTGATAACTCGACAACTGACAGGTAAAATAAAGTACCGCCGGACAGTCTTATTTAAGACAGCGCGTGTGCACCAGAAACAAAATTATTTTGCCTCACACACAGAATACAAAACATACGTCACATCACGCCAGTATTTCCCGAAGGGTTAGGCAGACGTGCACCCACATTTCGCCAGATGTAACAGGGGACCAGCCTATTACCATCACACACACGAACACACTTCACACAGAATTGTTTTTTCAAAACAGGTGTTTCACTGGGTACCTACATTTTACCGTTTTTAGCTATGGGACTGTTTTGTTCAGAGTGCGTGCCTATCACTGATTTCATAAAGGAATAGCTGCCTTATAGAAAGTTATAGACAGTCTGAACTGAAGCCGACTATCTTGCACTTCTTGTAGTTTGACAGTTCTGTGGCAGTGAGCGGAATAACGTTTAGCCAATGCACGTGCTTAGTAACGTTCGTAGATCTCGACGTCAGTCTGAAGCAGAGTTTCGACATTTCATGGTGATCGTAATTTGTTAAAACCCAACCAGCACCCTAATTGCGTAATACAACACGATCACAATTTGTTTCGATTTGAAACAGATTTCTAATCCATTGCTTCATAAGTTGGAAAAAAAATCTGTTCAACAACGTAAATAACGCAATGAATGTTGTTGAAATGTCAAAATGAAACAAATTTCGCGAAATTGCTTACGAAAATGAGTTACGCAATTAGGGTACTGAGTTTATAATCAAATCAAAGTCAACAGAGATCTCGTGAGCGCTGTTTTACATAAAGCAACATAAATATTTTCTTAGAAACTCTACGGCTTTGCAGATTATGTTATTTTAATTAAGAAGCTTAGTCACCTTGAATGTGTAAACTCAGTTTAGAATGCCTGGGTACGTTCCTTCAATGGATTTATCTTTTGATTGGCTAAAATGGTCGTGTGTCCGAGTCTTTATATAAATCCGATCTTGTACAAAAGTATAAATCTTACCAAGCATAAAGAATAGATCGCGGCTCTTTTGTATTCGTAAATACGATTGCTTGGAAAGTACTCGTACATTTATGATATATTTTACTTATTTATTGATATGAATATTATAATGTATGTATGTACATATAATGTTTATATGAGCTTTAGAATAATGGTATTCATTATGTTGGTTTAACTAAATACATGTATGATGTACTTAAATATTATATTTGTGTTCCTGATATTACGTTACATCAAAGCAAAATTGTGAAAAGGGGAAAGAAATGAGTCAATGTGGCAAGTCAAGTTAGTATAAAAGTAAAAAAAAAATGTTAATAGATTTGTGTGCAATCGAGGAAAATTGTTTATCAAATTGACACGCTACGCCATTTTGCTGTGTTATTGACATTTCATACAATTGACAAAGAATGTCAGTTGTGCTTTGAATTTACAGACAGTTTTAGTTGATAGTCAATTTGGTTAACAATTTACTACCCCAACTTCACTTAGCAAAACCGTAAATGACTACTATACCATAAAGAAAGTAACAGAAAAAGTATGTCGGATATAAAATAACCAAGATTTTACATGGAAGAATTACTTCTATTTCTTACGTAAAGGTAATTTGAATAAACATATTTGTTAAGTGTGTATCTACACAAAGGACAGTAGATACTTACACAGTCGAGGGTCCCTTTCTTACATTATATACTGTAAGAAACGGAAACACGAAGTTTTCCTACTTCTCAGACTTCAGATGTCGCAACTTTTTGTATCCTACATTTCTTTTGCAGTTGAACTTTATAAGTCTTCCTTGTAAACTCACAACAACCAATGTAAACAAGAAAAACTTAAAAACCTATCGTGTAGCCTAAATAATTTAATCCAATTTATATCATGGTTAATTTAATTACTTTGTAGTGCAATCAATTCACATCACGAAATTAATTAACACGAAAATAGCGTGGAGCGTCCACGGTCCACGAGTAGCAGTGACTTGAATAATTTTTGGGTAAATATAATATAAGTAGACGTTAGATAAAAAATTAGGTCCTCGAGCGTCCGAGGACATTCTCGTATGAGCGGTGCCCTGTGAAAAATTTGCAAGGTCAACAGTCAAGGGGTGGTTTAGCGATTGTAAGCCAAACGTAGACTATTCGTTCTGCTTGCGCACGCACAAACATATATATAGGCCCGTCTTGAACCTCGTAATAAGCCCAAGGGCAATGTGGAAGGAACGAAATTGGATAGAGTGATGAAACGAAAGTCGTCTCCCGTACAGGCAAGAAAAATATTCATGTTTTATTGAAGCTATAAAAGGAGTTTTGTTGCGATTTGAATAAAATGTTCTGCGCCAGATGTTAGGAAACATTCAGATGGCGGTAAATGATTGCAGCGGAAATGATCATGTTGTTGGAGTAACGTGAACATATAATGATACCATTACATGAACGACGGAACGTTATTAGGGATTTTACAAACATACTGCGTTGCCTCCTACATGTACAGTCAACAACTCAACTAAAGGCTGTTATTATCGTGGCTTGGGCCGTTGTATATAATCTATTAATGTATCAGAGTAAACCTCCCTCGAGAAATGTCCTAGGAAGCAGCGATAACCCCATCAAGAATCGTTAAGTGGTTTCGGCATTAGCCCCAACAGATAGTCTGTAAGACTGATGGGGCTCGGGGACTTTATGTACTTGATAACAATGTAACAAATATAATATAAACATCTTCAAATTACAAACTTTAGTATCGTGGTGCCTTTATGCATTAATAGAATGTACATTCCATTTCAAATGTCAATTGATGTTTCAGAATTTTAAAGGGTTAATTTTTTCCCGACTGCGTGACAGCAAAAACAGAGTTATGTTTTTCAATCGTGTTTATCATAATTCTAATCGTTAATAATCTGTCTCCTTAATTATTGTCTGAATTAAGAATATTTACCTAAATAGCAAAATTTTAATTCTAAACACGAAATCACGGAGGATGGCAGTAGGTAAGGAGCCCCATACCGAGCAGAGGGTGATTCCAGCCTAATATGTTGATGGATTCCAAACACGCTTTTAAAACGAGGGTAAATTATGATTAAAAGGTTGTGTAACCAAGGCGTTACTTTACGATAGTATGTTCAACATTCAATTAAATGTTATTGATCACTGAATTCATTCACAAAAGGAGTAAGTTTCATGAATCAATGATGCTGAATGTGTGTAAGTGTAAAAATAGAATTGTTTTTCTTTGTCATTGAACATCGAATAAAATGCCATTGACTCGTAGAATTCCTATTTACCTACGCTGTAAGTGATGGATGTCAAAGTGTGTGCACTGGGGGTAATATTTCGGGAACAGTTACAGAGTGAATTGTTGTGTTTGTCTTTTCGTCAATGGTACACATAAAAGCGTTGACACGAAACCTTTGTCAGATATTTCTAAATAGTTTATTGACTGTGATTTAATGACATTCGTGTTGTCATTTTACTGATGCGTGCATAGCTTTTGAATTAGAGTGTTATTTGTATGTTGGTAACGTTGGTATTGCAATTTTTAAAGCAGTGTCTAACAAAATGTAATTTCAGGGAAATTACCTAATTGTCAAGCAAAACGGTCCGTATATTCCAATCATAACTGTCAGTCTTTGATAGTTATGTCAAATGGCATAGCAATAAATTTTCCTGACTGTTTTAAAATTCAACAATCGAATACAGACATGATTACAACTAACTAATAAAATAATGAAAAAATAAAATGAAGCTATTACTGGCATACGAAGTAGGTAAAGCTTTAAATGTTTCCATTTCAAAATAAATTAAAACACGTGTGAGAAACAACGAGTAAAGGAATATTGAATAACTAAAACCTTAAAAGCTTAATTTAAATAAGACACTATGTCCTATGAATAAAACAGTAGTTTTAGTAACGCCCGCGGATCAATCTGTGGGTACAAGATGTTTAATTTATTATAAGTAGTGGTGCCATGCAGTGATCTTCATTGTGGTATGGAGAGAATAGAGGAGTAATATTCTTTATAACTTTAATAAATTTTGTTGAAAACAGTAAGCTCTGTATTCCACTTTATTTTAACCTCATCTTCCCGTAAATTTTCTCATTTTAGGAAGGGCCGCATGGCCAGCTGTGGCCTGCTTTGAACAGAATTATATATTTCCTACTGTCTCACTCTTGGATCTAAAACTAAGTGCGATGGCTATATTTGAATATGTATTCTAAAACCATTATTAAGTATGTATATATTGCTACATTGAGGTCATTGAACTGACTGTTTTGAAACTAATTTATTTATTTATTTTTTTTATTTTGTAGTTAGAAGCCCAAAAAAGTCTGACAACCAGTCTTACCAAGGGGTATCGTGTTACCTAGTAACTAGGTTGTGGAGGTCAGATAGGCAGTCGCTCCATGTAAAATACTGGTATCGAGCTGCATCCGGTTAGACTGGAAGCCGACCCCAACATAGTTGGGAAAAGGCTAGGCAGATGATGATGATGAACTGACTGTTTTGAAACTAATTTTCCTATTAATCAATATGATCCTATCTATGTGAAGGAAAGATTTCTGAATATGGATGGATAAATACAGCATCAAAATCTTTAAGATATTACTACCACGACACGATCTACCCAGGCCGATCCTTTTGTGTTCACTACGGATAAACCGATTACAAAAATGTAGCCCTTATACCCATAGCGGTAAGGTCTATTTCTTCACTATAACCTCTATACTTTCTTATCTTACGAATATTGTATTACGTACAGAAACGTAATCCTTGCTTATAATACTTCTATATATACTGTTACAGAAGCTTTAGAAAGTTACACAGATAGAAGATACAAATGTTTGAATTATTTTGTTGGTAAAAATGAACATACATTTTTATATAAACAGTGTAATATGTATTCAGAAGCAGTCGCAAATAGAGCTATAAATCATCTGACTGGATGTGTTAGGCCTTGTAATGTAAGTATGCTTAAACCCTTCCAATAATAAATAAGGCATGTGTATGTAATGTGTGTTGAACATACAAATATTATTTTGCAGTGTTCGTAGTACCTTGTAAAAGTAACCCTATTGATTTAAGTTGACTACTGTTTGAGTATTAAATCATAAGTATTTCATGTAGAAGATGATGCAATTAAGATAGTCTCACTTTACTTACAAGTTGAAGGAACTGTGGTCGAGCACTAGCATTAAATATTAAACGTCTGGATGCAAAATTAGTATTACAGTCATCTGTGATGTGTTATGTGTATGTGTATATTTAATATGGCAGCTTATCATAGCAAGGCAGGCCTAATAACAGCCACTATTCATCACTATCACACTGCCACATTGTTGTCGAGTTCTAAGCATGCACTTGTTTAGTTCAGTCCCCCTATAATTCAATTTAAACAGCCGTCTTTGTGTACGTCATCAACCGCTACACTATCTACATGTATGTAAATATAAGTAGTTTGTATGGAATGGCCATAACAAATGTATCGCGAGAGGATCGGAGCACAGAGGGGCTGTCACGTCACGTCAGCACGTGGCGCGGCCGGCGGCGCGTCCGGCAGCCGGCGGTAGCTAGTTTATGAACAATAACCGCTTGTTTATGATAGAGAATTAACATCGGAAGCTCGTGATCGTGTTTAGACGATTTAGGGCGGGAGTCGCGCGTGACTGATCGCGCGGTCGCGAGAGGCACTGGCGCGACGCCCCGGGCGCGACGAGTGACGTCAGAGCGTGCCCCCGCCCCGCGCATGCGCCCCGCTCCCACCTCCAGCATTCTCCAAAACTCTTCACGAGAGCCCTCCACCTCGAGACCTCAACTCCGCTTTGGGACTTAATCGATTTTTGAGCTGCAGTTTCGCGGAATCGAGTACCTACTCAGGTAAACCAGCCCAGCATAGCTTTGTTTCCTTTTTATCGAAAACCAATATTTCACCGGGCTAGAGGAGGTCAAACAGATTTGAAAGTTATTTCATCAACAATTTGTGTCAGTTCGATGCAATTATGTTGTGATTTAAAATGAAAACAAAGTCAGCTGTGTCACAGTCAGGTACGAATAACGTCTTGTTCCAAGATTTAAGTTCACAAATGTAGGAAATAAAGCACTCAAGACTATTCTTCCAGTAAATTACTAGTCTTTATTGTCGATAAGATTTCAGAGTTGATGTCAATTTTATGGTATTACCGGCTATCATTTTAAGATTTACGATATCATAACCTCGGATAACAAAAGTTGAAGTTTTCCAATTAATGTAGGGAGTGAATAAGAGCATAAGTGTACCGCATGGAACAACAACACGAATTTAGCGCGAAATTGCCTTTTAATATTAACGCATCGTAGCGCTACGACGGGTGTCGCTACGCGGTGGCTACGCTGCTACGCACGTAGCATGTAGGCCGCATTCTTACGTGTAGACAAATGTATACGCGGGGAGGTTTGCTTTGCTAAATTCTTTATTAATATGCATGAAAATTATCTTATGACAAAATTATGTAGCTTATGCAAAGCCAAAATGTTTTTATTTTGCCAAATATATTTTTGTTAACAAAAATACTTTTTCATCGAAATACGTTATTTCATGTGTTTTAAAAACGGTTTTTTAAAGTTACATAATTTAAATTTTCAGTGCACCCAATCGCATAAATGCATATCTTTGACGGTAACGAGAAATCAGTTGAAGAATTTATCGGGTTTAACTCATTAATATGCTTATTAAAATACCGAGTACCTTTTCAAAGGGTTGTTCTTTGATAGAGGCTCGCAACCGATGTGATAACCACACTATTTAATTAATTTCTGTTTAGTTTAACTATTCACAAGATAAACTAATGTTAAAGTTGTTTAACATTAAAATTCTTCTGGTTTTCCACATTATTAGATTCGTAAAGTTCCTTAACATATGTTATGCTGTTTTACATAATATCATTGTACATACATGAAATAGGAATTTCTTCAGAGTAAAAAGGTTAAACTGGCAAAAAAATAATACAGTAAAGGATTCCTTTGGTCGTAGTCGCCACTCAAACCACCAATTCAATTTCGTATACAAAATTGAAGGTCTTACCGTGGTTATGCTGTTGGGTATGGTCAACAGAAGAGATAAGAGAATGTAGGAACTTAGTATTCATACCCCCACAAAGTACATAGCAATGACATGGTTCTGTTATAATGGATAAATAATGTCACTTTTAGGTATAGCAATAATGGATGGATATATTCTCACGCCTCTCAATATCTTTGAATTAATTTTGACAAAGAAGAATGTGACTTTTGATTTAAAAGTGTAACGCCTACCTCAACACCTCCTGATAAGTTCCAGTTATCTTATCTAGCAAATA
Source organism: Agrochola lychnidis (assembly GCA_963680765.1). Classification (NCBI taxonomy): domain Eukaryota; kingdom Metazoa; phylum Arthropoda; class Insecta; order Lepidoptera; family Noctuidae; genus Agrochola; species Agrochola lychnidis. The sequence goes on along the minus strand of OY796852.1, from coordinate 15,719,590 downwards.
ATTATCAGTAATTATTAGCAAATCTATGCTTAAAAGGTGACTCCAAACCTAACATAGTTATTTACTTAAGTGAAGAAATAAACATTTTTATTTTTTCATTTTTTATTTATTTATTATATGCAATTACTGTTCCATAAAATTAAACGATTTACAGAATTTTATTGCAATTATGTTTTATTTTACGTAGCCTCGAAAAAAAAAAACGGCGACGGTGGAATCGTGGTTTAGTTTGCATAAAACAATAGAGCTCGCCAGGCATACTTAATATCTACCAGCACAGCATAATATCTATTGAATAGACACAAGAATACCCTTTGTAATGTACCTGCGTCAGTGTGGTACTGTGAATATTTCAATAGGTACATGATGGATTCACTTTGTCGACTGTAGTTTCAGTTTCTCTTTGCAACACTCGGTTTGTTGACAACAATGCAACGTTGCTGAGTGCGGTCAATTATTTGATAGTGACGCAACCATTTAGAGGGATGTAAATTCACGTGAATCAATATGTATACACTTATGAATATTAAAAATAACAGGCTCGACCTTACATGGGACTTAAACATAACTGACGAAATGTAGGAGTACTGTTCGTACACTTCTGCCTAACCCTTCGAGGATTGCAGGCGTGATGTTATTTTATGAAAATTCAAAAACTATTGCAGCTTTGAGTTAAGATTTATTTTTTAATACGCGTAACTACGCGTTTGAAATCAAAAGTTTAAGAGAACATTTTTTGAAGTGAAAACTTCTTTAGGTGCTTTGGGCATTTTTGAGATGGGACTAAACCATTGATTTCGCGACACTGTGACGACACCAGCGTTGATGTCTTTTTAATGGTCAAAAGGACCATTAAAAAAACTTTTTACAAAAAAAAAACAACCGACTTCAAAAAAAAAAAAACACTATAAAGTGAGAAATAACTTTAATTTCGGAAGTCGGTGTCTTTGGTTTTGTATTTTCGTTTTTTGCTATCGACTTCCAAAATTAAAGTTATTTCTCACTTTGTAGTGTTTTTTTTTGAAGTCGGTTGTTTTTTTTTGTAAAAAGTTTTTATTTTTCACTTTTTAGTTGTGGTACCTACCATCCATTCTACTACACATTCGAATATCACTACCTGCTACCAGTGACAGGAACTTATCATATCATCTACATACTAAGTGGGAAAAAAATACGTATTATTGCAGCTAACTCAAAAACTATGCAAGCAAAGTTAATAAAATTTATATGGGACCAACTTGAGAGCATACCCTTTCAAACGAAAAAAAATTTCTAAATCGGTCCACAAATGACGGAGATATCGGAGGACATATATAAAAAAAAAAAGACAAACATACGCTACGAACGTATAACCTCCTCCTTTTTGGAAGTCGGTTAAAAAGACATTAACGCGTTGATTACCGCGGTGCGTGGAGTAAAAGACATCAACGCGTTGATTACCGATGCCGATTTTTTTCAAGTCACTTCTGTCGGCACTCCCGGAGTGCCACTGTTTTTTTAATTTCACTGTGTATAAGTTGATGCTCGTAACAGTCGTAACTGTATACGTCACTCATACGAAACTTAATTTATTATTAACAATTATCAAATATTTAATTAAATTTTAAAACAATTACTGTATATTACAAAAAAAAGAGCATTAAAAACAAGCTGTGCTTTTAACATTCCTCCCAGTATTGAAGATTCCTTATTTAATATCCCCATCTCCCTTTTACTTGAGGTATCTACACCGCCGCCCTCGCTCATTGGATCAATTTAGTTTCAGGTACAGGACAGTTTTACATTTTTCAGACTACTTTACTTCAAGAGCACTTGAAAAATGCATAGCTGTTTCTTGTGCTGCAACGAGATACGATGTTTAGATGAAAGAAACAAGGACTCTCCTTTTCCATTTAAATCCATCCAAAGGTTGTCTGTAAAAGATCGCTTTTAGCGATAAGACCGCCCATTGTGTCACCCAATGTAAAATTTCTATATTAATGTCTGTAATTTTTATGGTGTACATAATAAAGAATATTCTATCTTCTATCTATCTAGAATAAAAGAGTACTTTCAGTTTGTGAACGTGATAATACATAACATCACGCCTGTTTTGCACGACGGGTTAGGCAGAGGTGACCTAAAATACAACCACATTTCGCGAGTAATTTTGAAGTCTCAAGTAATGGGGAGCAAGCCTATTGCCACAAATCCAGTCTCCAGGCTGTTATTGAGAAATTCTTGATTTTACATCAGGAATTTCAACCCCAATAACATTTTACCCGACGGGAACACAATCCAGGACCTATGCGCAGTAGTAGTAGCTCTTCCATCCACTAGCTAGACCACCGAGGCAGAGATCGTGATTTTTCTTCTTAATTTGAAGTTTTTTTTTATTTCAAGTAATTATTTCAACAATCGGTATAACATAATCTGTAATTTATATTATAAAAAAAAACAGTGGCACTTCGAGAGTGCTGACAGAAGTGAAAACTTGAACAATTTAAAAAAATACTTCCAGAACCTTTAAAGTAAAAATACTTGCATAGAACATTGATCCGTAACAGAATATAAATAAAAAGCACAATCGCGTTTAAAAAAATGAGGTGTTGGTAACGGTGTCACGAGTTCAATTGTTTTTTCCCATCTCAAAAATGCCCAACGCGCCTAAAGAAGTTTTTACTTCAAAAATTGCAAAATTGAATTTATATTACAGGGGAAAAAAGGCTGTAATACGGTTAACTGTATTACAGGAGCCAAGGAATTCTTTAAAATTGTATACATGGCTTGTGTCAATGAAAAAATATTATTATTATCTTTCTTTTTTGTGTGGTTAGTGACTAACCCAGTGTTAGAGTTTTTATTCCGCCCATTGGCCAGTGACTTGGATTATTATTATGGTAAAGATCAGTAACTAAAAGACGCTAGTATACCTTATTAATATATGCAATGTATCAAGCTATTTATAATTATGCATTGAGATATCTGCACGTTGCCGTAAGCAAAAATAAGGTCAGGTATATTTTTTAAATCGCGGAGAGAAAAACGTTAAGCATTTATGGATATTGGGTTCATTTGCAATTTCGGTTGCCTCAATTTTATTAGAAGTACGAAGATGGTACTTAGGATTATATCATAACTAGCGACCTGCTCCTGCTTCGCACGGTTATAACGACATCAAGATTTCATTATAATTTATGTAAGTTGTACAATTCGTATAACTCTTCCGGAATAAATTCTCTGAATGATTTTGAAAACTGCATCAAAATCCTTTGCGTAGTTTAAAAGGACAACGCGGTCATACATACAAACACGAAAACCGACTTTAATTTATATTATGTATAGATATGGATAAGGTTTTAGAAGTGAAATAGTAGATTGTTATACGAGGGTCTAAAATAACCCATTGTAACGAGGTAGTTTTACTCCCGAGCTTTAGAGAGGGAGTAAATAGAAACCGAGTTATAATGGGTTTTAGCGCCGTGTGTTACACTCTACTTTTCACTACGATTGCGAGAAAATAAAATAATTCAATACAATATTAAATAGTTTATTTTATTTAAATGTACAATTTGTACAATTCTGGATATTTAACGAGATGTCTTTTTCCGGCAACTTAATTTCAGTCCTCTGTGAAGATGTTCTCACTAGATGATGACATTTTCACTGTTGTAAATTATATTATAGTCACAAATTCAATTCGTAATTAGAGAAAAATTCTAAAGATTTCGCGCCAATGCCTTTTTTATTTCTTCTGTAGCCGAACGCAATGCACGCTTTCTACCGAAGAGATAGCCGCATTTGGTTCCATTTAAAAAAATAAAATGTTCTGCTTTTTTTTGTGAACCAGTAATAAGTCGAGCCATATTCATGATTATTCTACATAAGAATAAAGACTTTTTCGTTTTTTAAGGCTCATTGGAACAGACAAAAATTAAAAAGAAATTACTTTTTCCCCTAGAGCAAGAAATGCAATTTTTTCCCCGCTCTGGTAATCTACAATGATGGCCTTTTGAGCAAGAGGAGTGAAAACTTCTTTAGGCGCGTTGGGCATTTTTGAGATGGGACTAAACGCGTTGATTACCGCGGTGCATGGAGTAAAAGATATCAACACGTTGATTACCGCGGTGCCGATTTTTTTTCAAGTTTTCACTTCTGTCGGCACTCCCGGAGTGCCACTGTTTTATTTTATCATTTATTATTGATGTTTTGATTGATTGTTTTGTATTAACTACAACGCATATTGCGGTAATGTATGCGGTTAAGAGTAGGTAGCCCATAATAATTAACCATTTCAATTTATTAATTTCTTAGCAGTTAATAAACGACGAAATACATTTTATCATTATTGGTTATTATTGTTGGATATTAGTTGCAGAAGCAAATGGACAAATTCACAATTTCTTGTATTTTATACAAGGGTATATGAGGATTATATCAAATCGGTCCTATTGACAAGACACACCCTCGCTGTGTTACAAGATAACGATAAATAGTTTTCTGTGGAAATAGAAATAAGGTCGATAGCAAGAATTTACAGAAAAAAAAACCGATTTTCCAGTAAATAAGGCCCAGTTTTCCGCAAATATAACTGAAGAAGTAAAAAAGAGAGATCTTCCCGAAAATCTTTTGTTTGCTTTTCCGGCTATTCCAAACCCAACCAAGCAAGCCCGCTATTCTTATGTTAATCTAACGTAAACTCCATTTTGAAACTTCCATACAACTTTAAAGTTCGATGCGACTTATGTAAAATAAAGCATAATGGAGGTGTGTTCGACAATGTAACTTAGGAACGATAGCATTTTCGAGAGCGCGTTTGCAGTTTTCGGGGGTGGGGCTCCAAATATCTCCGCTCTTTGTGAATTTTCAACGAAATACATGTGAATACGACGAGCATGAGCGACGTTGATCTATTGTCATGATAGTGTTGTAAAGCTATAGGTGAGCTGTTGTGTTGTAAGCTATGCCGTCAAAGTTTTGCATTCAAATCTAAATAAGCAAAGGGTTTCTAATCTGTATGCACATCATTTTCGTAATTTTAATAAGAATTTATAAGCAGCCAGATAAAAATACCGTATAATATGTCACAACTGAAAGGTACCGTTAGAAAAAGGCCAATATACACTTTAATAACAAGCATAGCAACGCATAAATTGAAATCCTACGTAAGTAAGTATACATAAAAAATCAAATTTTATATTTCGTTACTTCAAAATCCTGATTAAATCATTTTGCTGTAGGGGCCAAGTCCCCGGATATTCCCCGGCCGGGGGTAGCGGGTGTGGGGGGCGGAAGCAGGTGGGCTGCTGACGTCACACGTGTGACGTCGGAGATGGGGGCGGGGCGCAGCGGCCGACGACCCACACTCTCCAGCCAAAGTCCGTAAAATGCAAACCAACGAGCTAACATTGAAAACAGTAACTTAATCCACACAGATAGAGTTTAAAATCCTTGTTAAATATGTATCGCGGGCAGAAATCGAGCTTACGTTAAAGAATATCTTTCAGAAGCTAGGGAATCAGTTTAAGTGGACTATATTGAAATAGTTTCAACTGACTTATCACTGTTTGGACGCATTTATATTGAACTTGTATTTTAAGAAATATCTTGTGTTTAATTATCTCCTCAAGATGATTAAACCAGATACCAAAATTAAACAAAAACTTAAATGATTTATACGAAGACAAATTATATTCTCAACAATTTCGGGGAATGATTGGTCGTTTGCGTGCAAATGAGAAGAAGTATTGGGCCAATTACCACCATTAAGATTGTGTGACCTTAAGGCGCTTAATACCTTGTGTAATAAGCTCAAATAGGCGAGGTAAGCTTTGACGTAACTATGGTGCTCATAATCTACCTTATTGCTCAAATTCCTTCGTAGTGGACCTTGAAATTCAGTCAGGTTAATGAATCGTTGAGTCCATAAGATATTAAGTTATTTACTTTTGTAGAAATTATGGTCAACCTAGCACCCGGATTATCATTTTTAATATTCTACAGTATTCCTAGCAGTATTGTCTCAAACCACAGTCGCTGTAATAGCGCCATCTAGGAAGAGCAACGAGAACTTGGACGTTTGCCATGCGCGGACGGAAAATTTTCAGCGTGGAACTCGAGGAAAACGCAGCCATTCGCTCAGTTTGTTGGCGCGAACTCCCTGTTGCGTTCATAGATGGCGCTCTATTCACTGTGGCAAAAGTAAGGCAAAGGAAAGCTAACTACAGCCTAGGATAGAACCTAGAGGGACCATAGGTACTATTAGATCTTGTTGAATCAGCCAGGTGGCGCTAGTCATCGCTGTTCCATTCGACTAGGCTAAGTTCAGAAAAAGGAAAATGTTTTGTTTGTTTTTTAAGTAGCAGTGAAATTGTGTGTTTAGGATAGAATAACACATTGTTAAAGAGCTTTTAATAAATAATAAAAATATCATAATAAAATATGATAGTATTGGTTTTTATCAAATAAGTAGGTACCTAGAATTGTTTTAATTGGTGGATTTTTTAAGTTTTAAACTAGTTTTAAAAGCACCTAAATTATTATTCCAGATGAAACTTAGATGTGGAAGATCGAAGTGTATGTTGAAATATGCCCAGCTTTAAAGCTGTAAATTGTACACACTTACGTATGACTATAATATTTCAAACTGAACTTAATACTTAAAACTACTATTCTTTTTTTATAAATTCTATGCGCGATTAAAATAATATCCATTAGGTATTCAATTAGCGTTAGTTAAAGTACTATTCTAGTTGAAAAATGTTAAGCTTTAAAGCTGTAAATTGTACACACTTACGTATGATTATAATATTTTTAACTGAACTTAATACTTAAAGAATTGTTCTTTTTTTAAATAAATTCAAAGCGCGATTAAAATAATATTAATTAAGTATTCAATTAGCATTAGTTAAAGTAATATTCTGTGGTTAAAGCTAGATTGAAACGTTTCTTTGTATAATTTTCTTTGACCAATTAATCAGTTTTTAAGATCTCTGCCAAAGAAACTGTTAACGAGCTTTAGTTTAATTCGTAAAAAGACTATTATCATGTTCTTTCAAAATTCCTGGCATAGTAAATAGTAGATTATTATACGAGGGCCTAAAATAACCCATTCTATCAAGGTACTTTATTCCGGAGCTTTAGCGAGGGAGTAAATAGAAACCGAGTTAGCATGGGTTTCAGCGCCGTGTGTTACACTCTACTTTTCACTACGACTGCGAAAAAATAAAATAATCCAATGCAATGTTAAATTGTTTATTTAATTTTTTTAAATATAATTTTTTCAATCTGAATTTTTACGGAAACTTTTTATTCCGGTATGCGGTAGTAAAAAGCTAGTTTTACATAAGAATAAAGACTTTTTCGTTTTTGTAGGCTCGTTGGTTACAGACAAATTACTTTTTCCCCGCTCTGGTACGCTACAGTGACGAACTTTTTGAGCAAGAGGAGTGAAAAAGATATTGTTTTACTAGCTCCTTTCATTTGTTTTGCATTTTAGAAGTTGATGCAAGAATACCTATGACAAAAGGGATTTATATATTTTGCGGTAAAAAATGAAATGGATTATAACTCGCGCCATACATAATACGAATGGATTAAACAAGCTCAGATGAACAATTTATGACCCTCCACCGACGGACGTCGGACCCATACGTTGAAATGAAAAATGCATGACGAATGGCTGAAATTTCTCAAAAAGATTTTCTGAAAACTGTTTCAAATTGCAACGGAAATGTTGAGCTAGTGAAAGCAATAAACAAAATTAAGCGACTCAAGTCGTAAGGCTGGTATTGCAATATTGTCGTGCACTTTATAATTTCGCTTCGTCTCATTAACAATAAATAACATTGTAGTTGAAAAACATGTTCTCCTTACATTCCAACTGCAAATGTAAGTTTGTACACACAATATTGAGAGATTTGCCCATGTTATTTAAAACCAGTTTTCCTGTAATCTATTAGTAAAAAACCATTCCCTGTATTTTTTTCAAAATTTTGGCTAAGTAGTTTCGGAGATAAGGTTAATGGTCAATTTTAATAAATTTTCTTAAATGTCTTTATAAGTATTTTACTAAAATTATTAAAAAAAAAAATTGAGGTCCTCACAACAAGCCCTTTTATTTGATATGTCACACGGTACAGTCCACAAAATATTTTTTTTAAATTTTCCAATTAGCCCCCGAAAAGTGACCCCCATACTCAAAATTAATTTATTTACGTACGTCCGTGTTTGGGTCACAGAAATACATATTGCACCTTCGGTGCAATAAAGTCACAACGGCTCATTTTTTTATTTTACAGGAGAGGACTTTAATTATTTTTTTCGTATTTATTTCCTCATTTCTGGATTACTATTTATGGTAGAAATCTTTTAAAATTAATTGTTTATTTTGTTTGCTATAATTTTACGTAAAAATCTTATATTGAATTATCAAAAAAATCCTAATAAAAGACATAACAAAAAAAAGTGTCCCGAATTGTGACTTTGTTTCACCGAAGGTGCGAATTTGGTGTATGTCCAGTAGATTCAGAGAAAATGGGCTGTGACAGACGGACAGACAGACACACAAGTGATCCTATAAGCGTCCATTTTTCCTTTTGAGGTACGGAACCCTAAAAGTATTAACTAATTCCGCTTGCGAGTCTCCGAGTTTTCTACGAAGACATTAAGTTTGGTAATGACGAAGTAGTTTTAATAACTCATATTATTAGTATGCCGTTATCCTTATATTATGCATTGAAAAGGTTTTTTTACATATTAACAAATACATCAATCAAGCCATTGTCAAACCGTATGAGACACAGGTGATCTTGCGCAACTTCAATTCGATTTTCTAGCTATGCTTATTCTGATACGTCTGGTTATTATGCAGAAAGGACCCTAATAAAGATGCAATCAATCATTTCATTTCTAATAAATAGATTATTCAGAATGGAAAGTAAATCCTTTCTTCGCCTTTCATTTAAACTTTGCTTCCGCTATTCCGGGAAAAGTATCAAATACAATGGGCAGTCAATTTAATTTCAGTTTGTTTGTTTATAATTTCTGCGGATGAATTTCACTGTTCTGAAACCGAGTAACCTTATACCACTAGCTTTGTTCCATTGTTTCTGTTTTTAGCAATATAATGGGTTCTGAAAAATATCCATGTGTGCTGAAATAGATGAACACATTATTTGCCTGTGTCTGTTAATTTGTATCTTTATAATTTGAATAAGCAAATATAGTCGGAAGTGAAGATAATTATAATATTCGATTACAGCATGCCTACCACCCCTACCATCTGATTAACTTAATAAGGATTATTACACTGTACATAACATAACATCACGCCTTGTTTCCCCGAAGGGTTGGGCAGAGGTGTACCTGTAGTAGGTACACCCACATTTCGCCAGTTATGTTTAAGTCCCATGTAATAGGGGGCGAGCCTATTGCCATCAACCGGGCACAAATTCAGACTCCGGGCTGCTACTGAGAAATTCCAGATAGAAAAACCCAATAACACTTTGCCCGACCCGGGGATCGAACCCAGGACCTCATAATCAGCAGTAGCGCTTGCGACCACTAGACTAACGAGGCAGTCTAAATAAAATAAATTAGAATTAATAAATTAATATAGACATACAGTTGGTCGTCATCATCATCATCAGCCTATAATGTTCCCACTGCCGGGACACAGGCCTCCTCTCTGTGAGAGGCCATCAACCGGGCATAAATCCAGACTCCGGGCTGCTACTGAGAAATTCCAGAAAGAAAAACCCAATAACACTTTGCCCGACCCAGGGATCGAACTCCGAACCTCTTGCTCAGCAGTAGCGCTTATTACACTGTAATACTAATTAATACCAATTTTCAGGAAAAATTAAAACTTCTCCGTTGTACTGGTGTAAGCGTTGTTATTGTTACAATACTAACTTTAATATTGCTGGCTTCATTAAATTTTACTGCAATTCACGAATGTTCTTTTTATTTCACTGTTTTATAGTAACTGCGGTAATTATTATCGTGTATTGGTTTATTATTGTTAGTTGTGGGGTCAGGCGGTCATGCGGACATGTATGGTAATGCGCAGGAAAAGTATTGTTTGTTTGGGATGTTGTAGTTACAAACATGTGGATGTAATGGCACGGGGAAATTATAGCTTTCGGCTTGCTATGTGTGATTATGAATGCGACGGAGCGAATATTTCTTTGGCTCACGACTGTCTGAAATAAATTGGAATAGGAGATAGTGCACTACTGATTTTATTTTATCCGAGGGCTGCGCATCTAGCATAGACATTTGAGGAACTTATACGCTATGTTAACGTTCATCTATGCGACCTTTTTCCGATAAAATCACGGCTATGCATCCCTAGCACAGCGTCAAAGCGACGTCAACCAACGCAATATTCGATGGAAACAATAACAAGGGTTCACACAATGTAAATGTCACCTAAATTAATCTGTTCTGATTTGACGTAGGCGCTATGCTAGGTACTTAGCCTAGATTATCAAATCATGTCAGTTTAATGAGTGACTGACCAACCAAATTATCGTAAATGATCGTTGGTTGCACTACGTAATTCGAGCAAACTAGTCGGCGATGGTTAGCCATAATCACAACCATTCGCATGCAGATTGAGTAACCCGAGCATTTGCAAAGTTATTGTGCATCATTATGTTAATACTGTACATCCATCCGCCTGCACAGATGAATATTACGGTACGGGATATTTTATTCAAATTAATGCCGAGATTTATTCAGCGATGCGTAAAGGTTGAGCTATTTCCTACCGGCTCGAATATCCCTAGTGGGTGTACTGGGTTGTGGGTAGTACTTACATTGTGTAGAAGCTAGGCAGTGCTAGCTCTAAGCTCTAGCCGCAGGCCGTTACGAGCCGTGCGGGTTTGTACACACTCTGTCGTTCCATAAGTGTTCATACACACGAGCGGGTAAGCGTCCACGGCAGAGGGTACTGCCCTCAAATACACAAGCACTAATACGAACATTGGATGTACGTCACGATATTGTTACATGTTTTTCGATAGCTTTTCCATTTTCCCATAGATTTGTCAATAGGTAATTACTGGGTATGTCAAGTAATGTTGATAGTGACACGATAACGGAGACTGCAATCAGGCAAATTATAAATTGATTTTTGTGCTAAGGGTGCTGGTTGTGTTTGTTAGTGCAAGGTTTACGGAATATCAGGGATTAAATTGACTTAATTAGGTTGCTGATTTTAGAGGGAACTCCTACAAGAACGCTGAAACGAATTGTGTTGGAATCATAAAGCATTGGAAACAGATTGGTGATTACAGTAAGTTTGCACAGTGGTATATTTCCTAATTTGCTATACCATAATATGTAACCTGTGTAATTTCAGTACGTACATAGCAAAAATAAGTAGGTGCCTACAATCGTGAGTATAAAAATTGTTTGTTTTTGCACTATTTCTATTTTTACTTATCACTGCATTTATAGGTGTAAGCTCACGCGAACTTGTTTGTACGATTTATATCAGAGCTTGTACTCAGTGGTAGTTGCTTAGGTCGTTAAGTATAGATATAAAAAATGCAGAGCATTTTATTTTTTATTCGCTTTCCTGTCGTGGTTTCACTCCGAATCCGATTTTCAAAGCACGACATTGTTGATACGAAACTAGAAAGTCTACCAATGCAATTTTTTGCGATATCATTAAATGATACTTCCAAGTTTGTCTTGGATATTTCTGAACAGCGGAAAAGGAAAACATCGTGAAGAACAATCATTGAAACCGAGACTTGCTTTGGAATCGCAACACTTAAAAAAAGAAAGAAAAAGTTTTGAATAGGACTTACACAGAAAGATTACACAAACTTAATATTATGACAAAAATAGAAAGAAATAAATCTAAACAATAAAGACATGTATGGTGATTAGTGCTCGTACTTTTTCTATATGCGAAGAAGTCTTTATTAAGTGCGGGGCAATTTGCAATGCAGCGCTATACTGGCCAGTACTGTTTATTATCATATCAGCTTCAAGGCTCCCGCAGAGAGGCGCGACGTGACTTTGGTGGAACAACTTGTATGAAAACTTCACGGGAACTGTTCTACGGGTGTCGCTTCGCGCCGCCGCGTCGTGCCTGCGGGAGCCTTCACAGTTTACAGTTTGAACTTTCAACCGCTCTTTACTTACTAGGGTGCCATTTATCTACTTTTCATGCTAAATGGCGCGTGACGTTTGAACGAGGGCTTTGGGGTCGTCATCTATTTAGGGGGCCCTTCAATACTCGTAGTTCACGGGTCTCATGGACCGTAGATCGTTCGTTCAGGGGACTGTTTTTACTATATTACCATGTATTTGGAATAAATAATTAATATTGATGTGACATAATCCGTTTTGCCATTTATGTCTTAAGACAAATGATTCGATCAAGAAAATAGGCAGCAGTATAATTTATAGTTCGATTATCGCAGTACTGAAATAAAACATTTAGTGAACTTCATAAATGTATTGATACCTACCTATTTTGTTATAGCGTACTTATGTGTACATCACTAGGTCATAGGAGGAGTAGTGGCCCAGTGGTAATGACCCCGACTTACGAGTTGTAAGTTGTGGGTTCGAACCCAGGCAGGCGCTTTACTTTGTCTAAATAATTTCATCAGCATTGCTCTCCTAGCACCAAAAAATTCGAAGATATCTGACATCTCGGGCCCGCGTGGTATTACAGCCCACACCTTTTCCAAGAGAGGAAGCTTATGTGCTAGCAATAGGAACATTATAGGCTGGTTATGTACTAGGTCATTGTATTATATATACTATGTGCTGTAGCGGTCTGCATAATTAATCGCAGTGGACGTTTCAGGGCTGAAATGATGACGATGCTTTTACATTTACGTATGTACCTAGGTACTAAATAAATATTATCAGGAAAGCTATAGCCCTCATTATTAAACATAAGTCGATTTGACGTTTGGAAGTAAACCATTAATCACAGCAGTAGTAAAGTCTGCATTAAAATTGTATTATTATAATATTCATAGATTAGTTTACAAGCCGTAAACATAATTACTTGGCGCTCCTACTTATCCCTGCGATCCCTCTTCAAATTCGGTAAATATTTACCTTCATAGTAATTGTTGAACTAAACAAACTTTGCTTTAATAAGACTACCTTGGAACAGATATTATTTCTATAGCTTTGTAGTTGTGTAGAGAGTAGTTCTAATGTTTCATCTAGGTCATTTAGGACAGTAGCAAAATGTATCGTGAATCTCAAAATAGTTTCTATTAAAGTATTTAGAAATAGATATCAAACATACATAACATACGATCAATCATAATAATTTGGTAACATGTCAATAAAATTAGTTTCTCCCGAGGGTCAATTTATAAACCAATTACCTGGGCAGATAACTTTAGTCGGGCTACAGCGCCAATTGCGTTAGCGAAGGATTTAACGGCCATAGCCGAGCTGGGTGTTTGCAATAAAAATAAAAGTTGTCTATGGGCACAGTACGTGGGCTTGCCGCCTGATGCCGAGTTATCTAGTTTTAACTGCCAAATAAAGTGTATGTAAATGAACCATACAATTACTGGAACCCGTACTTTGATACTGGCTACTTTATTTATAGATTTAAGGTCTAATTTAAGGTTAATAATAGACTAGGTTTGATGTAGAAAGCAGTACTTACTTCTGGGTACGAAGCGTTTAGTGAGAAAGTTTCTTTTTTAGCTCCAACCCTATTCATGATGCAATGGACAACATTTTTTCATCGTCAAATAAACATAATAATGCCTAGTTTAAATGTATAAGTTTAACAAATGAAACATAGACTAGGAATATGTATCACAAGACACAATTCTTTCATGTAATATAAACTCTATTACAAAGCAAAATAACCCTTGAACATGTGTTTATCTCACACTCAAGATCTACCCGAGGGTTGAATTGTGATTCTGATAGGATAAAGTGGGATCCTTCAACGATCCCTTTAGTCTTACGATACGCATATAAAACTCTTTTATTGTCAGCCGTCGAAATCGTGGAGAAATTAGTAACTTGCGTCCACATAGTTACTAAACATAACGGTGCAAAAAATCCTACAAATATGTGTCTAAACTAATATTATAAGGAGAAAAGATTTGATTTTTTGTATGTTTTTATTCCGATATTCTCACAGGATCGAGACTTATGCGGGTGAAACTGCGGGGCGCAGCTAGTCATTAATAACATCATTCTATTCCTATGTATTGAAAGTTTTGAAGTTTAATAAAATGGTTTTAATTGCATTAAGTGAGTTGCGATTGCACAAATCGCCCTCAGCGATTTGCACAAATCGCTGAGGGTGATTCTTTGATCTTAGGGAATTCTTAACATAATTATTGTTTGAAGAAGGTAGTTTTGAGTTAATTTAATTGATTTGTGTTCGTTGGCTTGGCTGTTGAGATTTGGGACCGGAGTTAGAAGTCTCTTGCAAAGCAGTGTTCTTGGGATGTTCTGCTAGATATTTCCAAGTAACGTCTTGGAGTTTGGAATGGGTTCGGTTAAAGACAATAGGTTATTCACCTTATAATATACTAGCTTCTGCCCGTGACTTTGCCCGCGTTGTAGTTTACTATACTATGGAACATACCATAGCGGCAATAGTGTGGCTTTCTGCCAGTGAAAGAATTTTCGAAATCGGTCCTACATCCAGACTTACGAACTTTACCTTTTATAATATTATGTTATTAAAATAGATTTATGATGTATGTACTTAAATTAAAATTATACCTCCGAGAACAAAACGACTGTAGCAATTAACATTGTCGGATCTACATTTTTGCGATTTTTATTTTATTGCATTAAAGGTCTTTGCGGGGGCATTTTTATAGTTTATTCTAAGACCTTTAATGAAATAAAATAAAAATCGCAAAAATGTAGATTCGACAACGTTAATTGCTACGGTCGAAAAAGTATCTCCTTCATAATTATCTTAAGTGTTAAACTGATAGCATGCCGCTTATCAATCACTATTCACAAGAGAATAACAGCTTCACGCTGCCAATTTATAAAAGAAATTCAAACGCTATGCTTGACACAAGAGCTACTGACGCTGATAGCAGATAGAAGTGCACGAACCAGCTATTATCTAGATCAAATACAGCTCTTTAAAGCTTTAAACTCTTTGTGAGATCGCACAAGACCTTTGTAAAGTAAGTTGTTTCAATCTGTGTGTTTAGAGAAAATTGTTTTATTTTAAAGGGGATTTTGATTTGAGAGGGATGTATTTTAATTGGTATTTAGCGTCCCTGAAAATTGAATTACGACAGTTTTTGAAAAGGATCGGAGAATGTCATCCTGTTATCATTTTGAGTTTTTGTCAACCTTCTGTGGAATATACCTCCTTAATGCACGGGATACACGAGGCTAGTTTTTTAAAGCTAGGATGGCAAGCTAGAACCTTGTTATACTATCCTGGCTTGGCACATGCTTGTGCTGTTTACATACATGATGCCAGATGATTTTTTGCCAGTATGGAGCACGTGGTTGCGGTCAGAAAAAAAACGCGTTTACACATTAGCCAATCGAATACTAGCTTCGCCGGCCACATGAAGCTAGTACACAAGCCAGAATAGTCAAATCACTGGTTGGGGTGCTGCTAGCTCAAAAAATAGGACCCCATCATATTAAACTACTCTAGCTTGAGACGCTAGCTTCCTAGGTTTCTCACTACCTTACTAGTCCAGAAATGAAGCTAATTCTGTATACACGTAGCCAGAGTTACTAGCTTACTAACTCTAGCTTTTTTTTGGCTTGAGAAACTAGCCTCGCGTATCTCGGGCATAATCGATGATTATTAAAATGTTAAAGAAATAAAAAAAAGTGGTGGCACTCGACATAAGTGAAAACTTGAACAAGATCGCTTTGGTGGAAGAAAAATACTTGTATAGAACATTGGTCCGTAACCTTATCTAAATAAAGAGCACAATTGCGTTTACAAAAAAAAACTTCAGAAACCTTTAAAGTAAAAATACTTGCATAGAACATTGATCCGTAACGTAATATAAATAAAGAGTACAATCGCGTTTACAAAAATGAGGTGTCGTCATGGTGTCGCGAAATCAATGGTTTAGTCTCATCTCAAAAATATCCAACACGCCTAAAGAAGTTTTCACTTCAAAAATCATGTAGGCCATACGTCAAAATACTAAAAACGAAGGAGAATGAGGGTCATTCAAATTAATATTTTTAGGAACGTTAAAAGGGCTAAAAGGTCGGATATGCAAACAACACATGACTGACACAATGAAAGACATGAACCAAATAATTTTAATTTGGGAGCTCGTTTACCTTACCACGGTATTTATTAGGGCTGAAAAAATATTAATGAAAAAAGGTTCTTATGTACAAAAAGAGCTATCGTTTATCATGTTATGATTCCATAAATGCCGAGGGGTAAATGTTGCAGTACAGTTAAAATGACCGTGAGAACCGTTTTCCATCTTTTAACTAAATATTTAATGCAGAATTAACAGCCTTGCTAATGAAGGTTTTTTTTAGACGTTTTGAAACATTTCTTTGCTCAGTTTTTCGGTCTTAATTGGGTCAATGGCATTTGTTTTAATCAGGGAAATGTATTTACTAAGAATATGAAAAAAAAAAGTTATAAGTCTGCCCTTTGAAAACTGTTACGTGAATTTTTTGAATGTTTTGAATGAGTTGTGTTTGATAAAATCTTTGAATTATACCAAATCTTTAAATCCTAGTGATATGAACTGAATTGACCAACTGTATTTGTAAATTAATTTATTAATTCTAATTAAATTATTATAAACAGGTAAAATTTGTGAGTTCGTATGTAGGGAGTAATCTTCGGAACTACTGATTCGATTCCGAAAATTACTAATGGGATATATTTTATGACCAAACAAGACATTTCATGCGGACGAAGTCGCGGGCAAAAGCAATTAAATATAAACTATATTAAATTGTTGGTTTCAGGTTGTCTACGCAACCGGAACACAAAAATATCCCTCATAAATAATTAGACCTTATAACCTTTCAAGTTAGAAATCATTGAATATGATAGCGTGTAATTAAGGCTTCAGCTAAAAATAGAGAGCACAAACACGCTTGTTCCTATTTTTTTTTATTCTGTTGTTCAAAGGTTCCTTATAAGTGAATAAAAATATTTTCAACAAGCAAATCAAGTGAAGCTCGTTGAAGGAGAGAAGTTTTTATAAGACGTAGATAATCTGATGACGTAAACAATTTTTTTTAATTTTATAAAAATAAAAAAAAACATTGAAAAAAAACTTTAGTCTGTCTCCGTACTTCCAATTTTCACTTCAGTTTATGAATAAAAAACAGCAAACTGCAGAGTCTACTTAGCAAAGAACTTACATAATGCAGCAAACCTAGTATTTTATTAATAGTTAATAAATATTGCCGCTGTCATAGCTTGTAGCATTAGTGTCACGTTGACAAAATTCAGTTTAGACTTATCTAAAACTAAACTTGGAAAGTTTGAACAAAGACAGGCTGACAGGTGCACTTAAGCATAAAACTCAGTAAATCCAACAATAACAGACGTTGAACATCGTATAACTAAGCGGGTCGAAACTTATCTTCCAAAAGTTGTAACGTTTGACCCAACTTGCTGGGACAACTTCACAAAAGTTATATGAAAGCTGACTACAAAAAAAGTGACGTTCTGCTTGAAAGTATTATCAAAAACGTTCATCGTCGAACTGATTATATGAGATGTAGGTGAAACTCTGCCTTTTCCTTCAACATAAGCAGGCTTGATCATGTGTTTACTTACTCACTTTACAGGATGTAAATATAGGGTAGGTACAGTTCGGAAAAACACTGAAGACAAACTTAAAAGGAAAATCAAAAAAATTAAGCCCCCGCTCACGTGTAGTCTAGACCCCGTAGCAAAAGGCCCGCCCACGCGTAGTCTGAACCCCGTAGCACAACGTGCTACGGCGTAGCTCACATTGTGACCACGCGATCGTATCGCGTGGTCTCTACGCTTGGTTCATTTTGATTTTATAAAATGAATTATGTAATAAATAAATTCCTTCAGTGGTGCAACTTTTAACTGGAACATCAATCTGTCAATACCGTTAATCGGTTTTGATCGTAAAGACCGATTCATCCACCGTATCTTCATGATGACTGTGCTGTTGATTAATGAATGCATTTTGGCATGCGATTTTAGGCCAGCAAGCCCATAAAAGAATACAGTAATAGTCTGAAACTTTAAACATTATAAAGAAAAATATTTTTTCTTAAACTATCTTGCTGTCCGAAACAATATTTTGCTGATGATCGAATTTACGTAACATCTACAATATTCTTATTAAAATAAAAATCGTTCACAAAATATTCAAGGTTGAGTCAAAGTTCATGCAAAAACGTTGAAGTGGCCAAACGCTTGCTACCGTGCTTCAAGGGCTCCGCGAGATTCGAATCGCAAATTGGGCACGAACTTTCTTAAGCTTTACTGGGTTAATTGCCCAGTGCCCGGAAGCTTTAAACGCTTTTATAATATGCAATTTAGGGCACCGACATTACATTTAAATCCTAATGAAATGTATTACAAATAGAGTTCCCTATTATATTATGGTAGTTTATGAAACTGTTGCTTAATATCCCTGGGGTATTAAAACACAAGTGTGTGTTTAAAAACCGGGCCTTTGGCGAGGTTTTTAATAGTATCACACGACTGTTTTAATACCTAGTTATGTACAGGTTCATACACTATTTTATCTACTCTCATACATTGTGATTGAATCTACTAAATAAAATATCAAAGTTAAAAGAGTGAAAAATAGGCGCCAAAACCCAGCACATCACCGCGCATGCGCTAAAGCGGGCGCTGCCCATACAAGTAAAAATTGGAATCAAAACTTCTTTGTAATGCTATGAAAATGGCGCGCCCCACATATGCGTTCCATTTGAAAAGTAATTGATAGAAACTCCTTGGTGATATTAACTTCTTGGATTTCCCCTGTATCGTATTGGTAAAAAAAGTAAGTTCAAAAACTAAAACCCGACTACTGAAAAATCGCGCTCTAAAAAGTATGAAACAAGAAAATATTTCAGACAAAAATAAAGACATAGGTACAAAAATGATCAAGGTAAAGTCATGGTCGCATGCCACCTACAAAATTATAATAGCAATGAAATACTTTCTTGTTTCATACTTTTTAGAGCGTGAATTTTCAGTAGTCGGATTTTAGTTTTTGAACTTACTTTTTATTTAAATTATTTTTGGGTGATAATTTCGTGATAAAAAGTATTTGCAGAGTAGCTTAATTTTTTACTTATTTGGGTATTATTGTATAATAGGTATTAATTTTATAACCGCGCCGTTCGTAGCAGAAGCTCACTTTTGCTTGTGTTTAAAAATTTAAACATATTTATTAATTTATACAAAATGATGAATATACATATTTGTAATATGCTCA